>OZ010655.1:89955613-91274501 GCA_963932375.1 Phania funesta
TTAATTCTTGTTTCCCTCCGGCCATCAATAAACAGTGAACGACTGAATAGTTGCCTGGAAAGAATGAATGAATTTAATGGACTTTCTTTTTGATTTATTAACTGTGTGTTGTTTCGGCCAATGAATTTATTTGTTTAATTGTAAATGCGGAAGTTCATATTTCAAAAAATAAAATGGAGTCAGAGGGTAGAGCGACCTGTGCAGCAATAACACACACGTCTTTTAATCCTCTACAAAATATACACTCGTCTAGTATTAAATAAAGAAGTTATGATTCAAACTTTGTGTGAGGGAGAGCAAATAATTTTTACATAGTTATTTTGAATAAAGCTGTGACGTTTTAGAAGCATAATATAATGAGTTTTAACTATATTATGATCACGAGGATATAAACTTTGATGGAATTAAGGTTAATTTGAATATATATTTCTTATATTAGCTTTTATGATAGTTCTGCAATTGATCTCATTATTATTTTTAGTAATAATAACAATAATATGATTCAGCTACAACTATATAATTCAATCTTAATATGTTGCTCTAAGATTGTGGTTACGTCAACCATATTTTATTCTTTGCTCAAAAAGCTGGCAATGCTCCTAGCACTGTTATAATTTCTTTGCAAACGAAAATCAACAAATTCATGTTTCCATGAATCCCAAGAGAGATCGACTCAAAACACGCAATTGGCTCTATCAAGTGAATGGAACAGTCTGCATTTGTTGTAGAGTCTTATGAAGTCATAGAGTGATTTTCACAGAAATAATTTTTTCAAAAGAGTTGCAAGACTAACTTTTGCTTTGAAGGAGTGACACTGTGATTTCCTTAGAATCAAAAATGGGAAAGTTTAAGCTAAAAGGGTGTGGGAAAATGGTGCAATTGTGTTTAGGCCCATTTAATTGATTTTGTTTGATGCAACTTAAAAACTTTATTGGTAACAGCATAATTCTGCTTGTAGAAAATTAATTTCGGCGAATAATTTATGTCAGAATCCTTTTTTAAACCAACCTTACTGCGATACTCTAACAATCAAAGCAGAGACTGCTAATCAAAAAAAATAATAACAAAATCCTAGGTGCTTTTTATATTTAATCTTTTTTTCCAACAAACTCATGTGAAGAACAAGCGGATATTAGCATGTTCATACGATCAGTCTTTATTTATTTAACAAATTTGTGAGTAACATAAGGAAAAAAGGATTAGAGCTGTGTGGAATAATGCGGCAAGACGAGGCAAATAATTGGTGAAATACGCCTAATCACTAAATACCGTAGAGCTTGGACAAATATTTTCCTAACATAATACGAGGGCGGATCAATAAGTTTGTGACTTTTCGAACTTCCCTCCTAGTTATATGAAATGCAACACTGTTTCCATCAAGTACCACCTGTTAATAGACTACTGCCAAATTTTGAGCAAGTGTCGTCATTTACTTCGCGTTTAACAGCTGTTCAAAACATACAACCTCGTGAATTTGTCTAAAAATTTAAAAAAGTGAAAAAAATCGCCAATCAAACCAAGGAAAAGCTTGATAAATACTATGGAGACTCTGCACCATCGATTTTAATGGTTTAATGACTTTCGTTGTGGTCGCACAAGTACAAATGACGCCGAACGTTCTGGACGGCCATTTGAGGATAGTACACCCGAAAATGTCAAACAAATCCACGATATGGTGTTGGCCGATCGAAGAGTAAAAGTGCGTGAGATTGTTGATACCATAGGCATTTTATATGACAGTGTGGTTTCAATTCTAAATGATCAAATGGAATTAAGAAAGTTGTCTGCAAGATTGACCATAAACGTAAAGGTGTGACAACTTCAAAGGATTGTTTGTAATTGTTTAACCGCAATCCGAATGAGTTTTTGCGGCGTATTGTAACTGTGGATGAAACACGGATCCTTTACTGTACTCCGGAGACCAAGCAGCACTTTAAACAATGGGTTTCTCCGGGTAAACCTGCTTCGAAGAAGGCCAAGGTAAGTTTGTCGGCCAATAAACTGATGGCAACAGTTTTTTGGGATACACGCGGGATAATCCACATCGATTACCTTCAAAAGGGAAAAACAATAAACGGCGAATATTATGCCAACTTATTAGACCGATTTAATGAGGACTAAAAAAAAAAACGACCCCATATTTTTCAACGAGATAATTCACGGTTGCACACGTGTGCAGTCTCAATGGTAAAACTCTGGCCTACGAATTGATACCTTATCCCCCATATTCTCCAGATTTATCCCCTAGTAACTACTGCCTATTTCCAAAGCTAAAGATATGGATCGGTGGAAAGAGATTTTACTCCAACGAAGAAATTATTGACCAACCAAATGCCTATTTTAAGGATGCCGAAAAATCCAATTTTTTGGAATGGAGAAGATCGTCTCGCGAGAAGTGGACGTGCCAATTTTCGAAGGCACCTCTAAAGCGTTGGAACGTGAGATTCCGATAGGGATGGGTAATGCGGCCTCGCAAGAGGTGGAGTGATAAGTCTCTGTAGGAACTCTGGTGTTTATGGGCCAATAGAGGAATCCGGAAGAGATGGAAAAGAAAAACCTGGAAGGGGTGAACGGTCCAATCTCCAAGGATACTCCTGAGGACGAGGCTGAAACGGTAGCGTGCAGTGTGTGTAAATGTACAGCACTGGCTAGGACAACGGGCGGACACTTGTTAAATGTGAGTGTAATGGTGGACCCTAAGCCTTAGACAAATGCCAGCAATAAAGTAGTCGTAACTTACAATTCAGTCGCCTGAAATTAATTAAAGCTACCAGTCTGCTTCCATACCCCCCTACATTAATAAAAATAACAATTTTAAACATAATTTAATCTTGGAGGAAATTCGTCTCACTTCTCATATAAATATTTGGTTTTACTTTAAATATTAATTACGCATACGAGGGATACAAAAACTGGAGAAACGTTGGACTAAGTGTATTGAGTTAAAAGGAGATTATGTTGAAAAATAAATGTTTGTTTTGCAAAAAAAAATTGTGTTTCATTCAAAGTCACGGGCTTATTGATCCGCCAGACGTTATTATTTAACTTCATATTATCATGTATGTATGTGTGATCATTTCATGTAGAACTGGCTCAACATTTGCCGCAAAACATAAGTTACGCTTATTCTGTCAAATATTCGCCCTAACTGATTCAACCACAAGCAAGTAAAAGTCGTACAGAATTTAAGAACCTCAAGGGTGGCATTTTTTTGTTCATATCAAATGCACTTTTTATTTAAATAAAATATTTAAAGTTTCTTTTCAAGTCCCTGCCAGTTTACACACAACTTTAGCATTTGTAAAAGTTTTTCTCTGAATAATTTTCCTGCAAATTTATCCGTTCACTACTTTCTAATAAAATGTTTTTCCTGCTTTTTTATTTTCTCTTGCAGGTAAGTCGATAAGATAAATGGAATGAAGAGTTTTTGCATTAAACTTAAAAAGTATTTGGAAGCAAATAATGTCGGTGAGTTAGAAAACGCATCGTTGAATCTCAAGAGCAGGGCAGTGCAGCGTTCTTGGATTTGGGGAAGAAATAAAATGAGAAGCGAAGGCAAAAGGTTAAAAGTATATAATAAATTTAAAACTTAAATAGGAGTATGTGCTCAAAGGTAATTTGCTAAAGGGAGCTTTTGAAAACTAAAAGCATTTAAAGCAATAAAATCGAATAATAAGCAGGAATAGTTGAGCTTCAAAAAGAGCAAAAATTAACCAAAACAACTTTCCCTTTCTTTTTTAAGTTGAAATGAAGTTAAAAATATTAGAAGACCCCAAAGTTTTTGTCCAAAAATCCTTAACGGAGATCGGATTTTTATTTCCTATTTCACTTAATTTACTTCTTCGTACAGACGTTAATAAGTTTTATTAAGATCGCAATTTTATTTGTGCCGACCAGACAGGCAGCTTCTATTCTAAGTTTCAAAATCAAATCCAAAATTACATAACCAGAAAAAAATTGCTAGCGATCATGATCAGACGTGACACACCCCCAATCGCTTAATCAGTGCTCTGTAGATGTTGACTTGATTCGACACTGTAGCAGTTTTTTTCAGTTTCGACTCGTTGTACCGGGGTTTGTTTTTACTTTTTTGATATTTTCATAGCTCCATAATCCGCTTTCGGTCATAAAGGCTGCCGGAATACATTTTCTAAACGACAACAATGCGTAACAAATTGGGAAAAGTCACGAACACTCCAACCAGTAGCTGAATGACAATATTATTCCCTGACAGATGGCGCTCAAATATCCACTTGAGCCAACCTACAAAAAACTGATTATTTCGACATAATTTCAATAACGTTCAGCTTGCATGGCTAAACATCGAGCTGGCTACTCTTCATACTGTAAACAGTGAAATTATGCAAATCGAATTTTCGATAACAAAAAAGTCGAGTTATTAAGAAAATATTAAATGACTCCTATTTTAGAGAAATATTTATAAACAAAAGAGAACTTTATTTGACAGCCACTCAATTTCTTTAACAATAAGAAGGACATTTACTTTCATTTAATGTGCCCGCGATAATTTGCACAAATTTATATTGAGTAAATACGGATTTTGATGATGATAATAAAGCGAGACAAATGCTTTGAGATTTATTTTAAACTTCAATTCAACTAAAAATTCAACCATTTCGCAAAGACCACATCGACTTTATACGAGATGTTTGTTTTTGTTTAACCAATTGAACACAGCAATCGTTCGCATGATTGGTGCAAGCCCACGCATGTTTGGTACAATCATGTAAATGGTTGTATCAATAACAACAAATGCTAATACGCATTTTCCTTAAGCAAACAAACGTAATAAAATTATCGGTTATTGTATTAACAGTGAGTGAAAGCGAGTCTTCTTTTAGGAGTATAAAACTTTAAATTGATATTCAAGGATAATGTGCCGCTCGTTAAGGTTAAAGAGTTATATTCAGTGGGAAGAATTTCTCAAATCGCTTTGATAAAATTTGAAGTAAACTAAGTTGTCTAATTGACGAAATTTGAGTAGCATCTTTGCCTGGTCTTGGGATTAAAACAATTCCAGATATTTTCCATGAGGAAGGAAATACCCCAACTTGAAGTTCATATTTATGATCTCTTCGCTCCTATATACGCGCTCACATATGCTTCTCTTAGCGCTTAATTTACAATGTTTACGTGAACCAATTAATTCCTTCCAACTACCGCTGCCACAAATAAACTTGTGCATCCAATTACGAGTATGGTTACTTGTGTAAGCGACAGACAATCAATTTAATATTGTTTCGCTGGCAACCACATGAAACATGAACACAGAGAGAAGTGAAGCGTAAACTCTTTAATATTAGAAGGAAGTATATTTACGAGGTCGATCGAAGTCCAGTTAATGTGGATTTTTTTTAATATTTAGAAATTTTTGCTTCAATATTTAAAAGATCAGTACATATTTCACTTCAGCAGCAAATTCATTCACAATCTTAAAGCGTTAAAAAATAAGTTGCTACTTCTCTGAAAACTGCATTAAGTGTTACAGCGTTGAATCTGAGAACTCCCGCATTTTGCTTTCTAAGTTTTCTCCATACGACAATAAGCTAATAAATTCTCATACTATCAAAGCCAAGAGTCGCTCAAAATAGCTCCGCTTGATTCCGCACCACACCAACTCAACGGGTTAAATTCAATTTTTATATTTACCCATTCCTATCGGCAACCCTCATATACTCATGCAGAAAACCAAAAAGCTTAATGGGCATAAAGTCAACAACAATTAGCACAATACTAATGGCCACACACACACACGAACAGCCCAAATGCGTAAGAGCATTTTTCTCCCACATAAATTCACACAGACAACTTGTACAAAAACGTGTTGACATTTATACTCAGGACCACACATTTGGGGGGAAATATAAAGAAAAAATAATTCTCACCAACACCCGGGCAGAAGATTATAAGAAAGCTGTTACATACGTACTACCCACCACTACTGTTACAACTGCAACTACAACTACATGCTTTTAGCGTTACATCAGCCAAATTCTCGTAAAACGTTGTGCTGCTTTAACGAAGCGCGAAATTACAAATGCAACAAAAAAAACAACAATAATTTTGTGGCAAAATAATCTCAATTAAGCGAATTTTGTAAAGGAATAATGAAAAGGAATTCTTATGTTCACATGACCGTGATATTGCATGCATGTACGCGCTTGAACATGCTGCACATGGGAATAAGCCATTTTTGCTGATTGCAGTAAATAATGAGTTGGACAAATTCTTCCATGAAATTTATTCGCTTTAACTAAAGTTCAGACCTGGGAGATTTCAATTATATCTTGTAATTAACTGCACAATTACATGGACTTTAAATTGGAATTTTTCTATTAAAATTTTAGGCTATTTCACATAAAACCGCATTGAAAATTAGTTGCAATTACGCACAATTGCAATTGGGAACATTGCAATCACAAGCTCCAATTATTTGTAATTGAATATGTACAATTACAAATTATATGTAATTAAATTTGTTAAAAATGGAGTTGTAATTACATGTAATTTTAATTGAGTACAGTATTTTATTTCTATTACAATTTCTAACAAATTGGTCCTTGAAATTGCAATTTCGCATTACTCATATTACTCATCAAGAACAATTAATTGTCTTGTTATTTAGTAAATTAGAAATCCGGCATCCCTTGTCAAGTTTGGTTTTGGAGAAACAGGACGCAAAATAAAAACAAGATTTGGCGAACATATCAGAGAGAAGATGCGTAATCCCGAATCGACAAAAAACTCCAATTCAAACATTATGTTCGAACCTCTAAAATTAATCTACAAAATACACAACAAAAATAACGGCCAAGACAAACACAATTCCGAAATAAACAAATTCATAATTCAATAATCAATGATTTCTTTGAACTCCAACAAAAAACAATGAAACATAATGTTTACCTGCCGTCCGCAGACACAAATTCGAATGCAATAAAATAGTAATCAAAACCGTCTACCAATCCATAAAAAATCACCCGGAAGAAAAAATGTGCATATAACATTTACCTGGCATCCGCAAACACAAACTCTGATGCAATACAAAGCAAAAAACAGTAATCACTAACGCCTACCAATCCTTACAAAAACACCCGACCTACGAACTTTACCTACTACCTCTTCACACCTTAGAGGGGTCTGCGTGATAAACGAGATTCGCCCGCTACTAGCTGCTAGATACCTGATAAACAATAACGAATTAATGCAAACTTCTCAGAACGAAAAGTGACACTGAAAATGGCACATGGCCGAAACCGGTTCAATTTCAATCCAAACTTGACAAGAAAGGGCGGAAATTCGTTCCAAAAATCTACTTTAGAGATCCCTTTTTAGCGTACATTTTTCTTATTATTCCCTTTTTAATAATTTTTATAAAAATGTAAACAGGATTTATTTTTGTTTAAAATTTTTATTTGATCTTTGAAAATGTTGTTTGGTATGTAGAAGGAGTTTGTTCATCACCATTCTCAATAGATACTTTTACTGAAAATTGATGTATGTATTTATCGCAGTGAAAGTCCTTTTTTCACGCAAAAATTTTCTTCTAAATTATTTTTATTTTTTAAGCAAATTTTTGTAATAAAATAATTTTTCGGAAATTTACCTTTTGCCAAATTTTACTAAAAAAAAGTACTTTTTTTGCAATACGTTTATTTGTTACTTTTCCCCTACTGAAAAGTACCTGCTTTGCCCAAACGAAAATAATAGTCAATTTTAAATGAGAATACTTTTTTTGAGAACAAAAAAAAGTTTGCGAAAGCAAACTCGTATCAAAAGTTTCGGCCATTAACTTTTGAACCTCATAATGCTATTCATTACACCCTGTTTATCGACCATCTTTAGAACAGTATTTTTTAAAATAAGTATTTAACCGCTTAACCGCTTGTAGAGCTTTAATTTTGTATTTGAAACTTTTGCCAAAAGCTCTATTAGAATTCAAATCCCCTTTATTTGGCTGCGGTTGGTTTCTTTTCGAATTTATAAACCGAAAGCCTCAAAAACTTTCAGCCACAAAAGCTACCTGAACTAAGCACAAAAGCTTTGTAATTTTACTGCAAAAGCCTTAGAGAATTGCTGGAGTCTGTTCAATCAACAGCCGCATAAAAATAATGAAATTGATGAAAAATTGTAAAGAGCTCTAGGACACCATGTTTTGTGTTGCTTGTTTGACAGCCGCTTTGAGCTTTCTGAGCTATTCCAAACCAGACAATTAGTCAATTGTTTACCTTCAATCGGCTAAGAACGTTCCAAAGAACTTTGCACGAAGCGGGAAAATAATTTAAAGGTCAAAAAATAAACCAAATCAATTTTCCGCGTGTGAGCAGTTGTTTGTCTTACTGGATAAAATAAAAAACAATTAAATCTAAATGGCGCCAAAGTTCAAATATTAAATAGAAACAGCTGTTGTTCTCATTGTTGTTGTTGTTGTTGTTGGTGCAGTCTGTCATTTGCAGGAAAAAATAAAACTTGAAAAGCAAAAATAGGATTAAAAGATGTTTTAAAAAATATCGAAATTAAAACGTATGAAAGTTGAAGAAAAGAAAGAAATAATTTTAACGTTAATTCGGCAAGAAAGTCGTGGCTGATTGTTTGTTGGTTCTAAAGCTTTAAAGAATGTTCTTTTGATTTTACGGGGGTTACATAAAATTTGCACTTTTATATAAATAAAAGCCCACAATAATTCTAATAGACAATTTTGTAAACTTTAGCTGAAATAAACAATTTTGTACTCGTATGACTTGTTTTGAGTTTAAAGACAATTGTAGGCAACATACACAAACAAAACAAAGTGAAACGCACCAATACATGTGCGAGTATACACATTTCCAGATGGAAAAGTACAACAGATGTTTATTCAAGTTTTTTCTTTTGCACTTGACATGGAAGATGTGTGTTTTAATGTTGTTTGCATTGTTGTAAGCAAGCGGAAAGGCAAACAAACGAACAAATAAACACCGCAACGCACACCTGCAATCCGAGGAATCAAATATATCAGCAGTGCTTGCGGCAACTATAAAACTAAATAGAACAGCCCGTCGAATCTTCACTTCTGAATATCTTACTAGATTTTACTAGATTTTAATAAGAACACTCCGGCATATTCAGAGTAATGAAAGTTTTCTATCGAACATAATTTTTCGCTATCAATTCTTCCCTCCAAAAAGGGCGGGTCGATGTTTAAACACTTTCTTCATTTGAAAATGCCAATGGACTTATGCGATTATGTATGGAATACGATATGGATTTACTGCATAAGTCCTGTTGAATTCGAGCGATAACCTGGGGTATGTTAACTTCCACTTATTGGGATGGATAGACCTACGACTTCAGAAAATCAGTGACGGGAGAGTCAAACTGCAAAATCTTAGTGGAATGTTCAGGTCCGCGGTAGACAAGCTTTTCTTTAAATTGTTTATGCAGAACGTCCCTTACGGCTTTGTGTTTTGGTCTACCAGTCCGGGTTGCATACTGACTATGGTGTTGCCCTTTGGGGAGATTCGTGGTGTTGTGTTTTAAATGGCGTAAGCTCAATGTTAAGGTACATCGCAGCGAGGAGTTTTAGGGAAAGCCTATGTCCCAATGCGTTGGTTCAAACTGGTACTCATGCGCAGCAAATGGCTGCTAATAGGAACGTTGGTGGACGCATCGTTTTCACTCAGTGCGTTCTGAGATTTCCATTTTTTGTAAATTTCCAATTTGGCGATTTCGACGCTAATGGACACGTGATGGAGTCACATGTTCTTCACATTCATATCGTTTAATTCTGGTGAATATTCATTCATAACACATTCATTCGTGCAAAAATGCGCCTCATCGCCAAAGATGATTTTTCGTTCAAAATTGGGGCCCTCAATTAGATTTGGCATCAGTGAATTAATAATGAAAGAACGTGGGCGCTACAGACTATCACTGTCAAACCGCCCCTATTGGCAACCGCTTTACTACACAAAGATCCTTGATATGATTTTTAATATGAAAATACACGATTTTAACAAAACGTTTGAACACAAAATGCACTTTTCCAATCTAAAATATTCCTGTGAAATATCACCGGACTTATTGTGAAATTTTTAATTTAATGAAAAGTAAGGTGAAGTTGATATTTTAATATGTATTTGCTAAATTATTGGATATTTAGAGTCAGGCGTCGGGCTGGCCAGTTTTTGGAAAAGGTGGCACCATTTCATAGAAAATCTTGGCGAATGCGTTTGACTTTTGGTGACTTTAACAACTTTTGTCGATTTATATCGAGATTTTTAAGGCATGTTTCCCACCAAACGGGACCCACTTCTTTGAAAATCTCTCTTTCTATTCTGCTACAGATGAGAGCAGCATATTCTTTTAGTAATAAAACAAAACTAAATAGGGTTGGCCACATATGGAACACAAGTTTTCAGGTTTGTAAAGCAGCACATTACTCTCGGTCTAGCCGTTTCCGATATTTCCTTAAGCCGAATAATTCCTCTTCTCATAGCCAATTTAGCGGCATTGGAGAATTAAAAAGAATTAACTGGTTTTTACAAATTAAAATACCTATGCGTTGCTTAAGCAGAAGAAATTCACTCTGGGAATCGGTGAAAGGAGTTTAAAGTCAACCTTTTAATTTATTGGGATCCAAGGGTTGACGTTGAATCCAAATTAGCAGTGGAAATTACAACTACAAGGGACTGGATTATAAATTGTTTATTTTGGAATTTTTCATAACGAAATGCCAGCAACTTTAAAAATTCGCCCTTCTGAGAAGTAAATCAACGTTGTTTTGGCACAACTTTTCAATTCCACCTTTTATTGCAAATCATTCTACGCAATACTTTTACAAAATATATTTTCAATAACATTCCAGATTTTCAAAGCCTGAATGCTTTTTAATTTCCGGTTGACTGACAGGAGTGTGTTAAATTGTAATTTTGCAACGCAATCATTATTTTAGTTTCTTTTCTTTACAGAAACGAATAAAAATATTGATTTGTCAGCTAAATATTTCAATAGAGTTCAATAGAGGTTCAATCAATTGCAGTTCTTTGTCCTACTCCTTGTGTTTCTTTTTTTTTCTTTTGTGCCTTCTTTACTTTAATTTTCTTTTACATTTTTTTAATTTCGTTTCTCAAACACTGGCCTACAGCTATTTACTTTTATTCTTATTAAATTTGTAAAGGGTGTTTCTTTTTTGACCTAGAGAAACGGAAAATGGAATGAAAAAGGAGGAAGTCTAAAGGAAAGATTTAATTTCAGTTTACGTTTTGCAGCATTTAGGGACGATTCGGTAAAAACGAGAAGAGAGTTTTTTTTCAAGTCATCAATGAAGGCTTCAAGGAGCAAATGCGAAATTAGGCCCTCCAGCACTAAGTTAAATTTTTGTTTAAAATTCATTCGTTTCAACACTCCCTCGCTTTACAGGCGACATGACTCAGGTAAAGTAAAACTAAATATTTATATGAGAAGTGAGACGAATTTCCTCCAAGAATAAAATATGTTTAAAATTTTTATTATTATTAATGTAGGGGGGTATGGAAGCAGACTGGTAGCTTTATGGGTCCTTTCCCTTGTTTCCTCGAACTGTTTTCAGGCGACTGAATTGTAAGTTACGACTACTTTATTGCTGGCATTTGTCTAAGGCTTAGGTCCACCATTACACTCACATTTAACAAGTGTCCGCCCGTTGTCCTAGCCAGTTCTGTACATTTACACACACTGCACGTTACCGTTTCAGCCTCGTCCTCAGGAGTATCTTTGGAGATTGAACCATTCACCCCTTCCAGGTTTTTCTTTTCCATCTCTTCCGGATTCCTCTATTGGCCCATAAACACCAGCGTTCCTACAGAGACTTACCTATCCACCTCTTGCGAGGCTTCATTGCCCATCCCTATCGGAATCCCACGTTCCAACGCCGTAGAGGTGACTGAAAATTAGTACGTCTACCCCTCGAGAGGCAATCTTGTCCATTTCTTCCGGATTTTTCCTTTATCCAATTAAAACTTCTTCACCCCTTCAATGGAAAAAAGGTCTCCACCTACAGAGATCTCCATATGCACGAGTAAGCCTGCATTAAAACTGGAGATCGACTGGTATCCAGAGACCAAGGACCCTCTTGGCCACGCATCCCTGAGGTATGCTGTTCCACCGTCGATTAAAAATTTGTTTCAAAGAAAGTGTTAACTTCTCTCCGCTCGACTTACTTAGCCAGACTCCTTGCAGAGACAAGAACCTGTTACCGGCCGCCACCACGAGCAGGTACAAGTCAGAACTTCTGGCAATGCACTCATTTGCATTGCCAGCTGATGGCCTCAGAATTGTTTAATTTATGAGGAACGATAAATACAGTGACTGTTAACGCTACAAAGTATTTTTTTATGATTTCTACGAAAGTCGTTAATAATAATCGTTCAATAAGTTGAATAATTTGTCATTTCGTAGAATTTGTCTACATTGTCGTTGATGTTGCAAAACAAATCTCAATCCATAAATGCCACCATGTAGCTTATGAAATGAATGTAAAAATTTTCATTTTGATTTTATAAATCCTTTCAAATATCCCTCGTACTCTTCATTCCCCTGCTCTGACTTTCACTCTCTTGCAGGCAAGTTACTTTTGTGCTGTGTGCCATGAATTTACAGGAAACTGCCAAATCATTCATAACAACAAGAATGAGACTGATGTCAAGGATAAAGGGAAATAACAAAACGCATTAAAAAACTGTGTAGCTGAGATTTTTATTTGTGCAAATATTTTTATAAATATTTTGCCAAAAACCCAATATCCGTAACAATATTTGTATATGTATTTGTAGCTTCGGTGAGAAGCAGAGCTCTTAAAACCTTTAAAATGAAATCAAAGTTAAATAAATAAATGAATAATGATGAGTATGCTATCCTACACAATCGTGCGATTGGTTTGCAAGAACATCTGATGGATTTTCGCATGGAATTTATGAATCTAAAGACTAAATCTCATAATGAGGCATGGCCTTTAGCAATAACGAAAAATGACACTGAAGATGGCACATAGCTGAAACCGACTTGTCTCCAAATCAATCTTGACAAGGGATGACGGAAATTCGTTCCAAAAATCTACATCAAAACACCCTGCCGGAATATCAAATCAAGAATAACATATGTCTTCAATAGACTAGTGTTACCTTTCCATGTACAAGGCGAATTTTGTTTAGCTTGAAACTGCGGCTAAGAACGGCTAAAATTCGTAGCCGATTATTTGTTCTTGATTTTGTATTAATTTATGTAACTATAGTAACCGGGCATCCTTTGCGATTTTTGTCTTAGTCGAATAAAAGCCGAAAGTTTAAGTATTACCGCCGCCGGACTCAAATATTACCAGCTTCGTGCTCTGGCTGTACTCTTCAGCTACTATATAAGTCCGTTGGAGATAGTTATTTCTGTATTCGACCATGAAATTAAAATAAAAATTAAAAAATTATGGCGAGAGAAAATGGTTTTTATAAAAATATTTTTACTTTTCTGAGATATTTGAGTTCTAATAACTCTGGCGTTATAAAAATACAACTCTGGGAAACTACAAATACAACTTCTGAATGTGAATTCAGAATTTAGTTTTTCTCAAATAAGTAAAACCATGGGCTAAATCGAACCACTCGTGACCGAATGACTTTGTTCGAAATTTGACCTTTTGAAATCACCGAATTCGTTATCGAATATGTAGTATCGAAATTTGAAATTGTTGCGTACGATAACGAGTAGTCCACCGAATGCCTTTTCTCTGAATATCATTGGATATGTTACGAGCTATCGTAAACATAATATTTTGTTATTTTATAATCAAAATACAAATTACTATTTTTATTGCTGTGTAATACTCCTAAATTTCCTGTGTAATACTCCTAAATTTCCTTAATCACCACCATAGGCTTGAAACTGTTGAATCCTTTACGACCCAAAAACATATGGCTTCCAAAATCAAAAACTTGTGATTGTTTTGAAATTCCAAAATATTGAGAAGATTGAAGAACTATAAATGATGCACCAGCGTCAGAGCCCGAAGCAACTATGTTTAGGTGTAACAAAACTACTCAACGGCTCGTAGGCGCGTTTACACATGCAAGTAACAGTTCGGAAAACACAATACGCTCACACTTTCCACGAACACACTCACATCTTTGGCACTTTCATCTCCTTTGGCATTCAATTTTTGAAAATAGTGGTCTTCTGACCCTTTTATGAAATAAAATGATAAAGAGATGAACAGCGTTGCCTAGTAAAATGTTCTGGATTGCGGTAAAATAATTATTCTAGTTTTACCTTATTTTATGTATTAAATATACAATTAAATATACAATAAATGCAATTGTCTAATAAAAAAAAATAATAATAAAAGTAGCCAGCAAAAAATAATCTTGATTTTGAAACGCACTTTATATGAAGGATATATATTTTGCTTTAATAAATGCAATAGTGCAGGGTAGAAAGTGTAAAATTTTTTATAATTGTACGTCTGTTTTTAAGCAACTCAGAAAAAATCTAATATTTTTACACATTTGCTCACAGTTGTGCTTCGCAGAATGCACTACTGTAAGGCAATAGACACATAATTATACATTTTACGACATGTTATGAATACAACAGAACACGAGTAAATGAGAGTAAGCATTCAGTAAGTCTCCAAATGCACACAAAGCGCTTAAAAAGAAATGCTAGATATTGCGACCAAGTATCATGTTATACGTAAGCAGGTTCGTATGCAATACCAACCCGATATTCCCTTACAAAGCTACTGATGGCGAAGCAGTGGGTAAATATCTACGGTTTCCCTAGAAAGGCATCTATGTGTTGTTATTGGTAACTCTGTAATTATAAACTAAAAAATGTAATGAAACTTGATTTGAAAATTAAAACAAAAATAGAATTAAATTATTCAATTTATATCATTCTCAGCCAATTCTGTTCGATATGAGTAATCGTTTATACGTCTCCAGATTATTTTTTCCTAGAACTAAAGCATTCGTTGCAAGAAGTTTACGCTTCGACGACAATTTGAAAATAAACTTTTACTTGACTGTGTAAACACTCATGCAACTTGGATGACTTTCTACATTATCTTACATTGCTACATTATCTTATTTTTCATCAGGTGAAGGTAAATCAAATAAAATCAAGCGATCCATTTTCTATAAAATCTAGGGAACTGGGGTTCAAATGTTGCAGTTTTGTTAATAATCTTTTCTTACATTTGTTTTTTCTTCATGTTTATTCTTCTACAAGTCACGGAAATCTTTTACATTTTTAAAGAAATTTCTGTTCGAACGATATCAAATGCCACAAGCTGATATTCAGGTCGTACGAAATTGTATTCGATACGATAGAAAATTCATACCTTATATTATTCGATCACGAGTACGACGTTTTGGCCGCAGCTTTTCTACTAACGAACTGTTCGTATAAAATTAGGATGCACCTTCCCTTCCATGACACGTCGATCGATCAGATGGAATTATTAGCTTTATTTTAGAAATTAGAAACATTAGATAAATAACGCTTCTTTATTTTGAGTTAATTTTTAAACATGTTTTGCTTAAGCTCCCTCCCAACTTATTTTAACCGCATAAAATATTTCACATTACGATTTCATAGGAATCCTTAGCATGAGATCGTGTAAACTGATCTTTCACCTTTTGGTTTCATACCCTGCTCTTGTCGCTGGGCCTTTGTAGGAATATTATGTCCTTATTTGTGCATTTAACATTCCATTTGGAATCAGCATGCACACATACTCGTACATATATGTCACACACACACACAAATACATACTCAAATAATATTGCAGTGCAACTGCACAATTTTGTCAAAATAATTTATTGTTGCAAAAACTAAAGAAGTAGAGACTCTTCGAACAATTTTTATCATGCAGAGCAAAAATATAAAAATTAAAATAATTTGCATATTTTATTTAAAAACACTTACGTTTTATGTTCTGAACAAAATTGATGAATTCGTTTGTTTTCATTTAATGGAATTATAAAATAATAAACTCAAAAAATATTTAGAGAAAGAAAAGTTGGATGTGGACTCGTGTGGTTGGTTGGTCGTACTTACTTCGCTACAAATCGTAATTTTTGTATTTTTCTTTTATTAGATTCTTGCAAAACCAATAACATTTTTATTTTTCCTTTTAAACGTTTTCTCGAAAATAATTAAATAAAATACTTAAAAGCAAAGGTATGCCCGAAGTGTTAAATGTGGAACAAGAACAAAAACGTTGAAGCTTTTCTGGTCTGTTCTACACCCGCTCGCTCTCTTTCCAGGGAAACTAAAACAATTAATTAATGGTCATTATTTAACTGAGCTCCACTTTCCTTTAAAAATAAATAAATTGAGGAAAGTTCAAATAGTTTATGGCCAGCTCTGGCTCTGAACGGAAGACCTCACAATAAATAGTTTAGTGAGGTCGATTGGAATTATCTTGGTAGCCAATTCAAGTCAAAACGTTCATGCCAAACAGCCATTGTAGTGTGGCACGTAGCGCCAACCTTTCCATTCATTTCCTGCTAAAATAAACTAGTTGCCATTATTTATAGCCTCTACTGAGTGAATGGTTGCAAACTAATCACATTATTATTGCAGATAATAATAATATGGTTCTCTTAGAATGATAGAAAACCAGAAAGTTGCTATTACCGATTAGCACCGTCTTAGGTACGAACACAGGCCACTAAACCCATCGAATACTTAATGTTCATCGTCCTAAGTAAAGGGTGTTTTTTTAAGGTTTACTACTTTGAATTAAAAGCTAAGTTGCTGGTTGGTTCGCACAAACTAATGACTTCAAAGGCGTCAAATCACACGATCTTGGTGGCCAATTGAATTGACCATTTATTTCAAGACACAACGCGTTCAAAACTGTTACCTCTTGGACAAACGCCGTTCTGTTGGCAACGCCTATTTTCAGTTAACATTTCATCAAATTGGTGCTCCAAACACTTGGTATTCGTGACTCTCCACCGTTCGCCATTCAGTTAATTTTTAAAGAAGTAAGAAGCGATAGTTATACCGGTCGAGAAAGTGCATCAAACAGTTAAATCTGGAGAATGTTTCGTTTCCAAATCTGTAAATTTTGCTTACTGACATGCCCGTGGAGTCAAAAATGAGCCGCATAACTGAATATTTCGATAAAAGAGTCGATTAACTTTCTGTTTATTTTCAGCCCATCGACCGAAGATACGGCCCAATAGGTGGTCATTCGGTCTATTTTTGATAAAATGGTGAAAGAGTTTCCTGTCGGCAAATGAAACCTTAAAAAAACCCCCTGTTACTTAAGCAACCTCACACTTTAACTAAACACCAAAAAAGTTCTGAGAACGAAAAATGAGGATGACACATACCCGACACCATACTTGACAACGGATGACGAAAATTCGTTCCGAATATCTATATCTACATATTATGTCTGTTGGAAACATTTTATGGTTATTTTTTGTTAGAATACTTTCCTTGTGGTTAGAATTTTAATAGAAAATCTATTGTGCAACCCAACCATGTTGCAATTTTTATGAATGGAAATCATGTTTATGGCGACTAAAGTAGTGTTAAAAATTTTTTCAATTAACCATTACATATTTGCTGCAACAATATATTGTTGTCGCAACCATGCCAGAACCACGTTTTTAAAAGGTTTTTTAACAGCACGCTAAAAGAAATTTTAAAATAATAAAAAACTTTTTCTCAGCAGCTACAGCAATAGCAATAAACTTAAGAACGAGCCTGTGCTCTTTTTGTGAAAACAGCACAGCAATAGCAAACGTTGCTTGCTCATGCTATTAGTACATTTTTAAATGAAAATCTTAAACAGATCCTGTCTATATGCGTTTGCATTTTGTCTTGTCATAAAGAAAATTTTTGTTGGAATTCCCATTAGATAGTGTTGGCGACGTGATTGCTGTCATACATGTATAAGTACTGGTGCTGTTTCTGTTGATGTCGTATTTTCAACAGGGCGAGCATAGCAATAGCATAAAAAAGCTAACAAGAAAGAAGCGTTATTTTGTGACAGCAAATGTCTCTGATCTTTGCTATTGCTAAATTGAATTTATTTTCAACAAAATAACAACAGTAAAATCATTGTTAAATTTATAGCATAGTACTGTATTTTTCTGTGCTATGATTGCTATATCGTAACTCGAATTTTAAACACGTTTCCAGACGCTCTGAAGCCTACCAATCAAATAAATTGCGCTGAAACAAAAGTGTATTAATTTAAAAAGAAAATACATATTTAAATAACAAATTGCTTAGACCAAAACGCCAACATGCAACGAAAAAGTTTCTTTTTATAAGAGGAAAAAAAATAAAGATTCTTTTTGATTTTAACTAAAACAAATAGATTTTGCTTAACTGAACGATATGAGTTCGTTTAACATAAAAACAACAACGAATATTTGCATAATTTAAATTCTTTATTGTAATTTGGAAAAATCTCAACCTTTTTGGATGAAAATAGTTCGTACGAATGTGTAACTCAGTGTTTGTTAATGTCTGGCTGGTCGTTCTTATTTTATTTGACCACCCTGTAGTTGTGGTGACGTGTAGAAGAAATTTCTTCTAAGGATAATTTTTCATTGGTCAAATGTGTGTTTTACATACACAAAGATATGCAGGACCACAAGCATCTGCTTTTGTTAAAGTATCAAAAGATTAGGAAATTTATAAGATAAATTATTTAAATTTCTTTCTTAGACATTTCGTTTTGGTTCAAATGAATCGTAATATTTTATTCAGGGCCAGAAAACTGACATGAATATTTAAGAATTTTGTGTTTCGTCTACTTTAATTTCTTCGTATTCGAAGTGATCTGTAATATTTGTTATATTCCTCATGGTATTCTTACGTTGGGTTGGGGCTAGGGTAACAGGTCGCCTGCAGCATAGATTCAGGTTGGAGCCAACTGCGCTCCATTTGTGTTGCCTAAAGAATAGGAAATAACAAAAGAGTCAATAGGTGGAAAGTAAAAGGGTCTAGATAGCTCAGATAATGCCTTCAGGGTGTAGAGAGGAAGTTCTTAAAATTGCCACTACAGCTATGACGCGTCACTCCAAAAGCATTCGTTATTCCTGTGGCTGCACCTCCGATAGCTGGGAGAAGTTGATTGAGTACCTCCTCCCAAGATGAAACTGGCGTTGGTCCTCTAGAGCAGAACAGAGACATAGTGGGTGGATTACTGCCTCCTCCTTCTCTTAATAGAGTCAGCGCCTACACTACTAGCTTGCTGACAAGCCCATTCTTTTAGCATGATTTCCATCCCTGCAATGCCCAGTAACCGATACCACGCTATGCATGTTATATTGTATTGTATAGAAATCTTGGCAAATATCTGGCCCCAAACCATGTCTAATTTGGGTGTATAAAGTTAAAAGGCAACTGCAACCGAAAGTAATCATCGAGAAACGATAAATTACGAGAATAAAAATATTCATTGATAAGAAAAGTTTATCGAAAACTTAGTTAATCGATACCGATAGAACATGAATGAAAAATGTTTGCTTATAATGGAATTACCTTGGCATTGTATTAATTTATTACTACAAATAACGCAAAGTTGTCGAGAACTTTAATATCAAAAATAAATCGATAAAAAAAACTCCGATAGCAGATTATAAATATAAAAATGATTCACCGAAAAAACCACAACAACGCCAACAACAGCTGCTGAACAACATTTTCCAGTGAAAATAACACAGTGCGACCTGAAAGGAACCATCTACTTCTCATAAAGTTATAAAATAGAAACGTTTTTATTGCCACAATAAGATAAACAAATAATAAATAAACTGAACAAAAGAAAAATAATCTTAGAAAAACAGGAACACAAAATAAAGAGAAGATTTAATTTCTTTTTTTTCCTCTAGTTCTTAAAGCAACAGAAGCAAAAATTTTCAAAATTTATGTTTAGAATAGCTTCAGTATCAACAAAAATATTTTTAAAAGCCAAAAATATCATTCAGTGTTTTCTTGTTTGAAGAACTGAAATCAAATCCTTAAGTAAACACAAAAACTCTTCTTAAGGAGTAAAAAAATTAAAAGAAAACAAAAAAAAAAGGATACGTGCGACACTTGAAGTACTCCTATCAAATTTCCTTTATACTCCGCAAATCCTCAGAAATCTACTAAAAAAAAAAAAATTTCAATATTTTTGTATCTCTCCTTCTTTATACATATCTCCAACTACTCGCTATTACACTACTCCCACTTAAACGTTTAGCTAATAATTAACATTATCCCATATTTGTTGTTGAGCCATTTTCTTTCAATCAATCATTCTTTGGTTTTTTTTTTGGTGTCCCGAATCCCCTACGGCACCTTTCTTACCCGGTGTTCCTTTTTTGCCTGAGCAGGAAACATTATGGTTGAAATACAAAAACCCCCTTCAGCATTGAAACGTCCATCATTGAAACGTGAGACAGTTGTTGTCAATAATAGTGCACCCATGAAGAAGGTGACGCTGGTGCCAAAAGAGGAGGTAAGTTTGTTTGTTTATTGCCCGCTTTTTTCACTTTAAGTAAAACACAACAACACACAATGTGGCCGTATTCGTAAAGAGAGAGGGAGGGAGAGAGAGAGGGGGAGATAGAGCATTAATAATTTATTTATATTTAACCACTCCAACAAGAAAAACTACTCAATGCTCCCTCCCTTTCTATTGCAATGGTGGCCACGTTTTTGAATATTCCTTGGTTTTAAGTTTACAGTGGAGTTGCTGTTTTCAGTGCGAGCACGACAAGGGTTATCAATTTTATTATAAAAAATAAATACAAAAAATAATAATTGTCATCGGGCTTTCAATTTGTATAAGTGATTCGAACAAATACTTTTTATTGATCAGTTTCTTTTATTTTTTGGCAAGGATGGATTATTTGTCATTCTTTATAGAATAACTAGTAGAATCGAAAACACTATCTGACTGTTCCATGTGCACTTAACTAAATTGTTTTTATTTACAAATAACTGGCGTGATAACGACAACTAAGCAGTTGCTAATAAATAATAATTGATACGAACGATTTACCCATTAAGGTAGTTGAGCGATTTAATTTTAGAGTCGATATACATGATTACACTGGACTTCAAAAAATATTTTTTTTTTCTAATAATTCTAAAGAAAACAACTTAGAAAAAAATGCATGGGGCTGCCTCGTTTTGGAGTTACATTCATTTTTAGCATTTTTTTCTGATCTAACACAAGATCTATCGAATTTATGTAGCAATATTTGAATGTTTCAAAAAAGAAAATGTTAACTTGTCCATGAAGATAATTTTTTTACAAATATTCCTTCTTGCCGGCTACACTCGAAGAAATATTAGAGGTAAATTCGTTTTAAGACGCCTGGTTTTATTTTATGATACATGCGAGAGGCAACCACAAACAAAATATCAGTCCTGTGTAAATATCTCACATACTATTAAACCAATATAAGCTGGAGAAATGCAATTCATGCTAGTGGTCTGTATAAATAATCAAACCAGCACGACTGCTTTCAACGAACTTAGCCATCAAAAACAGGAAACATAGCAGCAGACGATGCAACATTACATGCTACGGACCTCCTTTTTTTAAAGGAATTGCACGATATGTTTATTATTACAACAGTGTTTGCAGCGCCTCTGATGTTATGTAGGCGCTTTACTTAAAGCTACTGTACAGCCAATTTATTCATTATTTTATTTCGCAGACGATTTAGTGTTATAGAATGGTTTGGGTTACTGCACACGTTGTGTCACCTGCTCGAAAGTCTGGTGCAAGGGAGAAAGGTTCTTATTGCACTAGACAACTAGTCGGTTATAAAACGCATGAAGCAAGTGAACGTATATTCCAAACTAGTACTAGAATATGTTCTGAAACTAAACAGATGTGCCTCGTGGAATGAGGTGACGTTGATGAGGGTTAAGGGACACATAGGCACAGCTGGGAATGAAGCAGCAGACGGACTAGCAAAAAGGGGATCTGATGTGGATTTCTGTGGACTAGAACTCTGGGTTGTACTGGGGAATGGCCTAGTGCGACCTAAAGTCTTTCAATGGGTAAACTCATTACACCTGAAAAGGTGGAGAGAGAATACCACATGTAAGCAGGCTTGAATGGTGCTCAAAGGGCCACTTGGCAGGAAGGCCAGCAAGGTGTTCAGATATAACAGGGCTACCGACGCTGGATCACTGCGTCAGTGTCAGGTCATGTAAACCTCAAGTACCACCGGGGCAGGATGAAAATCGTAGAAGATGATACTTGCAGACTGTGCCTAAAAGAAGCTGAGACTGAGGCTGAGGCCACATTGTGAATGTCCAGCACTGGCTAACATAACGCTTAGGACCATGGGCGGACACTTGTTAAATGTGAATGCCTTTAACAAATGCTAGCAATTACAAGAGACTCCGTGATGAGGATGAATGCTGACAGTGTACAGAATTCGTCGTTGCGAATTTGAGAATCAACTTTGAAGGCGTGTCTGCCGTAAATTGGTCGCAGCATAGATGAATTTTCCCAAACAATTAATTGAAATGTATTACGGATGGGTTATCGTCGGTACAATTATTTGACTTTACTTTGACCGGTGTTATTCATTTACTTGTTTCCTTTTTTATTCACATTTTTATTTCTATCATTAATATCCTTAATGTCCTTGTTTTCTTTTTTTACTATTTTTTGGATCTGTATTCCTTTATCTTGATTAATTGGTATTATTTGACAATTTGAAATGGGCCTTCTTTCTTTTGTTCACCCTTTCCTGTTAATGTATTTGCTTCAACTCTAACGTTTTATGTTTTACTTTTGCCATCAAAAAGGATTAAAAGGCGTCGGAGCAAATGACTAAAAAAAATCCTTAATGTTTTATTATATAAATGTATGCGGGTATTTTTTAAGGCCATAGATAAAATAAAAGTGAATCTATGGGAAGGCAAATGGAACTGAAGAAAGTAAACAAATAAAGTGCAGACATTTGATTATTCACTTATAAAGGATACAATTTTATTGAAGGACAATTGCTTTAACACACATGTACGTCATTATATGTGCGTATGTATGTATTTTCTCTCCCGGCAAACAAATTAAATGTTTTTTTTTTTACTTTTCTGTTTATAGAAGAGTCGTTAGAAAGGAAAAAGAGTGACCCAAATTAATTATTTGCCTTTTGGCGAGAAAAAGCAATCAATTTCAGAGACCGTAACGATTATGAATGATTTTGTTCATAAAAATCAGAAAATAAAACTTGTTTTTTTGGTTTTATTCTTTCAGGCAGAAATATTTTTCACGGTATTTTTTTAAGCAGAAATTATTATTTTTCGAGCGCAAATTACAGTTTTTTAATTTATTGACAATAATTATATTTTGCAATTTAATTTTCTTATTATTTTGTCAGAAATAACTTTTGGAAAATATATAACGACGCCTCATCTACTCAGAATTGACAGACCAATGTGTTGTACTCAAACTTGCTTGAAAAATAGTTAGTGATTTTATGCGATTTTGACGAAGAAATCCATCCGGTGATATCTTTTACCTACTTTAAGATTGTCATAAATCAATCCTACTCAAGTGGTAATTATACTTTAACACCGCAACATTCATTCATAAATAATGGTTTTCGATTTAGAACAGTTTTGAAGTAAATGAAAAAATTTTTATTAAACAAATTTAACACATTTGATAAATTCGCAAACGCTTTGTATTGTTGTATTGATTGTATTATTGTATTATAATACAATAATTGATTTTTAAAGTATGTAATTTTAATACAAAAATGTAATATTATAATACAACTTTACTTCATTCGTTTTTCAAGAGTTGTATTGATAGCATATCTGGGACTTTGCTAATTTGTTTTTGAATCAGCTAAATATTCTAAATTTTTACATATTGTATAAAAAAAATGCAAATTACTTAAGGAATTTTTTTAAAATAAAAATAAACACTTATCAGCTGGTGTTTTGCTAATGATATATTCTTACCTTGAATGGTAAATGTTAGTAATTTTAAGTCCCCATGCCTGATTCGATTTCATCGTATTAAATGGCATCTCAAATTTTTTGATATTAGCAATACAATAATACCACAATACAAAAAAAAAATTTACAGTTCACAAACAAATAACCCAAAGGTTTCGTTTAATACACAATACAATAATACAAGGCATTTGTGAACAGCACAATCGCTTAAACTTTATTTAAGACTGCGCTAGTTTATTCCGTGAAAGCTTTTTTTAAGTTGAATAGTTTGGGTTTTTGAAATACTCACAGACGATATTGCAAGAGCTTACATCAAAAATATATAAAAATATTTGGTTAAAAGCATAGCTGTTAAGTAATGATTAGTAATCGTAATCATTAGTAATTAGATTACTTTTTTTAAAGTAAAAGTAATGATTACAATACGATTACATTCAGTTTTATACGATTAGTAATTGATTACGATTACAAGTAATCAAAAAATAATCAGGATTACTTGTGATTACTGAAAAATAATCAAAAATAATCAAAAGTAATCAAAAATGAGTTCGACTACTTTAAAAGATTACTTTTGATTACTTTTGACAAATATAAAAAATAATCAAAAGTAATCAAAAGTAATCTTTTAAAGTAGTCGAACTCATTTTTGATTACTTTTGATTATTTTTGATTATTTTTCAGTAATCGCAAGTAATCCTGATTATTTTTTGATTATTTGTAATCGTAATCAATTAGTAATCAGAAATTGTTGAATAGTGGATTATATAATCATTACGATTCTTTTTAAAAAGTAATGTAATTGATTACTAATCGTAATCGAAATTTAACAGCTCTGGTTAAAAGGAATTATCTATTTGTTTTAAATTTTGTTTTTTTTTATAGGGAACATAATATTAAGAGTTTTTGGGAATTACAAAATTATATTTCATATTTTATGACTTTCATCCGTCATAATTGATGAATTAACTCGTGCTAGAAAGTAATTTATGAATTTTGTGTTCTACACGATCATGCTCACAATTAAGACCTTGAAATATATTATGAATGTGTGACGTCAATTTACATTGCTATCGAAGTAGAAGTTTGTGCCGAAAAATAATATAAAACAAACTTTTAGCCTGTGTCGAAGGCTACATTAAAAAGAAATGATTTCCTCAAGTGCGAGTATATTTCGCGGTGGGAACCTAATCCAACAACCAGTCAAATTTTGGAGGTTAAGTAAAGAAAACACGGACGTCGTAGCGGTTCGTATCAAAGAAGACCTAGACATGTCGATTCGGCGCCAACCAGCTGAAATGGGTATTAGCAGACAAACAGTCCGCCTTATTTTACGGATTGAATTTGGTATAGGATTATGCTGATGCACGAATTGAAACCAGATAACAAAAGACAATGCCGTGAGTTGGCTGGCGGCCCGGATTTTGACCAAAAAATCACTTTCTGCCAGCTAAGCCCTAGTGAAGCCGAGAGCCCAATTAAATAAAGTGCTATTCCTTACATCATCATGACATATTTGTACCTTCAAAATAAAACCAGACTCAATGCGTCTCACACCGTGTTGTTTTGTTCACATTTTTTTTTGGTCTTTCTCATCTGGTCATTTTATATTGTAAATTTAAACATTCTATATTCCAAATAAATATCGTAGAGCAGAGTGTAACAATATTTTGGTTTTTTGTAGTCTTGTACTACCTGGCTACCTAACTGTCAAAAATGTTTGACAGTTGTTTGCTATTGTTATCAACAAACGGTAGCGGCCAAAGCAGTAGTTAAATCCCTCCAACCTTCTCACTGCTTTCAACACCAAGTCAAATACGTGACTGCATACATTTCCTCCTGTTTATTTTTTCCTTTTTACTCAATGTTCTTTATGGCACAATTGGTGTCCTTCCTCCCCATAAAGTGGTTTAATCATACTTTTGTTTTCTCTTCATCGTTTATGAAAATGTTTTATGACATTTGCCCGGGCGCATAGCGGCAGGAAGGCTTGTTAAAAATGCCTTTCACACAAATCATTTACAAATACAAGACTTTTGTGTTTCATGTTCGCTTTTCGCCTTTTATAGCCTGCAGCAAGTTGCTAAAACTTTATTGAGCCATCATTTTGTTTTGTTTTGTTTTTTGTTGTTGTTATTACTTTTAGAGATTAGATCATTAAATTGCAGTTGTCTGAACAATTATGAACAATGAAAAAGCGATAGCAATTTATTAAATTTGATGGAAAGTGAAAGAGAGATTGTACGCGGTTACATTGGAAGGTGATTAAAACGAAATTGACTCTTTTAAAGCTTTGGCAAACTGACACAGCTATCGAACAGTCGTGTTCAAAATAAAAATTCGTACGCTAACAAATCGAAATTCAAATCCGATACGAAATTTTCGTGAAGTGAAATAAAGTGGTGCACTGCTTCGTCCCATAGGCAAAGCTACAATAAAGCGATATCTGAAATCGTAATGCGAGTTATTATTATTTTCGATAGACAACTAATTATTTTAAAAGGTATTTTGATTTTAAAGAATAGTTCATGTTTAACCATTTTTGGCGACACCAGGGGACATTAAAGTCAGAGGGTTATAAGTAAGAATTACTGGACAGCTTGATTTGCAAATAATTAAATTTTGTTTTTCACAATTACATGTTTTTAATTACCCCCACTACGTTTTACTTACTTCAAAGATTGTCAAATTTTGAGAAAAAATAAACAACTAAAAGAAGATGCAGTCAGATGCAGAAGATGCAGTTGCTTATGTCCGTCCCGTCCGTTGCTTTAGTTTTAAAAATTTCTTAAATCGTTTGTTTTCAAAATTGCTACAATATGCCTTGACGCGTAGAATGCTAAAAGTTGGTCTACCTTTTACTTTTGCAAGCGCCAAAAGCGGGATACGAACAGGTCAGCTGATATTGATAGCCGGCGATGTCAAGTTCTATTTTATTTTCAAATCGTAAAAAGCGTTGCAAGTAACTCGAAATGCTGAACAGCGTAGAATGTGTGGAAGATATGAAATTCGTAGAATGTGTGAGCTTTAACCTTTATGCTTCATATACATTGTGCGCCATCTTTTATATCAGTATGGCAACATTTAACAACTTTGACATTTGACCGATTGAGTTAAGGGCACGCGTTTACACACATGATTGTAAAATCATGTAACGCGCCGAAATAGCGTTGCCGTACATTGAATATAGTTCTGTTGAAAGATGGCCTGCATTTGTTTCAGTTTAACGTGCAAACAATTTTGTAACCAGACCGGCCACGTCACTGCCAATACGGCGAAATAGTCGTTCAAATGGTTGATACTGAACCGGATTTTTTGAAACAACATTTTATGACTGAAAAGGCCCATTTCACACTCAGTGGCAACATCCTTGCTGATCTAGGGAAATGACATTTCATGATCGAAAAGTGACTATTTACCATCTCTTTTTAGGGAAACCAAAACTGTTGATGGAAACCGATATCGATATTGAAGATAATTAAAGAAGGTTCGGATGGTACTGGTGCACCATGCTACACTGCAGGTCCACCAATGCAGTTTTTGCAACAAACATTCCGTGAGGGATTGATGTCAAAAATAAAACGCAAAATACTTCTTTTTATGGGGTGCATCAAGAAGCAAACTGTACACCAACAAGCCTCAGACCATTGACGAGCTTCAGGCAAACTTTCATGCCTATCGCTAAGCTGCCCGAGAGGCGGCAATTTAATTGATGTCATATTGAAAAAGAAGGCCAAATAAATTGAAAAGGACCAAATTAAATTGAAATATCACTCATGCGCCCGGTTTTCAAAAGGAATGGCATTTGATATTTTTGAATTGAAAGTTTTTTTTTAAATTTTCTTAGGAATTTTATTATTGGATGTTATTTCTTTTTTCCAAGGAGTTTATTTTATTTAGAAGTCATTTTGGAATACCGATTTCATATTCCCAAACCAAACATACACTTCACATGCTTGTTTTTTAATAGAAGAGTAAAACTCGCACAATTAATGCATGGCGAAACTTTTTTTGGAAGGGAATAGAGTAGCGCAGATGTAGTGGTGAAGTAGAGGGATACAAAAGTTTCATTGTTTCACAACTCTGCAACTTTTATGATTATTGTTTGAGCTGCGTCTCTAATGTTATGTAATCTCATTAATTTGCAGCTAGCACGATTGTTTTATTGTCATTTTACAGCGCCGGCAGTTTGGTCGAGTAATAGTAAGAGTATAAATACAAGTTCACGTGTGCGGGTGCGGTATGTTTATGTGCAATTTAGACAACTCGGGACGCTCATAGAACCGCATATTAGAATCTCTTTTAATCTCAAAACCTCACATTTCCTGACTATTTTTCTTTTCCCATGTTGCCACAGTTTTCCAAATTTGGTATACAAAATATATATATTTTTAATGCTCCTATTTTCAATCTAATAGTGTTTTCCTTTCTGCCAAAAATGTTACATATATGTATGCTGACAATTGTGCCTGCTTGTGTTCTTTTCTAACAATTATGCAACATTTTACTAATAATATCATGTTACTTTCTAAATATGTTGCACAAAAGCAAGCGAATATGGAACATTTTTCGCACTTAACTTTAATAACAGGATGAAATACTTAACTACATTATTTATAAGAACAAGATTTTATTTCGAGTGTCTATTGAAATTTAATTTAATTATCTGTATTGCATTCTAATGGTAAAAAGTACATCAATTTGTGAGAGTTTGGGCAATCCAAAAAATAATACTACTTATTATAAGGCAAAATTTTTTTTAGAAAGGAAAACGCCATTACCCTTTCATCTAACTAATAGAGTTTCTGCTTAGAAACTGTTTCGATTATTTGTTCCTTACGTTCCATTTTATTTTTAGAGCAAAACTTCATTAAATTTCCGAAATTCAACCCACTTAATTTTTCACTTCACTAATTCGTATGACTCTTATTGTGACTTGTTATTGTTGGCATGTGTGAAAAGTCAATCATTTGTGGAAAATTTGTGCCAACATTCTTATGAAAATGAAAGAAGGTACATAAGTGTATGACAGGATAGAGAAAAGCGCCGAGGAAATACAATAATTTTTTTGCAGAAGTATTGCCGTCGGCTGGTAAATCATGTCAAATTTTTATATCAAAAACCTTTAAGGCCTGTTGTCTTCCTTAACTACCCTGCCTATACCTAGTATGCTCGATTAGAGGCAGTCAGTACTCTAATATTAACCCAAATGCATGAAGTGAATAACAGCTTTTAATTTTAATTAAAAAATCCTTGAAATTATGGCATTAGAGTAGTTTCATATGAAACGCTTAAAGGTCCTTCTTTGCATGTTTTTGACACAAGTCAATTAAAGCAATTAAAATAAAAAGCTCATAAAACACAAACCCACCCAATCGTTAAAAAGATTGGCATCTTATTTTTATTGTTAAAAAAATATTTTGAAGAAAACGAGCATAAGATTTTAAGGATAACACGAATGAGCATGTATGTGTGCTTTTTAACATACGAGTTCGTGCTTAGAAAATGTGATTTGGCTTAGAATGAGCTTTTAAAGGCCAAACTTAAAGACAACAATTGGAAATACAAATATTTGTGCTACAGGCAAAATTCCGATCTGAAATGACAAATGAGAGGAATTTTTGAATAAATTTGCGTTTGGAAAACTCCTGGGGAGGGGACAATTTTAATGAGTTATCAAAAAACTTTTGATAAACATTTGACTAAACACCTGACACATGATTCACTTGAATAGGCAACAAAGTTGACTTTGAAAAATTCTCGGATCTCATCAAAAAAAAGCCAGCATTTTTAATTACTTTTATTTTGTCTTAATACTATTTTAAAGCCAAGTTTTGCATTACGAACTCAACTGTTTAAGGTTTAAAGGGAATTTGCGGCTTTGTTCAAGTGCAACACAGATAGTGATTAAATTCAGCTTAAGAATTTAATTAAACACAAAACCACACAAAAGAATACTTAACGCAACTACCAATCATGTGTGTAAACGCGAACAATTATTTTAATTAACAGAACAAATTTACATGCAAAATCTCCCAGGCATGCAAAGGCAACGAATTAAAAAACTGATAACACCGTCATTGAGGAGTTTGCACACGTTGTGATATGATGGAGTTTAACTTTAATCGTCAAGTACCTTGTCACACATTGCAAGAGCAATAAAAATTTGTACAGGCTTGTAGGAGGGATATCGAAGCAGACTTTATGTCTCCCATTTCGGCTTTCTTCTTTCCTCGAATTGATTTCCGGCAACCGATTTGTAGTTTGCGACTACTTTACTCCCATTCGAAACACGTGGTACTACTAGCGTTCACTCTTGACTGTAGTAATTTCAGACTATTGACTGTCGGCCTTCTACCTCGTCTCTTGTAATTGCTAGCATTTATCTAAGGCTTAGGTCCACCATGGCATTCACATTTAACAAGTGTCTGCCCGGTGTCTTCAGCCTTATGCTAGCCAGTTCTGGAATCTCACACATGTGCTCTACCATCTAAGCCTCTTCCGCGGGAATATCTTTGGACCTGACGCGTCCACGTCTTCGAGGTTTTTTTGTCGATCTATTCAGAATTTCTCTATTGGGCAATAAACACCAAAGTTCCTACAGAGATTTAGCGCTCCACCTCTTGCGAGGCTCACGTTCCAACGCCTTAGAAGTGCCTTTAAAGATTGACACTCTTGTCGATATCTTCCAGATTCCCCTTGAAACCGGAGTTGTTCAGAGATAAATCTCTCCACCTCGTACCAGGCTTCCTGATTTATTTCTTTTAATGGAGAAAAATATATCCACCCCCACAGAGCTCCGTAAGCACGGGTAAGTCTGTATTAAAACTTGAGGTCGACTCCAGAGTTTGCATACTATAGACCAATGACTGGTGTATAGTTTTCCACCTATGATTTGAATAGATTATGAATAGAGACTAAATAATTGTTATTCCTTCTCTCTCGCCCTCTCTTGCATTTTTCGCGCTTGGTTCTGCTGCAGTGTTGCCATCAGTGAAACAACAAGTTACACAGGGTGTTTCGGAAAATTTATTCACACCATAAGAAGCTCATAAAAGACCAAGTCATATATTTTGTAATTTCGAAAAAATATTTGTTTATAATTCTCTTTTACCATTTTAAAACTTGGCCTCCCGCAACCAGACAAGCAAAAGCCAGCTTTGATCAACCTTTAAAGATTGTCAAAATGATAAATAGAAAATTTTTGAATTTTTTAAAGAACTAAAAATAAACAAAATTAGTTTAAGGATCTATTTTACATAATCCGTGTCTATTTTCTAACGGATAATGAGAAAACACTAACAAAATGTCAGCACATCATTCCACTTCTTCGATTCAGGCAACAAATTATTGGCCAAAGTTTGTAATGCCAAAGAACAAACCCAGTTTAAGAACAGGTATTCAATTTTCATCACCATAATTACATTTGAAATAATTAAATTCTTTAATGGAGAATCAGCAACATAATTTGATATACGTTAACACTTGTTAATAATTTGCATAAAAAGGAAATTGATTTATTTCTGGTTCTAGTCGAACAGAATTGACTTTTTCTTATTTAGACTTTTACAGAATCGAGAATAGGGCCTAGGGTTGGCATCAACTTTCCATTATAAGTGCTCTCTTTATATACATATGTCTTTCGCTTATAATTCTTGCTTAACACACCATCTTCACGAGCTGTCATCATGCTTAGACATTGAACAAATTTCCATTCGAGCATGAATATGTGTCGTGTAGACTCATGACAATTCTATGTTCCTCTTCCACCACAGCTTTCCGAGCATATGTTTGACAAACAATGTCTGCCATAACATGTCATTTTCAGGAAAAAATTACAAAAGCGAACTGTTGCCGAAGTGAAAATTATGATTAGGCAAAACATAAACATCAACACGTATTCGCCTCATAAAAGAATAGGAACAAATTTACTACACATGCTCTGTTGATGTTCGATTCATATCTGAACAAATTCGATGGCTTGTGCAGACGCATTGTAAACCTTTTTTCGGTACGATTCTCAGGCTTCATTTACAGAAAACACATGAAATGGAGGAATAAGTATTTAAGAAAAGTTCGATACTCAAATAACACATTTATGTCATTATTTACATATGTATTTGCAAACAAGCGATTTTTCGAATAATAATTAATAATGTGGCAACGCTGGTCTGCTTAGTACAGTTAAACGAACCCTGCCATAATTACAAACCTTGAAACCACAATTCGTAATAAAATTTCTTTTAATTGTCTTACAGTTACTTTAAGTGAATGCAGACACGGATTTGTAGGAGAGTGTACATTCAAATAATTGTGTAGTCAAGAATGATTTTAAATATTTAAAACTCGCTCTCATGAAATGGTCTTTAATGCATTAATTTTATCGCATTCTGTTTTGGAATTTTATTTGTCGACAACTTGCGATTTTAATTCCTTTTTAATTTCTACAAGGAAATTATGTGACACTACTGATGCTTCCTTTGAGAAATAAAAATAATATCTGATTTATTACTGCAGTATGCCTTCCTACAAGGAAAATTCGCTTTTTTTAATATTAAAAAATTGAATTCCATTGTATTGAAAAACTAAATTGTGCTCCAAAAAAATGTATTATTTACATTTTCAGGTTGTTCCTTAATAACGGACGATGCGATGCGGCTTTTCTAACTGTTAAATTTTGAAATAATTAAAATAATAAAATTTGTGTAGACACACACCTCTTTGAAAAATGCTAATTTTACTTTAAAAAATATAAGTCAACAAAAAAAGTAAAATCGTTGCACAGTGTTGTTGTTCGATAGTAGCCCACACTATAATATACGGGACGTAAGTTTTATACTCAAATTACTATTACTCATACGTACACACACCCACACACACACACACACACACACACGTGCACGTAATCACACGCAAACAAGATTAATCGCCCACATTTTCAACAAAAACTTATAATTAAATGAACTTATTTCTGTATAGCGTGTCCTTCAATTACGTCTTTAAGTTCGAAAAGAAACATGTAAGTAACAAAGAGAAACAACAAAAGCAAAAAATGTCCTCCTGCGAGTACTCGTAACTGTTAGTGCGTGCGTTATCTTACAAGTAAAAGTTTACGGCGATATAAATTGACACCTTTCACAAACATTTCCTAACAGGCGAAGTGTCGACTAAAAAACAAAACACACGCCGGCACACAATCTCTCTTAATGTTACGTATGTATTTTGTAAATTATTTGTTAATTGCATGCGACGGGTTTTCATTTGCCGTTATCTACGGCTACAACACATTGAAACAGTTGCGCTAAAATACGAGATAAAAATACTTTCAAACACAACATGGCACCGTGTTTTTTTTTCTGTTTTTTCACTGCGAAGGATAATTATGCGTATTGACATTTTTTTATATTTATGATCACTACTTCTTTAGTGTTTTTACACTTCAACACACACACAGGCATACATTATTGTCTGTGTGCGTTTTTTTTTTCTTATAGTGACAGCTGTCAGTGTGTTAAACATATTATGAAAAAAAAGCCTTAAAGGTAAGAACGATGTTGCAATGTGTCACCATATTCCAATTGCCTTTGCTGGTTAAGGTAAAATCACACTAACACAACAAAATAAGTATACTGTACATGTACTTGCCTATAGAAGTATGTATGTATGTGAACGAGCATGTATGCAAATTACGTATTTGACTTTTTAAGGATTTATGAGATCTAGAATTAACTGGGAATGAAATAAGCATATTGTATAATAAAAGTTCAATTTATGGCCCAGGCAAATGAGACATAACAATGCTAATCTAGTAAGAGAATTCCCAGAGAATTTTAAACTGGCCCAGTTGGTCCTTTATACGAGTATATTAATTTCTGTGGGTGGAGGGGCCCCTCCTCTTAAGGTTACATTATTTTAGTTTTTTACTAATAGGTCGGAAACTATAACTTCAGGATGGGGCAAAAGTAATGTCGTAATTTTAACGGGCTGTGATTTTAGGTATGTTCCAGGTGCATCTCAAAACAGTCCGAAATTCGTTCAAACGCCTTCCAAATTTCAGATAACATTTTTGTGCAATTTGTATAGAAAATAAGAGAGTAAAATTTTTTATTTCCGAACTTTTCGAACTTTTTCTTTGGGTAAGTTCGGACTAGAATTATATTACCAGCTGTTTTTTGTTTACATTTAAAAATCAAAAAATTTGTAAATATAGGCAGAAAGTTTTTATTTAAAATTGATTAAAAAGCAAAATGGAGTAGTCACTTGGCTTCTCATTTTGCAAAAAATTATAAATGACTTTTTAAATAATTTAACTGATATTTATTTTTTTCAATTTATTTTCATTAACTTTTTTACAGCTGTTGCCAATGATGCAATTGTTTTGCTTTTAAAATATTGTGCATTTTAAGCGACTAAAATCACTAAAAAAAACTATTTGAGAAAGTAAGCAGCATTAGTTTTTCAAAACGTTCAATTGTGGTTTTTTGCGTTCCAGCAATTTTGAGCACCTTTGTCAATAGTCCGGACTGTTTTGTTATGCACATGGAACAGACCTTTTGTTATAAATTAAAAAAATCTGTTGCCAATTAAAGCTTATTTGAAAGTGTAAAATGGAGAAAATAAACTGTCAACTAATTCTCTACATATTTCCATCATAAATATCAAAGCCCAGTGACATTTGGCGCCATCTGCAAAAATGACAGCCAATTAAAATTATGACACTACTTTTGCGCCACCCTTTATAAAAAGGTTTGAAAACATTTGTGTTTAATTAAGTGCTTATTTATGTTACAAATTAAGAATAATTTTTCAATAAAGAAAGACAGTGATGGAATTTCAATTAGTTTTATAATTTTGGAATGAGAATACTCCATACAGATTTGGCAAGCTAAATGTAAAATCCTTGTAATCACTCGTATTTTTATTTTACGTACTCAGAAGCTGTTAGAACCAAAGCTTCAGCAGACAACGTACTACTTTTAAAGATTTACTTAAATTGATTCACGACTTAAAAAAAATACTTTAACGAATGTTTGCTTCTGCTAAAAAAAAAAATAGAGGCAACCATCAGAAGTAATTAAAACTGATCCACTTTGTTTATTTATTTCAAAAAAAATTGTTCAGTGCTTCCTTCCTCTTTACAAGTAACTAATACTCAAATGATATACGAGTATTATTGCTGTCACATGACACAATACACTCAACGGCGCCATTTGGGCGACAAACACAAATACCAGCAGCTGTTTATGTTGACAAAGAAGTGAAAAAAAAGCAAACTGATAGAAGTAGAAAATTTCTATTATAAATAAATTAACTCATACTGCAGCTAACCATGATGATAACAATTGGAACAAAAACATAAATATAAAAGAAAATAACAAACTAAATTATACATCCCATCGATTCATTTGTCTACACACACTTGAAACAAAATATTGTAAACACCAAACGAAGTACCGTCGGCTAAAAATTAAAAGGTCATGAGAAAACTTATTTTATAAGTCGTCGAAAAAGATTGCAACCCAGCAAAAATGTTTTGAGGACACCGACTGCTGTGTCGATACAAAACATCCATAGTCGATACAGTTTGTTTAACCCATTAGGGGCCCTTTGTCGATCGTAAATTCCGGGACGTTTGCGAACGATCTCAGCGTAATGGGTTTTCACAATGATAACGTTTTCCTATTTTATGTAGCGCTTCATTCTTAGTAACCGGAAACATAATAAACAGCTGTTAAATACGAGAGTTATCCCTCGCACGAACAAAATGGCACAGTAATTAATTATTATTCTTATTAAGACACCCTACAGATATACGTCTTTTTTCACATGAACGCGAAAAGGAAACTTGGATTTCTACCACGTGGGTTGCTAGTATGTTTTTCTTTTGTTCATTCGAATTCTGATGAACGAACACCGTTTGATAAAAAAAAATTGGTTTGAGTGAAGTTAAAAAATTCATAATATTTTCCTTTCTTTAATTTTACAAAATGTTGGTTCGCTTAAAGGAAACTTCGCTTTAACGAAAACGTGTTTAAAAAAAAACAATTTCTTTTTTAAAAAGTACAAATTTATTTGAAGCAACAAATGCCATTTAAAAGAATAAAATTCGTAAATTAACGGCGACGAAACACAATGTAGCGCCGGCTCATTTTTTTCCATACTTTGTACTTAAAACCGATAAAAGTACCATTCTTTTCAACAATGTACTATGTTAAAAAAAATTAATTATTTTTTGCTTCTTATTAAATATAGTCAACTGTGTACTATAATTTATTTTAAATGGCAGTCCAAGGATTACGTTCGTGTAATTCGAAATATTGATTATTTGCGGTCTGTGTTCTAATGTGTACAAGTGCTGCTGATATTTCATATTAGTATGTAGCACAGTGCTCTTTATCGTCGGTATCAATAAAGAGCCCTTAATCCTCGGCGAAGTAAAATAATACGCTTAAGTAATGCGCCTACATAACATCAGAGGCACTGTAACACTGTTCTAAAAATATACATAATACGCAATTGCAGAGTTGTTAACACTGGAGCTCTTCTATAAACAACCCCTCCCCCCCCCCCCTCCCCCTCTCACCCTCTCTACATCACTACCTATGTTATCTAACCCTTTCGAAAGATAGTAGCACAATTATTCATAAATAAATTAGTAGGCACAAGTTAGTTGGCTGAGGTGTTTGTTACTTTCTTTTCAAGAAAAATATTTAAAAGTAAAAATAAATCTGGAGTCATGGTCGTTCAAGGGTGTTTGTCGGCTGCTGATATCGGCGAACTCGTAGATATAAACAAAACATAGTAGAGTCATTTGCAAAAACATGAAAAGGAAAATTAGTCAGCATAAAATGTACGTACTTTCAGTTGGTCTATATCACATACGCCAGATATTATTCCCTTACTGATTTTACACTATTCATCCCTGCAGTGTAAGCGACGAAGACATTTTGACATACGAACTATTTGTATATCTGAAGTAAGTTTTTTTTTTTTTTGCCATTAAAAGCAAAGTGACTATGACTTTTGTCCACGTGTGTCCTTTAGCCATCAATAAATATAAAAAAACAAATGTTGAAATTCATTTGAAACCGGGTAATTGGTTCTTTTATGATTTTAAAAATCGAAACAGGATTTTTTAAAATTTCAATTGTTTGAACTATTCGAACACAGATTTTTGAAAAATATCGAATAATCGATCATCCAGGAAGGGTATGTACACGTTCTTGCTGCAGCCTGCGGTTCAGAAAAATGCGATTTTTAGAAAAAAATCTTCCCTACTCCGGTATTTCAAAATTCAATGTTGAAGAAACAATTGTGGTACAAAACTATTTTGTTTGGAAATACAGGTGTAAATTTCTACTCGCGATAACAAAATAACGCCATTGTTACACACGCACACACACACACATGCGTACATCCGAAGTATGAAGGTGCATTTGCTTGTGGAAATATATTTAGTAGATGTTAGAAAAAGTTTTCAATTTATGTAACTCGAGTACGAGAATATATTTAACCATAGAATAGCAATGCTGTGGGTAAGTCGTTTGCCATTTGATGAGCTCCTGTTAAAAATCATACTCGTACATGTAAATACGACTGACTACACACACACACACACCTGTATTCACACGCACACACATATTGCTACGACTGACTGTTCATAGCGCAGCGGAAATAAACTCCCGAATATTATTATTTTTAGCTTCTCCATTCCCACTATTGATTTCGGTACCTTCTGTGTAAATAAATATTTTCGAAGGACAACAAGAAAAATAAAAGTAATTTATTTGACATTTATCGCTTTTATATTTTATCAAATGATTATGTGCCACCGTGTGACAAAGGCACTCGTCTTGAAAATTAGATTTGAAGCATCACTTAATAGAAACTTTTATTGCCAACCTGCAATAGAAAGTTTCTATTGGAAACACAAAATATTGAAAGAGAATATTCTTGCGAAAAAACTTTAGTGGCTGCCTTTGGCAAAACCAAAATAAAACTTTTTTCGTCCTTGAGTTTATTTTCTGAAAAGTTTTTAGGGAGATTTTTTTTTTTGTTTGCTTTTCAATTTTTCTATTGTATCATAATGTCTTTATATGAATTTTAATTTAACATCTTGGGATTTGTGCGCTTTGTTGTTGCGCATATTGTTGACAAGTTTATTACTTGGAGGCCAGTCTTCCATTTCGCCACCTAGCAGACGCTAAAGTTAATAACATACAGGACCTGTAAGTATAAATTTAAGCACAAAGTTTCCTTTTTGGGCAGCACGAAATAAAAAAAATATGATTGAGGCAACCATAATCTAAGAGCAATATGTGTATGGCTTCGCCCGGTGTCATAGATTGAATGTATCGGTTTATTGCGACTTATTGGCTTTGACCTGCCAATTCAAAAAACCCCACAAGTAAAAATCAAGCAGCGTCAGATGGTTCATGGAGAAAATTAATTATAGGAATCACTGTGTAGCTCGTTCGTGCAAAAGTTAGAGTTTTTGTTTGGACCGTGGAATCGATTGCCGCGGGCTCTTCCACGAACTTTCTCGGGCGGCGGCGATATTAATATCTGAATGTATGAATGTTAGTTGTTGGTTTACCGAATTGGCCATCTCGAATTTGGCCAGCAAATGTTGGAGAGTCAATTTTACACGTCACCGCATCCGCCGTAATCTGACCGTAACGCTTACAATGTTTATACGAACGATCAAGTTTATCATGGTGCTGCTTAATCATGTAATTTTCCATTGCCATTGGTTATTAGTGATTGGACTATAAACAACAGAGTAAACAGACACTGCCGCAACAAACTGTCAATATCACCCCCCCCCCCCCTCTCCCCCTTTTAGGGTTTTGAGTCTGAGTATTGAAAAAAATAATTCGTTACTAAAAGGGACTTTATTTCTATAAAATTTGCTTCGTTATTTTTGCTTATGTTGCAAGATGTTGTAGCATATTTTGCATTCCAACTGAGGCACCCCACCAAAACCTATTGCAACTGTTTTGCTGACAAAAATCCCTGTGCTCGCATTTTATCACTGTTGTACGGCAATAAGAAAAATCCATTGAATATGAAATCTGGAATGCATTTACGGCGGACCCATTTGTTCGATATGTTGAGTGCCCTAAAAGTTACTTGAATAATTCCGAGTTGTCACTTTTCTGATGCAGGCAACGGGAATGTCATATTCCCCCGTCGCCGTCTATCCATAAGTATGTGAAGTTCATTTTGTACAGTAGACTGCTGTTTTGACATAAGATTTTTATTTGCCACCACCAATCCTTCGAAAATCAATAAGATATAAATTGCTTTTTTGTCTAGACTGTAAAAATTGTTCTTGTATTATACGACAACAAATGAGCAGATATTCCTTTGATAAAAACCTTTTATTTTCACAGAGTATAAAAAGTTAAATGTTTGAAAATGAATAAGAGAAACTCAGCTGCACTCCAGTGGCAAAAGAAGAAGTAACTTAACTTGTCACTGCATGAGTACGATCTCTTTCTGCTGCACGACAATAAACTTAGCGATTCTTTGCCGTATAAAAAATTATTATTAAATAATTTTGAAAATTTTTGCTTCTTTAATTGATACGGCCAAATACTGACGACTCGCTGCCCCTCGCTCTGATGCTCATTTTCATCCAAATCAAGTATCCCATTTCAGTTGCTCCCCAAGGCGTCCATAATGGAGAGTCATTATGAATAAATTGTCGATGGAGTACAGCTTAGATAAATTTTCATACAGCGTTTTAGAAAATTCTAAACTGTTTTATATTTCTAACATAGCAATAATCAGAGCATAGAAAGAGTTAATTCTAGTCAGAATTAATTTACCATTGAAATTAGTTTTTTGTTTGAATGAGATTCGCAATAAAGTCACCAGTAAATTCAGGTAGAAAAAACCAAAAGGACTTTGCTTAACACGCCCCATATATTTTTTTAAAATAACTGCCAAGTTACACTCAAAATATTATGCCCGTAAATTCGACTTCCAATGTACCTTAGAATAATAAAAACTCATTAAGAATCGGTCCATTTATTTTTGATTTAAATCAAAAGTAAAGTTCGTTTGATTTTAATCGTCAAGAAATTATCTTATCGAACCTCAATCACTGCGACAGATCTGTTTTATTTCAAGTAAAAAATATTTTACTTTTAAATCTCCTATTATTTTTTATACAACTTGATGGCGAAAACTTGGCTCAAACCCTGCACTCTGAAGGAAGCAGTAATGCTGTGAGTAACTGTAACCGGGTAACTAGAGAGAGAAAATTTACGAGGTCAAAAAAAGGCAAATATTCGTACCGTTGTTACTCTGTATTGGGAAAATGAACGTTCTTTATCTAAGAAGCGTTAGAAAGTTCTTCGAAAGCTATTTTACTGTTTATGATTGAAATCCAGAACTATCCTTGAAGTCCTGCTTGAATGGAATCATTATCGCCTCATATACACATATAACAACATTTAATTTTTATTTACAATTTGTAGCTTCTATAGCTTATATAACATGGTTGTGGTTTGAGATGTTTCTTGTCAATTTTGGCATTTAATTTAAAGTGCTGCCAAGTTTTCGTCAGCTCTTTTCTCTTAATTAAAAATACAACTCTGTGATCTGTTCGTAACGATTCATTCGTTTGACAACAATTTGCAGGAAATGTTGAACAGTCTACCAGGCTAAAGATACTAAAATTTCGGCTAAAATACAACAATAACCCTCTTTTAAAATTAAACCAACTAACAAAATTAAGCTAGAGAATTTTAATACTTAACGAATGAGTTTTTGGAACTAATACTTTTGTAAAACTGAATTCATTGCCAATAATAAATTATGGCCAACTATGATAATTAAAAAAAAAAAAAAATTATTTTTATGATTATTATTTTCCGGTCAAACCCGCAAACTTTTAGTAAAACTTTAGCAATTTTAATGGAAATCATTCCACACAACCGAACGAACATTTGAATATTTATCAATTAATAATTTATAAAGTGGGTGGGAACAATCAAGGAAAATATTTAATTCATAAATAAATACGAATTTAGCGAAAAGTATAAAAAATTAAACAAAGTCAAGAGTAACCAGAACTAATCTGGAAGAACAGTCACACAATTTCTGAAGAAATTTAATGAATCCAAATAAATTTACACAAATCTACCGAATGCAAGACATCCTTCTACGAACGAACGAATACACACATTCCCCATTTTAACACCTTTTCTGACAACAGTAAATCATTAGTGGCCGGCCGAATATTTGGGTTCGTTAAAGAGTGAATAAAAAATGTTCACAAAATATGTGAAGGAAGGCGTGGCCTACCCTACGTCGCAGAACTACACAAAAAAATTATTTTTATTAAATAAATTGGAAAGGCCATTGGGTCCATAATTTACTCTCTAATTCTCTGCTTCAAAAGGTACTGGGCTGATGATGCTGCTTAAGTTTTTCTGCATTTATACTTTAAGTTTTCAGAATTGTAAATAACCGACCATCCCCGACAGCAGCAACGTAATTGGATAGTTTAGTGGACGTGGAACTAGTATGATTATCGTCTCTTCCAATAAGATTTTGACTAAGCATGCTCAAACAAAAAAGGGGTTTAACGAAAATTTTAACAAAAATTTTAGGACATTTTGTTTAGTATTTCTGAGGATCGCGATGCATTATTTGGCTTCCAAATTCCTCGGTTTGTTAAAGCGTTAGAGAGCTATATTAGGTTGTACGAATTTTATGTGGCAAAATTGTTATAATCGGTATAAAACCAGATCGGTCCAATTTATAGGTACCTAAAAGATACCTGAGGTCTTCGGAAAATTAATTTCAGTCGACAGTGTTTTCGGTGGCCTCGTTTTGCATGTATCTGAGGCATTTCAAACAGATATCTAATCGTTCAGCGTTTCGGATCGTAAGTCAACTGCAATCTTTGAAAAGTTAATTTCAACTTCGGCCAGACGTAAGAAGAATTTTCAATTAAGCCGAATATAAAATTCAAGCCTGGACTAAAACTGAAAGAAGAACAATGTTTTAATTAATAATTTCTTGTTTCTCCTTCTGTAAAAGTCGGGGGGGTTTTTTAAACACTTTGCTCAAATTGTAGTTTTGGACTTGTCAAAACCTCAACTAATATAATATAGTCTCTACCTGATTTCATTCTTCTTGTACTACTCGTCTCATTCACTAACAACTTCCAAAGTCTAATACATAATTAAATGAAAAATATTTTCGTAGTTTTTTTTTTATTCTTCACTTTCAACTGGTCGGCGTCAAATTACTTACGGGCATTTTTGTGCAATTTTCAGCTGCTCTCACATGTGGACGCTGCAGCAGTGTAAGAAGAGATCCATCCTAATAACTGGGTCACATATCATCTTAAGAGCTTGTTTATGCATGTCAGTGGCTGAGTGTTTTTATGCACAATAATGAATGCAAAGTGCACCACATTTATTTTATGTCATCCAAATTATGGCGACGACGATGATGGAAAGCAACATAGAAGGTGACGACTGAACTCGTATGCAGGGAAAATACAGACCAAAATAAAACTACAAACGTAAACTTATCATGATCTAAATGAAAATAGTTATTGTGTGTACCTTAAGGTCGTTCGCTAAAAACAAAGTTGAACTAGCCAACTTTTTGACTTTTAGTTGAAGACAATTCCGGACAAATTTTTTTATTTCTTTCCACTTGCCTGGATACCGCCCTTTTACATTTTTTACACTGTGTCGCCATTTGTAGTTCGACCATAACATATCGCATATCGTTGTTAATGGTTTGAAAATAGCTTCAATTTCATATTTGTATGTTTTTCAATCCGACTTCAAATTCTAGATACGACCTCTGATATATCGCATGCTTCCCCACCTTATAACCAATTTTATGCAAGCTGTCAAATAACGAGTGCTGGTATGTAATATATTTCTTTTATTACTGTAGGAGGGATATTGAAACAAATCGCTAACTTTATGAGCCTCTTTTCTTCTTTTCTCGAAATGATTTCAGGCAACCGATTTGTAATCTACGACTACCTTCGTGCTACCACGCATTTACTCTTGACATTATTGATTTCAGACAGTCGACTGGTGACTGTCGGCATTCTTCCTCATAACGAAGTCTCTTGTAATTGCTGGTCTTTGCCTCAGACTTAGGTTCATCATGGCAGTCACATTTAACAAGTGTCTGCCCTTAGTACGAAGCCTTATGCTAGCCAATGCTAGATATTCACACATTAAGTACAGTGTCGTTTCAGCCTCTTCCTCGGGAGTATCTTTGGAGACCGACCCGTTAATCACTTGCGAGGTTTTCTTGTCTATCTCTTCATTATCCCTCCATTGCCCAATAAACAGAGATTAACCTCTCCACCTCTTGCGAGGCTTCATTGTCCGTCCCTTTAGGAAGCTCACGGTTCAATAACTTAGAAGATTTACTCGCCCAACCCTCGCGAAACTGTTCTCAATTTCTTCTGGAATCCTCCCTTGGCCAATTAAAACCACAATTGCTTCAAAGAATTCATATAACGCCTACGAGTAATGGAGAACAACATGCTCAACTACAAGGAGCTCCATATGCACGGATAAGTCTGTATTAAAACTGGAGATCAACTTGTAGCTAGAGTTCGCATACTAGAAACCAAGCACCCTCTTAGCCACGCAACCCTGGCGTATGATGATTCACCGTGGATTAAAGATTCTTTTATAAGAGTGTGTTCCCTCCGCTGGACTTACTTAGCCACTCAGTTACGTCTAGCCATATCTTTGTGCCTACCAGTTGACGGCCTGGTATGTAATAAAATCCTTCTTTAAACGAAAAATGATAAATTTAAAGGATTTTATGTGCTAAATAAACAACTGATTTCAGTTTGTTTCTATCACGTACAGTTGTTTTAAAAGGCGTGGTTAGTATGGCCCCCTTAAGAGGGCGGTTGCACTAGTTTATTTCACCATAACTCGGGGACAGTTGGTGCGATTTAAAAATACAAAATACCAAAAGATGCGGTATAAAATTATCTTACAGTAATTTTACTGCCCAGAGTTGGGGAGTTATTCCGAAATTGGTGTTGAAAAAATGTTCTCTTCCCTGCAAACTTAAATAATTTGGGCTTTTAAAAAATTTACAAAAACAAAAGTTTTCGCAGACCCTCTGCTTTGAATATTTTAACCGAATTTAAACCTACTTAAACCACTTTACAGAATTAAATTCTTGCATTCAATTATTTCTATTTTCGCCAGCTTTAAGCCTTAATTTATTTCTATCTTAAATTTCTTAACAACCACAACGTATTCGAAGTAACAGAGAATTTTAATGAATTTAAAATCTGACACCAATACGAGCAGGAGAATAATAGAAGGAAATTCGTTAATATGCCCTAAATAACTAAAACAGAACAACTTGGAGAAGCTTTGACAACATTCTGGCGTCATTTATAATTCAAAAATACGAAAAGAAGAGACTAGTATTTCTTTACGTACAGAGCAAGAAAATATGCGCGAAAAAATAATTCCAACTGATTATAATTTTGCCAAATTCTTACAAAAATATTTGACATATTTTTTGTAATTGGATTTTGTCTAAAGGTCATTATTCACTATCCTATTCAATACCGTCCCAGTCACACGAAAAAGATGCGCCATCAAAATGCAACTCTGACCGAATATAAAATATGTTTGAGTTGAATGAGATTGAAGAATTTGGGTTGCCAAGGGCAACCCAATCGGACAGACCTATAAAACGTCTGTCACACGCATTCTCTAAACTACTAAAGGCCTGCTTCTGTAACATAATTCAGCGACACACTTAAGGAATTCCTATATAAATCTTATGGACGGATCACTCGCTTGTGTTACAGCAACAGGCTATAAATCTGATAGTGATCAGAATCAGATAGAATATTACTTTTATATTTATAAAATTTTTCAGAGTGTATTTGACACATTTTCTAAAAAAAATACGTGTACGAACTTTGCACCCTTCGTTGATTTACTTCAAATCACTTTTGCCTAAAAGGTTTTGAGCAATTTACTTTTACAGGTGTTACAGGGTGTAGAATAAGATTTCTACAATTCTATAATGATAAGTGAAATCTTGAAAGGAATTTCCGTCGTCCCTTGTCAAATAGAGACGGGTGGATGTTGAAATTAAATAACAAAATTTGCTTGTGAAATTTATCTTCACGGAGTTGAAAGAGGCGTCGCCAAACGCATGGTTGACGAAATATAGTTTCTCTTGTTTATCACAAGTATTCATGAACTTGGGCACGGCACTACTTAACACAATTTCATCCTTGATGTGTTACTTAAAATTGAATAAATATTTGGCAAGAATAGTGCCCCCACACATACCTTTAGAATGTCTTTGAACGGTGGTTTCGGAAAATTCCCATTGGTGAGTGAAAAAGAAAATCGAGAAATTTACTATAATAAAAAAAGAAAAAACATATCTGACATAAGCTCTCAATGTCTGCTCGTATAAGTTGGACAAACTTAAGTCGAAAGAGGCCCCTTTTTCGATGCGCAGTACTGAAAGTACTCGATTCGTCACATTGTTTCACCTACGATAACTTTCAATTTTTTTAAAGCGTTTTAAAAAATTTGCCACTGAGTTCCTGTTCTAATATCAAATGGCCTTTTTCACAGATTAATTTATTTGCCTCCCATACGACCCAATAATGCTTTAATGCATAAACTCAATCATGCAAAAGTTAACAATTGAATTTCAGTGAAAACGAGTGACTACGATCCTGAACTGAAAGGGTGGAAATCGCTCAGGCTGAACGAATCTCATTTCATGGTGTATGAAATATTTTAAACATCTTGCTATTATATTGTGACATGAAGAACGAAAGGATCTTAAGAGAACGACCATTCGGCTCAATTTTATTCAATTGGTTGTCTCAGTAGGTATTCTCGGTAGCGCATTTTTAAAACCCAATACCAGACCTTGTTGAGAGTTTCTGGGTTAGTTCACGAAGAACATTGACGATACTCTAGATTGTTTCAGTACAAAATTAATTAATGGTTCGATAAATCAACCCGTAATACCTTCTGAACTTATTCTTTCCCAACATCAGCATTCTTTGTGATTCCCCCCAGCCCAAACAGCAAATGAACGCCTTTGCATGCTTGAGTCCCGACATAGCATTCGAGTGCCGAGAAAATTCCGACGAACCAGTGATCAGTTTTTTCAGTATTTCAAAGAAAGGTTCCAATCCTATGCAGACACATTGGGCTCGTTTGTTTGCTAAGCAGTACCAAGTTCATTTAGATAACTATTGCAGTCTATGACTACCCCTAACCTCACTTCATACGATAATAAGACCTTAAGTGCTACCGCTAATTTTGAAGCAATAAAACAAGTACGACAGCACTTCCACACAATGTCCAGCATTCTTTTGCAACACCCTATAAAAATTATTATTAACACTGACGTTTACAATTGTCGACAATGTAATTTCAGTTTGAGCAACTGCCAGCCTTCGTGTGTGTCTGTTGCTCACAGCTTTTCACTCTACACGTTACATAAAATATCGTCTGACTGACTGCCAGCAAATGTTTTAGTTGTCAATAAAACTTTGTATACAATTTGTATGCGAATGTGTTCATGTTTCTTTTTGCTACGTAACGCATTTGCAGTTTCTGTTTCTTTGCTCCTTTGACTAGATTGAGGTTCTTCAAACCCTTTAGGTTGATTTTGCATAAGTTAAAACTGGTTAAAGTTTTCATGCTTATCCTGTTTTATTTCCTGCTCTTTCTTAAAGAGTCCATTCAAAGACAAATTTTAAAAATGGAAATGTTTGTGCTAAAGTTGTTTTTGTTTAGAAGTCCTTATGATTTTGAAGAATGTTTTAAGGAAATTGTTTAATTGATTAGAAATGTAACAAAATTCGCATTATTAATCGTTTGAGAAAAAAGAAAGAACTCCTTATTAGAAGTACAACTTTCCCAACTCCTGCTTCCTCAGTATTTGCCTGACTCCAAACCTTTCTCTCGAAGGTACACACTCTCACTGTTACAGCTTTCAAGATGTAAGGTAAGAAAAATTACTTTGTTGGATCGGGTCCCCTTCCCAACGCTTTTACGAAAGTATTATGTTACGATCCAAACTATAGACGGTCGCGATAAAAATTCACTCTTTTTAATTATTTTCCTTGATTATTACAAATGCAGCGCTACGATAAGACCGCTCGCGAAATTTTCTGTCGAAAAAGTGCAGTGTCTACAAATTAGTCCAAAAATTTCAGGAATCTGGGTCGATAATGAATAATATGCCTCATTTGTGTCGATGTACCGGTCGACGTTTTGCAAGCATTGTTGCTTTAAAAAAGAGTGTCGCCGAAAACCCGAAAACATTAATTCGGGATTCGTTCCAAGTCTGGACGGCATGGATATGGAAGGCATGTGATTTCAGCAACCCGGCATCACCTGCAATACTTCAATTTATTACTGCAGAAATTTCGGCTCGTATGGAGACACCCTATACATAAACATACATGTAAAATTAAATTTTGATACGACCACTAGAAATGGAATAAAATTGACTTCGGAGATTTGATTACATCGTTCGTAAGTTAAGTGTGCAACTAATGAAGGCATTTAAATATCCTGGGTGGCTCTAAATATATCAGCCTGTCAGTTTTGTTTTGATATTTGTAAACAGACCTAGAATACATTTCAAGAACGAGGAATACGCGGCACTTATTACTCAATAATTATACACGGCTTTGTGATGAGCCGAAGACTACTTTCATCTAGGCGGATAAATACAAAATAAGCGCTTCTTAAGCTCTGAGTGCTCACCCTCTCAAAGTTCTTATTTTTCCAGAACGCTGTATGTAACTCAATGCAGAACCAAAATCACCTGCTGGTTAAATCCCTAAAGGCCAAGTTACTGTGTAATTTGATTCGAAAGAAAATAGTTAGGATTTCTATGCCTAAGACATTGTGGTTCGAATATGTTTTCTTTCGGATCAAAATACGCAGTAATCCCCCAGATTTAGTGTAGATTAAAAGTGAAGGTGCGTGAGAGATTTTTTTTATAGATCTGCTTATGCCTTGAAATATTTAATACAATAATATTTTCTATTCTATCAGAGTTGCATTGTTTTCGGCTATTTGTTTTGTGAGCATCGAAAAATCATTTTGTGCGAAGAATTTTTTTTTTATCGAATTGCGCACGACTTTGTAAGATAGTGAATCACGGCCTTTATTATTAATGTAGGGGAAATATCGCAGCAGACCACAAATTTTATGGACACTTTTTCGACGCCCTTGTTTTCTCAAATTGATTTCAGGCAAATTATTTGTAATTTACGACAACCTTACTTTCATTCAAGTCCTGTGCTACCCACCAGCCTTTACTGTTGACTGTAATGATTTCAGACTGTTGACTGGTGACTATCGGCCTTTTTTCTCTAGGTCCACCATGGCATGGTCCTAAGCCTTATGCCAGCCAATTATGGACATTCACACACAATATGCGCTACCGTTTCAGCCTCTTCCTCAGGAGTATCTTTGGAGACTGACCCGTCCACACCTTGCGAAATTTTCTTGTGCATTTCTTCAGAATTCCTCCATAGGCAGGGAGTTCGTAAAGAGATTAACCTCTCTACCTCTTACAAGGCTTCATTGCCCATGGCTAGCCGAATCTCACGACCCAACCTTTAAATATTGACCCGAACACCGGAGTTCCTTCAAGTAATTCATATAATTCCCACGGGTAATGTCCACCCACACAGAGCTCCATATGCAAGGGTAATCGACTGGTATTCAAAGTTCCCATACTAGAGACCAAAGGCCACGCATCCCAGGCGTATGCTGTTCCACCGCGGATTAGGGATCTTTCACAAGAGAGTGTTTACTTCTCTCCCCTGGACTTATTTAGCCAGACTCATTCCAGAGGTAGGAACCTCTTACCGTCCGCCACCACGTCGTGATATAAGTCACTATTGGTAACAGTGATCTTATTTACGGCAAGCCATATCTTTAAGTTTGCCAGCTGACGGTCATTTTATATATATACATATATAATATTTACCATGATACCTAAGCCAGGAAAAGATCACACAAAGGTAGAATCATACAGACCTATAAGCCTTTTATCAAATATCTCAAAACTTTTTGAGAAATTGTTTATAAACAAATTGTATCCGTTTCTGAGCGAGAATGACTGTATTCCGAGCCACCAGTTTGGCTTCAGAAGAAAACATAGTACCATAGAACAAACAAACAGAAAAGTATTGCTCGGCGCTTTTGATAAAGTATGGAACGAAGGTTTAATGTACAAGCTGAAGCGAAACTTGCCCGTCAACACCCACACATTGTTTGAAAGTTTCCTAACTGGCCGAAAATTTATCCTCAAAGAAGGAAACTTTCTAAGCCTAATTCAACCAATTGAAGCCGGAGTACCCCAAGGTAGCATCTTGGGTCCTATGTTATTTTTATTATATACCGCTGATATGCCAACAAGCAATAATATCCACACATCAACATTAGCCGACGATACAGCATTTTTAAGTGTCCACGAAAACTCGGAAGAGGCATCCCGATATCTACAGGACCATATATTTCTTTTAGAAAAATTGTTAAAAGAATGGAGAATTAAAGTTAATGAGCAAAAATGCACTCACATAACATTCACTTTGCGTAGAGTGACATGTCCACCTGTTAGAATTAATAATCAAATAATACCGCAACACTCGGAAGTCTAATATCTCGGAATACATCTTGATCGACGCCTCACATGGAGTTACCATATAGATGCAAAACTGGCGCAAATGAAATTAAAAGTGAGCCAGATAAACTGGCTTATTGGTCAAAACTCTGTTCTAAGCCTAGATTGTGAACTTTTGCTCTATAATTCGATTCTGAAGCCAATATGGAGCTATGGGATGCAATTATGGGGTACTGCCTCAGCTTCGAATATTGAGAAAATTCAAAGGCGCCAAAATAAAATTCCACGTATGATCACTGCCGCCCCTTGGTATATTAAAAACTCAAACATACACAGAGACCTAAACGTGTCACTCGTCAAAACAGAAATAATAAGGTATGCGACCACATATCTGCACAGACTTGAAACGCATCCCAACCCACTAGCTCGCAACATCCTAAATGATAGAGGCTACACCCGAATGAGAAGAAGGGATATCATCTCCCAAGTGACGAAATTTAAATTGAAGATACAATAAAAAAAAATATATATATATATATATCAATTTATATATATTTAGTGAGCAACATTCCAAGCGACAGCGTAATTTTTATACAACAAAGTAATATTTTTGTTGCGCAACAACGTTCATGCACAAAAAATCGTATCGTGTCCATTGTGTTTAATATGAGAAATTTATTTTGGTTTATTGGCCAACACCATCAGTTAAGCCTGTGAGACCATTTTGTAGTTGAAAATAAAATTTAATACGATTTTATGCAAATAAAACGGAACAACACTTATGACACATGTAAAGCAGACAACAAACACCGGCGATGTTAAATGAAAACCAAAGGAAAAACTCTTCCTTTTCTGGCGGCGGTTCAGCCCAAAAACATTAAAAGTTTTCATTACATTTCAGTTTATTGCTGCGTGCTGATAACATTTACGATTGTAAGAATTTAACATTATCTTTCCTTTAAATATGCGCAAAACTGAATTTCCATTTTATTCTTTTTTCGCTTCTATGAAAACTTTCTGGATGTGAGCCAAGAAAGTATTTACTCGTATACTGGCTAAAATAAGAGAATAAGAGACACATTTTTATATTAATTTACTTCTCCTGCAAGCGGAAACTTTTAAGAATTTCCAAAGCTGTAAACGAACATCTAATAAAAATTATGGTTGAACAATGCAAATTATTATTACACAAGGGGGCATGTGTGTGTGAGTGTGTGTTGCTGTTAATGTTGCTCGGTGGTGATTTCTCACCGAGAAGTGCTTCCAATGAAATTCAAATGCAAGACGAAAGTGTGTTTCAATTACAAAAGAACATATACAAATTTGAAAGGTTATTAAAAATTTGCTACCAGCAATAGCAAGCAAAATGAGTTGAATATAAGAAAAAAAAACTATTTAAATTTTGGAAAATTAAGATGCTGGTAATGCCAGTGTTTTAGTTGCGATGAAACGAATTTAAACACTTCTAAAAGCATTTAAAACCTTGACACTCATTTTGCAAAGAAAACACAGACATTTAAGCACTTCACCAACGCCTTGTATCATTGTATCGGGTATTTTAAATATGCCTTTGGTTTATTTGTTTGGGAGGAGTCATTTATGTTGCATTGTGGTACTCGTATTATTGTTTTGATAATGTCAAAACACATATAGACGTCGACACATATCTTTAATCAGGCATTGGAAAAGTTACACTTTAAGGTAACAAAATTTTGGAACTGTTTTACTATTGATCCGGAAATTCAGATCCGTTGGGGAAAGGGTACCCGCATACAGAGTAAGCATTAATATCCCTATATCTAACGAAATACAGCAGCGAGAGTCTTCGAATTTGTTATGGACTATTTACAAATCCAAGGGCGTTCTCAAGGAAAATTCCAGAAGGGAACCACCCATGCAGAGTACATATTAGCTTCCCTATATCTACAGAACTACAAACAAAGATAGTTTTCAGTTCGGGCTATTTCGAATGCCAAGTACGTAAAACGCAACTAGTTTTATTCAATTTTTGCTTCTTTTCTTCAGGCCCATGATGATTTTTGCCACAACTGTTCTATTGTTTTTTGAACAATAGGTCGACATGTCTTCACTGATTGTTTGGCATTTGAAGCTGACCAGTAACTACTGGACTAATAGCCCCAGAAGGAAGAAATGTTGAAGGTCTGGCATAAACACTCTGATCAGAGTTAAGCAAACACATACATATATCATCATTTTATGTGTGTATTAGTTGTTTTCGGCTCTCTCGCTCTCAATGCACTGAACAAAATTTGTGTGTTCATTTTTTATGTTTTTATACTTTTGTGTAGCATGTGTACAAAATACAGAATTTAGAATAAAATTGAAGGAAGTGACAAATTAAAAATTTCTATGGATTTTATATTTAGTATACGGATGTGTTCATGCGACAATATTTGCTTGCATAAACGTCAAACTCCATATTTACAAAACGTATTGTTTGTTTTGACATCGAGTTTGACTTTTCCGCGAAAAAAATGTACGTCTAGTCAAGACGCTGGGCAAATAAATTTAAAAAATAAAAGTTGATAACAAAAGGAATCATAAATATTAAAAAAAAAATAAAATGCGAATCAAACATTTCTTTAAGTGTACACAGGTAAAAAACATAAGCACAACCAGCTCATATGAGTACAAAGTTCTTGGTATGTAAGAAATTAAAACAGCCATGAAAATCTAGAAGTTTCCACTATCCCAGAAGAAATAAAAAAAAGTCCATCCCAACTGCGAGTATCTGGCACGGCTATTATTATAATTCGATCGGCACCAGAGACGGCTCTCCTAACACAATCAGAGATAGTATATTAAGATTTGAATACAATGAATTAGTTATTACGTTGGTTATAATCAATAAATAAAAATCTAGAGCTAAGATTTAAATAGTTGTTGTAAATTTCTTTTCGAAAGATTCAATAAATTAAAAAATTTAGGTTTAGAAAAAAATATGACATCGAATTCTCACTGTGATTTCGAATTCTTCACCTAATAAATGCACAAGCTTATGGAAAGGCTAAAATAGATTTAGTTTTATTAATGTATTTAAAGCAGCCATTTTCAGACTCTTCTCCCTGGTACCTGTTGTATAGGGAATAGATAGTTTTTAGACTTAGAAAACACAGATGAATTTAATAAAGGCAATGAAATTCACTTTAGAAGAACTAGTATGTGTGATATGGGGTAACCCTGTTTCGGAAAGAGAAACAGAAATTCAGAAAAAGTTCACGTTACAAAAAAAGTCCTGATTTTTTCCCCGTTTTTAATTTTGTTTTTAACAAAATCTATATTTCTATAAGTCTCTTTAAAAAAAATGTTGGGAAGTGAAAACTTGAGAGACAAGAAATACTCCAAATATCAGACAAGGTTACCATATTTAAAAAAATCGCACTCATCACAAAAAAGCGCTAAAATCCAAATAATCTCACTAATTTGCAAAATAATGTAGACGGAATTCTATGGCGATTAAATCAATACCTTGTATTCTCATTTTTGAGATTTTAAATGAAAAAAACATTTTGTAGTGCCTCCAGAAGGCAAAAATAAGAAATCAATTCAAAGCATACAAATACGTGGTATAAAATTTCATACAATAATTAATAAATAATTTTAAAGTTGGTTGTAATGAACGTGTTGATTTTGCTTTGTATTTTCACAGGAATTGGTGGCCATTTCCCCGGAAAGACGTAATTGGCGTGGTATTTTTATAGCCCTGCTGGTCATTGCCGCCGTATTCAGTTTAATTATTTTTTCGATATTTTTACTATCACCAGGTAAGTAAACAATAATCCTTTATACGTTTCTCTTTTCTTCTTTTCCATTCGGCGAATAAATTTCATTTTAATTTAACTTGTTTATTTTAGAGGATGAAGGCCTACGCCTACGAGGCAACAGATTAACCTTGAATGATATTCTAGGTAAACGATTTCAGTGGAAGCCATTCAATGGCACTTGGCATAGTGGTATGTAAAAGAAAATACACATAAAAATAATTTCAGCAATTTTTAATTATTACAAAAATGTATTTCTAAAGCAGTAGTATTGCGAGAAAAGTCAGCCAGCCGTTTACAAATTATAAAACGCTCTTTGTAACCTTTTTGTATCCCCCCTCGTAACAGATTGTAACTGTTATACTGAAGGATGGCATAAATAAAAAGCACTAATAATTTTAGTTTCAGTTTTTAGTTTTATTTATTTCGAGTATCGAGTTCGGTGCGTCTACACCATCTGCATGTGTTCTTTTTATAGAGATGCCATATTGGTTGGTTTTGTTGTTTGAAGGTTTAATAAATCTTATTACAGTAACAAATTGCGTAAATAACATGGGTTTGTTTGTTTTATATACCCTTATAAGCCTCGTGCCATATTCAGCGTCCCATGGCAAATTGACTCGGGTTTTTAACCGGTTAAAGACCCTGCCGGTTTTTTCTAACGTGTTGTTTTTCGAATTTTAAGCGCCGGTTTTATTATCTCTTATATCTTTGATGGAAAGTAGCTCCACTTCAGCATCAGTAGCTTTGTAAGGGAATATCAAATTGGCACGGCTTGCGAACCAGCTTACGTATGACATGATATCTGTTCGCAATGTCCCATTTGTGCCGTACAACAGAGCTTGGTGGTATGCACGTCTGTAGGCGAATGTGTAAAAAATATCAGTTTTTTGCATTGCCCAAAACTATACGTACAAATATAAAAACGTTTACACTTTCTGACATTCAGTATTCCAATTATAAGACACAATATGAGAGCTTACTAATGAAGCGCATTTGTAATGTATGGGCTGCTTACAGAATCTGGTTCAATTTTTGCTGGCAGTTATTAAATATTATTTTACAAAAATTAATAAACCAACTTTGCCATATATCTTTAGTACGGCAACAAGCATACACACACAAAACCTTCTGAAAATTGCTCGAAAGGTGAATTTTTAAGTATCCCATTTTCCTTCCCTGGATGCGCGCCAGTCTTAAAATCATATTTCAGAGCTATTGCTGTTGGACATAAAATTTATTAACAATAAAGTTTTAGCATTAAATTTTAGAGGCTCTCATCCATAAAATACTAGTCACACGTCTATTCAGGAATTTAATTAATTTTACAAAATTCAAGAAAGAAAAATGTTCTCTTCTTCTCTTTCAGATACAGAATTGGTCTTTCGAGATCCCAGTGGAGGCTTGTCAATATTAAATTTAGATAATTATACGATACGAATTTTAATGACCAACTCAACATTTGTAAGTTTGAATGAAATTAAGAACAGAGACCCAACAAAATATTTATAATATTTTTTAAATAAAAAAATTTATTTGAATTAATTTTTTACAATTCTCAGCGCCAACTGAATGCTGAAACGTATTTGGTAGCACCGGACCTTAAATACGTTTTGCTGCAGTCCGATAGCAATGCGGAGGGATCAAGGTAAATTAACAAACAAAAAACACTAGAAATTCAATTGAAGATAAATAAATGAAAAAAAAATTTTTTTTGAATTTTCAAATTTATTACAAGAGAAAAAATATCATTTGAAATAGAAAAAAACATAAACAGTGTTCTTTGGAATAATTTCAAAGGAAAACAATTTAAGTTTATGAGCTGCAAGAAACATTAAACAGGCCTCTTAATTTAGCGAGAAATTTCAAATGCAACCTGTTAAATGCTCGCATGTCATTAACAAAACATCATCCAACCCCCCGACAACATCCCAATGACATTTTTTAATTGGTCTTTTATTATTATTTGTTGTTCCAGGCATCATGTCTACGAGGTACAAAGTGCAAATACATTTCCTTTGGGACCAATGGAAAATATTGCTGAAGCACCACGCCTGCAATTCGTTTTATGGGCACCCTATAATAATCATTTAATACCAAGTAATATTGTTGGTAATGGAGCCACTGGCGATTCTAGCACAAATTCCATTTCCGCTACTTCACCGTCCTCTGCTACAAATAGTCCCACTACCCTGGTACCCGTCCCTAGTAGCATAAGTCCTCTACTAAATAGTCTTGGCAGTGGTGCGAGTGTTGCGAATTTGGTTAAACCGCCTCCACCCATTCAATTGCAACAACAAAATCAAGATGCTACCACGACGTCGCTCAATAATGGTTTGACTAGAACGCTGGCTCAAAATCAAGCCATTGCATTTGTTCACGAAAACGACATCTACTACAAACCGAAAGTTCAGGGAGAACTTGTGTGTCGCATAACCACAACGGGTGAGTAATAATTAGTAAATGGTCCCGACAAAATCTTCTTGCTTTTTCCCCACTACACAATTTAGAAGGGGATTAATGAAGCACATTTTTTTAAATCTGAAAAAAAAGAACTATTAATAATTTCCACTTGTACATTGTTTGGTGAACTAAGGGACCGGGGTAATTTTATTTTTTTCTTAATGGGTTCTAGTTCCAACACACGAACAGAGTTGCATGCAACCTATACCTGCATAAACAAAAATTAAAATCCACAACATCAGTTTATTTAAAACAATCAGGTTAAGCATTTGTTCAGTTTCTACCAGGTTAACTGCTGCTAACGGGTTATCCATTTAGTGGTTTCAAAACCCCCGGTCTGGCAAGGCTGTTACCTGTTAAATATCTTTCATCTGCAGTGTAATTTATTTAGTGAAAAGTTTGCCATTTACGAAAATGGATCGTTTAACAAGAGTGGAATGCGTCAAAATAGTTAAAACTTACAACAAAAGTGGTGGCTCACACGTGGCCACTTTTCGATGATTATGCTCGTCATAATCGATCTACTGGGCAAGGAATTAGCAAGATTATAAAAAATTCGAAAAGATTGGAAGAATAACAGATTTGTCGCATTATCGTAATGCCGAAAATATCGCTTCTGTGAAAGTGTAGCTGATAATCCGAATTCGTTAATTCCACGGCGTTCTCAGCAATTGGGCCTATCTTACAACTCATTTGGCGTATTAAGTCGAACACACGCAACAATTAAAGCCGGCTGATCATTCATATCGCCGCAGGTATGCGTACATTGGGGGCTAGAGCAAAAGACTTTCAAAGCTGATTTTTCGAACAAAAATTTCTAAATCGGTGATTACGTGAACAAACAAAATTGCCACATTTGGGGCTCCGAGAACCCAGAAGTGATTGTGTAAAAGCTAATGCACCCGGAAAAAGCGAATATTTGGTGCACACTATGGTCTGGAGGTAAAAATGGGTCGTGTTTTTTTCTAGTATGGAAAACCCGTTACCGTCAATTCAGAGAGCTATGGCCGCATGATAACCGACTTTTTTTGGCCTACTATCATGCGCGAGCTAAATAAAGACGAATGTTGTTCAGTTGAGTATCCAAATTATACTGACTTTATTTAAACGATATGTGGTTTCAACAAGACGGTACCACGAGCCACACACCACAACCGATATTGGCTTCATTGCAAGGGAAGTTTCCAGAACGCGTAATTTCACGTTTTGGCGACGTTAATTGGCCAGTCAGATTATGCAATTTGCCGCCGTTCGACTTTCCTTGGGATTACGTTAAAAACCGTATTATCGGCGAGATGCACAATGCTGCCACATACAAAATCTAAAAATTTACCGACCGAAAATCTTGCTACGAATTTGAATACAGCGCACTTTTAACTTTTGTGAATGTTTTCTCGATCACGGATCAAATACCGTTACAATCTTTCTTGTGGGATTTACGTGCGTGACAAATCAGCGCTAATAAGCCGTGAATGACCGGTTCCTTCAAAGTCAGCATATGCCGTGCCATCAAACCATTTAGCTTTAGATCAAGCTCAACAGATCAACACTCATCGAAAAATTTACCTTGGCATTGCACGCCACCTAGCGAAAACATAGCGCATGATCATTCTACACAGAATGTCTTAGAAATTAAACAATAACTACCTCATACGTATGTATGTTACTTGATTGATTAAACTAATATATCCACCAGGAATGGGAGTTGCGTTGCAAGCAAAAGTAACATTGGATCCACTATCACTGAAACACAATAAAGCAATTAAGGCTTGGCAACCTAGATTCTGCTCAAGTTTCAAATATTAATTTCAAAATATTGGAAATACGCAGATCCCCCGTAACCTTATCACATCTATTTAGTTTCTGTTAAAATCAACATTAATTTAAACAAAGATATAACAGCGGAGCGAAATGGTGAAATTGCTCCAAAATTTGAGTTACATGAATTCTTCTTTCTCTAAAGACATACACACATACATACATACAACATATATAAATAAGTATTTGTGTTGATTGACAGGTCAAGCGGGCGTTGTTTACAATGGCATACCGGATTGGACATACGAAAATGTGCCGGAATTAAGAAGCCGTAGCGGTAGTATGGCATTTTCGCCGGATGCTTTATATTTGGCATTTCTAACATTCAATGACAGTGATGTCAGTGAATACAAGTAAGTGTATTTTTTTTCTACCTTATCTTAAGGTATCATAACTCGTAATTTATTATTATTTCAGATATACATGGATGGGTGATGACTTGAAGTATCCTGCTGTTCTTACACAACGCTACCCAAAGGCAGGCTCTAATAATCCCAATATAACGGTTAATATTGTAAATCTGTCCGTCCTCAAATATATTTTTCCAACACAAATCAAACTTCCGCCAGAATTGGCTAATGGCAGCTATATTGGGGGCCTCACCTGGGCCACACCCATAGACCTATCACTCACAATAACAAATCGCGCACAAACTAAAGCCCATACAGTTCTTTGTCGAGCTCCGGAATTTTACTGTCACATCGCCCACACTGAAGTTACAGTTAACGATGGTTGGGTTTTGCCTTCGGAACGACCTATATTTTCGGCCAAACTTAATAATCAGCTGAAAAATCTATCGAACAACACAAGTATTAATGAAAGCTTCCAGAATATAACGAATGGCCAAACGACTTACGAAATACCAAATGGTGGTTACCTACTCAAACGTCTTCCTGTACGAGATGGTGAACATGGCCATTTTCGGCATGTGGTTTTTATTTCGTCTGTGGATCGTAGACCGGTTCCCTTGACGATGGGTCGCTTTGAAGTAACTGAAATTGTTGGTTGGGATGAGGCCAATGAAATTGTCTACTTTATGGCTGCTCCTGAGAAGCGGCCTGGTGAAAGGCACCTCTACAAGATCAGCCTTAAGTTGAATGTAACAAAATCGAATCGCACCTATATAACCTCATCACAACCCACATGTCTGACATGCGATAACACGCCAAGTACATTTAAACTGAACAACGGTCGTCCAGCCAAAGATCCCGAAGATGTTGATGACGATGAAGAGGAATGGGTCTACGTTATACCCAAAAATTGTCGATACAATAAAGTTTATTTTAGTAAAGATTTTTCCTACTATGTCCAGGAATGTTTGGGTCCCGAATCGCCCAGTGTTTATTTGGTAAACACTCAACGCAACCAAAAGACAATCGTTTTGAATGCTGGCGATAGTTTAAGACATCGCTTATTGCAGTATGCTTTGCCGCAAATAAGAACGTTTAATGTGGAAATACGTCACGGCTTCCATGCCCAGGTCAAACTATTCTTACCTCCCGGCATGAAAGAGGATGAAGAAGTTGCTTTTCCAATGATTTTGCAAATGTAAGTTGTGTTTGCGTTACTATTAATATATTTGATTATTACAGTAGAACCCCGTTAAGTTATAATCGCAAAGGCCCAGCAATTTCTTATGAATTACAGGGTTTTCGAAATAACTAGACGTCGATTTAACGAGTTTAAAAGAAAAAAAGTACGAAGAAGAAATGAGAACAGGCTGATAGGTCCACGATTTTTTTCATCAAAGCAGGATTTTGCTTCTGAATATGGTCTCCTTTAAGCTTGATACATTTAGTCCAGCGTCTTTCGAGCTTTTTTTTTACTCCTTCCAAATACTGAGGTTTCTTAAAGCCCTCAGAATTTGCGGTTGTTTCAATGTTGTTTGACCCAAAGATCTTACCACCCAGCCATTTGTTTAAATTTGTAAACAAGAAATCGTCGCCAGGGGCTAAGTCTGGAGAATATGCTGTTGAGGGTAGCAATTCGTAGCCCAATTCACAGATTTTTGCCATAGCGATTACACTTGTGCCTTGTCGTGATGAAATAAAAATCGCTGCTCGGTTGAGAGGCCTCAGACACTACACGCACTTTCATTCTCCGATCGTCCAATAACATTCCATGAATTTTATGGACCATCTGGCTTCCTTTGAGTCGGAACTCATTAAACCACTTTTAACCATTCAAGCTAATGATGTACAGTCCGCATTAGTATTTATCACACCTTTCTTTGATTTCGGTGATGGTTTTTTTACGTGGTTGTTTTTATAATCTGCGTACGAAATTCACTTTCTGTGAGCTTTCAATGGCTGTCAAAAAGAAACTAATAGACCCAGCTGGCTCAAAATTCATTCGACAGTAGTCTAGTTAACGGGGCCAGTGTTGCATTTAAAGTTAATTAATAATCATTTTGGAGGGAAAGGTGGAGTTTAGGATATCAGAGATAGTTTAGCATTTTATGTAATAGAAATTATAAAACCTGAACTGATGAGGAGAGATAGAACTTAAAGATGCTAAACATTTATGTCAAAGTCAAGAAGGATGACCACAATCATTGGAATAGACTTCACAGCCAAATCGTACATTGCAAGCTTAGTTTGCTCGGCATAATAAGTTTTGCTCGGTTAGGTAGTTCTTGATCACGTATGAGCTAAACGTTGTTACCACCACATCTAACCTCAAACCCTTTACATTTACTTTCACGTGTTTTTGTTAATAACACATAGTTTGGACGATCAGCACTCCTTGCCGTACCATTCAAAAGGTACCACTTTAGTTTCATTTTGGATTTTCCCAATCTTTTTTTTTGCGATTTTCACTGGTCCTGCTTATTACAATAAGAAGCTAGGAGAGCTTGCTCACTCACCTTTAAATGTTAAAACAAACATGTTTATTTTTCCTTAGCGATGCGGCGCCGGGTTCACAGTTGGTTAATGAACGTTTTCAGGTTAATTGGAATTGGTATTTGTGCAGTCAGCGATCATTTATTGTGGCACAAATTGATGGACGTGGTAGTGGCTATCAAGGTGAACTGCTGCGTACCCAAGTTCATGGCAAACTTGGTACAGTGGAAGTAGAGGATCAATTAGCAGTATTAACGTAAGTTCTACCAAAATTCCGTTTCATTATAAATTTACTTTAAGTTTTGGCCCATCCTCCATTTACATATGTAAAATAATTACAGTTACCTACGTGATAATTTAAAATTCGTTGATCCGTCACGTATCTGTGCTTACGGTTGGGGTTATGGTGGCTACGCAACAGCCATGACACTAATCGATGATTCACAGCAGGTATTACAATGCGGTGTAGCTGTTAATCCTATAGCATCGTTCGCCTATCATTGTAAGTTTTGCTTTATTGCTGTCAAGTGCTTCGTTTTTTTTTTACAGATGTCATATATTTTAATTTCATTCCTTCTTTAAAGATTCCTTTTTTACGGAACGCTATATACCACTTAAAGGGGACTATTTGCGTGCGCTGCAAGAGGCCGATTTAACCATGAAAGCTGGCAACATTAAGGGTAGAAATTTAATGTTGATTCATGGCACCGCTGACACATATGTGCATCAGGATCATTCGTTGATGTTGGTGAAAGCTTTAGTCGATCAGGAAGTTAAATTTAGACATCAGGTAATTTTTCATTGTTTTGTTATAATTCTTTATCGTTTTCTAAAAGTTCTGAAATGTAAAGTGGTCCAAGCGCGACTGTCTTGCTCGTAAACTAAATAGTTCTAAGCTCAGATTCTGTGGCAAAGGCAGTAGCCGTTCTACAACAATTACAAAACCAACCCGCAATTTGTTTTCGTCAATGTTATTGTTGTAAATGAGGTAGAACTGGTACCAGCTTCCTTAATTGAACTATTTACTTGCTGAGCAACAGAACTGTACTAAAGGCGACTCACTGTTCTACAAAATCGCAACAGAATGACTTTTTGATGCCACATCATCGCACAACAAAGATGTGCCAACAAAATGCAACTCTGATCGCATAGAAACTATTATTTTATGAAATTTTTCTAAACGTTAGCAAATCGGACAGACCTGTCATAAAAGTCTACCGCACATATTTCCTTTTGATCTACACTATCCTCTTTTTTGATCAAACTACTAAATCTCATAGTGTGTCGTGACCTTAAAGGCTCTTTCACACTTGCTTCGGATGGCTAGCGGCGGCGGTGGCTCTTGAGAATTTTCCGCAGCTCAAGTTTTTGATGGGATTTTTTTTGGAAAAATTTGCAAAATAAAGTGGTGAAAAGTACATCAATTTTCAGCTATGGAATGAACAAAATACATTGATAACCTATTAGCGGCCGTTTTCGGGCCGGTGCAGACTAAAAAAAATATCTGCGGCAGAGCGCTGTCGGCGGTGAACTTTGTTCAATAGATGCTTTTGGTATTTTCTTTGTTTGCTTCTGTAAAAGTGCAATCCTGATCAAACGAAAAGTGTCGGCCAAGGCACATTACACAAAGTGACTGCATCGGAAAGTACCGCCAATACACAGTTTAATTATATTTTTTTATTCATGGCAGTTATCGAATTCTGTATATAAAAAAGAAAAACAAATGAATTCTAATTTGTTATATATGCAGTTTGACAACTGCGATGAAAAATAAAATATAGTTGTGTTGGCGATGTCTCCTGATGACATCATCACCTTGGTAAATGTGCCTTAGCCTCAGCGTTTCGAAATAAGAGCCATACGACTATCAAATTTCCATCAGTCTGATTACATATTGCTTTCAGACTATAATACTTTGTCATTTTTCTTTCATTTTTGACACGTCATTTTACTCGACTTAATAGTGTGAAGGGCGCTTTAATATCATCTGTCCAACATGAAATAACATTTTACAAGAAATTAAAATTCGGCGACAGCGTGGATCCACTGAATAACATTTTATAGTCCTAAAAAGCTTAGGGTATACATTACGGTAAAATTAATTAATTAATAAAATTAATCAACACTGCACTGCATGTGAGAAATAATTTTGTGTTGCACAATTGATATGGCGTTGCCACCTATATTTATTAATATGCCTAAAAACTGTGGTTCACGCAGTAGTACGATCAAGTAAATGTGTAACATGTTTGCATAATTTCTATATTAGTTAGAGGCTAGTGCCACTAAGAGCGTCGACGGGCTTGATTTTTTATATCTGAGGCTTGCGATCATATGATTTTATTTCTCTCATAATAAATGCTGAGAAACAATAAATTTAATTCTTTTTACAGGTTTATCCTGATGAAGATCATTTAATGTCAAAATCTTTATCTCATGTCTACCAAACCATGGAGTGGTACTTCGACGATTGTTTTGGCCCCAACGATGACAGTGATTGGGATCCAACCGGACTGTTTGTGTTCAAACAATAATTGTTAATGTTAGCAACCATTTAATTATAAAATTAATTAGTAATTAAATAGAAAATTTTAATTAATTTTTATATTAAAATTTAAAACAAACAAAAAACACATAAACACAAATGCGTTAATTAAAAATAATAATAATAAAATATAAACAAGTGATGAATTCATTTTTATGTATGACTGAGTAAATTTAACACACAAAACAAATTATATAAATATATATTTACTTATAACAATTATGTATTAATTTATTAATAATAAAATTATAATTGAATTTCATTTATTGAAATAATATTTAAATATTGTTGATTAAAAAAAAACGTTTGAATATTTTTTTTTTTTTTTATTTTTATTTTACTACTGATTTACAATTGACTGAGATTGTTTAGCAATTTAAAAATATGTATATAGATTTGTTGGCTTTTGAAATGAAATATTAACAGAAAAATTCTGTAGATAAATATAGAAAATTTTTTTTTACACGTAAATAATATCGGGACTTCATTTGTGTATGAGTATTTCTAGAAATCAATTTTGCATTTACTATTGCTGTTTTTTATTTAATAATTTTAGAAATATATATAGGCTTTAAATGAAAATGTAATTAATTGGCACTTTAAGTGTGTGTGTGAAAGGAAATATCGGTGCAAAAAGTTAATTCGCCCGCCATACGCAGTTTACGATTAAAGCAAAATTTTTATGACAAGAAAATTGCGGTTGATCATATGGAAAACTGAGATCCATAATATCTTTATAAAGGGAGATTTTTTAAAAGTTGGGTTATTGAGAATTAAAAAAAAAACTTAGAAAATTTTCAAAAGTAAATTAAATACTTATCTGGGCCGATAAATGAATGCCTGCCATTTACTTTTTAAAGATTATTTCATATAAGTTGTGGCATACAATGCCTGGAATTGTGGCTGGCTTCTCCCTGTACACAAAATACTTCACGTATTCCCACAAAAATAGTTTAGTGGGGTAAAATCTCATGATCGTGGCGGCCAATGGACTGCTCTAAAACGTGAGATTAAATGCTACCCAAACACGCCCACCAATAGGTTCGCGTATCATGTGGCGTGTGGCATCGTCTTGTTGAAACCACATAACAACAAAGTCCGATGCCTTCATTGGCCAAAAAAAAAGTCAGTAAACATCGCACTGTACCTTGCTTCCCCCCCGGGGCCATATATCATCTTGGTGAACCCTGCCACCTTGATGGATTACCACTGGGGGAAAAGAGGGGCACCAGTTCCTGAAACTGGAAAACGGTATGACTTTTATGTTCGACCAGTAGCGAGAGTGTAAACTGGTACCACGGGAACCAGTAGCCCCTGGAACTTCGGTTCCAGACTGGTTGTTGGTGAGGCTGCTTCGGGGGTGCACGTGGTGGCTGAGGTTTATGCCCAAAGCGGAGAGGTTCACTGCAGGACCGATGTGGCGTTGCATTGCAACCCAAGCTGCTAATGTCATTCGTTGACAGCAGGAGATTAGATAGCTCCGAACCCCTCAGCAAGGGGTGGGACCGGGGGCATGGCAACCTCTGTTCTTATTTGCAACCTATGGGATGTGCTATTCCGGTAGTGCTTATGCAATCACATAGGGGCGCTGATTTCGCCGCTTAATGTCACACCCGTGGTTGGACCACTGTGGTATTAAGCCAACGTTGGCAGGTGCTCACGCAAATCTAATAATATATGTACCTTGCTTCATTCACTGTCGCGAATCTTTTTTTTACACTGAAAACCCAAATAGCAAAAAAGAAATAATCATCCGATATGAGCCGATATAAAAAATATATTTTACCACTACTTCTTATTAAATACTTGTTTTCCGCTGCTCCAATTTTATCAGCTAACGAAACCAAATCCTTCACAGTTTATAATTGTGTTAGAAATTACAAAAAGTCTCCAAGATTAGGAAATGTAATTAAAATTAATTTTAAAATTTTAAAAACAAAATGGCAAAGCTTTAAATGTTTATATGTATGTGATCTGTGTAGTTGGCTTAAAACATTTCACAATATAAATGAAAGTATACAAATAAATGTAAAGAATGAATTAAATTAATTAAACTGCATTAATGTTAATAATAAAAAATATAAAAAAAAGTACAAACATTTTTTGTAATTTATTTATTTTTACAAATTGCCCTAAGATTGAATGTATTTTTTTCTTTGGGGAAACATTGAGTTACGTACGATCCAACGACATTTGGCATTTGGTTTCATTTGATATAAATTTAAATTATATATGATTTATTATTTAAGAAAAGAAAAAGAAAACTTATCACACACAAAACAAGTCAAAAGATTGAAAGATTTGAAAAGTATTTGAGCAATTGCGTCTTAGATTCTCATATAATTACGAGTAAACAACAACAAAATGAGAAGCAAAAACATTTTAATTTAATCGAAACATAATAAATAATTTTTATTAAGCAAAAATAAATGAAACTTAATTAAACATATAATGAAAATGTATGAAAGAAACTAAAAACTAATTATAGAAAATTGAAGACAACGCAATTAAAAATAAAAACTAAATAAAATTTTATTTAAATGAAAAAATACAAAATATTGATTTTTTTTTATTTAACAATCCTTAACTATATAGTTTCAATATACGCTTAGGTCAAGGTCAAGAATGTATGCTACTTTCACAACACATGCTAGACTGAGGTACGAAGAACCAGCTGAGCAAAGTATAAGTGTACGAGACTATTCAGCAATCGTACATTTTGCTGCTAGCCAAAGGAGTTTTCTGCCGAAGGTCGGTTCGAGCTCAAACAGAGTTGTCCGAACTCTGTTATGCCATTATACAAACAAAATAAACACAGGCAAACATCCGTGTATAAACTATGCTAAAAGCATTCAAACAATCTCGATGAGAGACAAAAAATTATGCTCAAACTGAACAGGACCATCTACACGTATTCTCCAAACAAAAGACCACGAACACATTTACTCCCATTATTTTACATGCGCTCTCTCAATGTGTGAACAAATTTATGGCTAGTCACAACGTGGTATTAGTCTCAATCAGCCAAAATGCCCATGGAATTTGTGAACCGATATGGTTGATTTCAATTTGCCGAACGAACCGATCAAATGGTCTAAATTTTAAAATGCCTGGTTGCCTAGCGCCGTTCGAAAGGTGATTTCAACATCGGACAGACGGAGATCGGTAATTGAACTTCCTTATCTATAAGGTCCAGAATATATATATATTTTGTTTGGTCGGAAATTGTATATACCCTTAAATTTTTTGAAGGGTTTAAAAATACATAGTGGCAGGACGTATATTTGTTTATTTGTGTGCTCGCAACTCCCTTTTCAAATTTGGTTTGGAGACCAAACTATTTTATCTTGACAAGGGATGACGAAAAAAAGTTTGTTCTCCAAACCAAACTCGATAAGGGATGACAACCAAAATCACCCTGTCTGAAAGTCAAATCAGGAAAAACGATTTTAGAATACGTACATATGCGTACCTATATACATATACATAGATGTAAAAGAAATCTACAAATAGTTTAATGTACATATCAAGCGGTTTTCTTCAAGTGCCCCAAATACAGATAACTGAGCCTTAAATAAATATTATATCCACAAAGATTTACCACTTTGGTTCGATATCTTAATTTAGTTAATACAAGTTATGCGTACTTTTTTTTAAAGCAGCCGTACTTACTTGCGTGCACAACTAAATTTGTTCCGATTTTTAGACATGTTCTTGTTGCTAAAAATGGTGCTGAAGTCAACAAAACATTTTCGAACTTTCTCGAAACTAACGTGTTGTAAAGGATAGCTTTTGAGAACCTTCAATTAAAACAAAAATTATTTGCTGCAATATCGAACTATATCGTGTACTGACTAGAGATACGAACCAAAAGGAATAGTGAAGCTTTTTCTAAATAAAACATCAATTAAGAATGAGATATATGCGAATATTAGTTTTGAAATTATTTGCGAAAATTCGCAAAATATGAGACAAAAATCGTCAAACCGTTAGAACGTAATTTATAAGGGACAAGATCGTCAAAATTACAATAACTCGTCAAGTGTGGCAGCAGTGGGAACAATATGGTTGATGGCGTAGCTACGTGGCGTAGCTAAGTGGCCTCACAAAAATGCCTAACTAATTCAAGCAATTACTGGTGGATAAACGTACTATTTTTGATTGTTTTAAAAGCTTGCTTTTAGTATATAATTGTTATTTGTTGTATGCCGTGCCATTTGTCTTCAGTCTCGCTGTATGGTTTTTCACACTAAAAAATACAACTCTGTGGCATTTAGTGTTAAGTACTCGAAGAATATTCGCTACTGAGTATTAAAATACTGAATACTTTTAAAATTTTTGATGTGTACACAACAGTAATATTTACTAAAATGTTTTAAGTTAGAATTTTTATAATCAATAAATTTTGATTTAAAAAAAAAGAACAAAATGACCAGCGATACTAAAACTGAGTGTTTAATAAATGGAGTTCAATATAAATGTCGTACATGCTTTGATCCAGGAAGAACTATTTACGCCCTTAGGGATGAGGCCAGTGACACGAAAACTTGGCATGATTTGTTGAAGGATATTGCTCAACTACAGGTAAAGACTAGTGTTACAAATATAAGATAAAAAAATATTAATGTTTAGCGAGCTACTAGAGTAAAAAAAGGTAAATACATGAAAATTAATGCAACCAGTAAAAATCCGAACATTGTACGACCCTAGAGGCAACGGGACTGATACAGAAGTTGTTCTTTATAGACAGGGACCAGTTCAATTTCTAACACTTTGTATGAAAGGCACCTGTCGCTTTAACATGACGTTGTCATATGAAAACACATTGATACTTTTAGGCAGTTTCAGTTGCTATAGCTCTGGTCTCAATTATATTATAAAATGTATGTACATACATATTAAAAGTTATCTAAGTTATACTAGTTAAGTTTCACCGGTCACGGAACATTACTTTTTGTGCTAGAGCCATTGTTACATGTCACATTGGAAGTTATTATACCACTTTCCTTTGAAATTCTAGTTTTGCTAGCAAGTATAATTAAACTAACATTAAAGCTAAGTTAGTCATTTAGTTAGTTAGTTAACACTACTATGCATATCGCTATCAGATGGCTGTAATTTTATTTATTTAAAACTGAAACATAGAATTTTCAGTTAAAGATACATTTTCTTTACACTATGGCTTGCGTCGTGGGGAATTCCACTTTTGATTTTTTTTTATATATTAATTAAGGCTTCTAGTTTTATGTTTACACAGGCATACGGATCGTACATATTGCATAAATTCTTTTTTATCGTTTACCTGTCAGCAGATACAGACGTGAGACATATTTCCAGGGTATGTTCCAAACGGCTTCAATTACTAAGGGTCCGCTGTATTGGCGAACTTTGGACGTGCGCTTCTTTTGCCAATCAAAAGCAGCCAGGTTTTATTGGTATTTTGTTTTTAAACAGCCAAAATTGTGTTTTGTATATATGTGTTCACTAAAATACTATATTTTTTATGTTTTATTTGCTAAAACTAAAGGTACATAATTATAAAATTCATTAAAAATATAGTTTTAAAACCTGTCATTTATATCAACAAAAATTAAAATACAGTAAAAGCTCCATCCCTTAGGCAAACTACTGTGGTAGGAAACTATAGGCATTTTCTGTTCAACTTTTATTGAATGCTTTACAGATTTAATTCAAAATCTTAGCTTTCATCAGCTTTTTCCTTTATATTAATTTATTGAATCTATAGATACATTATGTTAATTGGTAGTTGAAATAATAAATCCAACTTTGTATGTAAGTGAGTTTACTCCACAGCACACTCAACATTTGAGATTTTAATTTCAATTTGTTTGCTCGAACTCTTTCACCCTTAAAATGATTCCGAACATATTTTTTTGAACCAGGTTAATTGTAAATACTTAAACTTGTCATTATAATCGCAAGCTTAATTTGATTGCAATTAAATGGTGAGATCAATTATGGTTACAGTGATAATCGCCTTGCAGACTTTGTTTTTATTATTTTTCAATCTAACATTCTTTATAATAATTTTCAGCACTGATCCTATGTTATATGTACATATAAGATAAGAACTGAAAATGATTGTAAAAACTGCTAGATTTGGAAATATATTTTTTTTAGTTAATTATAATTTTAAAGTTAATGCAAAAATACCTAATACAAGTTTGCATGCTCTACAAATGAATAATACATTTACTTAAATTAACTCTGAAAAAGTTATTGAAATGCACTAAAGCCAAATTAAGTATATAGTCAATCACACATATTTTTCTAGACAAATGATGAGGAATTACTACCAAAAACTTTGTGTTGTAAATGCTTAGATAAACTTAAAAGATCGTACGATTTTATACTTCAAATTCATGATGTGAATAAAAAATACTCTCAATTATTGACAAAGGATGGCGCTTTAAATGAAGTCGATAATTTTACAGATTGTTTGGCAGAATCTGCTATTGCTTTGCCATTGGAGGAATATATGCCCGAAATTAAGTTGGAAGAAGAAATGGTTATTGACATGAACACCAACAAATTGCAAGAAAACAATGAGGCAAAATCCGAAAATGAAGGTAGATAATATAAATATCAATAACAAAAACCAAATTATATAAAAAACTTTTCTTATTTTCTAGATACTAATGATCCTTTTACGGAGACGTTTGATGAAGACTTCAAATCGACTTCAGAACGGTTGGAAGAGAACGCAAGGTACTTTAGAAATCAGGTTAATTATTTCAAATTACTGCTAAGAGAACTTTAAAATGAAATATAACACGTTGATTTGATAATTTCAAATGAAATTGAATGATACATACATTTTGTTAAATCAAACTATATTAAGGAGCATTTAAAAGCGTAAGTTTATCGACTAAAGGTGTTTATAAAACTTCTTTATAATGTCCCAGAAAAGTTTTGACCTACTCAAGGCATATGCATCTTGGAACACAATATTCATTATGTGATTTAAAATTCCACGAAATATATTCAATATGACTCAAAATTGTTCACCCAAACATTTAAGGTAATCAACAAATGAAAATTTTCTGGCCATCAACAAAAATGTTCAATGTAGTTACTTCATTCCCTAAAGGAAAGGTCTTGGAATATTTAACACTTAGGGAATTCATAAGACTAATTGATGTTAGATTCAAAGACAATATAAATGGATACTAAGTAAATAAAACATCATCAACATTTGTTTACAAAAAAGGTAAAATTATTTTTATTAATACCGTCAACAATTTTGCAAACATGCTTCTAAAACATATTGATATATGTGAGTAAACAGGAAGCAGATTTGATTAAATATCAAGCACAAATATTTATGTGTTAATTATCAACGAGATAATGAAGCTATCTATCTCTTTCATTAAGTCAAAATGCCAATTTTATCATCTTAAAGTTTCTGAAACATGAAGTTATTATCGTGAACCCCTGTTTCTGTTCAACTCACGAATTTATATTTTAGATCAAAGAAAATAGCTGGGACGAAAATGACATACATACAAAGACGTTTTTAAATTACTTTCTTCAAGCTAATTAAATTAACCCTTTTGCTTCAGAATTTAAGAGGATTTTTAATTAATTTATTTTAATCATAATTTAAAAGTACGAACTTAGAAGGGAGCTTTGATAGTTCAGTAGTTGCAATCAGAAAACAAAATTTATGTGCAGATGTGTAGAGTTCGGAGCAACATTGTTTTCATATCATTTCATGCCATGCGTTAACCACAGCTTAGAACATCTTTCGCTTATGAGTCAAAGACCTCTGATGAAACCATTAATCGAATTTAACATCAATAGAAAACGTGTCGCTTCCACTTTTAATACTGTCTTCTGAACGAGTATATTTAACAAATTCACTTCTTACGTCTTAATCATTGATAGCACTAATGGATCATGAAAATTGTTTGTGTAGATTTTGGGAACGAATATCCGTCATCCCTTGTCAAGTTTGGTTTGGAAACATACCGGTTTCGTCTGTCATTTTTCGAAAAATTGCCAAAGGATGACGGAAATTTGTTCCAAAAATCAACTTCAAGCACCCCGTCGGAATAGCAAACCAAGAATTTTTTTTTAATCTGGAGTCTAGTGGATTTGATGCGCCCAGCATTAATGTTTGTTTCATTTTCTTTAACGGGCGTTCACATTAGCTCAGAATGGATATTGTTAATTAAATTGCCACCAGAAAAAATGTTAACTGCATATTATAGGCCTTTGTTGTAATGTATATTATTTTTGGAAATAATCGATTAGTCCTCGATTAATCGTAGGAGAAACTTCGATATAATTAGATCGTTAATCGCAACGAATTAATCGATTATTAATTGTTTTTCGTGGTTATACAGTAGTGGATTTTATTATTGTAATAATCCATTCGTTTACTCCAAAGTTTCTACAAATTTTCAATAGATTGTAAATGAGAGCGCAAATTTAGAGAGCAAAGTGAAAGTTCAATACTGAGTATTTACAAGTTTTTACTGCCTTAATTTAGATAAATTTAAATATAAAAGATTATGTGCATTGTATATATTGTACATACACACATCCATACATACTTACATATGCATATGTATGTATGCATGCATGCTTAAGAAGCAAGTGACTTAACTAACGTCACTGGTGAAAAATGAACATGGAATTCAATTTACTGACCTTTACAGGCGTAGAACATCAAATGCAAAAACGCTTTAAAAGAGTTGAGTTGTAAAAAGTTAATTTACAAAAATATTTTTTGAGAGGAGTTTTTGCAAAATAATCATTACTGCACCTTATTAAAAAACGAAACAAACGGACCTAATAATGTCCTTTTTAGTTTCCTTATTCGTTGAGAAAAGATAATTTTATAAAACAAAATACAATTTTGAAAATTTTGTTTTTGCTTCAATATAAATAAATTTTGTACCCCATGTCGCCCTAAAAAAATTTAATTTCTAAATTTTATTTTAGTGGAATAGCAAAAACTGCAGAAAATAGGACAACACGAAATCGTTGCAAAAAAGCAGGAGAAAGTGAAGGCTTCTTTAAAAATCCTATAAAACGTACACGGAAAACTAAACAATCAAAAAATATTAGGAAAAAATCGCAAATTAGCGAAATAAAAAATACTGATGAGAATAATCTAAAAGAACCGATTGTTTGTGGCAGATGTACACAAACATTTTTCACAATACACACGTATCAGAGACACCAACAAGCAGAACATTCTTCAGATGCAAATGAAGAGAGGAACAAATGTCCGATATGCTCAAAAGAATTTAGAAACAAATTTTATGTCGTTGATCACATAAAAGTTGTTCACGATAAACTAAGACCTTTTAAATGTGCTCATTGTACGAAGAGTTTTGCGTCAGCTGCTTCTAAAAGAATTCATGAACTTTCACATACGGACGATTTTCCCTATCCATGTGAATATTGCGACAGACGTTTTCGCATGCCTAGTAAATTAAAGATTCATTCAGAAATTCATACAACAAAACCTGAACTTTTATGTCCAATCTGTAAAAGAAGTCAAAAGTCGCAGGAAGAATTGGAAGCTCATGTAAAAAATCACGATGATAATCGTTTACAGTGTCCATCATGCGGTCACCTGTTTAGAAAAAGATCAAACCTTAATGATCATTACAATGCGGTTCACTTAAAACTGCGTCCATATAAATGTGAATTTTGTGAACTGGGCTTCGGTGATCGGAAATCTCGACGTGTGCACCAAAGAAGTCATCACAAGAAAGATTCTTCTTCGCCGTGATTCTCTTGTAAAAGGGATTTAAAAACTCCCCTCACCTTTGCCAGTCCAAAGCGAATATACACACATATGTATAAAATAACACCGTCTATAAGATATAGAACATATGTTTTTTAAATCTCCACTTACATCCATTTTCTCTTAAATTCCTCTTAACTCCGCTGCTGATTAAAAACTGAATACATATGAGAGCATGATTATGAACAACAAATCGGGTGCAAAGTAAAAAATGCTGGAAGCTATTTTACTTAAAATTGGAAATTAAGTTCCTTTGCTGGTTAACCAAATACATTTAATTGCATCAATTTTTTTCCTTACAACGTTTAAGGAAAAGCTCAATTTTCTATTTACTTAAAATTAATTAATTTTAATAAATATTTTTTAATAATAAGTTAATGATTAGAAGCAATTAAAGGTATTATTAAGACTAGTTTTATAGTCGAAATTAAAAGATGATTTAAGTCAAAGTTCTGTATTTTAATAATGAATTACGCTGGAACTAGAAAAAAAGATTAAAGAAAGGGGAATAGCGGGATTAGGGTTTGTGGATATTCGACTTAAACCTTCCCACATTTAAAGTGGCAGAAAGGACTTCTGCAGAGAACAATACGGCTAAAGAAGGAGTTTTCTCTGAACTGTGTTGTGTGGTCCACTGTCCAATCTACAAAGGACAGACGTTCAAAGAACAACGTGCTATACGTACATATGTTGTGGATATTAGAAACAAGTTCTCTATAATACATTCCCTTGCAGTCACGATATAACAATTACACACAACTCACATTACTTCGATGTTCTAGGGAAACAGTAGAGTTGGATACAATACTGTCACTGATAAGCATTTTCGCCATCTATGTACGAGGTCGAGAAGATTCAAAATACACTTAGACGCTCCGACCCACACATGGAAGTTCTATTCCTGATATAGGTGCTGTAAATAATTAGATCAGATGAAGTGAAGTATCTCCAACACAGTTTTAAAAATCCGATGCATCATTGGCGATGTGAAAAATATTTGTAGTCCAACATATATAACATTGAATTTTCATGCCAAGAACATCAAGAGCTTCTGAATCCTTAATACCTATACCAATCATAACATGTTAATGTATTTTAAAATAAACTAAGTTTTTTTTAATTTTTGAGTTAGACATCTTTCATAATTATTGGCATATATTTCATTTCAATAAATCGTGAGTGGAGTAAATGTTGTTTAAAATTGAAACGATCACTTTTGTTTTATTTTTCGATCCATTTAAAGAACATTTCTCATCAAATTGAAAATTTAAAAAAGGTAACTTATACGGAGTAAGCTCTCAAACTAATGACCAGTACAGTACATTTTACGGCCAACATTTTTGGACAGGAACTTGGCTTTATTTTCGCATTTATGTTTTTGTGCAGATCTGAGTCTATTTTGCCATTTAACTTAAAGCTTACAGGCAATTGGGTTATATCAAATGTCCCTAGCTTTTAGTCTATGAAGTTACCTATACGTAGAGTCCTTATATTTCGAGTTTCATTATTTTATGATTCAACGAAGCAAAGCTATGAGAGGGCTATAAACAGCGCGAATGGTTTCGTGTAATATAAACACTGTATGCTTTAGGACAAATACAAAATACGTACTTGTACTTCAAATACGTCTTTCAAATACAAGTACATATTGCAAATCGATATCTAAATATCGATCTTTTAAATTTAAATCTAAACTCATGTGTATGTACGTAACATAAGCAACAAAATCCCAGCAAACCTTTATTAAATATTTGTATGTGTTACTTATTAAATTCAAGTAGTATGAGGGTTATGCAATAGTAAACTCTTTTTAAAACCGATTGGTACACTAAAAAAAGTTAGAGGTAGTTTCGATTTTCAAACATATATGTGCATATTAAAAACTTAATTCAGTTGAAAAAATTATCACGTTATCTTGACTCAAAAAAAACCTCAATTTTTAAATTTAATTTTAGTGCAATAGAAATGATTGGAGAAAATACAACAAAACGAATTCGTGGCAAAAGACTCAAACAATCAGATGAAAGTGATAAATTATTTCGTACTCCTGTAAAACGCTCTAAAAAAATTAAACAACCAAAGAAACCTGTCAAATTAACGCAGACTGATGAAATAAAAAATATCAGTGAAGTTGATGATGGTGATGTAAAAGAAACGATTATTTGCGATAAGTGTTCGCGAACATTTCCCACCATACACACATATCAAAGACACCAGCAAGCCGAACATTCTTCAGAAACAACTGAAGAGAAGAATAAATGTCCGATTTGTTCAAAAGAATTCAGAAATAGTTGGTATGTAGTTGATCATATAAAAGTGGTGCACGATAAACTGAAGCCCTTTAAATGTTCTCACTGTCCGAAAAGTTTTGCATCAGCCCATTCCAAACGAATTCATGAACTTACACACACAGATAATTTTCCACATGCATGCGAATATTGTGAGAGACGTTTTCGCCTATCCAGTAAATTAAAGATTCATTTAGAAATACATACAACAAAGCCTGAACTTTTATGTCCCATCTGTAAAAGAAGTCAAAAGTCGCAGGAAGAGTTAGAGGCTCATGTAAAAAATCACGATGACAATCGCTTACAATGCCCATCGTGTGGTAACCTATTTAGAAGAAATGCACAACTTAAAGATCATTACAATGCAGTTCACTTGAAATTACGTCCTTATAAATGTGAATTTTGTGAATTGGGATTTGGTGATCGAAAAACACGTCGAGTGCATCAAAGAACTCATCACAAGCAGGAGCTTTCGATATCGTGATCTTTTGCAAAAGTAGCTTTGAAGGTCCCATCAACTTTAGCAGATATGTAAAGGATTTTGGGTGCTAAAAATGTGAATGTATAAGCAAAATTAGATAAGAATAAAATTATTTAACATTTTAATTCAAGATGAAAAAAAAAACGATTGTTATATTACGCATTTTTTAAAGCATACTGAAATCATGCAAATATCGTCGCTGCCAAGAACAAAATTCCAATGTAAATTTTATGAGATTTTAGAACAACTTTCCAAATAGTATTCAATAATAGTTTCCCCAATGGCAAAAAGCCAAACCAGTATGGCAAGATAAATAAGAAAAGAAAATAACCCAACATATAAATTTCAATGAATACTGTGGGACATTATATATGTACATATGCATATGAATGGATATCTATTCATCTCACTTTTGCAAGGAAGGTCGACAAAAAGTCTTAAAATTAGTATCTTCAACTCGAAATTAAAAAAATATATATGTATGTATACAGTACGCTCTCGGCATTCACGAAATTTTCATAATTGCAACAGTTGGCAAAAAATATAAGTGCAATCAGTAACTGAGCTGATATCGTTATCATTGAGGTACTACTAGTTCAGATACTTTACACTCTGCAGCCATACATGCATACATATATTCTGGTGTAGAAAACTTATTCAAAACAGACTATCATTACCAGGCGTTTGAGGATGCAAACAGTTTTCGACAAAACTAGACATTTATCTATTCGCCATTTCCTACAAAAATTATTAAATTTGCTAAATCCCTCAGACTTGCCATCTCATAATTGTAGCAACTATGCAACTGGACAGCTAACAAATACACAGAGGGTTACAATGACTTCTACGGGCTTGCAGACATCTTTGAAACTTCTATTTAATTTACGTGAAAGCATGGAGCTACTTATTTTGTAATAATTGATTGGAACTCTAGGGAAAAAATTCATTTTGCTAAAAATTTAAATACGTCTACCAAAGATTACAAAAGGAATTACAGTACCACTATAAAAAATCTCGCATAGTTCTGACAATTGCATGTGCAACTTTAAAGAGCTATGAAAATATTTGATACCTTAATTTTATCCTAAAGAAGAGAGATAAAAATGTATGTATTTATACTTACATAATAGCCAATGAATTATAATTAATAGCTGTGTTTGCGTACTCTACATTGGAAGCTTGTGGGATCCCAATTTTACCTAAAAGCTTTCCCGTACTCGAAAATTGTGTAAATGAGAGTGGTTTCGAGAGAATTGTGTTGTTCTTCTTGCACGAATCTTTAAAAACGTTAGGTCCTATCCAGTACTTTTGGGTAAAGTTCGGTATAATGATAGTAAACAAAAATTACTCGTAATAAGACACACGAATGCTTAAAAGTACGGGAACACTAAAAACTAAATTCTATCCCAAAAATGGTTAATATACGTAGCACGCATTTCTCAAATGTGCAAACCACAAATTAAAAATGTAAACAATTGTTATTTAAACTTCTTTGTAACAGTTTTCCTGTTTTTTGCAGTTTATCATACGTACGAGTTTTTACTTTGAATTTTATTTGAATCGAACACTTTTTTAATTTTTATTGTTTACATTTCAAACAGCTGATTGTTTGACTACTTGTCCAAACTGCAGTTGCACGAGGATATATATAAATATTAGTATTTTTAAAATTCAAAATTAAAAATGAGTCACGAAAATGTAAAATTAACATTTAAATAATAAATGATAATAAAATTGAAATAAAATCAATTGAGATGAGTTTATTTTGCCGGAAGATTATTGCTAACACATAAATTTAAAAAATTGCTAGGTTAATTATTCGATATCGGCTTATGGTTTGTTGGGACATAGACTACTAATACTTTATATTCTGTGATAAGCAGCGTTACCACGCCATAAGAATTCTTGTAACAAAAATTTCTTTAAAAACTAACCAAACATGAAAAAAGTTATGCAAAATATTAACGTATTTTAGTGTCTGTAATCCGAACGATTTGTATTGATATTACTCAAAAATATTTAAAAAATTGAGTGTTGGTCACAAAAATTTTCTAGAAAATTGTGTCGTTCGAAATACAGAAACATCTACATACTTAATTTATTTAAATAATTTGTTTATTATGTTTGTTTAATTTCTCAAGCTCTAGGTCTTCAATAAAATTTTCTTTATTATTTGTATTTCACAGTTAAAAAATAAACACATACATATGTAACGTATATTTACAATAAAATTCATTAATAATCGGCGGAGCCAGAACGAAATATTTAATACGGCGCAAGCGGTTGAGCTGCCGCCGCCAACAAATTTTGTACCTTCAGCCGCCGCCAATAAAATTTAGTCAGCCTGCTTCTCTGGGTCTAGTAGACAACAACAACAAAAATGCGAAAAATCTATTAAACTAAAAAGTAATAAGTTGACAAAAGTAGTAACAAATGGCAAGCGATGTAAAAACTGAATGCGTTATAAATGGAGTTCGTTATAAATGTCGAACATGCTTTGATCCTGGGCGAATAATCCACTCCATTCAAGATATGTGCAGCAACTCAAAAACTTGGTTTGATTTATTGAAAGACATTGCTCTGCTAGAGGCAAGATATATACATATTTGACTTTACACGCAAAGTCAGTTACAGTTTATTTTTAGATAAGCGAGGATGATTTACTTCCCAAAACGATGTGCTGCAAGTGTTCGGTAAGACTCAAAAGTTCCTACGACTTTATACTTCAGGCTCAGGATGTGAATACGAAATACTCGCAATTGTTAGCGAATTATAATGATTCACTATACAAGATTTCAAATCCACTAGATAACTCAACCGATTGCTTAGCTGAATCTACAATTGATTTACCATTGAATCAATATATGCCAGAAATTAAGCTAGAGGAAGATTTTCCCGACCATTATGAAAATGCTTTGAGTGACAATCGGTTGCCAGAGGACAGTGAATCCATATTAAAAAACGAAGGTAGGTATTAGAAGACAATGGACAATGCTGGCAAGACTTAAGAAGAGTAGAGAAGCAAATCTTAATACAAGGTTTTATGAGCGAACGGATCCACCAATATGCACTTTTTTGTGTCGTATTCCTATACATTCCAAAACCGTGAATTGAAATATTTTTTATTATTTATTTAATAATGAGATTTTATTATAATTGAGGTTACTATTTTATGAGTTTTTCCTTTCCGTGATAATATGGTCTGGATACCTTACATCTTTTAACGTATGAATTTTTACACAGATTTAACAGAGGCGCATGACTCTTTAGCGGATAATGATTCTGAATCCTTAATCCGAACTTCAGTGCAGTTATGGAATCACAAAAAATATTTAAATAATAGGTAAATTCTCTGAAATATGAAATAATAACATTTAATTAAAAAAACTTAATCCTATAAACAGATCTTCAAAAAGAAGAATTTCAGGCTTAGACGACGATCATAATGACATTGATTATAGGGGTGAAATCAGGTGAAATCAAATTAAAAAAACTGTTAGATAAAGTTGCTAAAATTTATAATTTTAAATAGCTCATCATCTAATGAAAGTGATTATATGCCACTTAAAAGGTTTAAAAAAGAAAAAATCAACATAAGTGGCAGTAGCAGCGGGTTTGTTAATTGAGGAATTTAATTTGTATGTAGTTAATGAATTAATTTTTCTATAGTCTGCCAATCAAACGGAAGAAAGGCCGTCAAGCTCCTGACTATTATGATAAAATTGAAAAGATCAACGATCGTTTTCTATGTCTCATATGCCAAAAAACATTTTCATTACGAAAAGATTGTGGCCGACATATAGCATCAATACATTTGCGTCGAACACCGTTCCCTTGTGAAATATGTGGACAAAGTTTTAGTCGCAAGGACAAGTTACAAAGGCACGTTAAACGTATGCATTCAGGTGGATTGGTGTATCCACCTAATCATAAGGAATGGCTATTTGGTGATCGTTTATACTACAGGCCGTCTTCTTGGCTTCTTGTACAGTGTAAATTGTGCGATACAATTTTTAAAACAACTAAGGAACTACGCCAGCATTTACCAAGCCATAGTAATTTAGACACTCTCCAGAAAATTGAATTGAGCAACAGAGTCGTCCAACATTTGTTTGGCAGTATGATTGATTTAAATATCGTCAAAGAAAGTATATGCAAAGATATTCGTGAAGAACATTGGTTTAAATACTACACCGTGTTAAATAAACATTCGTATGAAATGTCCATAAGTGATACGGAATTTGAAGATATGGAAGAGAAATCTGAAGAATATGCGAGCAAATACAAGTGCGATTTGTGTGCTAAGGAGTTTTCATTTAAGTACCAAGTTTTCTCCCACCTAAAGGAATCTCATAGTGAAAGTGAAATTTCTTTGAAATGTAATCTTTGTAAATTGGAATTCATTTCCATTAAAATGTACGAACAACATTCAAACACCCACTGTCGCAATAGGCATAAAGTTTTGCTTTGTGGGCATTGCCCAGCCAAGTTTGTTTGGCCCGAAAATATGAAAAATCACAACTGTGCCACAAAAATTCAATTGATCCCACCCACACCTAAAAAACAAATGAAGTGCGATATATGTGATCGTAAATTTGAAGTAAAAACTAAATATGAAAAACATTTGGAGACGCATAGCGATGGAAGGACTGTGTCCGCCAAAACTATAATACGGTGTGGTCTTTGTGCACATTCCTTTGATAAACTACGATATTTGAGACAACACATGCCTTTGCATGCTGACGGGAAGACTGGCATAGACTTTAAAGGCAGTATTTACGTAAAACGTTTCGAACGTTCGAAATCAATTGATTTTGCTCTATTGCAGCAGGAAATACAAAATGCTTATAGAAAATCTCAAATCAGTAGATTTTACAGGGCCATCGACAGGGATGGCAATGAAATGGACATTTTAGATTCGGACAGTGACACAGATATATCAAATGAAGAAACACTAAAAAAGGAATACACTTGTCAACTTTGCAGTGCAGTATTTAAAAAACGAAAGCTTTTATTAAACCATCAACATGAAAAACATAACGGCGTACCTTTACCTTTTACGTGTAAAGACTGTACTCAACAATATGTAAGTAATGATTTGCTACAACAACATTTAATGAGGGATTGCTGGAATGAACATCGGCGAATAGCTCAACAATGTGACTATTGTAATGCTCGTTTTATATGGCCAAATAATCTTTTGAAGCACAAGGAAATTCAGGTAAAACTTGTTAATCTTGATATTTTTTCCAATGACACAATTTCGCGCTTATTTTGTCTAGCATAAAAGTCAGAAACATCCAAAACCTCAAAGAGCTAGTACTCTCAAATGTGAATATTGTGAAAAAGTATTCATATGGCCCAAAGATTTGGTGCGTCACAGAAAAACGCATACTGAGGGGAAAAAATTCACATGTCCACATTGTGATCGCAAATTTCAGCGAAAAGACAATTTGCTGGCTCACATTAGAATACATTGCCCCGATGGAATGTCCACTATATCAAATCCCGGTAAAAGTATCGATTACATACTGCCACATTTAATAAAGCCGCATGGATGCAAACGCATCAAGTGCATGATATGCTTTTCCGAACACAATCGTATACGGGACTTAAGATCTCATTTGCGAACACATCGGTATGCTGTTAATTTTGATAAAAGAAAAGAAGTCGAAAGCTTGGATCTAATATCATCTCAACTCTACCCTGATGAACCATTACCTTTAACAGAAGAGGTATTGATAAAACGTATTGGTGTTGATATTTCTGCAGGAAATAATTTGGAGCGTTTTTACTCGATAACAAATGAAAATGGGTACGAGGTTTCTTTGGACAGTTCTGAAACGGAAAGCGATTCTGATGATAATGAAGAAGATGAAGTTGATAAGTCCAAACGAATTTATAAATGTGATTTATGCCCTCAATTGAGTTTTAATCGTAAATATAAACTCTTCGCGCACCACAACAATCAACACACATGGGAGGAAGCCCGTCACATTTGTATTCACTGCAATGGGAGATTTCTTTCGTCATATATGCTACAACTGCACTATAAGGATCAATGTAAAAATACCAAAAAACGTAATTTTTGTCGTCGCTGCCCTTTGCGTTTCATGTGGAAAAGTAATATGAAGGCTCACATCGCAATGGAACATGGCCACGAAGTAAGTTGAAAAAATAAAAATATTTCGATTCAAAAAATTTTAACTTGTAAAAGAGAGTTATTGTTTTAAGAATTGTTCGTTTATTTAGATTGATTCGAATCGAGGTCATGAATGTTTTCTTTGTCAAGAAAGGTTCTTTCCTCAAAAAGAACTTAAACGTCACTTGATAACACACCATTCCGCGGATGCTGAGCTTCATTATTGCCTCCTGTGCCCAAAAACTTTCTTTAGCATAGAACATCTCAATGATCATTTGAGTCGCCATCGTTTGACCACAGCGGATGTTAAGACCGTTGAAAGTATTATACATTCCACATGTTGGCCAAACGGTGAAAAAACAATTAAATGCAAAATGTGTGGCTTAACATTTGAAACAATGGCCAGTCTAAGAAAGCACTTTTCCCCCGAGAACCCTCAAAACTTATGCGCCAATCAACATTCGCTAGCAAATTACACGGCTACTAATCAAAAGGGATTCGAGCTACATTTCGAACTAGATTCTGAAACAGAAATGGAAGACAACTTGGAAGAAAACAAAAGTAATAAAAATAGTTTATATCCATACAATTGCTGCATGTGTAGTATGTCGTTTAAAAGGAAATACCAAATCGCACAACATCAACGATCATTGCATAATTACGAGCTGTTAGCCTTGAAGTGTGAACGATGTATTTTTAGGACAGTGTCACAGGTAAATACGGTAGCAAAATACAAACGCTTTTTAAATGTTTCTTTTTTGGTTGATTCTATAGCTATGTTTACTAGAAGCTAATCAGTCAGACACCCTTACATACAATTGTAATTGATTCTTGCTTCGGTTATCACAATAACATTTAATTATAATTGATATTACAAGTTTATTTTGGCCAAAGGCTAAAGTAATTAGTAGTTCAGTGCAATCTAAGTTCTGTTTTTTTCGTAATTCAGATGTTCTAAAATTTATGTGCACTTAAATGTCTAAAAAGCCCAACGTGGACTATATTAGTACTTATTCGCCTTCCAGAATGAAATTTGTGCAATAAAATATATGTATATTACTGAACCTGTTTGCTTATATCTATCTATAGGTTCTGCCGCTGAAGGACAACGCATTTTGCAGCAATGTACATACATATATATTACAATTTTTGTCCTGCACTTTTGGCGCTATTTCCTTTTAAGAATCCCACCTTAACAATAATATTTTAATATGTGCGGTTATCTCGCCAAACTTACTTGTGATATGTTTTTGAAGCACTTGTATATAATCTTATACTTACATACATATATAAATTCCTGTTTCACCACGCATTGCGATATAATGAAGACGTGAATTGTCACGCTCTAGTATACATACAATTTGTATGCAACTCAGACAGATTCATATTAGAGCCTTGCACAAAACCATTTTGAAGCGCCTTCAGGACAATGGGTATTTTTCAAATACTGCGCTGTAATACATACAAGTGGAACAAATAAATACAAATGGTGTTCCCAAGAAATTTATATCAGTTGTTGTTGCGTACAAGAAAAAAAACATATTTCGTGATGTGCAACTGATACCGAAAAAATGCGATTGAAATGATCATTGAATTTGTGGTTTTTGTGTCTTGTTCTATTTGAAATTTGTTTAAATCGTCTGACTTTGTTGGCTTTCAAATGTACGTTGATAAATTAGATACGCCAAATACCAACAGAAACACCAGACGCCAAATAAGCCATGAAACTAGTAGACGATATGAAATTTTCTAGCATCGCAATATAGCAAAGAGCATTTATAGTTGCTGCAGCAATATAAATGTGTGGTCAACCTATAATACATATTATAGTACTTAAATTAAATTTTTTTGACTTCAAAACCATCTAAGTCCAAAAACAATATAATTTAATTCGGTAGAATTCAAGTAATAACTTGAATAATAATTTGTTGAAACAAGGGTTCTTATTTTGTTTAAATGTGATAATAGTATAAATTTATTTAATGTTTTGGTTGTGTGACGAATCTTTTTAATTTAAATTTCACGCAATTCCTTAACAACATTTTTCTTTCAGAAAGTCTTAGATTATCATAAAGCAACGCAGTGTTTCAACGCTGAAAAGCGATTCGAGTGTAGACAATGCAAATACAAATTTATGTGGGAAGAAAATCTTGAAAATCATATATCTACATTTCATACTTCAAAAAATATGTCCAAACCAACTGATCTCATTTACTGCGCTTCCAACGAACCAGTACCAACGTTTAACAAAAACGATACCAACATTTTCGAATGTATGGACTGTCACCGTCGATACAATCGTAAAGATCGTTATAAAGCTCATTTTAAAAAATTCCACAACAATGAGTTGCAGTTAACTTCAGACAAAGATATTTCCAATTTAAAAGTTCGTAAACAGCCCGGTTCAAAAATGGAAAAGAAATTTTTGTGCGCCTTTTGTGGACTTTCCTTTTCAAACAATTCAAATCTTACGGTACACATGAGAAGACACACGGGAGAAAAACCATTCAAATGTGATCTTTGTGAAATGGCCTTTCCACGGACATCTGATTTACAGGCCCATCGACGCACACATACTGGCGAACGACCTTTTAAATGTATTTACTGCGACAAATCATTTTCGCGACAATACAAATTAAATGTTCACAATCGCATACATACCGGCGAACGCCCCTACCAGTGTACATTTTGCCATAAATCATTTATACAATCGAACGATTTGACACTACATTTACGGCGTCATACGGGTGAAAGGCCTTATATGTGTGACATTTGTGGTGAAGGTTTTATATGCGCAACATCTCTGAAGCAACACCGTAATTCGAAGGGACATCAAGAACAAAAAATTGATTTAAAAATTTGTATGCAACAGTTAACACAATTTGACATGAAATTCTAAATGGCTTGTCTCAATGAAATCGCCCGTATGCACAAAAACTGTGTCGACTTAAAATACCAGAGGTATCCTTAAATAATGTTTGCAGTTTTTTTTTAATTTATATTTTATTTTTACACGTTGAATGTATCTTTAGATATAAGTAAATATTTAATATTATATCCTTTTAAGGAAATGGAAAATAAATGTTAATTTCCCCACCATTCTATTATCTGTATATTGTGTACCGCTATGTAGCAACAATAATCACACACCGGGGAAGATATAATTAACGGGATACGCTTAAATCGTATTCAGTCGTGGTTAAACCGTAGGAGAGGTAATTTGAACTTTATCAGCATCAAGCTAAACAGCTGTTATCCTCGGCCTCCTAAATATTACGAGAGCATACAGGAGTGCAGTCCGCTATTGCGGGCTCGCCTTGACAGAAAGAGGGTAGACTGACTACATGGGAGAGCGAACAAAGATTTATTTAACCGTGTTCTCACTCTCTGATAGTTAATAATAGGAAAGCATGTACGGGTGCATTCTTCGTTGCATGACAGAAAAAAAAAACAGACTGCCTGAAACGAGAGAGCGTACAAGTCTTCATTCGGCCGTGTTTTCAATCTCAAACAGTCAATGGCTGGAGAGCTTACACTGAGACAAAGCAACAGACTGCCTGCAACGGGAAATTGAACAAGTGTACTTCAGCCGTGTTCTCATTCTCAAGCAGTGAATAGCGGGAGAGCATGCATGGGTATACACTGAGACAAAGAGATCACACTGATTGCAATACTAGAGCGAAAAAGGCCTCATTCAGTCGTGTTCTCGCTTTCAAGCAGCAAATAATGGGAGAGCGTGCATGGGCGCATTCCGCCGTTGCACGAGATCACACCGACAAAAAGATAACATAGTGACTGCGATGCGAGGGCGATCAAATCGTAGTAGTACAGTAGTAGGTTATTTAATATTAATTTAGTTTTCCTGATTCACTAAAAATTGTAATCAACTGCACTACAATTTCGGTTCAGCAATTATACATTTTGCTTTTAAATTGACCCTGTATAATAATAAGACTAATGACGCAGCTTTTGAGCGAGTAAGCCCTTATATGGTACCGGAACTACATGCGAACTTGACAACGGTAAAATGTACTTTGTCAAATTCTTTCTACATTCGCGCTTCTATAAAAGGCTTGCAGTCGTGTTTGCCGTCGCTGCTGGCAACGAGGGCATATGAGACGGGAGCGCAACCGCCCGGGGCGGGATCCAAATCATGACGAACGTCGACCTCGGTGGTATGCCTGCTGAGGCGTTCATATACACCGGGGCAGACAGGATCTAGTCGACAAGTTGCGAGAAGTCATTAGCACAAGGTAAGTCGACGAAGGTGTCGGACGAAAATGCACAGGCCATAGAGAATAAAGGAAGGCTGAGAATCAAGTTCGGTTATGTGTAACTTTCCCACCTGATTTTTCCTAATTCACTTGAACCGCCGAGAGAATGGATTTTTTTTTAACTAGCGTCTGGTAAACAACAGCAATAACTGGGTGTTTAATTGAATAATGGGTAACGAAGTATTGTAAATAAAACTTGCCACGGCATTCGTCTGAAGGATTACATGCCCTTCAAGATACGATACAGACCCTGGAATCCGGCGATGTAGACAATAATTGATAAGGATGTGGATCAACTAATCGCGGGCGACTACTTATAGCGCTCTCATCGTTTTGATACCAAAAAAGTCGAACCTGTATTGATTACAGATTCAAGGTCTTAAGCAGATGCATATCCCCTTCCCAGAATCAAACATTTTTAACAAGCTGCGTGAAGCGATATGGATTAGTACCATCGATCAGAGGAATGGCTACTGGCAGGTGCTGAAGCACCCTGCAAATAAGAAGTTCGCAGCATTTACCGCGCCGGGGCGCGAGCCCTACCAGTGGAAAGTCAACACGGATTATCTAGCGCTAAAATTGCTGAATTTAATCGACAATCCCACGAAACCTATCGCCCGCTATGCTCTAGAATTGCAACAAGGGAGAAAACTGATGTGATGGCCAACGGCTTGTTCAGACAACTGAATGAAGAAGAAGTAGAGCGCAGGGCATCTATTAACCGCATTTTTTTAGGCTTTCGTTTTTTATTTTATTGAATCTTTCCAAAAGAAATTCAGAATAAGTATTAAAATCTTATTTCTAAAATTCACCGCATAGCTCAAAAGTATTTCTAACCAGGTATGTTTAGGTGTGTCGCAAGGTATGTCCTAAAGTGTGGGTCCTGTCGACCCTACAAGGCGCAGCAAGAGAAGCCAACAGGTCTCATGTTGACCGCGTTCCCCGATGAGCCATTAAGCGCCGCTTTCGGGGACCATCGCTATTCTTCGCCAAAAATCCGTTTAATCAACTCTTTCGACCACAATCGAATATTGAATGTCGCTCATAATTAGGGCCTTTATTGCAGTTTTCAAACGACAACGCCGACAGAAATAGGTCCGAATAAATTAATACTACACACAACTCCCCTCCGTTTGACTTACAAGGATTTATAGTACAATGCTACACCAGTATTTGGCGTACAATAGCTAAACACGTCACATTTATCTGTAAGGCAGCACGTTTGGCGGGACTAGCTTGGTATGTTGATAAAATTTTATTGAGTAGGTATACATACATATATACAAATCAAATTCTTGGAATATTTAAATCTTATACGTGTAATATTTTTGGATAAATGGATACGATTTACTAAATTTTTTTTAATATTGGGCATTACTAGAATACCATTCAACTGAAAAAAGTTACTATTCGTTAAGAAAGATACTTGACTGCATGCGTTCGAGTTGATTGGAAAGATTTTTTTGCTCAGCTGTTAGACGATAAATTTCTTGTTGTTCCTCTAGTGATAAAGGCTTACGTTTGACTTTATTTTGCAATGTTCGTTTATAGGTCTCTAATATTTCTTGATCGACTAAATCCAACTTCCGTTTAACTTCCAAACGCTTTATTTCTTCCGAAGCTGCATCGTGTAGGCGCCGCAAAGCTGCGCTGTTATATTCCGCTATAGAAGACAGTTCCGAAACTAGACGTTTAATTTCGTTGTGGATTTCGTCCTCATCGTTATTGGGGAAATCCGAAATATCTAATATGCCCTGTTCAATTAGCTCCTTTTTAACACGCTTTTCTATGCCAATACAATTTCGCAGCATTGAAAATGATCTAAAATTTACGGGTGCCGAAGAATGTGTGTTTTCACTACTGCTGTTACTGTTATCTGCCACAATATCAGAAGCATTAGAGAGTAGCTGCTCCTCCATCAGGGCCGAAACTAAACGTTGTGTAAGAGGACCTGTAACACATTCACCTGCCATGGATTCGCCTTTCTTAAGAATGTTCGTGGCAGTTCCATTATTTTGTGGCTTCAGCCGATTGTTTGTATGCGGATTGGAACGTTGCTGTATTTCCTTTAAATCTTCGCCTGCCCATACCGAAGAATAATGAGGCCCTAGCTCTGGTATTGGCGGTACTAAAGGCCCATTATACTGCTCCATAAGGTCATTCAATAAACGCAAATCTTCATTTGTCAACGGCATGCAATATGGCTCCACTGACAACCAAAATTTATTTGGTGTGTCAATTTTTGCTGGCAATGGCTTTTGTAAATCTCTACTACTACCATGAACACCCGGAGTGTAGTCCATGCTATCATCGGTCAAAGGAGCAAGTGGGCTATTCTTAGCATTTGTATTTTTAGCTTGTTTCAATGTTGCATGCTTTGGTTTGCGCACCAATGATGCTTCATCTCGTTTACGTTTACCGCTGCTGATCGCAGAGGTAACCGGAGACGCTGGTTGTTTATCGCCAACCTGACCAGAATGCTGGGAGATATTTTTATTCTTTCTGTCCTTGATTTTCTCATCTTTATCCAAACTCTCATACTCAGATTTCAATATTCGATATCTTAGGGCTACACTTGATAGCAATGTTTCCAATTCAAGTTGTATATTGTCCAAATCTTCAGCTGCCAAGGATTCTTCAGGCGAGCGATTCAATGCTGCGGTATATGTAGGCAATAATTTAGCACAATCTTTAGACTTAATTATTGGGATCACAGTGCCACTGCTATTTTCGGCGTCAGGTGATGTAGGTGTAGTATTAACTTGGGGACCTATTTTCCCACTCAGCTTTCCTCCAGCTGCAAATGAGCCTAATTTTACATTTTTACTCGTAGATGCCATTTATTATAAACTAAAATATTAAATGCAAATAAGCGCAGAGTACGAAGCCCGTTATTATAGACAATTCTGTAGGTACAATTTAATTTGACGGCGGCTAATCAGAGAAAATACTGTCTACCATGGCGAATTATATAAAGTGTCAATATTTCTACAACAAGTGCAATCAATGCAAATTGATAAATCCAACAGTACACAAACCACAGAATATAAACAGAATACCCAACAATGACGTTTGAAAATGCGTGTAATCAGGTGTCATGCGTTTTTGCGTACAAAATTTTAAATTAACCCGATTACATGAAAGAGATAGCTTAATTAGAAACGATAAGGTTTTTTATCTCTCTTATATAATCGAGGTAATGTTGTTGTGAGTTGTCGCGTCTAATTAGTAGTCTATGACAAAAACCATCGATTAAAAGAAATCAAATTCTGAAGATAACGTAAAACCGTGACAGCTGTTCTTGTGTACATTTTTATATCTATGGTGGTGAATTAATGCCAACAGTGTTACATTATCTGAATAAGGGATCCAAATTTATGAATTGTGGCAACAAATTACTGACACAGGGATGGGAAAACCTGCACTATTGTACTTGTTTAAGTTATTAAGTTACAATTTTAGTCACTTGTATTCGGCGTTGGATTTTATTAACACGTTATCTTTTTGTAAGAACTAAAGTTTGTTAATGAATACTCCATATACTAAAGTCTTTTTGAATAACAAATATATGCCAATCAATTAGTATTGTTTTAAGCTTTCCATTGCTGTGTTCAAATTTTTGGGACATCGTTTCGTTCAGGTTTTATAAGAAAAACAGTACTTTCGGGATTTTTACCTCTTTTTGGGAAAAATGAAAGCTTGTTAATGAATATCCCCTATACTGAAGTCTTTTTGACTAAAAACTATCAGCCACTCAATTAGTATTGGTTTTAGCTTGCTATTGCTTTGTTCAAATTTTTCGGACATCGTTTCGTTTAGCTGTTATAAGAAAATAGTATTCTGGGGATTTGGACCTTTTTCTTGGAAAAATGAAAGTTGTTTAATGAAAACCCCCTATACTAAAGTCTTTTTTGAATAACAACTATATGCCAAGCAATTAGTATTGTTTTGGGCTTTCCATTGCCGTGTTAAAAGTTTCCGGACATCGTTTCGTTTCGATTTTATATGAAAAATAGTAAATTCGGAATATTGAACTTTTTTGGGAAAAATGAAAGCCTTTTAATGAATATGTCCTATACTGAGGTCTTTTCGACTAAACACTATACGTCACTCAATTGGTATTGGTTTTAGCTTTACAATTGATGTATATTGCAATCCTAAAGCCGTGATTCAGATGTTGTGAAGAAAGTTGTTCTGTATTTTAAATTAAATCAAACTTCCAAAATTTTAGTCACTATTATTACTTGCACGTTTTATTGTTTACAATTTTTCAAACACACCACGCTAAAAAAAATTTAAACAAAAACGCCTGGTAAGGTAAAGATTCGACAGAGTTTGATGTATTCACATGCGTCATGTTTATTGAATCTACGAAATACACAAGTAAACCATTTTTGTCATCAGGGATGTAAAGCCATAGACTATATTCTGTGGTAAAGCATCTTCAAAACAGTCAACTGGTAAGAAATTCGCTTTTTGTTTGCCATTAATGCCGAAGTAAAAACATCTTGTATTCACAATTCGCCTTGTATTTGCTTTGGTAAACAATAAAAAGATGAATATCCCAAAGGTTTGTTTCTTTTTTTAATTTCGAAATTTAAGTAATCAGAAATTTATTCTTGTCATAGCAAAAAACATGGGTAAACTCAATGTTTTCGCAAATTTCACACATGGAAGGCAACAACACAGGAAAACTGAAGAAAAATAATATAGATATAGGAAAATTCACCAAAACCCCTACGGCAAAAAAACCTAACGTAAAATCAGCTGAAGTTAAACAGAAAAGTAGTAATATATCACCTGCTAAACTTCAAACGGAAACATTTCCAAATAATATAAAAACTGAACAACAAATCTCTAATGAAAATTGGATAGATTTCTTTGCACCTACAAATAGTGAAGAATTGGCCATACACCCCAGGAAGCTACAAGAATTACAACAATGGTTGCAACAGTGTGCCTACATGAAGCTCAAAAAACCTCAGTTATGTTTGCTAACCGGGCCATCCGGCAGTGGAAAAACGTCAGCTGTACGAATTTTAGCGAAAGAAAACAAAATAAGTATACAGGAATGGATAAATCCTGTTGATCAGGAAACGGTTTACAGTTTGGGTGATCAAGTGCATGGACAACAATTCTTTAGTTCACAAATAGATGCTTTTAAAAATTTCCTATTTAAAGCATCCCGATATCGATCTTTGTTGGATTCAAATGTTACAAATCAAAGCTTACTGATGGTTGAAGATTTCCCCAACTTTATTGTTAGAGATCCTATTGTCTTTGAGGATATATTGACGTAAGTATCTAGAAATTTAATTGGCGAGAAGGCATTTTTTGTAGTGACATGAAATAAATATATTACTGAGCTAATTTAATGTTATAAAAAAAACTAAAATTTTATTTTTAGAGACTATGTCAACTATGCTAAATCACCAATTATCTTTATAGTAACTGATGCTAAAACTCGAGGTCTCAATATCAGTTATAACATATTCACGGACAAAATTAAACAAAAGTTTCTTATTAATCATATTAATTTTAATGCTATAGCATCAACTATCATGCAGAAGTCTATGCAAAGATTCTGCAATTTAATGAACTCGCCAACACACTGTCAAATTTACAAAGTACCTCCAGCAGATATAATAGATTCAATTGTTACATCTGCCCAGGGAGATATAAGAAATGCATTAATAAATCTTCACTTTTGCTCGTTACGAGGCGCTCCGAATGTAGTAATACGATGTATAGGAAATGTAGAAGCCAAAACTTCGAGAAAGAGAAAAGCTGGAACTAAACTGACATCGGTGGGACGCGACGATTCAGTAACATTGATGCATGCTTTGGGCAGAGTTTTTAATCCAAAATGTAAGTATCAATGATAAAATATAAGACTGCATATAGCAATGTGTATGAATTATACGATTTTAGTTACAAAAGACAAACGCTTTGTACATTCACCTGAGGAATTAGCCGAAGATTTCACAACAGAACCAAAAAAAATTATAGATTTAATTCAGGCAAATTATATTCTACATTTTAGCGATATTGAATATGTATTAGAAGCAGCCGATGGCTTAAGCCTCTGCGATGTTATGCTTAATGAATATAGAGATGACGTGTTAGCATTAACCGGAATAAATGTTGGCATACGGAGCGTCATGGTCGCAAATATAAATCCGGTTACAAGCTGGATGCCTGTTAAAGGACAAAAACGTGTAGATCTAAATGCAGCTAAAAAGTTATTACAAGCATCTAAAATTTTACCCGAGCACCACAATATATCCCCTAGCCAATATACTTTGGACTATAAGACTTTTGCAGACATTATATCACCTTAGGTCTTTGAAGAATAAAAACTAAAAATCTCGTTTGTAATAATATATTTTATTTCCATATAGAAATTTGTTATTTCTGCTGAGAAACTAATAGTTTAAAGAGGAAATGTACGTACATATATAAATTTTAAATAGAAATAAATTACTATGACTTATAGAACTATTTATCGTTTTGCTTTTCTGTTATATATTTTTATCAAGTAGGAAATGCATTTCATTATTGGTTTTGTTTATTATTTTTTGGTGTTTTACAGCTGGCAAATGCGCTAGAAAATATTTGGTCAACACCAAATTGCAGTTTATTCATCTAAGCTTTAAGAAGGTAAAAACGATTAGACAAATCTGTGTTTCAAAGAGATCCGTTGTAACAATATTTGGAATTTAACGCACAGGCCTTTGGGAGCTACGATCATAAAATATTAAATACGCGGGTACACTCAAAACTTCGTCTATAGAAACTTCACGCACTATGGTGTCAGAAGTGTAAAACCATCTGTAAACAATATTGTTTTTTGATATCAACATTTGTTATTAATTTTTCTTTTTTTACCTGTGCGCATTGCGTAGAGCTCCTCTTCTGTAAGTAACGAAGTGGCCAGAATTTGCTTCACCGGAGTGAACAACAACAGCCAGAAGGCGATACAGATTACGCGGAAACATTGTGCCAAAACCTGCACCAAAAGATTCGCCACCAGTGCCAAAATTATTCATGGGCAGACTAGAAGAAAACAAGGACATAGTAGACCCCCAAGGAGTACCAGCCTTAAGTAATAAAGAAAAACATTTCAAAAAAATTCTAATGTTTCCCCTATACAATTCGAAAATCACCAATTTCTACATACATGACTATTCAAATGCGGTTGCACAAAACTATAAGGAGCCATTGACAAGCTTTCGGGGAAATGTACATAGTCTTGTCGTTTACAGACTTGCCCCGTAGGCATCCATATAGTACGTGCAATATGTATGCAAAGACACGCCGGCAACTTTGCAAATGTTAAGGATTTAGTGTGTGAGGTGGTTTCATTGCATGACTCACACTTTACCCCCTTAACGTCCTCAGATGTAATATAATCGCTAAGCAAATGGCCTAAACTAAGACCACTGCGACGTTGTGCTGGCAGATTCAATGTAATACTATCGTACTTGTCATAGCGGACAGTGGACTTAAAGGAAAGGAACATTTTTAAATTCAGCTTCTCCTTTCTTGCACTTGTACCAAAAACTAACCTTAAATCCGCATCCATTACAAACAATTTGTGTACCAATTGCACCTTGAAAGGGATGTGGCACTTTTGTAGACATTTGTTCCGACCATATCTAAAATAGTTGACTTAAGTAACAAAAAAAGTAATACTTTTGGATGTTTTTTCGACATACCGAAACTTTTCCAGGCCCACGATTTAGGCGCTCTAGAGAACGACACGATTCTGAAGATCTTTTATTCAAAATATCTTTGGTACGACTAGGCCTCCCTCCCAAAATTGGCGGCAAAGTCCCATCAATTTTCATAGCTCCAGAAGCAGACGAAGATGGCAAATGATCACAACGTAGTTCTCGATCACATATCGAGGCAGGCGAGTCCGGAGTGTGAGCCTCAGAACGCACCATACGTGATAAGCCTGTAGCCTCATCGTATTCCGCATTAAGAAAATCGCTTAACATGGCACTAGATGGTCGATTGGGTTGATTATTAATCCCATTGCCCGTTGACAAAGCATCCGACAAAGAACCTAATTGTGTCGGTCGATGGGCTTCCTCTTCTAACGTCGAAAGCATTATATGAAATAGTTCATGAGCATCATGTTCCTCTTGTGGAATAACCCAACCCAATGCATTTAATGCTCGCAAGACAGCTCCTGGCGAATATGGATCTCCCCTTAGACTAGTATGAGTACCATTTATTGCCTCCAACGTACTGAGAAGAGAACTTATTAAACTTTTGCGATCAGGAGTCGCATTGATATACAACTGGAGCCACGCGATAAACTGTGGACACGCAGCCAATGCTTGCAGTAGTGCATTTAAAAAACATGTCCGTCCAAAATTATGCAGTCCAGCTATTTGTCCCCGACGTTGACGCAAACGCGAATTACCTTTAAGAAAGCTTTTATTAGTTTTTAGCATAAAGAGTGGCTTCCCAAGAGTTCATATGTTTATAATGTACCAAAACACAGTGCTAATACCACATTGATACTTTGTGTTGTATTTTGTTTTCTCTGCGTTCGCTTTGTATATAAATTTGTATAGATGCTTGCCTATTTACAAACAATGATGCATTTGAAAACGGAATGTATTTTGCAAAAATGTTCAATGTTCCGTTTTGGAATAAGTTGCAATGTATTACTGCAACACAGCAGGTGTGTAGGAAGCCACCCAAACCAGAAATCTTATTGATACCAATTCATACTAAGAATTTCTAACAATGTGACACCGTCCAACTTACCAGAAGGCCCCCAAAATACAAACGCTCCTACAACAGCTGCAACTGTTACCCCAGCTGCCATAAGTATTTTTTCACTTTCCATATTTAATACAATTGTATATTAAGTAATTTACAATTATTTACATTTTTATTATAAACAGAATGATGAAAAATAAATATCGATACCACAAATAACAGTGGTGCCATAATATTAAAAATTTTACCCTAAATAGGGAAAGTTGAAATACTTTGTGGTTGTTGAATTAACTATCGATTGTGTTATTGTATTTGAAAATCGATCGATTAAAGTACGATCACGTCTTGATTAGCCATTAACATGTTCGCACATTAAGAGAGCATCTGCAAAATAACGGACGAAAATGTGTTCGGGGTATTCTGCTTGGAGAATACGTGTAGATGTTCCTTTTCAGTTTGAGCATAATGTTTTGTCTCTCATCGGGATCGGTTCAATGCTTTCATTATAGTTTTTGTACAGGTGTTTAATGCCGAACGCACACACACAATGCAGTGTCTTATTGCCTACGAATCCCCACTAAGACTTGATAACCGAACATGAAAAACTGAATTAAAAAGGTCAATACCATCGGAAATCACTTAGAAAAAGTTTTCACACCACATGACAATTAGTTTCACTATTCCATATAGGTGTCTTAAGTTAGATTACGTCATGCAGGTTCATTAGCCTACTGTCAATTTTATCAAAGTTGTTTGAAAAATGATTCGTTTCATCTTTAAAACCTTAAGTTAATCATCCCGGAACATCAGTTTGGTTTTCGAGAAAGCCATAGTACAACTGAACAAGCCAACAGAATTTTCACCGTTTTATATCTGCATTTAAAATAAGCAATATTGACAAAGGAAGACGGAAATTCGTTCCAAAGATCTATGTTAAAACATCTTGTCGGATGTTATGCACCTGGAACATACCTAGTATTGCATTTACATTGTCAGTTGCTTCAATTGTGTTGCGCAATTGTATTGAATGTTTCTGCCTCCGTAAGTTTTACTTTATCTTTGGAAGAGTTGTTTGTTATTGCTTAAATGGTCTGTTGTATTGGCTAGGTCACTTGAAGTCCATCAGGAGTATATGCCGATTTTTCAATCTCTGCAAAAGTGATTGGCTGTTTTATTTTGTTGTTTCAAGCTAACAGTTTAGCATAAAATAATTCTACTGACTAGCCTTTTAGTTTTTTTAATGTAGCGATTCGTTGTAGTAGATTCGTTACATATCAGATTTCTTGCAGCATCAAGTTTGGTTTTTACCAATGAAATGGTTACTAGTTCATGTGATTCCTTGATGTAAGCAATTAACTCCAGGGCATCCAGAAAACTTCTTAAGTATTCGGCTTTATCGTGAAATCTACTACCTCTATTTTTTATGAAGTAATTTTATTTATATTCCCCTTCCTATCTGCTCGCCGCTGATGTCTAAAAAGAAAGTCTCAGAAGCATCTGGGAGGTTAGTCTTTCGTAATGTACGTTTAGTACTACCCTACGACTGTAAACACAAAAAATCATGCTCAAACTGAACCGAAACATCTACACGAATTCCCCACACAGAATACCACGAACAAATGTTTCTCCGTTATTCTGCCGACGCTCTCTCCATGTGCGAACAAATTTGTGGTTAGTCAAGACGTAGTATTAGTTATCTTTTGCTCATTGGCTTTTCTTTATTATTTATAAAAAAATATATAAAGTTGGCATTTTTTCACGATTAGGTAATATTTTTTTATTTTGCCGATACAAGGTAAACGCACATACATATGTACATATCGCACTTATGCAATAATAGTGTATTAACTCAATTTCTCAGAAAAAATCGACATATAGCATTCATATCTACCCACTGTAAAAATGTACTGTTGTTTTGTATAATCAAAATAATTTATATTTAAAATTCTTGATTTGATATTCCGACAAGGTGTTTTGATGTAGAATTTCGGAGAACGAAAAATGACACTGAAGATGGCACATAGTCGAAACCGGTTTGTCTCCAAACCAAACTTGACAAGGGATGACGGAAATACGTCCCAAATTTTGCATTGTATACACTATTGTTGCACAAGTGCGATATGTATGTACATTAAAAATAACTTAAAAACCAAAGTTCTTTTTGCCTTAAAATATTTTCATGCAGTTTTTATTACATATGTACATATGTATGTATGTGTGTATGTACCTATAAAATCATGAATATTTACAATAATTCTTATAGATTTCAATAGATGATTACTTAAGGTTCTAAAGTAAGATGCAGTTTTTCGGTGTAATGCGGATTTATTGATTTTACTGTGTGCTTTTTCTTAGTTTTATTTCTATTCTCACAATTCCCTGTTTTGTGACCAAACTGGTTTATATGCCTGCTTAACGAGAAGTGAGTTTTAAAACCACTCTTACAAACCCCACAAGTTACAGGACGCTCTTCTGTATGACTTTTTTCATGAATTCGTCGTGTTTTACGATCACCAAAAGCTAATTCACAAAATTCACACTTAAAAGGACGCAATTTTAAATGCACTGCATTGTGATGGTCTTTAAGATGATAACTTCGTGTGAAAAATTTGCCACACAAAGGACACTGCAACCGCTTATCATCGTGGCTTTTAAGATGATTTTCCAAATCAGCTTGAGATTTTTGGCTTCTTTTACAAATAGGACATAATAATTCAGGATTCGTAGTATGTATTTCTAAATGAATTTTTAATTGGCTGGCTCGACGAAAACCTTTATTACACCATTTACACAAAAAAGGATAATCTCCCGTATGTGTGAGTTCGTGCACCCTCTTAGAACTGTTTGCTGAAAACGTTTTTGTGCAATGGGCACATTTAAATGGTCTTAGTTTTTCGTGCACTGTTTTAATATGGTCGGTTAAATGACTTTTACGTTTAAATTTTTTTGAGCATAACAGACACTCGTGCATCGTTTGAGACGAGTCAGGTTGGTGGACAGATCTTTGATGTCTCTTGTATGTGTATCTTGTTGCAAAAGATTGTGAACATTCGTTACAAACAAACGTTTCATCTGTACTTTTCATATTGCCAATGTGCAATATTTCGTTTTCTTTTAATTTTTTATCAGTTCTCGGGTTTTGCTTAAATGGGTTCTCAGTTTCCACAATTTCTCCTTTGCTATTCAATTGTTTTTGAATATTTATATTACGCTAGAATAAAATACATTTTAAATATTAATTATACTTCAAGTTTATTTCCGACGGGAATTTTTTGTGGAATATTAAATCATTTTATTTTTAATGAAGCTGTGTAAATATGTACTATAGGTATATATTGGCCTAGAAGTTTTTTTGTATATATATATATAATTTTAGTTGCTGGATTTCTTGAGTTTATTGCCATTTAAAAATTAATTCACTATTTTGAAAGTTACTATTTGCATTTTAAAATCAAAATTGAACTTTTACAACTAACAACTAGAAAAATTCTTTGTCAACCAACTTATCTTCATACATATTTATTTTTATATTTAAAGTTTTTAAAGTTTATAGTTGTATGAATCCAAAAAACGCAGGTATTATTAAAAGTATTTACATAAAATGCAAGAGTAAATATAAAGTTTTATTTATTTAAATAATAACTATTAATTATGCAAAATATTTTAACATTCCAAAAAATCTATTTAATGTTTCCAAATTAAAACTATTTACAAAATGTAGAAAAAAAATATGGCTATGCCTTACTTGATTTGACTGATTTGTCCGAGTTTTTCTTAAACATTTACTTCTATTATCATTATCGCTGCAATCTGCAAACATATTACTAAGCTCTAAGGTATAATCTTTATCACTATCGTCTGAATAGTGTGGAAGATCATCAATTATATCCATAACTTCAAAGTTGTCGTTTTCTACATGCTGAGTGCGTGAGTAGTTTGCTGCATTTATCATTGATTCCATGACATCTAAGTTAGAATTCTCTAGTTCTTTTTCATCATTAATATTATTAATTCTCAAGACCGCACAGTTATGATTAGACAAGTTATTATTAATTATGACTGGCTGTGATTGTGGGACGTTTCTCCAAATTATATTTTCTTTCAAATGTTTCGCTTCTTTTGCGACTACGTAATCTTCTGGACCGCTCGCATCACCCATGACAGAGATCATATACTCAAATGATTGTGTTGCTGATTTACGAAACTCTTCAACGTTTTGTAATTTTTTAAAACAGTTTGGACACAATTGCTGCGGAAAGTTTACATCGTTAATTACTGCTATTTCATTGATATTGGTACCTTCCTTTATTCGAAACATTCCTGCATCATTTATCGACGTAAACCTTATTCCAGTGCAGTCCTTCAACCAATTTAAATATGCCATGTTCAAATATTTAACATCTTTTGAAGCAGTTTGTCGATTTAAACAAATGCGACAAAAAAAGTTTAATCTTTCAATATCTTGCTTATTTAGATCGCCACTTTCCAGTAGCTCTTTTAGCGTCGCTGTAGATGCTATAATCTTTTCTCGGAAAAAATAAGAATACTGAGTTTTAACGAAACATATTTCACATACTTTTCGACAATAATCACTGAAGTATCTCTGATTTATAGGATTTTTCAATATCGATATATGTGCCGTAATTTGAAGTACTTTGGCCATGTTATTTTCCTTTTTGACATCGTATACTTTTTGAGTAAACACTGAAGGCCTCACGTCCAACAGACATATGCAACAAATATGATCCAAATTTGCACGCGAGACAGCCAACATTTTGTGTGGATGAATGAAAGAATAATCGACGCATTAAATAATATTTTCTAATGTTCTTAACGTACGTTTATAAACAAAATTTTAATAGTTTGTATTTTGTGTTTTAGATAATTTAGATATTTTGTCATCTCACGAAGTTAGTGACGTAAGTGTTTAATCGGTTATTTAATCAAGACCTATGCACACTGTGTGTATATTACACGAAACCGTTGGGCTGCTTTTACCTCTCTCATAACCTTGCATCATATAATAATAAAATAATGAAGACTTAAGGTTATATAGATAAACTCATAGGTAAAGTTGCAAAATTCTTAACATAAAAACTTCTCGAGATATTGAAGTGTAAAAAGTGCATATTTTAGTACCTATTGTGTGACTCAGTCCTCAATATTACGAGGCATTTCCACTATAACTAGAGAGCTGAAATTTGGTAACATGCAGGTCTTGGGAATCAAGTAACCAGTAAATTCTGAAAACGGGCACTTTTTTCTAGGGAGACTAGCACACCTCCTGTTTATGGGACACTTTCCCTACAGCTAGAGTTCTGAATTATTTAATACAGATAGGTCTTCGGGAATAAGTAATCAGGAAAATCTGAAAACGAGAACTTATTACCTAGGTGGGCTATGCTGCCCCTTATTTCTATGGAACACTTCCCACATTAGCTGAAATTTTGTTAACGCAACCGCCTGTATCATCCTCATTTGGTGTACCGCTATTTTGATGTAGATTTTAGGAACAAAAATTCATTTCTTGTCAAGTTCGGTTTGCAGACAACCCGGTTTCGGATATGTACCATCTTCAGTGTCTCCAAAATTACCCAACAAGTTAGAAATGATATGGTAATGTACATAACAATATTTTGGTCCTCATATTGATACAGTAAATCTTCGACTTATTTGAACATTTATGTGTTTGTAGGGGTAGAGCAAGGTACATTAATAAACTTGATGACACAGCTGGTTTTATTTTCTTTGGTTTTTCTGTAGTGCGCAATGTCAAAAATTATTTACGTTTCACAATTGCATGCCAAATAATTACTCCTTGCTGTTCGCATAGAAATGTTGCTAGTCAAGACCGTCGCTTTTCATGGTCGCTTCATGCTCAGAGTTTTTCGCATAACTCTGTTATGACATTACACAAACAAAATACACAGGCAAAATAAAAAGGATGTATGTGTGTATGCGCTCGTTAACATCTTGTATAAACAAATTACGTTTCAAACGATTGTGTATCAATATGTGTATCTATTTCTAAAAATTCCCGCACTCTTTTAAACTGAAGAGATTTAAAATGAATTATAATTCAAGGTAGAATGTAGAACATACCTGATAAACTAAATAATTGAAAGGCATTAATACTTTTTTTCTTTAACGTATTTATGTAATAACTATTTTTAGTATTATAAATATGAAATAAAACTTATTTGCAATACAAAAAGCAAATTAATCTTGTCGTCAAATCATAATTTAGCTTTTTAACTTTGATGCTGCTTTATTTTCCATAACAATTTGTTGGTCCGATCCGGCTGTAGCGTCTACATGTGTATTACGATGATTCTTTAAATCTACATCACTGTGAAATCCCCTACTACATATATTACATATATTAGGTTTGTCGCCCAAATGTCTCCTCTCATGGTCAACTAAATTCTTTAATGTTATAAAACGTTGAGAACAATATTTACATACATGCTTGCGTAAATTTTTATCGTGATTTTTCATGTGTGACCTAAGACCCTCCGGTTGAACAAAACCTCTTTTACATATTTCACAAAGGAATGGTCGCTCGCCAGTATGTAAACGTTCATGACATATTTGAGAGTTTCGCGTACCAAAACGTCTGGGACAATAGGTACATGTAAACCGTTTAAGACCCTCGTGAATAACTTTAACGTGACGTGAAATAGCGTTTTTATGATTAAATACTTGCGGACACTGAGGGCAGGGATATTTTTCCAAGTTTGGTGTATGTGTGCGCATATGGGTTACTAACTCGGTACGTGTTACTTTCCCTACACCACACTCTTGGCAAACATGTTCCTTTATTTTTTTGTGCCGTTTTATGTGCTCTCTAAGGGCACGTTTAGAACTATATTTACGGCTGCATAGGTAGCAAATATGATTAATTTCTAGTTCCACATTTTTAAGCTCTGCTCCTTCTTGGTAGTTCTGTGGTATACGTTCATCTGACGAACGATGTGCGACTTGACAATGCATTTTTAAATTGACAGCTGCTGCAAACGAGGCATTACAATTTTCATAATCGCATCGAAAGAGCATTTCTATATGCTTAGATTGAATATGAAGGAGCATTTGATTGTAACGTGTAAATGATTTGGTACAATTCGAACACTTAAATGGTTTTTCTTGGCCCAAATGTATTCCTCTAACATGGGCATCTAAATAAACTTGTTTATAAAAGTGCTTATTGCATGTATTACAACGCAGCGATTTTCGATCCCGATCTTTTTTAAAATGCACTTTTTCATCTGAATTGCTAATTGAGGGACTAGAATTGTAACCAGCACCATTTGTTAAAAGTAAGTCCTTAACTTCTTCACTGTCTTCGGTATCGTATGATTCATATGATGTTTGATCTTTATTAACTTCACCTTCCTCCAGGAAAGATGGCATTATGAATTCGGTATCCATTGTTTCGAACACTGGTTCAGATTTAATATATAAAGGCATATTGGCCAATTCGGGTAAAAGCTAAAAAGAAAATATATCTTTATACACATTCTGATAATTGAAAACAAAATTTTCATGTATTCGAAATAAAGAATTACACTTAAAGAGACATTTTTCAAAATTATCTTCATACCATTTATATATGCAAAAGATTAAAATTCAGAATTTTAAAAATACTTGTATGAAAATTACTTAAACTGTGACTTAAAACTATGTACATATATGTATGTCCAACCAATTTGTTAATACCAAGATAAAACAAAAACTTTAAATCGAGCTAAAGGGCTGTGCTGTTAAAGCTTTTATCTTATAGTTTAAATTCGGTAATAAATATATAAAAGCTGTTATTTTTGAAATAATCTTACCAATTTATCATCGTCATTTTCGTCATGCTTAATATTTTCAAGTTTCATAGATGGTTTGGTTTCAATGCTCCTTTCTTCTATTATAGTTTCTTCGTTCTCATTAGCATTCCATTTTACATACAACATTTCGGTGCTTCTTACAGCCAACTTGCGAAAATCATCATAATCCAAGAGACGACCATAGCACCACTCACATAAGCGTTTTGGAAAGTCGTCATACTCTTTATTTACATCATACGTGGTTAGAAACATGAACAATTGACATAAATTAGGCAACAATAAGCTATTTAAACTGTATGTTTCAGCATTGAAATCATCATTAGCATTGCTAGTAGTTTCATTTGAGTTAAGATGGTTTTTCTTCAGTGTTCTTAGGCAGGCACGGCATAGCTCTTTTAGATTTTTATGGCCAAAATTGCTCATAATGATGTTATTGTTTAACCTTTTCTATGGAATTTATTGATTTTTTCCAATATTTCCTTTTTATATAAATAAGCTTTTATTGTTATTGTCGGTAAGAGGGCTGCCATACTTAAAAATTGGTATCCAAAAACTGATACGTTAACATATGTACATACATATGTTTAACAATATTTGAAATAATTATATAATAGCAAATTTAACTCGTTTATAACTTTAGAAATAAAAGGCAATGTAAAACTAATCACTAATGTTTCAATAAAAGAAGACATGTTTTTGTTTTTAACAAAATTAAATATTAAACTAAAGACTTGCAGTCAAATTTATAGAAATTCAGTTACTGATCGCCAAATTTTATATAACAAATGTATATATATTTAAATTGAATCGGTTAATATTTAAATTAAATGTGTGTATACATAAATAAAAAAAAAATATTTATATTTTTTATTTCCATTTCAATTTCATAACGTAAAAGGGCAAATCAAAAAGTACTGAAAAAAGTAAAATAGTACTGAATTTTCCATTAATGCCCTATATCAAAAGGAATGTTGTGCGGGCTTTATTTCCTGTCTTTACTCAACAAGATTTGTATGCAAAATAAAGATGTATAACGAAGTTGTATTACTCGTTGGCAAACACCCAACTGGCTTACCAACGGTCGCAACGCCTAAGCATAAGAATTAAAATTATAGTAATTGTTTTTGGAGATTATAACAAAACTGAAAGTAATAAACTAAAGAGAAATATATTTCTATGTCTGTTACGGTATTATACGTAAACTAATAGGAATTGTTTCTTTTTAGCTTCGGTATTTCTTCTACTCTAAAAAATCAATAATTCGCAAAAGTATTGTGTTAACACAATTCCCAGAAATAATTTAACAATTATCAGTTATTTTTACATATAAAGTACTTCGAAATAATTTTGAAATTTAATTTTTGATTTGATATTCCGACAAGGTGTTTTGATGTATAGTTTTGGAACGAATTTTCGTCATCCCTTGCCAAGTTTGGTTTTGCGTACGAAAAATGACACTGAAGATGGCACATAGCCGAAACTGATTTGTCTCCAAAGCAAACTTGACAAGGGATGCCGGAAATTCGTTTCAAAAATAAATCGACATATGAAATTTAACTCCCAAATAGTTTAGTAGAACACCTTAGGTTTCAAAATTAAACTAAAACTTTTTACTGTTTGGGTTAAGTTTAAGACTTAAACATTGCTCTCCAGTGAAAATCGCTCACATTTTACTCCTTCCAAAAAAAAGACCTTTGACAAAAATGTTTAAGAAATCTCGCAAAATGTCGTCACTGGAAATAAGAAGAAGATTGTGTGATTTTGTCATTTTTGCCGTCTGCTTGCAAAATAGTTTTACAACAAATTTTAAATATTTTGCCAATTCTTTGTGTAGTACTCTAATCGTTCCTTAAAAAAAAAAAAGTAATCCACAGTATTTTAATCGTGTTTAAGTAGAAGAAACAATATGAATCTTTGTTCTGTAGCTGCCGAGCGAAAAGACAATGAAGGCGATGATAGATGGCTGAGGTAAAAGTGGCCAACGACAAGAGGTGTTTATATTAATAAAAATATAAAATTTATTTATCAATATAGTATACACAAAAGATTTATTTCGGAGTGCCGGGAAAAAGATCCTGATGTAATATTCTTAGGCGATTGCATTTTAGAAAAACTCCAGGACACGGAAACATGGCATGATTACTTTGCGCCTATGCACTGCCTTAACTTCAGCATACGTGGTGATAGATGCGAAAATATATTGTGGCGTGTGGAAAATGGGGAATTAGATAACGTTAAGCCAAAAATTGTAGTTCTTCATGTTGGCACCAATAACGTAGATAATAAGCCGGAGGAAATTGCAGATGGTATACATGAAATCGTACAAAGAATACGTTCAAAATTACCTAATGCCTATATTGTCCTACCAGTATGTTTGATCGAAACTAAATATACTTTTTTATTTCTCAAGCCAGTCAATTTTTATTTTCTTGCAGTCTCTACTACCTCGTGGTCATCAACCGAATAAATTACGTGATAAAAATGCTGAAGTGAATAGTCTTGTGAAAGAGAAAGTTGTAGGTCTTAATCGTGTTCAAACTGTGGACATTGCAAAAGGTTTAATACAAATGGACGATTCAATTAGTCACCACGATATGTTTGATTATAAGAATCTAACAAATACAGGAGCCAAAAAGGTTTTTGAACCCGTGCATGACTTATTATCGCAAATACTCAATGAAAACGAACAGGAACAAGATCTCACACCATCTGAATAGTTCCCCCCTCTTCAGCAAATTAATTCCGATTCATACAGTGGTAACTATTACTTTCACATGCAGCACCATTCTAATTAATGTTTTAATCAGTCATTTTATTTTGTTACAATACTATGAAAACTTCGTTTTTAAATTTTTCAATTGCATCTCAAGTTTAGTACTTTATAAAAACAAAGTTTCCTTATTCTTTAATTTGTTTACAAATTGCAATTTAATTATTTTTTTATTCTTAAGTAAAATCTAAATGCTGTTTTTAAACACTCTGCAAATAGCATTTTTATAAGAATCAATGTTGTTTTAAAATACAATATTTCAAGCTCTTTTTATAAATTGTAAACAGTTTTTCACCTGATAAATTTTACTAAAAATTCATACAAGTACTCCATTCCAAAGTAATGCAATTTAGGCTTTTGAACTTAAATTTAGATGGAAAATACTGTATTATTCATTATATTTAATATTTCGCTGGTACTAAAAACGAAAATAGAATAGTTGTCTAAGCTTAAATATATATAACTTTTGTATTGCAAAACTTGAAAATCTTGAATTATTTATTTTAAAATTAAACATGACGTGGTCTTGTTCATGCCGGCTAAGTTAAAGGCTTGTCAAGTTTAAATATGTATTTCACATAAAATGTCAAAATAGATATCTACATAATTTTATATACAAAGTTTATGTGTCTATTCATAACTACATGTGTGCCTAGTGCTCACAATCCCACCACTACGTCGAAGTTGGGGAAAACAACTGTTTTCAATATTTTTTTTATTGACGCATAACGCTACAAGCTCGTCTTGAGCTACCAAACAAAAAATCTGATGACAAACACAAATGATTTTTTTTCCTTCACCTTTTTACATACATATATAGACGAGAGTTTGCTTCCTGCTAGAATGAATATATTTATTTAGTCACGGACTAAATAAATAAATAAACTCAAAAAAGGCTATAAGTGGCACGCAAATTAGTTTTTTCCTATTAGAAATCAAGCGAAAATTAACGTTCGACATCGTGGGCCTGGCAGTAAACTTTAAACAAAAGAAGACATAAATGTAAGCTTAAGAAATTTCTACTTTTTCCAAAAATTTCGGTAAAGTTTTCCTGATAAGGTGACTTCAACAACCACCGAAATGGGTATAGAGACTAGCTTATCTGCTAACAAAAAATTGCAATTTATTTAGAAAAAGAGTTCGGATAGAAATGGAGAAAAGGTTCTTAAAATATATAATGAGATCCGAAGAATTCTTTTTATTAATTAATATGCAGTTACTTGTGCAAACTTTGGCAACACTTAGTGCCAAATTATACAGGAGGTTTTTTGCTAGGGTGGGCAATCACGTCTTTTGTGATAGTCAGCGAACGGGAAGGAGAAGCTTGCAGGGTAGAAAATACATACAACATAAGTAAGAGGTATTTGTGGCCAAACTATTCCAGAGTGAACAATATCATTGTAGCACAAAAATAAAGTTTCTGAGGGAAATCGGTACATGGGAATAAGATTTATTTTTAGCCAATGTTCTAGCTCCTTAATATGAGATTGTAGCTGTTCGTATGCAACTTTCGGGTCTTGGTTTACACTTAAAAATGCAGTGTTATCTGTAAACTGGCATATCCGCTGTATTAATATATATCCTCCCTAGTATACTACCTTGAATGACTCACACAAATGTTACGGTCTACCGTTTTTTTCAGTTGAGTAGATACCGTAATTTGTAAATTGGTGGACGGAGTTGCATTAAATACAACCTCAACACGATGCATTGGTTGGGGAACTTTATTCTTGTTTAGGAGCGCACTGACATTACGACGTAACCATCCGCTTCTATGGCATTTTTTATTTCCTCAGTGGAAACAGAACTAGCCGATAATTTTTTTCCGTATGTGCTCGGACCTTTATTTCTTGGATTTGTCCCCGTCGAATGGAGGCGACGTAGAAATCTTCCTTTCCTACGAGTGGGGACAGAATGTTTACAATGGTATTGGACGTTTGCTCGAGCAAGTAGATTGGAGGAAGGTTTTGTTTCCTGGCCATTCACCTACAATAATTACCCTACACGACAATTTTTTTTACTCTAATAAGAGTTTGAGATATTCAAGTAGCGTCGTGACGTCCGCGCCCAAGCTGGCAATAGCAAACGATCAGATAAAAGACATGTATAGCAATCATCGGCTCATATACAGACTCTTGTTAGGGAAACGAGAAGGCTCAAAAGCCAATGGCAAAAAAAAATGTTACATTTTCGTAGCAACCTTTGGGCCTTGTCAACTACGTTCACATGATTAATTTAGATGATGATACTATTTTGTCTGTACCTCCACTCACCACAAACATCCCCTACAATCATTTGTTGGAGAACATAGAATTTGAGAATGTTTAATAAAAAACTATTCCTTCCTATAAAAAAAAAGATTTTTAATAAACAAACTTTGTCAAGCAAAATCAGAGAGTCCATTTCGTTTTTAGAAACATGGTTTCTTAGGAAAACTTTCTTACCGCCATACCTAAATATGAGCTTTCAGCGTTGAGTTATCAGCAGGTTACGTAGCTATAGTGCTTTCAGGGACATACATTTTACATCAAATCTACTGTGGCTACGTGCCCTGCTGGTAACGCAACGCTCTTATTTAGGATGTTATACTCTTGCATTTTTAAAATTCGAATACAATATACTTATTTCAATTTATCTATGTTAAATGGAAATTTTTCAGGTTTTTTAACCAATATTATTATACATACATACATACATATGTATGTGTGTTTATTACTTAAACAAAGTTTATATTTAAAGGTAGACAGATTAAAAAAAAATCTATATTTATGAAGGAATAAAAAAATATTTCAAACTTTGTAAATATATGTATGTACTTCATATTATAATTGAACGCAAATAATTAATAGTGTGTACGATATATTAAAATAATATGAATAAAAACAAAATATCATTTTATTTTTGTATAATACTATTATTACAATTGAATTATATACATATGTACATATGTATATTGGCAAACTTTTAAATATAAAACTTAAATAAAAGCTAAAACTAGAATACAACGGGCAATTTTTATAACCCGCTCGTATTACTGTATCGATTGTATTGTTGCAATACTTTACAATCGTGTAAATTTGCTGGTAATTTTCATTGCAAAATACTATTATTATGACATGATTGCGTATTTTTTTACAAGGCAAACAAAGCACAATCAACATATCTACATACATACATACATACATACATATCTACTAAAATATATATATATATATATATATATATATATATTTCTTAATTTTATATAACAAAATAATTTGTATATAAGATTTAATTTGCAAACGGTTTTTAGGGTATGTTGTTCAAGTAAAGACTTCTCAATAAGTGCGTAAATAATAGAAGTCTTGGTCTTGCAAAAGTTTAGTTGTTTTTCTAACATGAAAAAAAAGTCAACAAGAGTAAGGCAAAAGTAGATGACTTTAATATCTTTAATGTAAAGATCAGAAATAGACAGCTTGTAACAAACTGCCTATTTAAATATGAGATAATTGTACTTGATGTTATTTGACATCGAGTAGTATTTGGATTTAGAAAGTAATTTTGTACTCTTATTATGAAATTGAAAATCAATTCCAAATTATTCAGCTTTATAATTATCGTTGTTGTGGTCGAAATCGACTGAAAACTTTTTGCGTTTAATAACTTGAATAAGAAAGACATGTAGCAACTTGCGTTATTTTAGTCCATAATAAGAAAATTTATCAAAAAGCTTTTAAGATAACTATATCATGAATATATTACAAGTATATACATATTTTCAAGGTGCTTTTATGGTAGTATCCTTAATTATATTCTTACTTACATCGTTGTTGGAATGATTGAACTTAAAAAAAAACAACTACAATCAAATTATATCAAAATGTTTCCATTTCATAACGTGATTTTAAAGAAAAAACAAATAAATCATGCAATTATTCGAAAATCCATACTTTCCAATAACACACTAAAAATTTAATGCTTAGCAACTCTGATCGGGTTTTCCGAAGGTTTTTGTATTGCTTCTAACTTTACCATAAAAAATTTATAAAAAAAAAACTTTTCTTATGAATGCTGCCATAAAGTACATTAATTTCAACAAAACAATTTATTGCATCTCGCTAATAAAACTCAACGTTTCGGACATTATTTAAATAATATATGTATGTATGTACATACATAGTTACGCTTTTATTTATATTTATATGTATATTTAATTAAATTGATCACTGCTGTTACCACTTTTAATTCGCAGTTACTTCATTGCCTGGCAGCCGCTACTAAAGAGGATTTACTTTGTGGGAAATTTACTCTACTTTTTGTTTTAGTTTATTTTTTAGCAGTCCTGGAACCAGCGAAAGACAAGCGCATAGCGTCAAAATACCCATTGACGTCCACGAGAAAGCATCACTCGAACTAGTCATTTTTTGTAGCGTTTTTCCTGCTTGTATGGCCAATACAGATGGCGGTGCCACACCACAAAATGTTCCAAATGCAAAGGTAAACATGGGTACTCCAATAACAGGCGATGCCAGATTAATAAACCAATTGGGTAAAATTGGTGTCATACGTAGGAACAATATATAGTTGAACAAACTGTCACGATGTTTTTCCACATGCTTTGACCACTCGCTGATTTTTTTCGGCCAAAAATGTCTTATCAAACGGCGACCCACTAAATTCGAAAGGCAATAACACAAAGTTGCCCCAAGCGCTGAACAGAAACATATAAGAAATAGAGCAATGGGAAAGCGGTAAAGAAACCCCAGTAAAATGGAAAGAAATAAGGATCCTGGAATGGCAAAAGTTTGAAGGCTAATAACCAAAAAATTAAGGAAAATCAAACATATATACATATTTATATTATATAAACGCAACACAATACGATTATAAGTTACGCGTTTATTTCTAATTAATGAATTTTTCGTGCGACAAAGCAGTGTCAATCAAACGAATGCTGAAAACAGAAGGAGGAAGGCCCTATGTGCATTTTATGCGTACAAAAGCACGTTTCTGAGGAGTTGGGGACTCAAACCGTAAATAGTAGGGAGAATTAGGAGCATGTGGGAATCTCGTAGTGAGAGCCGCAAAAGCGTCCGTCCAACACCTTCTCTGGGACTCTCGGCTCTGCAGAGACGCAGGCTCAAATATTTGTGCCAAAGATTCTTTCAGGGCCTGGACTGCCTTAGGGATGCGACACTGACGAGGCTGAACAGTTTTGCAAGAAGCTGCAGGTGGTCCTTACGGACTGGAGATCCTACAGGATTATAGGGAATTCTGGGGTACGTCGTAATGGGCCGAATGACCCCCGAGTGAACTCGCTATTATGCAAAATATTCACATACTTATTTGTATGTACTTATGAAAGAAGTGTGTTTGTGATTGGAGTCGTACACTTTCACATGTTTTTGCGAAATTGGTAGTTAATTTGATTTTTATATCTTTTTTTGTTCCGAAATGAATTCTATGTTCTGAGATTCGGATAAGTATAACTTTTCTAGTGGATGTGAAACTTATGCGAGATACCAACCAAACAAATATCAACACAAAATGTGTTAGCAGAACAAACCCTGTACGATCCGTTAACAAAATCTGTTCATTTACTTAAAGTGAAAAAAAGCGCATTTTTTCGAAAGAAAAAAATTCGTTTACAATTTACACCAAATTAAGAGTTATGTCCTTAAAAATTCAACATTTTGTAATCCCCCAACGTCTGGTCCAAAGTTGATCAAATTAAATTCCTAATTTCAGTGCGTCGCAGTGTAAAGTTGTTGAACATAAATAAAAATAATAATAATGCTTGTTTTAAAAAAGGATACAATATATAAGCGACGACTACACCAAACATGACTTCAAAATAGTACATATCCTTATAGCGATCTAGCACTTTGGCCAACATTTTAGCATCTTGTATATCACGTGGAATTTTTATGTGTTGTTTTTCAGATCTGTAATGAAAAACGAAATTTTTTTTATTAGTATAAACAAACATTTATCAATTTATATCTGCAGTCATATACAAGAGTAGCTTAAGTCGACATAAGGGCGAATTGAGTTATTGTGTTGCGCGTTTGCTTTACTTTATAGCTTAAGTGTTTGAAACAACATTCACATGTACGCATAGTTTTGTTTACATATTTCCATATTCCATACATGGTATAACTATGTATTTATATTACCTAAAATGACTTCAGCTGAATAACAACTTATAATAATCTTAAAAACATAAATAATAAGACTAAAAATTACACAAAATTGGGGATATTTCAAAAGTTTAATTTTCGACTTGAGCTACTCTTCCATATAACCATAGATATATAATCTTGTCATTATACGTGATCGCTATTTTAATCACTACTGGAAGTAAAATTTAAATTTTTAAAAATAACTTGTTATTTTAAGATCTTATTACTGCTCTTACTTACTATTTCAAATGATAAAGATAAACAGAAATTCATTTTAATATAACTTCCTGAAAAACAGAGCTATATAAGTGAAATTTTGCTGAGGGCTACTTTTGAATCGGGAAATCATAATGAAGCTATTAACTTGAGTTCAGCGTAAGTCGATTTAAGCACTTATGCCTTATTGCCACAAAGATATATACAAAACTTCATTCTAAAAACTTAACTTAAGATAAGTTTTGTTTTAAATGTTAACATAGGTAAAAAAATTACTTATTCCTTGGAAAACACTTCAATTAAATCGTAGCGTGCTACAGATGTATTCAGGCGCATGCATCACCGCAATGTTCGCACTGCCGAAAATATCGCCTCTGTTAGTGAAAGTGCGGTGGATAATCCAAATCTGTCGAAAATCTGCTGATTGGGAGCTAGAGCAACAGGTTTTCAATGCTGATTTTTCGATCAACATTTTTTTCAGCGATGAAACTTACTTCTCACTCGGTGGTTAAGTGAATAAGCAAAATTGTTGCATATGGGTTTGATTGCAGAACACCCATTCCATCCGGAAAACGTGACTGTTTAGTGCGCATTATGGTCTGGATGGACCGTATTTTTTTCGAAAATGATGCTGGAAAAACCGTGGCCGTCTATTGAGAGTGTCGTGTCTGCGCGAATAGCCCCCTAACGTTGGAGGAATTAATAAACCAACATTAGTCAAGTTATCGCGAAGATACCTCGCGGAAAAATGTTCGAATGTTTATGTGTGTTTTATTTAACTTTATTTTTAAAACCGAAAAATGAATAACTTGTATAATGGTATACAGGGATACAGACGAATGGGATACAGACGAAGGAACATTATAGGGGTCCCGCAACCATAAACCATAAACGAAGTATGAGTTGTGTGTAAATATCACACACACTATTAAACAAATGTACGCAGAACAAAAGTAAATTATGTTAATAATCTCTGCAAATGGTTATCACACCACGACTGCCAATGTTTCCGCTAAGGTTCCCTCCTATGTAGTTGGTATAAATAAGGCTTATTTTGTGTAGAATGTATAATGGCTCAAATCTAGTAATAATTACGTTCATACCCACAGAGTACCTATAGCGATTATTTTTTCTTTCCTCAGAATAATTTTTTTTTAAATTCTACGAATTAGCATTTTCAAAATGTGTATTTTTTGGCAACAACAACGGTGTTAGGAAATAAAATGTAAATTTGTTGTTATTATTCTACTGTAGTTGGTAGACTCAATTTAAACAAGGGAGAGGAGTGAATTTATTTGTGAGAATATTTTAACTGAACTTGAGAACAATAACATGACCAGATGGTAATAGTAATGATAGTTTTTTCAATTGTTATGTATATCAGAAGGTGGAAATATTACCCTCGGAATCGCATTATGTCCAAAAAAAATTATTTCCTCGGACTGCCAGCGAAACCTAGGCGAGAATCAATTTGATATACCACGACGTTGTTTTTTTTTATTTAAATGTCTTTTCAAATCGTTCTTATCTGGTCACCCTGTAATTTATTTTGGCTTACATTGCTAATCGTGTGGTTTTCACTATATGAGCATATTAATAAGTAAAATCTGAAGTCACCACTTTTGTTAATTTTTTGGAAAGTGATCATGATTCTTTAAAATGATGTTAGCACCATTTTTAAAAAGGTGATTTTATCGACTTACTTAAATTTTTTTAAATTTACACAACGTGCTAGTGGAAAAATAATCTTTATATATACGTTTATAAACCAACACTCAAAAGCTACTTTCGTTGAACCGAGAAATACGCCTTAATACTCGTTGTTTATTCATTTTCAAATAAATCAAAATATTGATCGTATGTCACCATTTACAATTGAATAGTTTTGTTTGCAAATAAAATAAATAATATATATAACGTATTTTCTTACAATAAGCAAAATTAAATGTCTTTTATAACAATAGCAAAGAATATACATATATTTCATTACAAAAGCAAAACACAAACTATTTTATCACAACAAATATAAAATATATTCTATGGCAACAAACAAAAAATGTATTTCATAACAAAAACAAAAATAAATAAAATATAGTCTATTACAATAAAAATATTATATGTATTTCATCACAATATGTATTCATAAATCATAATCGTTTGATTGTTGTAAAATATTTTTTGTTTTTTGCAAAGCATAAATGGTGTTGAATGTGTGCATTTTGGCTTTAGGTTCTAATCGAACCGAACACCGCAAAAAATATGTGTGTCCAACGAGTATCGATCATGAATAGCCGAAATTATTGGTTCGTATGCGGTTTATGATTTTATGCGCAATACTTCGTTTGGTTGTCGTGAGCGAATGCACATAAAAATTTTTGAACATCAACAAAATGTGATCGTTGTAGTTCCCTGGTAAACACCATAATACCGTTTTAAATTTGTTAAGTCCCCAAAACTGTGTCACTTTGTTGAACTAACAGTCATAAAAATACACAATGCATCGGAGCTACGTGTCATTTTTAATATGTCGTATTGCAACTGCACCGATACTTTGCGGGATAATTTGTTTATGTTGCGTTGCTTAGCTCGATAACAATTAATGCAAATATTTTGTCGTGGTGTGTCAAGTCACGTCATCGCGTAGTGCGGTCCTACTATTATTGGGCGAAAATTTTAAAATGGTAGAATTAGTGATAATTGGAGGCTTAAAATAACTATGATTTTAGTTGTATACTAATCAATTATAGGGATGCAATTTTAAACAAAATTCCATGATTTTAGTTAATTTTTACATCTTCAATTTTAATGCTGAAAACCCTCTTTCTTCTCTTAATTGCGTAGCCAGCATGCTGTGCAAAACTATAACCAATTTATATATACTATAAAGATGATGAAGTACATATATATTTATAAGTTTGTATTATTTTTTTGGCAAAAAAATTAAATTGTTGTCAACCAAAGAAAATAAAACTAAAAAATAAGAATTAATTTACGATAAAAAAATTCAAATATAATTATTTTTATTAATTTCTCATTATTCGTTTGCCTTAATTTCATTATATGATATCAATTTTATTTCTTGGTCTGCATTTTTAAATATTATACTAATGAAATTGTTTAAAAATCGTTTTAAAAATCGACCAAATTCAACACACACCTTCAAAAGCCTTTTAAAATCGATCGATTTTTACCACATTATGGATTGTTAATTGATTTGCTTAGTATAAATTGAAAATGAAAGTTTATTGCATATTTTAAAAATATTTCGAAAAAAATTTATTGTGCATCATATTCCTAATATTCTTGCATCATATTTTTTGGTGAACAAAGCTATAATCATTTGCTTCGGTAACTGGTTTTTGCCGCTGATGCACATGTTTCGTTAGCAATACATGCACTTTTACATGAGTTTTAAACGAATAAAGTTCGAAAATACTTTTTGTACGTAGGAATGTACTTGCAAATATTATTCTTAGTAAATATTTTTGCAGATCAGTGCAAAGACTTTAGGCGATAATTTAGATAATTAAATAAATCAGGTATAAATTTGTTAGTGGCAATGAAACTAAGTTTATATGGTGCTTTTTCTCCATTTTTAGGAACATACTTTGTTTTGTCATATGGCCACGTCAGAAATTTTACTCAGCAATCGATTAAATGAGGGTACGTTGAGTAATCATTCATTCGGCTGAACTTTTATACCGTCGTTTCTGTGTCGATTGATGATACGACCACACTGTTCTTTGAACAACATACGATACTTTTGATTTGATTATATTTGAACCAGCCGAAGGTGTGATGTACCAAATAATATATTTAAATACATGTAACGAATTTCATTTTAAGTTTATATACATATGTAAAATATAAAATAACTTAAGAATGGATGACGAAAATACATTTCAAGTATCTATAGCAAAACACCCTGTCTTAATATCAAATCAAATATTTTATATGAATGCAATAACAATATCAGTACACATATGTACATACATATTATATGTTTACATAATAATTGTAAGGGATTAATATTTATACATTTGAGATTTGATGGATGCTACCAACATTAAAACAATTTAAATATAGGCATGAATAATTGATATGGACTTACTCATTCAATTGCGGAAATATCATGTAGACATAAAACATTGCTACTAGTGATGTTATGAAAATTCCAGCTAAAATTAGTAAAGATTTTTTTGTAGCGGAACGTTCAGCAGCAGACATTGGTTGTTTATTAAGATCCTGTGGTTTTTCATGTTGCTGCTGGTGTTCGTTCTGCTGTTGAATATGTTGCTCTTGTTGTGGATGACGTTTTTGTAGGGTTAATAATGACGACGGTGTTACGGATGCCATTGTTACTGTTTCAGTTGATGCTTCCGTAGTCATAAAGATTTTGTAATTAACAAGTCTTATTAAACATATACAAGGGCATACAAATTACAATCATAGAACACAAAGAATTGGCTATTTTTTATTTTATTGCAATTGTATATATTCCTAAAACTCAATTTTCTCATAGATACAGGAATTATAGCTACGGATTTTGGCACCAGTGGTGTAGTCTCAACATCCATATTTTTCGCACTATCTAATATTTTATGTATTTTATTTTTTAAATTCTATTATTTTCACTATATATATATTATAAAAATATGTTCTTCCGCATTTATAACTTTTTACTAATTATTTTTTTTATTAACCAATACACCTAAAACTTATGTAGTTTTTCTATTCTGCTCATTGTTTTTTTAACTATAATTTTTGTAATGGATTGTTAAACGTAAGGATTTCCTTTAAATTTAATTTTTTCAAGTTATCTTTTGCTTTGTTTCTTTACCTTTATTAATTTTGGTATAAAATATGGTGTAATAAGTCTACAAGGTGGCAGCATAACCTCAGCTGTTTATTTTTTGGTAATAAAGCTTATGTATAACGAACGTCCAATCCTGTTTTTGTTAACCTTTATTATTATGTATTTTATGCTTGTGTGCGTAACAAGAAATATTTTTTTAATCTGAAAATTTGTTTTAAATCCCCAAAAATTTGCCATTTTCAAAATTTTGTGATAAAAGGTCGTGTTTTTGATATTAAATCTGTGTGTGCGTTCTTAAAACTGTTGAAGAATATCAACTTTGAAATTTTTCCATTTTATTAAATGTTGTATGTTCTCATTTTTTCTTTATGTACTACTTTGTCTTTCGTTTTATTTCAACTTGTCGCTTGATATTGATACAAGTTCTCCACTTTTTTTTTGTATTATTGTATTTGTTTCTCTTATGGAATGACCTTGCAGACTAACTACACCAGAGTTTCGATGTTTATCCAACAAGGATGAGCATAACATGGCGTCTGGACAACCCATAAATCTGTTCAGCCATCGAACATTTCGCTGTTCGCAAGAAAATTTGGTTAGTCAAGACCGTCGTTGTTATTGGTCGCATAATGTTCAAACAGAGTTGCCCGAACAGTTGTTTGCACAACTCTGTTATGCCATTACACAAAGAAGTAAGTATGTGTGTGCGCTCGTCTGTAAGCACCGGAATATAAATTATCTCGATGAGATACAAAAAATTATGATTAAAAATCTACACGTAGTCTCCTAGCTTCTTTTGCAGATGCTCTTTCAATGTGCGAACAAATTTGTGGATAGTCATGACGTAGTGTAACGTAAGATAAAATGCGATCAGGGTTGCATTTTTATATATTTTTACCTGATACGGATTTCTCCAACTGTGCAGGACGGTATCTCAAAGTAACACGGTATTTTTCGCCGGTATGATTTTTTCACACGAGTGAAAAGACAAAAGACATTTAGGTGAAAATTTAAAAGAAACTTACAAATAATAATTTTATTTTTTCTAATTTGTTTCTATTTACAGCCTGCCAAAACATTATGAATTAAAAGGACGAATTGGACCAACCACAAAGATAAGGGATCAAACATACACATAAATAAATTCATCGCATGTTTTCTTGGCTTTTCATGATTTTTTTCATTCGCAACAATAATTAAAGTGCAAACATCGTGACAAAGAAGCAACGGATGTGTTTTATTTAAGTGTTAAATAAAGTAGCAGTGTGTAAAATAAAGATATGCCATGTATTATATAAAGGAAACTACATATTAAAGATAAAGAGCCTATGCAAAAATTAAAAAGGTAAACGGAACTATTGTAAATTATTAATAGTCGTTTATGAATACAATTTTATTGAATTTATGAATACGGCCGTATATGTATACAAAATTAGATTAAGATAGAAGTGTGTGTCCTACAATAGCATTGTCTTCGACCGTATTTAGAATTTACGCAACAATCGGATATATGATTTTTTTTGTGGATTTTGGTACCATATCTACTCTAAGGGATCACACTAAAGACTGGCACGATCTACAATCTACATATGCCTGACCATGAGAAATTAAATTTGAAAAATAAAGATAGACTAATGATAACCTGGAAAAACAAAAAGCAATCTTTTATACGCACGTATAGTTACGCTCGCTCTAGGTCACGAGATTTACAGAAAAGACTGTACTTTCAAAAATAATTTCCATTTAAAGTTTAGTTTCAAGCATCTTAAAATTCAGTATAATAAAACCGATCGGGAATAACATGTATACATAAGAAGTGGAACCGCTTCAGGACTAGTGCAGTACAGTTAATATTACAATTATACAGTTGTTACTTTGGTTTAACCGCCGTGTTTGTGTAAATTAATTATAGTAATCGCATTTAATGAAATTAATTGTTCAACTCACAATCTCCCCTGTATCGCTTAAGGTTTATTGCAATTTAGATTTAGTTTATCTGATGTGAACAGACTTTTGTATGTATGTATAATGTATAGCTGTAAGGTTTCTTTGCCAACTGTCAATATATATGTAATAAAATTGAATCATGAATGGGAAAAACAGTACATGAAAATGTTTACCTAATTTTAATTGGATAAATTAGCAGTATAAATGCACTATAACTATTTTCATTATTTATTCAAACAAAAAACTTAGTCCCAGGTATGGTCTCGATACAATATTTTCAAAATATAATATATTTATAACAAATTATTAAATGGATATTAGCAACAACAAACATAAACTATAAGCTGAGCATAAACCCTATAACATGATAACAGGAACTTGCGATTTGAACAACTATTTATTCATTTATTTTATTGACGTAATGTTAACGTCGATATATGTACATAATACCGGTGCACGTTAACTTATACTCAATTGACGTTAATTGATCGTTCACATATATAATAGAGGCTATTATTTTGATTAAAGTTGTGAAGTTAGAAACAAAAGATCCCCTTTCATTTATTTCTCAGTTATAGATATTCGAATTTTTCTGGAACAACTTAAAAATATTTATTTTTTCATATTAATCTTTTTAGAGGTATGTATACAGAAAACTCTCATATTTATTCAAGATAAAAAAGGGGGGTTTTCTTTTTTGATTTTCTAGTTCTCAATATTAAGACAAAAGTTTACATTTTTATATAATAAATGACATTCAGTGAATAACATACTCTCGCACTCTAAAATACCATCATACCAAATCACACACTTGAAAGGAAAAACGAAAAGATAAATCACTTTTTGTTTCATTAAAAATATAAATACACAACGATAATCCTATTCCATTCTTTCCGATATCACAATATTAACTTGGGGAAACTGGGCGGGATTTTGTTCGGTAACGGCTAATTGAGCTAAACGTTGGTTAAGTTCCTCATGAGAATTGAACGATCCCGGCGTTACCAGACATAAACTATCGCCGAAATATTCACCATACGGTGTACATAAACGCCAAACAACTGGTTCGTTTGTACATAAATCTGCAACAACTTCACAAAAACCGCCTGCTGGTATAGATGGTACTTCAATTCGACGAGTTTGACTATTAGACATTAAGTAGCAACCATTTGGCCATGACTCTGAGCCAATATTTTGAAGACGCCATGCCATTTGTTGATTATTAGGCTGACTTTGTTGGAGAATTTTCATTGACGGTAATGTTTGGCCATTACAAAAGTCCAAATAACAACCAACAGCCGTTTGAAGATTCCTGTAAAAATAAATATTTTTATATTACTTTTTTTAATGACTAATTAATAGGCCTTAAAAAAGTTAAAATCTATATCAAATCAGTTGTATATCTTTCGCTTATTTATTAAATTTCTTGAGTTTTTTAAAATCGTGCATTTTTTATATTATTTAAATAGGGTCATATTTAGTATTTTATAGTGCTTTATAGAATTTACAGCGTTATATCAATCAATGTTAAATTAACCCTATCTGATATCATGCAACACACACAAACACCTTAAAACAACCAGCATAAAAGGGCAAAAATATGTGATTTCTCAAACACAATTTGAATTTAATAGATAAATTTTACAGTGGACACTAACTCTGTGAAAAGGCACAAATGATGCTGATGTAGTGTGTAGCGTTACGGAAAGTTCTTTCCCCTCTGTTAACGCCTAATAATTTCACTTCTTCTGGATTTGATAAAAATTATGATATGGATTAAAAACTATCTTTCTTAGCGGACAGAACAATCGACCTTAAGCGTTACAAAATTGCACTATTCACATAATATATAATATATATCGTCATACATGCTTCAATTAGAAAGATTTAAATTCACTACGTTCTTCTTTTAGAAATCATTAGGAAGAATATATTAACAATAGCAGTGACAAATACTTCAGCCAATTGTATTATAGAAATGTTATTTTTAAATTAAATTTTATATATCTATAGAATTTCGCGTAGCTTCTACGACAGTAACAATTTACGTTTTGACCTTAGCTAATTTAATATTTATGTAGTGCCAACTGATATTTCCTCTAGCCCAATATTTTTGAGCTTAACTTGGTTGTATTTTTGTTATAATAAAAGGAGAGACATTATTAGCCAGCAAAAATTACTTTCGATGTGAGCTAAAGAGACAAGTTCGCATAAATTGAAGGTACCTTAGGCAACACCCTAAGCTAATATAAAATTTCACATTATCATTTAGCTGTGAAAGAATTTATCTTAATATAATTAAAAGAAACTCGTTTTAATTGGTGCAAACAATTCTTGCTACAGGTGACATGGCTTGGGTCTATTTCATAGCGATTCAAATTTACCAAAATTTATTCGCGCTTCAAGTACTTCAAAGCATACATTTGTGTATTTTCTGAAACCGCGATAATTGGGCAGTAGTGTCATCAATATAGAACAAAAAGAGAGTGGCTTTCCGTTGTACGATTTCTCTAACTTGCAGAACACATGAATTTTCGAGGCGTAATAAGTGGCATGCAAAAAATACTACAACAAACAATATTTAAAAACAACAGTACGGAAATTATGTTAAAAATATTTGTAGTTAAGGATTTAAAGTAATTTTTCCCTGCCAATATATGTTAACCTGGCTTTAGATAAATGCCTCTTGATATAAATGCTTACCAATTGCTCATTTCCAAAAAGAATCTAGCCGCATCCTTGTTCATTTGATTATTCATTAGACTATGAAATTGTTCAATTAAATCTTCGTGATCTCTAGTACCTAGACAGCTAAACTGCTGCAATAGCAGTGAATCGAAATCAATATCGGAAGCATTCGAACGAGTCTTGTCATAATTTTGTGGTGGTGCTGGTAAAGGAATCGGCCCTCCTAGTGGACCATGATTTGTTGTGCCATCGAATTGTTGGGGGTCATAAGCAATTGAAGAAGAGTCGCATTGCATTTGTTGACCTTGTATAACAACTGACGAAACGGTTTGTTGCTGCTGTTGTTGAGGCTGACCAGTCTGTTGAGCTTCAAATGCGTTCTCGCTTATATCCATATTGTCTAAAACGAGCACAAATTATGAATACAAATTAAACATGTAATAATTTTTTTTATATATTTCCATTGTCATGACCTCTTTTGTTTCTGTCATTGCAAGATCATGTCTCGCTGTAATCAATATATAGGTTTTTTTTAATATTATCAAATATTATATTTCTATTATTTCCCTTTGTTTTCAATTTTACAAGTCTTTATAATTGGCCCTTAGAATTGCTCTTGACAAAAATAATTTTTCCCGAATTTTTCAACCTTACCCTAATTGATGTGGAATTTTGTTATAAATTGTACTTTTTTGTGGGTTTTTTAAATGTTAAAAGCTTACTTTATATAAAGTTGAGTTAAAAAATTTATCGAAAAATGTAAGATGTTTTCTTTTTTGCAGTTGGTAAACAACGTAAAATGCAATTTAATAAAAATAAAAAAGTTGCCAGACTTAATTGTAGGTTCTGTTTAGTAATCATATGTCCTATAAGAAAACTAAACCATTGACAGCTTTGTATTAATGGTAATACAGAATGGTCGTTATATATCGTAAGGACACAGTCTTATCTAATTAATATAACATCGACTACACACGAGGGAACAAATGAAACATTGGCATCAAAGACGAAAAAATAATTCAACATTTTTATATAATATTATAAATTAACAATATTCGTACGAAATGATACACGATAAACGATACATTACTTACTTCACATATTACATTTAGTTCCAATTCGAACTTTTTCCACAAAACATACTTTAAAGTGAACACTAGCTAATTTTAAAATCTTATTAAATCGTTTCGCCTTACATACTCGTTAATTTTCTCTGTTTGGTAATAAAAATTGTTTTACGAAAACCAAATTTAACAAAGGATGACGGAATAAATATATATTTTTCAATTGGTTTGAATATTTTTTTCTATCCGTAATGTATTATATAATTAATAAGTTGCATATGCTGCTAAGTTCAATTAGTATAAATTCCCTTTTACAGTTTCATAAGGTAAATAATTGCCTACTAATTATTTTTTTAGGAAGATAGGTGGTAGCAGAGACCTGCGCCGACTAATTTTATAGACCGCGGCGGATTTCGCGAAATTGTTTCGGCGGCGACTTAAAATCGGCTGCAGCCGACTGAAAATACACACACGCATAATGGGAGTTTAACAGCTTAAACCATTTTAAAATTGATTGAAAATTTGTTCTACCTAATGTGCACATGGGACATATGGTTTCGGCAGTGGCAGTTAGACTTAAAACTCAATTCATCATGCTTTGGATAAACTCCTTTTTTAGAAAAATTATTTGGAGCACAAAGGGTATATGCATACTAGCTCTGCTTCTGAGAAAAAAATTAAAAAAAGAACAATGTTTTCGTGCACTATAAGGCATATTAAAAATGCTAATACTTAACACTAACGATTTGAAAGAGTATATTTGATGGCTTCCAGGAAATTTTGCAGTTTTTGTATAAAAATTTTACTTGGTAACTGTGGCATATTAATTAAATGCTTGAAATTAAGTATTGCCAATATGTATCTTAAAACGCCGTTTAAATAAACGATTTTTTATTTGGCAATTATTAAGAAAAAATAAAAAAGGAAATCATGCGTGCAATTACATTAGTATATACGAGATTTCGAGCAAAATCTATTTTATTTTTAGTAAATTTTTATTAAAAAAGAATATACTATAAGTGCCTGCATGAATTTACAGAAAATTTAAACCTTAACCACCGGCTGTGTTTAAGCCGATTAAAGCCGACAAATTTCAGCGGCGACGGCTGTTAAGACGATTTATCGGCGGCTCGGCTCAGCCGGCTTTTAGCCAACCGGCGCAGGTCTCTGGGTGGTAGTGAAGTAGACGGGATAAAAACGCTCCAGTGTTTCACAACTCTGCAATTGCGAGTTATGTACATTTTTAGAACAGTGTGGCACCACTTCTGGTGTTAACTAAGGACATTCGTTGAATGCTATAATGATTAGTAAGCCCCAAGTTAAATTGATAACAGACGAATCCAAAGTATGGATGTTAAACTTCATATATAAAACTTTTTATATGGAATTTGACATCTAATAATTTAAAAAAGTACTCAGTTGCACGGTGAGTTTACCTGTTAAGTCTACCCTGGTAAGGAATGCCATTTATATTAATTATTTTACTACGCTAGTACGTATAGAAGCTAGTATATTATATATAAAAAAAATAACGTTATTGAAAAATAACGTTATTGATGGGATACGAACCCCCAGGCGTTTAAGATCATCCAATGCTTAATAGTCAACACGTTAACTAATTAAACCACAGCGCCATCTGTTTTTAAAGTTTTGTTTTGTGTTTAGACAAGAAAATAAGTTTTAAAACTGAAATTGAAGGACAGACGATAATGAAATGTGGACTAAAGTAAACAATATTCCAAAATATTTGATAAAAATTTGAAAAAAATAAAATTAGTAGAGTATGCATTATTGATTTCTCACATAATATGAAGGCAACAATGAATAATTACACCCACAAAAAATACTTTTTAATATGTGGTTTTTCAAATCTCAAAATCTAAAACAAATTTTTATATGGTGTGCCCTGTAAGCCGCGCTACCGCGGCTAGTCTATCATTGACGAACTTTAATTGACTAATTGATTTTGTCAGCGGATCCGTAACAGTTTAGAATATACATATATGAAAAAATTTCATACACATTGTTATATAAAAGTATACTAAATAATTCAGTCTTTTAAATAACAATAAAGTACCGAAGTACTATTTCGGTTGATAACAAAGTACTACATATTTAAAATTTAGAATTTTCCATACCTGTCCTGGGTCGGTCCAATCAGTCAGCTTTTATTGTTCATTTTGTGCGGACGTGAGTTATTCTTCGATAGAGCTTAATAAAGCAACGGAAGGCATATTTTAGGGTGTTTATTTTACAAGTGTTTTTGAAGAAAATATGTTTTATCACGAGTGAAAACAATAATAGCACATTTTATAATAATCCGGATTACTATTAGTAATCATTCTTCTTTAAATCGAAAAGAACGTAGAAGAAATTGTTAATTCCAAAATAATAATTTAAGAAAGGAAAAGTAATAATAGAAGAATCTTAAATAAGTTTAGTGCAAAAACTTCCAAATGAATGGAATTCAATGGAGTCGTGTGTAGTGGAATTTATTTTTCTCCTCAATTTTTTTTTTATTATTCATTTGTTGTTTTTTCTTTTGCTTTCAACGATTTCCTAGTAACTGTGTGTGTGGTTGAATTAATTGTTTGTATTTATTAGTGTATGTATGTAAATTAATTGAAAAACATCAGTGGTAAAAAACCAAATAGAACCAAAAAGAATTGAAATTTAAGAATAAAATATAAAACAGAGTGGGATCGATGACTGTTCTTATTTAGTTTCCCTCTTCCACACCCAGCACTTATATTTTTTTTTTTTTTTTTTTTTTTTTTTTTTAATTTTGGCTCTGTGTTTTGTTTGTGGAGTAAAGAGGATTTTTTGTAATTGTGTTAATATGCTGTCATTACTAAATATTATTTTTTCTTCTTTTTCTTATTTTAATAAACATTAAATGAATTTATACTGTAAAAACATGAAGTATGTGAATGATGATATTATATTAAATTTAATACATCTTCTAATTTTTGACAGTTGTTTTTATTATTCTTTTAACACACACTGCAAAAAAAATTGAGCAAAAAACACAAGCAAAAACAAGTGGAAAAAGAGTAAAAATAGAAACCTGAAGTTTTTTTCTCAACAATCAATAACAACAACAAAATATTTACAAATATAAACGATATACAACAAAACTATTAAGAAAAAAGTAAAAATAAATAAACAAGTAAGTAATTAAATTATTTTAAAAATTTAAATGTGCGAAAAATTGATGGAAACGTCTAGTTCTAATGTCCCAAATAAAAATTATAGGTATATATTTACCCAGGCGAAATTTTAATAATGCAGATACATAAGTACAGATATTGAAATTTACTATTATTATATACAAGATATACCTACTATAGTTTTTAGCCGAAACAGTTTGAAAATATTTTGTCGATATTTTGAAAACTATGATAATTCTGTTACAAATCAGCTGGGAATATCTTTAACATAAATACATATGTTTTATTTATGTGTTTGCTGCTCTTTAGCTAATATATGACGTAACTCTTGCAAGTATAAGTTTACAGAAAATAGATTTTTGCGCAACCAACATCAAACTTTGTTATACTTATATCAAAAATCAAAAGCTGGCTTGTTTGCGTTAATACGTTTTGACTGACAACACCCATTGTTTGACCGTTTGAAAAGCAATAAAGTAAAACTATACGAATCTACTGATGTTACCATTTCTAATGGTAAGGACATACAACGTAACAACAAAATATAAATGTTTACATATGTACTTATGTATATACATACAAAATTTATAAACAAACATGTACTGTTAGATTGATACGTTGTATTTAATAAGTATGTATGTACATACCTATAATAATATAGGTAACTTGATTATTACATTATTATTTATTTTGCTCTACACTGTATACGTATGTATGCATGCATGCATTTGTGTAAATAAATAAACACTTACCTAAATTAGTCGCCACTTCTTATTTTGTTAAATATTTGCCGCGTTTGACTATACTTTAAGATAGGTATTGAATTTAAAATAAAAATATAAACAAAACAGAAAAAGACTAATTTATTTCACTTATTTTTAAATTTAATTGTTTAAAAGTTTAAGCTTTTTACATTTATTTATTAACTAACATACATGTAACCAAATATAAGAATTTTTAGTATTTGTCTAATATTTGCAATAATTCGAATAGTTCGTTGAATATGTAGTAGTACCTACATATGTTCTTATATACGCAATAATTTCTCACCAATGATTAAAGATTTAAGATTGTCATTTAAATATATACAGTCCTATATGTTACATACACACGTACTTATGTATATAAAAACGTGAGTATGTATTTGGGTGTCAACAAATTACAATAAAATTGGGCCGATTTGTTATGGCTTATTTTTGCATATTTTATTGGAAATTCATATGTTGTTAATTATATGCAAAACATGTAAATGCTAAATATTCCTTATATAAAATATAATTTCCTAGCGGTTACACACAGTACTGCTTGGTACACTCTAATACTGCAAGAAGTTCTCGTCGTACCACTTAGGATTCGAAAGAATTCAGAACCATTGATCACCCCTGGCCAAGCAAGCATCCTATTTCCTATTCTTATTGCTATCTAGCACAAATTTTTTCCTTAATTGGATCCAATATTTAATAATTTTTGTTGCGACTTCTTACTTAACTCATTCAGGCTCTCGGCTACGCAAAGTTTGCGAAAACGGCGCAATTCACGAAGATTTCGTTGCACACGGACGGTTCTATATTAATTACTCTTGGTTTATGTTAAACAGTTAAAATGACTTGTGCTGTTGCGTGCAGACTCAAATATACATTAAAAAACTTCCGTCAGGTTCCAAAAATCAAAAATCTGGTGCTTCCGCTTATTTTCTTTACTAAAACTACAGACGATTTTTATGGACAATATGTCGATCATTTCGCTGACTATCTGTTTCACGTCGTTTCGTTTTGCTAAGAACTTTAATTTTTGAGTCCTCTATTCTTAACCTGGCTTCGCCAGTATTTATTACGTGTTTTACACCCGTCGTTCTTTGAATATTGACAGACATACTAACAGGTTCTAGCAATACCTCACCATTTATTATTGCCTCTGCGAGTCTTTAATTACTCAATAAATTAAGTACTATACAATAACTCCTCTCCTACCCTCTGACCAGGGTCAATCCAGTTGAGTTCCCACATGACAGTACAATATTTTTATAAACATTAAAGTATGCATCACGAAACGGCGACATTGTTGGTACTGGTTGAAGAGACGAGTATACGATGCTAATCTTAACTTGATTGTTTAACTTAAACGCGCCCGCGCTTTGGAGAGTATCTTGAGATTTTCGGTGGATTTAAATAGCAATAGAAAAAATGTAAAGTATTTAAAGCGCTGAATAAATATCTGCTTTCAGTTTTTTACTAACACGTATAGATTTTTTTACAATAGGGCGATTATACTAGCTTATTTCGCCATAACTCGATAACAGTTGATACGATTTCGGTAACCAAACCAAGGAGGGTTGCCGCTTAAAATAACCCTTCAAATTCACAAAACATTTTAACCAACGACAATGATCGGTTTTTATCAAAAAAGATAAAGCCAAGTATATTGCGAATAAAGTACAACATATATCGGTAAATTCGCACAAATCTGGTTTTTGTTCACAAATAAGAGACGTAGAATTGTGCGATACATTTATCAGTAATATACTGACATTTTACGTTTTTGGCGATACCAACCCAAGTAAAAGGAATGATTTTGTTAAGTTGCTTGGAATTAAGAAGTTTAATAATAATAAGAACACACATATGTACGTATTTATTTTTTACGAGTGGAAAACCCCCACTCAAAAGCGTATTGTGAAAACCAAAGCAACACTGTAATAGGTGTAGTGCCTACACTTCAAATAGCGCGCATCCTTGCACGAAATAATATTATGAGAGTTTTTACCCCTACGTTAATAAAAACATCAACATTATGCGTAATACTTCGTTCTTCAATTGTCATTCAATTAGTGCTTGTGAAACGGAAAAGTATAAGTTTGTTTATCTTGTAAAGTGCTCTGGCGATTGTTTCTATTTTATAACTGACATTTTGGTAAGTTTTCTACAGAATTTATACATGTATAATTGACAAACAATTGTTTTATATATAATTTTATTTTCGATATCAAAATGTTAAGGACTGCAAAAATTCTACAGATTTGAGTTGCTACATCTGTGATAGCTTACCAATAAAATCGTAACGTCATACAAAACCTCTATGTAGTGCTATTCACGATTCGGCAATCGAAAATGTCTGTTGTTTGCAGTAACGATTATGTGATTCACCAACTACTCGTAAATGGTTGTACACATTGTTAATTTTCTGATTATTCAAATCAAATAAACGAAAAGCGCAAAAAGTACTGAAAAAATAACGAATGAACTTGTGTGCCTGCTGTCTTGTTCATAAAAAATATGATTTATAAATGATTTATGAAACACTTAATACTGCTCCCAAAAGATGCCATCAATTTTAGCCTGTCGAATAAATAAACAACACAAAATTATTTGTCGTTCAGTTTTCTCGATAATTGTTTAGATAAAAACAACAGCTGACTTAACGATAGCGAATAACGTTAGAAAAACGTCAATAAATAGTTATACCGTTAATTTTGATGTTAAAATGTTTTAACGATATTAAAAAAATTTTGAATACTGGATAGAATGCTTATGAACTTTGGGTTTCCTATCGATGAAAGACAGAAATTATTGGCTGCTGAAAATATGTTGCAATAGGTGTTGAAGAACTTTAAGAGGTTGGCTTTCAGAAAATCTTAAGTCTATGCCATTTATGATGTCAATGATTTCGAATTAAGAAACAAGTTGAAAACTAACAGGAAATAATTCAAGAATTTCGTTCTGCCTTTAAAGCTCTGAAATGTAATAAGTCCCTTTAAATACATTTTCTGGACTCGCACTTTGATTTCTTTCCTGAAAACTTTGGTGCAGTATCAGATGAACATAGTGGAATGTTTCTCCATCACATGACATGAAGCTCCAATTAGCAATATGAAAAGTAAAAAAAAAAACACGTAAATAACCAGGTTAAACATGCGTTGTAGTTTTAACCTTGAGCGATTAAGTCCAGTGCTAAAGGTGCTTTAGACGGTACTACTTTGCGTACGTAAAACTCAAGAGAAAATAATATCAAAATTTATCTGTGTTTTTAAAACGAAACATGTAGCAAAACATAGTAAAATTAAAACAGCTGTTGCACGTAAAATAATTATAACATTACACGTATCCATATATATAAATCCATTTGTAATATAAAATACTACCGAACATAATGGCAAAACTATAATGAAAAGTAGCATTCCCTGATCTAATAAGACTGATGGTTTTCTAAAGAATGAAAAAAAAACAAAAAGAGTCATAATGACAATTACATATTATGTTTAGACGATACCATTCGTTCTCTTCCGGCTTATTTGCGGATGTCAAACTATATATAAAAAAAATTCCGGAAATAACGAAACATATTTTATATGGAATTTGACATCCAATCAGTATAAAAACTCAAATCTAGTCTAACCTGATAACCAATAAAATGGCTATACCTAATTTCAAGTAATGCATGCGCCCTACATAACACCAGAGGCGCAACAACTTGTTCTCAAAATAAACTTAAGGCTCAATTGCAGAGTTGTAAACACTGAACCTGTTTTGCCTCTACTTCACTGCCTGTGTTCTCTAATCTATATACCTTTCCAAAAAAGTAGCACAATTATTTAAAAAAATTCTAGCAAATTTTGCTATTTCAATGTTTTTATAATTTAAAACAAATTTTTTCTACTAATTTCTAAAATTAAAAAAAATATATTCTGGATGATTTACTTATAAATATCGAACCTAACGTTCTCTGCCTTATGTCTGCCTTATTTCGCGCGCCATATTAGTCACGCCCAATAAAGTCATCTGTACATGAGAGGTAAATAGTGAAAACAGATCTTGTCTTAAACTCTTAATATGCCACATGTTTTTATTTCAAGAACGAAAAATAAATTTTTTTATTTTGCAGACCAGTGATGTTGATGATAAGTGACGACTGTTAGTTAATAAGCCAAAAAGTAATAAAAATATTTCTCTTTTAACAAACGAATATTTTAAATTATTCATTTTACGGTTAACATATAATTTTAATTCAAATTTTTAACTACAATTTCTTTTTTATTATTTTTGAATACTTTATGTCTTTTATTAAACCTTTTAACGCACATAAAATAGTTTGCCTAACCCTTTCGTTCTGTCGTACTAGTGGTGGTTGTGTGTAAAAAAAAACTAAAGGAATTTCTGTAGGCGTATTGCGCCAAAAAGAAATGTAAATAAAATGATGACTAATCATCGTTAAGTGGACGGCGAAATATTTTTGCTGGATTAATACATATATACTTCGGAAATGGCGGTAAAAGAAATTAAAAGCAAAATAAAAGAAGAATATATGTACCAACTGCTGATCAGGGAATTAGTACCTGATAACAAAAATAAGCCACAAAGTTGTAGAAACAAAAATTTTAAATACAAAAGTCAATAGGGACTTAAATTTTTTTATGATGGGAATATTTATGCTTCGCAAGAAAATAAATTCAACTGACAAACAAAATGAAGAAAAGAAACACTTAATAGTTTTGGCACGAGCATATCATTGTCACGGCAACAATAACATCGACAGCAACATTAGCAGCTGCGAAAATTAAGTTTAGCAATAATAAAAAAGCGAAGAAAAAACAAAAACAAAAATAGAGAGAGAGAGAGACAGAGAGAGATAGATAAAAGCAACTGGTGGCAAATCTGACACACAAAAATAACAAATTCCAATTGAAAGCACAATTTTTCACAATCTTAAGCATAACCACATTTCTAGAAGTTAAATTTTCAAAGATTACAATAGAACAAAAATATTAACACGTTGAGTGCCATGCGGTTTTATAGCGACTTAACCGTGAGGCCGCTCGAGTCACCCGTGACTGATCCGGCCTAAACGGAAAGGTCGGTGTCAGTCACCGGTGACTGATGTCGCACTCAACGCGTTAAACAAAAACTTCCAAAATATTAATGTACAACTCATAATAACACTGTATAACAGTCCGAAAATCCCGTAGGGTTTCATGACATGAATACGAATCTTGCTGGTGAAACTTCTCACCGTGTTCATCTGACACCTCTCCCAAATTGCCTGCAAAATAACTGCTATCAATATGATTGTGACGCGTATTTATTTTCAGCGACATTATTACTTTTAAGTCTGTAAAGCTGTCATCATATCTGCCTTGTGAACCCCTAAATTTGTTATTAATTGCAAACTTAATGCATATCGAAGCCGTTACTTCCTTTTCTGTTATGCCCTTTTCGTTTCTTAACAGAATGTGTCCATGTTAAAGGGGACTTACTTAACGCACCATTATTATTGGGATTTTATACAGATGGAAAAGGGAAATTCTTTCGGCATTATAAAGAATAAAATCACCTATTTTGGGCGTTAATATATAAAATATTACTAGGGAGTTTATTTTTTGTGGGCGCAAACACATTTCGAGTACAGCAAAAGAGCACAAAATGTTACATTTTTTTAGAAACAAAACACCATTCGTTTCTTTTCGAAGGAAACATCTTTGATTAAATTGCAGCTATTTGGCGCAATTTAAATACGTATAAAATTCAACATTTTTTTTTTTTATAATGAAACATATTCATTTATACCTTTCATTAATTTTGCCACACTCTTCCAAGCAAATACTGTTTTTAAGTATTGAGAGCATTCACCGTCCTTTTAGACAAGTTTGTGAGCGAAACATCAGATATAGGGAAAAACATTATGCGGTGGCTACAAAGGCTTATGGGTAAACAAATGTAATCGCCAACACCTTGAAACCAACTACAAGGGGAAGCATACTCTTATTAATAAGCGTCCATCAAAAAATAAAGTTTAGGGTAAATTATGTATTACGTGTTATAAATAACACGAACAGTGTTTGCCTCCAAAGCGTTAATTGTTGCTGGTTTATCATGAAGCCCCACAGGAAGTAATTGAGAAGTGTCAAATCGCAGGACCTTCGTGGACAATTGACAGGTCCATTTCTCGAAATAAACTTATCGCCAAATTTTGGTTTCATTAGATCGATGGTTGCGGACGCCGAAGGCAAGTAGCGCAATCCTGTGGAAATCACATCTCGTCCGGATCAATGTCATCCATACTTTCAAACAAAATATGGATGCGGTAACAATCTCCATTGACTGTAACGCGAGCTCCGGGTTTAATTTTTAAAAAAATGGTCCAATGATGCCCCCGCATCAAAGGTTGACAATAATTAAAAAAAATATATGTATTTTTTTTATCGAGCATTGTCGGTGTGATGCATACAGACAGTTTAATCATTTTTACCCCTTAACTTCCTTGTTTTAGCTTTGACTGTCACGCGAGTACACAGGCGCAGTAGTAGTTGTTCACTGTCTGCTCAGCAACTCGCACTATGTAGCCAGGTCATAACGTTTCGCAGATTTATGTTAACGATTTCTGAAGTTATAACTTCCATTAAAACGGAAATATTTGTGCTGTAACATATAAGAAAATCCTCATTTTAAAAATATTAATAGATAATTAATATAATAATAATTCAAAATGAAGTGTCCTTCTAACAGTGTGCTTTTTTCTGTCAATTCTTGTTCATATGTTTAAAAGTTGTCAAATAGTATTCTGTTACAGTGCCTGCCAGATTTTATAATATTACGACTTAGACATAAACAAAAGCAACAAAATTAAACAGATTTATCCCTAATAAAAACGCATTTTTAATATCTTTGCAGATTTGTATTATAGGATTAAAAAAAAATGACTTCACCGGAAGAGCGAATATCAGTACATGGTATGTAAAGTTTATTTAATAATTTAGTTGTATATTTTGTTTTTATTTACCATAAATATAAAATCTCTTTTTCTTTTGCAATATTTTATTTTTTTTTTCCATATAAACGAGTTAGGATAACTCTATCGTAGGTTATACCCCAAGCAAGCAAATGTTAAGGAATCCAATTAGCTTGTATGTATTTATGTATTTATTTGTTAGTTTTTGATATTTTGGGAAGGTATAAAGGAACACTACGGTTTTAGTTTGTTTGAATCATTTTATTAAAACTATGGCAAAATAATTACAATATAAAATAAGAAAAGTTGTAGAATAAAAAGGAAAGGAAAAACTTGATAAATGATACTACGTACTTACATACATCTTATCATTGTTGTACATTACTCCTTGGTATTACGGGCATAACTATTTACATAAATTTGTTTGCGATTTTCATGTTTGGTTATACGTATGTATGTATGTAGTACTATGTACATATTCGTATAACGTTGAAGAAGGCTTAACAAAGCTTTGCAAACCACTGTTAAGCAAAACTCTATTCAAAAAGTATTCTCGAAGTATATATGTAATTCTAAGTCGGTACACAGTAGGTACACACCTACAGTAAAACCTACTTCAAAAAGACATTTTTATTTTTTTAGGGAATCTGTATTTTTCCAGAAGCTAACAACATTACCCAGTATAAATATTCCCTCATATTTTCTCAGTTCTAATTTCTGCATTTTCATATGTTCAAGCCCTCCTTTTTATTCATTATTTAATTTTTTTAATGATATAAAATCAAATTCATATAAAATCAATATAAATATAAAAATTAATTGATTGATGTACATGCAGTCAAAATGAATAAAATACAGGGTGTTTGTTTATGATTTTTGATTAAATGAAAGAGAATGGATCGTATATTGATAAATGTTTTATTTAATGTCTACTAATGTACTACAATATTAGATAAATGTCCGCCTCTATTAGCGTCACAAATGCGAGCCCTTTTGAACACATTTTTCATTACATTCTCACATATTTCACGCGGTATTTCATTAATTTCATCACGAATATTTCTTTTGAGTTGCTCCAGCGTTTCTGGTTTGTTTGCATAAATCTTGCTTTTCAGATATCCCCACAAAAACAAGTTCGGAGCAGGCAAATCAGGCGACCGTGGAGGCCAATCAACATCACCATTCCTTGAAATAACTTGTTGTGGAAAGAGGTCTCGCAGTAATTACATTGTAATCCAAGGCCAAAGCATGCAGTTGTGGCGTTAAAAAGTTTTCAATCATATCACGATATCGCTCTCCATTGACAGTTACCGTTACGCCGTTTGTTCCGACTATTCTGTTTGTTCACATATCCATTCAAATGAAAAGGTACCTCGTCACCCATTATGATTTTTTCATGAAAATCGTGGTTGTCATGGGCGAGCTGTAGCATCCTATTGGCATATGTAGGGCGGCGTAAATGGTCTTCTGGAAGAAGCTCTTGTGTCAACTGAATCTTAAATGGAAACAAATGCAAATCTTTGCGCAAAATTGTGGCCAAAGTTGTTCTTTGAAGACCAAGCTCCTGAGCACAGTGTCGAATTGAGGTTGATGGATTGTTTTGAACACTTTCTTGAACAGCAGTAATGTTTTCAGCCGATCTTGCAGTACGTTGTGCTTGGCCTATCAGCTACAGTCCCTCTTTCTCCGAAATCATTCACTACACGATAAATAGTGCGTCTTGTTGGCACGTTGTTTCTCCCAAAAAGTTCACGTAACTTTCTCATCGTCACAGTAATCGCTGATTGATTTTGATAAAGTGTTTTAACGATTAAAACACGTTGTAACGAGTCGAGTAGCGGGATAGTAAAATACAAGTACAAGCCTTGTAATCAAGGCATATTATCATCTGGTGTATTATTATCAGATGGGCGTATTATAATCTGGCGGCAGGTCAATACATGGTTGGTTCTCTAATAGTGTAGGGATGTTTTGGTACCACAGGAGCTGGAAGTCTACATTTTATATGTGGATGCAAAAAATATATTCTAAGTTGCGTGAAAATGCAGAAATTGTGTATGTCTTTCAGCAGGATAATTACCCATATTATACCGCGCTGAATAACTCTGAAATACTTGAGGATGTACAAAGATTCTGTTGAAATTTCTGGAAGGTTATTTTATGCGACAGTCTTTGAGTTTCGTTTATCGAAATTGGACCCACTGTTCTATTTTTGTTTAAAGGTGAATTTCAATATAACAGTGTAATATTTAAGAAATAATATTTAGAAATATATAATTCTGTCTGACAGAAATAGTTTCTGACGCGAATTTTCGATTTAATATGGGCATTGAGGTTTAAACATTGTCAACGGTAAATTAAAATCATTCACCTTCAACTGTTGGGGCCAAAGTGATTATTTCGGTACACACTTCGTCGAACGTATGTAAAAACACGATTAGTTTGTTTTGATATTTAAAAATCGAATAAAAAAGTTCGCGTAAAATTAGGGATAGCTGTATGTATACGCTTTAGTATGTACCCATGTACATATGTAAGTGTAGCTGTATTCATAAAAATAGTAGTGTTTGAACAAGTATTTTGAAATAAATAATTTTCGATAAAAATTCATAAATAAAAGTTCATAAAAATAATTTGATCATAATTTTTCTAAGTCTATCTCTATTGGAGAAACAGATTTAAATCAATTAGAAAGACCTATTGCATTTCGCGCGCTCTCTCTCCCTCTCTCTCTCTTGAAAATAGCGATGGTGGTTAGTGTAACTTCAATTGGTCAGATATATGAAATACATGTATATGAAGTCCTTGCTATTTAAATGAACACATCTGTGTTTATTTAATCGTATCCTTAGCCAACATTCGTTTATTGATTTTAAGTCTATTTTTAGACATTATTTGCCTTTAGAAAACACTCGAAAGCCATGAAATAAAATATACACATTTCTTCTTTCTTTCATTCGTATTTTTCCATTACTCAACTTATAAAGTTTTTTGCTTTTCTTGTTCTATTCCCGCTGTTTTGAGTATACCACAGCCGTTTATTTCTTAACATATGCCCATTGCCACCCACCTAACTATTCGTCCACCGAAGTAGGTTTATTGCTAAACAATTGTACATTTCTTTGGGGGCACATTTCTTGAGCTCTAAGAAAAAGAGTGGATAAATAGAAGGCAAGTAACCTTGGTGTCTTTCGGCTATTAGCCTGGCAAAGAAAATATTCAATGTTAGTTTGATAACACATTTTTTTCGTATCGTCGTGTCGTTTAAATTTCGTCCCTTTTCCTTTTTTAAGAATCTTCTAAAACAATGTAAAGTTATTAGGCTGGAAAGATTGTCCTTCAAGTTTTTTTTTCTGTCATACTTTTGTGTATGATAGAGTTAAATTTATCTTTATAGAATATAATTAAATACAACATACAGTGGGACATAAGATGTTACTATTTAACTTTGACAGTTCGGCGCTAAAGGCTCTAAACGAAAGTAAATAAAATAATTCACGCAAATCGGCAGGAGCGTCATATGGTTTCATGTCAATAAATGTATCGTTCTTTCGATATGCCATTCTTTTCAAGAAATGAGTCCATCTCAAGGAGTTAGAAAGCTGAAAGAATTTGTTTATCTTTAATTATTGCATTAACGAAAATTAATATATTTTAAAATCTTTCGACTCTAAACTTCATAATTAATTGGCTTCAATATCAGGAATATCGAGTTTTGTAATGTGAAAAATTTTAATTTAATTGTTTTACAAAACTTTTCTATTGCCTAGCCTGCTTTTTAAATCTCATGGAAGAATACATTTTTAAGCCTGCCGGAACTCAAGCAACAGAGGGGTACTTTATTTTGCGTACCCGGCTATTTAGCATAGTCCGAAGGAGGAAATTTTAAGCCCTACGGGATGCAAGCATCTTGCAAGACAATTAGTTTTCAATAGGGATGGGCAAACAATATCGATATATCAAATTATCGATATTCGAATACCAAATTCGCTATTTTCTATAGAAGAAAATTTATTTGACTCCAGCAGAGGCGAATCGAATTTTAATGGTATTGTTGACATGTTACCCTGATTTCATCAACAAAGAGCAAGAAACAATAAGAGTTGCCTTGGTAACTCTGTATATGCCAATTCAGGTTATTTCGGGTATTTATAGAGGTGATCAGTTCATCGCATATTTGATTTTTTTTTGTAAACAACGCATTTCGTAATGTTTTAAATAACAAAAATATTTCTAAGTATGGTCGTACATATTAAGGAAGAAGAATCGAAAGTGATAGAACCGGCAAAAAGTTTAAGAACCCTTGAATTATACACGGCAACAACGTGTTTTTTTTTGTTTTATTTAAAAAAGTTTTAATTACAATAAACAATATTAATTTTTTTCTTTTATTTCCTTGGTATGATTGTTTTTATACAAACATAAATGTAACATCGAGCGGGGCAGTAGTAGCAGCAATAACCACGCAATGAGATAAGAAGTGAGAGTTGCCTAAGCCGATGCGTAATTATATAAAACCCAAAATTATTGAATACATATTTTTATTTTATCAGTTAAAGTTTATTCGAGGTTGATTGAGCAAAGGAAGTTCTAAGATTTCGAATTCCGCCAAAATTGGTAATACAGTTAGTGCTCCAATCATCCGGAGACTTCAAAGTGCTAAACTGCCCTGCCTTATAACTAGAAAAGTTCCACTCATGGGGAAACAATTTTGATATGGGATTAAATTTCGACAAAGCACATTTGATATTGTGCCAAAGTATTACCGAAACTACTATAAAGAAAGTAAGACATTCATTTAATTAGTATGCAATCAATAATTGAAAAAAGAAAGACCCAAAGTAAACCTCGTGTGTTAGTAAAAAGTTGGGTCAGGGAAACCTCAATATCATTATTTAATGGCTTATAAAATTCCGGACTTAAATTCGAAAGAACACCTCTGGGGTGAGTTGAAGAAAGCAAACTTTTGAAAACAAAGACGATTTATGAAAAAAATAACTTGGAAGTGGTAGCGGCTATATTGGATATCAATCCATATATTCGGATATGCCGAATCCTTTATACTCTTCAACAAAGTATGAACTACTGAACTGATTTTTCCCGGTGCGAAGGATTTTTTTTTATTTGATAGAATTTAGAGTTTTCGATGCAACTTCAGCCTTTGGGTAAATGTTCGTTCCTTGTTTGTGAATTATTGAATTTGGACTTTGAGTAACATCGATTTTGTTAAAATTGTTACGTTTTTCATAAATCACTTGCTATTTGCAAATTTTTGGTGAAGCTAAATAATTTTGGTGAAATTAAAATTTAGTTTTGAAGTGTTAAATTTTAGTGAATTAAATTTTTTTTTCGAATTCACCACTTGTTAAGAATTTTTGGTTTAATTTTTTATATATTTATTAAACATCGATTTTGTCAAAAATTCTGTGATTTTTCGGCTTTTGGGCAAAATTATAAAATTGTAGTGAAATTTAAAATGTTTGTGATGAATATTCAAACATTTGGTGAATTTTGGTTATTTGACCAAAAAAACTTTATTTAATCTTGTTTTTAGATTTTGTGGTGAATGTTGGAATTTGTTGGTGAATATAACATTTTGGCAATATTTCGAATTTGATAAACACTTTGTGAAATATCGGCTTTTGAAGGAAGGAAGGTTTTCTTTGTTAGTATTTGAAAAAATTCCATCCAACATTTAGGTCCGTAGGTTATTTGGGGGCCTCGGGATGAGAATTTGTGTAGGGGGACTTTATAGCAAATTTGATAAAGATTCACCATATGCAAATTTTATGGCCTTGTGTATAAGCGTTTTCCCGCAAGAGTTAAAATACCAAAAAAAAAAAACGCCTATAACTCGGGAACTTGTGAAGCTATATGACAGATTTCACTGATCAAGTGGCCACGTTTTAAGTTGTCTAATGCCGTCAGAAAGTTTATATCGACATCGGACAAACCGAGACGTTAATTAAACCTCCCTACCTATAAGGATCCAGAATATATATACTTCGTGAGGTCGGAAATTATTATTGTAGAAATTACAAACAAAGTGAATTTTAAGGGTATAAAAATTAAGACGGAGTGACACAAATTATTTATTAAATTCAAAAAATTATAACTATGTACACAAATCGGCGGCAACACTGCTAAGAAGAATATTCAGTTACCAGCAACAATGGTAAGAACAAAGTAAAACCTCGTTTGTTTTTAATTAAAATTTCTGCTGTTATTGCTATTAATAAATGCTGCTGCTACTGACTGTTTGAGCGTTGCCAGAACAGTTTTACAAGTTTTGGTTTTTTTTTAATCCGAACGTTACAGTAAGAATTAACAAAAATAAATTAAGGAAAAATTAAAGAATGGAAATATTAGTCGATGATATTTCGACGGAATTCGAATTGGCTGTATTTACGGCGCCTCTCTGACTAGAAAAAATGTGGCGTGTAAAACGAAGAGCAATAGCAAAACAAAGTAAGAGAGTAGTAACGGTATGATTCCATCTATCTTTGAATTATCGTTTTATTATGTTATACCTACCGACTGTAAATGCCGAAGATATAACGAACAATTTAAAAAAGGGGCCTTCTATGTCCGTGGAAAAAATGAAACTTTTAAATTTGTTCTGGAGGAATTATCAAAATACTTCCTTAGCAAAAGTGTAATGATTTCTTGCGAGCTTTGATTTTCTGACATGGTAATTGGCATATACTAGAAGGGGATTCTTAAATATTAAAAATGATTTTCATAGATGGAAATCTTTATGAGAACCTTTATAATATTTTTTGTTAAGTTGAAATCCGCCAAGTGACTGCCGCAAGCGTTAATACACATTTGTGCTCGTTTTATCGCATTTGCCATGCCCTTCCGCAAGATTTAAGGTGAGAACTGTTTGCATTTCTGTCGACTATTCTCCTTAAGGGCTGCGATTGTATGGGGCTTGTTGGTATTAACCTGCATAACACGTCCAGGAAACGCTTTCTTCACAATATATATTGCGGCTCTCGCTGTGTTGAAATCACATGTTTTCCAAGTCCCGCTCATTCAAGAAGTTGTTTATCATGGCCCTGTAGCGTTCTCCACTGCCCCAGCAATGAAGATTTTGTTTATTGAGCACGATTAGGAAATTGACGTCGAATTTCACGCTGCGCTAACACTAGCGTCCGATTATTGGTAAAAAATCTACACAATTATTTCACGTTCTTGCGGAATGTAGAATAGCAATTTCTGTTTGTATACAGCAACTGTATAGTTCACAAATGTCAAATATGATTAACGTACGACGCCATTTGCACAAATTATAACATCTTCCGATAGGGTGATTAATTTTGCGCCACACTGTACTATCTGCAAATATAATAAAAGAAATAATTTTCATAATTGTATATATTACTTGCTCATACACTGTGCTATGGTATGTATTAATGTCAACCCAAATTTAAGAAAAAAAAACCCTCAAATATTCTACAGTAACAATTAAATTCGGTTTACATAAATTCTTAAATATATGAAAACGAAGAATATCAAAAATGACTTTTGGAGTTATAATTGAAGAGTGCTTTAACGCGTTCATAACAAAGTGTAGTTTTTTCTTCAAATATTGAAAAAACAAAAGTTTTTTCTCTACATGATTTCATAGGTTCTCTATAGGCTTGTTATCCAGCGATTGAGTTGACCAATTTAATAAGTCGATTTTATTTTGTTAATGTACTTCGGGGGCTGTGCTAGATATTTGGAGGATGCCATGCATAACATTTTCCATCTAATGCAAACCGAAAAAAGTTCAATTCGTCATTGCAGAAGAGACGGTGATGGGCAAATAAAATTAGGACTACAAGTTCTTCTTCGAAACGTGTGGTTTATGATGTACAAACACATCAATGCAGACTTCTTTCATTTAATCTTCTAATTGTTCGTGAAGAGAAGCCAATGCCAATGATTTTAGGAAAAACACTCTGTATTTCAGTTGAGGTTTTAAATCATGCTGATAGTAAATGAAGCACTCGTCTCTATAAATTCTATTTCTATGTCGTAGTACCCCATGAAAAAATTTGAACGTGCCATAGATTTGAATATGACTTAATGCATTGTATACTATCTTCCTGGAGCAGTTCAAATTGAATGCAATATCACTAACGGTACTTCCTCTTGAGCCCATTTACTAAATATTCTGACGCTACGCATCTGTGCACTATTTACTTTTAGTCGTGGCTATTTATTATTTTTTGTTGTTTTTTTTTTATTAACTTTTCAAATAAAACTTTAATAAAACTTACCAACACGAATAACAAAAAATATTACAGTTTGTAAAATGTGTTAACCTGCCTGCTATTTTCCACAGAATATTATCGATCCTGTGATCGATATATCGGCAACACTGCTTTCTCTACACATGTACCCCTGCAGAATGTTCTTGCTTATAAACTTTATATAAAGCTATCTCTGTATTTTCGCTGCTTCTGCTGCGCTGCTGCTATTTTGTTCACTTTGGTTATGGTATGTTTTTGTTATTGTTTTGAATACACAAAGTCGTATTTCTAAATTTATACCAATTCGTTGTTGCTGTGTTTCACGAATTATACATTTTTTGCGTCTATAAATAGAACAGCCAGCAGCAGGTCATGGCTCATACTTGAAGCTCATACCTGAGTAAATAAATTTAAACAATATTATTTGCATTGAGATGATTTTTCTGCAGCTTTTGGAGAGTAAAAATGTTCTTAGAAAAAGTTAGGGGCTGCACGTTTGAGAAAATATTTCTAAGAACTTGTTTTAAGGTTTAAAATTTTTTATTTTCTTATATTGGATATGTACATATATATGTATGTATGTATATGTACTTACTTTTATATTTATATATTGACAAACGTACATACATGTGTTTATTATGTCTACTTCGGCTGTGTCTGCAACTATTAAAAAACTATTTTTCGACGCTGATACATAGGTATAATTTATAACAAAATTTGTACATGACATTAGAGATGGTATCGTGAGCAACATTTCACTCACCGTAACGCAAGGTCATGAGCAAGAAATCTAACTCATCTTTTACATTGTAAAAGAGGACTAAAATACTAATGATACAGGGTAACTATATAAGAACGAAAGGAAATTAAATTTAAATATGTAAAACAATAACGGTGTGAGGTAAAGCTAAATTCATGTCATTATGTATGCAATAGCACATCATTCAAATGGCCGCATCGGGCCCGCTGTTACTCCAGAGTTCCAGATAACTTTTTGATCAAAATCCGGATTACCAGCATATATTTCCAGCGCCCAACAAACGAACTTACGGTGTTGTCTATGGTCGTCCGGCTTCAATTCTTGTTTCAGCACAATCATATACGGATGCAGTGTTAAATCAAACCGCAAAATTACACGGGTTAACTCTCTGGTGATGCGATAGCAAACCTTACTGAATATTTCGACAGCTGGATGACATTGGTAGCTTTGCCTTTAAGGTTAAAAAATTGCTAGATTAAAATTCATATTACACTTGCTATGAATCATGCTTAAAGCAAATTAAAAAAAATGTACAAATTTTTTTCTGGAAAGCAGCAGCAAAGAAAAATATTTACGTTATTGTTATTGGTGTTTTTGTGCTGTTCAAAAAGAAAATAGCACAGCAATAGCAAATGGTTGCTGTCACATTTCTTTCTTTTGCTATTCGTTCATTTTGACCTGTCATAAATTCTTATAAGGTTAGAGTTGATTTTTTACTTACTTGAATTCTTAGAAAAGAAAAGTAAAAGGATAAACAAAAATTAGAAAGGTATTCCCGGTACCAATAAATCAAATTATGTGTATTTAAAAATTCCCTATGAATGCAAAGCACAGTTGCTATGTTATTTCACAACGTTGTCAATGTGATTGCTGTCATATTTGTGCTGATGCATTTTCGTTACTGTCATATTTTCAACAGTATGACCTAAGCAATATCTGGTAAAAAAAATTAACGAGAAGAAGTGCTGTTTTCTGACAGCAAATGTTTGATATATTTGCTTTTGCTGGACTCTATTTATTTTCACCAGCACAGTAACATCAAACTCAATGTTAATAAAACTTGTGGAAGTTATAGCATAGTGGTTTGGTGATTCTCCAGGATAATTTTCCTCAATTTTACCACATTACCGTCGTCAACGTCTTCACAACTCTCATCGATAGTAGTCAACAAGTCAATATTTCAAATACAATGTTGCGATGCACTTTATTCTATTTTGCATTAAAAGTTTAAACGATAATAACTCATTGAGTAAAATCAGCCTAATGAGCTGCTGAAAGACGGAATGCGTAATTTAAAGGCGTTAACGTAGGCAAACTTGTTTAATATTCATTGTTAATTTACAAATAAAATTTTAACCAACAATAGTGTTGTTTGCTACAGTGCTTTAATGTTTCAATTGATGGGTTTGCAAAAAACAATAACTGTATGAAATTAATTTAGAATTTGTAACATTTGAAAGAGATTCGCCCAAAAACCAAGATTCTAAAACTGAATAATAGTAAAATATATATATTTTTTAATTATTGAATGAAGTATTAAATCTAAGAAAGCACTTTAAGTTAAAGGGAAATGATTAATGCAGACAATAACAATTAACTAATCGTTGTGCAAAGCACATACATACGTGCTTACATATGTACATACATGCATATAGATACATGCGACATAAATATTGCTAAAAATGGAAAATTTTGCTTATAGTACAGGTGTGACGGAAATTATAGTAAGGCGGTTTTTTGTTTATTTTTTATGGTGTGCTAAATAAAATTCTATTAATTGTTTTTCTTTAATGCGGACGTTCCTATTTATAACTTACTCATGCCATGAATATGTATGTACATTCACACATACACATACATCTGTCTTATTATTTAGTTGGAATACACAGACTCATAGTCATACACTGGCGATCAAAAGTGTTTGAATGTTGATCAGTAAAATCTCTATAGAATCCTCAATAATAAAGCAAATGATAAGAAATTTTATTCTTTTTTTACTTTTTTTATTTCACATTATCGAAATTACAGAAATTATTAGGTGCCATTATTTTTTTTTTATTCAATTCGTCTTTGATTCGTTTTTTGTTATTACTTAAAGTAAATTTTAAATGATTCTTGATTTGATATTCCGACAGGGTGTTTTGATGTAGAATTTTGGAACGAATTCTGAGCTCAGAACGAAAAATGACACTGAAGATGGCACATAGCCGAAACCGGTTTGTCTCCAAACCAAACTTGACAAGGGATGACGGAAATTCGTTCCAAAATTCTAAGTTTTAAATCTTTTTACCATTATTATTAAAAATTAAAAGAAAAAAAAACGGAAGAAATTTGTGCGGGTAGTCATGTTAGGGAAAATATGTGCAAGATGTTTAAAAGAGACGGAATTTAACATCCAGTTCTGTGCCAAATGGTTGCCAAAAATTAACTTCAGGGTCGTCATTTTGAACGACTTATGAAAAATAATGGAACAAACTGTTCGTAGAGCATTGCGGAGATATGGTCTAGTTTCCGCAGTCAAGCAAAAAAAGTCAGCAGTGTAAAGTAAAATGTTCATAGCACGTTTGAAATTCTGTAAAAGTTAGGGAAATTGGACAGTTCAAGATTTTAAATGTGCTAGCGATTCCAGTCTGATGGTAAAGAATATTACGAGCACCGATCACATGGCAGTCTTCAGCGTCATCAAGTCATGCAAATGCTTGAATATGGCGGCGTAAGATGTTCTGCGGGTTTATTATGTGACGGAATGTTGGTCCATTAGTAAAGGTAGAAGAAAGAAAGACCAACATAATAAACAAATTCATAATCCCATAATCACTGACTTATTCCAAGCCCAACAAAACACACCATAAAAAATAATAAATACACTCTGCCTCTATGCGCAAATACCAGCTCACATGACAAAAAGATATATGACAAATAATAAAAAAAACAACCAATGAATACAAAGTTATTAAAACAAAAAATGACACTGAACATGGTACACAGCCGGTACCGATTTGTCTCCAAACCAAACTTGACAAGGGATGACAGAAATACGCCTCAACAGTCACGCACTTTTGGTTGTCAGTGTATAATATTTTCAATGGTTATCAATTTATTAAATTTAACTTCCGTTATTCTTACATAATCTGTAAATCGAAATCGAGGAACTTTATCGTTTGCAAAACCAAATCAAATTTGTATTTATTTTTCTGAAAATCGAAACAACGTAATTTTGCTGGCTCGTTTTACTCTCCAGTATAAAGATCTAGTCGTAAGTAAATCGGGTGCAATTTACACTTAGGTATAGTAAAAATGTGGGACTAAAAATCCAATTCGTATATTTAAGTTGAAGTATTTTCATTAATTATATTTTGCTATAAAAAATACGTTTATAAAACCCTTCCAAATTTTGCTTGAAATCACAAAACAAGTTTTATAAAACAAAGTACGTTGTTTGCTAAATACCATGTTATACGTAAAATAAAGACAACAATGAAGTTTAGGGAATATTTTAAGGCTTTTAATAAATAATCAACTCGGCCACTGTCGCTTGTTTTATGTCAAAATATTGCTTTAGTTTATTTAAAAATAGCCTGTATTATTATTTCATTTCATGTTTTAACTTTAAGTAAAACAAAATGGGCATAAATAAAATCCCGCCAATTTCGTTTTTCGTAGAAATTCATTCATTAATTTTAATTATACCAGTTTATTTAATATGTACATATGTATACATATTTTTCAAAATGTTTGTAAATGATCGTATTTGTTTTCCACACCTGGGATGGGAAATTTAATACTAGAGTACATTTTTTAGTACTTTTTACAAGGCGAAAATATCGCAGTATATCATAGTGACCCAAATAGTATTTGTTTTTTTAAGTTTTTTTTTTAAATCAAAATAGTATAATAATAAATAGTTTTCATTTTGCTATGGGTTTTTATTTTATTTTTATTTCCATCGATTAAATAGAGCAAATGATAAGGACTTGTTCCCAATTCGCTTGTTGAAGTTAGCAAAACTTGTGGAATAAAATCCAATTAAAATTAATTATATCGCGTGTTTCTTAAGCCCCTTTCACACTATTCTGCAAGTGAGATTTTGAAGATAGAAATCGAATAATAATCATTCTGTCTAAAAAATCGAAAGTAAAATATTCCCATTGCATTATGTGTTGACACTGTCACACTTAAAATGAAACAAAAATGACGTATTTGTTTACGTTGAGCAAGTACCAGAGAAACGGTACATTCGGTGGCGATGGTTGAACATTTTCGAGTGGGTGTCGGCGGAATATTAAAAGTATTAAAAAGTACATCAATTTTCAGCATTAGAGAAAATTCCTTAGTAACCAATAAGCAACGCTGTTTTGTGCCTATTGCTCTAAACACATAGACCACAGCATACTACACAGCTTCATGGCTACAAATGCAGTTAACTTCATATGTCGCCGTGTAGTCAGCTACTTGATTGTTTTTCGCCGGCAGCTACGTCATGAACAGCTGATAGGAAGATTGGCGTTGTATTATTAGTATTTGTGTTTGGCGAACAATGTTGCCACTTCAACTTTTTTTGCCTTAACGCAAAATCACTTATTTAAGAAATTGAAACATAGAAGAAACTTAATATGGTCAAAAAGAAAATCAAATAAATAAGAAAAAAATGTATTTTAACAGGTCTGGCCTAAAATACTTTTTTCGCACCTTCCATGTGGTATTTCAGGTAAAATAACTTGTTTTTAAATGTATATAAATATTTAGTCCATATATTCAAGCTGATTTTTTTCTACGCGTTCTTTGTAAATTGTCAACACTTTATTTGTCAATTGTCGTCACTAAAAATAGAAATGAGATTAAATTGGTGACAGCGACAATTGCAGTCTAGTAGTCATGTAGCTGAGATGCCTCCAAAAAAATCGCATTCATATGAACGTGTGTAATTTACTTTTGACAGATTGTAGTCTTTAGCTCGCTGTGGTCTATGTGTTTAGAGCATATGTAAGCTGAAAAATTCTGCAGCAGAGTGCTGTCAGCGCCGACCCAGTTGACTTATTTACTTGTTCAAGAGCTGCTTTTAGTAGTTTCTTCGTTTGCATCTGAATAATAAAATGAAATTTTCCCGCGTTTAGATATTTTTTCTAAAAATAATGAGAGCAATACAACTGTCAAATTTCTATCAGTCCATTCACACCATAAAACTCTCCCATTTTACTTGATTTTTGGACAAGTTTTATTCGATCTAATAGTGTAAAAGGCGCTTTAGAGCTATAATTCATCATTAATATACTGACACCTGAAAAAAAAACAGGGACAATTCGAGAAACTTCTAGTGACCTTCGTGTATTTTTCGATCGACATAGTTGTCAATCAAAGCAATTAATTCGAGCAACCATAGAGATCGTTTTCGCATTACTTTTACTCTACAGCAGACAACAAGCATTATCAAAGATGTCACAAAGTGCGAATTGAAGAAGGTGTTGCTGCTGTAGTGCGTAGTATCGACATCGTGCTAAACAATTGAAGTTGGGTCCACTTTATGGATAAGTTTGCGTAAAAATTTGGGTTTGCGGACATACAAGAACTTAAACCACGTGACCACCGGGTGCTGTACATTTGGTGAATGGCAAAATTGCCGCATTTGCAGTTAAGACAATCCAACAGAAAATAGCGGACAACCATTCGACCCAGAGAGTCACTGGTGTGTTTTATGATCCGGTGGAAATATTGTTCCGTCTTTCCTCAAATGATGACTGACTTTGTTTTACCACAATTGAATACCTTTAATGTGAAGGAGCTGTGGTTTCAACATGTCATAAAGCGCGTGTAATAGTTGATTTATTGAAAAAACCCTAGGTGAACCTATGCATCCGAAAAGTGGCGTCAAAGATTATGCGATTTTACACCCCTGGACTAGTTTTCGTGATGCTATGTAAAGACTTTATATTACTAAAATCTATACTATTAAAAAGGACCCGTATTTTGCCAATCACATTTAATCTCGTTCCTTAAAAAAAAACTTCTTTTAAAAGCTTCCCTAATGAGTACTTCCTTTTATACAGGGCGTCCGCCGGGAAGGTACTTTGTTTGTTTATAATTTTTGATTAAATGAAAGAGAATGGATCGTATAATGATAAATGTTTTATTTAATGTCGGCAATTATGTAGGGAATACAATATCAGATAAATGTCCGCCTCTGTTAGCCTCACAAATGCGAGCCCTTTTGAACACATTTCATTAATTTCATCACGAATATTTCTTTTGAGTTGCTCCAGCGTTTCTGGTTTGTTTGCATAAACCTTGCTTTTCAGATATCCCCACAAAAAGAAGTCCGGAGCAGTCAAATCAGGCGACCGTGGAGGCCAATCAACATCACCATTCCTTGAAATAACTTGTTGTGGAAAGAGGTCTCGCAGTAATTCCATTGTAATCCTGGCTGTATGCGATGTGGCACCGTCTTGTTGAAGCCACATGTTAGTCAAGCCCAAAGTATGCAATTATGGCGTTAAAAAGTTTTCAATCATATCACGATGTCGCTCCTTATTGACAGTTACCGTTACGCCGTTTTCAGTTTCAAAGAAGTAAGGTCCAATGATTCCTCCTGACCAAATTGCACACCAGACTGTTACTTTTAATGGATGAAAAGGTGACTGATGAATAATTTGAGGGGTTTCCATTGCTCAGAAACGACTATTCTGTTTATTCACATATCCATTGAAATGAAAATGTGCCTCACACTCATTATGATTTTTTTCATGAAAATCGGGGTTGTCATGGGCGAGCTGTAGTATCCTATTGGCATATGTACGGCGGCGTAAATGGTCTTCTGGAAGAAGCTTTTGTGTCAACTGAATCTTAAATGGAAACAAATGCAAATCTTTGTGCAAAATTGTGGCCAAAGTTGTTCTTTGAAGACCAAGCTCCTGAGCACGGTGTCGAATTGAGGTTGATTTTTTTCAGCACTTTCTTGAACATCAGTAATGTTTTCAGCCGATCTTGCAGTACGCTGTGGACCATGCTTGGGCCTATCAGCAACAGTCCCTCTTTCTTCGAAATCATTCACTACACGATAAATAGTGCACCTTGTTGGCACATTGTTCCTCCCAAAAATTTCACGTAACTTTCTCATCGTCACAGTAATCGATGATTGATTTTGATAAAATGTTTTAACGATTAAAACACATTGGTTTACCGAATATTTTTCCATAATAAATTTGCCACGTCTCTACTTCACGACTGCCAAATATGAACTATCAAGACGAATGTTTACCAAAATGGCGGCAAAACAAAACTACCCGCCGGACACTCTGTATAACAAAGTTCCATGTTGTATTACAATTTTCAACCTTTTATAAAGCTGATAATATTTCAAAATATATAAATGTAATTCGGTACTTCTAATGTCGAAAAAGTACTACATATTTCCGTTGATAAAAATTACCATTGAAAGAATTCGATTTTCCATGCCCGTTTTGCACGTATGCATGTGTGTATCAGTGTGAGAATTAAATACACATTAGTGTCGCAGCCTTCTATTTATAGATTTTTTCATAAATTCAAAAGATAATTTGCCAAATTTATAGTATAAATTTATAAGAAATTATTTAAAATAAAATAATCATCCAATATTTTTGTATACAAAGTTATTAAAAAGACAAGATAAATTAGTTTGTCATCGAAAAATTACGGAAATATAAAAAAAAACAAAATAATCAGGCATGTGATGAAAACCGAATCGATTTGAAATGGAATCGTAAGTTGAAATCAAAGAAAACGAATTTAGGCGCGACAAAAAACGTATCAATTTCATATTCCAATTTTGTTTCATTTTGAAGTGTTTACACAAAAAGAAAATTAGAAGACGGAGCCGATAATGCCTAGGCCGACGGCAGCTTCGGGTCTTCTGAAGAAAATATTGTAATAATTGGAATGGTTAATTTTAAATTGTTTTATACTAATCCTTTTTATTTTAAAAACAATGCAAATATCGTGAGAATAAATTCGGCTCATTGGCGACGGCTAACGTTTGCTAGACCAAATGTTATTATAAGTTTAAAACTTAATCGTTTCTTTAGCTTTGTAAAGCGTTTTCGAATAAATAATGAAGCTTTCTCGTGAACATTAGATAAACTTGATCCACATTTTATATACCAATCGATTTTTCCCATCATCCAGCGGGCATCAGCTTTGACATATTTCCCTGAAAGCAGTTTTTAGCATTCAGTTCGTAACGACTTTTTTATTAGTATGCAGGGCGCACCCTTATTGAAAGCCCTGACTGAGGGCTTTGGAACTTCTAATTTTCCAACTACGCGACACGGATCAGAACATCTACAGAGATTAACCTCTCCACCTCTGGGAATGCTTTATTGTCGATCACTATCTGATTCTCACGGTCCAACGCTTTTAGAGATTAACTCGTCCACCGCTTGAGAGGCATTTTTGTTATCTCTTACGGATTGCTACCTTGGCCAATTGAAAATGGAGTTCGTTCAAAGAATTATATAATTCCCACGAGTAATGGAGAAAAACATATCCACCCACACAGAGCTCCACATGCACGGGTGAATCTGTATTAATACTAGAGACCGAGCACGCATCCCTGGTTTATGCTGTTCCACAATGGATTAGGAATTTTTATAAGAGAGTGTGAATTTCTCTCCGCTTGACTTATTTAGCCGGACTCTTAGTAAGGACAAGAATCGGTCACAGGCCGCCACCACAAGGACTTATAAGTCAAAACAGTGCACTCAGTTACGGCAAGCCATACCTATGCCTACTAGTTGACGGCTCAGTAGCCGATCGATCGGAATGGCGAAGTCGATTTAAAATCAAGCTTGAGTTGGCTGTTCTCCTTGTTTGACTAAAACAACCGTTCCGGAATCATTGTATTCCGTTGACATGACTTCTTATGACTTTGTCTTTTTTCCAAGACAAAAGTTGCACGTTCCACGTTTTTGTTTGATTCCTCTTTTATATTTACAAGCCATATTCCGTTTGTTATACTCATTCTTTCTTTCTTTGTGTTTATTTTTGCAGATCTTTCTCGCGATTCTAATACTAATGAAAGGTTGCACATCGCACCAGGAACTTTGGATTTCAGTCGTATACAAGCTCCTCCATCAACAGATTTGGATCAACAAATATTAGAGGTGAGTTCACATTAAAACAGTTTTAAAATAAAATTAAATATTAACAAAAAACTGAGGAATTTATGGTTTGGGGGATTTGCTGTTTTTAGGCAGCCTTTCTTTTTATTACAGTTTGTATTTGTTTTCAGTTTTTTATTTATTATCAAAATTATTTGTTTGTTTTTGCATTTTGTACGATAACTGCTTGAGAAGCGAGATTCGAATATTTCTATTTTTGAATATGCAGGTGTAGTAAACCTTTCTTCGGCTTTGTGCCAAAAATTACATTAACGCAAAATAAAGGCGAGGGAAAGCAAGTTTGACATACTTATTAAATAAATTATAATTACTCTTCAAATGCATGAAAGTAATCACAATCATATTTAAAGTGTCGCATAAAGAATAAATATTCAATTCAAAGGCAGCAAACAGTTTCAAACAGGAGAGACGTGGCAAATATTTGACGAAATAGTCTTGTACATAGCCACACATGGGAGGAAAACTCCTTTTTATACCTATTTTGAGTGTGAACAAAAAATTTAATTTTAAAATAAAGAAAAATTTAAAAAAAAAATTTGTTTAGGAGTTCAATAACAAAGAAATTACAACATTTCTTGCGAACTGTTATAAAACACCATATAAAAATTATACATATGATACATATGTTTATGGAATAATGTTGCAGTAGTAATATTATAAACACATAAAATATGTATAGCTACATCCAAGCAACAATTTATTTTCTCATAAGCCTAGTACTCTGTTCGAATTTGCGAAGTGTTGAGCAACATTTATTATTTCGCTTGAAAAATTTGTCAATACGCTAGTGGTGACAATACTGCGGTTTAAGTATGCAACATTGTTTCAATTATGTAAACAAAAAACATGTTTATATGTATGTACATACATATTTATGTACAGATGTGTTCGATGAGTACAAAAATTATTATTCGAAAGAATCGGGAGAAAAAGTAATGAAAAAATTTAACAAATGGAAAACAAAACAATATTAGCTTGTGCCACTGCGCAACAATTAATACAAATTGCTATCGCTACCGAACAACTTTTGGAAGCCACACGGTCTGTTTCTTGGCATTGCGGTTACAATGTAGCTTATCGGCCTTATCCCAAATACGTTTTCTATTTTACCGCAGAAATAAGGATACGCTTTTCTACGTCACTAAATTTTCTTTTTTCTTTTTCACTTTTTAATAAATTTACGCTTTTCACCATTTTTATACTTTTTTGGCACAACAAATTTAAAATTAAAACTACAAATGCTTAACTGATCATCTGTGGTTTAAAATTCCGTGCGAAGAAAGTGCTGCTCATAATTGTTTCGCTGAAAATAAATGTTGCCAGAAACATTTTTTAGTTGAAAAACATGCTGTCAGAAACATTTAGTGTCTTTTCAAAAAGTGAACAGATTACTACTTCAGCAACATTATTTCTTTTTTATTTCGCACGAAGGTTTTTATATGGGCTTTTGACAGCATTTCGCACGAAATCATGAACAGAGTACCATGCTATACGAAATAAAGCCTACTTACTGTCCGTTCCAAATTGTAAAATAAATTTTTGGAACATTAACATAATGATAATATGTTAAAAAGAAACTTAAAATACAATTTTAGTTGGTTCTTCACAGACTCAGTACATTTAGCTATTTCTTCCTAGTTTGTTATAAAATTCTTCCATTTTGTATAGTTTTCTGCAAAACTAGGAAAAGGTTCACCCCACAATAAAAATTATACCCTTGTAATATGCACACTGTTTAAGTTTTTACGTGAAACAATTGGCCTTCCTTCATTTCGTGGGATGACAGACAAAATGTTGATTGTATGTTGAATATGGCAAATTGAACAGAGTAAAACTCCAGCAACTTTGTTCCGTCAATACTATATATGAACTTTTGTGTATATGGAATTTGACAGTAGCTCGCATCAAATGTTGAACAGAGTGCCAGGTCAAGTTTGGTTTGGAGACAAACCAGTTTCGGATATGTGTCATTTTCAGTGTCATTTTGGCACATGGCCTAAACCGGTTTGTTCGGTTTTTTATACTTTTTTTGTAAATCCCGTGTTTTGAATTGTGATTAATATCTGTATATTATTACGTTTAAACGTTATAAACGTGTTTAATTTTTCGCAGATTCTTTCAGTTGTAGAGTATCTTTTAAGTAATATACAACCGAATTTATTTTTTCTCGAAACATCTGGAATACGCAAGAATCCAGTAGATAGTTCTTAAGCTATAAACATCTCCTTTTCTGCTGTTTTCTTTCTTATGATATTTTGTTTTTGTAACTACTGACTGGTTTAGTTACTTGTGGTGTTGGTTTCTTAGCGTTTTTATTGTTTCCCCACAATATTCAATTCCTGGGATTCGTTTGTACCGTGTGATGTTATATCGTTTTTGTTTCTCAAGTTACCAGGAAAACGTGTATGAGTGTATGGCTGTTGTATTTGTTGTTGTTGAAGCAAAGCTTTTTCTGTACAGTGGGTACCAAAAGTATTCATACCCTTCAATTTTGAAACTTTCTGTACAGTGAAAATTCAAAGAGCTTTGGAACAAAACGTGAGATTAAAAAAAGTATACAAACTGTCGATATTTGTGTACCCGCATAAAAACATAAATGTGAACATAAGGACAAGTTCCTATCCAAAAGTTTTGGCCGTTAAAAGTAATGAGATGAAAATTGAGGACCGACCATATTCTTGTAATGTACACTACCATCTATTTTGTGCTAGTTTGGTAACAATCCCATAATTCTTTCTCATATTAGAAAGTTGAGTGTGTCAGTGAAAGGGTACTAAAATATGCACTTTTAACAACTACATATCTCGGGAAGCTTTAAAGGTAAAAATCAAACTTTGCCTATATGTAGAGCCATTAGGTTTCAAGTTTGATTATTTTATGATTAAATGAAGCATAGTTATGAGGGGGGTAAAACAGCGCCAATGGTTTCGTGTAATGTACAGATTGTGTGCATAAGCTTGGACTTGGCCTGGCGTACTGCCGTGCGCCTTAATTTGTTTCCATCGACAAAATATAGAAACTATATATTCCACAAATGGATTGTCAGCATTTATCTAAGCGATGAAAAAAATTCAATCGGTACTATTAATGCTGCCAAATACAAAAAAGAAAGATTTATGGAATAAAATAAAAGTACACCTCGCAATTTTTTATAGTTAATTACCTGTATTGATTCTAACAATTTTTATGAGCGCTGCATTCACTTGTCACCATGTTTGTTTTTATTTTCAGAAGATTATTTAAAACAGAAAAACATAAAAAAAACAAAAAGTAAACAAAACTGCGGTTCACAAACCGCAATATTTATGGGCGGCTATATTTAATGTCTTAAATTAAACCTAACGCATGTTTTAGATTTGTTTGTATATGCCCACCGTACATACATATGTACATCAGACATTCATATATACACATACACACATAAATATGTAGTAGCTGCACACAATAATGAAAAATTTTTGTTGCAGTTCTTGTTGATAATACTTTTGATTTTATGCACATACAGTGGAACCTCGCTGAATGCAACTAAAGGAAATTTAGACAGTTACGAAAACTGTAGTCATGGCGAAACTCCAATGACCAAATTATTAGCCTATCTAAATATAGGGTGGATAAATAAAGTCGCGCTTGTGAAGTAAATTATGTAATGTTGAGCTGTCATCCTTGGACATAATTTTAGTACAAACTTTAGATGTTTTACCAATGGAATTTCAATTGTAAAATATTTACTATAAAAATTATCAAAATTTAACTATATCCGAAAATTGCGTTCGTAATCAGGCTCCTTCGGAGGCCGCCGTGGAGAGTTTTGTGATCAAATGGCAACATCGGTCCGTCACCTCATCCTGATAAAGGATTTTTTGTCGTCACACATATATAATGTTGACATCAGTGATCTTTGGTGGCAGCAAGACGGCGTCATAGCCGGGCAAACCATTTGCTTGACTTCATATTGCATGATTAACTTCCGTATTAATACAATTAAAACTCATTACAAGTAATTGTAATTTAAATTACATGTAATAGTGTAATTGCATATGTAACTAATTGCAAAGTTTAGTTTGGTCCCGCCAGGTCTGCTTTTTCGTTAGTCGGCATCGTACACAATTTTGTTAATTTGTGTAAACACAGGTTCAATGTCCGCATCCGTTAATGAAAAACCATTCGAAACGTAACAAAAACGTTTATCCAAACTCAACGTTTTGACTAAAAACTGGTGCCTTACTTTTAAAAAATATTTGTTAAATTAGCATGTGTAACGCAGTTATATATTCCAGGTAGGCTTAGGTAAAGTATTAGTGGGGCTTCACTTATGGTCGCTTCCTTTAATACGCAGATGGTACTGTATGAACACAGCTCTTTTGTTAATGAAACTACCACGATGAATGTATGTTTGCCGGTTACGGCAAACACAATATATTTTGGGAGACCTTGTATTTGGAAAAATACAAATGAATATAAGATCAATTCAGGAGACCTTATTTTTCGACAAAATTCGGTTATATACGGGGATCTTGTATTCGACAGAAGAATATAAGATCGTTTTCGCAGACCTTAGATTCGCAAAAACTACGGCCTATGGTTCTTTTACTAGTGATACAAGAATTGCGTAAGTTCTCGGACTCTAGTTCAACATTATAATTCGTACAGTAGCAATAACTGCTGGTCTTTTCATGACCAAAACTCCACACTATACCCAATATTAATTATACACTAAAGAAGAATTATATGTAGCTAATTATAGGTAGCTAACCTATTACTAATGTTTGTTTGTCGACTTGCATAGCGGGTGTGTTTGTAATTTGTATCAGGACGTTACAAGCCAAAAATCCAAACAATATAATCGAGTGTTTTGCGTTAGACAAGGTAACGCTGTACATTTAAGCACACATATAGCATGTGAAACAGCTTACAACGCGCTGCAATTATGAAATCAGTCAGTCAGCATTCAACCCACTCATTTATATACAAAATTCTCTTATTATTTTGTTTATTTAATTTTAATTTATTTTTGTTTTTTCTAAGATTTTTATTGTTGTTGTTTTAGTCAGTTTAAATATATATTTTTAATTATTTTTATTTTTTTAATTGTTGGATTAATGTGTATTTCCGATCTCCGCTATATTTAATTAAGACAACACAACAAGAAACAAATTTTAGAAACAATTGTATTTTTTTATTCAAATTAACGATCGTTTATTTTTATATACATATGTACGTACATGTGTATGTGTATGTATGCGTCTCTTTCTGTATTTCTAAGGCAGAGTGAGAGCGAGACAGATACTCACTATGAAATAACCTATTTGACAAAGATGGTTTTTCTTATAAAATTGTTGGCGAAGTTATTAGTTTTGCAAAAACTTATAAAACTTTTAGTGCAAAATAATCCAATTGCATCGCACTAAATATACATTTTTTTACCCTACGTTGTCCATTTTAACTTTCTTTATTCTCTACTTCCGTCAATCAGTGGATCCGCGCCTTTGACTAAGCCATTTTCTTGCATACCAGCGTTGTAATTTATATTAAAGTCAGAGATGGAAAATACATATATTTTTTCTGTTTTTTACTTAGACTAGACATATGTACCACATACATCTACAAATTATTTAAAAAAGCAAAGCTTTGACTTGGGTTTTTGGGCTTTTTATGATTATTTATTTAGACTATTAATTTTTGTTGTTTTTACTAAAGTAATAAAATATGAAATTTAAACAAGACGCGTGTTTCTTTCAGAGTCTACAAATAACTGTTGCTTTTAATATTTGCCATATAAATATACATTTGTATTGTATTGCATTTCTGTATGTTATTCTTTTTCAAAATATTTTACAAAAAATTAACATAAAAAATAAGACCACAAATTCAAATAAGATCTTTACAAAAAACATTTAAAACCATTTTTACAAAAGTTTTGATAAAATATTTTCATATTGGCCTAGAAATTTAGTTTTGATCTCATTAGTGCTTATGATTTTATCAGTAATTTGTTTACGTACTACAAGGAATCACTTCGCTAAGAATTATTCGTGAGAGTATACAATTATCTAAAGCATCTATTCAAAAAATTGCGTGAGATTTGCTTAAATGGATGTATGTATGTTATGTATACCTTGCATTTTCTAATTTTTTTTTAAATTTAACAGAATTTCTGATTTTTAAAACATCTTGAAAAACCAGAAATGTCATTCTGAAAAGGGGATTTTTAAATTTCCTTGAAATAAATTTTATCCTGGAATTTCTTAATTTAAGTTCTAAAGCAATGACGTAATACTACTCGTGTTAGGATATTATGCACAACCGTGCGAAAGTGTTCCAGGAACGTCAGCTATTTTATTCGTGAAAAGAAAAAAATTAATAACTTCGATCAAATTGTTCAAGATGACAAACTTTGAGGCAGTGCCGATTATTAAATTTAAATTGCGACAGTGACGCCAACGTTTGGAATCATATTTTTAAATTAATGCTGTCATTTCTGATAGCGACCATTACTTTACTTTGAATCTTTAAATAGTTAAAATTTAATATACCTTATTTATTTATATAAATAGTATTGTTGCAGATTCTTTATTTGATTCTTTATTAGATTTTGAAACGACTTTTCGTCATCCCTTGCCAAGAGTAGCTTGGGTACAAATCGGTTTCTGCTTGCTATGTGCCATCTTCATTAAAATTTTTCGTTCTGAGAAGTTTGTATCAGTTCGTTGTGATGAAAGACAATACATCTTGTGTTTGCTTTGTTAGGTCGGCTATTTTTAGACCGCCCTCGTATGTGTGCACAACTTTATATTTAATTGTTAAAATTTAGAGTAAACACGATCAAACATTTAACGTAAAATATTTGCCCCATCTGACAACAGATTTAGCGCTTTGTCGGTTATTGTTTTTATTGCGATTCATGTGATATTCTGTCAACGTACATTTTGATGTTCGCACAGAAATTTGGCTTGTGAAGACTGTGTGTTCGTTGTTTAAAAAATTTTGTCCTAGCAATTGTTCGCACAAGGCTGTTCCGCCATCACAGATAAAATATTAAATATGTGTGTGTGCGCTTGTCTGTAAACATTCGTACATAACCTTTGCTCAGAGCATGGAAACAATCTCGAGGAGAGAGAAAAAAGTATGCTCAAACTAAACAGCAACATCTACAAGTATTTTCCACACAGAAGAATACACATTTTTACCCGTTAATTAGCCACCGGTCTCTCTATGTGCAAACAAATTTGTGGCTTGTCAAGACGTTGTGTAATTCCTTCAGATTCATATATTACTGACTTGGCTTTTCTCAAGCATATAATGTGTTATTTTCAATTACAATTACGTGTAATTACATTAAATTACATGTAAATTTAATTGAGTTCAGCCCAATATTTTAATCGTACTTAGTATATGAGATCAATTGTATTATATCTTATTCGTGGAATAGTTGTTTTATTCACGAGTATCTATGTATGTAATTATTTATTATAAAAATACGTTGCTTCTTTTGTGTACTGTGTTTATATTCTATATTCATATACATATGTATATGTATGTACATAAATGTAAATGTATATATACATACATATGTATATATGCATGTATGTATATTGTTGTATAAAAATAAACTTACAGTAACTCACAAATGTTTTTAAATGGTGTTATATACATATGTAGTATATGTATGTGTGTATGTAATATGTTTTGGCTGTATTGAATTTTTCTTTACTAATTTGAGAAAATCTTTAAACCGTAGTAAAATGTTAACAGAATGAAAAAAAATTTTTTGTAAAGGGACAGACAACTACACAAAATGTTTTAATTAAGTTTCATAATTATAGCCTTTTTTAAGATTTCTTTGAAAAACAGTGTTTTTCACTCTTCCATTCCGTAATTCAAACCGGACCTATTATAAGCCAAAAAACATTCGCCCATAATCATAATCAAAAATATAGTATATTTTAAAAGAACCGAAGTTGACTTTACTTCAGAGGTCTTTTGTAGACAACTTAAAGTATGCATTTGGTGTGAAACTCTACTTTAAATATAAAAGTTAACTTATCACTTGTTTTTCGCTTAGTTTTTCGTTTAGTAAAAAAATTCCTTCAAAAGAGAATTAATAAGTTACAAGATATTGGCAGATATCTTGCAATTATTGATGATTTTGAGGAAGAGTTTCATGAAAATAAACATAAAAGAAGGTTAAATTCCTTCCGACTTTAGGAAATAAATTTTACCACTTTTTTTACATTTTTTTTATAACATAGCGTCAGCTGATTGCATGCAAACATTGCCTATATTTGGGGTGGCACCCATTTGAAGCTTAAAACATACTTTTAGTCGAAGTTAGCAAAATTGTTAATAATGTCTTCTAAATCTAAAGTCGGTCTTTAAAAGAACCGAGTTTTACATTTTGTTAGGATTAAACAAAACTAAACAAAAAAGGAAAAAACTTTCTTCGTTTACGATTTTAAGTCGCAAAATGGGTCGTTCAAGGGTTTGCAATCGCAATAAATTTGGCGATCGCAAGCATTTAGCTTGTAATCGGTAAACATCAACTATAATAAAAATAAGTACAAATAAATTCCAATGTGGCTTCTTGTTATATAAAAAGTAGTATACGTTTCTTAAAAAATTCATTACAAAATATGAAACGAAAATTTTTGTTATTTTAATTTCATTTTGCGTCTTTATTTTCTTTTTAATAGGCGATTTGAGAGTGCAGATACATGAGCACATATTTTTACGCTTCGAACTTCGTATGTATGTATTTTCGAAATTTAAACAAACGCGAGAACTTTATTTTGCAAATCATGCTCAAAAGAAACCGCATGCCTTTTAACAATCCCGCGATTTTCAGCGTATAAATATAAAAAATATATAATTTCAGGCATACAAATTTAGCAATAAAAATAAAACCAAAACACGATTTTTTCGAATCTAGATTTATTTTTATAAAAATAGTTTTATTGTAGTACATAGTTTACTATAATAAAAAATTTTAAATAATTATTAATTGTTAGAAAAATGTGTTTTTATTGGTTTCATGTACAAAGTAGGATTTTAATAAGCCGGCGCTACGCGTTGTGTTTCTTATGCTAGCGAGTGCTAAACATTCTCTTTGGAGACTAACCCGTCTATCCCTTGCGAGATTTTCTTGTCAATCCTCTTCACCTCTTGCAAGGTTTCATTGTCCATCCGTATCGGAAACTCACGGTCCAACGTCTTAGGATTACCTTTAGAGATTGACCCGTCCACCTGTCGCGAGGCATTCTTGTCCATTTCTTTCGGCTTTCTCCCTTGCCAAATTTAATTTTTAAGAATTACGAATCCTCTGTTTCATTTATTTAAACACAAATTCTAAAACATCAAAACAGTACTTTCTTCAAACAAATTAAAAACTAGTCTTTAGTCAACTTTTTTTAAGGACTTAGTTAATGAAATTGTATTTATAATGAATTTTTTCAATAAGAATCATTTATAATTTTCAAATATTTGATAAAACCCACAACACTTTTACTCTTAAGTGTATTTTGTTTATGTATGTATGTATTTATAAATTTACTCGTTGTACCAACCAACAAAAGCAGCCATATTTTTGTGCACTATTAAAAATAAAATAAAATAAAAATTATGTAAAACAAAAATATATCATTATTATTTTTGTTGCTGTGTTTCTTCGTTATATCTGTCGAGTTTAAAAATATTCGTATGGCAAGCGGAATAAAAAATAAACCAGAAAAAGAAACATTTTATTTTTAATTAGGTACTTAAATACATTTTTATTAAAAAGAAGAACTGAAATAAAAACAAAAAATACAACATTATTTACATACAATACAAAGCAATACACGAGTAAAACATTTAATGTGAAACAGTTATTTAATCGAACCGAACAGAATTAGCAGAAAGAACAACAACAAACACAAACATTCTTTGATTTGGGCTTTTTTTAGACGGCCATACACAATTTCTTTCTATTCCTATAAATACTCATTTTATCTCTATCTATAGTGACGATTAAAATGTATACCAGCAAACAAGTACGAGTGTCATTATTTATATTTTATTTAATTTTCTTTTTTTTCTCAAGATTTAATTAATGTTGTTGTTTCTAAATTTAAATAATTTTTAAAATAGACTAACTTGATTGTTTTTCTTTGTTTAAAAAGGTATAAATTGAACCATATTGATTTAATGCAAACTTGTTCGTGGGACCGACCACCTGTTGAAAAGACAACTACAACACAAAAATTTGTCGTATATATTTTTTTAAATTTTATTTATGTAATATGTTACACCCTCAAAGTGATGAAGAGTTAGATCAATTTGATTAAATCCGTTTATGTTTGATGTATTTCTTTAATCAATAAGGGTTGCAGACATTTCGCAATGGCGTCTTAAAAATCTTTAATAACACTTTTTAATGTTATTAATTCTTTAAAAACTCGACAGCAAAGCTTAGCCAGTTTTAATATTTTTGAAAGTTTTAAAAGTAAAGTTAAGTAAAGCACTCTTAAAGCTATGTTTTCGATCAAATACACTGTCATTTAAATAACAAACTCTAGATTTGTTGCAGCAGTCGGTCCTTTTTGAGGTCATTTTCAACCACTTTTCCCACATTTCAGAAAGTATCTCGGCGATAAAGTTGGTTTTCAAACGCTTAAACGTTAGACGATTATCCGTGTAGACGCGGTCTTTGACGTAGCCCCACAAAAAAGCCTAACGGCGTCAAATCGCATGATCTTGGTGGCCAATTGATGTCGCCAAAACGTGATATTATGCGTTCTGGAAACTTCCCATTCAATAAAGCCAAAATCGGTGGTGTTGTGTGGCACATGGCACCGTCTTGTTGAAACCACATATCGTCCAGTTCAAAATCTTCAATTGCAGGCTAAAAAAAGTAGGTTATCATATCGCAATACCGTTCGCGAATTTACGGTAACGACTCTTCCAGCGTCATTTTAGAAAAAAATACGGCTCAATAACACCTGCAGGCTATAATGCAGAACAAACAGCCACATTTCCCGTCACCACCGAGTTAGAAATGAGCTTTATCGCTGAAGATATGCTAAAGCACCCAATCAGCATATCTACGGCGTTGTAATGGTCAGCCGGCTTTAATTGTTGCGTGAGTTGAACTTTGTATGAATGCAGGCCCAAATCCAAATGCAAAATACACCATAATAAGCCGTATGAAAGACCCAACTGCTGAGAAGGCGGTGGAATCGACTAATTCGGAATATTCTCCACACTTTTACTAACAGAAGCGATATTTTCGGCAGAGCGCACATTGTAATCATGCAGAGGCCTGATCACAACATCACAATTCATTGCACAGTTGGTAGATTATAACAATCATAATCACCCCGTAATGCTCGAAAATTTGCCACTTTTGAACCACCACTTTTGTAGTAAGTTTTAACTATTCTTACGCGTTCTTCGGTTGTTAAACGATCCATTATTTGGCAAACTTTTTACTAAACAAATGACACTTCAGATGACAAATATATGACAGTTGACAGCCATAAATTGAACTGTGTTTTGTAAAACATCTGCACAATTTGCAGGCGTTGTTAAGGTGCCAGCCTACTTATGATGAAATGACAAAGAAAACTGAGAAAAAAATAACAACTGTCAAAATTTAGCACAAATCAAGCAGTATCGCCAACTTAAAGTTCTATACCTCTAAAGAAACACGCGAAAAAAAAGTTTTTGGCTAAGTGATTCGGAGTGATATGGATAAAGAACAATTTTTGGGCCATTCGAATTTGACATACAATTTTAACTTTCCATATTAAAAAGTGAATGACCTAACGTTCTTATGGAAAAAAAAATCATAAGTGGGGTTGGTTGAAATAGTTATTATTCATAGTCCTAAGTTTCTTTAGTTTTGGGTCATAATCTAATCACTAACCAATAGCTTTTGAGGAGAATTTTTTTATTTGAACATATTTCATATACATGTGTATATAATTATCTAGTCTACCTTGAGTGTATTTTTTTTTTTATTTTTTCTATAATTGTGTCTAATTTGAAATAACAAAAATTTTTAATGAAAACATTTTTACCCATATGGATTTTAAACAAATATCGGTCAATTATTTGAACGTGTGGTTTACCTCCACATTTTTTGTGTCACGAACCACGTTTGCTTGTAATATCTTAAAACAACAAATTTAAAAACAAGAAATTCATTATTTCTATATACATATAATCTTATTTTAGCTCGATACAATTTTCCCAGCGATATTCAATTGCTTCGATGCCTGGCTTATTGTAAGCACTGTGTAGCTGCCTAAAGTAGCCACCTCTTCATTGTTAGCAAATCTTTTACCACCTAGCCAGTTTGAAAATAGAAAATAATTCAAGGGACTTAAATCTGGCGAATAAAGTACCTGATGGAGCAGTACGAACTCAAATTAATTGATTTCGGTCCATCTTGCGCACAGCTTTCTTATCTTCAAAGCTCGGCCAACATGTGATGAATAGAACTTTTGAAATGTTTATTATTTCAGTTAGCTCACGCACCATCAGCCGACGATTATCGAATACCAATTTGTGGATTTTCTTTTCTTCAATATATTATAGTCGCATTGGTTGGACTGAGACTTTCAAATAAAAGTATTGAATTACATAACAGTGGCCAATTTTTTGAGTGTTTTTATATTCACCGAGAACGTTTATTTTTGATGACTTCAAAACACCATACAACGTGGTGGCGCCTTGAAAGTAAAACCATGGTTTTGTAAGGTTGCCTCTTTTCACCAAAATATTTTTTTTCAAATTACTGCCGCCATTTTTATACGTCAGGTCGGCTATTTTTGGGGCCGCCCTGGTATATAAGTACATATATTTAAAAACTATAAATCAACCCATCTTATCATCGCTGGGAGTCCCAACATATTTACAGAAAATGTACAGTCGAATTAATTCTTCGAATACATCCTGTAGATTGGCAAACTTTTTAACCTTTTACAAAATAAAGATTGTGACTTAAAATAAAATTTAACATACGAGTAGTTTTTATAACGTAATCTGTTAAGATTGGCAATTAAAAGTATTAACAATGTACAAATATGAACTTTCTCCAATTAACATTCAATTGGCAGCAGAGCTGAGGTAGTCCCTACCATTTTTTGTTTCGAAGCCCATTCTTCAGAACTCTGTGCACATTTTGCATATAAAATGAAAATCGCATGATTCTCTCAAAATCAACTGCGTATGAGGTTCAGTAAATTTTATTAATAGATTTAAATACAAACGAAAAATTTATAAATATACGCACAATAAGAAAAAAAAATAAAAATTATAAAAAAAACACACACATTGAGTTGCAAAACGCAAATAGCATTTCGTTTTAAAAATAGCGACATTCTGTTTCTGGTGTAAAAATAAACACAAAAGCAGCACACATTTTCATCATCGTAATCATCGATGTAACCCATGTAATGCTCTCGTCACTACTACTCTTTACTCGCTCTCACTCGGTAGCTCACAATCGTTATACACTCACAGAAAAGACACATGTATTCAAGGCTAAAATGGCTGCATAATTTTAAATACGAGTAATAATAACAACAAAATCAAAAATAACCTAAAAATGTAAGGTGGTTGATCTTAGAATTTATTTACGAGGCTTTGAAAGTGCATATTTTAAACTATGCATATGTGTACTCGTATGTACTATGGTACTTATCTATTTATATAATAAATATATGTACATATAAAACACAACAGAAAGTAAACATTTAGTTTAACATTAATAGAATTTAGTTTCTTGCAACTTTCGATTTTTTTTTTTTAACAGGAGTCGTCATATTGCGACATTCGATTTTAATCGGAATTTCCATATAATTTCTATTGAAATGCCATTCGATATCGATGAGGGCAGAAGGCAAATTGTAAAAATAATGAAACTGTAAATATGTACCCTGTTTCTAACACTACGCTTGACTCGCTGTTTTAGGTTGACAGATTTTAATTTCATATACCATTACCAATAAGAATATAAAACGAATTCCGAGTGCAAGCAAGTCTTTACCCCAGAATTGTCAGTTTTTTTTTTAGATTCCCCGCCAAATGGCTTGGCATATATCGCCCATATCGTAAATATCGCCAACAAATATTTTATTTCATATTTCAAAAAAATTTTAACTTTCATCTGCTTTGTTGTACAAATATGAAATTCAAAGCGAACTTGCTTTAATTCGCCGATGTACATATGTTGCTAATCAACCTTAAACACATGTAATGAAACTGTCGGACAGTACATTTATCAAGTTCTAAGAAAAGGAAGGTAATGTCTAGTGATGGCAAGAATAATCGAACAGCGATAATTAATCGATTATTTCGTTGTGATTAACCATTTAATTGTATCGAACATGTCTTTCCGTTAATCGAGGAAAAATGTATAAAAAATGCTGATGCTTTCATATTTGGGGGAAAATAAATTAAAAATGAGCATTTTGTGCCAATTTGAACGCCGGTTTAGGAATATGAGAAAATAATTTTTACTGTCAGCATGACCTATAGTATACCTCAGATTTAAAAATAATCTATTTAAAAGATAATTTGCAATATCTACGAATATGAAGGGCGTAAGAAATGGAAATTTTTTGCGAAATGGTTGCAAATGGAAGCGACATGTCTTCTATTGATGTTGAATTCAATTTATAGTTTACCACAAGTCTTGGGCTCACAAGTGAAAGGACAACGACTCTAATCAACGACCTTCAGTTAATCGAATATTTTTTCCGGTTAATTGCAAATAATATTTTTTCATTTCATAATTAATTAATTAATTCATTTTATTTTTTGCCATCACTAGAAATGTCATACTAAGCGTTAAAAAAGAGATAAAAAATTAAACACATACAAAAAAATAAGCATACGTCAGAATTGTCGTGTGAAAATTTGTAACGTGTGACATGGATACTCGTGTGTATGTTGCTTAGTTTATGAATTGACATACTTAAGTACTCGTATAGAGTTAAAGGAAACTTATGTCTTTGCTTACAAATATGTACACACATGTGTATTTTAATACATCCCCATCATATAATGCACACACAACTCACATTTAAACACAAATTATCAAACCAACAAAAGCAAATTGGAATCACATTAAGGTTCCGAAAAAATGTGCAACAGGTATTAGCCGCACTAGTTCCTTAAATGTCATTATAGAATGTGAACTAGTTTTCCTACGTACATATTTTCATTTTTTGTTGCTCATTTAAACAAGTTCTAATGTGTTGTACCTCCCATAACTTCAGAAGCGCTTGTGTGTTTTAAACTGATTACAATTCCTGGGGCTTAGATTGACAAATATTTGTTTAACAAAAAAATGTGTCGATATAAACTTAGGATTGGTCGATTGGCAGTCTTGTTTGTAATAGGGACAGATTATACAAATATAACAATTAAAATTTCTTTTAAATTTATTTAAATTTCTTATTTGATGTATAACAAAGAAAATGAAAACCAAATAGAAAAAAAAATTTAGCAGCACATCGCTGTGTTGGCCATTAAATGGCCACCTCTAAGCAAAAATGTATTTATTCTATAAATATTTATTTATAGAAGTTCATTAGTAGTTTACTATAAAATACACTTCGTTTTTTATTGCATTTTGTGAAGATTTTTTATGTAAGTCAGTTCCTACACGAGCATATAAAGGGTGTGGCATCCAACGTTTGGAATTTGAATAGACTACAAAAAAAACGAATGAATACTTTTTTAAAATATTGGGTTTTTTTTTATAAAGATTTAACCTTAATGCACAAAAACGACACACCACATTATTTAAATGACTACCACAGGTGGCCTTACATTACGCCATCGCAAAAATCATCTTTTCGGCGAGGCCCATTTTCACATCGGATTTCTTAATAAAGCTAAACTTGTACCGAAAGCAAGCAAAGATTAACATGGTTGTGGCATGATTACCACAACCATATTAAGTCCTCTTATTCGGTACTTAACACTCTTATATACAACTCTTTAGTACTAATTTACACAGTACACTTTTGTACGCACAGATATTCACTCCAAGAAACCTCAAAGTCAACTATTTCTTCTGCAGTGGACGGCACCTTAATATACAGATCACGGCCGCTTCTTGAAATGTTCCGAACATACGCGAAATTGCGCATAATTTATTTCAGTTGCTGGCTTAGTAGTTTTGTATATGTGTTTGTGTGTGTGTGTGTGTGTATCTTTTGTTTACTTTTTCTTGCTGTAGAAATTGTTTTTGTTTCTAAGTTGAATCGCGGTTCAGGGAATTTCTGCTACGCAATTTGTTTTTGCTTTATGTTTATGATATTGCGTATTTGTACATTCGCACAATAGGTCGTTTCACACATCTTTGACTATGACTTTGTAACAATATTTATTTTAAAAACGATAAAAGCAATTTTAAGTATTGCAGAAACTTTTTATTTATTACATTTTGGTTTTAGCTCTAGGTAATTCTATATCGCTATCAAACAATATCCACCATATATCGACTGTAATAGAGTGCGTTCTTCAATATGTGCTCCTTGTTTGTTACTTCGAAAAAAAAATGATTTTGTTGTACAGTGTCATTTATGCTTTTTTAAATGTTTCGCACACAACGAATGTTTGTTAGAACCTACATATTTAAAATTAATTTTTGTGTTGATTTTATCATCGTTCTTTTTTCTTCTCTAACCAACAACACGCTGCTATTTTTTTTTACACAGCAAAAAAAGTCATATTTTAAGAGTTGTTAGAAATGTATAAACAAGAATTAAAACTTATTCCTTTTTCGTAATAAATTAAAAATAATTTTTAATTTTATTTATTCTATTTCTGTTTGCAGTTGAAAAAATCACAAGAATTACAGAAACAAATGTTGCTTCATACATTTCAAGAAAAATCAAAACAATTGGAATTACAACATAAATTGCAATTGGAACATAAATTTCATGTAAGTTCGTTCCTTGACACTTGTTTAAAACAAGCTTTCAAATTATTTTCACTTTCGTTTTCTTTGCCTCAAAGTTCTTTTTTTTATTAATTTGTTTTTTATGATTAATCAAAATGCAAAATATACATAAGTATAAAAATTAACTTAATGTTGCAAATGTATATTTGAAATGTACATGAATATAAATCTTGTTAAACAAAATTTGCAAGATTTAAAATAAGTATGTCTATGCAAAAAATATAACCCGCTTGGCGTAGTGCCACTCCCAATTATTCGCTTGACGCCATATAATTTTGTATTAAAACCACTTGCACAAAAACTAAGTAAAGGCTTAAGTGCATTTTATCATTAATGTTGGTCTTAAGTTTATATTTTACAAACTAAATATATTGAGCTATTCAGCGGTTCGCGAAATTTCGAAAATATTAATAATTAATAGAACATTGTTTCGATATTAAATTTGAATAATATTTATTTGTTTAAATTGATTACGTTACATTTAATTAATAATTAACAAACATTTTTATGTATTTATAATTTTTTTTTTATATAAATTTAGTATGCAGTTCACACACATGGTGCTTATCAGGAGTTACAAGAACAAAGAATTATATCAGCTGCTGTGGAAGATCAACAGCAAAGAGAAAGACGTGAAAGGGAAGCGGTAGTGAAACGTAAAGAGAACAGTGCAAACGCTAGTCCAGAAGTTAAACAAATATTAAATGTATGTTGAAATATACATAATTATCTTTATTTTTATCAAAACATCACATATATTAAAATCCCATCCAATTGTAGTGTTTTATATTGAATCGTAAACAAGCCGCCTCTTCTCCAAATGGTATGCAAACAACATCACCTTATCGTAATAGGTGAGTAGTAACGTATAATGTTTGGTATGCAATTATTAGACAGTGTGAACTTATTCTCATTATTAGAAGCGTTGTTAAAAGCTCATCCGGTGAATCGTTACCAACTGGTGCTGTTGCCAGTTCTCATCCATATAAAATCCCGCAACCACCTCCATCATCTATACTCAAATATGAATCTGATTTTCCCTTGCGAAAAACCGGTAAGTTTTTAGTCTAAATTTTACCAAGCGTATCTTTGTATGTGTATTTTTGTTCATGAAGAACAACTTCCAGACAATTTGTGACAATTGATCAGAACTTTTATGCATGTTTTCTCAAACAAACTAAAGAAACATTTTTAATTTTTTAATGTTATTGCGCCCATTAACACTAAAAACAAGTGCTAAATTGTGAAATTTTAAAACTAATCAATATCTTAATGAATTATGTATTTTAAAATACATTTCGAGAAAGAATGTGCGAAAATGTGATAATTTAAGAAAATACATGCACAAAAAAGTTTATTTACTGCTTAAGCACAACAAAAAAATATGAAACCGCTAAATTCTCTAAATTTCCCATTGTGCTTTTAAATTAAAAAACCCAAACTTTTAAATCGAAAATAAATGAACGCAAATTTGTTTTCCTAATAAAGCTACACAAAGGCTTAGCAATTTCAAAAATATACTTAAAGAATTAATTTCCTTATTAAAACACCGAGAATAGACGATGCATCATATTTTTATCCTTCTGTAGGAATGATGAAGAATGTCGTTCAAACTTAATTTGTTTATATAAACTAGATATATTACTTTATAAAATAATGCTAACAGATTATAAATGCCGCTGTCTAAATTTTAATGAACGCCGTTGAAAATAAGTTTTTCCAAAAAAACCCAACTTCGAAGCGCTAAAGGACCACGAAGATAGTCACAGTTTGGACCAGGGACCGCAAATATTCAACCCAAAAAATCAAAATGAAAGAGAAATGCTACAAGATTAAGAAAAATACACGAACGCCATCCTTGTTACGCGGACTACTACGCTACATTATTTTTTTAAGTTTTATTAAAAAAATGATTTTTCAACTTAAATTGTTTTGCTTGAAAAATAATAGTTATTTTGTGAGTTTTATATATTGCTTGAAAATTTAATTTTTGTCAGTTACCAAGTTACTGTGGAAAGAGCGTTTTCTGCTTTACAACTGATATTAGCTGATTTAAGGACAATATTATCTCCAGAGTCCGCACAATTTAGAGCGAACAATAAAACTTGAAAATTAATCATTAAAAGGTTTTTTTTTCAATAAAACATAGAGTCGTAGTCCCAGGTTAGGTCAGAAATTAGTATCAAGAAAATGTTAATCTTTTTATTCTAAACAGAAGTGGTTATAAACAATTTTTTAGTAGAACGCCTTGTAAGTGCAAATCGAATGGCCCTCCTGTTTGCACCCTATCGGTAAAATTTTGTTTACAAACATTATTTTTTTATACCCAGTCTATTCAGAAACTCCGATTTAGCGAATATACTTCCTTTTGTAGTTTTCTGTAGTCGTAAAATGCAATACAGTATTTTGTTGTTATCCCACAGTGCAATATTTCAACAATGGACAAAATTCCTTAAAAAAATATGTCCCGTATTCGACCATTTCTTTTTTTTATTTATAATACAAACCTAATGCACTGTTACGAAATTGAACTTAAAACAAAATCAAAAATAACGGTTGACCTACATACACACATATGTACATATTAGCAAATAATATACTTCAATTATTTTTCATTCAAAATATTAAAATGATGTATTAGAATTCTCAGTGCTATTTAATTAGTTTTTTTGCGCATTCCAATTCTTATTCATGCGGTTTTTAAGGCATCCACGTGATTTGTGACCAAATATCTCAACAAACCACTTCATAATTTGCTCTGACAAGTGATTTATGTAGTTTATTCTCAATAACTTCTGATAAGTGAGTATTTCGTCATCTCATAAAATATTTGTTGTTGCTGTGAAAACAAGATTAATTGTGAATGGGAGGAATTCAGTGTTATTGAAGTTTAAAATTACATTTGGCAGACAACTGTGTTAATCCACTACTTGACTTTGAATATATTTGTGCTGTATTATTTTTTATGCTGCGAAATTATAATCCAAATAAGTGCTTTTCTTATTCTTTTATTTATTATATACATATTTTCAGCAAACATGTAGGCAAATAATTGTGCCCATCTATATTGTCAAAATGTGACGTGACTGTCTAGTAGGTCGATATTACGTCAGTTGGTATTCGATTTTACCTAACTTCGACAAATCAGTATTAAATTTCAATATTTTCGTTTGTTTGTTTACATACACATACGTAATGTATGTGTAATATTGAAAAATATCCAAATTTGTTTGATATTTTCAAAAATATTAAAGTAGTTTGAGATAATATATTATTGATATTGACAATTTTGATTTTGTTTTGTATATTAGTTCAAGTGAACATGTCGGAAATTTTTAATATCAATAAGGTCTGTTCCAGGTGCATAACAAAACAGTCCGAACTCACACAAATTAGTTCAAAAACTTTCCAGATAACAATTTTTGTGCAATTTTGACAGAAAATGAGAGAAAATTTTTTTTTATTTCCTGTACAAAGTTGTACGATCTTTTTCTTTGGACAAGTTCGGACTAGAATTAAATTGTCAGCTGTTTTTATTTTTTTTCATTTAAAAATCAAAACAAGGAAGAACATTTTTATTCAAAATTGATTAAAAAGCAAAGTGTAAAATTTTTCAAATAAACTTGCAGTTGTAAGTTCATATATCACTTTCTATAATAAAAAAAGGCTTTTAAAGATCAGTGAAGAAGTTATGGACAGCTGTTGCGAATGATGCGAATCTTTTGCATTTTAGGCGTCTAAAATCACTAAAATAAAATTTATTTGAGAAAGTACACAGCATTATTATTTCAAAATGTTTTTTGGACAACTTTGTCACATTCAGAGAGTAATTTATTTTTACTATCAATAGTTTGGATTATTTTATTACGTCCAGGTGCGCACCTGGAACTGACCTTTACAAAACAAAAGAAATTTTATATAAAAAAATTTAATTAAAATTATAGCTGTTCTTGACCTTTTTTAAATTTAATTTATTTAAAATTGTCCAAGCTTGAAGGTCTTTTTTTAAAAAATTATATTTTTATTTTTTTCGATATTTCGCTACTCCATTGTGTAGCATCATCAGGAAATAAAAATAACGAACCAATTATATATTAATGAAAAAAAAATATTGTCACAAAAATTCAAAAATTTTCCAAAGTTAACATAAAACAAAAATAACATGAGGTTTTTTAAATATTTTAAAAAATGTAAATACAGTTAACGAAAGAATTAATTTTAAGGCGGACACGGATAATGTTGCACAGATTTATAGACACTTAGTTCATAGAATAAGATAGTTAATATAAGTATGTTTTTAGGGGTTTTTGAATTAATGTTAAGTTTCGTTAACTGTATTTACATTTTTTAAAATATTTAAAAAACCTCATGTTATTTTTGTTTTATGTTAACTTTGGAAAATTTTTGAATTTTTGTGACAATATTTTTTTCATTAATATATAATTGGTTCGTTATTTTTATTTCCTGATGATGCTACACAATGGAGTAGCGAAATATCGAAAAAAATAAAAATATAATTTTTTAAAAAAAGACCTTCAAGCTTGGACAATTTTAAATAAATTAAAAAAATTTAATATAAAACCAAAATGTTTTTAAGTCTTTCGTTGATATTAGCGGAAATCACTCTTCGTTGCATATCTGCAATTTTTGCACACTTCGTATGATTTTCTGCCACAAAGCGTGAGTGTCTTTAAGCGTTTAGCAAATTTATTACAGAGTTGCATAAAGTAACTTTGCCGCATGCAATAAGGTAAGCTGCAGCCAGTCTATAAACGCTAACGCCGCCTCCAAAATGTTTACGCAAAGAAAGTATTTGGTGTGTGCATAAACTTTCTAAAAACTTTTATCAACTAATGGAAGTTTTGTTTGATATTTTAATTCTTAATATTTTAGCAAAACAAATTTTAACAGTCTTAGCTTTAATTTTAAGTCTTCAGAGGCAGTTGTTGAGACGGTTCCACCACCGTGAAACTTTGTAAGCACAGGTGTCTAGTTGCTTTGATTTTGAAAATAAAATGATATACACAGCTTTTTTAGCATTTTAAATTACCAATGTGTGCAATGATTTTTGCCATAGCATATTTGCACAAGTGTAGCAAATTTTAGTTTCATATATTTTGTTGATATTGTATGTCTTACTTCTTTAGTGAAAATCACACAAAAATGAATAGTGAACAGTTACATTGACATAGTCTATGAGAAGCTTAAATATTTTTACTAACACAAACGCAAATATTGAAAATAAATATTGATGCGTCTAGCAGCCGCTATAAATATTAGTTTTTTATAAATTTATAAAATGTATGCGAAAAGGCGCCGGTAGCTAGACCAATTCTCTTAGCATTGACATTATATTATTTGTAGCTGGTGCCGGGCTATGAGACATGCGATTTAGTCTTTTCCAAAACGACTCATGCAGCTCACTAAGAGAAATAGTAATAGCTCTTAATGCCATATAAACAGCCATATGCTGTTTGTACGCAGCAGACCAGAGGCGTTTCTAAAGCAGTTATTTATAGAGGTGTGGATTTTGTTGATATTTATTTTAGAAGTCCAACCGTAGATCGTAATACCAAGCAAGAGTTCTCCTATTGTTAAGGAACGACAAATGTTAAAGCTAGCGTCCTTTATTTCTAGTACAGATAAGTTTTAGGAGGTTGTTGATTTTACTTAACTTATATGTCAGTTGTCTTATATGGTAGATCCGTAGCAAATTTTTGCTCAAAAATAACCCCGAAATTCTCATACAGTTGGAAATTTTAAAATCTACATTTGCGATGCGACTAGTACGATCAGTGAAGTCCCTTTTCTGCAAACGTGTTTTGTCAGCTGGTATAACAGCACCTATGATTTCAGCCCATGGATTGACTCTGGTCCGGGCTTCCGGAAACCACAGCAAATATATTATCGGCGTAAATCCGAGCATAATCAATTCTAGGTAGAGAAACATTTTTGTCCACTTAGTTTGCAAAATATCACACTGTGCTCTGGTTGTACGTTGGAAATAAACAGTTATGATCGATAATGAGTTTTATCATACTAAAATGTATCAAGAACGAATTTTCTTTTCCAATTATCTTCTAAAATAAACCCCAAAAAACAAATTACTACTCTTCATTTATAACACACAGCATCCGAACCAAATTTGCTTAAGATGCGATTAAAACTAAGTGTCATAGAACGTAAAGCAAGAAACAGTGGACCGGCTGGGAAGAGAAGACATGAACGCCTGTTGCAAGTGGCCCAAAGAAGACAACAAAAACAAAATTCTTTAACAAGTACGTATGTTTTAAGAACGAAAATCGTATTTAATTCCAAACCATTTTTGGGAGTTCATTAGTAGAGAGTTAATACAACATTTCCTGTTTGTTTGGTCCTTCATAAGAAAAAAAATGTAAGAAAACTGATGGTTTGATTTATATAATAATGTACGCTTTATGTTATTTTACTTTCCTGTTGATGTTGTTTTATTTTATTTGAATGTTCATTTCTTCCTAATTTGTTTGTTTGTATTAACTCTATTACTAACTACATAAATGAATTTATAATAATGAGTTATAATCAATAAACGATTACTTTAATTAATTCCTACAACGAAATCGAATGCAAGAATAGTGTTGAATTGAACACGAAAAAAAGTATAAATATTTTATAAACTTGCAACGATTTCTAGTAGTTTTTTATTTTAATTTGCAAGCATTTAATTATGCAATCTGTTCCTCTTGTCATCGTTATTAGATTGCAGTAGTACAACCGACTCCGGCCCGAATTCTCCGCCATCATCAAGTCTGACTGGCGCTGGCGCATGTGTAGTTGGTCCTAATCGTGGCTCACCCACGAGCGCACCAATACAAGAAGAAAATGAAGATGGCAGTCAGTATCAACCGGGTCAGAGGGGCAGCATAAACGATTTGTCACTATTTAGTTCACCATCCATGCCAAATATATCATTGGGCCGTCCTCATTTACCGAACGCTCATAATTCCGCTGCAGCTAATTATGCCATGTTAGCTGCTTTGAGACAACATGTTGCTAGTGGAGGTGGTGGTAGTATTCCTCCTGTAGCAAACTCATCAGGTCCGCCCACGTATTATAATCCCTTAGCAGTAACATTTGGTCGGCAAGCTGTACCTGCTTCTAGCACTTTGATACCACCAACAGCTAATTCAGCTGTGGCGGTAACAGCACCACCTATGTCGCCGGTTGTGCGTTCAGCTTCAGCTACATCAACATCGTCATCGCAGGCTTCATTGGTCGGAGACGTGGCTCCTCCTCAAGCACATGCAGCTTCAACCGGAGCTACAGCTTTGATGCATGTTGCCTCTACCGGCGGTATTCACGCTGTAGCACATTCACCCCAGTCGTCCTCCAATATGTACGGACAACCTATTACAGATGCTCAGGTTGCTCAAGCTCATCTTAATAAACAAGGCCATAGGCCGTTGGGCAGAACACAGTCAGCACCTTTACCCCTAGGGCATCCAATGCTGGCTGGTAGTAACCAGTTAAATATTACTCCAACTCATTATGAAGACAGTGATGTAGGTTTTTGCATTATTTTTATAAAAATTGTATTCTAAAATAATTTCCTTATCCCTTAGGCCGAACGGCAAGCTTATGAACAACATTTATTACTAACACAAAAAATACGACAAACTGTGCTTACTCGTAGCGGAGCTGTACGTGATACTCAACTGAAAGAAGATGATGCCGCCGAAGTAATGGATCTCACCGATAAAAAGAAACCTCCAATAACAGTGTTAACTAGTACAGTCATTACGAGTACCTCACAAAATCTCCCAAATGCAACAACAGTGGTAGCACCTGTTCCCTTTGCCTCCGGGCCTCCCCCAGTTTGCATACCAAATAAACCGAATAAGTTAATACGCAGCAAGGAGTACCTACAGCAACAACGTGAATTATTGTATATGCAATCTCTGCATATGGATGATGCTGTCGCCAGAGGTCTGATGAGACCCTTGTCTCGAACTCTATCGTCGCCATTGGTTCATTTAGGCCCCCATGGTCTAAGTCAAATTCCCGATACTGGTCAGTCTACCCACATTCCTCATGCAGGACCCATTGTTACATCGTCATCAGCAGATCATATACCACCTGTAAATTTAGCACTACACGCTCATGGACGACAACATCTAATGGATTTGTCTACTCGAAATACACAGCTGTCCACCACCGACCAACTGCAACAACATGCACCACCTCCAACACCAAGTAATAATTTGTCTGTATCGCATACAATTACAACAGGTTTAGCTTATGACAACTTAATGCTAAAACATGTTTGCATATGTGGCAATAACGGTCTTCATCCGGAGCACAGTGGGCGCTTACAAAGCGTATGGGCTAGATTAAATGAAACGGATTTGGCTAAGCGCTGCCACCGCTTAAGATCTCCGAAAGCTACAATTGAAGAAATACAAACGATTCATACGGAAGCCCATGCCATGCTCTTTGGTTCAAATCAATGCCATTTGGCAGCCAACCGACAAAAACTGGAAGCAGCTGCACCGTCAGCAAGTTTTGTACGTTTGTCGTGCGGTGGAGTAGGTGTAGACTTGGATACCACATGGAATGAACATCATACGGGATTGGCAGCGAGAATGGCAGCTGGATGTGTAATCGATTTAGCAATGAAAACTGCCAAGGGTGATCTAAAAAATGGTTTTGCAGTGGTGCGGCCGCCCGGTCACCATGCCGAGGCTAATTTAGCCATGGGTTTTTGTTTTTTTAATTCCATAGCGATAGCAACTAAACTTCTTAAGCAACGTTTTCCCGAAATGAAAAATATTCTTATAGTCGATTGGGTAAGTTTGCCCCTTCAAATATCGGATCAGTTGAAACTGAAAAGCTCGTCCATCACAGCAAATTATTTCACAAAAATTTATTTGGAATCTTATTTTATTGTATTTTCTCTTTAAATTTATAGGATGTGCATCATGGCAATGGCACACAACAGGCTTTTTACAGCAGTCCAGATATTTTATATTTGTCCATACATCGCCATGATGATGGCAACTTCTTCCCCGGCACTGGGGGACCGACGGAGGTATGTATATAATTAATTTATTTTATATTTATGTTCGAGTTTCAACAACTTCTTATATTATAAATTACAGTGTGGATCTGGTCCTGGTTTAGGGTACAATGTTAACATTTCCTGGTCTGGTGGTTTAAACCCTCCACTGGGTGATGCCGAATATATTGCTGCATTCCGCACTATTGTGATGCCTATTGCCCGATATTTTAATCCTGATATAGTTTTAGTTTCTGCCGGTTTTGATGCTGCCTCAGGCCATCCTGCTCCTTTAGGTGGTTATCTTGTGTCACCAGCTTGTTTTGGCTATATGACACGTGAATTAATGCATCTGGCCAATGGCAAAGTTGTTTTGGCTCTGGAAGGCGGTTACGATCTGCCTGCTATATGTGACTCGGCTCAAGAATGTGTAAGAGCTTTACTTGGCGATCCTCTATCGCAGATAGCTGAATGTGAATTAAATCGGGCACCATGTCAAAATGCAATTGATACCTTACAAAAAACCATAGCTATTCAGGTAAACTTTAGCACATCTAAGTGTTAAATTATTTCACAATTTATTAACAAATCAAAAAAAAAAATAGAACATATCAGATTATTACGAACGAAATTTTGGTAAAATGAATTAAAAACGAAATCAAATAATTTCGGCAAATCGGAATTGTGTTTTTAATTTTTAATTATTATTTTGTATTTCTTTTTAATTTTTAGTCTCAACACTGGCCTTGTATTAGGCGTTTGGCTCACACTGTGGGAATGTCGGCGTTGGAAGCTTTAAGAATAGAACATGACGAGTCTGACACTGTGACCGCTATGGCTGGATTATCAATGCAATCGCTGACGAAGTATGTAAACTAAATATAACTATAACCTCTAAGATTTAAATTTTCTCAAGAACAGCTATTTTAAGTCCCTTATTTCAAATTAAATGTCAGCTTAAACCTTTATACATATTTAAATCTAATAGCTGTGATGATTTCTCAGTTATTGTATATATCCAACAAGGCTTTGCTTTTAACATCTCGTTGCTCGATCTCCATATTTAAAATAGGATTTGTAAGGCGGTCCAATTAAATACATTGGGCGCATCTAATAAGATTAAAAACGTATTCGGATTTCTATTCTATGTTTTTTTTTTTAATGATGGAAGGTTTATTAGCAAGTCTACTCTTAAATTACAACTTCTACGTAGTTAATTGGGTTAGCGTTATAGACACACACACGTTCCAACTATTTACATATTTATGTTACTTGCAAAGATGAAAAAGAAAAGCAAGGATAGTAAAAGCAGAAGAGTAAATAAGTGTTAGTAGAAAAGTAGAGATGGAAGACATGCAACATTTTCTCAAGCACCAGACTCCGTTGCGAGCTCTCCTAAAGAAATAGTTGTGGTGTAAATGTATCCCGCTGGACTGTAAATCGTATTCTACACCAGTCTATGGCACAAAAAGAAACGTTAAGAATTTGCAAAAAAAACAAGTTGTTCTCTAAAGGTTTGGGGAGCATTCTTTGTTTCTGGTATACTAGAAGCGGGTTTCCCCAGTGTAATAATGAATTCGGCAGAATACACGAATTTTCTCCAGACAAACCTGAAACTTTTTTTGTGGGAAATAATCGGGGGCCAGCCTGCCCTCTCGACCAGAATCCTATGAATATATCTAGGAAATTTTGGTGCGCAAAATATTGGGCCTTAATGCCCCGCGGTAGGCAATGCCAGTCGAAATTCGCGTTAAACTTATAATACTGGAGACCCAACTCACTAATAATTCGCAAATAATTTTTAATATTAGTTTGTTTTTTTTAAATGCGGCTAGGATAATGCACCATCCTGAAAACAAATCACTAGTTGTAACGGTTTATAAAACACAAATAAAGTTCTGTGTTGCTTTTGTTATTGATTTATAATGCTCTCTCAGCTGACATAAACAAATACACATACTCTAATTTTGTGTGAATGTGGGAATTATTTAAAAAGTTCATATGGCAATATGGCCCCACAGTGTGTGCGTATGTACTTAATTATACTTGCAGGCATTGGTGCGTATACTTGTTGATACTTGCGGGTATTGACACCCATACGTATTCGTTTTACTTGTTTGTATGCATAATATTGTGTGAGCTGCATAATATTATTTTGCGATGCTTTTACTAATCAGCTGTCTATGATGCTTATAGTTGAAAATAAAATGGAGAAGTTTGTGTAGTTTATCCAAAAGAAAACTTGTAATATTTATCTTTAATTCTTGCTAGAACTTGGCCCTATAAGGCGCACTTTTTTCCATCCATACAATCGCCAGACACAACCTGCTCTCCCGTTCGAATATAAAACAGTAAAAAATTAATAATATATAAAACATTTACCAATTATATACTTATACTCTTCGATTGCATCGGTCATTTTTAGGATTTTTGTTTGTGCCAAATATACGGCTGTATTGCATTTTCGATCATCTTACAGCTGCAGTGTTGTCACTGTTTGCATTTACGAACAGATCAAACCTTTTATCATGAATACATTATTAGTATTCAAAGTACTATTCAGTAGCTTTCTCTGATAGGGCTATGTTGCCAAAGTTTGACCGCTGAAGATTTCCATATTGACCCGTTACAAGTAAAAAATGTTAGGGAAGAGTTTTTAATGAAAAATAACAAATAAAATATTTTCTTTTTTATGCATTTTCTACTATAAAGAACACAATAGCGGCATTCAGTGTTTGGTGCAAATAGTCTTGCAAAAGTGCAAATGCAAAATGTCGTAGCTTTCTTTTATGAAATTCAACTGGAATTTTGGTTTTCATAAAATAGCTACAATATTTCGCAGTTGCGCTTTTACAATATCGTTTTCACCAACCACTCAATACCGCTAATGTTACAAAATTTATCCATCAATCCTTAAAGAAGATCAAAGTAGTTGTGTCGAAAGGGATTTTTTTTAAATTTAGCCATGAACAAAGAGGTCATATAACCACACTCAGTGGGAAAAGAACTCCATGTCTTATGATTTGTTCACCGTTTTTTTTATGCTAGGCAATAAGATATTTGAACATCGTTTTTTTCCACTTTTTAAGAGAAATCTACTTGTCGACCCTTACCTTTTTGCTAGATGATTTTCTACAGTTAAAATTTTGAGTGCATAATAAAAAGTATCTATTTTTGGAACGGGGTGTACTTAGTATATGTACTTATAACTTATTTTATTATTGCTAAAAATATTATAAACTAACTGTTTTTAATTCTTTTAGAAATCTCTCTTGCGATGAGTGCGATGAACCTATGGATCAAGATGAAACAAAATAAAGAAATTTAAATTGGCATAAAGGCAGTTTGCAGTTAAAACTCAATTAAAATTAAATTGCCATATTTTTTTGGGTCAAAGCATTACCAAAGCTTTGAAAATAATCTTTCCATGTTAAAATTGTGTTTAGCAAAAATATTTGTAATTTAAAAAAAAAAAACATATACAGAACCAATTGTTGTATATTTGTGAGCTTGCTATTACAGTCAGCTCCCGTAACTGTCGCATTCTTATATGATTTGGAATCATCATATATTTTTTATGCGACATTTTTGTAGTCTATTTGTAGCGTACGTACATATATTTTAAGTAATATTCTCATTAAGTATAAAGCTTTATACAAAAAAAAAAAACCTTAAAACGTGTTTGTTGACAATAGTGCACAAAGAATATTATTAAAACAAAAAATATTTGTTAAAAATTATAAATTGCAAGAACGAAATATGTTTTATAAAAACTTGTGGTAAACTTGGTTTAATTTGTTTTAAGTTAAACGTTTTTATTAACTAAGTATGTGGCTGTGCCACCTAAACCTAAATTTTATTTTACGATTTTAAGTTTCAATTTAATGTTCATTGTGCATTTAAATTTTATTTAAATGCTTTAAATAGACTTTTTTTATTTGTGTTTTTCTCTGCTATTAAGTAGTGTTTAAATTAATTTAATTTAATTTAACTTTATGAAAACAATAAGTTAAGGAACGAATGCCAAGCTATTCAATTTAATTGAATTTCGTTTTATTACTAAAATATATAAATTAAACAATAGTAGTATAGTTAGTTTAAACCAAACAAAGAAACAATTTTATTGTGCAAGATATTTTTCTGTTCTTTTTGTAATTTTTTAAAGTTAATGTAGTGAAATTGTATTACTTTTTCTATAAACATAAATATTTTGTGATTGTTTTTAATTTGTTTTTATTTTATATTTTGTAATTTAGTTTAAAAAACATGACATTATTTAAGTGGTTTTATTTATCTGTATTGTATACACCCACACGCACACACAAATTGAAAAGAACACAAGAAAACAAAAATAAAGTAAATAGTTATTTATTGTTAGTTGAATACCAACTGAGAAAACAAAAATTAATTCAACTAACGAAAAAAAAAGAATAAAGTATATTAATTTGTGTAGAAACATTTTCAAGGAGTAAATATTTCGGCAATATTGGCCTTGGTTCTGTTGCAAAAAATATTTATGCATGCAGCTACTCAATACAGTCAATATTCCTTCCTCTTAATTTTTCTTTAAGTTTAAGATTTCCCGTTAAAAATCACATAATTATTTATATACCATATTTTGCCACTTTAAAGTATAAAAGTACTCCACTATATTTTCTAATTTTTATTTAATTTGCTAAAAAAAAATTACCCTTGTTATAAGCGACATTCAATCGAGATCAAATGAGCTGATCGGAAGAATTTTATATTTGGTATTGTGATGCGCATTCGAAAAAGAATTGCGCTATTGTGAATTTTATTCAGTTGAATTGTTCACAATAGTAAATTTCTATCAGCTGAGACTGTAAATACGATCTGCTTAAAAACTGAGTAGAAAAATTTCGACATTTGTTATACAAACGTTGTTCGATAGCCAGCGAAGATCGAACGTCGAATGCAGCTTGTTATAAGGGCAAATTTTACACGTTTTTATCTTACGATCTGGAGGTTCCCAATGTTGAGTGCGAGTACACGCTTATTGTAGTTGGTTGGACATGATTTCTATCCTTAATTTTTTTACGAAAATGATCTAAAAATATCCGTTATTCTATATTGGCGTACTTTGCAGAGTGCCAAAATGAAGAGAAATTTTGTAAACGGAAATCTGAACAACAAACCACTTGAAAAAGATTTTTGGAACGAATTTCCGTCATCCCTAGCCAAATTTGGGTTTGGAAACAAACCGGTTTCTGATATGTGCCATTTTCAGTGTCATTCTTCGTTCAGAGAAGAACCAATTCGTTGATGTTTTGTTATTTATCAAGTATCTATTTGTCATTTTAGCTGGTAGCAGTAGTAGTTGGCGATAGTAATTACTGTTTTATTGTATCAGAATTGGTTTTTGCTGTTAGCAGGTGAATGTTGGAGGCAGTTTTTTTTTTATTATTATGGTGTTTTTTGTTCGGTTTGGAAGAAGTCAGTGATTATTGGATTATTAATTTGTTTATTATTTTGGTATTATGTTTTTATTGTTTCGTGTCTTTCTGTATATTTTCCGTTATTTTTATTGTGTGTTTGGTAGATTAATCTTAGAGGTTCGAATATAACGACTGAAGTGGAGTTTGTTCGCTTATATCGTATTTAGTTCTACAGCAAAGAACTAGATACGATGTATACCATAGGAGCAAACAACGATTGCAAAAAGGATACTATACACAAAGTTAAAAAAGGATTTCAATGTGTCAGAGGACACAGTAATGGAAACGAAAGAAAAAACCTGGAAAACTTTAACTAACACGGGAAAATTAACACACATAATAGTCAACTTTCTCACGTAATACAACATAAATATAGCATTCAAAACGGGAAACAACCTATGACGAATATTAGAGACCAAGAAAGACGACAAGCTAAAAATACAGGAGATATACAATCTAACGTGCACTTGTCAACACAGCTACATAGAACAAACAGGGCGCAAAATAAAAACAAGATTTCGCGAACATATAAGAGACTATAACAAGAAGTTACGTAATACCGGCGAGCATTAGGAAAACGGTACATCTACTACACTCACAGCGCAAAAGACGACGACTAAACGTCCTCGAAAATGTGGAAAGACAAACAATAAATTTGACACACTCCAATACAGACGTTATATTCGAGCCCCTAAAATTAATCTACAAAACACACAACAGAAATAACGGACAAGATACACAAAGCAACAAAACAATAAATTTATTGTTAACAAAACAATAAACAAATTCATAATCCAATATTCACTGATTACTTCCAACACCATAAAAAATAATTTAAACTTTGCCACTAACGTTTGCGTTCCATCCGCAAATATCAATTCTGCAAAAAGTAGTAATCACTAACAAAAAGTTACAAAAACTCCCGACCTACGAGCTTTACCTGTTCACATCTAACAGATGCCTATATGATAAACAATGTTAACTCGCTACCAGCCTACATTACAAACAATAAAACACCGAATGAATTGATACAAACTTCTCTGAACGAAAAATGACACCGAAGATGACACATAGCCGAAACTGGTGTGTCTCCAAACCACTCTTGACAAGGGATAACGGAAATGCGATCCAAAAATCTATTTCAAATCACCCTGCAGGTTCTACTTTTTTTTAATTTGTGTTTTTTTATGCATGTCAATGCCATTAAGAACAAATGGCTCTATATGTTCAGAAGGTGGTCTGCGGCAAGACAAAGTTTGGCCGGCTTTATTATATTATTGCTACAGTTTAATTACTATACTTACGAACTTTAGTATGTTTTATTCAATAGTAAAGAAGAATTATCGTTTTCTATATCATGCGAACCCTAGCCCCCTCTCTCACCTATCCGGCCCTCATATTTGGATAAAAAATTAACATATTTTGTCGTTTTTTTTTTGATATCGTTAACAATCCAAAATTTTATCAGGCAATAAACCGAGTTTTCTTAAGATTTTCTTCGTAGACATTAAACTCAAATAGTCAGTCTTATTATGGTTAAATATTTTTTTCACATATTCTGAAATATCAACTGATCAATGTGAGACTTATCTGAAATGCTTTCTGCAGTTCCTGAGACAAACGGGGTGTTCTGAAAAACGCTTCGTTTTGAAATTGCCATATTTTAGGAAACAATTGATGTACAAATAAATCTTTTAATTGGATTTTATGTTTTAGATAATTTATCCGAACTTAACTTCGAATTCACTGAATCCTGCACTTAGCCGAACAGTGTTTTCGTTTTTACAATTTGGCGATTTCAAATCGAAACGTTTTTTAGAACGCCCCCACAAAGATAGAGAAGGCCGCGAAATTTCAATATTGTTTTTTTTTTTTATAAAAACGTTTTTACGAAAACTATGAAAAAAGAAATATGATAAAAGTGAACCAGTAGAGGAAAAAAATCACTAACTCCGAGAACAATCGCAACATTGACTTCCAAAAAAATTTGCTTTTTATATTATTGCGAATTCATAATAAATAATTTATTAAATTTTATTCCACATATTTTCTTAGGTAGTTATTGAATTTGACTAATTTTATACGCGTACCTTGAGATTATTGCTATCAAAGAAGACAAATAAATAAAAAAAAAATACTTTAGTAGAAATAATAAAAATTTAACGCAACTATGGATATAACGAGGGCAGTTAATTGATTAATTTTATTACTGGAATAATAGAATTAATCGGGCGTTTAATATCTGATTATATATTGTGTTGTATCTCTTTTTTTATTTTCTTACCGCCATTACATACATGTGCATGTGTATTATTATAAGTAAATAAATATATTCATAAATATGCAAAAATGCAATGTTTGACAATAAAAAGTGTGTAAAAAAATTCGCATCTTAAGAAAACAAATACATTTAACCTAAAAAAATAAAACAAACAACGTCATAACTCAAAAAATTACACTTCAAGATAAAAACGCAGTTGAAGTTCTCTATTTGCTCCCACTACCTACAAAAAAGAACGGCATATTCTCTTCAAACGTGTAAAGTATAAAAGATATAACGATGGAATTTATACACAATATAAAGCATGACTTAACGAACAATTCTGCATCATTAACTTCAAAGTTAATTTTCTTGAGTTATGACGTTGTTTGAGTAAATGAGCGATAATAACAAATAACGACCTTAGAATACGTACTTAGGTTTTAGTTGCGAACTATGTATATGCGACTTCAACAAGTCTAGATTGTAAAACACATTTCCAGGAATTTAATATCTTTAGAACTCACATACTAACGATCATTAAATATTCAGCTGTTGGAAGGATATAAAGATTCGATTAAATCTTATCGATATCTTGTTTTTGGAAGCAAATGAACAATTTGAAAGAATTAGACAAATACATGAAATATAATATTAAAAATGATGAAGAGAATTTTTTTTTGAAAATGCAAGGCGAAGAAAGTCGCTTTGCTATCGGCTAGATATCTAGCTCTTAACATACATATATGTCCATAAGTATAAATGTTTTAAAGAAATAACATACAAATGCACACCAACACACAGACATTTTTCTACAGGGATGTTAAACGATTTTTCTTGTTGTAATTAATTGTTCACTCCAAAACCCAAAACTTAAAAAAGAGCAACAATTTTGAATAGACGTACTCGTATATAAAAAAAACACAATGAGTATCTAGAATTAAGTCTTCATAAGAGGATTTATATTAACATACATATGTACATTAAAACATTATTACACAAAGATTTTTAATAAAAAATGCTACTAAACGCTGTCGCCTTGTGAAATTATTAGTATTTTATACAAAATAAAATAAATATAATAAATCTATTCATATAAAAAAATATTTGTACCTACAATAAATGTGAATGCAGCACTTTGCAATTTCCACAACTGAGTAGTTAAAAGAAGAAAATGTTTGTTAGAATATTATTGTAAAGGATTGGACAACCTTTATTGTATCTGAAGTACAATTGTTATTGAAAATCGATATATTAAGTTACTAACTAAAAAAGACATGTGTATTGAAAATACTTTATGTAAAAATTATTATAGTTTTCCGAGCTTTTAATTAAATTATTTTTCCGACACAATTTTATTATTTATAGTCAATATTTCGCTACGCCTTGATGTAGCATCATCATGAAATAAATTACATTACAAAAACTTCAATTAACAATTAAAAAAAGAAAATATGTTAAAATATTTTCATAATATATTAGTAGCAAACTATCGACTATAAATAACAAAATTGTGGAAAATTTTTATTAGACCTAATTGTGAATAAATTAATTAAATTAATGAAAATAATTTATTTTTAATTTGCCCACAACCTCGCAACTGTATCTAAGCTTTGCGTGTGTTTGGAAAAGAATTTTTCGAATTTTTGTTTACATTTGTTGTGGCATATAGCATTTTAATTTAAAAAAATACAAGTTAGTTCTGATAATCTTGTGATTTCCAATCACTGATGGTTTTAAAATCATGTATTATGGAAAATTTTTAAATATTTTATTGATTGTTAAATAAAGTTTTTCTAATATATTTCCTGATGATGCTACACAAATAATTAAAATTGTTTTTTTTTATATTATTAAACTAAAACAATATTTTCCTATTATCAAACGGTTATTGTGCTTTTCGCTGTGATTTTCACATTTCGAAATCACATGAAAACAACTGATTTCTTGTTATTTAAATGGAAAATCACAAAACCGAATAATTAAGAATTTCACTGGTGAAGAAGTGTCTTTCAAATTGTGATCAGCTATGAAGCTAATTTTTGGCTTAACGGATGTTAATAAACAAAATATTCGTATACACCTTACACCCAGAACTATCCACCCTTTGGTGCAGTTTACATGCAGGTGGTGGCATCATTGGACCTTATTTCTTTAAAAATAAGGCAATTTTTACGTCAAAAACAGCTGCGGCGACCACATGTCCAGTATCATTTTTAAATGTTAAATCTCATTTATTGATCTTTTACAATTCAAAGTTCTATCGGGCATAAAAAAATCACTCTAAACATATATCCGTGTATGTATTTATGTCAGTTAAGATTAAATAAATCTTTGCCCCAAAATAGTAGTTGTACCACGTTACACTTATTGCCCTTAACGTTATCGCCGTCTGACCTTACCTTTAGTGGTGATTTCCTGCAACGGAAAATGCTGTTTGGTTAGTATGTACATATATGGTTTTTATTAATTTTTTTTAATAAATAACCGTACTGAAACCAGTAATAAGCAATTGTATAAACAAATATTGAAGTTTGATTTTCTGGGAAACATAATTTAATAGAGATTTTTGTATTCTCACCATTATTCCCTTTAGTACATTTTCGAAGAAAATACATTAGTAGATAAAATATATATCGATATCGTATTTCCCATTTATATTTTATTCGCAATGTGAACGATATCGAATACCACAATTTGCCCCCTAGGTTTACTTACGCAAAGTTGAATTCAACCCACCGTCCGATACTACTAAGAAGTTTTATAAGAATTCGAAATTTTAATATATTCAAATATGCAAATTGCTTCCCCTGGGAAAGATATTAAAACACAAATCTTTACGTTTACATGGCGAGTTTTTAATTTTTATTAAAAATTTTTTATATAAAGGGATAAAAAACACTGTGCTATATTCGTAAATGTTTAAAAACAAAATAGTAAAACGTCTTTTTTATATCTATTACTAATAATACTTTAAATATAAAGAATATTTTCAATATAAATTTAGTTTAATAAGCTCGAATTCTATAAATGTTTTGAATATTATAAACGTAAGTAAGAAAGAAAATCGAAACACAAGTACAAGCACAAATTAAAAATCAATTACATAATCACAAATTTTGTTTTTCATATTTAAAAGATACTTAAAAAACACAAACAGAAAAAAAAATATATATATATATATATATATATATATATATGTATGTTTTTAAGGTTGAATGAAAGAATTGTTGAAACTGATATGTTTTTAAAATAAAATAAAAAATAAACAAAGTACCTTTAAAAAAAAAACTACAAGAAAAAATTACAATTTAAATGAGATGTTATACAAAAAAATTAATAATAACAATAATAATAAAAAAAAAACGTTACTATATAATTACTTAAAAGAGAAATAAAACACAGTATTTTTGTTATACAATTAAATTATGTAAAAATAAATATAAAATATATGAACGAGAAATACAAAATATATTTTATGTTAAATGTTTTATTAACTACAAGCATACGTATTGAAATTTAAATTATAAGGTATAATAAAATAGTAGTTAATTATTTATATACCTACATATGTATAATACATAAATATTTTTTTTAAAAATGAGCGCGTAACACACATTAATGCTATAAAAATAGTTATGTGAACGGAAATACTAAAGCATAGTTACAATAAATGTTGACGTTGAAAACGACCATAGAAATTTTAAAATATGTAAATGTTAAATTACTATTATTGTTGATAAACATAAATTTAATATGTTCTACTTATATGGTTATTGAGAACTGTATTTATGACTGTGTTAAATGTACACAATGCGCATCTTGTATCAGCTGGGTAAGTTTCTGAGAAAATGTTGGAATGTCCTAAAAAAAAGGGATAAGATAAATAAAAACATTATGTTTTAAAATACACTTTTATAATTTTACATAAATATTTTTAAGTGTAAGAGATTGTACAAGTGAAACAAAAAATATAACAATAATACAAAAATACTAAATAAAATAAATGTTTTTAAAAGTGGTGTGCCCAAAACATATAAAAGTTAATATTAATATGTTGGTTTTTATTTGCAAAACTATCTATTCGGGTTCAATTGAGGCCAACTCTGCTTTGGTAATGAGATTTCGGCAATATATAAAGATTTGTTTAAAAAAAACTCGTCTAACAAAAACCACTTTGCCGATAAACACATGCGAATGTTGTAGAACTTCGCCTTTTGAAATGCACTTAAAAATAAATTTGTAATTTTTAAATTTCGCTAGAGACCATAAAGTTGAAGGACTGAATTTCAAGAAGAAACTTACACTTATTGGAACATGGCTCACAACAGGGTAACATGTTCCGCCCTTGTAATGCAGCATAGTTTTCGTTGAAATATTAGGAGTAAACAGTTTGATTTTTTAAGAGCTAGTTTTTTGGATAAAGATCATCTATATTTATTTGTCAAACGTAACTTAAACATTTTTGTATGTTAAAGAGCAACAGTGCTTAATTAAGCCTACGTTAGCGTGTTTAAATCACAAAAAGATACAAAAAAATACGCCAAGCTTTACGAAACTTATCTTTTTGTGTGATAATTGCGACAAAAAATTTGAGTCGCAGAAGAAAAAGCGTAATAAACAAATTAATTAATTATAAAGGCCAATCATATGTCCTACAGGTCTGCTCAATTATATTTGTATACGTGAAGTACACGTGTAGTGGCAAAGCATGCACATTTACTCGAAGTATGACAATAAAATAAAATATTCATTTTTGAGAACAAAAAAATTTACGAAAAACCACGGGTACGTGTTCTTCTAATATCAGGAAAAAAAATGATCAAAAATTAAAGTCTCACTACAAATTGGGATCACTAACAGTTTTAAAATTCATCGCAACCTCACCTAAAATCGAAAATTCCCTAAAAAGCAGAAAATTGTCAAAAACAAATTCAAATTCCAACAAAAACTTTTTAAAGAAGCGCAAGAAATGACTTAAATATAGAACTTCACTTAACTTTGAAATTTCATCGCAAATACTATGAAAAATTTCACCAAAATGTTAAAACTGCGCCGAATTTCTAGTAGTATTTTTACCAAAATCCATATTTTTTCAAATGGTATTTTTTTTACCAAAAATCGATATTTCACCGAAAAAAAAATTTAAAAACTAATGTCTAAATTAAACCGAAAACTCATATAAAATTCAAAGGTTTACCCAAAGTCAGGAATTCGCACAATTTTACCAAAGACCTTAAACTTCAGCAAAACTTCCAATTTCACAAAAAATTTGTAATCTTACAAATCCTATGGTTTTTAGTAGTTCATATTTAGCTGAAAGCTGAAGGGCATAAAACATTCGGTAAAGCCTTAATTTAAATAAATTCAAAGAAATGACATTTCAAAGTTAGCCGTATTTATATGAAATAATTTCAGCAGCCGCATTCATAAAAATATTTTATTTCAGGTTCCAACAGGAGTAATTAATAATATAGAAATTAATAAATTAAATATAGAAATTAATAAATTAAAATTCATGCAACTTATTTTTGTAAGGGATGAAAAAATAGTCTTATTTGTTTTGAAAGTATGAATGTAACATCACTGAAATAATTTTTGCATTTACAATAATTTTTTATGAATTTTATTACAAACTAATAAAGAAAAACTTAAATGTTAAATGAAAAAAAGCCGTGATTTAAAATTCAAAGATATAAAAATTGGAACGCAGATGATAGAGGGAAATTTATTATTGGGTAATGTTGTTAGTTTCTAGAAAAATATTGCCTCTAAAACAAAATTTCTACAGACAATGTAAAAATTGCACTTTTAATTATTAAACCCATTTGAAATCGGCTCTAAAATACTTCAATAAAAATCATTTATGATCACAATATTATCGAAATTGGGTTAAAAATGATTTGAAAAGCTTTTAAAATGTTAATGAATACGGCCGCTGGAATGCCAGACTTTAATTGAAAAAATAGAATGGCAATGCTATAATAATTGACATGTCTTTATCTAATACTAACATCATTAACATCAGGTTAAAAAAAAGCTACGATATTTTGCATTTGCACTTTTGCACCTTTGCACGACCACTTGCATCAAATACTGAATACGGCTATCGTAAGCAAACCGATGAAAAAAAACATTTTCGTTTATTTAATAACACCATACTAAGCAGTTGATTGGTTAATATTTTAATATGCTTATTTATGCAACTTACCGTTGTTAAACAAATTTCATCAATTAATTTCATATTTATGGCTAAACCGGCATTTGCAAAGCTTTCACGCATTTTCAATGCATCGACTTGAGACATAGAAAATAGAGCATTTGTCAATAAATCAAAATATAGTGCACCTTCCCCAGACAAAAGAACATTAATTAAAGCTCTTTGAAATGATGCTAATAAGTTCTCCTTAAACAATGATCTCTGATAAAGGCGCCATTTCTCATGGACGTTTTGAATGGATATTAAAACGGTGCGTACTATATTTGGATCATTTCCTGTAACAACTATTTGCCCGTAGGCGTTCATAATGGCCATAAAGTGCTCGGGATGTAAGTTTTCACTGGGATTTGTGCCGCAACTATCACCATTTTCCTGCTCTAACAAAGCACTGGGCTGACCATAGGATTTGTAAAAATACTGCCATTTACATGTGAGTACGCTAAAAATAAGGGCAATTCATTTGTAAATGATTTAATTATAGTGCATTCATTACTTACCTATCAAACAATGAATATACCACATTGGTCAAGTCTGTGGCATCTGCGACATTATTTTCTATTTGCAGTAGAGGCATTATGTGTTCAAATGTAAAGTCCAATATTGCAGGCAACATGGATAATGATGCACTACCCGGTTGCTGGACAATTAATTGAAACATTTGTAAAATTTTCTCTATCAACACCACACGATTAAGCGTTAATTGTTCTCTGAAATATGTAGTGAACATAATTTCTAGTTGTAGTGTACGCTTTGTTTTTAAGAGCTTACCTGACATTCACGGTAATAAAAAGTGTAACCATTTCCTTGATAAACTGTAAGCCTAATTGACTTTGTAATGTACGCAGTACACTTAAACTAAACTCAGCCACAGTAATTGAAATTGCATTGCTATTTTGGCCAAATGAATTATAAATCATTAAAGCTTTTGTTATAATAGGCTGAAGAAAAAATTATATACAATATTAAAATATAAACTTTTTATAAAGTCCATACATACCTTAAATGTGGAAGCTAACATTTCTTTTGTTGTATTTGGAGAGTCTTTGAAAAATTCTATAACTAAACTAAACGTTACCAATAAACTCAAAGAAATCGACGATACTTTAGCTTCAGCCGTTGCCTCATTCAACGAGTTTAAGTCCAACTCTAGGAAACCTTGAGCCAAACATTCAACATATTCCCTAAGGACTAAACAGCGCCGCGAATAATCTTGTTGCTGTTCGTCAATATTTTTCCATGGCAAAACTAGATAACTAATTAGACTTATATAAATATTTGCAATCACTTGCCGCGGTAAATGCGTTAGACGAGGACCCAACTGCATAAGATTTACAATTGTGGGTATTTCCAAAAGACATTTTGGCCGTATCACAGATGATATACACAACAGCAATTGGCTTGCTGCCATATAGATGATTGGTGAAGAGCCCATGATAGTATTGGGTTGGAAAATACTACCCAACGATTCGAATAATTGCAATAGCATATGATCCGATTTTAATGATTGGGATAATGGTAAAATGCTGCGTATTGCCATAAGAACTTGAGCGTATCTAAAATAACAGCAGATGTGATTCATTAATTTAAAGGTCACTTTAGGTTGGAATAATTTGTTCACTTACAAATAGTCGTAATCAGTCTGAAATGTTGATGTATCAACATCTATTGTATGCAACTTGTTGCTTGTAAAAAATTTAAGTGTTGCTAATAGGTTTTGAGATAGTATGTCTAAGTGGCAGTTAACTTCGGACTCTACTTCAGTTGTTGCATTTGTGTCTAGTAACGGAGCTATTCTTACTACCGCCTGGCACACCGTAGAAAAGTCTCTTAAATGTTCAGCAAAATTCTGGGATTTGATCTTACGAGACAATTCGAATGTCTTGCCACTATTTATATCATTGTCTATGGATTGAAGATAAACATGTGGCCGAGACCAATGACCAAATACCTGTGCAAACACTGCGTTCGCACGAGATTCAGCAATTAAGGCAATGCACTCAATACACTGTGCTAAATATTGTTGCCATTCAGTTTGTGTCTGAAAAGCGTAAAACAAACAAATAATTATTACTTGCAAAAGAAATTATTAACAAACTTTTTACATTATCTTCCATTAGCTCATTATCCAAAAGTTCCAATTCAGTCTTATTATATTCAAATTGTATGCGGTGCATTATTTCGGACACTAACTGATATATAAAATCATTATAACGATTTAATTTGTCGTGCATTGTTAAACCTTTAATGATGGGTGTCCAAATTTCCAATTTTTCTGTGAAATCATACGCACCATTTTCTAAGAAAAGTAAAAATTAAAAAAAATATATATATATTATTAAAGAGTTAAGCATATTTTTTTTTTTATTTAGTTATAAAAACCTTCCTAATCTCAACTAAATATTCCATATTACAATAAAGTAAAAACTTACGAAACACAGTGCAGCAGTATAATGATTTTAAAAAATTATCCAACATTGTAGGTTCTTGCAACATTTTCAGCCAATATTTAGCAGCATACAGTCGTAAAAGCTCGCGAAACTTGTCAATATACATTTCACTTTGTTGTTTTGATGTATTGTGTTGATCCAACAGAACATTAATACCTGACATTAGAGTAACAGCATATGGCAACGATTTTTGCAAATATAGCAATTCGTTCAGGACAGATAAGCCGGCTAATGATAGCTCTTGATACGATGACCGCCACTGTGATATATCCAAAATGGACATAAGACAATACTCCAATATTAAATCTGTCCTTATCCAAGAAACTAAATGTTGAATGCATGTTAATAATTCTAACACAGAGGAACTAAGCAAAAAAACAAACATTAAGTCTCGTGACTTTTATATCAAGGAAAAAATGTATTTACTATAAAGTGGATAATAAAAACAGTAAGGTGTGAATAGACAAATATTTACCTTAATTGATTGTCATTCGGCAGCGATGCTACTAAGCTATAATCCATGAGTGTGTTTGGTATGGAATGAATGTCTTTGCCATTTAAATGGCACACAGCAATTATTAAGTATTTTGTTAATAATTCCATTATTTCAGGCAAATACATTGACGTGCTTTAAAAACGAGAGACAAACATTTACAATTTTAAACAAGGATCAAAACTATTTAGCACAAAACTCGGTACTGGTTAATATTGTGTTCAAAACAACTATGATCCACAATTACATGCAGGAATGTGACGGAAATCGATAAATTCCGATCTACATATTTTCAAAATTACCTTTGAGTCAATTAATAAATGTTAACCAAAAGATAAAATTCAATCGATAAAATAAAATTGTGTTAGCCATAATAGGTAAAATTCAATTGATATAATAATGCAAAATCCTCGTTCTCCTTAACACTACCAATGATCCTTATATTAAACGATTAAATAGTTTAGATGCAAGGTAATTGCAATGATTGAATGAATAATTTTATTCAGGCTTTCGTTTCATTCTTTCGGTTAAGAAAGAAAAATAAATTTTTATCATTATGAACACTTTTAGAACACTGAAAAGTTAAGACAATAAATATTAGCCGAATGAAATGTATTTGCGGTGCCGCTGCGCACTTCATCATCAATCCTTCTGTCTTTCTTTTGGGTTAGTTATTTAACCCAACTAATGATGAAAATTGAATTTGATAAATCTTCTCATATTTTCGATACGAGAAAGAAGTTCACACTAGTGTAAGTTTTGGAGTTGTAACATATTATCGTACTCTTTTCCATTTTTGGTTAAGTTTTAGTATTAATGAGGTTAAAGTATGTATGTATATAAAAATCCCAAATTACCAAAGTTTAATGTGAAAACAATGAAAAACGGAAATAATGAGCATTACACAAACTTTTTCGGTTTTTTAAATCGAATTTCAGCACACACAGGTATATTTTAAAATTCGTTTTAATATTTGCCTTTATTTCTTTTAATTTTTGTTAAAATAATCTTTTATATTATTTGATTTCGAATAAAAATAATTTATCAATCATTTTGAAATCTATCGATTTCTATCACACACTTTATATAATATAATATATTTGAATGCCATTCAAAACTACAACATATTGCAATCAAAATAATTGTTGTTGATTTCTGTACAACGTCTCTAGACGAGTTGCTCGATTGTGTTACAAAAAAAGGCCTAAAATCCAACTTATAGAATCATATAAATTGGTTCAATAATGAAAAAGAAAGCATCTTTTAAATATTAAGATAAAATTGCTTGTATGTTTTCTCATATTCATTCAACGTTGGATACACATTTATTGCAATTTATATAGTTGTTTAGCCTATTTTGTCTTGTTTGGAGAATAATTAGTTCTATAATTTCTTTGTTTAAAACTTTACCATGTGAATGAATATATTGAATATGAATAATGAAAATACTAGAGATGCATCAATACCGATACGATTAAGGTACTAATACTTAAACAAAAACATCCGCGATACCGTTACCGACATGCTAGTGAAACCGAAAAGTTAATTAAATAAATTTATAATGTATGATGTACACTAAATCATAGTTATGCATGTTTTTTCCCCTCGTCAACTAAAGAACATTTTTGATTTAGTATGCTTGCTATATGCATGTTAATATATTGTTGTATCAGCAATAAAAATATAAGCTATGCCGATATTGGTATCGGATCCATTCCTAGAAAATACATTCTTTAATAAACAAAAAATGTTTATTTCTCTTTCTGATGGTACGCACAAATATTACAGAGAATCAAAGGACAGTAGTAAGTTATTCATTTAACGTCTGAATGATATTTGCAACACGAAAACTCCAAAACAACATTGAGTATAAAAGAATAAGAAATAATTCTTTTCATTTCAGTCAGTGCACTTACCAGGAATGAAAGTATTGTTTTCTGTCGGTACTAACATCTTCTCGATTACTAACTACTTCTTCAGATGTAGTACGCAATAGGCAGATGCCCAACATAAAATTTGATTTGACTAATGTTAAACAGTGCGTAAAATAGTTTGGATCTTCATCAGGAAATTCACGTTTACCCATTAAGGCTATAAGTTGAGCATACGTTTCTCGTTGTCTTTTTTGTGGCCTTGATGGTAAATTTATGTATCCATTCCATAGTACTTCCCTCATTAGGGCTCTATCAGTGTTGCTTAACTGCATCCATCGTCGCGTTATTGCATACTCCACCGTGGATGTGCAAAAAAACCAAAGAAACTGATTTTGTTCAAATATGTTACTATTACCTACGACAGATAGGCATGTTTTCCATGATTCAGCTTGACTCTTGAGGGACAATAATTCTGATTCAAGTTCCCGTTTACGATTATTAGGTGTGGCCGTAGAATAGAATTCACGTAGCAATGAGTCCATCAATGCGAGGGGGGAAGACTATATTTATTGTTTAGAAATTCATTATGATTTGATCATTATGTCCAAATATCATTACTCACCATTTTCGGTTTTCACCAAGTTTTGTTACCTTTCTGTTACTACTAGTCTCTATCAAGGTTTGAGTTTGTGGACGACAATGTCGTCTTTGTATCGTATGTATTTTACAAATAATACGTATTGAACTTGGCTCGCGGTTCTCAGTCGGAATTAATTTAAAGTTATATTATAAAAGAATTAACTAATTTTAACTATTACAATTCTTATTTATCTTCTTTCTGTCAAATATGACTAGAAAAAATTATGAAAAACTATGCCCCACAAAAACCCGACTTTACATCTGGGACACAAAGTAGTAAACAGAGGTGAAACGACAGTATAGTGACCTTTTTCTCTATCCGTCTCGTTCCCTCAGAGCCTTAGTTTTGTTTTTAGATTTTTGTTTTTATTTGGATTTTCTTGCCGTGTTTTTCTGTATTTTTTCCTGTATTTCATCACAAAATGCTATATGTGTCTCTTTCTAACAGAACCCATAGTAAAAAAACTGAGTTTTTTATTTTTTATGTGTCAAAGTCTTCACCTCTGGTTACCCTGTGTCTGGGAGATATAAAACTGATGTCAAAAATACAAAATAAATTTAAGAAGAGTTGCCAGACCTAAGAAGATAATGTATTACTCACATGTAAGTGGACTGTTTAGCAAATGTACACTTATATTTTAGAGATAGCAATTTATTCGCGGAAATTGTCAGAATAGTTTTTTGACACACCAAAATATGTTTACCAATTCATCTTTTATCTATATTAGAGTTGGTTTATGTAAAAAAAGCCAATGGTAAAACACAATTACAAGTATTAAAAAGTCAACATGCATTTCATTCTTTATACTACGCCTTGACTAGCCAAATATTTTGCGCACATGGAGAGGGCGTCTGCAAAATAAGATTTTTGTTCGTGGTCTTCCGTGTGGAGAATACGTGTATATGTTTCTGTTTAGTTTGAGAAAAATATATCTATTTTGCCCGTGTGTATATAATGTCTAAAAAGCTTTGTGCGAACAACTGTTGAGACAACTGTGTTTCAACACGAGCAACCATCAACACCGACAGACTTCACAATCAAAATCTTGTGCGGACAGCAATCAATACGTTGGCAGAACAGATGGCATGTTGTTTTTGAAATTGTTAGAAAAAGTAAGCAAAACGTTATTCAGCAAACTAATGCCATGATAGCTTCGTCAACAATAACGGTTCAAATTAAAACAAGTTTGCTCATTAGCACAGCAAAAAAAATTTTTGTTAAATTTTCGTAACTGACAAACTACATATAAAATTATATCAACATTTTTTCGAAATTGTCACTTCCCTTGATTTTTAATGTATGACGTTTATTTGACGAAGGCGAATTAAAACAATCAGTTTTTAACATGATTGGATGTCGAATTACATATAAAAATATGTTTGCCATTTTTGTCACTTTTTTGTAAGAAGTTTGACATCCGACACTGAGCCGGAATTAACTTGATTTCGCTCTACCTGCCCTGTTATTAATTGGCCTTGCTAAGCTCTGTCGCGTTTCGTTTCGAAATATATATTTTACTTTGTGATATATATGTACACATATTCTGGGGGTTCGTAACTACGAAAATAGGGGTTGCCACCGATTTGTACCTCACCTTTACTTCCTACACCGTAAGAAACTTTTTCTCTTTTGAAACTGCTGCCTTAAACTAGAGTTAAGCCCATGTGTTCCCTTGGTAATACATTACATGGATGTACATATTTATAACTGAAAATGAGTGGATCTCAGGAACTTTTACTACCTACATGAAGGTTCAGGTGATTCACCTCCTATTTATTGTATACCAACCATGGCTGTTTGTAAATACACATAGCTAAATTATACCATTCAGAACTCAAGCAAAAAAGATTCTAAATTGCACTTTGTGGTTCAAACAACAAATTTTACAGTAAACAATTCTTATAATTTAGGTTAATAGGATAGATACAAAACACATACATATGCACTTATAAAAAATTTTATAAACCTTAAAGTTTATTCACTGTTGCTTTCGACTTTCTATACTTGTTTTAAAAGACATCTCAATTTTATCTTGGGCTGTTCGGGTCGCTGTCGCTATGTATTTGTGTAATATATCCTCAAGTTCTGCATGAGCCTGCCGATATTCAATGTCTTCGCCATTAAGTTTCAAGCCATTTAAAAGTAAGTCTATCGAATTAATTGGTAGGCACATTTCAGGATTTGTAACAGCAATCGGATAGCTAAAACTGAAATACTCACTACCAGCTCCTAACATAGCCGACAGCATTTCTTGTGCCAATTCAGCAGCTTCTAAGAAGCGATTATGTTTTATGTACAAATATAAAAGTTCTGAGCAGTTAGACAATTTGTAATTGTTGTGTAGCCATTGTGGAACAAACGATTGCAAACTCAATAGTTTGTTTACGACCGACTTCCGAATTTGCGTTGCCGATTCTTCTTCATTATCTTCGACTAGTTTACGTAAGAGTGACCAGGCCATGTCTGCAGCTTTATTTCGATGGGGCAAGTCTGCCAGATCATTTTCTTGCAGCCAATCCCAAGCATCGGTAGGGTTTTCATTAGCCGTTCGTACACATGCGGCAGCTATGCTATCAAATATTGGCAATACACTAGTAGAAAATCCCTTCGCTAGTTTCAAGGCATCGGTAAATAAGCCACAACTCGCTAAAATCATTGATAACTCCTGGGGTCCGGCATTTAGGAATGAGTGTATATCTTTGCGATGGTCCGACAATTTAATAAGCGCCTCAGTATGTAGCATTTCCTTTTTAATATGTTTAATTTCAAGAACTACAACTTGAGGTTTTGTAATCAAATTGTGACCATTTTCCTTATCGTCATCTATGGCAAGTATACCATCTTTACTCGTGTTGTTTACATCGTACTCATCGCCTATAACGGGTTTAGCAATCCAACGATATCGTTCATCAATTAAGTGTAAACAATTTAAACATACTAGTAGCGACGAAAAACGTTTGTTAAGCGATTCTAATGAGTCGCCCTCGAGTTGGAATCTCATCGATTGTTCGTACATAATAGCAGATGCTTAAAATATAACATGTTGAAACACCCTACAATTTATTTTTGTTTATCATGACTTACCTTTTCTCATGTTTCCATTGTTCACGTGAAAAGCGTAAAGGAAATCGTAAATTTCATTTTTTTCCATCGACTGAGATCGCGCCCTTGACTCGACAATATTTTCAAATTCTTCATGTAGGCCCACATAGGGGAAATGCATTAATAAATCATATCTTTTGCGAATAAACAATGTAATGACCAATTGACGCAAGCAATCCTTGCGACGTGACAATTCGGCATTATAAATTAATGAATGATACGCCTCCTCGTAATGCTCTAACTGAAGATGATTATTGAAGACTATTGACTGAAACATTGGTAATTGTGGATCATTTTTATCCAGCAAACCAATAGCCACCTGGGCCATTGATATAATGTGGTCTAAGGCATTATGTTGTTCAAAGAGCTGAATAACTTTTAGATAATATTGAGCGATACACTGATTGGTTACTTTTAAATGTAATGTATTAGTTTCAATGTCAGAAAGATTTTCTACCATTGCAGCATACGCTGTATTTTTTATAATTTTCTCAGCTAGGAACTGTTCTTTCACTACTCCCTTCGCCGATTGCAAGAACAAATCATAAGCTTTTTGAGATTCACCGCTATCAAGTAATGTTACCGCCAATATGAATTGTCTTGAACATATATTCCATTCACACCAACTGTTCAATAAACGCACATAATCTGCTATAATTATATGCTGACAAGTGCTAAAGAGCCACTCACCAAATACAAAATTGAACGAAACAGGCCAAATAAGTTGGCTGACTATAGTTGATAAAGGCATTAAAGTATTTTGCCAATCCACTTTATCGATAATTTTAAAATTGTCTGCATACAAAGCTAGAGCCGTATATAGTCCCTTAGCATTAAGGAAGACTTGCAACAAAGGAGCCGAGTTACATTTGCCGCCGTTTGAATAAATTCTTCCGGCACCTGAAGTCAACTGCAAAAGATTAAGCCTTTGCATAGAAGTCTCCATAGCTGCTGCTGCATTAATATTGACTGGCGTTTCAGATATCCATACCATAACGTAGTATGATTGTAAAAATAATAAAACATCGGGCATAAATTGTGAACGCAAGCATTCTAAAATATCGACTGGCAAGGACTGAGTATCGATTAAAATTTGTTGCAGCAGTAGAAGATTGCGACAGATGGCAAAACGTATCAAAGCATTCTGCCGTACGGTTTCGGCTAGCAGGGATATACCAACTTGGCTACCAAATAAAGAACCCAAGGACATAATCATTCTGGTAGCGTGGCCCAAATTATTAAAATTAGTATGCATGGTTTTGGGATCACCATTATCCATACGCAAAATATCAAGCAACATCATTATAGAATCACGCAATCCCTTAATAGACTGCATCTTTTGCCTAATGACCACCAAAAAATTCGAAGGTAATAGTTGTTTTTCAGTATCCCCCGCCAATAGTTCCTCCGTAAGTTTTTCTATTATTACGTTAGGCATTTCCAATTGATAAAGCTTACGGTCAATATCTATTTTAACATCTTCTGGAAGCCATTTTTCGATTTGGGCCAAAATTTCCACCAAGTTTACCAAATCTCTTCCCCGAATTCCATTATCGGTAAAATATAATGGAACAACGATATCTGCTTCAACATTTTCGCCAACAAGCATTAAATGTTCTATAGGTTCACAGGGTCTAAGAAGAGAAAATGTATTCTTTTTTACTACACATACAGCATCCAAGTCTTCCAATATTAATAATCCACTGGGCTGTGATGCTTTCATATGATATTGTTCACAACACGAATAGAATCGTTCCCATAATCTTGTAGATATTTCTAAATAGTCATCATCGGAAACATCAAAATCTTTCACTTCATTTTGAATTTCATCCTCGATGGCCTGACAGACATGTTCTTTTAACAATGTCATTGTACAGTGCTTGCCTTCAAAACGAACATTAGATCTCCGGAACATCTGAAAAAAATATAATAAAGTACTTAATTCTAACCAAACATTCGATATCAAAAACGTACAAATAAAGCCTTTGCTATAACGCCACGTTCAAATTTTCCCGGGTGAAAAATATACGAACAATAAGCTTCTCTTGGATCCATTCCCTGTTCAATACCTAAACAATAACGATCTGGTGGCGGCTCCATAGCTGCAGAAACCCAATTCATGCCCATTCCTTTCACAAGTGAAAAGCTAGATATGCTAAATTCACCCTCTGCATTACTCCATAGAGCCCATATTCTTGAATCGCAAACATCAAAGTCGGTTAAATCCAATAGAGGAGCAGATATTATTTTACGACGTTGTAAACTTAGTCCACCACTATTTCCAGAATCAATGTCTAAATCAAGACATACAAACTCAGAGCCGGACGAATGTGAGAGAAATGCACAAAAACTGGTATCGTTCATTTTCCGCAATGCATTACTTTGCGCTGCAGATATAGAGTTATTATGATTTTTATTTAATTGAAAGAACAAAACTTACGTCCTTGCATTCGCTGTTCACTACCCTCACGTACGCAATTAATAGCATAAAGTATTTGCATATTAATAGTAGACCAAACTCGCAAGTGATCATTGCGGTATAGAGCCAAAAGTAAAACTTGATTGTTAATACAAGTAAATAGCATTGAATCAGCATGATCAGCATCAGAAGTGTCTGTTTTACCACTGAAAATAACAACAAATTTTCAAACATATTAATTATCATTTGAAACATATTGCACCTCACAAAAATATATTTTACAATAAAAATCTAATGTTAGTAGAAACGCAAAACTTACGTTAAAGCTCCTTTTATGTTAGAAAATAATCTGGGCATAATATGGTGCTCTTTAAGTTGATGGCCAATGGTATGCCCAGTCGAAACATTCATTACGTACAACATCAAGATATTTTGACACGCTAAAGCAAAATATGCCTCGTCAGCGTTTGGAGACAGAAAACTAGCGGCTGCGTGAGGTATATTATTACCTAAGTTTTTTGTAACACAAAAAAAAATATTTTTATAAAAATTAAATAAATTACATTCAAAAAGCTAGTTAAATTAATGATGTCATTATAATTTTTACCTACCAAAGCCGAGTTCTAATTAAAATTACTTACTTGATGGACCTAAACTATCGATAACATAAAAACTATTTGAATCTAGAGCAGCTGCTGCATTAGCATCTTTAAATATAGAAAATGTTTGCAGTTCTTTAAAATCAGCAGATGTGCTATTAGCTCCGCTGGATATCGAATTTCCTTCAGACAAGTATTCTGGATGTCGAAAGCAAATTCGATGTAAACTGCAAACAGTACTAACCAGCAGAACAATATATTTTCCTTGTTCCATTATGTTAACAGCTATGACAGGTGAATCAGTAAATTTGTACCGCACATTATTTTGATACAGATTAAAATCCAAACTTATTTCTGACAATTCCAATATGTCCTGATAAGTACGCCAGTAAATGAAGCGATTTCGATTGTTTAAAGTAACATTTTTAAAACAATAACCACCAGCTTTTTCAGCAACTTTAATGTCCTGTAGAGTACTATGAGTTCCGCCTAAAAATAATGCCAATCTGTACGACACACTCCGTGTAAAATATTAATATTGCCTACCTGTGTTTAAAGTAATTTCATTCCATTCTTCTTGGCATGAATTTGTTGCAATAACTTCTCGATAACTTAAACTTTCCATTGCTGCTTATTAACAATAAATTTATATTAATAATTATCTTACACAATTTTAGGTTTTATATGCAAAAGCAACCGGCGGCAAACAAATAATCAAAACCTAAATGTCAACGCGTTTGGAAGTGTTCTGAAAAGCATACAATGAATGAAATTTAGCAATACCGCTGGTCCTTTTTACATTATGGAAATTGAATAAAAGTTTTTGAAGTCTGCATCTTGCTTAAAATTTACATATATCAGAAATTAATAGACAGACACAAATATTTTAAATGAGAACGGGAGATAGTAAGTGATCGAGAAGTATATATATATGTATAAATCCTTAATAACAGTTTATAATTTATAATGTTGAAATCCTCAAATAAAATACTTTTCAGTAATAGTGAATATTTGTTATACATAATAGTTAAGAACTACTTAAAAACCGGCTCTTGATCTTAAACACAGATTGAAAAATGGCACTGAGGTTGGTATATGGGCGAAACCGGTTCATCTTCGAGCCAAACTTGATAAGTAATGACATAAACTCAATTTTAATTTTTTTATATATAAATAATATATTTAAGTTCAAAAGGCTATATATGGTTAATAATTAGACTTTACAAATCTTATAATTTGCATTTTATCATCTCATCAATTTTATCATCATCGATCTCATATAAGCTTACCAACGACATCGTTGTAAATATCTTAACTTAATACATGATTTGACTTTCCGACAGCGTGATTTGATATAGATATTTGAAACAAGTTCCATCATTCCTTATCAAGTTTAGTTTGGTGACACTTTTCGAACGAAATTAATACTTATGAAGAACTAATATAACTAAGGTTAAAAACTTGTAATTCAAAACATATATCTTTGATTATAAAAACCTAACTCGTAATTGCTAAAAACTCAATTTTATTTGCGTTTTCTATTCCGTTCAGATACCAAGAAATTTGCAAGAACTGAAATTCTCTAATTAATTCCAACACTGTTGTCCTACATAAATATTTTTTTTATTGCAACTCAGAACGTAAGGATTATGATTTTTATGATAAAGTTTAATAAAATCAAATGTTTCCTTAGGTATTAAACTTAATAGTTTAACTTTACTTTTTATTACTAAGGAAAGTATTATTTAATATTTATTTTTGTTCATAATAAATGTTTTAAATGTAGTTGGTAGTCTGATGTCATGTTGCCAACTATTTACTAACCATCAGTTCGGTTGACAGAAGCGACTTTTTACCGCTCTGTCATTTTGTATTTTCTATTTTTCATCAGTATTTTGCAAATAAACAACTAAATAGAGCATAGGAATTTTTTAGTAATATTTATTTTAACGTTTTATTTATAGTTTATTATTTTTTCAAATTCACTGCCATTGATTATATTAAAAGTTAATATTTATTGAAAAGTGTTTAGGTTTAGAAATTGACATATTAAAAAATTTTTCATAATGGGAAAAACACAATTTTGCCGTATTTGCCGAACTGAAAAGAATCTTAAATATACGACCAAAGAGTTAAGACAATTAAATAAAAAGCAATTACTTTTGGCACAAGCGGCACAACAGGGCCAAGGGAACAATAGGGCTTCTAAAAAGGTAAAAAGCATTTGACTAAAGATCGAAGAAAAACTTTGGCGATTTCATAACAATCAATGAATTTTATTTAATTTTTTTTAATCTTAAAACAGCTCTTACTCACTACACCTACATTGGGAAATATTTGCCAGGTTTGTGACGAACGTATACAAATCTTTCATCGCTTAGATGATGGTGGCCATGACAGCAGCAGCGATGTCGAAGTGGATGTAGTTAAACACATAAATGAAACACTGCCCGTAAAATTTGTTGATTCTTTAGCAAATAGAGATTTACTTCAAACAGTACAACGTCCGGAAACTCCGGTCATTGTCGACGACGATGACATGTTGTTTAACATTTTTATGCAAAAGTTTGATCAGCGAACACAACTACCAAAGCAGCAGCTGGAGAAACAATTTACAAGTCAATATCATAACACTTACACTCCACCACAATCTACAGGGGGTAGCAGTGAAGGTGATGAATCAAAAGTAATAGAGGTCTTAACATCGCGTGAAAGCACTCCCACTCCCACACAGCATACGCCCCTATTAACTTCGAGTTCCAATATGGTTGATCCACAGGGTCATCGCATTGTGGCTATAATAGAATTAGATGATATCGATGAGAATGATCAAAATAATAATGATAGAAGACAAGACGGTTTATGTACCTCACTAACAAGTTCCTCAAATGACTTAACAAATACTGCAAATGTTGATTACAGGTCTGTATTGTTATCGTCGTGTAAAAATTCGAACTTTAAAAATTCGAGTATGCATGAAACTTCCGAAAGAGCCGAAGTGGAAGATGATGAAGAAATCGTATTTTGCAAAGTTGATTCTGAAAAAGAAAACTCTACCGGATTAAAAAGAAGAAAACGTAAAATTTACGACGAAAAGGAATTGCGGTTGGTAGCCAGTTTGGATTTAGTTTCAAGTGATTCAGAGACAGAGGGGAGTTCGTTTAAAGATCCAGGGTTAAAAACGCCAAAAACTGTAGTAACTGAAACTTCAACAGTAGTTGTGAAAAAAAGCTTTAGCTGTGATGTTTGTGAATTAAAATTACCTGATTTTGAGAGCCTTTCCGTGCACGAACGCGTTCATCAAGGCGTGAAGTGTATGTTGTGCCAAGTTGGTTTTCAACAAGTCAAACGTCTAATTCATCATATGCGACGTAAACACCGACAATATAATGGTGATGCTTTGTCAGAAAAGCCTCGCTCTGGCCAGGATAGTTGCATGACCATTAGGTTACGTTATATGCAACGCACGACTTTTTATGAATGTCAACTATGTGGCCGAATAGATGATGTATTTAGAGAACATAAGGAACATATAATAGAAAAACATCCCAACGAATCTAAATCCCTTAAAGATCCCATAATGAAACAACTTAAATGTCCAGTATGTAAAGCAAAATGCGGTGCTCAGTATTTGTCATTATGTCGACATTTAATAAGTTTACATGAATATCAAGACTACAAACATCATTTAAGAGAGCTGGTGCATGTTAGTGCTTTTGGTTGGAATGCAGCCAGACAACAAGAGGTAGCTAAAACGGCAAACATTTTTCAATTCATTAAGAGGAAAACGTTCTTTTTTAAATGTAAAATATGTGATAAAATTGTGGCTGGCTATCTACATCACTTAAGGCACGTCAAAGTGCATCAAAAGTCTAGAAATGAGACTAAAGTTCAAACAACCGCCTTTAAAGAATCGTCAACACAAGTCTCATTAAGCACATCGAATTTAAACAAATTATGTAAAAGCTTGAAAACTAATGGAGTTTGTATATCGAAGAAATTAAGGAAAAGAGATAATGTATCTAAAAAGTTAGTAAGTCATGCTAACTTAAATAATAGCAATAATACAAAAATCGAAAAAGTAATGAAAACAATAAAACAACCTAAAGAAAATGGTCTACAAAAGTCCAAGTTTAATACAAATTTTACAGGAAAAATTAAACAACCAATTAAAACTGTAAAATATAAAAAATTGGGAGCGGAAGTGGAAAATATATCTATAAAGAAAACAAATTTAAAAATTAATTTAAAACCAAAGGATAAAAAAGTAGAAAAATTGCCAAATACCGTAAAGATAACGGAAGGAAAAGCAAAGAAAGAAACAAGCAAAAAAGACAATAACAAATTGAAGAAAAAAGCGGCAAAGGTGAATGACGTTAAAGTTAAGCCCAAGGTAAAAAAAATTAAAATTAAAACATCTGTACGACAGATTGACCTGCAAAAATATAAATGTAATTATTGCTTGAAAAAATTCAAAGGGTTTCGATTATATAACCTACATCTCCTACAAGAACACAGAGATAATGAATACACTAAATGTAACAAATGTAGTAAACTGTATACAAATTCTGCTAACTTTAAAGAGCATATTAAACAATGCCAGCAAGTACTCTCCACTTCTAAGCAAACCCGAAAGATTTCTAAACAGGCTTTTTTATCAAAAGCTTTGACAGAGAGCTCTGAACCATGTGTGAAAAAAGTGCCTAATAAGAGTGATGTTAGTTCAACTTATTTAGAAGATAATTATCTATGGTTGAAAGACCTGCTAAAATTGAAAAATCCACCGGAAGTAAGTGAAAGTTGTTTAAATCTTCATGAACCACAAACTGCCTTGTTCACCCAAAAACCACTTCATTTTCAATGTTGTTATTGTTTGCTTTTATTTACTAATGACAAAGACTTGAAGGAACACGAAAAACATAATCATATACAAAACTCTAATATTCTTATTAAATATAAGCCGTTTAATAAAATTCGATAAGTCAAAGAGTAACTTTATATATGTAAGTATATTTAATTTATATAATTATAATGTTTATAGTACGGTTAACAATATAATTTGAAATCTAGACTTTTGTTTTAATACATTTTCTTCCATTTACACGCATACAAACTATTATATTTGTTTTATAAGAAGAAAATTTAGTTCCAATATTAAAATTTGTTTATGTAAACCAACTAAGTTTAAAATACAAATATTTTCGAGTTTGTTCGTATCTGTGTAATTTTCTCCGCATTGTATAATCAAAAATACTAAAGGTGGTGCTAAATTTCATGATTCAAATACATAATATCAAATATAGTTGGGATAATTTTTTTGATTTATTTTACTTATTTATTTTCTTCTTCCGAATAATCAGTAAAAAATACCATTCTGAAAATTTTATATTCTTAAAAAAATATGCATTCAATCTTCTTAGTACCAACATTTCTTTACTTGTCGTATAACAAAAAAAAAAAAAAAAAAAATATCAGTGATTATTTAAATATGATCATTTTTAACATAGAGGTTTATTTAATATATACATATAATGAAATAAGAAATGTAATTTGAATCATTTGTTTTCAGCATACAGATTTAATAAATATATCACATTTACCATACATGTTTTTATTTTAATTTAAAATGTTTTTTGCTTTCGTTTTTAATATAATAAGAACAAGCTATTTATAGAAATGTAAAAACTACTTACTATTAAAATATTTAGTAGAAAAATTACGGATTAGTTCTGAATATCATACTAGTTTTCTTATGCGTTTTAAGCTACTCCAATTGGTTACGAAATAAAATGAATTATTTATTTAATTCAAATCTCTTTGTAATAGACGATTCTAAGAAAGCTTTGCTACCGCAGGAAAAATAAAAGCTGATTAAAAACAAATTGCTGTTTGTACAATATAATAAGCTCAGTATACCGATTGTTTAACCATATTTATTTAAAGAAAACGTATTTTATTAATAATAAAAATTCTTTATTAACAATTTAATAAGTACACAGTGTACAAAAATAAGTACGTCTAGGGATGCATGCAAAAAGAAAAAAAACCATACATTAATTCTATGATCAAAACTTTTTTAGTATTCGAATCACAAGGTGCAAAAACACTGATTTTGCAAATTTTTCGAAAATTTCGATTTGAATTTTATTCGATTTTGAAATTTTACAGCTCATATCAGGGTAGACTAAGCGGGTAAATTCACTGGCGCAGCTGAGTACTTTTTTGACCTTATTAGATGTTACATTTCATGTAAAAAATGTTTCGTAATTTTTTATGTATGGATTTTGACATTGACAAACCTGGAACTTCGGATTCTGCGGTGAGTTCACCTGTTATAAATTTGTCTTGGGTCATACAAACGGCGATCACATATTTTCCAAGCCAGTTGTACCCCCACCACCAAGTGCAATTTGAACACTGATGCATAAATTAAGTAAAAGTAATCGATTCTCACATAAACAAATTCTTGAAAACGTGAACTTGTTTTTATTTTATGTACATACAAACTTACAACACAAATCCACAAAAATTTACATAAAAAAAGTACACATTTTTAAAAATCGTCCATGACCATGGAATCGGCGATAAACTTTTTGTAAATATTCATAAACTGTGCCACAAATGCTTCTAAATGAAATATATGTTTGGCACCATTTTGCATTCGATGTTCGTATAGTGCTGCATATTCTAAAGTTTTGGCTTTAATAGACATGTCACAATTTTGTACCAACTCCTTCACTAATCCTTGGAAAATTACATCGGCAGGTACACCTTGAGCTAATAATTCATACAACCGATCACGTACTTTTTCCAATTTGGCCGGAGTTTGTTCGGTTAGTATTTGACTGGCTGTTTCGCGCAAAAATACTTGCCAATCAAGTTCAACAATATCTTGTTGAGCTTTAAATGGATATTGTTGTACTTTACAAGCTTCCAACATCAAAATGGCTCGACGTAAGTTACGTTCAGATTTGTTTATTATACGTTCCGCTAGTTCTGATGGCAATCCTAAATTTTCCCGTTTACTTATGATTTGCAAAATAGAACACATTTCTATCGGGTTAGGAGCAGCTACGCGTATTCCCAAACAACGTGAACGTATGGCGGGGATAACTCTAGAAGTTGAATTAACAGATAATATAATACGACAAGTGGCGACATATTTTTCCATAGTGCGACGTAGGGCATGTTGAGCATCTTTAGTTAACGCATCCACTTCCGATAAAACAATTACCTTAAAGTCCCTTTGACCATTGGGATCAATTTGATGTGTTTGTGCCACTTGTTTTATAAGATCAATGACAACCACCCGATCGTAGATGCCAGCATCAGAAGGATTTACCTCCATGTGGTAATTACTACTAACAGTCATCACTTCTATTTTACGATTCGATGGCGTGGTAAAAGTAATCGTTTCATTGCGGAGCCTTTCTATGCCAGGGCCATACAGTTCTCGTAGCAGACACATAATACGAGTTTTTTTACCTGCTCCCGATGGCCCATAAAACATCAAATGCGGAAAATCTCCCTGTTGGCATAGGTTCCTCAAATTTTCAGATTGTTCCTTGCGAAATAAAAAAAGTTAATATTTAGAAATGCCATGCTTTGCTTACAAACCTTATGGTAATCTAATTTAAGCAATTCTCGAGGACGATGTTTATCCACCCATAAAGCCATTTTTTGGTTTGTGAAGGAACGCTTTCCTAATGGAAAATTAAAAAATGTTGAGCAGGCGCCTAAAACGAATTCGCCTTGTTGGCGTCTGCATTTTAACTGGCACAAAACGAGACAAATGTAAACATTTTATCCGAGGCGAATTAATAACGGCGGTCCCAAGGCGAATTAAAATTTGCCTTGCATTGTAACACCACGTCTTGACTAGTCATAAATTTGTTCGCACATTGAGAGAGCGTCTGCAAAAAAAAACGAGAAAATGTGTTCGTGGTCTTCTTATTGGCGAATACGGGTAGATGTTCCTGTTCAGTTTAAGCATACATTTTTGTGTCTCATCAAGATTGTTTGGATGTTCTCAGCACAGTTTTTCTGCTAGTGTTTTGTGTATTTTGTTTGTGTAATAGAATTGTGCGAACAATTGTTGGCACAATTCTGCTTGAAGCCGACCCAAACATCAACAGCAGTGGCCTTCACTAGACGAATTCCTGTGCGAACAGCAAAATGTACTCTGGATGATCGAACATATTTATGGCTACTATAACTTCATGTAAGAAAAGTCATGGTGAGCTTACCTGTATTAATTCGCCTTGGTATCAGGGGTGAAAAACTGTTTCTGTGATTTCAAATTACATGTGAAAAATAAAAAAAAATTATTTTATGCGTGTCGTGCGTATTGGACATCAAGAAATGGGTTAACCTTGTTTAATTTTCATGTGTATTTTTAATTTTTATTACAATTTAAAATTTTCATCTCGTCAGTAATTGTTTTTAGCGAGTATTTTGAAAATGCCTGGCAGTTGTGAAAAAAATTATATGCAGTCAAACTTAATTTGTTTACCCGGTCAACGTCTTTGCTTATCAGATGAAAACACGATAGCCGGTCAGGGTACGTACGAACGGATGGGATATATATATGCCACACTTGCGGGAACGGTCGATATACGAGAAAAGGATAATGTAAGCATACTCATCAAAACTGTTCAATATATATGTAAAAAGTTTGATTAATGACTGACGAACCAGTTGATTCATGGAGTTGCTATGTGGCACTTGAGTTGGCAGATGTGTACAAAGAGACTATTGCAACTGCTTTTACTAGGAGCTTTTCCTTGGCTTTTTTACTAACATTCTTATGTAGTACGATCTTCAGTAACTAATATGCAGATAGTTTCCAATGACGATAGATTTTTGCGCTTTTAAACAAATCTATGCGATTTGTAAGAGGTAATCCGATTTGTACAAATTCTGCAAAATATAGAATGGAGCGTCCCAACGGCCATAGGCTATGCATTATTTGGTTAAAGCGTTTTTAATAGGGTAAATCATTGCTTAATATTATAAATGCGAAACTAATTTTGTCACGGCGATTTTAATGAAATTTAAAACAGATATATCCCTATTTAATGGATAAGCTATGCACTTTTTCAAAATTAGGATCAACCTATATCGATTAAATTGAAAGCAGACTCGTATTTAAAAGAACACATATTTCATACATTTATTTAAAATTCTATTAACGGCGCGGGAAGGGGTGAGGGGGTGGATAAGGGATAAACTGAGCCGCAGGTATTACTATAACTTTGTTTACATGGTTAGAATATATTTTCTTTTTTAAGCACATGTGTGTATCTTTGTAATTATAAGAAGTTTCTCTAATTATATAAGGTGAATCATCTCTCAACTTCTGCAGCGGAGTGAAATTGTATTTTTAATATGTATATTATGCTGATACATATACATAACTATATAAATTTATAATCTTAGCTACGTTTGAAAACTATAACAAAGCTACGTTAATTACTTACATATGCATGTCAGTGACTTCATCTTATACAGAAATGGTTTAACGAACTTAAAGAATATTTCAATTGCAAAAATAAAGTCATATTTTCCGAATTGCGGAACCTTTGGATATAAATAAGACAACAAATCTTAAGAATTTTTTAATTTACTACACCACAACTTTTTCCGAAGTGCTTGAATAAATAAACAAGATTTGTTTCTAAAAATTTTAGTGCAAATTTATAGAGGTCCGATGTGCTGGAAACCAAACAATTGTGCCCGTAGCTGGTGATGTTGTTACAGCACGCGTTTTGCAAGTTAATCAACGTTTTGCTAAGTGTTCCATACTCAGTATAGGAGAGAATGTATTGGAACAAAACTACCGCGCAATACTTCGAAAAGAGGATGTAAGGGCCACAGAAAAGGATCGTGTTGAGATGTACAAATCATTTCGTCCTGGAGATGTTATATTGGCTCGAGTTGTAAGTTTTCAATTAGTTGGGATTTTTTCATTATAAAATTTGTTGTGTTTTTAGTTACCACAAACTGAACTGTCCTGCTATCAATTAAGTACAGCGGAAAATGAGTTGGGTGTAGTGGTAGCTATAGCTAGTGATTGTAGTCCACAAGGTGTACCGATGGTGCCAGTAAGCTGGACTGAAATGCAATGTCCTAATACACTAGTTAAAGAACCTCGAAAAGTTGCAAAAATTGTTCCCGCTAGTGCTTTGAAAACTGAAAAGAGTTTAGAAATACCTTAAATAAATTTTAAAGTCACCGGATATATGCAATTTTGTACAAATGAATTTCAAATCTGTTAAATAAGTTATTTTTTTATAAAAACGTTTTTTTCAAGTTTTTCAATTTAACATTATAACGTAACCTGTATACTGCACTATTTAGTATACTTATCACGTCAACAATTACAACGAAGCAACATATCCATCACGATATAGAAATAAAACACAAGCTGAAAAAATAATAAAACTGCTGTTATAATATTAATGTTGAATAGGAAATATTGACTTTTATTTGTTACTAGCGGCCCGCTCCGGTTTCGCTCGGGCATAAAATATATATCCCATGTCATTCACAGAAAAAATGATTAAAATCGATCCAGTAGTCTTGATTTATTCATTACTGCCCGTGGCCCGCACGCGTTAAATTTAGAGTAAAACAATTCTTTCCCTAAACCATGAAGATTTCCTGCTATTTTTGGAATATCTAAATTAATACACAACATTTTTACTTATTTACTTTTTTCAATGTGTACAATAGTTAGTACCTCAAAAAGTATTTCTCCACTATTTAATGGATGTTATTATACATAAAACCTTCCTCTTCAATCACTCTATTAAAAAAATCGCATCCAAATCCGTTGCGTAGTTTTAAAGATTTAAGCATATATAGGGCGATAGGGAAAGAGAAAGCGACTTTGTTTTATACTATGTATTGATTTATGACCCAGTGAAGATTATTTATTTTATCAAAAAAAAATTTTTTAACAGAGTCCAACATTAGACGACCGCCTCGAAGAAAAAAATTTGCTGTAATTTGGACTGCCGACAGAAGATATTTAAACTTACGGTAAATAACAGCTATTTATATTTTCAATTTAACTGCAGTATTAAAAATGTTAATAATTGACGGTTTTCACATACATATGTATGTATGTATACCGGTCTTCGAGCACCAATTGTATGTATACAATTTTAATTGTGTTATTTGAAATGAACCACTAAAGAACGGAGCGGTGTGAGCCTTCTTTTGTAGTCTTTAAATAAATAGCTTAATAGTTTTTGATTGATTTTAGTTGGAAAATATTTTGTGTAGAAAAGCGCTTAAGAATAATTTTTCTTTGGATTTGCAGTTTTTCTGATATTTCGCTTCACAATAAATAAATCAGTGTTTCCCTGTGATTTCGAAAAGTTAAACCCACAACAACGACAAACATAAAAACCATGTAATTTCAAACTGTCATAAAGTAATTTTCAAAACTATAGTTTTTTTTAAATTCGCATAAAAAGTTGTAAATAGTTGGAACAAATAACCGCCATCCCTTGTCGAGTTTTGCTTAAAGCCAAACTGGATTCGACTATGTGCCATCTTCTGTGTCATTTTTCGGTCTGCAATATGCGTCAATTATATATAGCAACCGAACTTCAATTGAGTTGCCTATCGGAAACCAAAAATTTTCGGTTGCCAGAAACAGTACTTTTTGGCAACTGAAACTAATAGTGTTTTCAACGCAGCTATTAGAATCTTGCAAACCTAGTTTCTGTATTGTAAACAAGCATATTACTTGGAATCCCAACTTTGAATAAATTCTTCCCGCACACGTCATGCTAGGAGTAAAAGGAAATATGTACTGGCCCGATTTCTATATTATTACGTTTAACCTATTCAAACGTCTGTAATTTTTAGGTTATTTTAGCAATAACGTTTTCTTTATATAAACCCCGATCGAAGTTCTTTCCACATTAAATTTTTTTTATATGTACTTAAACACAACGGTAACTTCTTTATCAGGATGTTCGCACTTTAACGTTTCATTGAGTAGTTTTGTTTACTACAGATTTATAAGTAAAATTTTGTATTGAAAATTGTTTAATATACCGTTAACAAATCCAAAACAATTCCTATAAATAACCCGTTTTGGCTTTTTATTGTAGTCATCTATTCTCGAAACTTCCAGAATACTCAATCACTTCTTCTACTGTTTTTTATTATGATGTTTGTTTTTGTAATTACTGCCTGCGTTATTACTTATTGTGTTGGTTTTCTCGACTTGTTATTGTTTCACAGTATTCAATTCCTGGAATTCGTAAGGATAGTATGTTGTTGTTTTGCGTCTATTCAATTTCCTGTTGACTTCTATGAACTTATGACTGCTGTGCTTATGTTGAAGCATAGCGCTTTCTGTACAGTGGGTGCCCTTCAAATTCTTTAATTTTCTTAACAGTACAGCAAGACTTGTTTGTACTTCGTAACAATATTGTTACGATGATAATTGCGAACAAGTGAGCTCTTAATGTACGGACAGTTCCAGAAATAGACTGCGGCAAGAGTTGTCATCCATTGTACAGACGGCGTTCTAACAACAACAAAACAACAAATAAACTCAAGACAAGCTTCTAAGAAAGTAAAAACACACAAAGCAACAACAACGATAAAACATCAACATGTAAAAACGAATTCGAGGAATTGAGTAGTATGAATAAACACAAACAACACCATAAGAAGCAAAGCAAAGAGTAGTTACAAAAACAAAAATCATAATAAAAAAAAGCAGAATAGATGTTTATGGCTAAAGATGTATCTACTGGACTCTTGCATATTTTACAAGTTTCTGGAAACTATGCGAATTCTATAAAAAGACTTGGATGGTCGAACTAAGAGTTAGTATCGAGCAACGTAACGATATTAATTTCGGAATAAAATCTCACAATCAATTTCATTTTATTTAAAATTCACAACTGCAATATGCATAAAAAAACATTTTGTTTTTTTATTGAAAGAATAATTTTTTGCATTTGTAATTTTGAATGAACCTGAATGAACAATGTTACTTACCCATCTACATGGGATTTGATGTGTGTAACAATTTCCAGGTTTCTTTTGACGTTGACCTATGTGGATCCATTTCTTTGCAATCGTCGAATTTCATCTGAAATTAGTGGATTTCTTTTCGATTTTGATTTTAGCTTATATATTTGCTAAGAATATGGTTTTTAATTAAATACATTTTATAACATTACATTAGAACCTTAAATAATGAATACTCGGTGACAAATGTTTCTACTAGTTCTGAATTTAAAGTATTTTTGGCTCTGTCATATATAATTGACATTAACTTTATATTGCCCATATCTTGTTCAAATTTTAATAAATCAATCCATACTTCCACATTAGATTTGCCAAAATAATGAACAGCATTTTCGTAACACTTCCGTATTTGACTGACATTACCTTTGGTCTGTAAATATGTATTGTAAATAAACAGTTGAAAATGGGAGTAATTGTCAATTTCAACTTACGTGAGTTCCAGCTTGAAATTCTATTTCGGCCATTTTTTTATGCAATTCTAAGCAAGGAGGAGGAAATTGACACAATTCCTCATATAATTGACGAGCTTTCTTCAAGGATTCATAAGTCATTGTGTATTCTAAATAATAAGCCCTAAACTGGCAAAATTCCGGATGTATTTGTTTAGAGGATTCTTTTAAAAGCTGACTCAACTTGGTGGGATGCTCTTCATGATAAGCTTTGTAGAACTTTAAGGCTAATAACCAAACTGAAATGCAATTCGCAGTACCAATAACTTTATTCGCTTTACAAAAGGTTTCATAGAATTTAGCTTCATTTTGCGTTTCTGCATAAGCTCGCATCCAAAGTGCATACAAATTTTCATTCTTATGTGTTTCTGTGGCTTCAGTTAGCAGTGTTTCAACAATCGTTATGCCATTAGGTGATTTTAAAAGAATTTCTACCAAAGCCTGGTAGTGTTCAACACTCATAAGTCTGGAGGTATGGCCCATGTTAAACGATTTTGCTAAGCAATGTCTTTTTAATTCACCCTCCATTCGAAGATCCTGATTCAGATATAACATGGCATTTATGAAGTACGACCACATTTCTTCGGTGGGTACGGCATCTACTCCTTTTTCGTAAACTCGAAAACATAATTCAATCCGTGTTTTTAAGCTTCTTATTTTCCACACTTCACCTTTAATTGTGGGGTCTTTTTCATCGTCTAAATTCGTTTGCATGTCTTGTATTTCGGCCACTTTTTTGGAAGTAATCTCTTGCAAATCAATCATATTGTACCCTTTTAGCTCCCTTTGAGCCAAATAGTCCCATACAATAGCTTCAGCGTAAAAATATTTTAAAATATCATCTATTATTTCCTTTTGTAAAAGAACAGTACAATTTACAAACTTTACATCTTCGCATCTTTCAAGCAGTTTAAGGTAGTAATAAACATTAGTTATCTTTGCTCTATTGTTGCGATATAGTAATACTGCTCTATCCAGACCCAGTTGTCGTTCTGCCACATTTAGCTTATTTTCGACATTGGAAACGCGTACAGTTTCTTTAATTAGTATGTCGAAAAATGTTAGATTAATAACCTCTGATGTTGGGTGCCTTTTAAGAGCACGAAAAAATATTTCTTTAACATTTTTTAGCAATTGTGTTGATTCGTAAGCCCATAAGGCATAATCACACCAGATGGTATCTTTATCGCCATGATACTGGAGTAGTGTACAAAACGTAAATATATTACCAATTTTTTTTCTGAAATTTCCAACTTACCCCTAACATTTTTTCGTAAATGCCTGCTACTTGTCCCGGAATAGATTTTTGGCTAAATTGTATAAAACTATTCCATAGCTTTACTTCAGCCGGAAAATTTTTAGTGCTATTGCGATACAGTTTATTAATGCGTTGAATGATGGACTTTTTCACTTCGGTTAAGTTACAACGATGGTGCTTTTCCTGCTCCGTTATCCATTTATGAGTATTCTTTTCAAATTGTATATACTCAATATAATTTAGTGCGGTTTTTTTGCTTTGGATAACCTTCGTCACGAAGCGTTCACGTTCCTTTATTAATTTATTCAGTTCATCGTCGGAGCATATTCCACTAGATTTAATCGCTTCATACTCTGATAAATCGTGTTCTTGTATTTCTTTGATAATTTCAGCCATAATTAAATTGATTCGTTTTATTTATTCATATATAAATAAAAATTTCACTATCATGTAAAATTGAGTTTTTGGTATCACGTTGTATAAAAAGTAAACATTCACCACAGATATAATAATCTGTGCATTCACAATAGTCCGTTTACTGACGTTTTAATAATTAATACCTTTTTTGTAATAGCGTTTTTAACTTTTTGTAATATGGCACCGTTTTAGTTAACCAGCTGTATGCTGACATTTTATTGTGGTGATGTGTAAAGAAGTTTTTGGTAGCTCTTTTCAAAGGTTTCTATTTGTGAGTTTTTAAAGCAATTTAAATTAGTGTATAGCGTTAAAATTTATGTCGTTTAATACTTTGAACGGTTAAATTATAATAATGTGCGAGTCCCAAAAACAGCATCGTTCTGGAACTGCCCCAATTAAAAATCCACTCTTAAGTGCTTCAGTTACAGGCTTAACAATAGATGATTTTCCCAATAAACCTTTATTACTCCCGGCAGCACCACCTATTGTACATGCACCTGTTCCAGCTTCAGTAGTTACGCCCTCTGGCCAGGTAGTAAGAGGTAAGTTATAGCAAATAAAATATATGTAGATATGTATGTGCGGATGTTATATACAAATTATGTATATTTAAATGTACATCAGGGCTGATAACGTTATTACAGTTGTACAATTTTAGATAGATATAAAATTATAAAAGTCCGACATTCTCCATAAACTTTACAAATTTTCCCAATACATTCCACGTAATCTGCTTATATAAATACCAATATATTACTACCGTTGTAAACTTTAATTATTTAAGTGATGGACTGAATGATACCCGACCGACTATATGGTAATAATTTTTAGTGACAGTGTCGCGTGAAAGCAAAATAGCATTACTATGTACATATGTAAATAAATCCAAGCATTTTACTGTGTTGTAAACTTAGATTATTTAAGTGATGGTATCCAGTGAAACTGGATGATACCCAACCCTATGGTAATAAAAAAATGGAAGATCATGGAATACTAACAAACATCTCAAACGGAGATTATCTCTCTAGTCGCTAAAGCTCCAGGAGCTTTATGTTAATATCACTGCATGGATTATTGTAAGTTGCTGTATAGTATTTAATATTTGAACGTGTGAAAAACAATAAAAGCAGCCATTCGAGTTATTGTTTGGTAACAAAAATAGTTGAATATATTTAAAAACATTTTTTACGCGTCCAAAATTCTGTTTGAAGGAAATTATAAGCGCAACCCAAGTTTCTACAGTGTTGGCAGCTCAGAATACGTATATGGCATTCAATATTCGATAGTAAGCGCATAACTGAAACCATTACCTTATCGTTTTTATGCTTTATAACCATTTTCATCATCATTAGTAAAGTATATCGCTCTAAAAAATTGGGTCAATGAATTTTAACGTTAACGAACGCACCAGAAAAAAGTACAATTTTAGTAGTTTGTTGGTACGAAATTAAATTTTTTATATACATCACTGATTTATATATATATGTACATATTTTTCAAAAAGAGTTAAGATTTGAGAGTAGTGTTATGTTAATGTATCTGCACAACCTGTTGAATACTTTTAATAGAAATATGGCGGTTTTTTGCAATCATGGCGATTTTTAATTTTCTATGACGATTACACTGCACAGTGATTTTTAAAATTAATAAACAAGGAATCCAAATAATAAAGTAGTTTTGTCATGATATACACGATTTCCAATTAATTTTATTATCACGAAATTTTTTTATTGTTAATTTTTAAATATAAATTCCAATGCTAAAAATTCGTTTACATTAAATGAAAAAGTTATTTTAAATATGTATGATTTTTCACTTTAACAGCTGAACCGATTTTTAATAAATTTTAAACATAAATAAGTCTGCGTTTAAAGGATCGAAAGGCAATCTATTTTCTTAAAACTAGGATCCGAAACTATGAAATCGCTTTAAATGAAAGTTAAAAAACAGACAGAGCCCTATATAGATGGGCCCATAAGCTCTGCAGGTGGCAAGCGGAGGTGTAGGCAAAAGCTAGTATGTTGTAAATATAAAAATTATAGATATACATACATACCTATGCACATAGATACTCCATAACAGCATAAACATAATTTAATTAATACATGCGATTTTTTTTTAATTTAATAACTGCCTGGCCCACGATGTTGAACGCTTATGTTCGTTAAAATTTGAATAGAAAAAAACTGACTTGCGTCCATCTAATACACTGTTTTATGAATTTATTTAGTAAGTAAATAAATAATTTCATTAAGAGGGATATTAGACGAATGCAAAATAGTTTGTTTTCAATTAGAATTCATGCGAACGTTAACGATCCACATCGCGGGCCTGACTGTAAATAATTTTGTTTTTATAGATAGAAAAATAGAAGTGAACTACAAAACATAAATCATTTATAAACATCATTAAATTTAATTTATCGCCAGTTTTTGTATGTCATGTTCATTTGTACGAATATTCACATAACATTCAGTGGAATATTTAATATTTTAAGATTGCAATAATATTTTAGTATATATTTTGTTAAATTTAATCAATACTTAAATGATACTGTGACATTACATTATTTAGAATCTACTTAAAACATCATAAAATATGAAAAATTGGCACTCATTATGCATTGCTTACATAAATTGTGATGGAAAGCAAATTTGAGAATAAAATGCTGTTGGAACTTTTTGATTTTGTCTTATTTGTATATACACATTTTAAATAAAGTTTTTTTTGGTTTATAAAAAAGTGTATTAATCAAGTTTCTTCCATACGAGATATGTTTGATAAAGCTTTTATAAATTAAATATATATTTTATAAATACGAACTTAATACATTTTCATTCATTATTTTATAATTTCTTTTTCAAAAATCTTTTATTGGATTTGAATTTTATCTTATGATCTTATGGTTTGAGTTACAATAATTTGAATCTGGTTAAGAAATGATGATAGATCAAGTAAAAAAAAATCGACACACCATTTGAAGGCAACTGTTTCGAAATTGATCGATTTCCATCACATAATTACAATTAAACAGAATAGGCATACTTAGTCAAATAATTTTTAGCACTTAAATGATTATAGATAATTTGGCACTTAAAATGAAATTAATCCATATTTCTTGTAGAATGTGATGTATATGTTGGTAACTCCAATACAATATTACGTCTACGGCAACACCATATTATAGCAGCTATTAACAATATGATGAGTAAAATAAATAGTATAGCCCCTAATGCAATAGCTGCTATAGATGCTTCCGTTAGGACGAAGTCTCTTACGTCGATGGTCTGCGACCGCTGATTGCCAGCTGAATCAATTGCAATCAACGATACTTTGGTTTCACAGCAAGAAGACACGTAAATAGCCTTCAAAGGCTCGGTAGAACCTACAGTATAGGCTTTTGTATAAATCAAACCAGACGAGGGATTTGCCTGTAAACGCATAATACCAGTTTGGGAATCCTGGGCGGAAATGTACACATTCCAAAAGCGCTCCGAACATGAATCTATCTCGCTGGAAACACTTTCACAGCGACTTCCAAAATCCCACGAAATTGAGGGTGACGTATTGTCCTTTATAAGAAAATCATAATTGTTCTTATAAATAGCATTTTTCATTTTAAAAGAATATGTACCTGCGCATCTACAGTAGTTATAACTTTCAGGTTAACCGATAAAGAATCTGTAGAAATAGATGTAGTAGTTGAAAATGTTATGTGATCTATAGTGTTTGCTTGTGTATTTTTTGGCACAAAAACAGAAACGGTAACTGTAGACGTTTGTCCAGGTCGCAAAAATAACCTATTGGTCAAAATATAAGATTAAAGTGTATTTTTTATTTTGTTTTAGATGTTACCTTTGAGGAGTTAATCTCGTTAAATATCGTCTTTCGTCCACTACTTGTATATTATAATAGTCTGCTTCATAGCCAGTATTTGTGACTTCAAAATGTAATTGACCGAACATACCGGGTGGTAATAGAATTTGGGAATGTATACCCATTTCAAGTTTTGTATTCTTTCTAGACAAAATATAGGAATTCCATTTTTGTGGCTCCGCAGTAGTTACCACTAAAGATGATGTAATATTTTGTTCACTTTTCATTGAATTTCGATGAATTTCTTGGGATGAGAATATTTCAACTTCATTTTTAGGTAATGATTTATTTTCGTCACTTGGAAATTGTATTTTGCTATGCGTAGACACCGTGCCGTCGCCATCACCAGTTGTAGGTCTCTGTTCTAACTGAGCATTTCGCATATGGGCTGGGTAGAATGTGTGGCCCTCCAAAATATAAGTTTCAAAGTGTTTAATCATATCATCTGTAAAAATATTAAATTAAAAACATATTTTTCCAGCAAATTAATTCCAAGTAGGTACGTATGGAAATCTTAATTTTAGAACAAACTTCGAAAAATTGACTTCAAAAATTAGAAAAAAGAAAAAAGTGAATTTCCGCAATCGTGAACTTAAATGTATAAGTTAAATGACGTGCATACAGTATGTATGTACGTACATCAATATTTACGTTTTTTAAGAGATTTTTTCAAGGGCGAATAAAGTTATCTCGCATTTGCTAATACGGCGGCATATAAAATATTCTTATCACTTATTTATTTTTCCTACAGTTTTGTGTTATACTTCATCATTCTAAACATAATACGGGTTGCAAATATTAAAAAACTCAGTTCAGCCTTACGTTTTCAAGAATACACAATTAAAAATTGAAATTGAGGAAACGTACCTAAAAATGTGTCAGCTTTGCGTTCGCCTCTTATGAAAACACTGTATTCCGTAGTTAAATCCTCTGGTACTACTTTCAGTTTGTAAACAGTAGCCTTACGTAATTTTGTTAAAGGCACATAAGCATCTAAACGTTTATCTTCATCATCGAATGTTGTTAATGTGTGTGTCTTAAATTTAACCATTTTTTTTAAATTGATTTCTAAAATCAAAAATTAGAAAAAAAATTAAAATAACGTTTTAATCTACATGCATACATCCATACGATGGACATCTATTGCCACCGTAATGTTAGTGCTCATTTATATTGTGAATGCATTCAGTTTTTTAATATTATTGTGAATGAATTATGACCACAAACTTGGTTGCTACAAAACCTCTAACATTCAATATTCAATTAATGCCAAACAAAAACGTCAAATAGTATAAATAGTAATCAAAACAAATACCATTTGTTGTTGCCCTTAGTTTTTCAGAAAAAAGTTTATAAAGAAAAAGAAAAATGTATTGTTCAGAAATATCATGGATTTAAATATTTAAAGGAATCAGGCAAAATATGCCAACATATGTCGTATAAAAAGAATAGTATAAATATTAATAAATAAAGATTACTAGCAAACAATATTAAATCAATTCTGTATGTGTGTTTTATAAAACAATAGATACCTAATAGATATACAATGTATGTACTCGAAAATTTAATTATTTAGTATGTAAACATGCCTTATTTCATCTAATTGCATTATGGTAATTATTATCCTTGAATTATTTATTACTAAGTTTTATCATTTAATAAATTATATACATATATCTTAATGAAAATAATGTCATTTATTCTGATTTGTTTTGGTAAAAAGAAGAATACTGAATATGAATTTATGTAAATTTTTTGCAACGAATTTCCGTCATCCCTTGTCAAGTTTGGTTTGGAGATAAACGCGTTTCGGCTGTGTGCCATATTCAGTGTCATTTTTCCTTCTGAGTCAGCATTTCTGAGTCAGTTTGTTGGTTTTTATTATAAAAAATATTTTATTTCCTGATACAATTGAGTAGCGAAATATCGAATAGAACCGATTTTATATAAAATATACCTTCAAGCTTAATGAGCTGATCAAAATTTTAAAATTACGGAACATGTGTAACATTTATTTTCACGAATAAATAATATATGCTATTTTAATCTAAACTCGAAGTACTAACAGTGCTAAGCAAGTGGCAATTTTTGGAAAATAAAGATGTTTAAGAAAAAATCTTCCTTCTAAAGATTATATTATCAAAAGTTTTTAAACTATTGCTTTATTTGCGTTTTAGTGAAAAAATATTTGCTCGACATTTGTTGATAAATGTGAAAAATCATAATATTTTGAACGAACTTAAAGTTTGAAAAGCATAATCAGCACGTCTGTGTTCTGTGCAAATACAGATATTTATTCTTTTTGTGAAATAAATTTTGATGACAGATTTCATTAATACTACGTCTTGACTAGCCATAAATTTTCTTGATGATTTTGTGGTCTTTTGTTTGTTTCTATGTTCTCAGCATATTTTATTTACGGGTGTTTACAGATAACGGTCTTCGCGTGCCATTTTCCTGTACGAACGGTAATACGTACGTTGACGGAACAGATTTATGGCTAGTCAAGTTTTTGTTCTTCTTTTTTTTTTGTATTACTTTTTCACTTGCAATTGATTGTTTCTTTTTATATTTTTTTTAAAATGAAAGCAGAAACCAAAAAGTACTTAAAAACTAACATTAGCTAATTAAATAGTACGAAAAGTTTTAAAGAAAGAAAAAGTTATAGTATGTTAAAGATTTTTAAAGAGTCTGCATTATTCGATAAACATTTTTAAATCTGACGTTTGACATTTTGTGGGTTTGAAATCTGAAAGTGTAGATAAATCTACACTTCTGGCAATGGTGGTTATATGTTTCTTACGTATACATATAATTTTTTTCTCTTCAAGAGCCCAAAAATAACTGCGGTTTATGGACCTTGAACTCAACCGAATTATTTATTATTTAATATTTATATATTTGCATTCAATGCGGAAATTTCTTTTAGAAAGATTCAATTAAACAAACTTAAAGCTTAAAGAAAAAATGCAGAACTGAAAAGTAAAGAATGTTAGCTTCAAAATAAATAACATGACCCGTTTTAAATTGGAAAACATATCCTATTCGTGCTTTCGGGCGTAGATTAGTCAGCAAAAATAATGTTTTGAAATAACGGCACACATGTGTTTTTTATATTCACTTCTATTTTGCCTTATATATTGAACAATGTTAGCTTAACAAAACTTGAAGTAAAAAAACATTTTAAATCGACATTCGTCTAAGTCCACGTTGCTAAGGTCCACGCAATACGAAGAAGTAAAATCTGTCCAAAACTCAACACATGCAACTTTAAACTTTCTTCCCAATGGAATTTGACTTTCATAATGCAGCAAAGTTTATAATTATATTCATTATTTTGCAGTTACTTAATTGTATTTTTCAAGTATAAAATCCTGGCAATTTATGAGGTGTAATTTTATCGCTCTTTTTAACATTTCCTATTAAACTATGTATGGTCGAATTCGCGTTCATGTTTTTCCGTCTCGTTTAAATTGGAATTGAAAAGTTCAAAGAATTTTGCCGACACGGTTTAAGAAAAAAAAAACTTCATGCCAATATATTCAATAACTTAAATATTAACCATAATAAAGAGTTATGAAGAGATTTTATAATTTTGAACAAAAATAAAAAAAAAAAAATATTTTCGAATTTTTTACATAAATACATACATACTCGATATATGTATGTATGTATATTATATACATATATATATTATTTGAAATTATTATTTGAAAATATACTTACTTATTAGGTTTAATAATTTATGGTGCATAATTTAACAAAGTGCTGGGAAGAAATATTGTTTAATTTATTAAAGATCGGACAAGAGAACAATAAAAGCATCATTAATAAAAAGACAATGGACAATTAAACTTATATTAAAAATTATATATTTTATTTTCATAATTATACAAAATTAAACTGTTTATAACTTACAAATTTAACATGGAATAGCTACATATATAATATTCATGTTTGTACTACAAATACACTAGATTAAGAAGTTTTAAATATAAAAAATAAAGGATTAAAATTAAAAGAACAAAAATACATATTTACAAGTTTTTTGTAAGTGATTTTTTTTTTGCAATATTCGTTTCTTGTTATTAACACATTGAATTCAAATAAAAAAAAAAAATATTGTTATTTTGTTAACAAATAAGCAAAATTAAATTTTACTTATATTTTAATTAAAGTAATACATATTAATTATAAGACGCAATATATATTAGTAACGATATTGATTTGTAAACACATAAATTTGTAAATTTATAAATTATTGTGATTATTAATAGAATTGGCAAAATATTTGCTATACAAAGTAGTTTTATTGATGCAGTTCAGTAATAACTACAAGGCGTTTAGCAACGCATATAAAGCGCTTTTATTTTGATTACCCTTCCAGAGATTACTCCAAGGCTAAGTGTCGTTTTTATGTATAGAGTCTGACAGATACAAACGCAGCGAAAATGTTTTTGCTGTATGGTACTTTTCGAATGTGCCTTGATTACTCCCCAAATATTTTTTACATACGAAGCTAGCATGCAAATCAAAGTTTCACGTTTCTTAGACCGTTTTATTACACGTCAGAGTACAACGCATAGAAGACCTTTTAACTTTTATTTCACAACATACAACAGTTTTATTGCCTAACTTCAAACCTTGAGTATCCTACAGACAACAAAATGTCAAACTGAAGATACAATCATGATATTTTTTTCCTTTAAAACTCATATTCGTATTGTATAGACAATATTTTGCCTCCTTTAGACCAATGTTAACTCAGTTTAAATATCAAATAAAATGTCTGTCTTGTTGTGTGTGTTAGGATATAATTATGCAAATAAATAAAATTGTGAAACAATAATTTGAAATCGGTTAGATTTTTTTGAGGTTAACAAATTTTAAGAATTAAGGCTTACGAAAGTTAGTAAATATTTTTTAAAGGAAATGCATTAATGGTGCTTTAACAATTATTTGTTATCAGTATAATTTAATTTCAATAACTAACCGCCATTGGGCGTTTCCAATACTGCTCTCCTCATGAGTTTGTCGATTTTTACATGTAAACTGGATAATGTTGCATTGACAGGTACATCGACTTCCTGAGAACCGCGTAAAGCATCGGCTACTATTGTTAACTGGAAGATATGAAAAAAGCAAGAAACTTTTATTATTTTCATATGTTTTAAGAATTTTTTACTTATGTATTAAAGTATTGAATTAGTATTATTTCACTGGAATTTTCATTTATATTTATTTTTTTTCACAGCCATTCTTGGCCAATTCATATGAATGTACTCGTATATGCCTATTTAAAAAAGCAATGAACCTAAACACAATTTAATGAACATTTTAAATACATAATACACTATATAATAAAATATTTAAATAAATAAACTGAATTATTTTTTTACATTTATCAAATGCCTTATATAGTCCCCGACATATATGTATATTTTGACAACGCTAAAAGCAATGTTTTCATCGATCTTCAGCGTTTTTTTTTTAAATTCATACATTTTTAATAATTTATGTTTTAAATAAGAATAATTTATGAGTTTTACTAACAATAAAAGAAATCATGTCAGTATTTCGCATAATTTTTTTGACTAATTTATTTCATTATTTTTGTTTTAACTGCTAAACAAACAAAATTAAAATTAAGTTTGTAGTATGTGAAATATAATTTGACAAAAAATGGAGAAAACAACTAAATTCAATATTGTAATTAGAGCAGCAGTAGTTGGAAAATATAAATCTGAAATTTCTGTATATGCCAATAAACCAGCTATTGAGACAAATGGCATTATCAGCTTTAAGAAAAGCAGACCGGTTCTGTAAGAAATAAACCACGTGCAATAATTCATAAAAAAACCTGATTTAACACTAAAAGCCTTGGAATAGGCATTACGAAACTATGGGCCAACTTCAGTTAGTGAACGTACCAGTGATCGGTGCTTGAAATAATCAGGATTAAAATATATTTCGTAATAAAAATACCATTACACCAAACAATAAGAAAAAATATCTTGCAATAGATTATACATATTCGTAAGCCTTTCAACTTTTTCCGAAGGTTATTATAGGCAGATGAAAGTTCTTTTGAGTTCCATGGCTCACTGAGAAAAATGTATGTACGTTTGCCTTAAACAATTAGACGGAAATTTTCTCCAGTAAATAAAACGGAGCGATGTGTTAGATGGGATGTAATGTTTTGGGGATGTCTTTCTGCTGATGCGTGTGGTGATTTAGTCACAGTTGAAAGAATAATGTACCAAGAGAGGTTACTTAATAACCACATTTTCATCTGTGGAGATAAATTAATGGAGGAGTCGTTTACCTTGCAACTAGACAATGTTCCTTGTCATAAAGGACGGTTGTTTACAAGCTTTTTAAAAGAAACTGTAGTAGAAACACTTAACTTGTTGCCTCTAAGCCGCGGCTCAAACATATGTTGTTATATTAAGGAAAACAAATGTGATTAACTCGTAATAGAAATGATACAATATTGTAATGAAGTTTCTGTTGAAATGGTGGATACTTGTTGCACCTTTCATATTTATTTATACTTCACTTATGTTTCTTATTTCGTTAAAATATTTATGCCCTACACCAAAAATGTCTTATTTTTATTTCAACATTTTTGTTAATAATATGCATACATATGTACATTAGGCCGGGTCGACCCATATACATCCCTAGGATGACAGATGTTTTATTGACGGTTCTAAAACGTTCATTGATATTGTTTGCCACGCCACGCCTACAAATACAGAATTTATAAAAGTAACTAGGAATTAAAATTTTGAAGGCCATGATTAAATAGTTATAAGAGGACTAGCCAGACGACTATTTGCAAAATATTGGCTATTTGTGGGGAAGAATCCGAGATATCAGATATCGTATCTAGAATTTAAGGTCAAATTGAAAACCCACCAAGGACGAAATAATATAGATTGGACTTGGCGACACAATAAACAATTGCTCTTTGATTGAAGTGACGCGGATAACATAAAAACAGCCATAACTGTATTTTTTCAGTTGAAGAAGTCAGTTTTAGGAGAGATGGCAATTTTTGTAATCGTAAGACAGATGTTTTGGGAACTGGTTTATGAAAAAACCCGATTTTGATCAATTTTGAGTTGTTTCTGTTTTTGTTTTAGGGTGCTATATGTATCATACAAATTTAGAAAAACATTCTAAAATTGAAGAAAAAAATTGCTTTCGTTGTTGTCAAAATATATGCATATGTCGAGGACTGTAATTTGTTGCTGTTATAATTTACATAAAATTTTTTCAAGTAAGTGTTACTACACTTTATAATCTGTGCAAAAATGTATGCATGCAGAGATAGTTCATAAATATGTGTATTTATATAACTGCATAATTTGATACCATATACTTTCATATATTAACACACTTCGCAAACGTGCTATTTTTTTTCTTAACGTTTTGTAACCTGTAATTTCAAAACAAATTTTTGTCATTTGTCTTAATTTTCATGCGTATATGTAAGAGCTAAGAAAAATAAACTAATAATGGTAATAAAAAAATAATTATGTATATAAACTATGTACGAGTATGTATGTATGTAAGTACGTATTTACAAACGTTCACTTTGTAACGACAAGTTTCTTAGTTTGTATTTGTGGCGTGTCTTTCTTCAAATGCTTGATAAATAAATTAGTTGTTGCTTTCAAATCGATATTAATTTAAAACATGGATTTCAAAACATACACTTACCGTACTACTGCCTTCCAGTTCTTGTGAATTCTTACTAGACAATATATGCAAAATTTCTCCTCCTGATCGTATAGCCACTTCTCCTAATATGCCGCCAACTGAGTCATGTGTTTCATTTTCACTCAGAGAGCGTTCACCAAACCAAATAAGATAAAGCTGAAATCAAAATTGAAAAAACTTTCTTGTAAAAGTTTTCATTATTCGCTTGTAAATGCTTAAATTTATTTTCAAAGTAATTTATAACGAACCCTTATTCTTTTTTTGAGCAATGTTATAGCTGAGTCTTGGACTTGATCTGTATGCTTAGCTAATTGCGCCGTTGATATAAACACCGCACTATCATAAGGAACTAATTCAGCAGCGTGTAATATTCCTCTAATAGCATCGCCACTATTTTGTGCTTTTATACTATTTAAGCCGGTTAAAAATTGAGCAGTATTATTAAAATTAAATGCAGCTGGCGATTCCTCTACATACGATAGGAGAGAGACAAAAAGAAATAAAGAAAAAGAAATTAGATTCATATCATCTTATCGTCTTGTTGAATATATACATATGTACATTAGAGTTCTGTAAAAATCCATTTGATTGCTTTAGGTATTTTTCGAATACTTTACTGAAGTACAATCCCTAAAAGCAAATACTGTAATTTACAATTTACAATCACTTGTTAAAGCTGTTGGACGAGTAGTGACAAAGAAACGAATACTGTTATGTGTATTGAAGATCTAGCAAGACATGAGAGAAGAGATAAACATTTTGATACTTGTTTCTTCTTTTCTTTAAGCACCACCTTTATTATTAAATTGTCTGTTCATTAGTGCAAAGGTTGCGTGGTTTGCGCCAAATTTACGGTAAAAGACGTCGCCGTCAAAATATGGTGGCTAAGTTTGAGACGACCGATATGTAAACAATAGAAGTGACGCACAGATCGCCCAAAAATATTTCAGGAAAACCCGGAGCCCTAGGTTTTTCCCTGTGCACAGCATCTTGGGCTTTGGCAAACTTAAACTTGGGCAGTTTCATGTCGAGACGTGAAAGACCCTTTAGACCTACCAGTTCAAAGCTAATGAGCATAGACAATGCCGTTTGTTCGCTGAGTGGGCTTTGCTAAAAATATCTCGGACTTTGCTAAAAAAATATCTCAAGCGCGCGGGACGCAAATTTGGATGATTTGCTGTGTTAACTAGCAAAATTGGTGGAACGACAGCAACGCACACGAAGTTCACCGTGTTCCTTATTCTTCAGTAACATAGTTGGCGACAGGTAGAAGCCAATGATAACCATTTTTCTGACACATGGGCTCGCTATGTGTCACTCAGCGAACATCACACGTGAGATGAACTGTGTAATAAACTGTGTCAAGGCAGTGCAAGTTTTCTTGCAAAAAATGTCTGCGATTCTCTTTTGCATAAGAATTCTTCTGTGTAATTCCTCTTGTCTGATTGCAATTTGTTTTTGTTTAAAATAACCCCTTGTGCATTCTTCTTATACGTCTCTGCTATTAACTAAGACTTGCAGCAAACGAAACTTGCAACGGCTAACATGGGTATGCATTCAATATATTTGAATGAAATAAATTTTAAAAATAGGTTGTGTTTGATGTTTAAATTCATTTGTAAAGGCCTCTAATACTCGTATATGTATGTATGTATTTTAGATTTCGATACATTAAATTATTTTCCGAAATGTTAGAACGAATTTTAAGATTAATAGCAAATGCGTGTAAAATAAAGATTGATCTCTTACCAGACTCATTTAGTGTTACCAATACAATTTTTATATTGAAATTTGTGCGCATGGCATCATTCCATAATGTCTTCGTTTTCTCCAATGATTCTGCAGATGGATCAACGATGACCGCAAGTGGCATACGTATGTAAGCGTCTTCTATATAGTTACGTAATTGTTCATGAGGCAAAAGGCGGCGTCTACTGCTTGTTGTAGTAGTCGTTGTTACAAAAGGCACGGTGCTGATGATGGGTATTTGTTTGCCTTTTTTGTCAGCAGCAGCAGCAGCTGCACTTGCAATACGTGATGTTTTTGTGCCCAACGTTGTTTGTGTTTGGGACCGTGGTGCTGACGCTGGTGGCTGCAAAGTTGTAAATAATGACGCGTCAGATTGTCCAATCATAGGAATGTTAACAGCCAAGGTCGCTGTTAAAGGAGCTGGTGTAGGCGTTGGTGTTGCCTCTGTGGTGCTGATCGTAGTAGCGCTTGTAGTGAAGCCAGACGATAAAGTGCGTAAAGCATTATAATCGGGTGTTTGTAAAGCGGTTGGTATTGCTGTTGTTGATTCTGGCTCGTGATATTCATCCTCGTAATACTCTTCTGAACTGACTTCCTCCTCTATGTGGCGCGATGAGGGGGTGTTTCCTGGAGAAATTTCATCATCATATTTCATAGCTAAGGGAACAATGTCATCATTGTTGCCGCTAAAATTTTTATTTGAGGTCATTGTGGTTGTGTGTTTTTTTAACATCTGATTCATCACTTCATCATCATCTGCGTAATCGAAAGTAGAAGAATGAATGTTTTTGTTTGTTATATTTGGAATTTCTTCTTCAATTCTCCGTATATATTGAGGTATTGTCGTGGTAGTTCGGATAAAGATTTGACCCGATCTGTTTTTCTTACTTAGAGCAACTTTAGCTTCATATTCCTCTTCCCTTAATAATGCTTTTGTATTTTGTTCAGTAATTTCTTTAGATGTATTATCATCACCATTATCTTCTTCCACTTCTTCGGTCATGTCAAGGTTATGTTTATCTTCATGTTCTATCGAACGGTATTCATTAGACAACTGATTGTCTGATATATTGCGTACATTTTTCACAATGACTTCTGTTTTTGCATCCATATCTATATCCATGTCCATATTGTTTAAGGAATCAGAATTTCTTTCGTCGGCCTCTACTCGTTGTTGCAATTGTTCAGGATTGTATATGTCATCATTGGCATCGTTTTGTGTATTCTCATCTTCATATTGAGGATAGGCTGTTGTTACTGTAGCCAGAATAACTCCAACGAACAACGCTCTTAGTATTAGACTGTTTAATAAAATCATATTCGTTTATTTGTTTCCAATTCTTTGTTTTCTCTATTTTAATGATGAGTTGATTTTAAATGCATTCGTGCTCTAAATCCAACATAAACCAAATTTAACTTTAGTATCCTTTAAATTTGTCAACTGCAAGAAAAGCCGTATGAAGTTTTAATTGAAAAATGTCTTATCTATCTACACTTAGTAAAGGTTTTGTCTGATTTCAGCTTGAACTTTAATTAATTTTTTAATTGATGCAATTAATTATTTCATTAGGTTAGATTTTTAAAAACTTTACTATTAAATAAATACAGTGCGATTTACGCAACCCTCGATTAGTGCGTTACATATTTTTACATTACGGTCGTTATAGGTGCAACTTTTTTTCAAAAATGTCGATAAGTGCAACTTTTTTTCAATTAAAACTGTTTTAATAAAAAACAGTTTTAAAATAATACAATCGATACAACATTACAAGGCGAAGTTGTATATGTATAGGATGTCATTCCAAGTCTTAAATAAATAAAGCTATGAGTTACAAAAGTAAGAATACAACGTTTATAATAATTCGGGACCGCATTAAAGTTAATAAACACTTTAAGGTCAACAAACCTTTGTTCCATTTTTTTAAGTTTTAGAAATTATGTATTATTTAATTGTCTTTATTTAGTATAGAGTGTTCAAGTTTATTTTCACTAACCGTGAATTACATATCTACAGCTATTGGCCAGAACTTAACGTTAGCATAAATAACTGAAACTGTTTAAGAAATAAAATAATTAGAAAGATATATTGAGGCTATTAATTATGAATTTTATTTAATATATATGTGGATGTTTGGTTAGAAGACAAGTTTGACAAGGGATTACAGAAAATCGTTCCAAATAACTATATGAAATCACCCTGCAAAAATTATTTAGTATAATTTACATTATGATTTCGGTAAAGAGTAAAGAGTAAATAAAAAATATTTGTATTTGTAGAACAAATTTTCAATGTTTTGAATTATAAAAAAAGGTAATAAAATTGTTTTTTTTGCAATTGAATCTGTTTAAAATTTTATTATCATTTTAATTAACACACAAGTGTTGTAATTTTGAGAAAATAATTAAAGTAATAAATATTCATAATGACATCTTTATATATGAGTACCTGCATTTTCTTGATAAAAAACCGGTAACGAAGGTTATTCACTCCAAAAGTTTTTAGTATCATTCTGAGTTATTTTGTGTAACAGTGAAGCTCCTATTTCGGGTCAGAGACTCAACGCTGAATAAACAAAAATACTCCTTTAACATATACGGGTACCGTGTGAACTTGTCGCACATGTGAGAAACCAGAATAGCCGGACACGTTTGTAACACACACTTAAATGTTAATTAAGTTTTGTTCAAAATTTGAGTACAAATTTTATGTTTTGTAAGTTTTTCAAAGAAATTATTAAGTTAGAATTAATTAGGTAAAATTTATCGAAGAGATAGTAATTTATCAATAATCCAGAATTGCTTTTTTGTTCACAAGACACGTTTTATTCAAACAGCATGGTTCGTTTATTTTTATTAATATAAAAATTACCATTTGCTTTTACTCATGTCACACGTTGCAAGATTCCTTGCTGCAAGTTAGAATTTATAGGAGAGAGAGGTTCGAATTTATTCTGTTTTCTCGCTGATAATTTTAAGCAAACAAAAGATGAATGGAAAGAAATACTTTTTGTGTGTGAACCATGGATGAAAAATGATAAAATAAAATTGCTATCACAGTTGCTAATAGAACAGTTTAAATATGGCAGCAAACACTTTGCCATTCTAAGCTGCAATGTTTTGTTACAAACACGATAAACGCAAATTAAAAAGAATATGAAAATGTATTTCTCAACAGCAGAAATAAAGCAAAAATATTTACTGTTGAAAAAAGAAAGCAGCACAGCGATAGCAAATGTTTGATGTCACCTTTCTTGCTACTTGTATACCATCATGTGTATTTTGTCTTGTTATGAATTGTTAAAAGGTAAGCGTAAGAATTTTTTTATCTACTTGAATACTACAGGATCAACAAAATTTAGAATTGAATCCCCTGTACAATGCGTTTGCTGTCAAATTTTTTTAAGCATAGTACATATTTTTCTGTGCTCTTGCTATTTCGTAGCTAGCACTAACTTCATAGCAAAAAAAAAAAAATATTTATAGAGGAAAAGTTAGATGTAAACACGAATTGCAATATTGATATAACAATTGGACAATTATAGGAGTTTATACAAATGTTTGAAAATAGGTACAGTAACATAAAATTTAGTTAAAAAATACAGATTTTTGAAAAAATCGAACCAAGCCCATCTCACGTATGCCCTTAAAATTCAAAATATTATTTTACGTAAATGTGTGAACAAAAAATTAATAAAATATCCACAAGGATTATACGTCCTGCATATATCCTTTATTGTAAAAATTCTAAAATCCTGCAAAAGTTACACGATTACCATGAAATTTGGTTTGTTATCTTATGTTTTCCAAACACATCTAATAAATATAAAATATATTCAATTGCGTCCTTATCTTTAATATCACTATATTCTCACCGTATTTACATCCCAATTTCTTTAAATGCGGTATATTCTTTTACTACTTATGTATGTCCCACTTTGAACAAAATGCAATTAACAATAAAAATAAAATAAACAAATTTGCAAAAGTAATTAATTTATAAAGGAAACCCCCAAAAAATAAACTAAACACAACCAAACTAAAGCCATAATTTACAAAGAACAAATAAGATACTTAAACGACTAATAAAATATTAAAATACCACATGCACATTTATGAATTGGACATATTGACATAGTATATACGTACGAGTACATTTGAATATACGAGTATAAAAGAAATACGACAAGCAAAAAAGCAAATATTTATAAAGATTAAGAAAAGAATTTTTAACGACCAAATACCAATAAACAAGATTTATCTATGACACCTGATCAAGCCAATTTGACGTGACCAGTTTAGAATTTACAACTGCATCACTAGCCTGTTAATGCCACTGTTATATACGACTGTTGCTGCTACGACACCTGCTGTTGCAGCAGCAGCTGCTGCTTCTATGTCAATAATTCAAGCAAATAAACGAAATTCAAAATGCAAAACCAAATTACTGCCCGCGGTAATTGATTGCGACTGATAGCCAGTCTTATTCCGTGAACTCTTGAAGTTAAACTTTTTGTAGCTTAAGAGCCGGCTTTTTAATATTATTCATTGACCTTGCATTTCATGCAATTTAACTTAATAAATAAATAAAGAAAAATTTTAAATAAATGCACGTTTCATAAAGCTACAAATGAAAAGATATACTATATGTGTGTATGAGTGAGAAAAGATAGAAGAAATACGAATCGCTAAAGATATCCACAGGTACATACATACATACATACATACATACATACATACATACATGAATCCATCTATGTATGCATGTAAAATTTTTGAACAACTACAAATTCTTTAATAATAAAATCAATTTGCAAATAAATAAATCGGAAGTAGTGAAAATAGCAGCATTGTTAGGAGTTTTCAAAGAAAGTGCTGTAACAATGTAAAGAATTATCCAAAAACTACCTCTTAAAAAGAAATATGTACATATGTTATTTATTTTCTATTTATTTAGAAATAAAAACCCTTCATGATACAGCTAGACTTCTTGCTGCAACACGGTCGTTTTTCACTGCTTTTCTTGGAAAAGTGCTTTCCAGTACCATCAAAAAGAAAAGCCTTAAATCCATTAGTTTGTTTAAACAAATATCTTTACTGTCTCTCCCACAGAAGAGCTTCTAAATACTGTATTTATATTTCCCCCCTCAGTTGTGGCATTTTAATTTATGTAAGTTCTACCAAGTTTTCTTCAGCCTTTCCGAACGAGTTATGCGGTAACTCTCATATCAAAGTTCTTGAGAATTTCGTCTTTTCATTATTAAAATTTCAGACAAGGTACCTTCTACTCGTATATTGGGGAAATATCCCCTGATAATCTTTATCTTAGCAAAAGGCCTTGGTTTTAGGAGAAAATTGATTTCCTCGACAAAATAAAGTTCAGAAGCGGGCCGTAAGATAAAGGTTTTGGTTCTGAGCAGCCTCTGTAGTTTTGGTACGATTTGTCTTTCATCAGCTCTGTTAAATCCTAAATAAGTTTCTCTTTTTATTAATAAAAAATTCATTTTATATTCATTGGTAATTATTAATAAATAATATTTAAGATATAAGATTTTAATATTTATTGTAATTTTCTTTTATTAAGATTCAAAAATTTATATTCTGCGCATGATTACGGAGCTACTCGTTCAACATCCGAATTTCGGTTCATGTTTTTTTTTTGTGAATAATTTATAGTTTTTTTAAATATCGTGATTATAAGAATACAAACTTGTTTTTCGACAACAGACTTATAAACTTTCTTATGCTAAATACGCGATTATTGTAATAGTAGAAATGCTATATTGATGTCACTTAATTTCGCTAAACATTCGACAAACAAAATAGTAAATTATTACAAAGTGGTAAAAAAGTTCAATAAATATTTTAAAAATTCAATAATATTTGAAAACTGAAATATCGAAACTTAAATTTCAGTTTAAACTTAAGTGTTTAGGTTGTAATGTTTCATCATTAGCAATCTTTTTATGTATAAAGAGATGGAATAATTAAAAAAAAAATGAACGTCAGGTTAAATGGATATGGGCTAGTCAATGACCAAATCACAAGCAAATGAAATGTTTAAATTTCTTGTGATTTGTGGCATTGCGAGCGAACATTTTAGTATTTTTTTCCTGATTGTTCACTACGAAACATTGAAGTGTGCGTATCGCGAAGATAACAAGGGGAAAATGCTATAATGTTCTGACCTTGTCATTTCCATCTTTAACACGTTCCCTGCCAGACCGTTTTTTGAAGACTTCCTGTTCAGGCCGCTGGGGCGTATGCGCCCCTCGATTAAATGAGGGCATCAGCAGTAGTATTGAGATGCCCATAATTGACTGCATAATGAATTTTTAAAGATTCTTCATTTTAGAATGATATTACCATTTTACAATGATAATACCAAACGGAAAGTTCAGCGGCAGGAAATGTGTTAATAATTAATTTTCAAGTTTTTTTGATATAAAAAAAATTTAATAATAGAAGGGCAGAAAAACTATAATAAAGTTTTTATATCCATATTTGTCTACAGTACGACTTTATTCAAGGCATTTTGATAATATTGTCAACAATATTCCAATCTTAAAACACAACAAAGCACACTGTTTTGTAAACTTAATTATCCTGAAAACATCTATGACTACCTGGCCAACTGGGTATTTATTTATTTGTTTTGAAATAAATAACTGACTTGCAATTTGAGTAATTTAGGTTTAAAACAATTTACGCCAAATTGCTGTTATTTAAGGTGCAAGGTGACACATTTGACACGCTGTTTGCCATTTTGCACACTAATAAAATATAATTACATATTGTTGCACTGCGTATTACATGCTCGCAAACAAACGCAATGTATATGTACATAAGTACTTATTAATACACATACATTCTTACTTAAGAAGTTCTTGTTTGGCTATTGTTTGCTTTTGCGGCTTTTAAAGGGTTCCACCACTGCTGGCTTGCTACTTATTTGAATGTTATTTCATTGTAACTATTCCCGCAACAAGGAGATTTTTCTTCTGGTCTCGTTTGATTTGTGTTGCCAATTGCTTTTTGATGAGTTTTTATTTATTTGAAAACTCTCTTCATATTAGTATTACAGTTGTCATTCGAACAAGGATAATTCGAATATTTTTTTTTTCATTTTGGTTCGAACGAATTAAATTGTTCAATTTAGAATAAAATGTATTCGAAGAGTTTCTGTCGAATTTTCGAAAAATTCTTTAAAACTACTTAACAAAAAATTTGTTCTTTAATTAAAGTTAGCAAAATTGCGTGTTAAAGTTGATTCTTAATTTAATTTTCCGGCGAGGTGGTTTAATATAGATATTAGGAACAAGTTTCCGTAAATTTTCATTGTTAGTAGTACTCGGAACTATATATATTTATATAGTATTTATAGTACATACTTAGTATCTGTATCTATAGTATGTACATACTTTTGAAGAATAAAATCTAATGTTTTTAATATTCTTGTTTTTTTTTTGTAATGAATTATTTTTGTTTTTAATATAAAAAATGTAAACTACTAATATGTTTTCTTTTTTCTAAATTTGCTTAATTTGAGTTCGAGAATTTTATTTTTATTTCTTATTCTTATGAATATTTAAATAATATTTAAATTCCACCCGCTTGTTCGAACAGAGGAAAATTTAAAAAATTTTGCTCGATTGGGATCTAAAGCTGTTACTTCTAAAACTTTTTGTATTTATTTATTTGTTTAAATCTATTATCTCATATTTTTGTTTAATTAAAAGAAACTTTTTGTCCTATAACGTTTTGGTCTATAAAATGTTGAAGTCAATCAATTTGAATTTGAGTGCCTTGTTTAGCATTTCGACTAATAGCTTCCGCTTGAAATGTAAATAAATTATTTAATAACAGATCATTAGAATATCTCAGCAGTATATTTATTTATATGGTACGCTATTTCAAGTTGCATATGGATTTTGTTTTGCTAGACAAACTATTATGGAGATGGTTCATTTTCAATTAAGTTTCAGTTTACTGTTTAGAAAAGTGCAGTGACATTTGACTCTTTTTTTGTATAAAATATGTAACTAGGTCAGCGTCCCATATCTTTTTCTAATCTACTCATTTCTCAAAAAAACCCCGTTTTAACAAGAAACTCGATACTTTTATTAACGCATTATGAAACATCAAATATTTAACATTCTTGCAAGAAATTACCGGAAATATTCCGTTATTTCCTGCAGAGTTGCCAGAACTTTTTTTTAGGAAATCGTTAATCGTTAAATTTTGTGGAAGAAATTATTCTCGTCAAAAAGTCTTTCATGAATCGTCAAAAAGCAATCAATGCCAGAATTTATATGGAAAATAAAACATTTTTAAAATGTTTATTGTTTTTCAAATTTAAAGCGAAAATCTACATATTGACGATAAAGCGCTAAACCTAGCAACAGTTTGCAGATCGTATACATTTCTTAAAGATTACAGTACATTAATTATTTAAAAAAAATTTTAATTGTAAATTTTTTTTCGGCAAAAACATAACAGTAAAAATAAAATATTTGCAACCTTCGTTGGGAAATGTTAAAAGTCCAATTTCCATTCGGGGTTTTTTTTTGATCAGATTCATAACATTTAACAGTTTTTCGTTTACTGGCGTTGCTGGAATTTTTGTGTGAAATAACTTTTGTTGTCGCAAAAACATTATTGTTATTTGGAAACATTTTAAACATTACTTTAGTCGCGATAAACAAGTTACTGTTTTCAATAAATCATTAAAGGATATCCATCCATAAAAATTGCCACATGGCTCAATTGCATCATACAATTTTCACTAACATTCTAACCAATCAAAATATGATGAGGGAGTTGTGGCTTGGTTAGTGCGTTGAGTATTAATTATTTGAAGGCGCCTGTCTTTTAGCACCTCAGTCAATTAGTGACATAATTTGTTTGTTTGTTTGTTTGTTTCTATCGTTCTAAGAGGTCCATATTGTTACTATCTACATCTACATTTTTTTCTTTGTGTGGATTTAAAGAAAAGTTTAATATCATTTACAGGGCAATCATTGAACTTTTTTTAATGCATATTATTTGGTTTAGTTTTTAGAACTATGTTATTGTTAGAATTATTACGATATACAATTTTATTCCTTAAATCGATAACCGCGGTGACCGGTCTGTGAACTAAGGATGTTTACATTGTTCTGATTGTCAATATCATAATTCTAAAGTTTATTACACTTCAAATTCAATTATAAATGTTGTGTATCTTTAAGAATAATACCGATACTCGTATGTTGTGAGGCCATCAACAAAATTTATTAAATTTATTTACATTTAAAGGCTACTTTAAATAAGCTAAAAAATAAACAGTCACAAGTAATGAATTAGTACTGAAATTAAAGCAAAAAACACATGAATAATCTTTTCATACACAATTGAAAAATGGAAGTTTTAAAGCAAATACTTGAATACAAATAAACCAATCGTATATTTTGCTGATGATTATTTATTTATTTATTGTAAACATTTTTTGCAAAAAGCGCAAAAAACTCCGAATCAAATAAATCATTATTATGATTAATTTAATTTGATTAACACAGATTTTCAAATGATTTATTTGAATATTAAATTTGAATAGAAAAATACTCGTATAACCAAATATTCCATCGAGCTGTTAATAAATACCACGTGAATGGAAACTTAATAATTCAGAAAGTCTTTTTAAAATTATGAAAAGATACGATTTTTTCAATGAATTGTTTCAATATATTGACTATACATAACATTTTTTGCTGTGGGACAACATAAATGTTTTGTTGTCGTCAGAAAATTGTGACATCTGTCAATAATCTTCAGCACACAGCGAATTGTATTTTTGACAACAAAGTGTTTTTTAAGGGAAATAAAAAAATTCAAGTCAAAAATGTGTTTTTCGCATGTAAGTTTGCTTCATTATTCTTTATAAATAAAAGCGCAGCAGAGAAAGTCACCGTATGTGAATAATAATTATATTATCTTGGTGGGGTTATAAAATTGTTCCATTATATTCGCCATATTCGGACATATAATAATGTAAGTAATAGACAATGTGATTTGTGTTAATGAAATTGTTTTTTGTTCAGCTATAATAAATTAATAATTCTTTTATATATCACTTGAATAAGGAAAAACTTATTTGAGACTAAATCGTTGTTTACTGCAATTAAAATTTAATAATAATTGTAAAATGGAATTACCATAAAAATTCGGTAATGCACTGAGCGGTAAAGCGCTCTTTGTATCAAATTACTTTTCTAACAATCCACCCCCAGACATAATTGGATGATAATGTAAAAGTTTACATATTGCTCATGAATTCACTGTTGTACAGCTCTGGTAGTGCAAATTAGAACATTGTCGTGTTGGTAGGTCCAACGTACGGGTCCGAAAAATTTTTTTAAATTGTGGAAACGCGCCTTTTAATATTCTTTTGTACGATGAAGTCGATAGTGCCGTAGTAGGTTATGGCACCCCTCCTTAAGTCGTGTAAATAAATGTTCATCCATGATCCATCGATGTTAAACTTTTTCGTTATCCGACCTCGTCATTATGTTCTTCGCAGATTGCAGGCGCTAAACTTTACGATTGTCATTGAGTAGTGGGGTCATCTGAAGTTATTGACGAACTATTAATGGATACGTCTTTAAAATAAGACGAACTGTGCAAACACTTCCTTTAACCCAACTTTTGCACAATGCTGCACAATTTTAAAACATAACCGTAAATTGTTTGTCTTTCTCTACGCGTTGTTGCCATTTTCGTGCGTCCTTTCATATTTTCGCCATAGCTTTCAATGTTGTTCAAGTAACTTTATACGACTGCCTTTTCTCTATTTATTTTTTCTTCCATTTTGACAGAATTTAGTCCAATGAATTTTAAAATAAAAATTTTTTCTTTATCAGAAGTGATAAGAGCGCGTTCCGTTTTTTAATTTAAAATAACATTATTTAATTTTTATGCACTTGTCGATTAGAATTGCTTTTACTTTTTTGAAATATAAAAACTTCTTATTCAAGCGAAGCATAAAGAACTTTTAATTTATTATTATTATTAAACAAAAAACCTTTCACAATTTTTACAAAATTAATAGTAAAAATTTGGCTTTTAAAAAATGTTGATTATTCGAAAGAAGTATTCGCTTTAATTTTTAAAACATTTTCGGCATTTTTTGTAGAGAATTTTTAAACGCTGTTGAATAAAACATATTTTTATTCTAATATAAATTTAAACATTTTTTTTTACAAATGAACATTTTTTCAAGTAATTTTATTACGGTTTTGTAGAATTTTGCATTGTTTTAGTATACGAATGAGTAGTTTAGGGTAGAATGAAAATTCTGTCCTAACTTGGCTACAAATATTTTTATTTACAATTACATTTTACACACATTTTGTAAATTCCCTAATATTATATAACATTTGATATTTAACCAAAATGTCATCTACAAATACTTTTTTATACAAGATTACTTACATGCTGAATAATAGTTGTTGTAATTACTCCACTCAATTAGTTTGTTAAGTAAAAACAATTGAGAAGTTTTGGTACAAACAAATCCGAAGATCTTTAATGTAAAATGTTTTACAAATCTATCTCTATGGTAATGATTATTATTTATGCTTTTCTACTAGAAAATACTATAAGAATTTTTTTGCTTGGTTTAAAGCGAATAACTTGTAATAAAAAAAAAATTGAATTTACAAGAAAATGAAATAAGTTTTTATCGCACAAATCTAGTTAAAAGCATAAAAAAGTTTTTTTTAATTTACTTGTGGATAAGTTTTCTTTATTTTCGTTTAACAAAACACGTGCCATTTAGTCACAATGTGTACATTTAAAGGATGATGATGGTTTGGTTCATTTTAAACACTATTCATTCGGTTGTGTTGGGCATTTTTTCTATTTGTTTGTTGTAGCCATGTAGTTGTATGTAAGTGTTTGTTTTGCACTTGAATTATTACACGCAATGTAAACAAATATTTGCATAACAAAACAATTTTTTAGTTTTCATAAATTATATTCTTTTTTTGCGTGCAATTGTAAGGAATGACAGAGACAGCAACCAGCCAGTCAAAAGCCAAAGACCCAAAAACAAAAATCAAAAGACTTAAGACACAAACGTTTAACCATAGATTTTTTATTTATTTTTATTTTTTTTTCATTTTCTTTTCCCCGAACAAATTATGGAAACTTTTTACGCTGATTTTTAATATATCTCTCTTCTCGTTGTTGCAATCAGTATTAGAAAAGATTTTGACACAACATCTTTATTTTACCTTTGAGTAAAATTATTTGCAAAAAATGCCTTCTAGATCTTATTTACAAAATATTATAATTTTAATAAATATTCATAAGGTTTTTTTTTATAATTTAAAATTTTTTTCACAATTCAATTTCATGTTTTGAACCGCTTTGCGAAACAACACCTGCGAAGTATAAAATGAAACTGAAAGCATAAAGCTAACAGTTCAGCTCAAACAAATTTTGCTGAGTTAGCGACATCCCCTTAAAAAAGCAGCAAAAAAAAAATAACAACAACAACCAAATAACAACAGAAACTATAATAACAACAAAATAAAAATATACACAACATTAAAAAAGCACGCTCTATACACTGTGTATTTTGTTTCATATTGAAATGTTTATTTCACAGTGCGGCATACTGCGCAAAAATTGCAATAAAAATTTTTTAAAATTTTAAAAATTTTTAAAATTTTTATTAGCTATAAAAATATTATTATTATTAGCAATTCGCTGGTAGACTTTATAAATATTTTTCTTTTAATTTTCATCCAAATTAAGTACATAGAAGAAGGGTTTAGTTCAAGTTTCTAGAGCAATTGATTGACCAAAAGTTATCAGCAGAAAAACCAAAAATATGCTCTAAAATCAAGTTTTATGTACATTAAGTTCACAGTTAAAACTTAAAAATATGCTACTAAATTTAAAGAATATTCACTTAAAAAACAAGTAAACATTTAATTAAAAAAAATTAATCTTATTTTTAGGTTCCGGCATGTATAATTGTTTTTTTTTTCAATTTTGGTTTAACTATCCGGTAATTTAATGCAAGTGTCACTTTCGAAATGTTGTTTTATTAAAAAGATTCTCTCTCCGGCTATTGCTGCAGACACTACAAACTATTTCCATGTTCTTTTCCTAAGTCTGGGTTGTCACCGCAATGACCTTTAATTTCCTTGTTTTGGAGGTTCTTATTAATCATTCACCTTTAAAACTCACACAAAAATTATATTGTACAAAATTATATGCTTACATTAATTACTCGGAGTTGGTCCACTTCACTATATAACAGGCATCATGAATCAACATTTGTGAATGAAAATAATGAGTGACGTTAGCTACTGAATGCAGAGTGGAATATGCAACTAAAATGCATCTACCAACAGGATAATGACCCAAAACATACAGGCATATTGGCAAACAAGTCGTTTCGAAACATTAGAATTAATGTTATGTCGCTGCCTTCGTACGTCAGTTTCGTATTTGCAAATTAATAATTTTCGAGAAATCAATGAAAACATTTATTATTACTTAATTCATGTAATTATTAAAAAATGCTACACATGTATATGTTGCCATTTCTGCATGGTAGTGTGTGTTCCTTTCTAAAAAATATGCAACACTTACAAAAAACAGCACGCTTCTTTCCAAATATATTTACGCTTTAAGGGTTAAAATAGTACTCCCTTTTACAACTGTATTAATTCCATTATAGACATATAATGAGTTTATTTTTATGTTGAAGTTTAATATAATTATTTTTGTTTCATTGCAATGGTAAAAAGTGCATCAATTTGTGTGCGTGTACCTATTTATAACGCAAACTTTTTCCAATAGCACGAAATAGCAATAGCACGGAATAAATTTTGTACTTTGCTATAAATTCTTCCACCATTTAATTAATAATTTGCTATTACGGTGCTGTTGAGTATAAATACAATCCAACAATAGCAAAAGCGAAAAATCCAAAAGAGAGAAAATAGCAGAATTTTTACCTATACATAAATTCATTGAAAACTTTCCATTGTAAACTTTGTTTATCCTTCAGTGTTCTCTAAATATTCAAGTAGGTGAAAAAATCAATCCTTACCTAATAAGAATTTATGAAAAAACTAAATGCACATGTGTATGATTTGTTTAGGATTTTCCATTATAGACTTTAAAAATGAACAATTAGCAAGAGCAAGAAAAGTGAACACAAACATTTGCTATTACTGTGCTCTTTTTTTAACAGCACAAAAAAGCAAAAGCAATATATAAATAAATAACTTTTATATTTTTTAATTTTCTTTTAGCGCGCTATTAAAAAATGATTGCAGCATAGAACTGCGCAGTATTTTCTTTCATATTTGAACTGTTGCTATTGCTGTTGTATTTTCAATACAAGCTTCATAGCAAAAGTAATTTTAATCTGGAATTTTGTTCAAAGTTTATTAAAATAATTTTTTGAAACAGCATTTCAACCATTTAATTCTCGAAAGAGTCGGCAAGGTTCCAAGAAAGTAATTTTATCATTTCGTTTTGAGCTTAAAAGCTATAGCTAGAATTTTTTTACTGTACATTGTAACATTTACTTATGATAACAGCAATTAATTAATACATTTTCCCACTGTGCTTGTTGTATTTTCTGTTTGTTAAACCTGCCTTTACTCTCCTCGTTTGGTATAGAATGTCTATAAAACATATTTGCAAATAAAAAGATATTTTCCATTATTATTATTCATACAATTATCAATCGTTTAGCCTGTCTGTCTGCTTGTGCGAGTGTATTATGCACGTTAGTGTCTGTTTAACTAACAGTCTATCTAACACCATCCATACCAAAGTAAATTAAAGCATAGCAAATCAAAGCAAAGCAAACGAACGCATCGTTTCAGCCAAAGGCTAAATAAGTGATGTTAAATAAATTTCAAATACGAGTACTCTCGACACCAACAAGCATACATACACGTACATAAATATTATTCTCATGTTATTTTGTTTTAAGTTTGAAGATTAATTTTTGGAATGCTCGCAATGTATGGTAATAAAACCAAAGATGAATTAAGTTAAGACGAGTCGAACTTAAAATTTAAGGTTGTATATTTCTTTTATGTATTTTTCTTAACGATTGTTGTATTTGTGTTTGCGTTCGTGTTTATGGTGCGTCAAATAATTAATTTAAATTTACAAACAACGTACTCGTAAATAAATAAATAGTTAGTCGTACGTACGTAGATCATTTGCGTATTGTGAGTCTGATACTCGTATTGCACTGTGTCTTTAGTATTGCACATCCATTCAACTCTGTTTAGACGGTCGGACGACGGGTTAAAAAGCCTCCATTTAGTCTAAGTTTATTAGCGCGGTTTTTTTTCGCTGCGAGTATGTGTTTGTTTTTTTTTCCTGATTGTATATTGATGAACATCTTAAAACAGCAGACAAGTCAACAACACAAACTCAACCTGTTTAGTTGGCATTACTTATTTTTTTAAGTTAGTTTGTTAGCGAGTCGATTTGTTTGTTACTCTGTATCTGCTTATCTCTTTTCTGATTTGTTAACTTGTCTTTGAAGGTGGATTACTTTTTAGCCTTAAATCGTTTAAAGTGAGAGTGTATTTTTTTTTATTACTGTCATAATTGTGCAAATTATAATTATTTCTTATTTATTTTCGTTAATTATTCGCTAAGAAAAGACATTTCTACAAATTTAACAAATGTTGTATAACTTTAAAATGTAGGAAAAATTATAGAAGAAAAATAATAAATCTAAATTATAAGAGTCCCTTAGACTTTGTTAATGAGACAAAAGAAATTCTTTAAGACTTAATTAAATTCTTACTTGACATAGACATAATTGCAATAGCATAAACAAATACTTTTGTGCTATAACTTCTACAAGTCTTATTAACAATGTTTTTGCTGTTACTGTGCTGTTGAAAATAAATACATATAAATATAGCAACAACAAAAATCAAAAACATTTGCTGTCACTCAACAGCAATTCTTTCTTGTGAATTTATTTATGCTATTGCCATTCTCGTGCTGTTGGAAATTACGACAGCAGAGAAAATAGTAACAGCACAAATAAGATAGCAATTACATCGACAGCAATGTGAAATGGTACAGCAATAGTGCTTTGCACTAATAGGGAATTTGAATTATAAATGTTTTAGTACCATTATAATTTTGGTTTATCATTTATTTTTCTTTTCTATGCATTGAATTAGGTAAAAAATCAACTCAAAAATTAAAAAAACCAAACCTTAAAAGAATTCATAACAAGACAAATTGCATATTTAAGTCTACTGAATTAGTTTAAGATTTTCCATTATAGCCTTGAAAAATTAATAAATAGCAAGGGCAAGAAAGATGACAGCAAACATTAGTTATTGCTGTGGTATTTTACTTTTTCAACCCCACAAAAGCAGTAAAATCAATATCGTAAATACATTTTTGATCGTTGCTGCTGCTTCTGTTTACAACAGCGCAGTGTTTTCTGTCGTATTTAAACTGTTGCTATTACTGTTGTATTTTTAAGACAAGCTTCATAGCAGTAGTAATAGCAATTTTAATTTAACATTGTTTAAACCATGGCAAAAGTAAAATTGAAAACTGCTGTTTTAATCCATATAACATACAATATGCATTTCAAGAGCGCTAATTGCTGTCGAATCTTAAGAACAGATGTGTACAGTGTACACATGTGTGCTAAAATGAAATTAAATAATAATATAAAACCTTTTTTCGTGTTGTCGATTAAATTTAATAGCATTAATTTATTTCAGCTTAGTACAATTTGTTATACAATTAAAGAAATAATAATCATAAACAAAACTATAATTTCGTCAAACAGTTTATTTAAATAACCTTCAAACAGATTTTGTTTACATTCATACACTATTTTAAGTACTTGAAGTTTAGGTCGGTACTCGTATATTACTCGTATTTATTTAAAAACTTTCTACTGAACAATGAAATTAAATACAAATGCCATGGGCAACTACCAATTGTTGTTGCGTATACTTCGTGACGTGTCGGTTACATTTTTAAGCAAAATCTTGTAAGAAAAAGTCTAATATGAATATCTGTGTCAATAAGGAAAAAGTGCTTAAGTGTGCCTTTGTCGTTTTACAGGAGAGATCAATTTTAAATTTTAAAAATGATTTTTAAAAACGTGAACGCTTTTTCACACAGGCTATCATATACGTTTGGATAAAGAAATTGATTTGAATAAACAACTTATGTTCTTTTTACATCTAATTCCTATTTATTTAAATATTTAGGCATTAATTTGGATAAATTTTTGTATTTTAAGCACCACATTAGTGATCAGTTTGATAAAGCCAGAAACGTTCTTTTCATGTATAAAAAGCTATTTTTCTCAAAATATATATAAAAAAAAACCGAAGGTGAAATTAATTATATACCAATCCTTAATATGACCCATTTTTATATGCGGTTGCCAAATATGGTACAATATTTCACCATGATATATGGAAAAGGTAAGAGTTTTCAAGAGAAAGTGCTTAGGTCACAAAGTAGCAACTACATATATCAAATACCACAGAATATAAACAGAATACCCAACAATGACATTTGAAAAAGCGTGTAATCAGGTGCCATGCGTTTTTACGTACAAAATTTCAAATTAACCCGATTACATGAAAGAGATAGCTTAATTAGAAACGATAAGGTTTTTTTATCTCGCTTATATAATCGAGGTAATGTTGTTGTGAGTTGTCGTGTCTAATTAGTAGTCTATGATCAAATACATTTCTAACAGAATTGACAATTTTATTATTCGGAATGATATCAAAATAATTTAATCATGGCACCCCTATTATGCTAACGATGAGTACATTCGAAGGTGTTTGCAAACTGAATTTGTACCACATGAAGCTTTTCTATACCTCGATAGTAACGGTTTTATACAAAACGAATTTGGCATTCCTATACCAATTTACAATTGACAACAAAAGATTTGACAGATACGTCTTTGCAAGAGATAAAAAATATGATCCCAAATTTAAATGTTGAAAGATATTGGTGGCTCCTAATCATATTAGTTTTTTGTTTTATAAAAAAAAATTTTCTTTTTAATATAAAAGTTAAGGTTTTTGTTAAGTCTTTTTTCTTGCAACCAATTTATACATAAATATATGTGTAAATACTCTATTTGTATAATTAGAATTTGTCATGTATTTTTACTTTATATATACTTTCTATATAAAAAGATAAGCAGAATTTATTCAAATATAACTTTCCGAAAAATAGAGCTGAATAATTCAAAACACAAAGGACATAATCAGTTATGTTCTATATTCTACTTTGAAGAAAAATTCAAATAAAATCACTTCAGTTTAAATTTTTGATGCTCTGCATTTCAATTTCAATTTCCAGAATATCTACCACGAAAAGTTTTTCTAGAACATGTCTGAATAACTTGTTTTTAGCTTAAGTTGACTTAAGCACTTATTCCTTATTGCCACAGATATATTGAGATGAATTATAAATATTTTCTCTTTTTGTGTGAAATGTATGCAAAGATGCCGCCATCTAAAACGTAATCGGCCCCGATATATTTTGACTTATTTTTTCATTTGAAAAAAAAACCCCTTACAGCAAAATACATTATATGTTTGACACAAAAATGGTTGTAGAGAACATAATGTGATTGTCGTGACAATCTTAAAACCATGTTTTGTCTTTGCGTGAAGTTTAGAACTAACTGTTAAACAATTTACTTATATGCTGCACAGTAACACTAAATACAGTTTAATTAGCCATTTTGCCAATTACATACTTTTAGTTAAGACAGTTGTTGGCTTGTGTTTTATGTGACGATATAACGTGTTTAAATATTTAACAAAATTGAGATGAAAACGTATGCGAGATAACAGGCATTGAACGAATTTTGTATACTCTAATAAAGTTAATACCAGTACTGAAATAATTTGCTTTGATTTTCCTACAATAAACCAATGAGATCTTATTAATTTTATAATAAGTTCTAAAGAAATCTCTTAAAATTTATTTATGTACGGAATAATATTAGATTTTCATTCACAATTGAAAACGAAGAAATAAGTCCTCTTTTTTGTTAAGGCGTGTAAGTTTTATTTCATAATATATTCCAAACGCTCTATAAACGTTTCAAATAGCCTGTCATTTCTTGAAATTCTTCTTTTGTACCTTTATCTTAAATAAAACCCTGAAATCTTATTCAGTATTTCTTTCGATTGTATTTTTACACCAACAGTAAAACAGTGTAAACAATTTTGTATTTCATACAAATTAAATATGCCCATCAGTGTTGTAGTAGTGTGTAAAAACAAATCAATAAAAACTAAATTTATGATTGCAATAAGAATCAAAAACACTAAACATGTTTTATTATCATTTAAATACGCGTGGTGAATGTAATAAAAAATTAAATAATTAATTTGTTTTTCTGTTCGCATCTCTACCTCTTCCTCCCTCTCTTTTTCCTTCTTCTCTTGGATCAACACGAAACAGGTCAGTTAGTACGCCAGTCATCTAACACATATAAATTGAAGGCAGTAAGGTGACCATAGGAAATAAATTTTCCGCGATAATTCCAAAATTTTTTTCACCGTATGGATCTTTTAAAACTGATTTGTTACTCTCGAATTCATAGTAGTTGGACCAAGAGGCGGTACAGCCAAAGTTGTCATAAATTAAAAAAAATTTTGTTTTTTGTTTTAGAAAATAAAAATAATTGTCAGTGAGCCATTCAAAGTTTTAGAAATTGATTTTATTAAAGCCTTTAGAAACACTTTATACAATTATGATAAGTTTTTTTTACATAGGTCGATGACATCGATGTTGGGATTTATGGTACAATTGTACAATAGATACACTTAACAATTTTTTCTCATAAAAATATTGATATATTAAAGGGAAAGCTATTTCAACTCCGTAAATTGTCAAACTTCATATAAAAACTAAAAAACTTTAATGTATCTCCTTTTCCCAATGCAAATAAATATCTTATTAATTGATCCTTGGCGTATAAACTGCAAAAGTCTGACAAAATTACAAAAAAAAGAGCGTTGGATAAAAAACTGCAAAAAGCACATAAATCTGCAGATCTGACAACTCTAGGTAAGGATAATGTACCATTAACCACTTAATATTAATCGTTGGAAATCCTTTAATGATCAAATGTAAACACTCACTTGTTAATCTCAACTAAAGTAATGCTTAAAAGGTTTTCAAATAATAATAAAATAACCATGCCACAATGTTATATAGTTGTAGAGAACATAATATAGTTGCGGTGGCCATGCAACAATCGTGTTTTTAGCGTGCATATATGTCATTGTAAAATAAGATTATCATTCAAATGTCCGCCGCGGCTGAAAAGCCCACAACGAACCGGTGTCAAATCGCATAATCTTAGACGCCAATTCATAGCTCCAAATAATTCATGCAGCTTGTTAATAGTTGTGTTTTGTTAATGGGTACGTAGCGCTTTCTTGTTGGAATAACATGTAGACAACTTGCACATCATTTACTTCGAGCCAAAAGAAACTCGTTATCCTTGATTGTCGTTAATCATGATGGCCCCACCAACGTTGTTTCCATAGAAGAACGGACCAAAGATGCTGCCGGCCCATTTTGTGGCTGCATCTAAGGACTGAAGATTTAGCAACTATAAACATAGACCCGTTCGTATTAAACTTGTCGAATTCGGAAACAGGTCACCTTAATAGCAATAATAATATATATGTTTATAGTTAAATTAAAATTAATTTAATATAAAAAAAAAATTAAAAAACTGTCAACAGATTTTTAAGTAATAAAAACGCGATATAATTGACTGCCTAAATGAATGAAATAAATTAATAAATAATTGTATTTCTATAACTTTTTCTATCTAATTCGGCTTAGTTTATACATAATTACATATACAAATATTTTTTTCAAGTTTTAAAGTTAAAAGGTTGATTTTGAATCAAAAACATAAATTAAAATTATTATTAGAAAACTGGTGTCTACTAGTTATTCCCAAAATGCTGGTATCAAATCCATTTAAATAAATAACCTTAATGAATTTAACAAATTTTATTGAATTGGATTTTAATTAACTTTAATACATTTACAAACATGTTTAGTTTTAAGTTATACATATCTTCAAAAGAAAATAAACAGAGCATACAAGATTTTTAACTGGCCAAGGCTAAAATTATAAGATTTAAAAAAAAATATTATATCAACAACAACAAAAACATTGTACCTCGAAAAATTCTTCTAATAAAGTAGTTCAAGAATGATTCTTTATTCGTAGACATAAAAAAATGACAGTAGTTTTTTAATGTAAACCGATACTTGTACTCGTATTATAATATGAGTAAAATATATTTGCGACAAATTAATAAACACACATATTTTTGACCAAGAAACAGTGATTTTTCAAGTACAGTAGTTTAAAAGGCAAAAATGTCGAAACAACATATGTTGTTCCTACGGAGTATAGATTCTATCAGCAATACTATTGCAATTTAGCCATTATCGGGTAATTGTTGTAATGAACATGCCAAACATCAATTAATATGCGAGTAAAAAAAAAACATGTTTGCTGCATGTTCTACAACAATATATTGTTGTGGCAAACATTTACTGGTTATTTGAGAACGTTTTAAACCTTACTTTAGTTGCGATAGACAAGTTATTGTCAAGATTTAAATAAATGCTAGATTAAAATGTTTAATTGTTGTCGCTATAACGCTTGTATCTAAAATACACCAGTAATAGCCATAGTTCAAATATTACAGCAAACAGTGTGCTGTTCTATGCTACAATTATTTTTTTAATAGAACTCTAAAAGAAAATTAAAAGCATAAAAATTTATTTCCAAACAGCAGCAGTAAAAGCTAAATATTTACAATATTGCTTTTGCGGTTTTTGAGCTGTTATAAAAGAAAACAGTACAGTACAAGAGCAAATGTTTGCTTTCGTCCTTTTTGCTGTTGCCTACTTCTTCATTTTTAAACGCTATAATGCAAAATCTTAAATATTTAGAAAAGAAAACTAAAGGCTAAACAAAAGTTACAATGGAATTCCCGGTACTTAAAAACTAATAAATCATATGTGATTGCTGTCATATTTGCGCTGGTGTTATTTTCGTTGCTGTCATATTTTCAACAGTACGAGCATAGCAATATCATAAATAAATTAAAAAGAAAGATGTACCATTTTGTGATAGCAAATGTTTTTAATTTTTCTTTTGCTGTTGCAATAGCACATTACTCTGCTATTACTATTTCGCAATAGCTGTGGCTATTGTTTGCAATTAATCTTTAAATGATTTTAATCCATAAAAATCGCCGCACGGTTAAGTTTAATATTTTTACTAAAATTGTAATTACAACCGAAGTTTTTCAACTATAAAATAATATAATATCTAACCATAAAATGTTATCAACAGAAATAATATGTAAAATTCTTATGGTAGGAGGGTGCTGTGTCCGAAGTGATAGTATGGTTTATCTACAATCATAATATAAGTTATTCGGATATTGGTAAACTAAACTAAAGTCATGAAAACAAATTTCGAGGTGTTTATAAAATAATTTAAACTGTGTTTCACAAATATCAATTTTAACGAAATTACAAAAACAATTCTGTCTTTGGTGTTTGGTTAAATAGATGATATTTACAGTGAACATAAAATTAGTAGAAAAGACACGTTGATAACGTCTGTAGCGGCATAGAAAATGCATTCCATTCTGCTAGTTGTTTAATAAAATATTTACTTTTACTGTATTCAAAGTTATAATATCAAATAAATTTTCTTTCTTGTACTTCGAAAAAAACAATAAAATTAATAATTGTAGTTCAAATAGAGAAATTTTTGTTTAATTTATTAATAAAAAAATGCCGATCGAGAACCTTATTAGGCAATTGATCTTGCAGTCCATTAAATTCATATTCAAACGTTAATATGTTAAATTATTTTCTACTTTATGGAGAGATTGGTGGTATAGGATATGAATGGACTAACAAGCTCTTGAGACTAAGATTTTTTTTTGAAAGAGAAAAAACTTTAATTTTCTGTGTAAAATCGTATATGTGCTTAAAAAGTATAATGCAAATAATTAAAAGTGAATGTGTGTGTGAGTACTATATTTGATAAATAAAAAAATTAATAGCTAGGATGGAAAATTATTTTTAAAAAATCCCCTTATTTTACGTATATGTAAATAAAATTTGATTCTTGATTGGATATTCCGGCAGGGTGATTTGATGTATATTTTTGGAACGAATTTCGGTCATCTCTTGTCAGGTTTGGTTGGGAGAAAACCCGGTTTCGGATATATGTCACCATCAGTGTCATTTTTCGTTCTGAGAAGTTTGTATGGCTGGTGTTTTATTGTTTGTCAACTACCTATTTGTCATGTGAGATGGTACCATTTGAACCTTTGTTTATCACGTGGCCATCTGTAATTGCGACCACGCAGCAGGTAAAGTTCGTAGGTCAGATGATTTTGTATGGATTGGTAGACGTTTGTGGTTTCTATTTTATAGAATCAGAATTGGTGTAACAGGTTAACGTTAGAGACAGAGTTTATTTAATATTATTTATAGTGTTTTTGTTGGGGTTGGAGGAAGTCAGTGATTATTCGATTATGAATTTGTTTATTATTTTCGTATTGCGTTTTTATTGTTTTATGTATCTTGTCTGTTATTTTTGTTGTGTGTTTTGTAACGTTTGAATTGGAGTTTGTTTATGATGCGTCCGTCAAATGTCTTATGTATTTTTATGTTTGTACTTGTAGTTTCTGCTATGGGTATCGATGGATATATATTTTTAATATCGAATGAAATCAAAGATTTTTAATATCAAATGATATTAATTTCGCGTTTTCTGTAATCTCTAAGGCATTCAGTTTTTCAATTAATTCTGTGGTGTGAGTTGCTGTGTACGTGTTTAAAAGTTCTAAAGTATTTTTAAGTACTTTTTTCAAATGAGGGTTTGTAGCTACGTGCTGATTTGTAGCTTATTATTGGTCTCGTTGAAGTGTCTGGTTTTTGTATTTCATAGTTTTATAGCTTCTTTAATGCTTAAATTTCTGATTCCAACAAAAAAACCGAGTGTTGACTAGACAGCACTTTCCTAAAATTGGCTCAATACTTTATAACAACTTCCGACTTTAGAAGGTACGAACTTTTCTAATTTATTACTTTTTCTATATAATTTTAAAACCAATTTAATGTAAAAATTATTAATTTATATTTTTGAATTCAATTTACAAAAAAATTAGAGAAATATTAATCAATTATCTATAATTATCTTAAATAATAAATTTCTTTTTTAATATTTCTATTCACAATCTGTATGTTTCTACGCCTTGTGTATGCAAAAAATTTATTAAAAACGTTTTCAAAATAATACAAAAATGAAAAATAATTTTACATTTTCATTTATACATATGTGTAAAAAGTCTATATAAAAATAAGAGAATTATTGATTATAATTTTCTCTTCATTCATAGTTATTATTCGCTCGTATTTATTTATAGAGACAATATTTCAAACATTTTGCAAGTCTGGAAAAATGTTGTATTTTTTGTTTCTGTTAAACCAGTTGACATTTGGATGTTAAACATTTCTGCTGTAAACAAGTGGTTGTGGTAGAGTTTCAAATCAAATAAAAATTAGCAAAATTCTATAAATTACAAAAACAAATACGCAAATTCGCGTAACGCTTGGTTAAAATTGCGGCATTTTACCTAAAACAAAACAATTGAAAAAATTTACAAAACCAGCAATAAAAATAAAAACCTGAACACAAGTTAATTTATTACGTACGCAGGTTCAAACAAATAAAAATAAGGTAAAATATTGTTATCAAACGTTATTGAAAATGGGAAACATTCACTTAATTGTGAATAAAATCAACAATTTTGCAACGACTTTCAATGAAATATGGTTCCTCTTATTTGCTAAATATCTCTTCTTATTTCTGCAAAATACAATTTTTTAATTTGTTATAATTTCTTAAGCATAAACAATTGTTTAATTTTGCATGGAAAATATCTTTCAAACTATTGGACAGATTAATAAATTGCATTTGTGGGAACTTGTGGGTAATTTCAATTTTAATTTTTTTAGCAATAGTTTTAGTAGTAGCTAAAAAAGAAACAGATGAAAATATGCAGTCGCGTTTAAAATTTTCTGCCGCTTTGCTACCTTTGTATTTTTTGTAACAACAAAAAAGGTTTTACTTTTATTATCTGAAATAGCACTACAATAACATTCATTGTGGTAGTCATAGAATGACAGAAGTAGGCAAAAAATTAAATATTGGTGTATGTGGCCAGTGTTGCCTTTTTGGTTATATTGTGTAAGAAGCTATTTTGTTTTTTTTTTTATTAGTCATAATAAAATTATTCGCATGCAAACTGGACAGAATATATATTTGAGTATCGTTAAAGATCACTCACCTGGTGTGAAGGGGACCTATCTCAATACCAGAATGAAATTATTGTTACTTAAAGGATTTTTTTTAGAAATATTTATAATTTTTGTTTACTTTTTGCTTACATCAAATTACAGCGTCACCGGTGTTTTGTCAACAGAAACCTAAACCAATTGCTACCAGTCGCAGCGTAGCCGTCGTTGTCAGATAGAAGCCCAAATTTTTGAATTCACTCTTATCATTTATCGAGTTTATTGGCAATTTGGAAAAAATATTCAACGACAGTATCGGTATTGAATAAAATCAATCGACAGTTAAATAGAAACATAATCGATAGTATCGATTGTTTGCCATCTCTGGCTCGGGCTGTATTTTGAAAACACTTGTTACAACATAAAAAAGCATCAACACGAATTAAAACTACATTTATTTACAACCAAAATGAACGAACTGTACACAACTAAATATTGCGGAGGATATAACGAATTTGGGTTAAAAATAACAAAAACGGCAACACTAATCACGCACACATGCCTGTTCATTGTAATCCAGTTTGTGATGAATGTTTAACTTTTTGTCTACTTCGACTGCTACTTCATTATTATTCTTCGACAACCTAAATGCTGAATGCTATTCTACGACTACAAGAATGTTATCCTACGACTACCCCAATGTTATTCTAGTCATAATAATAAAACTTCAACTACAGCAAAGTTATAAAACCAAAGCTTCAAACAGAGCAGTAGAAAACTATTTAGTTTCATAAGCTATTTTTCATTTCATTCCTGTAAACATTTTATAGTTACTATGGCGCAGTTTAACTATAAAATTTTTCTACATATATAGCAGTAGTTTGGAAAAAGACAATGCTACAAGACACGTCAGATGCTTTTCCAGCCGCTACTAGCGATTGTTTGGAGTCGTAGTTTTACCCATAGTTAGGAAATTTTTAGTTGACGTATTTTTTTGACACTGATTAATACTGTATTAGTGCATTATAAATATATGTTTATAAAGTCAGAAAAACTCTACATCGACTCTACAAAACACTGTAGACGCAGTAATCATGTGAAGAAAATAGGTGTGGTAGAAAGTGATTCATGCCGACTCTGCACAAAAGGGACAGGAAACATCAGAAGCAAGACTTAGACTTAACTACCGACTAATCAAGATACTCGTTTCAGACAATATACAAGGATTACGAGATCCTACAAGGATTAAGAGTTTTTTAGAAATCCTAGAATTATTTTAGCTGGGTACAAGGCTGCACAATAGATCTATCAGCTCGCCTATAACCAATAATAATAATTTTATTATTACGTAAGTTGAGTGAATTCAAATTAAGTGAATTGTAGTGCTGTTGTTTCAGTTTTTTCTTTTCATAAAATTTTATTGTTTTCTTAATTATTACGTAACTACGATGTTATTCAAGCGCCCGCTTTTTTATTTATTATTTTTGTTTTTTGATTACTTGGCAAAATTATAAATTACAATAAGAAAATTTAATATTGACAAACTTACAGAAACAAATTTTGTTTTTTTTTTATTTTGGCAAATAATTAACACTTTTTTTTCGCAACTTTCGGTTTTACGTATGAATTTATTTTTTTGTTTTGTTTTGTTTTGATTCAGTTGAAATTCAAAAATTCAATCTTATAAAAATGAATTATATAAAATAGCTTTCGACATTCATATGTTTCACTTTCGCATATATTTTTTAGTATTTTAATTTTAATATAAACGTTTAATAACACATAGACACATTTGTTTATATTCAGGATACAGTAGTAATATTTTGATTTTAATTTACTTTTTGAACGCGAAAAATTACTAAAATTGGAATTATTAGTCTGTTGGTTGTGTTTGAAGACTGAGAGGTTGTAGAATTTGTGATGCCCTTTTGTAGATTTTTATTATTTGTATTTTATCTATTCAAATTTTGTAGCTTAAATAGATAAAAAGAAACTTAACCTTAAATAATCGATATTTGTATTTATGTATTAATATTAGTTTATTTAACAATATGCTGAAACGCATATACGAGGAGTGTTTAAAAAACATAGGGAATTTTGAAAATTTCGACCCCGCTGTTTAAGACCAATTTCAAAAATGTGTGCTTCTTATGTAAAACGTTGCACACGCAAAGAAAAAACATGGTTGGGGTAACCTTAATGTAAGACCAACATATTATGCTGCTAACAAATCATATTATTATTGAAGATAATAATATGGTCCTCTTAGACCGGTACAAAAGCAAACATTTATGTGTCTGATTGAGAGCGGCTGAGGTACGAACACAGGCAGCTAAAGCTATCGAAAGCTTAATAGTCAACACGCTAACTATTTAAGCTACAGCGCCCTCATGCTTTGATTAGAAGCAAAAATCGCATTCTACATTTGATGCCTGTTAAGAACATTTTATGGTTAGAGTTATTATATTATTTTTGTATAGTTAAAATTCTCTGCTTGTGGCTAGAATTCTAGTAAAAATTGTATTGTTCAACTCAGTCATGTTGTAATTTTTATGGATTGAAATCATTTAATGATTAAATGTTACCAATAATTTGTTTATCGCAACTAAAGTTGTCTTTTAACTTTTCTTTAAATAACCATTACATGTTTGTCACAACAAATATATTCTTGTAGATCAAAAATGCACTTTACATATTTAAGATATATCGGCAAGAAAAAGATTTTAAGTAATTAAGAGATTAATTTTTATTCAGGCTTAAGTTCGTTTTTTGTTCTTTCAATATTTTTTCTGTTGGTTTATATTCTTTTTTCAAATTTTTCCCCCTCCTGTAAAATTTATTTAACTGGTCTCAGCTCCTTTACTACTGAAGGTAATAATATTTATTTTTTATTAATTATAATTAATAAATTCTTTCAGAACATCAATGGGAGCCCTCGTAACTCTACTATTCTTTAAGCTGCATGTGTTCCAAAATTTTAAATTATTTTAGCTTCTATTACATAAATAAGACTTGTAAACTTAGTAATTGTCTTTTTTTTTGAACACACGTCGAATATGTGTGTATTTTTAACAATGACAATTACATAAATTCGTTAACTAAATATCAGGAGTGTCACAATTATTTGCTTTTAAGTGAAAAATGATAAGATAATTGTGTACTTCTTTTGAATATTTACTTGACACAAGCGGTGTTTTCTTTTAAATATACATACAAACCTATAAGGGGAATTTCCAATTTTAAAAAATAAAAATATATGTAAACCTATTACAAAATTGATGTCTAAATTTACACATAATTTGTAGTCTATGATTCATTTCCTTTAACACATTTTAATTTCATTTCTGGAAATAAACCCAATTATAAATACAATTCTTTATTTGCTCTACTTTTCATAAATTAATTTAAAAAAAACTACAAAATGTCATTTCCTGGGGAAAATCTCTATTCGTAATACACTTGACCTATTTAGTTATAATTTTCAATTCAATTGTTAGTATTTTCTTAACGTATTTAAACTTAATGCATCACATTTTTGATCTCAGTTATTCTTTAATTAAATCACAATATGAGAAGGTTATTAATTACGACAAAATTTAATAAAAAAAACTTTCGACTTTTTATATATTTGACTGAATTGTTATTAAAAATTAGATTTTAATATTTAGATTCTCAAAACTTTAATATCGTGTGTTAGGTTTCATAGCCAATTTTCATTTTGTTTATGAGACTATAAGCATGACAAGGTTTCCTGATGAGCTGGCATAAGCAACTGGTGAAATTCACATATAGAGAGTAGCTTATCCCCTAACAATAACATTGTGAATTTATTATTGATTTACTATTTGGGATATTAGAACGATTGAATTATATTAATTTAAACGTCTTTAGTTAAAATAAAAAATTAGTTAGCAAAAAGTTACCACCTTCATCCACAAAATGTAATTAGCGATTTAGAATTTTATAAAAGTGAGTAATATGTTAAATGTTCGATGTTCTTAAATATATATATTAAGATCCTCCCTCTCCAGCTTAAAGTATGCTTTTAATGGGACATTTAAGTACATCCAACATTTGGCATATTACGCACTTTTATAAAATTCTACTTGTAGATGAGTTTTCCATAAGAATCCCGGTAAAAAGCCTTTGAAAGAATTTCTCTCGCGCAGTTTAGGGGTGGACGGGACGAATTTCTGATGGTTCTTTATTAACATTTAATGAGCGCTTATATTAATAAGTTGGGAATAAAAGTTGTCAAAGCAACTTGAGTTATTTTATTTATTATAGCTAAAACTAAAATTTCCAGATTTGTGTAATATTAACTTCCAAAGAACTGCTAAAATAATCTTCATCGCTATCGACATCGACATTTAAAGAAAGCAATGTGCAGTTGCCTGAAGTTTTTTGCTTAAGTCTTTTGTTTTGATTGTTCCTTCGCAAATATGTAGCGATAATTGTATGAACTGTAAACAGTGGGCCAATAATATTAAATAAGTGATTTCAACATATTTTGGCTCATATGTCTTTAATCTAAAGTTAAAATAAGAAAATATACTAGAAATAAAAAAATGTTTTTTTGCCGCAATTTTCTCGATATCTCTCAAACTACTAAGCAGATTTAAAGGCAAAGTTAGTATAGCTTAAAGGTAATTTTAATGCGAATTTTCGAATTTTATACTCAGCCAAATACAATAAACCTTTCTCAAGTTATACTAATATACGCCGTGCCGTTCCTCCACTTTGGATGAGGAAATAATTTTCAGTTCCACCAGTCCAAAACCTTTGTATACTTGTGTAATGAAACAATTTAATATTCTAAAAAGCGGCGGCAGTGGATATAGATTTTTGAAACGAAATTCCTTTTGGGCTATGTACCATCTTAAGTGTCATTTTTCGTTTTCAAATTTTTGATAGATTTTTTTTTTTTGGATGAAAAAGTAGCAAAATTAAGCGCTATAAAAGTACAAAAGCTTTCGCAATGGGCGAACAAAATACCGTTGAACGGCGAACCAGTCGACTTGTTGCTGGTTTTGGTATTTTTTATTTGTTTGCTTTTGTAAAAATGCAACCCTGATAAAATGAAAAGTCTCAGCGCGTAGAAATTTTCCTGGTTACATATTGGTTGCTTTCCCACTATAACAATTTCTCATTTTACTTGAATTTAGATAAGTTTTTTTTACTCGATCAATAGTGTGAAACTGGATTAAACGAGGAAATAGTACAACTAAATATTAGTTATAGTTTTCCGCCCTTATTTTATTATTTAATTAATTAATTTAAGTTTTAGGTGTTTAATAAAATTTTTTGTAACACAACTTTATTATTTATATTCGATATTTCGCTATGCCTTTGAGTAGCATCATAAGGAAATAAATTATATTACAAAACTTCAATTAATTGAGTGTTAATTGAAGTTTTATATTTTACTTAATTGATTGTTAATTAAAGTTTTGTAATATAATTTATTTCCTGCTGATGCTACGCAAAGGCGTAGCGAAAAAATTAATTAAGCACAACAAAATATTTGGATACTACTTTAAAATAAGAAACTTTTTTTGGGATTAATATGTTGATTTAAAAAATTTTTGGTGCATATATGTCTGCCCGTATTTGCCCCAAATTTTTAAAAAGTAATACAGGGTGGGTTTTGTCGTCTCATTACACACATTTCTTTGCTCATTTTGTTTGTCCAAAAACAGGTAATACCCTAATGCTATTGAATATACCGGCATAGACAAAAAAGTCATAAATTTTAAAATATTTCGTTAATTTACTTTGCGTAATACTTGTATACATATGTACATATGTTAGTTGTAGAATTATACCAAATAGATAATCAAGGCTTTTGTGTTCCTAAATTAAAATTTATGTCAACAAAATTTCTCTTTCAATATTCAAATTGTATCAGTTATTTTTACAATCAAGTTTAAATTGGAGTTATTAAAAACAAAGAGGGTTTTAAATAATAAAATGAAACGTTTTTTTAAATCATCCCATTGTTTTTGTTACCCTTTCAGAACCTACACTTGAAAACTAATGGTATTTTCGAGATGTTAATGATGTTTTCCTTTTTTTTCGCCAAGTTTTGTTTTTTTATGAGTTTAGCCCCAAAGCGTTTATGTTTGTTCATACGTACATATGTGTTAATGTTTTCATGTAGGTAGACATAACTATAGCATGAAGCTACTGTTTTTAACCAAAATATTTGTTAAAAACCTTTTTTGATTTTTTTTCTTGAGTTTTAGTTTTAGTACTCAACTTTAAGTTCAATGCCAACCTTTTTTATATTCATTTTTTTTTCGTTTTTAAAATTCCTGTATATCTTTTTTCCATAAAACTTTTTATACCATTCTTAAGTGTGCCTGGCATGTGTTTAACACGCGCCTCAAAAATATTTAAAACGTTTGTGTATGTTTGTATGCGTTAAGGGGCATGTGGGTTCCTCTTCTTAACTACCTGTTTTCTTTATATTTCATGTCTTCTTCAAAACATTCCTGATGCTGTGATGTTAGCAACATCTTTTTATGTTCAGCAAAATTATGTTACACTTGCCGTAAGCTAAATTTTTCGTCTGGTTTGAGACACCTAATTGTATTTTGAAATAATAATAAGATTTAGTAAAGTTAGTTGCTATGAAGTTCTAGCCTACCAAGATGCCTTTTGAAAGTAGCAATTGAACAGAACGTATTTCATCTTTGTAGCAGAGCAAAATTGACTAATTTTTGGTAAAGTGTGTAGTCGCATTTGAAAAATTCAAAACCATAGCAGTCAAGTACATCTGTAATTATGTGCAAAATTTTAATGTTTAGGGATTACAAAAGTCGACTATTGGAAGGAAACATAAGTTAGCGTCTTTATTCAAGTTCTTCTTATGTAGGTACAATGGAAATATTTTTTAGCACATGACGTCATGGTGTGTGTTCATTAGGGTTTTAATACTTAATTAATTTAAAAATTCCATAAACATTGAAACGTAGTTATTTTTATTATTAATATAGGAGGGGATATCGAAACACACCTCTTTCTTTTTGAGTCCCTTTTCGACTCCTTTCGCTCCTCAAATTGATTTCAGGCAACCGATTATTCACAACTACCTTACTTTCACAACTACCTTACTTTCATTCAGTCAGTCTCGTGCTAATCCTAGCCTTTACTTTTGACTCTAGTGCTTTTAGACTGTCGGCTGGTAACTGTCTACACTCGTCCTCATCAAGGAGTCTCTTGTAATTGCTAGCATTTGTCTAATGCTTAGCTCCACCATCGCATTAATATTTAACAAGTGTCTGCCCGTGGAACACACAATGTGCGCTATCATCTCAGCCTCTTCCAGGCACAGTCTGCAAGTATCAACTTCTGTGATTTTCATCTTGGCCAACGCTTCGCTCATTAACTCTTACATGCTCAAATAAGAACAAAATTCTCAAACAAGTAAAACAAACCTTTTTCTAATAAATTGTGATTTTTTTATTTTCTTTCTATTTTGGGTTTTATCTAACCGCAAGCTCTCCATTTTTTGTCACTGCCTTCCATGTTTGTTCCATAGCAGCTTCGCTGCTACCAAACAGAGGACTTCTTCCATGCGGTTGACCAAATTCTGGAGCTGTGCGGTTGTTGTCATCTTGATGCTGGAAATATACAGCATAATCATTAATTACAAAAAAGTTATTTATAATTGTCGAATTCACAAGCTATGCTATCAAGTCATATTGTCCTAATATATTACAACAATTTAGAAATATTGTTGTTGGGTTTCAAGCAAATAACGTTCTAAGATTATAAATCCTTTTATGTTATGTCCACTGTTCTATCTTATTTTTTTATTTTAATTAATTTTTCAACAGCGTATAAAATTATGACATTCGCTATGTAGAACCGCAAAAATGAAAATTGTTAACATTTTAGCGAATCGTATTCTATAAATTCGGTAAATTTTCTATCATTGCAGTAATTTAAAAAAGTCTTCGTTTGATTTTCTTTCCTTTTAGAAGCTCTGACTTTTCTGGCAGGTGCAACGGCCTTGTCCGTGTTTGTACACAAGTCTACCGTGTTATTTCTCGATGTTCATCGCATGTATGAAGTGATACATCCATGTTTCATTCCCAATGAACATCATTCGCTGTTGTGCCTGTTATATCATTTAACTTGCACGTTTTTAGTCAGAGATCATATCCAAGTTGCTTATGGAGTTTGATTATCACTATTTATCTTTTTTTCTACCAACTCAATTGGGGCTCATACGTTCTCCCATTTAAGGGAAGACTTTTCTGCTGCAGAATTTAAGCAGCTGTTGTTAGTTTTTCCAATGGTTCTTTGTTTGTTATTTGTGTTGATTGTTTGATTAATTCAAGTACGAGTACATATTCGAATTCAAATTAAAATAAATATCAGAATATAATAAATAATTTCTATATGGCCAATTAATTAAGTCATTGTGGGTATATTCGAATTTTACTTTCACTTGTCGATTTCTTAATATTGGAATTTTATAAAACTCTTCATTTTTAAATATTCTTCATATGCATGTTCTAAATGGTCAATCACCTCTACAATTTTATAAAAGGACCCAGATATGCAAACGAGTTATTAACTTATTAGCAAATCAAAACGAATTATATATTTTTTCTTCAGCCATTAAACTTTAGCCTTGTTAAAGTTTTCTGACATTTTCTTAACACAATTTATACCATTCAATTCAGCAAGCGTATACGAAAAATTATTATAAATTGTACCAGTACTCACAGATCGTGCTCATAATTATCAAGTTAAAATTAACAATAGAAAACTTGCGAATTCGTTACACGTTTTTAGTTCAGCAGCTTCCTAATTAGGTTGATTCGTTTAACAAATAGGAAGTATCCCTCTAGAGCACATATGTACATACACACATACTCGCAAGTACCTGCAGTGGCATGTATGCGCTGCGCCAAAGTGGCTACAAAACTATTTTATGGAAACTATTTAAAAGACTAAACGAAACGAAAATTGAAAGAAAAAAAAAATAAGAGATACAAAGTATTTTTTACATTCTGTTTGTCAAAAATAAAATGTTTGTAAACAAAAGAAAATTACATAGAAATTTAAATTAAATAACTCTTTAGCAGCAGAAAAAAAGATTAAAAAAATATTTCCCATTCGTTCGCCTCAAGCGCACAAAAAGAGCATAGTTTGTGTTTTGAATTTTAAATAATTTATTTGTTTTCTTAAATTTGCAAACTTGGCCACTTTGTTGATATTATTTCATTTTATTATATTTTACTTTTGTTTTTGGATGTTTTTTTTTTTTTGCACATTCGTATTAAGTAAATGGTTAAAATGTACAAACGTTGTATTTCTTGTATATTAAAACAAAACAAAAAAAAAATCATTTAAAGGTGTTTGCTTTTCAAATCACGTTTCAAGATCGAGGTAACAGCAGAAACAAGAGACAACAGAAATAAACGAAATAAAACGTAACATTAAAATTTGTTTAAATGCCTATGTGTATCACGTTTGGTTGAGTTTTCCGTTGAATCGAAAACGTCATAAAATTTTAAAATGGACGAGGGCGGCATTTTTAAAATACCGAAAATTAAAATTCGTATTCTTGTTTGCTTGTTTGTTATTCTCCGATTAATAGTCCCATTAGTAGTTTATTTTTATTTAAATTGCTTACATGATCGTTGTAAGCGATGACATTTTTCGGTTTAGTTTTAAAGGGTGTTGCACTAAGAAAGTTGTCGTGTTCACGTACTTATATATCATACAATCATCTTGAATTTGAGCCGTTTATTTTGAAAGTGGCTTAAGACACTTTGTTTTCAAATTGAGATATTTAAGAATATGCGTTTAATGATGTGTGAAAATATTGATGCTAACTTTTGATAAGAGTTATAATGTATGAAGGATATCGAAGCAGTCTGCTAGCTTTATGGGCCCCTTTTCGTCCTCCTTTACTCCTCAAATTGATTTTAGGCAACTGAATTTTAATTTAGCACTACCTAACTCTCATTCAAGTCCCGTGCTACCACTAGCCTTTGCTCTCGACTGTAGTGATTTCAGACAGTCGTCCTTCTTCCTCATCACGGGGCCTCTTGTTAATTGCTAGCATTTATCTAAGGCTTAGGTCCACAATGGCATTCACATTTAACAAGTGTCTGCCCGTGGTCCTAAGCCTTAATGCTAACAGTACTTGACATTCCCACACAATATGCGCTACCGTCTAAGCCTCTTCCGCAGAAGTATCTTTGAAGACTGACCCATTTACCCCTTGCGAAGTTTTCTTGTCCATTTCTTTAGAATTCCTCCACTGGTCAATAAACACCGGAGTTTCTACAAAGGTTAACCTCTCCACCTCTTGTGAGGCTTTATTATCCATCCCTATCGGAATCTCACGGTCCAATGCCTTAGAAGTACCTTTAAATATTGACCTGTCCACCCCTCGCGGGGCAGTCTGGTAAAACTCTTTTGGATTCCTTCCTTGGCCAATTAAAACCGTAGTTTCTTCTGAGAATAACCTCTTTGCTTCTTGCGAGGCTTCATATGCCATCTCTGTAATGGAGAAAATATACTAAATAAAACTGGAGACCGACTGGTGTCCAGAGTTCGCATACTAGATACCAAGCATCCTCTTGACCACGCATCCTCTTGGCCACGCATCCCTGGTGTATGCTGTTCCACTGTGGATAAGGGATTTTTTAAAATAGAGTGTTAACTTCTCTCCGCTTGACTGATTTAGTCAGACTATTTGCAGAGACATGAACCTATTATTATTATTAAGTCGGAACCTAGTTACGACAAGCCATGTATTTATGCCTGCCAGCTGACGGTCTTCGATAAGAGTCACTTGTTTTTTTGCTATCTCAGATGATTTACATTGTTCTCAGTATAAATAAGTTCGTATAGTCATTGACTTATGCCACTTTCAAAATAATTAGTTTGGAAAAATTAACAACATTAGACTTTTAGTCAACTATCCGAAGGAGAAGAAAGAAATGCGCGAGACTTGCCTAGCGTCTGACTCTTGAAGAAACAGATGTTTATAATACGAATTAAAAAGTAAGTTAAGAAGACTTAACACATTGGCGCTCACTTGGAAATCAGTGAGAGCACACACAAACACACTTTTGTGATTTAATAATTTTTTTTTGGAAGTTTGAATCAGGTTTGATACAAGAAAATGTTTCAATTTTACCAGCACAAGGGCTTAAGGTGTTCCTGCTTGTACTCCATTTTGCATTGTCTTACAGATGCTACGATGTCTAAAGATAAGTTCCTTATTTAAATGCTTCGTAGTGTATGATCGATGAATATGCGATTGAAGTGTTTAATGTCTTCTTTACGTTGCCTGTTTTTGTTTTTGCAAACTCTTTCTTTATTTTTTTTATTGGTTGCTCTGTAAGTTGGATGCCTGGCTTGTCTGACTAAAATATTTGTAAATGCCATGACATTTAAATAGCTAATATATTTATATTTGTTTGTTTTTTTTTTCTATAACTATTTATTTCAAAAAACGAAAATAATACAGTGTATACAAATGACAAAATTCGAATTGAAATAAGTATTTCGTTATTTATTAAATAATAATAATTATACATACTCGTATGTGTATGAAAATCTAAAATATACTTCGTAAAGTTGGTTTAAAGTGCCCACCGCTTTTAAAGGAGAACATTTAATAAAACATTTATTTCTGATATTGATGTGTGTAGGTATGATAGGGTGGCTCAAAATATATGGGGAAATGCTAAAACTTTATTTGCGCCAAATGGCAGCAACTAACTATAAGTTTTGTTAGCATATTTTTGAAGTTAGCAGTTACAGAATACACGTAGATAAGCCTCCGTGGCTTATCTCTTCAAGAACGTTAAATACGGGTCCCACGTCATCAGATCAAACACCAAAGCTTGTAGCTGTTTGCCCCGAAGTGATTGGGAAGATGCTCGTTTCAGCGAGAATAGCGAGAAGATCAAGTGTTAGAACTTATCGAGTCATTGAAATTTCGCAGCAAAAATACCAAACGATTCGCAATAATGGCGGTACCGAAAGATACTTACTGATAATTTTCTTGTAAGACATCTCTTGTAGAAATGAAAGCTATTAAATTTTTTGTATATTCTGTTTTACTTGAATTATAAGAGAATTTTTTCGATTAGTTACTCTGCCCAACATTAGTCATACAACAAAAACTGTTGTCGTTGACCCCGCGTTTTACTACTCACCCACATTAATCAAATAAATTCATATTGTTTTTATCACTCTCAGTTTTCATAAGATAAGTTCATGTTTCATTTCATAAGTTCACGATTATATTCGTAGAGGAAAACATTTTAAAATAGTAAACAAGGAGTGATTATTGTACGTGCCAGTCATATTTATTCATTTAATTTGTGTCGGCTCATGTCAAGTATTGAGCCCATGCGAATGTGTTACGAAAAATAATAAGCGGTCATCGGGGAAAAAAAATAATTGCGTCGAAAAGTTTATAATTATGGACAGATCTTATTTGATGGACAGATGTTATTTTTGTAAGTGAAAACACTCTAATTTGCCATCTGTAAAAACATCTGTTTACGATCCACAACCTTCTGCAACTCACTTCAGGCTAAAATTGTCATTTGTTATGCAACATGGCCACGAGACGAGTTCAAGAGGGGCTTGTTTGAAGAGTCCTAAATTTGTTGTTTTACATGGTACAATTTGCTATTAATGGCATGATGTTCGATGTCAAGAGATAAGTACAGTAGTTTTCGCTTAATTGGTTCCCGCATAATTGATCCAAACAAGTTAAATGAATTCTTTTAAATTGACTCATAAACATCATTAAACACCTTTTTGGGAATCACACACAAACATTCAGGTTAATTGTGAACCGAATAGCATTTTCTAAAAATGGAATATTCTACAAAAAAGTCTTTTAAATAAATGTACATATGTACAAAGATAGCAGCTGTTCAAATCAGATGTTGTCGTTTGTTTTGATAAAAGTGGAATATTTGATTCCGTAGTTTGTATATATTTGAAGTTCAAAATAAGTGTGACTTGTCCGCTAACCATTTTTACACACACGTCGAACAAATCTCATTAACTTCCACAAGTAAACATAAAAAATAAGGAATGCAAGAAAAAGAAGCTTTGACAAATCGAACAAATCACAAGTATTTGAAAATTTTCAATTTGAAGAATCAACAAATGACAAGAATTTGAAAGTTTTCTGGATTTGATATTTCGTCATCCCTTCTTAAGTTTGGGTTCGAGACTATGTGATCTTCAGAGTCATATTTTGTTCTCTCGTTACTTCTTGGGTGTCCATGACACATTATAAGTCAGAGGCCGACATTTGAAAATTCTAGAAAATAAATTTACAAGCAAATGTCCACGTTTAATAACATAAAACTGCACGCTCAATGTCTTGACAGAATAAATCTCATTATTATGCAATAGTTCTTCATTAAGGCACTTTCTTGTTTCCTTTTGATTTATTGATTTTATTAACGACATCGTCAGTTATATTTTGTACTTTTAGTCTGACTAGAATGTTTACGTATAATAAAAATAGAATAATTAAAATTGTTAATTAAAAAAATGGAGGTGTAAACAGCGACTACTAGGGATGGGATCGTGATTAAATATTCACCCACGATCATAAACGCTCACAAACATCACAGTTTACTGATGCATGATTATGCACGGGATCTTATATTTTAACTCACCTTCATGCAGGATCACTGAAGTGAAAATAATGTTAGTCACGAGCATGATTTATAAGTCGTGATTCAGTTCCTAAAAGTATGCTATACATTGAGACTTACATATGTTTAACGTTTTTCATTTGCTCAATTAAAAAATAAAATATTAAATCATGAAACATAATTCTTGCTAAAACTCTACTCATGCACGCTCGCTCTTGAACATTTTTTTTGTATCTCACGCTCAAGTGATTGAAACAAAAGTTTAAACATGTGAGCGGTACGCACATCCAGTGACTACAAGCTTTCATTTGCATAAAAATCGCAGGCCTGTTCATAACAATAAAAAATTAAAAAATAATTTATAAGTAAAACAACAAAAAAGCAAGTCTTGATTTGCGGTTGCTAAAGCTTGAGCTGCTGCCGTTAATTGTCGATTTTTTATTATGTAGTTACGGTAACTAAGTAAAAATATAATTAAATTTTTTTATTTATTATTTTATATTGGACAGGTATAAAATTATAATTGAACTGCTGAACGAAACGAAAATACAACAAATTTAAGTCAGGTGTTAAATAAAATTTATGTAAATCTGAAAAAATGAAACGGGTTCGAACACAAAGTTATTAATTTTGTTTTCTTATTCTTAAACCTTTTAAATTCCTTGTTTTTCTAAACAGAACAAACAAAACATTTACGGCCGTTTGCAAAAAGATAAAAGTTTATTTGTGGCTTGAAAGACACATAAGTTAAGAAATACTTTAACGTTAAAACAAACCTTTGTTAAGAAATGGTATGCAAAAAAGTACTTTAAAACTAATGTACGCTCTAGAGAAATTTCCTTTAATAGGTTTTTAATATTGTTACGTTTATTACCACAATAAACGTTATTTTGAAGGGTTCGTTTAATTGTAAAAATTAAAATACACACTCTTTTATGATATTGCGTATTTGTACATTTGTACAATAGGTCGTTTCACACATCTTTGACTATCACTTTGTAACAATATTTTGAAATAAAATAAATTCTAATAATGAAAATTGTATTCGGATAATTCGCCTCTTTTATTCGCATCGGTTGTTTTGATTTTATGAATTCTATTAAAACTTACGAGTAAAATTACGAATAAAAATGAGGGCTTTGAAATGTAAAGATAGAAACATTTTTCCCATAATGTTTTTTCGTATTAGATAGTTAAAAAAAAATATTGCCGAGCTAGCAAGTTGCCTAGAAATGAGATGGTATTGTAAATATTAAGAACTTGATCCCAATTTTGATCTCAAAGCTTTCAACGGCCGAAATTTTTGGATTGGAATTTGGCCTTATTTTCACATTTATATTTTTGTGCGGATCTGACTTCTTGTTTCCAAGTTTTTCTTAATGAATATATTTGTAGGCAATTTTGAGTCTCCAGTTTTGTCTGTTAGGTGCCACGCCCGTTGCCTTTTTTGTGCTAATATCGAATTAAAAATATTGGGTTATAAAATTGCAGCACCACACATACTCCTGGAATTTAATTGAAATGGTTTGGGCTGTTTCGAATAAAAGCGTGTAAAAGTACAGTGATAGGCCGACTTTCTAAACGCCTGTTATTCTGCAGTAATCGTAAAGCAACCTTGATGTTTTTACGCTATATTTTGCTCCCAAATGCATCAACGTTGTTATCCATGTGCAGAGAAAAGCAAACTACGTATTTAAAAGAATTCTGTTGCAAAGCGTAAACAAAGTAATTTAAAATTAACTACACAGTGTAACAACTCCGTATTAATACTGTATTAGTCGATTGTAATAATACGTTTAGGAAGTCAGTCATACTTGATTTTCATATTCACGTGTTCAGGCGCGTATACAGAGGGGGTGGTTTGAAAACGGAAAATTTCCCATTCCATAACCGTTAAAAACTAACATTTTTCCATACAAAAACTTTAGAAAAATTTTACAATTGTTTGTTTTCGTTAATATTTCGCTCCCAAAATAATAAGCTGGATCCGCGCCTGTACGTGTTATTCTACATCCATGTATCCGTATTTAAAATGTTATATATTTCTTTACACTTTTATAAATGCAATCAAAATATTAAATGACATCAGTAAAAATAAAATATCGTATTGTGTATTGAATTTTAAAAAGCTACATATTTCACGTAGGTAATTTATTTTTTATTGCTTTAAAATAACTGCGTTTTACGAAAATAAACAAATAATAAAACGATTCGTTAATAATTATTTAATTTACGACTTTTATACACCAATTCGATAACAAATTATCCACAAGAACAGAAAAAGGAAAGAAACCACAAACAAAACGTAAAAAAATATAATTTTTATAAAAACGATACTAGCAAAAATAAATAAATTCATTCTACCCTCAAATATAAAAAAAAAAATCAGAAGTCGATTTGTAATCGCTGGATTTTGGCCGCGTTTTCGGTTTTATATAAGACCCCATTAAATCCAAATGGGTGCTGTGTGAAACAGCATTGTCAACTCGTGGTTTAGTGGTTTTTTAAATTTTCGCCGTGGACAATTTTTAACACCGTGCCTCGGCTTTTTTGGGTTTGTTTTATTTTCGATGACATCAAATCTTAATTATAATAGCTTCGTTCGAGAACCCAATAATTATCAATAATTATGCCTAAACTTTACTAAACTGCGTTCGAGTACACAAAGCTTAGTAGATGAGAACACAGTTTGAGAGCGTAAAATGACAGTTCGATGACTGAGCAATTGCAAAATCTGCTAAGGAAATTTTTGTTAATAGAATTTAGTCGGCTGAAAAAAACATATGTTTTAAAATGTAAACAAACAAAAAATTTTTACGGAGTTGTTAAAATGTTTGTGAAAATAAGGAAAACTAAAGCAAACACAAGTAAATAGGGATTTGAAAACAGTAAAGTGTACTAATTTACGTTTGCATACAAGAATAAGTGTTTTTTGCTTAAGTTACCCTTTCCACAGCAGTTTAATTAGGATTTAGGAAAATTATTTTGTTTCATTGTTTATTTACTTCTTTAGTGTTGTAGAAGTGATGAATACTTCGGAAGATAGTAATTGGATATTCATACTAATCAATAACAAAAATGAGTAATAATGAACTATTTAACAAATTTAATCAGGAAAAACTTACAATATAAATAAAATAAAAAGAAAAAACTTATAAAGCAACACAAGTTACGTTTTTTTTTTTTTCGTAACAATTGTAGACAATAAATTGTGCTGTACCGAGTACGAACAAAAAAAAGCGTCGAGTAGTCAAAGGAATACATTTTTTACAACACTGCATTCATTTTCAATCAGCTGTTGGATAAATTTTACTAAATTTCCATTAGCGTACTTTTTGGACTAAATTTATTTTGGGAGAGTAAATTGAAAAATTTACTCAGTTACTAAACTTTACTAAAAAAGTACTCGAATGAACCTAATAATAATAAATACGAATTCCAAATTTCGAATTCCAAAATTCGTAAACGAAAATCTTCACATTCAGTTAAGGCCTTACACCATATTAAAACGGGCTAGAATTACTTGTTGCAAAACCTACCAACTACCTGATAATGCAAATGCTTACATAAATACGAATGATGAATATAAAACATCAGGACAGTTACTGTGTAATTCGAAACGAACGAAAAGTGTAACGAATACGAACATTTCGTACTGTGTAGTAGGACTTTTCATTAATTTCTTTTCCCATTTTGTGTGTTAAATTTGACATTTAAGTAAAATGCCTCCAAGTTTTATCATAATTCGATCACCTTTTTATGAAAAATAATCTTGTGTATTATACGAACGTTTCACACGGTACCACCAACTGCCTTAAGATTCGTAAATTGTATTCGAAGGGCTTATCGTTACGAAAGGAATTACGCGGTATGGGTCCAGAATTTCACATCAAAATTGTATTATGTCCAAATGATAGTGATAATAAGCAAACTATATTCTAATAATAAACTTTGAATTCTAACACACCGTCGTATTCTGGCACTTTTTATTTATTATTATTATTATTATTTTTTTTTTTTTGAAACATTCATACTTTTTTCAATTGAATTCTCTTTCATTTAGTTTAACTAAAAAATTATTTTTCAATTTTGTTGACATTTGTTAGGTGAAATTCATTGAAGAAATAAATTTTTTATCAACTACACACTATTGTTTTTTGTGCTTTCTTAGGCACTAAAACTTTTAATGCGCAATAAATAATTAATAAAAAATTATATATTAAAATATTAACATGGGTTTTTTACAACAGACTAAGGTTTCTAATATTTTTATTGGCTGTCTATCTATATAGAACTTCAATATGTTAGAACGGAAGTATACGGCCATGTTCCGACACTCGCATCTCGCGCAAAATTTGCGATTGTGATTTCAACGCGCATGTGAGTTGTTCTGTAACTCGCATTCGCAAGAGTTTTGGTGAGTTCAAGTCGCAAGAGTATACTAAAGTGAACTGCTGTATTTAAACTAAACTAGTTTTAAAAGGAACTACAAAGTTATGAATAAATTAAATTAATAGTGTTTTCTTTTTATTTCAGTCAAAACTAATGACATTTTGTAACAAATTTTTTCAAAAAACATGAAATTTAAAAACGTTCTTTGCTTCTGCAACTTTTGTCTCTGTATTTCTTCTTTTGCACTGGCGATTTCAATAAACAGCTGATACGAGTCATCTTCGAAAAATATACGCAGCTAGTGCTGTAATTAATTCATATGAAATGCCCGGGTATTTTTTTTAATATTCTAGGTTCAGGTATTAGAATTATTAAATTATTAAATATTATACAGAGTTTTCTTTTAACACTTTTCAAAAGCAAATCGCAAGTAAAACGCGTGAGTTGCAGAACATGCAGAAATAAGTTAGGCGATTTGCTACTCGCATGCGATTTGACACTCTTGCGAGTGTCAGAACATGCCCGATAGTTTCATCAACCACAAATTTTATGCACCTAAAATTTTCTTTAAAAAACACTTTCTTGTTCTTTGTCTAGTTAATGATAAATCGATTTATAACAAATCAGCTGTTAATTTAAAATCACTTCGAAACGATGGTACACGATAGAACCTTTAAAAACGTATGTTGGTGAAAATGATGTTTAGGAAATTATCTTAAAATATCACAACTTTCAGTTTTATATTAAAGGTTATTTAAAAGTAAATTCTTAATTTTTAAGGTAGATATAAGGATAAGGGAATATTAGAGAAAATGTTACAATGAGGAAATATAACTTCCCCAGCCCAAGTTTTTGCAAAAAGTATAAGCATTAAAAGGTTTTATAATGCCCTAATGTGGAACATATATGTATGTATTATAGGGTGTTTTTTGAGTCCGATAGAACTCACGAAAGAAAAACGCTTCTAGGTTTGCATGAACGTTGTTGTTTTTGCCGTATCTTCTCTTTTTAAACGTACAGTTGCGAGCGCTTTGAATGTGATCAGGGATATAAAGTGTAAAATATAGAAGTATAGAAAAGAAAACGTAATTAATTTGGTAACCATGAGCTCAGTTGCAGTTTTTAATATATGCATGTACTCGTATTTATTACATATTTGTGCAAAATTCGCATATATGGCTCAATTACGCTGTTCTAAAATTTCATGGTTATATTTAAAAAGCAATGTTTTAAAAATTAGTCAGGTACTTTAGTAGTATAAATATATTGTTCTTGTTTTTCTTACAACCTATTGGATTATAACTATATATATATGTGTATATTTTTAGAGCCCAAGTCATTGGTAACAGTGGGATATCCTTCGTTGGATACTGAAAACTTAGATGAAATTAATTTAAATGCTCCTAACGAAGAAATTCAAACATCCGATGCAATTGAACCAAATCCCTTATTGGAACTATCAAATCAAGGCGTTAACAGTGATTCTATATTAAGCCAAGCTGCTTCTTCGTTTTCAGCATTGCCTTCAGTGGCTTCAAATGTATTTTCAACATTTTCGAAACGTATAACATCCATATCCAGTCGAGAAACAACCCCAATATACGACCAATACCAACAAGATGCAAATGCTAATACAGTAGTTCCCCAATTAGATACACCACCGACTTATATTCAACAGCAAGGAAATTCACCACAAGCTCCTTCATCCTTTTTTGTCCCACCTTTAGGGGGTAATTTTATATCGAGGTAAATTTGGAAAGAGATATTAATAAATTTAATAAGAGTTGAAAGATGTTTAAACTCTTTTTCTAGCACATCCGCTACTTCCAACCAACAAGACACGCAGCCACATTTACCGTCGGCAGAACCTCCAAAGTTTTATACGCCTGCTGATGTGCCTCCAGTACCGTCAACAAATGTAGCTCCTCCCACTAATTTAGGTGGACAAAACAATTTTCGTTTTTCTTCTAAAAAGAAATTGTATGCTCCCGTACCAGGTCTGTCAGATCAAAGTCAAAAACCAATTACTACAATAGATCCATCGACTGTTAGTGGTCCGATTTCTTACGGTAGCTCACACGGAGGGAACACTTTAAGCAATTACTATTTACAGCCGCAATATTCTACGCCTGAACAGCAAAATCCTGGCAGTGGTCTATTTTCTAAAATAAGCAATCTTGCTCCAGTTGGAGTTTTACAAAATATAACTGGGCTTGTACAATCTGCCACGGGATCTTTGACGCAAACTAATAAAACTGATTGCTACCAACAAGCTCCCCCACTAACTTTAGATCAACAAAACAATTTTTTCACAGCACCTGCGCATCCAACTAACTATTTTGTATCGCCAACGCTAGACGGACAACAAAAAAACACTGCATCGTCTTCAACAACAGCGAACTTTTTTACTCCACAAACAATTACGCAAGATATAAGTGCAACAACTACGCCAACATCACATACTCAAATACCTTTGCATATTTCTCCTAACTTAACAACACAAATAGATCCAAGTCCTAGTGTCCAATCGTCCCCTCAACTGGTCCGTCCCAAGAGCCCGCAATCAAATTTCACCAGTACTCCATTGTCGCCAAATCAAAAGGAAGTTACAACACTTTTGAATCCAAATCAATCTATTCAAACAGAGCCTGCTTTAAATACTGCAGCACAAGTCGCTTTCTTTGACCCTGCTAAATATTTACCGCCAAGTAGTCAGACAAATATAATAGTCCAATCAAATCTTACGCCTCATTCTTTGCCACCACAAACAAACTATACAATACCACCTCCAGCAAGCGGTCACACTTCCTATCGATTACAAAAGGGAACTAAACTTTATACAAATCTTTTGATTCCAAAAGAAACTACTTCTGTACAAGTAACACCAAATCAAATCCAAGACATAAAGAAACATTCTTCACAACAAGGTTTTACCACACCTCAAGGTGTTGCTTCGTTTGCTGCGCCTACGGTTGGCGAGCAAAGTGCACCCTTAATTGCTCTTCCAGCTCCTTTTGGTGCCGAACCTTTACCTATCAGTTCGGCCCAGAGCGCTCCTTTATTCGTTCCGTCGGTCGATGAGTTAAAATCTAACGAAACTTTACAAAGTATTCCTTTGTTTCATCCATCTTACAATCCAATACAAAGCAATTCTCTGTTAGCTCCACAAGTAAAAGAATTAAAAACTGAGGAACAAACAAGTGTTTTATGTGGACCTCCTATAAAGAAACTAAAATCAGAGGAATCACAACAGAACGTTCCTGAATTTACTGCTACCATTGAAAATAAAAATTTGAATGAACTTGAAACTAACGCAACTGAAAACAGCGCTAGTGTGAAAACAAAAACTCCCTTAGAATCAATAGAAAATATAGTTGTGCCTGATGTTAAAAATTCGGACATTATAGATAATAAGGAAATACAAACGATATTTGAACCTATTGAACCGGTTTTTGAAGAAAATATTTCTGAAATAAAAAAAGAAACAATAATCGAAGATCCCTTGGAAAAAACATTAGAAAAACTCACTTTAACTGAACCATTGTCAGAAACTAAAACAGATACACTACCGCCCATTGCCGAGACCTTTAACCTAAACAATCCTTATCGCAAAGGTCCTGCAACAGGAGCTGCAAAACCAATACCAATATTAGCTAACTTTTTTACACCGGAACCATCAAATAGTTCAGCCGATTTTAATTTCTTTGCCACGTTGCCTACTGCACAATCTAGTGGCAGCAAAGAAATTAATTTCTTCTCTGAATCTGTACAAAATAAAGAAATTATCGAGGAAAATTCGGAGCCAATTGAAACTTTACATGCTGAGAGCACTAATTACTTTACTCCACCAATTCCATCCGAATTAACACCTTTAGAGCCACACACTGCTGTACAGTCACCAATTTCTGCTTTTTTCCCCACACTCCCGCCAAGTTTGGGCTTAGTACCAGCTGTTTTGCAGGACACAAGCGACATTAGTAAACATTTTAGCGAATCACTCGCGCAGGAAAACGTCCCGCCACCCATAGGATTTGAAAGTTTTACACCATTAGAGCCAACTGTAGCAACAACAAATAATACAGCCGTACACCAAACAAATACAACTGTTAAACTTGAAACTACAAGTCAAACTGAGCAAACAGAAATTGAAAATCGATTTTCAAATTATTTCAATCAAGCAAAGCAACAACCAGAAATTGCTAAAGATCCTTTGACTTTTTTTGATTCATTGCCTGCCAACCATTTAACGCAACCGCAACTGCAACAGCAGGTTGAAGCAACCGCTCCGAGTATAGTAACAAACGAAGAACAGCGTATACAATATTTTTTTAATAATCCACCACCAAAAGACGCAAACGCCGTCGGTGATTTGAATTACGATTTAGTTCACAGCGGTTTAGGAATTAAGAATCTGCAACAACGCTCCCTAACGCCCATTTCAAACTTGGTAGAGCCTCCTTCATCTGCTTGTTCAGAATTTTCAGAAATAAGTAATTCCACTGCAGGACAAAAATCAATTGCTGCCAATCTGTCAGTCAACGAGAGGAGTGAAAAAGAAGAATCTATAAAAAGTGCAGTTAACGAACAGGATTCTAGCATAAGAGTTAGCAACATTAAAACTTACGAAGAACTACCGGAAGAAATTTTAAAAGAATTAAGAATGGCAAATCTTTTGTCAGCAGATAAGACGGCTACTAAACCGATCGATAGTGTGGTAAGTATACAAAATATTAATACTCCCATTGAAATGTAATAATCAATTGGTCTCATTATTTTAGTCTTATAAGCCGGTCGTAAAGCATTGGTTTTTTAAGCACACAATAGGCGATAAACACACATGGGTACCCTTCAGCCACTACGACTCAGCGCTTTTGGAAACAAGCCTTCTAATGGAAGGTGGTAAGTGGAAATCCTACTTGCATTAAATGAATTTTCACGTTTACACACTCGTATTTCTTTTCCTGGCAGAAGACAAGCCCAATATTGTAGCTGTAGAGGGCGGCCGTTATGATGTCAACATAAGCGAACGCAAAAAAGTCAGCGTGTATTGGGATAGTCCACCTATTGAAGTGCGACGCTGTTCTTGGTTTTACAAAGCTGTAGACTCTAAATATGTACCCTATGAAGAACGAACAGCCGAAGTATTAGAAAACGAGTATAAGCAAGCTGCTGAGAGTGGCGTTTGGCATAAAACTATTGTTTTGGGAATGGGAGAACAAGTTGTATTTCATGGCCCCACAGTTATAGTGCACTTCCAAAAGCAACAAAATGCTGATGCCTGGGGTGGCACTACGGTAAGTACAGATTTTTTTCTAAGTGTGTTGAAAACATTTTTTCTAGTTTCTTTATTTTAAACCCACAGCAAACTGCAACTCGACCTCGCGTTGTTAAACGAGATTTGGATGATTTCAATATTGAACAAGGAGAATCACAAAAGGTTGATCATCTCTTATTTATGGTACATGGCATCGGCTCTGCGTGTGATTTAAAACTAAGATCAGTTGAGGAAGTTGGTAAGTTAGACTAATAATTAAAAACATAGTTCCAACACAAATGCCTTCGTCATATGTGATATTTCTTATTTTCATAATAGTAGACGATTTTCGCACAATTGCTCGTCAATTGGTTCAGAGTCATTATAAAAACTCCTCTGATTTGGGATTGGTAGGACGCGTTGAAGTTCTGCCAATATCCTGGCACAATCATTTGCACTCTGTTGAAATGGGTATAGATGAAAAGTTACGACTAATAACATTGGAGTCTATACCGAAGTTAAGACATTTTACCAACGATACTTTGTTAGATATTCTTTTCTATACTAGTCCAACATTTTGTCAGAAAATTATGAACACCATCGTTTCATCGATGAATACATTGTATTCAAAATATCGTGAAAGGAATCCCGAATTTAATGGCGGTGTTTCATTAGCTGGCCATAGTTTGGGTTCACTTATACTATTTGATTTGCTGTGTCATCAAAATCCCATAAAGGAAAGCGAAGAAAGAAGTTTTCAAAATCCAGATGCATTTTTAACACCAGCACATAACATGAACATGCAAATGGACTCGAATCAACTAGAAGACAAGCAAATAAGCTATACTATGGGACCAGCTGGAACCGGGCAACCTTTTATCAATTACAGTCAATTAATATTTGAGCCTAAAAAATTTTTTGCTTTGGGTTCGCCCATAGGTAAGTTAAACTACATATCTAATGGAGAAAATAGTTTCCATCATTTCAATTTGTATTCTTTGCAGGCATGTTTGTTACCATTAGAGGAATTGATAAGTTGGGCTTAGATTTCCGTCTACCTACTTGTCCTGGTTTCTATAATATTTTCCATCCCTATGATCCGGTTGCATATCGTATTGAAGCTTTAGTAAATCCCGATTTAAGTGGCGTACGCCCTGTTTTAATTCCTCATCATAAGGGACGCAAACGTATGCATTTAGAATTAAAAGAAACAATGACACGCGTTACTATGGACTTGAAAAGTCGATTTTTGGATAAATTTAAAACGACGTTGGATAGTGTTAACATATTCGGTTCAACGTCCAAGTCTGCAAAGGAAGCTGAAGAATTTATGGAAAAGGAAGTTGATAAGGTAGGAGTGGTTTTCAAATTCGAAATTGTTTATTTGAAATCTATATTTTTAAAGATTTTAAATGCTTATTCCTATCGCCTGTATTATTGCAGGTCATTCAAATGCAAATGCAATTAGAACAACAAAATCAGAATAAACACTCTAACGATAATTTGCCAACTGTAAGCGATTCTCAAAATGAAACTGTCGCCATAACCAGACAAAGAACAGATTCATCTTCTACCGCAATGTCCGATGATGTAGTAGAAATAGATTTTCCACTGGGCAAGCTTAACGATTCTAAACGAATAGATTATGTCTTACAGGAAGCCCCATTGGAATTTATTAATGAGTACATATTTGCTTTAAGCAGTCATGTATGCTACTGGTAAGTTGAGTTTTATTTGTATAAAACCCTTTTATGGTGCAAACTCAAATATATTTTTTAGGGATTCCGAGGATACAATACTGTTTGTAATGAAAGAAATATATTCCGGTCTTGGCATTAGCCCCGATAGCCAAGTACCTCAGCAAACAATGACCATTGAACGCCCAAGTTCACGTAATAGTTCGTAGATTTATTCCAATAATAATTTAATAATTTTTATCTTTTACTTTTCTCTTATTTTTATTCTATTATTTCTTTTCTCGTTTAAGTGTTATTCATGTTTTTATAAACTACCCAATTTATTGCTGCTTTTATAATATTTTAGCCGACTTAACCAGCCAATAGTTTGTTCTTCATTGTAATATGTTCAGAAACTTTTTTAATATATCGTTATTAATTATAAAACAATTTAATATTATATTTATAAAATAAATTTTATATAAAAAACAAATTTTAAAGCTAGGACTTGTTCAGAAGAAATATTGTTCAATCATAGAAGTTTTATAAAAATAGTTTTATACAAAATTTGTCCTGCCCACACATTCCGATCGGAATGGTTTTAATTCCCTAGTTGCAATTACGATCGAATTTGATTTGGCTTCTTCATTTTCCATCGAATTTCTTAATTCTTGAAAGTAACTTTGTTTGACCGCTAACTTTGTTAAACTGCTTTAACTGCTAAACGGCTGAACCGATTTTTGAAATTTATAACATTGATAGATCTACGTCTATATGGAGCCATAGGCGATATATTTTTTAACTTGGTTTAAAAGGAGTGTAAGAGGGAAATTTTGCTTTTCCGAAGCTATCAAACCGATTTTATGAAATTCATATATCTTTTGAAATTCCGCACTTAAAAGGAAAATTGCCTATTTATTTTTTCACACCTATTATCAAGAGGGGGTAGGGGCAGAATGTAGGCGCGTGTAAAAGCTAGTATGTTTTTATTAGTACAAAGTTGTTATAAATACTTTTCCACAGTTTATATTACTAAAAACGTTTTAATTCCGAAGAAACTGTTCGCTTCCTGAAGAAGCAATTTACGGAATTGAAATCACTTTCGAACGGAATGGAAATTTTGTGACAGGACGGATAATCATAATTATTTTTTATGAATAAGGAAAAAAATGTGTGGAAATGGTAAAAATTAAGATTTGAAAATAAATTAAAATCTGCAAATGTTGCTTAATTATTTTTAACTGTTTCAATTTTTGCTAGTGAGTTCTGTTAAATTGTGTTTTCCATTATTAGTGGTTTTATTTGCTGCTGGTTGTTTGTGATTCGATATTTTATAGAAGTTATTTAACTGTAGTTTATCTTTGGATATAGAATTAATTTCCATCGAATTCAAGCCATTTATGATATTGCCTATAATGCTAACCTTAAAATTAAATCAATGTTCTTAATGGAATGAAATTAAAGAGTATTTTGTAAATGTATACTTCCAATTTTGACCATTTTTGAGGTTCTCCAAATGCTTCGGGCCTTTTAGCTAGATCTGCTAGTGCTTGTAAGCGGTCCTGAGGACAATTTTCTATCATGCCAATCCATTCAGCTGCTTCCCTAAATCAATGTGTGTTAAAAACGTTTTAATTTTGATTTTTATTCATAACGAGTGTTCCTTTAGGAGATATGCTGTAACTTCGAAATGGAATTAGATATAGTCAGTTGTAGCTAGAAGCATATTCAAAATTTCAAATGAGAGGTCAAAACGATTTACAATCGAATTTAAATTATTTATACGAAACGAAATAAATATATACAACACAACTTTTGTCGATTTCAAATCTATGTTTTATCGAAATTGATTTCAATCACATTCAGAGCTGCCAATCGCGGATATAAAACGGGTTTTAAGAAAACCCTGATTAATAGCAACCACGTTTTTGCCACATTTGTCGAATAAATACTGCGAGCCTATGTTTGCTAAATAAATTCGACATTAATTTGCATGTCTCTACAAGACACCCGTTATGTGCATTCGTAATTACTTAATTGCATCAGCATGTATACTTTCAATATCTGTAACATTTAAATAACATAAAATCTCTCCCATGATCCTTAGGTCATATTCGGAATAATTGCAAGGATTTTTTCCTAACCATTCCTGGCGTACTTTTTGCGCAAGAATTTTTAATTGCTCTGGTCTGAAACCACCTCGATATCCATTAATATTAGAGGAACGTATGGCTCCAAAAGCCTCTACAACATCCACATTTTCCAAGCTTATATTTCGCAATTGCTCATCTGATATAAAAGTTAAAGAATATCCAAAATATTTGTACGATTCAGCCGGCATATTATCCAAAGAATCAAAGGCCTGAAATTCATATATTTACATATGTACGAGTATGTATGTATGTGCATACTTATCAAGAACGTGTTTTACTTACTATATTCGCTAAACGCCAGATGTTCTCTCCAATTTCGTTTGAAATATCCTCTCCATTGACAACAGAGAGGCACTGCTTTAAATATGACCAATTGATTATTTTTATATTCTTATCTTGCAAAATCTCATGGCAATAAGGACTAGCATTTGCAATATTGGCAAATGAAAAAATACTGTACGCGAACAAAGCAAGTAAATGTAACATTTTCCTAGAAATCACTGACTGTATAGTTCAATTGAAAATGTGGTTAGTAGTATAGTTTTAGGTCATGTCGAAATCATGTCAAATCCATTAACTAATATGCAAGGTACATGCAAATGTATGTTACCTACATATGTATGTCACTTATATATATGTATCTTCATATGTTGTTTTGAATTCTTAAATAGATTAAGGACAAAGTTCTTGAAATATGGTAAAGTTAAAGCAATATAAATTTAATGATTTTTAGATATCGTGCATACATATGTATGTATGTATGTATGTCTGTACTTCGGACTTGCAATACTTTTACATGTAAAATGGTTATTAGAGGCTTTTATCCAAAGACGTTTATTTGACTTTGAAGAATACTATGTCAGTTTAAAATGTATAAAGCAGAGGTATTTTGTTAAGTTAAATATTTTACTGAATATTTATGTGCATCACAAAAAGTGAATAAGAAACAAGTAGGAAAATAAAGAAACAAAATATGGCTTAATTAAAATACATAAGTATGTAAACTAGTTTAGAAATTACTTAAAATTAAAATTTTGGTATATGACATCTTTGAAATTTCTGACTCGAGAATTTTCGGTTTCCAGTTTTTAATTTCGTCCGCTTCAATATTTTTATAATTCATATACCGACGTGAAACGTTTATTGCTACGAAAGCCTCCTTAAATCTTGGAACTATGGGGTACTCTGCAACAGCTTCATCTTTCGGTGAACTGTTAGTGTTTTAGTTAAATAGCCCCCTGAGGATTTGAGCATCAGAAAGCAAACCATAGTATTGAACATGTGATCAGTTCATTAAAATTACGGTGTGCCATGTCAATATCCATGTATGTACATAACCATGTATGTACATAGTGCATACCTTATGGAAACAAATTTTTATAGTGTCTTCTTTAACAATCCACCAAGCTGTTTCAATGATGTGTAAAGCATGTAAAATTGTTCTTCAATTTATAAATTCTGGCAGTTAGGCCTTTTTCTATGGAAATTATTTGATTTCTTATCATAATTTAATTTGAATGAATGAATGATGCCTTGTTGAAGAGGCTGAATCAACAAAGTTATATTCGAAAGTAGAAAATGCACATTTATATTTTCAATTTAACTGTGACTATGTGATATTGTGCGTTATCTACGAATAACACAATTTATCTGTCTTGTGCGGACATTCCCTTATCAACTTGCCCCAGAATTGAACTCCACAAAGAAGTGGTCATCTATGTTTTTAAAGCATTGTGGATTTTGATATTTACCAATTGCAAGCACTTATTTGCACGTTTGAACTGAATTACACAAAAACAATTAAGCAAGGCGATGTTTTTGTATCTTAAATCCTTCAACAGAGTCTCCTTTGCGATCTAAAGTTTTATTTGTTAAAACTTTATAAAGAAGTCCACTCGGGAGAATAAATTTGAAGAATCGATGCAAAATTGCTGCTTTCTAAATAATTTTGAGCATATTCACTATCATTTTCATTACCTTCTTCATGCATACTTGCGAGCTTTGTTTTCTATTCTTTCTCACCTCCACAACCAACCACTACTTGGGTCAACATCCAAATTCAATTTTATTGCAAACTCTTTAGCTTTATTCATTATTACTTGACTGGAAACAGTGGCATTATCTAGACGCTCTTGGTTAAACCAAATCGTGAGGGCTTTTTCAACGTCTGCATGATTGCATTTCCGGTATCGTTTTAAGTTTACATTCTTGTTGGACTCAGCTATTGTACGGATTTTGTCTCGTTTCTTATGTTTCAGTTAATATCCAAATGTCACATTTGAATTCGGTGGCCAGTTGATACTTTGACCTTTCATTTCTTTTGGCCTAAGATATAAGCAGAAGTTTTTTCTTAATGGATAAAACTGTGTTCTGCGGAGCCATTTCATTAAATCGTTTAAATTCTGTTAATTTCTTTTCTTCTTAGCACTTGCGCCTTAAAAAATATAAACTATTTCTGTATGGTGATCGTTGTGAAGAAATCGTTAGCCGTAACATCTGTTTTTGTTTACATTTTTTGCTACAGTGGTGAATTTCTACCGGCAGAGTTACCTATTAGAATGTGGAAACAAAATTTACTTTATGGCAACGATGAATTGCGGCAAAATATTTCTGACACAGAGATGGAAAATCCTGCGCTATTGTACTTTATAGTCGTTTTTCAAGTAATAAAAATTTTGCGCAATGTTTATTGTTCTGTTGCATATAATTCTTTTTTTTTAATTCTTGATTTGATATTCCGACAGGGTGTTTTGATGTAGAATTTTGGAACGAATTTCCGTCATCCCTTGTCAAGTTTGGTTTGGAGACAAACCAGTTTCGGCTATGTGCCATCTTCAGTGTCATTTTTCTTTCGAAAATTCTACAAAAAATTTTTTATAACTACTTCTGTTTAGAATAAACTGATTAACATTTCCTTGATACTAATTTCTGACCGACCTAACGAGGGACTACGACTCTATGTTTTATTAAAAAAAACCCTTTTAATGATTACTTTTCAAGTTTTATTTTTCGCTCAAAATTGAACGAAAAATGACACTGAAGATGGCACATAGCCGAAACTGGTTTGTCTCCAAACCAAACTTGACAAGGGATGACGGAAAAAAAACAATTTCCTGTTTTTATTTTTCTTACTATTCTAACAAGATTTTCTTTACTCAGTCCGAACCGAAAAAAAACGAAAGAGAAGAAAACAAGAATAATATTTACAACCGTATAATTTTTGGTAACAAATGTTTAATTTGTTAAAAATACGTATACGGAAAAGTGCTTATTTAATAAAATACAAAATTAAACACTAGAACATATTTAATTTTGTTTCGCTACGTTGTTATGTTAAAGCCAATTCGTTCGGAATAGAAAGTAGGGAATAAAATCAAATTCCGAACGTGATGACGTAGAAACAAAAACATGTAGAAACAAAAGCTTCTGAGGCTTTGTAAAATGACCTTTTAATTTATTCATTCCATATTCACTGCTATATTCCTAGTCACTTCAATTACTTCAAATGCGTACGATGTATCTTTGCATCTTCCACTTCATTTTAATGTGATTGTATTTATTTTTAATTTCCCAATTGTTTAAATTTTTTACACTTTTTTGCAATGCCAAAATTATTGTTGATACTTTCAGAGATTGTTATGTTGAATAATAAACATTTTCATCATAATTTTTTATACCAACTTGCATAGGCTTGTCATTTAAATCGTTATTATATTACAGAATGTCTTTAACTTGATTTTACTTTTTCCATTACTTGGTAAACAACAATGCTTTGATACAAATTTATGTTTATGACACAATTATTTTTCTTAAACTTAAATTTTAGTGCAAACAAATTATGGCTAAAGTAAAGTAAATATGTATATTTGTTTATCATTTCAATAAAAATTATTACGAATGTATGTATGTACGTACATACATATATTTGACTTAGTAATTAAACTAAAATTAATTTACAAAATTGAACTAAAGGATGTAAATGTACTATGTATGTACATATATAAGAAGGGGGAAACAAATTAAGAAGAAAACATCCTTATACAACCTTTTACTAGATTTATGTAGATATGTACATATTTGTAACTTAAAACAAATATGCAAAACACAATTGTTGTTATCAGTTTAGAGTCTAAAATTTATCATCTACCAAATCACTTATACCGTCTACACTGATGTTCAATGACAAAGGTTTATCTAGCGCCAGCAAGGATGGAGACTTTGAACCCATGCTCGACAAACCAAACACAGGTAAATCCATACTTAAAGAGTGCAAATGCTGATGCAGTTGATCGTTGTTTAGTTGTTGCATATTTTGCAATTGTATTTGGGTTGGATTCATGTTTTGATGATGTTGTTGATGACATTGGTTCGATAGCATAAACTGATCGTTTTCCGGGGTGGTTTGTTCATGTTGAAACATCGCTGGATGACTGTGGGAGGTGCCTTGATTTAATGGCTGTTGTAAATGTTCAAATGACAATGTTTGCGTTAGAGAGTTTTGTAAATGAGGATGCTGTGACTTTTCACCATCGTCTAGAGATAAAGTTTGATCCATATTTAAAATACACTCGGCCTTCAATTGCTCAATGGTATATTGATCAACATTTAGGAATTTCATTTCATCGTATGTGGAAGTGGAGGTGTTATTATCAACTAAATCCAAGGACCCATTGAAGCAACTGTCACTGAGTAGATTATGTGAATTTTGATTATCGCAATGTTGTTGTTGTTGCTGCTGCTGATGTTGAAGTGGAGGCTGCTGAAGAATAAGATGATCTTGAGATTTCATCATTGCTGAAGAGGTAGGTGGTAAAGATTGAAATGAAAGTGGTGGTGATTTTGTTAAAGTCGAAGGCATTGAGATTAAGTTGTTACTGGCCAGTGAAGATGGAGGGTAAGTTGACCATTCCATGGACAAACTGCCACCGCGTTCTAGACCCATATGATCAATATTAAGATTCAGAAATATATTCGGTGACATGCGTGAAGGAGTTGTAGCGCCACCATCTTCTACGGCATGCTCATCTGCTCTGTCTCCACTACTGCCGTTATCATGGCTGAAGGGAGTTTTACTTTCATTGTCTAACGAATTTGAGGATTGTGGTGGAGTATCAGGTAACAAAGTGGTACCTTTAAGTAAGCATTTAAATTTATAGAAAAACTTTAAGCATGTTCTATAACATACATACCTAAAGGTTGATCCAAATGGGCTATAAGATTATCATCGTACGCCTGTATGTCGTCAACATCCTTTAGACCCACTTTTTCTTGTTTACGCCATTTGGCACGACGATTTTGAAACCATACTTGCACTCTAGCCTCAGTTAAATCTATACGCACAGCCAATTCCTCTCGAAAAAATACATCAGGATAGTGAGTACGTTGAAAAGCTCGTTCCAATTCTTGCAGTTGTATTGTATTAAAAGTCGTTCTAAGTTATATTGGAAATAAAGAACAAGTTAAAAAATGAAATGAAAATAGAATAAAAAGGAATGTAAGAAAGGCGTAAATGAGGAACTGTAACAGTTTAAAATAATATCAGTACAATTTCACATAACGTAAATAATGTTTAGCAAACAAATTGCAATTGCCGCGATAGATAGACATAAAATTAAACTACGGTTATGAAAATTGGGGGAAATATGCTTTTCATACCAGGGGTGAAATGATTTTTTTCATAGCACTTTCGATTCATGTTCAGTGAAAATATAAAAAAAAATCAAACTGTTATTATATGAAAAAAAATTGAATAAAAACGAAACTATTTCACAGTTACGCATCACTGTTGATTCGCGTTTTGTGTAACACTGTAAACAAGTGTCAAATTCTATAACAAAATAAAGTACATATATCGTCCATTTTATCGGTATTTTAAAACCATAAGAGGACATTACAAAATGGGTTTTGTTTTGCAAATTCATATCCGTTAAAAAACATTTTGTGTTAACTGATTCATTGTGGTTTTACTAACCAAACATACATACATACATATATATGTGCATATGTATATACATTATACATGTACATGTATTGATTGTATCTTGTATATAACATTTTTTGATATACACGATTGATTGTTCGTTTATGTTTCAATTGTTGTTGTTTTTCATTTTACACGTTTAACAAAAGAACACGTTGGCATCAAAGAATACTATGGACATACATAATAATCAATATCGAGTATGACATCGAAACTATACGCTCATGCAATGAGTGCATTAAAACAACAAAAAATGTTCTGCATTTTTGCTTTATCAGTGTTTGTTTTATAGAGCAAGAGCCCGTGAACGCTATTATAGTGAACACTTTGCTATTATGAACCTTTAATAGTAGCGGTACCTTCGGCAGGTTCATGTAGAATAGCAGTTTAAAAACGTAATAGTATAAATCGAGACGAATTAAAACGTACGACTTTTTTTAAACTGATTAGATGTTAAATTAAATATGAAAAATGTTTCCCTTTTACCGGCATGGAGTTTGATATCCGCAAAGAAGCCGGAAACGCTTTGAATTTGCCCCTGAGTCTATCAGTTATAAAGGGGATTTCTTGATATTTTTTGGAATATTATTTGCATGAGGTAACCCCCACCTAGATACCTACAAAGTTAGAAAACAATATTTAGGTCATAAAATGTGTCCTAAAGGCACAGATATATCACGTCTGTGCTAAATAGCCAGACGGTTTGAATGGAATGGCCAGACGGTGGGAATGGTGACCCCCTGCTAGACCGGTTTGAAGGTCAGTTTATAATTAAAACTTATGCAATATCATTTAAAAATGACCATTAAGAAATGAACTTATTTTCCTGCACATTATTGTAAAACGAGATATTAACAAATTTCGAAAGCTGATGGACGACCCATTTTCTCCTCCCCAAAAATTTCAAATATGATATTTAAACTTTATAAATTTCGCAAAAACGACTAATTTGGCAAGTGATGTCGTGCCCACAATTTAACCGGAAGGATGTTTAGAAAAAGATCATTCGTTAGATTTAAAACGGCCCCAATAAATTTTAACAAGACATGGGAAATGACGTAAATATTGGGCAATTGTTAAAAAAAATGTTTAAAAAAATCGGCCAATGTTATTCATAAATGAATATCTTTAAGATATTAACTAAATTTCGGGTCCTTTATATGCAAAATATTTTATGGTCATATTTATTGGTCAATCGCTAAGAGTAGTTTCGGATCGCAGTACTGCATTAACATTCCCATTCCAAAAGAGTGGGGCCTAAAGATGCCGATGAAATAAGAAATTATTTTTCATCTTAATTTAGTTGCAAGGGAAGGGAGCTACAGTCGTGTGCAAAACATATGCAACAAACTGCACCCAAAAAACCGAGTTTTTAGCAGTTTTATATTTTGGAGGTAATTATTATTTCTTCTCACTATACTTCTTAAATTTAGTTGATGTAATTCATTACGAAACTAGTCCAACAGAAAATAAAGTAAACTAGTCCAACAGAAATTTTGCAAACAAAACGTCTCATTAGCGACGAGTCCAAAGTCTTCATAATATACATAGACGGTATGTACAGAATTCGGCAATATCTTGGTAAATGTCACGAGCAATGTAATTGTGAAGTAAGTTTAGACTACATAATGACATGGATATGTTGATCGGCTGATAAAGTTACTCCTTATTATTAAGAAAATTCATATTCCAATTTGTTTATAAAAAAATAGCCGTTGGACAGTAAGCTATTTTCTATACGCATTTCGCTGATTGCTTAAGTCAGCTCATCAGAAAACGTCTAGAAAAACTAGAAATGTCTTAAGCTTAAACTATCTAACCAAATTAGCAAGAAATTTGTTTGAAATAACAATGAGATGACCCAATGAAATGTTATTAATATGTAATTGCCTGTGCAAACTATGGGAACATTTACTAGGTTTTGCATAAAGCAACTACACAACGTTTTTATTTTTGAGTTGGCAAATAATCAACCAAATGTAGAAAGGAAAGTAAGAAAAATAAAGTGACAGATTGTTTATGATCAGTATACTTAGGCAAATCATTAGGAATAGATTGAGGCTTGAACAACGACACCAAGTTATCCATATTTACCTTAAAAATCAGTCAACAACAGATCCGACGTTTCACCGGAAAATTTTGTTCATTTTTGCCTTAACGGCTTATCAGTAAGGAAAATTTCCGAATATGGAGTTAAGCCAGTCTATAGACCTTACAGACTCAAATTACATCCAGAAAAATGCACCGTTTGCGACCTTATTTTTTCAAAAATGAAGATAATTCGACGTACAGAAACCGCTTTGTCAAACACAGGACCGAAATCATTTTCAAATGTTAATGCCATGTATGGATCTTTCGAATAAAATTTTTTTTTAATCTAGAATTTAATTTTCTGTTATATCTGGAAAATTTTAAGTTCTTTCGGACTTAAGAAACACCCTATACATACATATGTAACGTAAATAAAAAATAATTCCCCATTGGAAAAAAATATATAAATAAAAAATAAAAAGATTTACTCGACTTGCCAAAGAAATGTAAAAGGAGAATAACGTGGGATAATGTCTGTGTTAATATGATCCTAGGTGAACATTCAAATAAGACATGAGCATTTTGACAACACCAGTAACCCCACCACCCCAATGATTTAAAATTCATGCTCAAGCTTAAATGTTAAAGGAATTACGTGATATGCGTTATGTACTCGCTCAAAGTCAGACTGACTAGCAGTTAGCCCTGCAGTCGCCCATTAAAAAATAGAGAAATGCATGTATATAGTATACGAGTATACCGACTTTAAGTTGCAATTTTTTACAGATATAAATAGGCTTATTGTAGTTACGAGTAGATATCAAATTTACACTGGATTTACCTGTAACGTCGTTGCTTCCGTTTCATAGTTGTGCCTTTTTCCATTCAAAATATATTTTTTGTAATTTTTTTTCTTTTTGCTTTGATTAAAATAAAGTAAACTAACTAATTATAACTATTATTATCTATAGTAACAATAAGAATATTCAATTTTATTGGAAATAACTTTACAAAATTTATGTATTTAGTACGTGTGCAGTTCCATTGTTTTTTTGTTTAAAATATTTTCTAAGCATTTTTGTTTTTATTACTTGTCGTTTTCTTGCGTCAGTTTATTTTTTTTTCAATTTTCAAACTACATTTCTAAGGTTTCACGATTTGAGGTTTCAATAGATTTTTTTTTATCGGTGAATATAAAATAATAGTTATCAAATATTTTGCATTTTTTTTTAAATTTATGTTTTCCTTACTGAAGTATTTAGCTTTTTATTAATTTCGTAATTTATTTATGATTTAAATTATTTAACTAAGCACCAGAACGTTGTGTAAAAAATAAGAAATATTTTTAAATGGAGAAAGTTTTTCCTCTAATATTTTCCTTTTTAATTTTTAACATTTTTGTATTTAATTTTTTTGGTTTCTATATTGCACCGTCAACAGCACCGACTAGACTAAATTAGGGAAAAGTTAAGTTTCTTTAAATGTCGTGGATTTCTTTTTGAGTTTTATTTTTCGACTTTTGTACATTTGACTAGAAGAAGCCTTAGGAATTGCTTTACTATTCTATGGTTTATAAATGTTGTCTATTTTTTTTTTTCTTTCTATTTTATATATGTATCATTATGTTCTACAACCCCTAATGTGGGAAAATAATATTTAAAATTGTTGTTGTTGTTGAAATAAATATTTTAAAAATGTAATGCACAAGGTAATTTGTAATTCTTTAGTCCTGGGGCCCATTTCCCAAAAATACAAGTTATAGAATTATTGTTTTTTAGATGTATTTTACTTGTAAATTTGTAACTTGTACTTTAGACAAATGGGCCCTTTTACATTAAACTATTTAAGCATAGTAAATTTAGTTATGTTAACAGTGTCGCAGTTGATCTGAGAAATTTCGTAATATCATTTTATAATAGAGGTATTCAGTGGTTAGTGCAAATGGTCTTGCAAAAGTGCGAACGCAAAATACCGTAGCTTTTTTATAAAATCCCACAACAAAATACACAAAATTTGTGTTGAATTTGAAAAGCTACAATAAGTTGCATTTAAACTTTCGCAAGACCATTTGCAGCAAACAGTGAATACAACTAATTTTTATAGGAATATGAAAGATTATGTTATAGGATGCATACATTTAATTATGATACTATGGTTTTTTATGCGGCCTATTTTAACTTACGCATCCGTGGTTAGATGTGGTGCAATACGCCCGGCATTCCATCGGCATCTAAGTCTCCCTGACTTCTTTTCTGACTAGGTCCAAAATACTGTTACGCCCGGTGTTCGGCCCAAAGCATCGTTTTTCAGACGCAAAGCTGACATTGTCGTTGACCTAATGAACATCGAACGTTAGCAATCGCAGCATTGCCACGAGTGGTCAAAACACTTATTGCAGGTGTATAAAACGCATGAGGCAAGTGAACGTGTAACCCAAGCTAGTGCTGAAATTTGTTCAAAAACTAAGCAGATGTGCCTCGCTGATGTGTGTTAAATGACACATAGCCACAGCTTGGAATGAATCAGCAGACGAACTAGCAAAAAGGAAATCTGCTGCGAACTTCCGTGGACCGGAACCTAGAGTTCCACTGGGGTATGGCCTAGTGCTAGCTAAGGTCATTAAACCTGAAAAAGTGGTGGGAGGCTACCACATGTAGACAGGCTCCAGTGGTAGTCAAAGAGCCCCTCGACAGGGAGGCCAGTGCTTAGATATAATAGGGGTACCTTAACCTTCAAATAAAACATGAGAACTGTTACTTGCTACTGGCAACTTTTTGCAATACTACTTCGCATATATTGGAATGGAGCTGTTGAAAAAAACTAAAATTGCTAGTTTTCGGGATGATATTTCCTCATCATTCTGTTTTTTTAACTATTTTTGATAATATTTTTTAACTAGGAAGTTTTTAAGAATTTTCGTTTAATCCAGAATATGAAGTGCATCACAGAGATTAATTTTACAAAAAAATTAAAATTAGTGACAGGTCATGGCAACTTAACGTATTATCTGGCAAAGATGATCCTTGCAGACTGTGCCTGGAAGAGGCTGTAGACAAACGTGCATGAATGCCATCTAAGAATAAAATATACCATAAAATTAAGAATATAAAATTATTTAAATATAGTGTAAGTGAAGCAATGGGCAACGTTAAGTTTAACCGCTAAAATATGAATATGACATACATATGTATTGTGGTAGATACACACGGGGTAACATTACAGGAAACATGATTTTGAAATCTAGTTTCATTTTCCGATAAAGACAAAGGAACCCCAAAAAGTCATAAACAAAACGCAAAAGAAAGGCAAATTATGTTAGTTATGATCACTAGATCACTAGTGTTTTATTTCATAATTTTAGATAAATTAGTTTAAAAATATAAATTTCAGAAGTTTTAATTACATTTTTAGAGTTTCGATTTTGTATCATCGAACGCACCCTTTGCGCTGCCTTTAAGCTTTTACTGAACTATATGTAGTTTTAATTTACGACTGCTTAAACTATTTTCAAGGTTACTTTTTTTACACTTTATACTTCGGACATGTCGTCGCCTACAGCCGAAAATTTATTCATTGATAAAAACAAAAACGAAATGCTTGAACCCTTTAAACACACAACACACATTTACAATTTATGTAACAAAAGGATACATAGACGGCAATATGAATAGAATAAAAGGATGAAAGTTTAAATATAAAACACATTAATAAGAGCAACTTAAAAACCTAACAATAAGTAATTTGATGCGTTTTGCAACAATGAATATTTTTATATTTTTTTCTTTATCTTAAGTAATAAAGAAATTACTATAAAAGCTCCAATTTTAGTTGAAATAGCGAACAGAAGTTGTTCTTAAGTGACCACAACAAGACCTTGGTCATTATGCCCAAGGTAATTACTGCACAATTATTTTCAATATTTATTAATAATTTATTAACAAAATATTTTTTTCTTATAACAGACGACTTTCATCTTAATAACGGTTTTATTCGGTGTTATCTGCGGTAATCGCTTAATGGACAATCGCCTATTAAGAACGGTATCTCCATCATCGTATGCGGTGCCTTATAAATCACTCAATTCGAATTCGTTTAATGGAAAAACGCAAGAAAATCGAATGTTAAAAACTTTACAAAATACTATAAACCCCATAGATATGCCTTGTGATAGTGGTTGGGATTTTGAGCACGATTTAACGGCTCGTCATTGTAACGATAATCTTTTGAAAAATACAGCAAACTATTTAACATCCGACAACAATGATGACGATAATTCAATACATAATTTGAATGATTTTCAGAATGTGAAAGAATTAGATGACGTGTTCGAAGTTGAACCGGTCATATCTAAACAAACTTCAAAAAATATGAAAGTACTTCAACCAAAGTTGGATATATTTCCAGTTTCCAATTATAAAGATTTCTATGACGACTTGGTTATAGAAACTGCGAAAGAAGCCACGACTAAAAGAAATGGCAATTCAATAACGTCAGCACTCGGTTTACCACCACCCAGAGGATGTGATTGCAAAATCAGGGTGAGTTGTTGTGAAACTTATTAAATTGAGTCATTTCGAAAATTTTGTATATAAAAAAAAAAAAATAACAGCGGTATTCAATGGTTGGTACTACAAATGGTCTTGCAAAATATCGTAGATTTTCAATAGAAATTTTGTTTATTTTGTTGTTGCGTTTCTTAAAAAAAAAAACTATGACATTTTGCATTTGCAATTTCACAAGACTATTTGCACCAAACACTGAACGCCACTAATAAATACAAAATATGCAACAAATTAAAACAAAACATAAAAACATTAACGAATTGTGGTGAAGGGCGTTTTTGTATAATTACACTTTGGCGTTTGTGATAAAAAAAAAAAAATATATATATACGACATATCGGGCACAGATCCAACCCAAGCATTCGCTGGGTTTAAAATGTACTAGTTTTCCTCTACCTGGATGTGCGCCCACAATATACACTAGCTTAATACAATTTTCTTTTGTTCCCAGCCAACGAAATCATATTTATCATAAATCGAAGCTATTATTCCCTCAAAATTTAAGAAACCAAAAAATAAAAGTTTTTTTTTTCTTAATGAAGTGATTAGTTTTGACAACTTACCGCAATATTATTAACTTTTAGAACGATTTAGTGGACTTGGGCCAGCAGCATTTTCCTAGGTATTTACTTAATGCCGTTTGCCATTCGGAACAAGCCCCCAATGATTTGGGTCCAAAATGTTGGAGTGGCTCAGTGTGCCGACCTTTGGAATATAAAGTTAAAGTACTGACACTTCGCACTCCAATGGATAATATGCAAAAAGATCCCACATTAGCATGGTTACCAGATGATTTACGGCAAATATGGAAATTTAGAACAGTAACTGTCTCGGCTGGTTGTTTTTGCTCTTGAAGTCCAAACAAATGAATTGATGAGTATGCCACAGCAACATGAGAAATGAAATGAAATAAACGAAAAATATATTAGAAAAAATTACAAAAATTTAACAATTAAATAAAGATGTAAATAAAATAAAATTCAGGTTTTTTCTTTTAAAACATTTCTTTATTAAATATTTTTTTTTTTAATATTTATTATATGCTACTTAAAAAATTTTGATGAAATTCTTTAATATCTTATGCATTGCATTTCATTAGTTACATAGTAAGATTAATTGTACAAAATAATAAACAAAATCAAAACAATTTTATAATAACTTACAAAATACTACCCTTATAAATTGTTTTGAAAAAACTTATACTTAAAGAAATGAAAATCGAATTTACTTAACTATAAAATAAATGAATAAAACATATGAAAAATAGATAAAGAATTCCATTTGTTTAAACTATTTATGGCAAAAGAAAAAGTAGAAACATTCGTGCAACATAATTTTTGTTTAACAAGTCTTAGGTTGATGTAAAAATAATGTAGTTGTTTGATTCTCGTACGGTTTTAGATGGAAGAATTATAAAACTGAATCAATATATAAAACAAATTTTGTTTTTCGTAAAAATTTGAAGGTTATGTTGTTAAAGCGTGAATTGAGGTTTTGTCTTTGTTGTCATGTTCACTCTCTATTTTATTTTTGCTTTGCTGTACAATTTCTTGGTTTGTAGCAGACGATGTTCTTGAATTCAAGTATTCCAGTTTTAAAGCAGGTTGTGCTGAAATCGAATTGGTATTAGGATTCCCCTCAATATTATCGATAGTAGTAATGATATTCGTTGCGTTTATAGGTGATTGTGGAGTACTGCGGGATGAATGCTGATGCTGTTTAATCGCCAACGTGAGATCAACTTCTATATCGGAATCCATTTCGTTTTCCGACAAAGACAATGAAGTACCTGTACGCTTCATTTTCATTTGATTCTATGTTTAAAAGAAATTCAAAGAAAAACGTTATTTATTGTATATCATTTTTCATAACAGTTTTGAGTAATATGTAGGTACGTACTCTGTTATAATTTGATGGTTCCGATATATAGCCATCATAATCCTCATCTTCACTGTAGAAGTAGGTATGATGTTGTTGTGGATGAGTCAAATAAGTCTCTGGCAACTTACAGACAATTTGTGCCAAATCTATAAATGTGTATTCACTTAAAGAGGCATGATTATCCTTTTTGGGTGGCTCCTTATTAAACCATTGATTAAAACGTCCCAAACGACCGGCTTTGGCCATATTTTCAAAATAGTTCTTACCAAAAACGTAACCAACATCACGTATCTCATCAAAGCTACCAAAAGCTAAAGTTTTATATTTGTCTATCGGTGGTCGTATATATTCACAATAATCGGAATTTTTAACTTCCTGCAAATGAATTAATATAAATATATAAATGGTTTATAAATTCTTATTCTTTCTACCGACCTGTAACTGTCGTACACAAGACACGTATGCCAATCTTGATTGTATATCAGGCAGATCGGGTACTCTGACCGGAGTTGTAAATGGATTCCATTTTTTATATAGCAACCACCAGCCAGATAAATCATCACCATAATTAGTTAAATCCATATCCTCCTGAGAACCCACGTCTATTGCTATAATATGTGCAGCTCCCAAATTGTGCATAACATCAGCTAAAGTAAAAAATTTCAAGTAGTTTTTAATGTTTAAATTTAAAAATACTTTTTATTTCACTATCATTAAATTACGAGTATTTTTAATGTCAATTAATTAATAAGATTAGATGTTGTATGAATTATACATACATCTGATCATTTATATCTAAATGTAAGCAGGTTTACTTGAGTTTACGATATAATAATCAAAAAGAAAAAACAAAAAATCAAAATTAATCACAAAAGTAATCCGACTACTTCCAAAAAATAATTTGATTTATTTTCAAAATTGTAGCCTTAAATTCAATGTTCACCCTGTAGATAAAATATTTTCCACATAATATTAAAAAGTTGTTTGGCGCACAACAATAATAACCAAGAATTAATTCCATTCGAAAAGTTAATTCATCTTATGCTGGCTGCATGAGAAATCGATTGGAGCAAGCAAATTTAGAGCATGGCTGCAACATTTTTGATGTGTAGCCAATCACTGATCATTTTGAACAGACTAGCAGATCGTGATAAACTTCATCAGACTGTAATCTATGAGCGCTTTTACAAACGTTAAGCCATTTTCCGTAACGGGCAAAACTATTATTGAGCTGTTCAAATCAAAAGCAACCAAATTGTCTGCAAGTCACGTGCATATAACCAGTGAAGATTCTGCGGCAGAAGAATTGTTTTCTTTTATATTATGCAAACATGTTTTATGTGCGACGTCTTTATCTGCAGGATGAACATTGAACTCGAGGCTCAAATTTTGAAAATAAATTAAAAGAATCAAAAGTAATGCTGAAAGCAGTCAAGTTGTTTTTTAATTCTTTTTGATTAATCGGGTTTTAATTATAACTAAACAGCTTCCTAACAGCTATTATCATTAACTAATGATTAAATATTTGTTTATATATACAATTTATTTAAATAAATACAACATCGATCATAATTTTTTGTTTGCGCCGTCGAGTTGCTTTAAAATAGACTTTGAAGGATCTGATATACCATCTAGCACTTTTAACTACACAAGCGGAAAAGAATTTAATGGGTATACAAAAAGTGCTCGTTGTCGTACGACATAGGACTTCACTTAGATATATTCTTAACGATGACAATTTTTTTCCATCGGAAAGTTATTCATCTGTCCTAGGACACAATTCCCTGTGTCTCGCTGTCTTTTTCACAACATAGTTTTTGCTTCACTCTCTTAAGAAGTCCTGCAAAAAGTTATTGCATTGTATTCTTGTGGAAGTTTACGACGAGCATGCTCTCCCTGAAACCACTTGAAGATATGTCGGGAATATGCTGCCAGTTAAGAAGTGACAACACGGACAGAAATCACCAACCGTACAAAAAGCCAGCACTGGAAAAACTTTTTTTTACAAAATATTAAATGGTTGGTTAAGTAAAACGTTTTGCCAATAATTTTGTAATAAAAATTAAATGGTTCGTCTATTTTTTTATTTTATTTATACAAATTTTTATGCACAAATGTTCATTAGAGTCGGATATTTCAATGACGATTTCCAAACACCCATGAACATTTTTTTCACGCCCCTGCACTTTCACTTTTTACTTTTTATATTGTGTCTTGGGTCCGATCAAAACATATAGCATATCGTCGTTATTGGTTTGAATGCGGCTTCAATTTCGTCTTTGATGATTTTTTAATCGGGCGTAACATTCTGGATTGTCGAATCTCTGATATTTAAGATCCTTTCTTGTATAAATAGCCTCCCAAAAATGATGCAAATTTAAAGCATTAATTTTTTAACCCTACGCCAAAAATGCAACCTATTTTGCTTTTTACATATTTACTAATAATAACTCTTAGAATCTATTACTAAAAAGTACATACATACGTATGTGCTTACATTTGTATATGGGACATGCTAATTTCATTTCTTTTGTCCTTATTCCAAACATAACTAGACAAAAGTGTTCATGTTCCACCAGTGTAATCTTACGACTTACTCTTATAAGAGTTGCATGCAATTAATTCAGCCAAAAAAGTTGGCTTTTTTTTTATCATTATTAATAAGTTATAAAAACAAAATTATTATCATTAACGAAGGATCGTTTGTTTCTTTTAATTTTTTAAATGCAAATGCGATCATAGTTTTGTGTTTTATGCAAGCAATAGCGGTTTTCGCGCTTGGTCGTATGTATCTTTAAAACCTTTTTAAATTACCAAGGATGTTTAATTCCAATAAATCGGTTTAGTGTAACCAAACAGCAAAAGAGGAGAACATTCTTGATTGATTTGTTTGATACCACTTTGTACTTATTTCTGTTTAAATCTGCGCACACAGCCTGGCCAATCTAGCCGAACATCACTATTCTTTTGTTTATATAGCTTCTGAAAAGTTGATTGATTGTCCCTAGATCGATCAAACTTGGCAGAAATATGTCTTCTGGTCAGAAGCTTGAAAATTAAAATCGGACAAAGGAGAAAGAAGAACTAATCCTACCTCTAAAAAATGAGTTTTTTTTAAGTTTTCCCATACTTTTGTTTAGCAAATGCAACTTTTAATGCCGGTGAAAGTTCAAAAACCTAAACATGAACCCAGAAGATTGCAAAATGCCATTTTTGTTCCCCGCCCTCTTTTGTGGGCGGTGACATAAAATGTTATTTTCAATAATAACGCGAATATTAAAAGAAATGGAAGAAATTAAATTTTGAGCTTTTCTGAGCAGGGAGAAGTATCCCTCCCATCCCACCCCCGGAACGGACCTAACAAAATAAATTTGTTTTTTTTTTGTTGCTAATATCCTCAAAATATTGATTTTTAAGCTTTTACCTCAAGTGGAAGTTGTCCTCCCAATGCCCAACCAACGCAATCACCCAAGATTATTATTAAAAAGAAATTTTTGTTATTTATTACTTTATAGTATTTAATTTATCAAAAAATAATTAATTTATTCATAATAATAACTTATTGATAATAGTAACTATACATTTTATTTAAAATAATGAAATCATTTTACACTCGAAGCTTCAAAAGGATTCAATAACCACATTATATTCTAAAAGACGGAGTACTAGCAGGCCAGATTTGTTTTTTTTTTATTTAAACATTATTGTTGTTTTTTTAATAACTTTAAAAGTTATTTAATAGAGGTATATTTATTTTGCTACATTAAATAACGTCATTAAGAACGCAAAATACTGCTATAAGGGTGAAAATTACTGTTCGTATTTCGCGCGTTCCTCTTTTACACAGGCAATAACAGTGTTAGGTGTAATAATTTAAATAAAAAACATCTATGTACGTACACTTTTTAAAAACCAAAATATTTTATGACTGACGGAATGGTTTCTTACACATATCTACCAGAAAAACAGAAAAGAGGTGAATTTTGCAACAACAATAAAATTGGCTCAGAAACGCTCAAACGTTTTTTTTTCTCCAGTCTAAAAGTAGAGATTTCAAATTTTATAGTGAACTCTAAAATTCTTAGGATCGCGACTGCCTTCACTTTCAAAACCCTTTTTTTTAATTTTGAACAAATTTTTTTACCGTACAACTTTAAAATTAATTTTTTTTTAAATTAATAGAAGCAGCTGAAAAAAAAATCAATGTAAAATCTTTACTCGTTTAGCCACAAAAAAGTATTATTGTAAACCTCTCAAAACCGTTAAAAGTCAATAAAAACGTATGCAATTTACTCAACTTTTCTGACTTTAACAGTGTTCCAAAACTAATATTCAAGTAGAAGCCTTGAAAATTCACGAGGGACATGAAAACACGTGTTTGTCCTCATATAACGCGGGAAATAAGTATGTAATAAATTTTTTTTTGTAATTATGTAATTTATTTAAAATGGTCTTTTTAGTCAAATAGAAGTTATTTATTTAAAATGTTCTTAGTTTGCTTTTGATTTGCTTAATATTCGATTTAAATCCCATTTAAAGCGTTATATGGGGTCATATGGGAAAATCAAGATTTAGTAAAAATTTACTATAGTTTTGCACACTCTTCTTTGAAAAAATTCATCATTTAAATTTTCCCATTCCATTTACATACCTTCAAAGTAAAATTAAAAAGTTTTGCTTCTACTGACATATATTTTGAGTTAATACACTATCTATAATTGGACAATTGCCATATTCAGCCTTTTATAGATCACAAATATAACGGGTGAAATTAGAAAATTTAATTTACACAACCAGTTTCAAAATTCCAATAAAATTTGTATATATTTGATTAACTCGCAACAATTAAAACAAAAATGCAGTGCGGAAATTCTTAAACATAAAACTATATATTGAAAAGGTATTTCAAAAGGCATTTTATTTGTTATATAAAAAATATCATAAACAATATTACCTGGAACATTGTTTGTGTAACAGCCATCAACTAATAAATGACCATCTTTATAATCACAAAACGGTGGAAATACGCCAGCAATAGACATGCTAGCGCGTACGTAACGCCACAAGTGACCTAAAGGACGAGACACAATAAATAACAAAATAAAAAAGAAAAAGTACCAGAAAACCGAAAACGAAACTAAAATAAGTTGCAAAATTACATCATTGTTGAAATGGGAAATATGGCACAAATAAATAAACCATTTATTTTGTTGACTATTATTTTATAACATGAACTGATTGATTATGTTAAGAAAGGAAAAAGGAATTAAGTTATACATAACATGAATTAAGTGTTACTACTGTACATATTTTTTAGCTTGTTATAAAAAAACAGCAAATTAAAAAAGACACATTCTGAGTTTTTTACATTTTTTGTAGAAAAAAATGTTATTAATTAAACCTTTTTATTACGGCATAATTCTAAGACTAAATACCGATTAGGAAACAAGAACTATAAGAGAAAGCACTTACATACGTATTACGTTATATAAATTAATAATATAAAATAAATAAAATTAAAACTAAAATTTCCACATTCCTGCATTTTTGTTTAATTGTGTTTCATCTATTGACGCAGTTAAAACAAAAAGTTACCTGGTAAATTATTCACATAGCCTCCATCCAATAGTAAATGTCCATCTTTGGGATCACACAAAGGTGGCATATAACCGCTTAGTGACATGGATGAACGAACATAACGCCACAGAGATCCTGTTTAGGAATAGAGAGGAGAGTAGAGGAGGAAAATTTGCAGGTTGTATGAGAATAAACATTAAATTTATTAGTTTTGATAAGGTTTGTTTGCCTGTTTTCTCATTGAGTATGCAAAGTTTATAGCAGCACAAACTATTAGAAAATTCACGGCATTATAGCCTTTGTACCCTGTACAAATTGCAGAGAGGTAATTTGACAAGATATGGGGTTTCCAGTTAGATGTTTATGTAACGATAAAACACCCTAAGTGCTTCATATAGGTCTTCAGAACCTTTTCGATTATTTCTTTAAGACTTTTTTTTACATATTAATCGCTTTCATATTACGATAATTGAATAAGATTTAGTAGACTTGAAAGATACAACATGCAATCAATATCTGAATATAATAATAAAATAATACTTCAATTCACATATGCATATTTAAAACCTCTATTTCAAATGAAAGATGAACAGATTTTCTACAATTATTATTTTCAAATCACTTACAAACAATGTAGTAGGTGGAGTTATCAGACATATTTAAGAGGTATTTTTACTTGGGAAAAATCAACACAACTTTCAAATGACAACGATTAACAATTGAAAAATTTATTATATGAAGCATGTTAAGAATCAGTAACTGCGTAAATATTAGAATTGTAAACTACTAACTAGCAAATATTGTTTATTCGAGTAAATAAGACGAAAGACTCAAAATAAGAGGTACACTAGATTTGACAAGAAATTTTGTAATTTTAAATAATTTACTAATGTAAAAAATCTCAGAATATGAACTTTTTATATTTTAAGTTTTTAAAAATTGTAATGATTGTGGTTTAAATAAAATTAACAGAAGAACAAAAGCTTTTAGGTGCATTTGCATGAGGGTAGTCAATGCGAAACAAATAAGTGTGTATTAGATTTAAGATAAAACAAAACAAAAAATGAACGCAAAGTGCGTTTAGCACTTACCATTTGTATGTACCCTATGACAACTGGCCGTAATGTCTGTGGTAAGAGTAAAGTATGGGATCCATAAATCTTCGATACTGACATCGCCAAATGTATCACGTATAGATTTATTGAATTCACGTCCTGAAAACATGGAGGTGATTGGATATGTTAAGTCCAATAATTGCAAAAACCATTTTGTCATTTTCTATGTATAAACAAAAATAGAATAAAATCACAAGAGCTTATGTCATGTAAGGAAGAGAACTTACTTTACACCACTCTCTAGCCTTTTGTGTAACGGTAGTTATGTTGCGATCGGAGCACCACAACGCACCCATTAATGCTCCAATACTAACTCCACCTACCATATCAACAGGTATTCCAGCTTCTTGTATGGCTTTTAACATCCCAATGTGTGCAGCTCCACGAGCTCCGCCACCGCCCATTACTAAACCAATGGAATTACCTGTCAGCCATCGTGCTAAACGTGAAAAGTCCGAATGCATGTTTGGTTCTGACATTAGCACCCGACTATAGAGATCATTCTACATATAAGTTAACGGGTTTGTTTAAATCTAAAAACCACGTAAACTTCAAACTTGTTATACTTACAATTCGATATTGGCTTTTTCTAGTAAATATTCGTTTGACGCACTGGATATGATGGTGTTTTGTAACCCAAGGTCGTGCATTGAGCCATTGAAGTGTGTTTGAAGGCTTGGAACTGTCATTTTCAGAATACAGCAGCACCAATTCTTTTTGGGTACGCATAGCCAAGCGATCGATTTCTCTTTCGAACTTACCCACAGTTGGAGGTCGATCACCCATACCAACAATTAGAATTACATCAGCTTGACGCATACACCGTTGAGTCCATGCGCTTAGGGAACTATCACACTGATACAAAGTAATGATATAACGATCTTCTTGTTGGGCCAACCAAGAAGACAAGCGATACTCATTGCTCTGTTCAAAAGTATGAATTCCCAATTGTTTTCGCACCATCTCCGAAGTCAAGCGCAAAGTCGGGCCAATGGCACACAGTGAATGAAACAATTCGTAAGTAAAAGCTGTTAAAGGAACATCTTCAGTGACAGGTACCAAGGCAACTGTGGAGTATTTATGAGTTACAGGATTAGCCTCAAGAGTAGCAGCGGTGCTGCCCGTACGAGTTTGCATCGTGCCTAAAATGCGATGACTTAGCAGACTTATTAGTTTCGACACCACTATGGGATATCTTAATTTAATGGCATTAAATAGGCCTTCGGGCAATTTGGCAAGTTCCGAGTCTCTGACAGCCATTACTGTTGTAGTTCGGCAAGTTTCAGTTATCATTTCAACAATTCCTACCAAGTCGCCTTTACCATATTCACCGACAATTTCTTTCTTACCAGTTGATTGCGTTATGACTGAACGCATACGTCCACTTAGCACAATATACGTACTGTCACTAAGCTCGTCTTGGCGATAAACGGCTCGACCAGATTCCAAAAATACCCAATCCAAGGCGTAGTCACATTGTCGCACTAGTGGCGAAAGGCGTCTTACGACGCCATTTCCCAGATCCAAAACTATGTTGGGCCTTTCTCGCATTATTTGATAAATGGCAGGACGACGTATCAAGGCAATTCGGCTAGGGTGCAACGAAATAATTGTGTAAGCACTAGCTTCTCCAGTGAGAACAGCAAGACCACCAACGATTTCGCCCGGATGCACGTGGTGTATAAAGACATCGGACTTGTCGGCTTTAAAATTTCTAATAGCATCAACACCAGTTTGATAAACAGCCAAACCACCAGTCATAACAAACCAAACACAAATATCATCGGAATTGCCCTCCGTTATAAGAGTAACATCAGCATCAACCTCCTGTACTTCTACAAATGGATCTAAAAATGTGCGGTCGCCTTCGGGCAAGCCCAGCTCCTTGAGAAAACTATCAACAGCTGATATGTGCACCAACTGCATATCTATTGAAGAAGCATTAATATTGATTTCAGCTGGAGTCATGGAACAACGACGAGTAGAAAGATTGCCAGCACTGCATGCTGGAGAGTTTTGAGGGTGTTGACCAAGGTGAAATGGCGATGTTGTTACAGTATGCATTATAGGTAATTGTTGCTGCTGCAATGGAGGTTCATATGCCAAATCTACCAGCATATCGGGTGGAGGGATGGCCTCTGATAAGCTATGTTGTCCAGTCTCTCCTTGTGATTTGCGATGACCGGGAGAACTTTTTTGCAGTGTTTGTTGTTGTGCAGTGGTGGTATTTGTCTGTTGTGGCTGTTGCGCCTTCTTGTGCCTCATATGATTTTGTACAAGCTCTGAATTAAGACCTAAGTAGTTGCGTAATGCAGTAAATAGGACACGTTGTAAACGTATCATTATGACTTGTATGACACGTATCATTATATCCGGATTTTCATCAAAGACTTCTTTAAATGCCTTTAAATAAAGAAAAAAATATATTCACATAATACATGTTTAATTTACTAATTAGCCAATTAGGCTTTAAAGTTGCGTTTAAAAAAAGTCAAAAATAAAAAAAATGCGAATTAATCGAATAGAAAAAATAGATAATTTGCTTTATAACAAGCCTGTCTCCAAACCAAACTTGACAAGGGATGACGGAAATTCGTTCCAAAATTATACATCAAAACACCCTGTCGGAATATCAAATCAAGAATCAAGCCTGTTAATGTTAGGTCAGATCGAGAGGGAGACAATTGTCCCTTGCCCATAGGCATACACCTAGGCCAGTAGTTTGGCATGTTGTGCGCTCTCCATACAGAAAGTCTTCAACCTTTATATGAATTCTGTTCCTCGAACAAAATTCCTAATTAGTTGTCAGTGTGTCGGCGTTGGGGCGTCGGTGGTCGCAGTCAAGAGAACTATCGATAGTTCGATAGTCGATAGTTTGCCGTTATCATCTTTTTTCATTTTTTTTCTCTAGATTCAAGCCCTTTTACAAAACGAATGCAATGGATCAAAAGCCAGTAACAGTAACAAATTACCGAACATTAGTTACTATTTTTATAAATTATTTAAAATGTTTTGAACAAACATTAAAAATAAAAATAATGCAGTTATGAAAAAAGTGCTTACTTACCTGCATTGGTAGCCTTATGACTATACTTTTCTCTACAGCTTTTGCCGTAACAGTTTTATAGTAGCTAGGATTGCCAGATAAGACATCTACAAAACTCAATAGAGAAGTTACAGATTCGCCTTTTCGAACAGTTTTCAGTGACAATGTACTACCGTCAGCATTTGATATGAAAACATTTATTTGGCCAGATTGCACTATGAAAACACTGTCATCGGCATCGGTGATTTTAAAAAGAAAATCACCCGGTTCCAATGTTAAAACTTCGGTATGTTTGCATAGTTTAAGGAATATAGGCTTTTCAAAATGGCCAAAAATGCGAATACTTTGCAACATGTATAAAGCATCCGGTGGTACACGATCAGAACCTTCCAGTGTTTCTTCCAAATATTCAGCTGGCGGTTCAACTGTTCGCATTTGTAAGGGAATATTTTCTCTGCGCAATTGTAAAAGCCTTTTGGCAAATCGCATAACTGCCTTACGCTTTCTGCCCTGGCCGCCATAAACTTGACCCGACACATTTTTTACTTTGCGCAACATTCTACGGCCATAAAAGAGCATCTTATCTCTTTTGCGAAAACGTAAGCCTCTTAAATCTGTAGCAGAGTAAGCATGTTGCTCTAAAATATATTTTTCCTGCTTTTTATCACGTAACCATTTTCTGTAGAATATATACCAGATTATAAGCATAACGGTTAAGAGGCCAATTGAGATATAAACTGTGAACTGAAAAGAGAAAGTAAATGAAAACATTTAATACTTTTTTTTAGAATGTATACATGTATGTATGTGTTTATGCATGTATGTATGTGTTTATGCATCTGTGTTTTTATGACATTTTGGCAAATTTGTAAAGAATTTTTAGAATTATTTGATACTATTGCAAATGTGTAGTCGTACTCGACATTGTTATTGAAAGATTGTTTATATAGATTCGAAAATAAAATACAAACAACAATAATAAAACTTTGTTTACAAATATATAATTCATTCTGAGTGGCGGCATTTAGTATAAGTTTGTAATTTGTTTAAATGTTGTTAGGCCAACCACCACAGCATGCACTCGCAATGTTTTTTAATAGATTTAATATTATTAATAGCAACCACTTGAGCAACAAGAATAATAAAAATAAAAACAAACTGTCACCCAGTGGTCGATTTTTAACGTAAATTTCCGCCTTTTTGCTCTTAATTGCAAGACCTGTAGCAGAATCAAGTGATTTTCTTTACATACAGTGATTTAAATAAGTCTTCGTACAATTAACAAAATATTACTTTTTTTAATTAGTTAAAATGTTTAAATTGTGTTTTTGTACACTTGTGTATAAGTTCTCAGAGCAGCTTTGATAGTCATCAGCTAAACAACTTAATATTTCTATGTGTTTCCCAAAATCATAGATATTTTGTATTTTTTCAAAAATATTTGGTGTTAACTGCTAAACTGACAAAAACTAAGAGTAAAAATTTCTAATGCAAAAATGTTGTTTGTCCTTTTGAAAAGGACATATAATTATACCTTACGTGTGTGTTATAGAGTAGAGAGTATAACGTTAAAAGTACTGAGATCAAAATGGGAATCAATTTTTTGATATATACAATACCAATGAGGTTATGCATTGATTAGTTAAGCGATCCTATATAATTTAAGGATAGAGTTCCGGGCTTTTTTATCGCGTGCTTTAAAGACAGCTTTGTATCAAATTGCTTTCCGGTTTCGTAACTTTTCTAATAAGTCGCTTCCAGATAATCTGAAAGTTAAATATCTTGCACTCGAACTCATTGCCTTACTCTTGCTCTATCAGTGTGAATTGAAGCGCACCAGAAGGACGAAACTTTGGTGCGTCCTGTTATGTATATTTTTACCATAGTTTTCAATGTTGTACAAGTAACTGTATACGACTGCCTATCTTCCCTTCATTTTTTGTGCTATTTGGCCGGCGTTCAGTCTACTACATTCCAAAAATACAATTTGTTGTGTTAAAAGCCTTTGAGCGTCTAATTTTTTTTTTTTAAATTTGCAATAAAACTATTTAATGTATATGACATTATAGCATTTGTCGTTTAAAATTTCAATACATGGCCTAATTTTTAAAATATAGAAATATATGTACATATAGTACATATATGTATATATTTTTTGAAGTTGATAAAATTTAATTCCTTATTTAAGTAATTCGCATTGTATGCATGTATTAATTTTTTTACTTCTGTTTATAAATACTTCCTACTTCTATTGCATTTTATTGTAATTTGGTTTATATAGTATTATAGCAAGCGTAGTTGATCAAAGCAATAAGTTACTTAACTCTGGCCTTACGTTTTGAATTTGTACGATAAGGTGTATTTACATACACATATGTATGTATTTTTAGACTATAAACACGCATAAATTTGTTAATTGCAATGCAATGAAATTGATTTTATTATTTTATTTATTATTTATTTGAAAAATGATTTTCTGCTATTTTGATTTGCATTTAATATCTGGCAGATGATGCGGCGGGTGGACTGAAAAACAATTATTTTATACCTTGCACAAAAATTGAAGAGCGTATATATCGGGTTGTCATTCCGTTTGCAATTTCTGCAATAATCATTTCCGAGATAACAATGTATATACTTGGTTTGTTCATGCACATGTGTTAGTCATATGTTGGCATTATCAGCCGATTTGGAATAGTAGTTTGTTGTTGACAACTAAAAAGGTTAGTCACGTTTGTGAGTGTTCTTAAATTTTTGACTTTTGAAAAACTGAAGAGACCAATGAAAGGAAAGCGTTTTGTCACAATTGATGAGATAAAGTCAGAATCGGAGAACGAGCTGATGGCCATAGCTAAAAGCGCATTTCAGAAGCGCTTCGAGGATTGGAAGAAGCGCTGGAATAAAAACCCGAAAACTAAATATTTTAAATTTTGGCAGAGTCTTTAATTTAACAAAAATTCAAATATATAAAAAGCTAAAGTTGACCAAAAATACGACTAAAATGCAGTTTTGCAATTTCTCTAGAAAGCCTAAAATTGAAAAGAAAACAATATTTTATGAAAACGTAATACAATTATATAAAATTTAATCTAATATCACCACAACTCGGGAGTTCACTAACAAATTTAAAAATCTTAAAAATTATATATGAATCATAAAATAATATATTTTACCATAAATCTAAATTAAAATGAAAAATAAAAATATCTAAGTTTTAACACAATTTAGGAATTCACCAATTATTTAAAAACACTTCATCACAAAACCAAACTATTGTCTAAAAGCTAATTAGCAATAAAATAAAATTGACCAAAAATGCTACATTTCAAGAGTACAGAAATTGCACCCAAAAATTACGAAAAATTTGAAATTTTGCAAAATTTCAAACTCACCAAAAGAGTTCTAAAATGCACCATAAAATCAAAAATTTACCAAATGTTAAAATTTCAAAACTAAATTTTCAATTCATTCAAAATCCATATTTTATTCAAATTTTAACGAAATCGATATCTCAGAAGTTCCAGAGCATTTTTAAATTTAACGAAATTTTATGAAATATTAAAAATTTTACTAAAAATCGAATTCTGCATTCGAATATAAGACGACTAAAACCGGTAGGCAAAATTGAAGATCGCGAAGAATCCGTTGTGAAGGGTGTACGTATAAGAATATAGTCTTCTTACTTGTTTATTGCCGCAAATGTTTTTTGAGAGCATAATTTCACGTTTTGTAAAGATGAATAAATTTATTTGGATTTATTTTTAAAGTACTATACATTTTAAACACTTTTTGAGAAAATATTACAACTTTCTAAGCTCAAATATAAGGAGCTGTGTGGCCAAAAACACAGGTGTCGTTAGACCAATATGCATGCCTCTACCTTGATAAAGGGCAATTCCATTGGGACGGGCTGGGATATTCACGTAGAATTTAACAAATTTTTCTCTAACTGCTTAAGTGTCCCCAATTTATATTATCAACCAAATAGATAAAAGTTTATTTTAACGTTTGTCATTGAAGGAAGTAATAAAATATCATTTTTATAATTATAACTATTAAAGTTTAAAAGGAGGATAAGCGGAGTTTCAACAAGCACACTTATATGAGTTAATAAGCATAATTAAAAAATCAAGACAAAATAATAAATAAACAGCGCAGCCAACTTAGAGGAAAACTTTATAATATCGCAGGCAGTGCTTTCTACGAATTTGTTAAATAAAAGCTAATTTATTTTTTAATTTTTGAAAATGCTAAAAATAAATGATTTGAAATACTGGAAACAATGTGTTTATACAGAGATTTATAATAGTTAATTATTTCACATTTTATATTTATAATAATATTTGCTAGTAAATTATGATCACTAAACCTATTTTCGGATGTTACGACTTATGTGGGACCTATGACTGATTGCATAATATTTTGATAGAACAATTTGTATTGAAATTATTCCTCTTTTTACCAAATTTTTAATAATATCAACAATATACATATGTATTAAGAACAACTTTAAGATTCAAAGCCCAATTCTAGGGGGATCCTTTGTGCCGATACTAGTAAAAATCGTACTTTATGTACATATGCATGATAATAAAGACATTTACTTCCTTGGTGCCAAATACAGCGTGTTTATATTAGAAAATGTATCCACAAAGTTTATGCATCAGTTGCCTTGTTTTTTGGTTTATCGTTTATTATTGATTTGAATTTTACATGCTGGGCTTTACATTCGTTTGACCTTTAAGGGTTAATCAACCAATGCCAATATTAGTAAAAAGAAACAATTGTGATTTTTATTATTGGTCTCAATAGCTTAAGACGTTATACACATCAATTATTGGTTGTACTCGTAGAACGCAGTCTACATGGCTTTGTCAATATCAAAGTAAACTCAGGCTCTATTTATAATTTGTATTAAATCTTAAATAATCCAAATGAAATAAATAATAAGTAAATACTAATCTTACAAATAAAAAAATTCATTAATCTTTTTGTTACAATGTACAACATAATAAGTCGCCAGAAATGCAAACGCATTATAAATAAAGCATCAACTTAATATAGATGATTTTGAAGGTCAATAATAATAGTTTAACTGATAGCTAGAGTTATTATCATTGTCAATACATATTTATTGTCATTAGTCTTAGTTTAGCGAAAATAAAATCTTTTTATGAATCAATAAACTTTCAATACATTGACATTGATTTGTTAGTGTATATTTCTACTAATAAGTTTTTAATTATTATAAGGATTTTAATACATATATTATTTTATGCTATTGTTAGCCCTTATCCAGTGATAAATAAAACGGCTTAAAAGACCGCAAGAATCCCGTTATAATGCTACTCTAATGAATTCCGTTCACAGTTACTGCCGAATTGATGTTTTAGATTTCAGCGACACTCCCGTTTACAGCAAGACTTACTACCCATAATCGATTTTTTCTCGACCGAAAATTTCGCGGAGTTTGCTAGCGTTTTCAGCGTAATGCTAAAATCGGATTTAATTAATAAAGGACATGCTGAAACAAGTTGTCTATTGAATTTGCAAAATTGGACCTTAACACGTTGAGTGCCACACGGTTTTATAGCGATTTCCCCGTCAGTCCGCGTGAGTTTAAGCAGTACGAAAAAATGCGGTACAGAGTGATAGAAAAATAGCACGAAATTTCACGAAATAGGTTATAACATTTTGTGACACTTGGGAGGAATAACCATTTTTACGATCACCTTGTTTCAACAAAATCCATTAAAGTTTTCTGAAAAAATGTTTAATTTTTACGGTGTCGGTGTCAGTCACCGGTGACTGACGTATCATTCAACGTGTTATAATAGATAGATAGATAGAATAATATAAAACACTAACAACTAATAAGAAAAAATACTCCGAAATTTTCAGGACATAATTTGAGAAGTTATATACTCGTACCCCTATGCTATGAAATTTTATTATTTATAGCCGATATTTCACTACACCTTTGTGTAGCAAAACGTCGCTTATAATTCTTCTCAATTTTTAAAACTCATTCGTTTTCAAAGCTAGGATAGTGACTTAATTCTTTCAGCAAAATGTATTATGAAGACTGCCAACGGACATGGATTATATATGTTAAAGTACTTGGAATAGAGTCGGGGTTGTAAGTCTTTATCCTTACTAATACTATAAATGCGAAAGTAACTTTGTTTGATTGTTACACTTTAACGGATAACCGGCTGATTTTTCCGAAATTTGAAACATAGGCGTAATAATTTCAGTAGTATGATCCAGAGGAGCTAGGGGATATGATTTCAAGCTAATATGATTTTATCTAAGGTAATGCACGATATTTTAAAACATAGTTAATATGTAAATATTGCATTCATATTTGACAAGCGGAGCCAATTATCGAAACACAATAAAATCTTTAAACCAGCCGTAGTCAAGCTATACATAGAACCTTTTGAAGATGAATCCTCTGTTAACTTATGTAAATATATAATCTTAAAACTACAACTGATTCTTACTAAATTAAAATTTGTGTACGTAATTATGGCATGGATTTTAAAGTGCACAAAGAAAAAAGATTTCTTTTCCTAAATTTAATAACAGGTAAATGGCAGCCCTGTTTAAATGAGATTTATGGAACAAGTTGTCAAATTGTTAAAATTTGCACTTCTGTTTTTATCAATTTTTTTTTTTTTAAATGGCTAACTTTTTTTATTCATCTTATTTACAATCTATCCAAGGATAATAAATAAATAGTATTTTTATAAATTTAAATTATTACTGGATGAAGAATTGGTACTTTTAATACTATATTTTGTTTTTTGAAAAAGAAACTTGCTTTACTTACAGCGGTTTTGAACTCTAGATTTAAAAGATGCAACCATGCATTTGAAAATATATCACCATAATCTTGTGTAGTGGCCCTGATTAATCCTATAATATCCATTGTTCGAAGAAATTAGTCAATTTCGGTTAATAGTATTAACAAACTTTATAATACGAAAAATATTTCCATTTATGACAATTACAACTTTGCCTTCCTCACGTTACTTCCACTTAACATATGTTGGTTACTGTTTATTATTAGCAACAAAGCAATCCAAAAACAAAAAAGCAGCTGTTTACAAAAAATCTGAAGTTTTTGTTTTACTTTTTAATTTTTCTTCAGGAAACCCATACACCATAGGTATTTTACTTAAATTTGTTATTTACCGCATTCTTTATTGGTTAGTTTTTTTTTGTCGTTATTAATAGTCTCTATTTAATTATGCAGCAATAAACTTTTGTTATAATAAATCACATAGAACTTTTATAAAAAATATTGAATTTTCTTAATGGCGTATCGGAGGTACTTTATTTTAACCAATCGCTTAAATATCTTGCACTTCTTTTTAGTTAATTGCGTATTTTATTTATAAAACACCGTTCAACATTTAAATAAATTAATATTTGTTTAACAATTCTAAAAAATAACTTGCAAGTGAAAAAATCCCATTCAACTACTGATACACTCACGTTTCTTTGACAATTATAAATTTTTAACGACAGAAAAGACAGAACACCAAGCTAATTTAAATTACGAACAGCGGCGGCTAGTAAAAGCATAAATCGACGGCAGCTAAAATTACTAACATGACGTCTTGACTAGCCATATAAATCTGTTCAACCATCTAAGATTTTGCTGTTCGAACAGAAATTTGGCTAGTCGAGACCGTCGGCGCTTATAGTCGCTTCATGTTCACACAGTGTTACCCGAACAAATGTTCGCACAACTGTTATGCAATTACACAATTATTAATTTTATTTTGTTTTTCTTAACTTTTGCTATTTAAAAATTTTACTACATTTTTTTCAGGTTTTTTGAAATAAGTTATATAATTAATAACTATTTGTCTATGATTTGTCATTTATTTTTTTAATTAATAATAAATAAATTGTTTTTTCATCCGTTTTAGTAACAACAATTTATTTTAATTAGTAGTTCAAATGGTTTTTGTAAGTAAGTAGTCCGATTTGTTTGCCATTTATGACTTTAACATTCTTATAAGTTATTTTGAAAATACGTATTTACGAGAATATTTAATAAAAATTTATGTATAATTCTCATATACATACAAATAGTACATTAATGTACCTTGCTTAGGCAACCTACCTGTCAATAGTTTATTTTAGGGCTTCTAAATATTCCGATAAGGAAATATACGTTCATATACATTGCGTTTAACCCTGTTTTTGAGCGAAATATTAATTTATTAAAACAGGCAAAATCGAAAAATTGCTTATTCATCATGAAATAATGGTATTTTGGTGATATTTTAAGAAACTTATCAACTTTTGAATTGAACACTCTTTCACCTATTGCAATTAATTAATATAAGGGAAAATTTCCATGTTTTTAAGAAGGATTATTTTTCCACTCAAAATTTACTTTTGCTCATTTGATTAATTTTGCCTTATACTAAAAATTAAATTTTATATATTTTTTAATGTAATCGAAATGTATTGATATATAGTAACGTTCTGAGAGATAACCTTGTCACACAATGTCTTTAAACACTCGTCTATAAGCCCAGTACTCGATATAATTGGGATTTCTAAGCAATACTTGTTTTATAACTTGCTACGTAATTGTTTTGTAACAAGGTATTTAATTAATAATATTTGTTTCAAATATTAATCTTCTGAACAACTTTATGCTTACGCTTTTAATATGTTTTTAAATTTTCCCGCGATTTTATTTTGTTTTGAAATTTTTGCCTATGTGGTAAAATTCTTCTAGATTGATACAAATAAATATTAATGCTTTGTTGTTATACTTACTGTGCTTACAATTTCATGAGTTCCATAGAATATAATAGCCTTCTTGTTTTTGAAAAAGTTTATATGATTGATTTGCCTTGGAAAAATTGCAAAATAACTTAAAAACATTAAGATCTGGCATGGACGATTGCCATTTTGTAACGCTCTGTTAACTGAAAACTACTCTTGAGAGGATAAGAGATTATTTGGTTCTCTCTGCATATTGAGTGGAAACAATATAGAGTTTCAATGTTGCCAGTTATTTTTCTATTCATTCAATTTTCCCAAAACTCTAATAACCTATTTATGTTATCCCGAAAATCCCCACTAAAGTAATATTTAAGTTTTTTTTGTACTCAAGTTTATTTTATTTCTATTGATGTTATACATGTCTCGTATATTTTTTTAAAGTTACGTTTCTCTACGTTTTACATATTTCTGGTGTTCAAAATTCATTCAATTTCTGAATGAAATATGTCCAACAAATTGCACTAAATTTAAAATGTATATTAGCTCCCAATAAAGACGCGAGGAATGGACAATAATTCTAGCATTTTTTCTATATGATCAAGTCAACTGTTAATATATATATATATATATATATATATATATATATATATTAACAGTTTTATTTCCAAAACAAGAACATCGAAAATGTAGACAGTACTATAGTTTTCTACATCCTCATCATTATTGAAGTCTTCATTATATTAATTAATATAGTCTTTGACGTTAACTTCGATTTTTGTATGAAATAAACAATTTATTGATTTTGCAAAATTCACTGTAGAATTTGCATCTTCCATTTGCAAAAAAATGTGTTTTAATAGTTTTTTTTTGTACTAAAACTTAGTTTTTGTAACGCCTTGACAAATCGCTCTTGTGCTTGCTGGAAGAAAAATATTTTTTACAATTTTTCAATTTCGCGGGGATGAGAAGCGGCATTTTATAAAAATAACACGACATTTCGCAGTTGCATTTATCTGTCGAACTACACAAGAAAATCAGTCCATCAAACTACTTTTCGTTTCCCCATATTGACGCAGATGCAAGCAGCTTGAATTTTGCTGATCTTAGCGCCTCATTTTATAAAACGCAAGGCAACGCCAGAATTTACACATTTGTCCACCCACACACAGCTCCATATGCACGGGTAAGTAAGTAGAGACCAATCACCCTTCTGGTCACGTATCTCTGGCGTATACTGTTCCACCGGGGATTAAGGATTTTTATAAGAGAGTGTTAATTTCTATCCGCTCACGTTATTTAACCAGACAGCAAGTAGAGACGGGAACCTGTTACCGTCCAACATCACGAGGAGGTCAAATTAGAAGTTCCGACAATGCACTCAGTTACGTCAAGGTATAACTTTGTGCCTACCAGCTGACGGCCAACGGATTTAACACTTACTAAATGGAACCGTTTATCGTGTCAAAACATTATCGTTACGTATCAAAAATTCTTTTAATTCGAAGAAAAAACTCACCATATTTTAACATAGTTTCCGTAGAATAGTGAATCATAAAAAATGATTTAAAATTTAAACTTAACCCAGAAGCAATCTTTAACAAGATTTTCATATATCAAACACCGCCAGTTTTAAGACTTTATTTTTTAATGAAAACTTGTTAAGGGTCATGATTATTCATATTCATTTAAAAAAGAAAGTACCCCTTAATTATTAATTTATATTTATTTTATTTGCTTTTACTTCACAGTAATTAAAAGTAACTTTATTGTTGTTAAAATTTTTCTTTTTTTCTGTTTTCATGTTGAAAATCATTTTTATTAATTAAACTTAAATATATTAAAATAATAATTTTTTCGCAAAATAAGGCCGTCGTTTTTTTCAATTTGATTATAAAAAAAAATATTTGTGAAATGCAACAGAAGATGCAGGCGAATTTATAATGCCCTATGTTGCTAATAGAAGATATTCGAAACCCCTCAACAAGGAATCGAGTTTTTAGAGATTTGAAAGATTTTTTTAAAACTCCAATTGTTACCAATTAAATAGCAATTGAATTTTGCAGAATGTGGAATAAGATATTCAAGAATTATACATTAAATGAATATACAGTGATACCTCGAGATACGAGTTTAATTCGTACTGTTACTTTGCTCGAATCTCAAAGCAATTTTCCCCATTGAAATTAATTTAAATGCCATTCATCCGCTCCAGTCTTGAATAAGAAAAACTGTATTTGTAAGTGACAAATAAATTATAAAAATATAATACAAGAGAATGTAAAGCAAAAAACAACTGGTTTTATAAAGTGTACATAATATTTGGAATTTGGTCACTTAAAAGCAACTTACAGACAACTTAAATGCTACTGTATGCTTAATTTTAATCACTGCTTTTCTCTTCACTGGCCTTTGCCTTTTTCGTCGGATTAAAAAAAACTGTCTAAGGAGGTTTGTTTCTTCCACCCTTTCAGAATGCTGCGGAAATGAGTTAGGCAAGTGTCATTGAATATCACGACCAGTTGCAACCATTTCGGGATGTTTCTTTTCCACGAACTGTAAAACTCTCTTCCACATTCCACAGATCTCTTCAATCTCACTTGTAGAGATAATCTCTTCCACCTCTGGCAGAACCTCAGAATGCTGTTGCGACTGTAAATCCTCGGTCATCAGTTCCTGAGAGTGTTCCTCGATGAGCTCGTATCTTAAATGTCACTCGTGTTCTTCGCTCACTCGACAGCTCATATCTCAAATAGCTCGTATGTTAGGGCACTCGTATCTCGAGGTATCACTGTATTCTGTTTGTGGGACTTCGTTATCGTTGATGAATACATTTGGAATCAACTCAAAAGAAAAGAAATGCATAAAACAATAACAAATAAGAATATGTTAAAAAACTACATATGTATATAAATCACGCATTCAAAAGCGTTGGACTGATAAGTTGGTCTGTTAACTGCAATTAATGTACATATGTATGTAAGTAGATAAAGCAAGCAGTACAAGTTCATCAGCGGCGTTCTTCTAGTCAGTTAGTAAAAGTAACTGTTAGTGAATTCCACTAAAAGTTTTTACTAATTGCAATAAACAGAGCATGATTGGCAAAAGTCGTAGAAAACAGGCTTATAATGTAATGCATGCATATCCATTTATTTATCTTATTTATGGGTCTGTGCAGTATGAAGAGGAATATATGTATTTTGGAAATGGTACGGCATTCATTGTTTAATAAAACCGCCTTCATTATTAACTATGATGTATCTGATCAGAATGAGTGACAGAGAGAGAGAGAGAGAGATGCTAAATAAGAAATTATAAGAAAAATATCTCATATTAAAAAGTACCTTTGAAAAGTTCACAATAAACTACCTTTTTTAAAAACGCCTTGGAAGCAAATTTAAATGAGAGAAAATTTATCTATATTCCTAAGGATTTTTTTTAAAAGGTAATTTTTTCATAAGTATGTATCTCTTAAAGAACGGCCTTTAATGTAGTACATTTCTAAAAAGTACCTTTAAGAGATGTTACTTTTTAGTTTCCTCAAAACACGGTTCGAATTTTTAGTTTTGCAATTTTAATCGGCAATAACAAAATACAATTATAACTCTTTCTTTTTACCGCCCTGTTAGGCCCGCCAAATACGTAAGACACGTCAAGAAATAGTCTGGGATTAAACAAAGCAACATTAACTTTTGTCAGTTTTGCCACAAGTATAGAAATTTGTATTTATAAAATTTTTCATTTATTTTTATCGATATTTCACTACTCCCTTAAAATAATTATATAAAGTGCCAATTTGAAAGTAGACGTTAAAAGAAGTATAACGCAAAAGATGACAGTGTTTTTGGTTTCAAGAATTAAATCGGTTAATTGAAAACAGGGGAAAATTTAAAGCAGACTGGCTTTAAAGCAATTTTTGCAGTAAACAATTTGTTTTTAAATTTTTCATTTATCGCTTGTTCGTTGGCATGTTTTCCACCACCCACCTACAAGACCACCCCTCATTTAAAATGAATTGTGAAAAAGAAAATTAGGGGTGTGTCAGGCAGGTGAAGTATTTTCCCTTCATATCGTTCCTGTATTTAATGGCCAACAGATATCCAGTGGGGTTACTTCATATTAAATTTTTCCATTGTTGTGCAAAATTTAACAACCGCGTGTAGATTTAAACCCCCATTTCCATTTTGATTATGTCTCTAAATTTTCGATAAATTTAATGCCACGACTATGAAAACCATGTATTACGTATATTCACATGTGCCTGCTTGTTGGTTTTCCAAAAATAGCAAGGAAATGGAAAATAAGACAATAACTCCACATAACATACGGAATACAAACAAACAAATTTAATATTTTCGGTTTTGTCATCACATCATCACATTTGCTCGCTATCGGGGTTGATAAAAGGCGTTCGGATCACAAGTAAATCGTAGATACAGTATTTAAAAATAAACTACAGTGACATTAAAGTGGTACAATGGGGTTTTGTTTATTTATGTGCATATGGTAGATGAGAATGTGACACATTGGTACTTGACATATGATAACATTTCCGATATAAATAGAAAACCCAAAGCATATGCACAAATTTAAGGCACCCAATTAAAAAATTTAGTTTTAGTTTCTATTTTGTTGAGAAGACAGTGTTCATCACTGATTGAACTTCTATTTATCAGCCTTATCAAGGATAATGATAATGACTTCCCTCGTCAAACTACATCTGCATCACATATTGTAAAAGAAGAAATAATGATGATCGTGGCAAGCAAGGGAACATTTTTTTTGCCGAATTACATTTGGCTTTGTACAGACTGTATTAGCGTATTTTGCCGATTTTGTATCTGTTGTCGGTCAGATAAAGCACCAAAAGTATAATAGCGGGTTTATCAGAGAACGCAACATTTTGTTTAAAGATATTCCAAAGACATATTCGATTTGGCGAACAGAATTTAGCAGGAATTATGATGGAATTTCTAATGGGCAATTCTAAAGATATTTTTTTTTCTAAACAACAGTAAAACATCAGAAAATGTTAGGACAAGCGGCATATATATATCATAGTTTTGTCTATAAAATGGGCTGCTACGTGTTTAGTAAATCGTCAGAACTTTTTAGACATTTTTTAGGTTAATCTGTTGATGTTTTAGGTCAATGGCCTTCGACAATAGCGTAAAACATATTTCTAGTATAACATATGTATATTGGATAGTGATTTGGGATATATGTATGTTAAGAAAGATCATAAGGCCGGTGTGAAGATATTTTAGACTTCATTACATTAATATGTCGATCACATTCCAAATTAGTCGAAAAATTCAGTTCAAAGTATTTGACAGATTCAGTTACTGTCAATAGTTGATAGATCACTAATTAATGTGTACGGCTTAACTCGAACAAACTTTGTTTTACTTACATAATAATCTTATAAATCAGAAATGTAGCAAAAAAAAAATTGTTTTTTTTATTTTGAGACATGGGTATTTTCGTAGTAAAATATCCATATATTTTTGCTTCAACGCTATTAGACCATTCCACCGATCTTCCTTAAATTTTCACAATATTTTACAAGTTGGAAAGCAAGAACATGTGTGTACTCATAGAAAAGAAGAAACACAATTTAAGCAATCAAACTTGAGTTGTGTGAACACCAAAGAAAGTTCAAAGGAGAATTAATAAGAATTTCATCAAACAAGCATAGTATGAATTGGGTTTATTAATACACATATTGATTCTATGGCAACTTCATGAAAGAGTAGAGAATATAAAAGTGGAGCATTTCCCGTACAACAATTGTTACACACTCTCCAACTGTTACACACCATTAATAAGATTGAGTGAAAGAGAGTTGCTCATCTTTTATATATTGAGTTTAACACTTTGTTCGCACATGGATAGAGTATCGGCAGAGTAACCGTGGGCTTCTCTATTGAAAATACTTGTAGAAGTACCTGTTCACTTCGAGCATAATTTATAGCGTATAGCATGTGCATACGGTAATATAACCCACTTGGTTCGCTCTCTATATCACGATGGCGAACCCAGATGTTCAAACGATTGTTTTTGTTTTATATTCAAATTTATATTTTCTGTGCAATATTTAGCGCGGGTGATTTGCCAGCGCAAATAAAAAACCTAAGCTTTCTGCACTTTAAAACAAGCATCACTCTTTCCTTTTTAATTTTTTTTTTTAAATATACATATATATGTAAATATACAGTTTTTATTAGTTCAATATTTTTATTGATTTTTTTTCACACATTAGTTTTTGTTCTCTCTTTGTTTGTATTTTTTTATAGCTAGTTCAGATAAACTAGTGATAATTTGTTATCGATATTGATTGAGCAAGATTTAAAATCAACTAAGGTGATTCGCTCTCATAATTTTGTATGGGGAACCATGTTGGTTCAAACATGATTGGGGAGCAAACCATGAATGCGAGAGCGAACCTAAAATTTTTATGATGGTGTGGACATGTACAGGTTTTTAGAGTCGTGTACTTATGTGTGTATTGCAAATGGCAGAACAGCGTTGTGCGAGCTATGGTTCAGAATACCATCAACACTGACGGCCTTCACGAACCGAATTCCTGTGCGAACAGCAAAATGTACGATGGCGCTGAAGAGGTTTATGGCTAAAGACTGCATGTAAAGGAAAAGGTTTTATGATCGTAATTTGCTTGGTTTGATACAAACAATTTATAAAACTTGAGACTTTACCAGTTTCAAGACTTTTAATTGGTAATCTTGATTTACATACTTATATACATACGTATATATGTACTTTCTAGTGCAGTTAGATCTATTAGTATTTTGGTGCGTTTGAAAACTTAATGATTTGGTGACTTTAGTCTTTTATTTTAAATAAAAAAAATTATTTCTATATTTATTTTTAAGTGTTATAATTTTAAGTTTAAACGTTATTTGATAATACAATGAAAATGATCTAAAAATGTTGAGATTTAAAAATTTCGTTTTGACGACGGGGTGGCGATTTTTTTGCGTTCTTCATCTGGCAACTATGAGTACAAGAAAAAGCCGGCTTAATAGAAAGAAAAACAAAGGCACAATCAAACAAAATTTCATTCGAGTTTTGCAACGAGTCGTGAATAGTTGTGTTTAGTTGAGTCGTTCGGTTTTATTAAGTTAGTTCAAGGAATTGAGTGAATTATTTATATCTTTCCAAAAAAATAAATTTATTAAGTAAATTAACTAAAATATCCTGGATTTGAAGAATAAACCCAATCCAAAGTGATTTATATAAAAAGTGAAAAATATTTTCAAACAAATTAATCATAACAATATAATAAAAAGGGTGTAACAGAATACAGAAAAATTATAAAGGTTAAAAAGCCGGTTACAAGTAAAGTGTGAACAAATACAGGAAAAAAATAAAGAATAAGATATTAATATTTTATACAAAGGATTTTTGTGAACAAAAGAAAAAGATTCATATTGAAGTAAGTTATATTTCTTATCTGATATAGAGAAATTAAAAGTTTAATGAAGAAAAAAAGTTAAATACATACATATGCAAACAAACACTATACTCCAATAATATGTTTTTTTTTTTTTTTTGCTAATTCTACTTAAAACGTTTTTCATCATAATTGCATTTAACCTTAATATTTGGTTGCTCTGCTTTTCATTACACTTTGCTAGCGGGGCAAAATTACCGATTCGTTTTACCATTTTTTATTTTTTTATTTATCTAATTGCTGCGACATTGGCATTGTAATCAACTTCTTCCCATTTTTTTTTATTTTTCCCCAACTTATACTGAAAGTATGTTTGCCAAGCGAGATGTTTGAGTAGTGAATACCTTGTAAAAAATTTGTAGTGCTTTTTAATTTATAGATTTTTTAGATAACATTTTTAGTCACAAAGGATTATAATATAAGTTTATATACCTACATATGTGTGTAAATTCATTCTATAACCAGTTTACATGGATTAGAAAATTATTTGCATTGCGTTGTTTACATATTCTCCACCTGCTACAAAATCTGGTTAATTGTTACATAGAAAACTCTTCTAAATTAACTTTCTTTTTGTTAACGCCACCAACCTTCATTTCTTCAAATATGGGATATTTGCACTACGGATATCACTGAATAATTTAATTTAATAGCTGGTGTTTAAAATACCATCAAGGACGAAATCCTTCCATACTATGCTTAATTCCTTTTTCAATGACAAAACCTATTTTATCTTCTGTTAAAGTATAATTTAAAAATTTTGATAATTAATCTCCTATTACAGCCCTATTGTCGCATTCCGGTATGCTTCGTAACAACTTCGCAGGCCCGTAATTCGGATTGTGTTGATGGTTACATTTTCTCACAGCTACACCAGCCTTCTTTCTTTTGTTTGGGTGTGCTGCCGTCATATGCTTCAACATGCTTTAAATATTTGCTGGGTTTATTTTTTCGCTCAATCGCAACTTAATTGTCTTTTCTGGGATTTTGTTGGTGATATTGTTTGCATTTTTTAACCATGATTTATTTATTCTTTTTTGCCATTGTTTAATAAAATTTTTCCGATCAAATGAATTAAAAGAAAATAAAAATGCAATAACATCATGGTCGTCATACGAGTACTTATGTATGTATTTGTATCATTGAAAGAATACTGTGTACTCTCAACTGGTTTGCTTGATTGAATCTGGAGTTTTAAGGAGACAAGTATTTGTTATTAGTTTATCTTGTTCATGTTTGCACGGGTAATATTGGTCCAATACATTGTTCTTACATGTGCTTCAAGCTTCATAAAAGTTTTTTCTAATTGTTGAAGTTTTACTTTAATTTGTTTTTAAAGCAATTTTTAATAATTTATTTTGATTGCTCAACTTTTCTTTATTCTTGCTATTTTTTGCTATTGTTTTTGTGATTTTCTTGTTTATTGGGGAGTATTTTTGTGTATCTATTTTTACAGTTTAGTCCTTATTCTACCTTTTGTTGCTTTTGCGTTGGCTGTTGTTTTTAGTGTTGTAAAGGCTCTGTAGTTGTAGAGTTGTCTATGATAATGACAACGATATTTTTGTTTCATGTACTTTTTAGAAGAGCTTTCGCACTTCCTGCGCTTGTGGGGCGTGTGCTAGGTTTCGTTTGTATTGTTTTCGTTAACATGCTGCTGCTTTTCACTATTAATTCTTTTTGTTATTTTTTTGCCCCACTCAGACGGTTTGGAACTAGGTATAATATTCTTATTTCTTTGTCGTAGGTTTTTTAATTATTGTTTTGCAGGAAAAAAAACTCGGCAATCAGGTTTCTAAACGTAGCTTAATTTTCCTAATTTAGCACGAATATGGTTGGTATAATACTCGTATTAACTCTGCAATTTCTTATCGAGTGTAAATCACAAATGAATATGCTCTGCTGATAATAAAACTATGTACATACTGGTACATATGCAGCAGTGTGTTTTCATATACAGTGGTGGCCATGATTTTAGCACATACCTTTATAATTAAAAATTTTTGTTACATATTCGTTATTTTTACCATTGTTATATCTTAATCTATTATTCCCGGTGTCAAGAATATGCGATATTATTTTACTTAACTTTTTTTTCGTTTATATTATTTTTTATAACGAACCCTCAAAAAAAGACTACAGTAATTTAGTACAAATCAACAAAATTTATTTCCAACAAGATAAAAATAAAAATTCTAATATTAATTTCACAAAATGTTTAATATTTGGTAGGACAGCCCTTATTCTTTAACACAGCTGTGTTCACGTGCGAATGAAATTCCGGACTTTAAAGTTTTCTTAGACATGTACAATTTTGGAACGAATTTCCGTCATCCCTTGTCAAGTTTGGTTTGGAGACAAACCGGTTTCGGCTATGTGCCATCTTCAGTGTCATTTTTCGTTCTGAGAATTTTTCTGAGAACGAAAAATGACACTGAAGATGGCACATAGCCGAAACCGGTTTGTCTCCAAACCAAACTTGACAAGGGATGACGGAAATTCGTTCCAAAATTCTACATCAAAACACCCTGTCGGAATATCAAATCAAGAATCAATTTTCTTAGACATGTGTGGCTTGTGTTGTACAATAGATCCACGCAATTTTTTTCTTTAAGCCTTCTAATTGTCGTGAGGAGACTTCGATACCAAATTTTGTTGAAACTTCCCTTTGAATTTCAGTTAAAGTTTTAAAGGGGTCCGTAACTGAAGCTCTATAAATAAGGGAGTCCTCTTTACGTGTGGTTTATCTAGGCCTAGCACACTGTGGAACATTTTTGTGTGTCCCATTGGCTTGAATATGACTGAGTGCATTGTACACCATCTTTCTAGAGCAGATTAATATGAAAGCAATATCACAAACGGTGCTTCCTCTCGATTTTATATGATGGATAACTTTCCGCTGCTCCTCTGTGCACAATGTACCTTTAGTCATATCTAGTTTTTGTTTTACGTTGTTTAATAAAACCTATCAATTAAAGTATTAACAAAACTTACCAATTTAAGATTTTAAGCAAGAAAAATTATGAAAATATCGAATGTGCTAAATTAGTGTCCAGCTCAGATTAAACACTTCTTGCAATAACTCAAAAATTTAAATAAAAATGGAAAAAGAGAATAGAAAAAAATATCGGTACATACTGATCACGCCATACACAACACTTGTGGGTTACCTAATTTTCATACCTTAAACAAAATAAATGCATTTGAATGCAACGTACATGTAATGTGCTAACCTGATGTCCACCACTGTATGCCATGAAAAAGAAAATTTTCTGAGTTTAGCTGCTCTGAAGGGGCTGGACGCCCCAAGAATTATATCTGCTCTTATATATACATATATACATGGAGTTGCCAGTGGTTCCATTGATTGTATTCAATTAACATATTTGTTAAAATATATGTTCCCTCTAGTTCTGAGAGTGGCCGGACCGCCAGTTTATACTTAAAAGAATGTTTTTTTTTTTAAATATTTAAACATCTCTAAATCAAGTTATCCTCAATGTAAATACTTTAAAATTTTGTTAAATTTCTTTAACCTGTTATTGAAACAATTTCATTTATTAACTTCAATATTTCGCGTAGCATAATCAGGAAACTAATAATATTTCAAAAACTTCAACAACAAAATTATGAAAAAGTTTTAAATTACAAAAACAAATACTGAATATAATTTTATATTTCCAATAAGTTCAGACAAAGAACCCAGCTGTGCTGTGGTTTGTTCAAAAGAAAAAGTGAAGTTTGAATTTTTTTTCAAAAGTATTTATTTATTCATCAATATCCATTTTGTCCCCTTCAAAATAATCCCCCTCAGATATACTGCACTTATGCCAGCGCTTCTTCTTATCCTCGAAGCACTTTTGAAATGTGACTATGTTTACTTCACTTCACAGCAATCTATGTGGGTTTATACTCAAAACAGTGCACTCACTCTCGAACTTTTCCACGGAATTTCGCCAGTATTTTTTAATAATTTCCCGCGATCGGCAGAAGCTAAACGGTAACGATGCAATGAGAAAAATTACTGAGTATTTCGACAGCCGAATAGCATTGGTATTATTAATGTTGGGGGTATATCGAAGCAGACCGCTAACTTTGTGGGTCTCTTTTCGGCCCCTTATTTCATCGAAGAGATTTTAGGCAACCGATTATTAATTTACGATTGCCGTGCTACCACTAGCCTGTACTCTCTTGCATGTAGTGATTTCAGACAGTCGACTGGTGACTGTCGGCCCTCTTTCTCATCACGGATTCTCTTGTAATTGCTAGCATTTGTCTACGACTCACATTTAACAAGTGTCTGTCCGTGGACCTAAGCCTTATGCTAGCCAGTGCTGGACATTTACACACATTGCGCGCTACCGTGTCGCTACCATCTCTTTAGAATTCCTCCATTGGGTAATATACAGATTAACCTCTTGAGAAAAAGATGTCCACCCATACAGAGCTCCATATGCAGGGGTAAGTCAGTAATAAAACTAATGATTGGCTGGTATCCAGAGTAAAACATACTAGAGACCAAGACGTATCCCTGGCGTGCGCAGTTCCACCGTGAATAAGAGCTTTTTTAAAGCAGAGTGTTAAATTTTCTCCGCTTGATTTATTTAGCCATACCCCTTGCAGAGACAGGAATCTTTTACCGGCCGCCACAACGAGGAGGTACAAGTCAGAACGTCTGACAGTGCACTTAGTTACGGCAAGCCTGCCAGCTGACAGCCAATGGCATTGGTAACTTTGACAGCTTCCGAAACATGCCAGTTAGAAAAACTATGACTATCTGGTCACTCTATTGTAAAAATACGAGACACGAAGTTAAAGAAAATATAATGAAGCTGCATATAACTTGGCAACATGCATATAGTCCTCCATGAATAACCATGAACGAATTTCAAAGCAAATTTAAACAAACACATGGCGCTGACACATGTTGGCAACACACGATATACGAACATTACACACGACATTTGGAGACATTTGTTTTCCAATATTCAAACTGATGATAAATCGGTGGAAATCGTATGTGAAAAAAAACACAAAAAAGACTGAAATAAAAAGCGCCGGGCGCCAAAACAAGAAAACACCAAAAGGAACAACAAGAGCTTGAAAAGAAACTACAAACGCTATGATAGGAGAGAAACAGTAAAAGCTGGTGGTCATAACACCGTCACAGACAATATCTTACGGATGTACATATTCGTATATATGGATGTACTCGTATGTATGTATATGTGTACATAAGCGTGACTGTATACATCTATTTATTTATTTTACTTGCATTCGCATATTGTTCTGTTGCAAAAACATCAGACATACACATATTGCATTTAACATTGAGTCATCGTCCACTTTTCAGCCAAATAAAAATGAAGAAGTGTAGTGAAGCGTCGTGAACTTAACGTGGAAGTTGTAGGTGGGGGATCCTTAGTCGAATGCAAACGACGAAAGGAATACAAACTAGAAAAAAAGTATTTATGAGTGCTTTTGTGTGTTTTTGAGTGCATCCAATCTGTTGCAAAAACTTAAAAGTTTAAAATATTATGATAACCTTTTACATAACGGCACGGTATTTTTTCAGAGTCAGCATGCATGCGTGTTGCATGTCGTCATAAAAGAAAATAATCTAGCGATACCAATATTTACTTTTCATTAATTTCAACAAAGTCACTTTTATATGCTAATACGGCGGTAAAAATGAATGCCACTAATGCATGTAGCCTCAGACTATGGGGTCATTCCAGCATCATTGGGAGTTGGATTAATCTTCCTAGTCTCATACGCTACACCGCTTCGAAGCCTCGCTTGCCTGGCCAGGAATGCCGGGCATTCTTAAATTGGAAGGTGCGGAATTTCAGAATCCCTATAAAATGGGTGCATGGACATGGGTCTAATATGGGCACCTGCATAGCCGATAAGCTGGCAAAGAGGGGAACAACGTTGCAGAGGTCGCATACTGATGAACTCCGCGGCATTCCCCTCTCGGCCGGCAGAAATCAAATTAATTAGAAGTAAACACATAGACCGGATTAGAACTAGAAATCTACTAAGTTTTCGAAAGGCGTAAGTAAGGAATATCATGGCAACAGTGATTCGACATTGCAGTTTTGGGAATCACGCCAAAAAACGACTACTGTACAAACTGTCACAATGATAGCCCAGCCGAACTATCGGAAGTGGGACCACAGGAACTATATTCCTTGATCAAAAGCAGCGGCTTCCTCGAAAATGGCTACACACCGGCGCAGTTAGAGTAGCCATTCATTCTTTTCCTCTCTATACCCTCTCTGCTAATCTATTGAGTTTTTTTCACTTTCCACCTTTCGACTTGCTTTTTATCCTTTTCCTCTTTTTCAGCTAACACAAAGGAACCGAATTGGCTGATTCAAGTGAGTCTGCTGCAGGCAATCTGTAATCCGAACCTAACATAGTTTCAGAAGTTTTGTTGCAATACCCACTGAACTTTATCATGATCTAGGTTTCGTAAAAGCACTCAAACCAATTGCTGTTAAATAAATTAAACAAATTTAAAGTCTTTTTAAATATACTTATACTATTTAGGATATTGTTTTATCAAATGTGTTGTGTATTTGTAACCCATGTATTAGCGTAAATCACACATACGAGTACATATGGTATGCACACCATTTTAAACTGGTTCCAGCAAATCATTGTAATATTTTTTGACAAGACATACTGATATGTACAAAGTACTGATTCTCAGCGGGATTTATCGCCACACAAATATTTTTTTTTTTTTTTATAAAATACATTTATTCTTAAATAGTAATGAAATGTTGTAACGAAGAAAAGAAGAAATTAGTTTAAAGTAAAAGCTGAAAGCAACCCTTAATGAAACTTTGTTTTTTTAAGTGTTTTCTAATAAGGACAGGTCGATGTTGACAATCTGTGAAGACCTTGCGGTTTTGACGTCGTATGTCAAATTGGTTGTTTACTATTTAGCTACTGGATGACAAACAACCATGACCCGATTAAGTAAATAATCGTTTAGAAGACGACTCAAATTTTTGTAGGATGCAAAATTACCGTATATTGGACAAGGTCTTGCGACAAATTTTTCAACAAGTGGCCCGCAAGACTTTCTTGTGGGATTCCCCTGGCTGTTATATTTAGAACAATTTTTAAATGCGGAGACTTTTCATGTTATGATGGTTACATTTTTAGAGAAGTGCGATAGTGTAGATAAACAATGTTATGAGAATATTTTACTTTTGATATTTTTTTTTTTACCGTAAGACCAGATGTCATAAGATTTCGCTCCGTAGAAATCCATTGAAAATCTTAACACATGTATAAAAGTGTAAAAGGGCTTTAAGCTGCAATTCAAAGTCAATATTACGTAGGCCATCGCAAAGGTCAGCCCCAGCTAAGCGGTTCATTAATCGGATCAGTAACACCATGTGAAGTCGCTAAGTGAAAATGAATTTAACATCGCCCCGCTCTTACTGCAAACCTCTTTATTTCATGCGATAATTTTAGAACCTTAACCATGTACAAAAGTGTGCCTGATTTCTCTTCTTGTCTGTATGCTTTTGTTGAATCTGTAAGCAAACGTAAAGGCAAAGTCTAATAAAGGTGTGTTTTGAAGAAAACACCCCCGAACTCAATATATGTATGTGTTTATGAAATTAACAAAATCAACTTAAAATACGCATTATTTGGCGAACAGAACGAACAAACTATGGCAGGACAAAATTTAAGGGGTGTTTTTTTTTTGCAGTAAGTCTTAACAATTTTTAATTGAGAATAGTCTTAAATAAGGAAAAATTTGTATAATTTCGTTTCTTTAAACAATAAAATTTATACATACTTATATAATAATGTGTGTTAGTTGCCCAGGTCTTATTTATTTGATGGCTCACTTTTACATACAATTATAAATCGAAAATTTAAATAATTTCTGAGTCACGATTTTATCGCTTAAATTTACGAGCTTGGATAAGACTTAAATAGTAAATTGTAAATCATGTTCGTTTTTTTATAAGAACGAATTGCATTTACTTACGGTATTGGAAATTCTACAGTTTATTGGCTTCCGTTACCTACCGGAAATCAGGTATGCATGAGTCCCCATGTACATATGTATGTAAGTATGTTAAGGTATTAATTGTTGGGTGTGTAATATATGTATATTTGAAGTTGAAGTTTATATCGATGACGTTGTTCTTGTGCTTAGTACTTGCCTTTAATGGTTTCTTGAGACAAATATTTAGTGTATGTTTGTATGTATGTATGTTCTCGTACGTAGATATTTAAAAGCATTTGCACTTACAAATATAGATGAACATGTATACATAAAAGTACTAGTCTTGAGGGAGATGTGAAAAAACTTTGTTGACAAATGTGTTTGAAATATAATATAAACATATGTACATGCTCGCATGTATGTACGTGAAGAAACGCCAACAACATTGTTAAGAAAAGGAAATCCATAAAAATTGTACGTTCAGTAAGATGCATATTTAGTTCATTCACGTAGATGCCCTTGAAATAATACTTCTATTTTTAGAAACGTTATTTCAAAAGTCCTCACAAGTTATACGCTGAGCGAACAAAACTGTCCGCGAAAGAATGAATTGGAGAATGAATGTGCAGAAGAAGATTGCATTACACGAAAGTTAAGTTTTATCGTTTATTGAATGTGAGTACAGGTCAACGTCGAACAAAATCATAAGAAATATCGATAGACTATTATGAGTCTTCATCCGAAAGCGCAAATTTATTCCAGAACGAATCTATATAACATGAAAATAAATATAATAGAATCAAAAAATCCTGTTATTCGTATTTTCTCTTGACATTATTTATCAACTTTTATAATTATAAATCTATATATATATATATATATATATATATATATATATAAGAAAGTATCCGAAGCGATGTTATCCCATAACTCGAGATTGGCAGAGTTGGTTTAAAAAAAATTTGAAAATTGGACAAAGGAGCGTGGTACCTCCCATACAAATCACAAATTAAAAATCCCTTAATTATGCTCCTGCTAACCGTATTTGAACAAAATTTTGAAATTCAATCAAAAAATAAATTTTTTGGCAAAACGACGTTTGCTGGGTCAGCCAGCTAGTTATTTTATACCATTTTAAGAATTTTGTTTAATTGTAATGACTAAAGTTATTATGTGGTATAAAGGATTACTAACGGTCTCTAATTCACTTACGAAAGCGTTACCAGTCAAACTGGCTGCCATTTTGCGTTCACTTTTTGACATTTATGAACTCTGACAAATTATTAAGAAGAGATTGACGCTTGAACAACGCTACAAAATTACCCCGATTTACTTTGAAAATCAGTGAACTGATTCGATTAATTTTGGCTTAACGAGTTTGATAATAAATAAAACTGCCGCATATTGAGTGAAACCAATCCACAACAGAACCTACAGACTCTCATTACATGCAGCAAAACGCGCCATTAGGTGCGGTTTACACGCTGATGGCATCATTGGACCTCATTTCATAAAAATGAAGAAACTTTGAATTCCAGAATGCGTTTCATTCAGAACAGCCGTGGTGGCCATATGCTTGAAATCATTTTTAAATGTTAATGTTGTGTATTGATTTTTCGAATAAATTTTTTTATTAAATTTTAATTTTAATCCTTGAATTTTTTCGAGTGTGTTAGAATTTTCGATTCTTGTTTAATTTTATTTGACTAGATATTTTTAAGTTTTAATTCGCTTTTTGCAAGTTTTTCGATTATATGATGAATTTTAAAATGTTGGTTTTTTTTGGATTATGAATATTGAAATTTTGACGATTCGAAATCGGTCCTACCGTTTTTAAGTTTCAGCTAGACTAACGAACTGCAATTGCTTTTTATATACATATTCATATTAATACTTTAGAAACTGTTGGACTGTTTATTTATAAATATGAAGATATTTTCATGGGAAAACATACAAGAGATAAGATCAAAAATATCCGCAAAAACGATTTCACCCTATATACAGGTAGTTATTTCTAAAAGAACATATGTATAAGACGATACTTATACGATTGATTTAAGCTTAAAATCTCGATGTTGCTTAATATGAATATAAGATAAATATTAATATCGTATGAACTTTTATTTAAATATACTCGCAAAACACACATACATAAATAAATTTAAAATTATTTTCCTTAATTTATCGTAGGAGTAAATTTTAAATATCAAAGAACTTTTATTTTTTTGTATTTTAACTAAAACTCTCACACCATTATCGCCTGCATATGAATGTTTTTTTCTTTTTTCCTTTTAACGAAATGTTTTTCTTTTGTACTTTTCAAATTATTTTTCTTCGTTCCTTTATTCGACATTCAAAATATACTTTGAACTAAAATTGCGCTCATATTGAAATTTTTTGATTGCAATTGTTTTTTTTTTAATTTTTTTTTATCACAAGTCTGTCGTGTCTGCTTTTTTGTTCTGTAAAAATCTTAAAACAACAACTACAAAAAATTCCGTGAATACAATAGGAAACAAAAAGAGGAACTGTAATGTGAATTATGTCGCGCCAAACGGTTTCTATTTTATACACATTAGTTTTGCCCCATTGGAATGCCGATGTAAATGGTAATGGAGTTAGTTGGCAATGGCAGCATTGTGTGTGCAATGTTTGCGTTTGTTGCACTATTGAAAATCTAAAGATTTTTTTCTCTCTTTAGAATCATGCTTACAGCAAGCACGTTTTATATTTGTACATTCATAATACGTCTTTGTTTCATTAGCATCGTCATCATCATCGTCTTCTGTTCTTGTTCATTTCTTTTTATCGCAATGCCATTGTAAGTATGAGTGCTTGTGCTTGTCAACAGGAAGCTGTTTAAGTGCTATGCTACCATGTGTCTTAAGGGGTTAAGCCAAACATATGTAAAGAATGATACTAATAATAAGAGATAATAGGAACTTTAATTGAATCCTTTTTAAGAATGAACATCCAATCAGCTGTTTTTCAAGATTCTCTTTTCTAGTTAATAAACTTAGAGGGGAATAAAATATGCAAGACTGATTGCTGTTAATACATATAAATTTCCTATAATTTTTAATGATGAAAAGTTTGCTATTTCCATGGTGTGTGGAATAACTAAAACCTTCTAACTAAATGTAATTAACAGAATAGTAAGAAATATAAGAACAAAATATATGCAAAGATAATTTGTTAGTGCACGCAATTGTTTAGTATTTTTTTAAAATCAATTTTGAATGATTGTATTTAAGTCTATTTGTGATCAGAAAATATATAACACTGTTGTACATTTTAAAATTCCAGTAGCAAAATTGTTAAATATGCCACTAGATGAGACCCAATACGTCAGTTGAAAAGCAAAAACTACATACATTTTCAAGGTGTTCAGGCACTCCAAGAAATTAGCCACTTTTTCTGGGTAATGGTCAATTTTAGAAAGCAATTTAAAAATATGCAATGTAATGGTTCTGTAAATAATCATTTTTTTTAAAGGGGAACTAAAAAAAATCCCCGGATAAATAAAGCTAAAAAGCACAAATATCAACAAAAAAAAAAAAAAACACCAAAGTGACAACACCGGTTAATTGGTTGGTAGATGCACTTGTTATGCTCTAAACACATATACCACATCCGACTACACAGCTTCATGGCTACAAATGCAGTTGACTTCATATGTCACCGTGTAGTCAGCTACTTCATTTTTTTGAAGGCGGCAGCTACGTCATAAACAGCTGATAGGAAGATTGGCGCTGCATTATTAGTATTTGTGTTTGGCTAAAACTGAAATATAGAAGAAACTAAATATGGTCAAAAAGAAAATCAAATAAATAAGAAAAAAAATTTATTTTAACAGCTCTAGCCTAAAAATACTTTTTTGGCACCTTCCATGTGGTATTTCAGGTAAAATAACTTGTTTTTAAATATATATAAATATAATTCATTCCATATATTCAAGCTGATGTTTCTAAAATAGAAATTAGTTTAAATTGGCGACAGCGACAATTGTAGTCTAGTAGTCATGTAGCTGAGATGGCTCCAAAAAAAAATCGCCTTCATATGAACGTGTGTATTTTACTTTTGACAAATTGTAGTCTGCAGCTCGCTGTGGTCTATGTGTTTAGAGCATTATGATTAATTCTTTAATTTAACTACCTAAATAAAATTCGTAAGTAAAATACGTCAAAGCATTCACGTTTTCAGATTTCAATTCATAGAAATGGAAGGGTGCGTAATTTGTATTAGAGTAATTCCATATGATATACACGTAATCCTCTTTTTACACAATAGATGTGTTCCCATCAACTTCGTGTAAAAAAGATATTGCGTAAATGACAAATAATTGATTGCTTCAAGACCTGAAAAAGCAACTGTAAAAAAATAACAATGAACAATATTAAAAGATTATTGTTAAAGTTCACTTAAGAATTTATGCATTATCACTTTCTGACAATAAACGCATATGCTTTGAGCTTGTTTTACGTTTTCATTTTTAAATTGGCCACAAGGCGATTTGTATTTTTAGTGATTGGCGACTTGGTTGACTATTTTCGAAAAAATGTGTAAACATAAATGTATTTTCAGTTTTTGTATGTATTTGTTTTTGAAATTTTAAACTTTTTTCATATTTTGAAGTTTACATACATATATAAAATAATTTATTTCATGATGATGCCACTCACAAGGCGTAGCGAAGTTCGAATATAATTAATGAAGTTATTTTATAAAAAGAAATTTATTAAAGACGTAGTGCTTAAAACTTATTGAACTAAAAAGAACTAAAAATATTTTAGTTTTGGTTTTCATAGAACATTAAAATAAAAATTATAAATAGAATCATCAAAAGATCACAAAAAAAAAAAATTATTGAATATGGAAAATCGTGTTAAGACGGAGCATTTCGTGTAAAAAGAGAAAATATTTTTATTTTTGAAATCGTGCTAAATCCAATTCGTGTAAAAAATATTCGTGTAATAAGAGAATTGGGTGTATTAATTTAAATGCTTAAAAAAAATATTTATACCAATGAATGTTATAAATAAGCTGCAATGTACATTCTCAAATGCTGTCATCTGGATTTCTCTTACTTTTTTTTTTACACTAAATACTTGTCACACTGAGCAACTAATAGACAATATTGAAGAAAAAAACTTGGGGAGCAGATGCTGTTTTACGCACATAGTTGTTTTAATTAAAACACGATTTTTGATATAATTGTAAACAGATTTAAAAAAAATACATCAAATTAATTGGTTAAATTTTCTTTTTCATTTCATTCCAAACAATGTATTTGCTTCTATTTGATACATTTCATATGATGTATGTACATATGTATTCAACGATTGCAGTTTATTACCACACTCAGTTCACATAGAGAAAGAAAATTGTATTTTTTACTGATAGCCCAGTCAAGAGAAATAATTGCCATCAGTGTTTAAATATGATTTTGGGCTAGAATGCTCCATGCACGTACTTCCAATTCGCCCAAAGTTACTAATGATTTAACGTAAGCCTAGATAAAATAAAGGCGTTATATCGCACGCTATTGTTGTTGGCAAAATCCAGACCATTTCCAAAAAATAACGCCTTGTCAAATTTTTACTTTAATAAGTCGATTGTTTACCGCTTTCAGAAAACACCCCTTCTAATTAGGACAGTTGTAAATTAGTTAATTGAATAAACCTCGTAAAAATGAGTTACGTTAATAAGTCTGCAAATGTTAAGAGATAAATATTTGGTTTAAGTCTGTGATTTGGGCTAAGTTTTATCGACTCTTAGAGCGTTTTAAAAAGGGGAAAGGCAGAGCTTTTGTATCTTTTTATATGGAAATTGTTATATAAAATCTATAACTCAATCTCGTGATGCATGCGCCTTATCATAAAAATGTGGTTTTAACTTTTTTTCGAAATGTTGAAGACATGTAGATCTAAAGGTGGGTAAATGGGATATTGCAACAATAAATACATTTTTTTAAATGCTACCAGGCATATTATTAACACAAACCTGAAATTTTCCGTATGATAATGTGCGCGCGGTAACGTTGACATTGGTTCTTCGGAGTCCATTTTCTTATGAGAAAGTTTCTTCAGCTGGTGTCAAAATTTTTCCGTTGGTAATAAAAGCCCGGGGTTTAAGAAAATGCTAGGATTTAAATTGATTTACTGTTGCTTTGAAGTTTGTAATAAATATATAACAACAACTTCAAGAGCAACAATTCAAATATGACAACAAACACTGGACTGTTCTATGCTGAATTCAGTTTTAACAGCGCCCTAATAGCAAATAAAGAAATATCACAATTTTATTTCGAAATAGCTGCAGCAAAAGCAAAAAAATACGATAGTGTTTTGCTGTTTTCTGCTGTTGATAAATGAAAACAGCACATCAATACCAAATGTTTGCTGCTAGTTTTCTTGCCCTTGCTGCTTGTTCATTTTTAAAGGATATAATGGAAAATCTTAAACAAGTTCAGCATTTTGACTTGTCATAAATTCTTATAAAGTAATGGTTGATTTTATTACCTGCTTGAATATTTTGAAAAACTGAAATTACAATGGCATTACTTAATTTATTTATTAAAAATTTATGAAAAAATCCCTATTGGTGCATAGCATTGATGCTCTGCCATTTCACAATGCTGTCAATGTGATTGCTGTCGTAGTTGAGTTGGCGCTGTATTCGTTGCTGTCATAGCAATATCACATTTAATTCAACGATAGATAGCAAATTATTGTAATTTGTGATTTTGCTATTGCTGGACTATATTTATTTTCAGCTGCACAGTAACAGCAAAATCATTGTTAATAAAAATTGCAGAAGTTATATTTTGTCTGTGCTATTTTTCAGTTTGGTTTATTGTTACTATTACCCGCAAGACCCTCCAGTCAGTCATATGAGTTTTGTTTAAGAGTATAAACTAAAATGCGTTAATATGTAAAACTATTATGTCCATAAAAATGATACGAAACTGAAAAAAAAAAATAAATACAATTCCAATTTTGCATAAAAACACTTAACCTCTCCAAACTAAACTTTAATATGTTTCGGTCTTTTGTTTAAAAAAAATAAAAAAGAATTTATTAATGACAATAGTTTAAGTTATAAATCAAAAAACAAACAAAAAATTCTTGTGTAATTTGCATGTGAAAATGATAAACATCAGTCAAGTTCTTCTCTCTGTTAAATTCATAGAAGTCAACCTCCAGCAGTGTCTTTGCGTTAAAAAAGTGTCAATGTTAATCATTATAATGGCGATCATTTAGCCGCTACAACGATTGGCTTTAGTTACTGACGACGGCATTACCCGACACAAAAACAATGTTATCTCCATATGGAGATCAAAGCTCCACGCTAAATAGTTGCTATGATGCATTTTCTCAGCCTCATCTTCTTTTATTTTATGCATAATTATACAAAATGCAGCAAAACATATGCACTACAGTGAAGTATTGGCACACGACTAGGAGACAAGATCCGCAGATATGTACGCATGTGATTGTAAAGTGTATTATTCATGAAGCGAAAAATTTAAAACAAAAAAAAAGAGATCGAGTTTAAAAAATCGCTTCGAAACACTAAGCAAATTATAAGCAATCAGTTTACAAGGCCTCTTAACTGCTTCATATCCATCATACATGGTTTGATACAGTTAACGCATGCTGCTTCGTTAACAACTAACTAACTCTCTGCTCTTGGCGTTGAAAAAGTAAAATAGAAATGTCAGTGTTACTATGTATGTACATATGTATGTATGTATGTACATACATGTATATGTAATGAAGAGAAAAAAATATACAGGTAGACCTCGCTTAACACGACCTTGTTTTAACATGCTTAGCTTTTTGTGAAACATTCTCGTTTAACACGGAAAAACATAATTCTTACACGGTATAGAAAATTCATTTTTTATTTTCCGTAATTCGGAATTAATCTGATAGCCGCTTTATTGGCAACAAGGGTGAGGAAGAACAAATTTTAAAAGCATACTCGTATGATTTGAATGTTTTGTTAAGTTTATTAAAACAATTAAATGTTATGCTGTTGTTTTTGGTATGTTCTTACATTTACACTGAGGAGCATAAATGTAACAAGCTGAAGGGATATTTCCAATAAAGCGTTCCATACGTTTCATCCAGTAATAAAACGATAAAATTTATTAAATTATTAATAAGTTATTTATAATACTCTTGTTAAAGTAAAATAAAAATAAAGTCATTTATCAACAGATTCATAAAATAAATTCCCTCTATCTTGCAATTTAAAAAAAAATGTTAAACTTTTGCCCTTTTTTATTTGAAACTCTTAAATTTAAAAATAAAATATCGTACTTAAATTAATTGTTATTCTAAAAATATATCATTATTTTCCCGGTTGTTATGCAAAATGGAAAAAGCAAAAGAGATTGATATATAAAATTTATTAGAAAATGGGCAAGTTGTTAGGGTTAATGGAAAACCTTTAGAGCAAGTCATATGATCATCCCAAATGACCACCAAAAATAAAACATGAAATATTAAAACTACAACCTTGCCCAGTCAAGAAAGACTGATGACTAAAGAGCGCCATCTGGCAAAGCAGTTGGCGCTCTTAAAAGATCAAATATTGACGTCAGCGAGTCTCAAAAGTATTCGAGCAATAGCTGCAGAAAAGAAAAATAAACCTTGTCATAAAAAATATCAGTGTTCCCAATGAATTTGTTCAAGCTCACGGAAACTGGTCTGAGGCCGAATAGAGCAGAGTTAGTGCAATTAATTGTAAACTAAAACTTTTCTTTTATGTGATCTGATGAGACGAGAATGAATTATTTTAAGTCTGACGCCGAGCTTGGTACTGGTCCAAATATTCAAATACTATCGAACTCGAAAATAATGACACACGACGGAGGATCAATTATGGTATGCGATTGTATTACTAGATATGGAGTGGGTCCATTAGTATGAACTGATAGCATTATGAGAAGGAAGCAATACCTATCAATTTTACAAAATAATTTGCCAGTTGCAATTGAAAAAATTGTCCCTACTGCTGAAAATTTTATGCTTCGGCATGATGATTACCCGAAACACACAGCCAAAATATTAAAAAATTTGTTGAATAATCAACAATAATACACTATAAAATGTCCAGTGCAAACTCCGGATATGAATTCAAAGGATATTTGTGGAGCTACATTAAATCACAACTTGACAAGTTCCTCGAAACTCCGAGTGCAGTTAGCGAAATTTGAGAAAATGGGGAATCGTTACAGCATTTTTATGCCTCAGTGTGTAGATGATCTTAAAAGAGCCTTAAAATATTTTTTATTTATATCAGTTTGATCAGGCACTTTTGCTCCTCAGTGTACTTCTGTTAAAATCAAATAAAATATAACTTAAAAAGAATAAGAAAGCTTTGCTTTTTTAAATTATGGAACATAGTCAGCTGTTTTTCACTCGGTAATTCCGAGGAACGTAAACCTCGCGTTAGCGAGGTCTACCTGTACTTTTTTTCATAAAAACGTTTAAACATCGTAAACGTGCAAATATTTGATAAATGAATTTTTCAACATTTTAAGTTGCAAATTTTAATGTTGACTTTATGTATGGAGGTATTATGTGTATATGTATTTATGTTTTATGTTTTTGTTGTGGTTGCAATTAATTGCAATTTACAACACCATCTACAATAGTTTATGAAACGTCATCAAACCTCTTTAACGATCATAACGTTGTGTAGAAGTTTTTTCTACGGTTTTCTTTTTAATATAAAAGTCCGCTACCAAAGGAAGCATTAATATGCTGGTGAAGTTGGAACGTTTGCGACATGGGCTTACGGCCAGACTTTTTTTCTTCTTCTTGGTGCTAGCAAGGCATTTATAAATCCTCAAAATGGGATTTTTTCTTGTATAAAAATATATGAAAATCTAAAATTTTAATTTTTTCCCGACATATTCTCTTCGTACTTTGTAATTTGCACGAAATTTGTGACGATTAATTTCAAGTGACGGTAAAAAGTAAAGTGGAAACATTTTTACGCCGGCTATTTACTTTTAGCTACGACTTTTGTGCTACCAAGTTCGGGGTGAAATTCTTTTTGTTTTACTAAGAAGGTTTAAAAGTCGTCAAACTTTTTTTTATTTATTACATTCTGTTCATGTTGTTCAAAAATCAAATATATTTTTTAGTGATCTCAAGATCCGATTGTATGTCATATAACGCAATCACAAAACTCGAAATGAAAAACAAGACTTGAAATAAAAGTGCTGATAAACAAGTTTAAGAGCTACAATCAGGTACTCACTCGTACCACAGAGCAAATGTGCAAGCGTCAGTAACTAACTGCATTTTCTTTAGATGCTGTTGATCCAGTTTCAATTAGATCGCTATTTTTTACTTCTACTATTTCTGTTTAAGCTTCTGCTACATCATACGAGTATTTTTCTCCTTTCTCTGTTAAAGACATTTCAACATTTATTTTATATTATTTCTCCACTTTTTTTACATTTTTGAAATTTACTAGATGCAGCAGCAACTACGAAAGTTGTATAACAAGCTGTTAGATGCGGTGTGCACAATTTTCTATGAAGAATAAAAGAACAACATTTCGTTCTTGTTGCATGCAACTTGATCAATGACTTTTTTGCTTGCAGAGTTTTTTTCTTTTCTTAAGGTTGTTGTTTTCATTTCATTTTTGTTGTTTTATTTGAAAACCGTTAGCTAAAGGAAATTGCCTTAAGATTTAGATCATATTTATGCGAGAATTCTTAAATTCTAGATAATATTCGTATTTTAGTTTTCATTGCACGAAAAGATTCCAAGTTAATTCAATAAATTTACGACTGTCTTGCAAGTTGGTTAATCATTGTTTTGTGTGTGAAATTAAATTGATCAACTCGAATGTTAAATATTAAAACTACGATAAAACTGTAGAACAAAATTAAGGGGGGACCAAAAAAAAATATACGTCGTGTGTCGGCCTTTTGAAAGTTTACATATCTGGTTTTCATTTTAGGGGGTGTCAAAGTTCATTGCCTGAGAATACATTGTTAGAATGTATCATCATAGGAAATCTTCTAATCCTTGCATTCTAGGTATAAGGTGTGTTTGGCATTTTTTACGTTAACACTACGAGACAAATTTGTTTGTAACATTTTAACCCTCTAACACTTTGCTGTATGGATCTTTTTTGTCACTTTCTTGGAAAAGAGCTCCTTAAACTGCAATATAGCATTTCATTTTTAGAACTTGTATGTAGATATTTTAAATGACTTGTGATTTTTTTGTAGTATTCCAGCAATATGCTGGGAACACAACTGGGAGGAACGACACAAACATGGCCACATTGTAATTTTTTGTTCGTCGTAGGCCGGCGAAAGAAATAGAAATAAATCTAATTCAAAGTTCGCCGCGTATGACGAATTTCGACCGACGTCATAATTGTGTGCAGTTTGGTATACACAAATGTGTTCTATTTTTGGCGACGAAAATTCGCGGCGAAAAATTCGTCGTTCGTCTCAGTTGTGTTCCCAGCAATAAGGTTTTGGCCTTATAGGCTGATGTATAGCAAAATGTAAATAAATAAATAAATAAAATAAATAAGTATAGCGCGCTAAAATGCCCTACAAATATATTTGTCATAAAATTCTACTATATGCCTTCAAAGATGCCAAAGTACAAAATTTAACTTGAACGCCAGAAATTAGTCAAAACTTAAAATGGGCTTAAGGGTTAATTTCTCACTTATTAACATTTAGTGTTAAATTTATTGAGATTGATTCTTGCTTTGATGTTCCAACAGAACGAAAAATGACACTGAAGATGACACATAGCAGAAACCGGTTTGTCCTCAAACCAAAATTGGCAGGGGATGATGGAAATTCGTTTCAAAAATCTACACTCAAATATCCCACAAAACCGGATTTCGTGAGGCTAGTTCGTATTGAAAATATGTCTTATGTAAAACTCCACTATAAGTCACCATATTTATAACACGATGAAGGCAAATTTGGGTATTTAAAAAAGTACTTATTTATTATATTTTTGTTTTAGCTTTAGGCAATTTTAATATTCTAATTGCTCTTAGACCGATAGAGAAGTAAACCCAAAAAAAAAAAAAAATTAATGTTACTCGTTGGCAACGACTGAGGTTAAGCCAAAGCGCCCTTATTTGATTAAACACCAATATATCGCAACTACCGCAATAATTCAAATGTTGTCAGATAACACAAGATATTATTGTAGAGAACATATTATGGTTGTCGCAACCATGGCACAACCATATTATTGCTTTTTATATCCCAACTTTCTTATGGAAACACTTTCAAGATTTGTTTGAAAAGCAAAATAGCTCGAGAAAAGTGGCCTAACATTTAACGAAATACTTCCTGAATAGTCAAGGATTTAGTCAACACCTAATAACTCACGACACAGAGCAAGACGATTTGTTCTCCATGGCCGATATTTTAGGTAACCAAATTTTTCAAACTCGAATTGAAGTCCCATTTCTCTACATTTTGCAATAGTATTTAGTTTTGTTATAAAATCTATTCTATTCTTTATGCTTTTTGTTTTCTTTTATTATTTTTCCAAATATTTAAAATTGCAGTAATCATTATAACAAAATTTTATCTCAGATAGAGGAAATTAGATTTTGCTTTCGGAAGAAATAACTTCAAATCATGGAAAGCTAATTTAAAAAAATTAAACTAAAGTCAGTTGCAACGACGACTTAACAAAGGAAACTAGAAAACCAGCAATCATTTTTGAATTTTGTGGCTTTCATTTACTAAACTCTTCTTGGCTGGTTGTGTTATTTCAAGATAATTTCTGCAGCTTATCTTAGGATTTCCACAGGGTATGTGATGGCCAAGACAAAAACAAAAAAGTTGGTGTAATAAAAGTTTTCCAGTGTTTATTCCTCTAATAAAAAAACAAGAAAACATGTGTCTTCCAGCCACGTTTGAAATTTATTTCTTCAAACACTACAAACGGTTGAAGAGGCGTAACTAAACACGAATCTTTAATAAACCAAAATATGAAAAATTACAGGCTAAAAAGAGAAGCTTTTCTTTTGCTGTGCAACATTTGACTATGAAAATCTTGAAACAAAAGCCTTTCAAAATGATTACAATTATAATAATTTTGAAATGCAAAATGAAAATGTTAATATCGCTTGGAGCACCTCAAAACGAATATTGATAAAGAGGTAACAATTTCGTCATTGAAGCAGGGAAAGAAACACTATTGAAATAGACTTTTGTTTAGTTTTAACAAGTTTGAAATACTGGCATCTTTTTAACCACCACGATCGGCAATTTAAATGGAGTTTACAGTTTAGTTTAAAATACTTTGTATTTATGTAGATCACCATGATTCCTTGAAATTTTTTGATCGTTTGTTTTTTTTTTTTATTATTCAATGGTATCGATTTTTTTATACAATAAATGTTTGCGAAAGTTCGAAATCTTTTCTGACAAAGACATTTTTGGGGACTTTTTCTTTTATTTTAATTTAATGACTGTAACGGTTGTTAGGAATTTATTTCTTATAATTTTGAGTTGCGGAGAGCAAAAAAACTGTGTATTGTTTTGGTTTGAAGTCATTCTTGATTTCTTTAGTTTGAACAATTTAAGTTTGTTATTTTTATTACTTTGGCACACAAAATATAAAATACTCGCATGTATTAACTTCTCTATTGAATACTGACGTTTGCCATTTCAGGGTCGTTTCGGTTTGTAATGATTGAACTTAATTTGTAATGACCGACCGAAGTCACTTTTTTACACCGATCTCAAAATCAATATACGGCCAAGATTACAAAATTCGGCAAGTTTTATTAAATTCGTAAAATAGTCTTAATGTTTAGATTTCAACACTTCATATGGTGGTATTTTCATCTAAGTCTAACTTGGTCTCTAGTATTCGGCAACTCACATTAATTTGTTCCCATTCTTCAACCGAAAGGAAATAAATTTAATTTTTTTTTTTTACTTATGAAGCGTTTTCTTATCCTGTGCCGATTAAACAGATTTTTTCTGGTTCGAACTTTGTATGACTCCTGTTCGTCGAAGATATAATTACATTTTCGCTTGACATTGTTCGTTTGAGTTTTGTTTTCTTCTCCAAACCAAACATTCGCCATGTTGCAAGTGGCGAAAGCGCATCATGAAAATGATGAAATAAGCGCAAAATGCTTTATATTCCATGTTATTGACTGGTGCAAGAAAACGGGCCAAATTACTTATATTAATGCGGTAGAAGTAAGACACTTTTGCGTTCAAGAAATCTTTGGTTCTTGTCTTGTGGAGTGACTGGTAATAAAATCTTTTGGCCGCTATAACTTATATTATTGGAATAAACCAGCTGTATCGAGTGAGTAAGACAGCCCAAAGACTCAGTCTCCAAACCGTATCGCAACATTCATATTAAAAGCATTTTGTGAAAGGCTGATATTCTGACTTGGGGAAAAATTAAAGCCGAATACCAAATTATATTCCGATCTATGGCCGATTAGTCGTTCGGACACTCATTATTTGTATGCATGTGGTTTTTAATTTCTTTCGCTATTTTCATTTATTTTACACCTGTCGAATGTTTTAAATTGCTTTGTGGCATTTAAATTGGAAGTTTGCTGACCGCGTGCAAATAATTTGGATGATTTCTTTCTCGTTCGTACACAGACTACTTGAAATATTAACAATGAAACTTCACAAAAGCATTAAATTGCTTTTAAGCAGTTTTAAACAATTTAAAGTTTTACGCCGAAATAAAATAAAAATATATAAAAAATATAATAAAATTCAGAAAATGCAAAAATGATCTTATAGAATATTGGGAAGGTCTTCATACCTCTAACTCACGTATTTGATGTTGCCTCACTTTAGCTAAAGTTAAAGTTCAATTAAGCAACTAAATTTATCCGATTCCCTTAAAATTTTTATTGAGTGCCAAAAACAATATTTGTTTTCTACTCTTACTGGTTGTCTAACGATTAATGGAAGATTAAGCAATAAGGATAGTTGCTCGACAATATGTTTTTATTATGTTTTATACTCTTGTGTTTATTTTATACTTTCCACTTAAAAGAATCAGTCTGGTTGAAACCTATGAAATTGTAATTGGCAATATTTTAATTAAACACTACAAGTAAGTGCAATTAAGTGTTCAATTACAAATTAAATATAATGGTAATTGAAAAATACCAAAGACAATTGCATGTAATTACAAAAAAAGTTGTCGTCATTAAGTAATTGTAATTTCTATTATAATCACAAAATCAATATGTAATTGATAATTAATAAATAGCAGAAAGGAACTTTAGAAACAACAATCTTATTTATAAATTTAGTTAGGTTGTTACATTTTGAAATAAAAATGCAATAGAATTTTGTTCAGTTAAAAGTAATTCTGTAACACTTGTATCCTTGTAAATGTTATTTATTATTACACATTACATGTAATTGTAATTGAGATCACGGAGGTCTGAGGATATTTAGCTGAAGCGTTTTCTGTGAACCTGCTAAAAAAAAAACTATGAAGAATATATTACACTACATGTGGCAGTAAATAATATAATCAGATATATTTACACAGTAATATTTAAATTTGACTCAGATGTCTATTCATACAATAACTTTTCTGTTTGTTATTATAAGAGAACAAGTAATTGACTTGTGGTTTTAATGGACCCATTATTGTTGTATTTATAAGTCTTTTTCTAGAAATAACAATATATTGTAATATAAATACTGTCTTCTATTATTTAGTGCTTGAGGTAAGAAATTAAAAAAAAAAAAACTGTAACCATTTTAATACATCTTCAGACTGTGAATTTCGTATATTCTGAAAAAGAAATAATTATCAACATGCATGTATGCCTGTATGTAAACAAAGTGAAAAGTCCAAAGTATGTTTGATAAATTTCACTAAAATAGTTAGCAGAAGGCGAAAAGTAATTTTCAGTTACTGCTTTCTTCATAATAAAAATGTTTCTGCTATTACTGTAAGCAGGGCTCAAAAGTGATTAATTCTTGTTCTAAAAACAAAGAAAACATCGTAGTTTCGTGCCGAACAAATTTATCAAAACAATAAATCTTTAAAGAAAGCAACAACGCAAAAGAAATCGGATTGACTCTGGCGATGTCAAATTCAGCTGCTGGTGATGAATCGCCATTTCTGGGTCTGATTCTATAGTGTCCGTTACGCCGACTTTGTCGAAAAGAGTGTACTCACGCTAAACCTTTATGCATGATGCGACGAATTGCCTGCGCACTGTTGACGACAGACATCACGACGAAATCCACGTTGCATATTTACAGTAGCTGAGCAGGTATTTTGATATTAATTTCCATACGTTCGGCATCCGTGAAATAATGCTTGATGAAATGCCAAACCTTATTCGCATTGGTAGTTTTGACAGTTTTTAGTATTCGAGAGTCTTTGGTGGTAATCGAACCCACAACTTCAAAACTAATAGACTAGCACACTACTGACTAGCCTACTGGAGAACTCTACATTTTAGTCCTTAATTTTGATTTAATTTTAGCAAACTAAGGATGAATTACATAAATGAATTGGCCTGGTTGTTTGGAAATCAAATTTTGTTTTATATTAAAGAAAATCAAGGCAAATTCACTACTTATTTTTATATTTATTTTTACAGCCAAGTGCCGGGAACATTAGAAAAAAATGTGTATTTTATATTGTTCTTTTTTTAATTTTAAAGTATTTTACAATAACTTGTTCAATTTTTTTTATTTACTGCAATTGTAAATTCAAAAGTATTTTAACTCGGCAGCTTAAATGCAGCTTTCAAATAACATTGAGTCGACATTCGCACAATGATGTTCAAGCCATGAATTTATTCCTTTTAGTATCTGCATCAAGCGTAAATAACTGTTTTAAGTATGAAATAAGCGATTTATTGCATTCGTTACCAAACATCCTCAAGATTAATGCAAAGGAATTATTAAAAAATTAATGTTTGATGGAATATATTTAATACGAGTATAAGATATCACGCCAAACAACCAACTAACTATTTCAAACATGTACACGAATACAATTGAACGTTGTGTATGGCTGTCTGTCTGTCCGTCTATAGTTTTATGCATGCGAATGCCAAAGAAGTTGAACAAACAAACAGTAAAAGAAGACGGTGAATGATTGTTGTCATTTAGATAGGGGAGAAAATTATCATTATCACAAACTATTATAGTGATTAACGTCAACAGCGGTAGCAGCATCATCATGAGCATACTAATAGTTAAAATGATTAATAATATTGCTGCTACCCGGGTCTATTATTGTGGCTGAAGTAAAGTGAACAACTTAATTTAATGTGCAACATTTAAAAATTGAATTGCGTTGCAATAATCATGAATTTCAAAACACTCATTTGAGTTTCTTTATAAGTCTCGCTTCTGCATTTATATTCTTCACTTTTCATCACTTTTGTCCAAATGAATCCTCGTAGAATTATGAACAATTAATTGCACATTTTTAATCTTGTAAAATTTCAACATTTTTCGTTTTTCTACGTTGAAAGTTTCAATGTAAGTTGTTGCAATTTCAATTGTACAATTATTTAAAATTGTCAAATATTCATCAAAAGAGGTCAAAATATTAAAAAGTGTTTTTGCCCATTTTATTTGCTGGCAAATGATTCCGTCGTGTTTTGTAGGATTTGTTTTTTTCTAAAATTAAAATAATCATTATTAAATGTTTTGAAAAATATTTAGAATATTTTATAATTCTTGAAGTTGCATTTTGTGAGATTTCAGTGCAATTAATTAATACTGTTTTAATAATAATAGTGGTATTCAGTGTTTGGTGCAAAAATGGCCTTGCAAAAGTGCAAAAGAAAAATATCGTAGCTTTTTTTTTGGGAAAACACATAGATGGCGTTACTAGAATTTTATTCATATGATTTTTATTTAGTACTATCCTTCACACGATACGTGTATAAATTTGACAGCAATCTGGCTATTGATTCGTGAGTTATAGCATTTTGTGTGACGCAACTCTTGTTATTGAAAAAAAATGGAAAAAAGTGAATTTCGAGTTTTAATAAAGCATTTGCTTTTTAATGAATAAAAATACAGTAGAAACTGAACAATGGCTTGATAATCATTATTCGAGACAAATGGTAGAGGAGTGGATTGCTGAATTTAACCGTGGTCGTACCAGCACAAATGATTCAGAACGCATTGGACGCCCAAATAAGGGTGTTATTCCAGAGAACATAAAAAATCCATAAAATGGTTATTAACGATGGCAAATTGAAGGTGCACGAGCTAGCTGAAATTGTAAAGATATCAGATGGGAGTATTTTTTACCATTTTACAATAACATTGGGTATGCGAAAGCTCTGAACAAAATGAGTGCCGCGTGGGATTACAGTCGGCCACAAACAACAACGAATTGAAGCTTCAGAGGAGTGTTTGGTGTTAAACCGCAATAAAATGGAATTCTATCGTCGGTATGTGAGAATGGATGAAACATGGCTTCACTATTACATACCAGAATCCAAAAGAGAGTCAGCTGAGTGGACAGCAATCGACGAACCGAATCCAAAGCGAGCAACGACGCAACAGTCACCTGATGGCGTCTGTATTTTGGGATGCGAATGGAATAATATTCACCATTCGTTGTATCGCCCTCGAAGAAATCCATGTTGAATAATAAAATCGAGTTTTGTCAAATACTTTTTTCTTCTTACTTATCCTACGGACTTATTGAATGAACTGTTACACGAAATTTATGTTGAATAGGTCAGAAAAATTACGCATTTTCGCTTTTGCAAGACTAATTTCACCAAACACTGAATAGAGCTATTGTAAAAGTAATTATCAAATTATGCATTAAAATAAAAAAGTCATTATGTCTGTTGTTAAAAAATGAGTCGTTTATTTTGGAAGTGGCGTACGTCACTTTCGCAATAATTCCAAGAGATTACCTGTATTTGCCATCTGAGAAGATTTATATTTTTCTCAGTATAAAAATTTTCTATTAGCGGAGTCGCAAAGTAAAGTGACTTATGCCATTTTCATAGTTAACAGTTTGGTAAAATTACGACTATTAATAATTTTGTCCGATGTATTTTAGTGAAGTGATGTTTTGAGAGGACAGTTAAGGAAAATTGAATAAAAAATTGTATATGATTGTAATAATTTATACCATGTATTTCACATAAAGGTGTATTCGAGAATGTTTTATTTTAATCGTCATAATATACAAAAATAAATAGTACATTTAAAGACATTGCATAAAAATGACCATTTCGAGATAAACGTGTTTGAAGTTTTCTATTTCTAATTGCGTATTAACGTGGAAAGTAGAAGAGATATAAAGATGAATCTTATACAGAATATAAAAGATGCCATAACGAACAATTATGCATCATTAACTCCAAAAATTAATTTTTGAGTTATGACGTTGGTTGGGTAAATGAGCGATATGTCAATATATGTAAGTAATTAATAATTATAGTGCATTTCATATAAAGTGCATCAGTTCAATTTAGTCTTCATCACTATAAGGAGAGATTGATTAAGAACTCGGAAAACAACCAGATAAGAACGATAGAAATATGAAATTGATTTCAGCTTTATTTTGAAGTCAATTTATGACGGCTCTTATACGGTTTGGCTCTGGCAAAACTGAGCATTCAGCAGCTCGTCGCCGATTTGACATTACTGTGCCTTCTTCGATACTGGCCGCTACTGGGGGCAATGATTTCTACTCTTTGCAACAATTTCTGTCTTGTCCAAGAGAGTATAATCATGCTAAAACTTTTTCCTCTATGCGCCAAATTGCCTGCGCCCTGAAGCCATCTCCTCGGGACGAAATTCACGTTGCATGTTTACGACTGAGCCCGAATTTCGATAATATTTCTTATTCATTTCTACACGATCGGCAGGCGTGGAACGATGCATTATGAAATGGCTTCTAAAATATAACAATTAGAAAAACTACCATCACTATCTGGTCACCTTTTAGCTTGTATAGTGAGATACCAATATCTGTAAATATTTATATAAAGCAGAGAATAGTCTGTGGTAGCAGGCATAAACAACATTATAGAAAATGGCAAGCGATGATCAACTGAAAAAATTATTCACAACTGTATGAAAAAATTTCAATAGCGAATCGCGCCAGCTTATTGCCTTCTTCAACTCAAACACTTTAAATGAGTCAGTCAATACATATAAAATAACTAAGTTGAATTATGTATACAGATTTTCATGACAGTTTTTGCAAATCACAAAAATGTAAATCGCAAAATTCGATAGTTTGAAATTAATTTATCAGAGAAACGTTTTTAAACCTCCTGTTACTAGGCCTCTTTCACCGTCAATGCGAAATAAAATGACAACGCTTCCGCTGACTTGGATTTGTTTAACTGACTGTTGAAGAACAATCCAAATGGCAGTAGCGACTACGCAAAAAGTGCATTCTGCCTTCTAAACTACATTTTATATATAATGAGTGGTAGAAATACGAAAGATTTTTCTATCCTATTAAAATTTTTTGTATGAAATATCTTTGAGTTTGTTATTTACGATTTTTTTATGTAAGTAGCTTAAGGCTAGTTAAAGTTTTTATTATAGTTTTGTTAATATTTTCAAAGAAATACATTTCTACCTCCGTAAGCATATCTTTCTTTTGTATATTTTTGTCTTTTTTTTTTGTAAATGCTTGGCTGATTGACTGACAGCCATAAACACAATAAAAAACTTGCGGTCTTATTGTAAATTTTTTTTTATTTTGTTTAAACAATGTTGGCTGTGATTTTTAAGTTAAAAAGTATTTAAGTAAAAAACAGAAAGAAACAGCTGAATTGTCTAAGTAAAACTGGAAACTGCAATATACATACATACATACATATGTACCTACATAGTAATCATTATAAAAGTGCAGTACACGCCTTAATTGCGCAATTAGGAGATTTACGCAATTAAGCTCTTTATTGAGCTCAATTTATCATACAAGAATTAAATTAGTAAATTGAGCAATTAGTACTTAATTATTCCATAAATTGAATCAAGTTCACAATACAACTCTGGCGTAGTGTGTTTAGTGCGCAGAAAATTCTGTGAAGTGATGATCACATTAAGTGTTATTTAAGTTACACAATTTGATGTGTGTCACTGTGATTCACAAAGTGCCCAACATATGGCAAAGTTTGGTTCACGACATTCAAGAAGCCTAGACCGTAGCGTTTTCAATGTTGGGAATTCATTTGCTGTATTAAAAGCTGCTTTAACTTCCTTGTAGTTCGCTGACAAACCATCTAACGAAATTGCTACTTGCAACTCTTCTTCAATTTTACCATTTCTTCTAACTGCATATAATTTGATCAAATTTGTATAAATATTCCATTTTGTGATTCAATAAGTGTAATAGTCCACCAACTAAACACGACAACTTACAACATCACTAATACGATTATATATGTATAAAAGCGACAATCAATTTAATTGCTACCAATTTAGTTATCTCTTTTATATTATGGTGGTAATTGGAAATTTTGTTCGCAAAAACGCATAACGCATGAATACATGCTTTTTTAAACATCATCCTCGCATATGCGAACACACTATAACATGATTTGTTTACAACCATATCGCTCTTAGCTTATGGTTACCTCAGTCTTGTTTTTTCGTAATGTGCGGAGTTTCGGAACGAATTTCCGTCAAGTTTGGTTTGGAGACAAACCGCTTTCGGCTATGTGCCTTATTCAGTGTCATTTTTCATTCTTATTATTTAATTTATTTACGTTTTTAAATCGTGGTCAAAATGTTTGACAGCTAATGATTGACAAAAAAAAAAAAAAACTATTAAAATAGAATTTAACATCTAATGATGTCCCAATTAAGTTAATTAAATTCAATACAAAAACGTAAAAATGAATCACAGCAATTGTTCATAAAAAGAAGAAATGCAAAACAAAAGTTGTACTAATCAAAATAAATTGAAAGCAGATTTTACAGCTGTCTAAGGCGTTAAATGTACAAACAATTTGCAACTGGTTTGCAGAGACACTGCACTACGATGGTGTCAATGAAAAATGTTTAACAATTTAAAAAAATCATAAACTGAAGCAAAACTTGTGGTGGTATTGAAATACATATGTATGATTACAAATTTTATCTTTAATTTTGTTGTACAATAATTTTGATGTCAAAAGTATAGCATTTCATAAATACCCAATTCAAGCTATGGATTCTAGATTCATGTACGTATGTACATGCAGTTAGCAATTGCTGTTGGCTTTCAAATAGAATAAAGTATTTTATAATTAGTAGCTGAAAGTAATAATTAGCATTTTATTGTGCTACATTCCTTTCCAGCACTGTTTAAACAAACAAACAAAAAACATTTTTGAAGAAGTCTTTGTCTTTCTCTTTTAACATTGAATTCATTGCATTTAGTTTCAATGAAATTCATAAAATTTTACGGTTTATAATTTTCATTTAGCAAACAAAAACAGAAAAAAACAGTTGTAGTTTTAAATCTAATGCATTTCTTAGCTGACTAATAAGCCAATTAAAATGAAATAATTGGTTAGAAAAAATAGTTAACACGAAAAAAAAAACATCTTTAAATTTCCACCAACAAAAAAGAAAACTTTCTTTATTAAAGTAGCAGCATTATTAATTTATTAAGCAGCCTGTAACAGTAAATGCAATTAATAGAAACTGTCTGTGCATAATTTATATTGTTAAAAAAGCCGAAAAAAGAAAACAACCAACGCAACAGCGTTTGCAACAAATTAAATAAAATTAAATTCATGTAAAAATTAATTAAAGAAATATCTATAAGGCCTGAATATTAATAAATAAACTTGATTAAAATTGGCCAAGAGAACTAAGGAACTTTTACTTTTTACTTCTCGTAAGTTAAATTTATAACCGCAATTCGAAATGCAAAACTTTAACACAGTCACCAGACCACGCCCAATCCTTTGTTCGGTTAAATCATGAAACACACACACACTCACCTACCCTCACACATATACACAATCATACAAACACTTGAATTTATTCTTAGCCACGTTAACAAATACGGCCCTACTTCGTGAATAGTTAAATAACCGCAAATACAACGAGTTACATTGAACAAAGGCAAAACAATAATGTTTCCTTTTTTAGCAAATTTTCTTTTCATTTTTTATTCAGTTCTTCCTTTCATTTATTTGCTTAACATGCCTTGTTTAGCCTTCAGAAGTTCACAGAACACGATTGTCTTCTTGCGCTCTTAATTAGTATGCAAATCTGCACACCCAGTCCACTTCATAATAAATGATTAGTAAAAAATTATGCAAAAGGAACTAGAGAACATTTAATTTCTTCCATTTTTGGCCTTAAGTCCCAACGTCATTACTAAACAGGCTGATATCCCACACCAGAGACAGCTACAGCAACAGACTCAACAAGAAAGATATGACAATTTATCGTTTACTCTGAAAGGAGGTTTCATTGAAGAACATTTAATATACGGCATAGAAAACGAATTCATAAATACTCCAGCATATTACATTTGATACAGTAGTAGAAATTTTTAAATCATTCTTAAAACCCCTTAACAGTTTGCAGATAAAAATATAAAAAAAAACAATTTTTAGGGTTACAATCCAGTGCATAAAAAGATTACCTGTTAGTGAATAAAGTAGCCAAACGACTACTACTAAGTTAGAATTAAATATAATTTGGAATAAAGATTACAAGTATGTAATTGTAAACAAATTAATAAAGGACTGGACTCAAAAGTCTTAATTACAATTACTTGCAATAATAATTATAACTAAAAAGCCTAATCGCTTTGTGGGAATAGGTGTAACATTTCACTAGTGCACTAGTTTCATAAATAAAGAACTTGAAAAAATGTAATTGATAATTTTTGTAATTTAGTAATCAAAAAAGTAATACATTTTTAAAAATACTTAAAGGTAATTTTTTCCTAAATACTTGTAATTTGTAAATGAGCAATATAAATTACAATTACCTGAAATATTCCCCATTCGAATTACATGTAATTTAATAATTCCTGTTCAAATAATTGTAATTGAAACCCTTCAGCCATAAATTAGAAAAACAAAAGATACAAACAGGAAGTAATTTGCACATAGTATAGGAGGCAATTACATCTAATTCGGCAAAGTTTTATTTTGATTTAATCGCTAAACTGCTGCTTAACGTTCGCATAACATACTCGGTTAACTCGTTTTGAAAATTATTAATAGCAATTAGAATTGGCTCAAAAACTCGACTTTATTTCAAATCTCAAATGCAGCATACCGCACTTTCTACTGGGCAAAAGCTTTTTTGCACAAATATCAAACAAAAATGTTCGAGAAAGGGTCTTTTTGAAATGTCTATTATATCTAGTAGTTCCCGTTTATATTATCGGTACAGATCATAGACTTTCTATACCATTTTTTACGTAACCACCCACAATCGGTAAATTACACAAGTTTATACCCGGAATTTTGGAATTGATTTTATTATTTGGATCGCTGAATCTAAATATGAAATTAGTTTTCTTCTATCAGCTGCAAAATTTCGAAGCTTCAATTAAATTTGAGGTCGGTTTGTGATTGTCAGCCTTAAGGTTAGTTCGAAATTGATAAAAAATTAGTTCAAGCAGAAGTTGTGCAAATCATCCTGATGTGTTTTGCTACTTGTACATTTGCGGAGATTATACGTTAACAGAACAAAGCGAGCGATCTTGTAAAGAGATCTTATCAGAGATAGTTTGGTGTTAAGTTCGGCGTTTAGGAAAAATCGTGGGCACCTCATCAGCTATGTAAAACTAGTTGAGAACAATTACGCCAGTGGACCAGAGCTTTCTGAGGATAAGTGTTGTTGTGATACTGATACGCACATGTTCCAAGAAATATTCAAGCAGGTTACGAAAAAGAAGCTTCTGAAGTGTTGAGTGATTAGTTGGATCCATCCATAACTTGTTCATATCTTTGTTTACACATATAATTGTTGTATAATATATTTATACCAGTGTATGGAATATTAGCTGTGAAATGGCAATAGCTTTCACTGTACTATGATACAAATTCTAAGTTTTATCAACACTTATTTTGCTGTTACTGTACTGTTGAAAATAAATACTGTCCAGCAAAAGCAAGAACCATAAACATTTGCTGTCACAGAATTGCTATGCTCGTACTGTTGAGAATATGAGAGTAACGAAAATAGCACCAACAATCACTTTGACAGCGTTGTGAAACCGTGCGTAGCAAAATTTGATTTATTAATTTTTAAGCACGAGATATGACTCAGCATACATTTTTTGTGCTGTACAATTTTCTTTTTCTGCAGCACAAAAACAGTAAAAGCACTATCGGAAATATTTTGCTTTTGCTGTTTAGAAACAAATTTAAAATTTGTTTTGTGTGTTTTAAAAAAATTATTACAGCATAGAACATTGCAGTGTTTGCCGTCATATTTGAACTGTTGCTACTGCTGTTGTATTTTATAGCAATTTTCATGTAGCCTTTTTTAAAATCCTGCTCATTATTATGAATATATCTATTGTTGTTTGTTTCCTTACTGGGGTACATTTCTTTTGTATTAAATCTATTAAACATACGAGTATCTACTGTTAGAATAAAGTATTCGCTTTAAAAATATAATATTAATCTTCAACATACATTTTTTTATACATCTAATAATTTTATTTGCATTTAAACCTGTTACTTCATTTTTTTTTTGTTATGTTTCAAAATAAATTTGGTAAAATTATTTGTTACTGCAGTAGAGATAGATGTCTTCAACAATAGATTGTTGTGTCTTTTGAGTCTCATCTTATACTCTTATACGTATTTATAGATGCATTTGAAAACAAAGTAGATATTTGGTTTTTTTTTCTTTAGCTAAAAGCCTGCCAGCTTTGCAGGGCATATCTTTCATTAAGATTGCAAATATTTTATTTTTTTTCTTAACTGTGTTGCACAGCACCGATGAAGGAATTTGTACGTTTTTATCTTTAATACCCGAATATATTATGATTTAAGTTGGGCGTTGGTTGGTTTCTGCTGCAAGTTATCAATGAATATTTTTAAACCTGAGAGTTTATTGAACTGAGCTGTACATATTAGCACAATATTACTCACTATTTTTTGATTATTCCTAAAATGTTGCAGTAGGGTTTTCAAATATCGCAAGAAAATTATTTTTCACAATTCCAACTCAGTTCAAACTCAGTTTATTTTAGGTTCTTCAAGTTTGTTTAGTTTTAAAAACAGTTAAGTAAAAGAAAAACTTTCCAGCTACTTTTGCTATTCGCAATATTTAGTTTTGAATGTTATAAAAGTAACCAACCATTAATTATTAATTTTCATAAATGCGACTGTGTGTTTATATATAAACATTTACTTTGCCTGAAGAAAAATAGGAAAATATACTCATTTACGCTTCTTTTAGATACATAAGTATGTATACGAGTATATGTAAGTATGAAGAAGTTCATAAAATACCTCTAGTCATATCAATAACTTATAGGATTTCTCTAGAATGACCGCCAACAGACCGTGACTTTTATAAAAATAAAGATAAGAAAGAGAACAAGACATAAAACCACCATAATTTCACACATTTACATAAATAATACATTTAGAATATGGAAGGAATGGGGGAATAAAGAAAACCGCAATCTATAAATAACACCTAACAGGGTTTTCAATTGTGTTATGTTAAAACAACTTTTGTCTTTAAAAGCTTCTAGGGTCTGTTTCAGCTCTGTGTGTTAGGAGTATGAAATTATTCAAGTTGCTGCAATAAATTCGTATTTTAATGCGCTCTTTTGCGTAAATGTCAAATATTTTTCAAATGTTTGTGTTTTTGCAATTATTATTTTTTTTAATTCCGCAAACAAAAATTTACTTTAACTATTTGAACGTAGGGAAATTGGAAAAAACTAATGAAACGTTGCTTTCCTAACATTTTACACACCTTAAATGAAGTTTGGTCATAAATTCTTAAACTTTGTGTAGACCAGTGTATTGTGTAAAAGTATTAAATGGACTTGATATAAAATATTAAAATATCGATTAAAATAATAATATGCAATACGTAGGTATTAAACTCCTGGATTTATGTATATTTCATGCAGTGGAGTGAAGTATAGTCAGATCAAAGGGTCTTCATTACATTTAAATTGCATTTACAATACAATTTAATGTAGTTGAAATAAAGGCCTTGAATTACAATTATACTTCGAAATGTCTCAAAAACACATTACAAGTAATTGTAATTGAAAAGTTCAATTACAAATTACAACTAATTGTAATTAGACAACAAACATTTTTGCATGCGATTTTTATTTTCAAATATAACATTTATTTGAATATATAAAAATATATAGGGTGTTTTCTAAGCCCTAAAAAACTTCAAAAAAATTTTTTAAAAAAAGTTATTTGAAAGATTAACGTACACACGACTTTGAACATGATTTCGAGCACCGCGATTGTTCTTGCCACCGCGGCTGTTCTTGACGAAACGCATTTTGAATGTCAATTTTCTTAATTTTTGAAGAAATAATGTCCAATGATAATGAATGTTCATGATGACTTGCCTAAGTATACTCATCATAAATGCCAAAAAGTGAGCGCAGTATGGTAAATAGTCTTACAGCTAAACGTTTCGTAAGTTCTATCGGGATTTAAAAACACTCTACAATCGTATGTAATTTAAAATTTCCATCATAAATGCCAAAAAGTGAGCGCAGTATGGTAAATAGTCTTACAGCTAAACGTTTCGTAAGTTCTATGTATGTAATTTAAAATTTCCATTACGTGCAATGGTATTAAAAATATTTCAAAATAAAATGATATCATTGACTATTTTATATCACAATTGAGTGCCCTTAATGTTGAGGGGCTGTGGTTCCAATAAGACGATTCAACCTGCCCCACAGCGCGTGCCACACAATTGATTTATTAAAAGAAACGTTCCGTGGACTAATAATTCCTCGTAATTGACACTTAAATTCTCCTCCAAGATCAAGCGATTTAACACCATTAGATAATTTTTATGGGGTTATGCGAATTCTCTGTTCTACGCTGATAAGCCACTCACAATAGACGGCCTCCATTGCTGCAAAAAATTTCACTTCTCGATTGGCTCGGAGGAGCCAGGCGAAGTGACCATATCCCGGAAATTGTATTCAAATTCATGGCATCAGCAATTATCTGTGTTTTCTTTCAAATTAAAGATCTCTATCTCTGAAAAAAGCCCTTTATTTTATTATAAGAAAATGCTCTCCAAATTATTTTGTGATTTACTTTGTATTTCTAATAGAAAAAATAATATGTTCCTAATAATTTGTTTCCAAAACAATTTCTATAAATAAATACACATATATTCGTCAGTTTAGTTTGCTGGTTGCTTCATTATAAGAGTCTGGAAAAGTAGACTGCAGCCATTCATGTCATCCGCTTCTGTTCCATGTTGCGAAATTGTAAAAACACTCAATTGAATAATTTGGAAATTAGCTGTTCTGCATTCCACATGTTTCCTTTTTTACGAAAGAAGACTGTTCAGGCTTCTCATATGCATTTTAAAATTGATTTAATACAAAATTGTCACTTTAACATTTAAATAAAGTTTTAATTGCAGAAAACTTGATTCTAATTCATTCGGAAGTGGAATACAAAACAGCTAAAACATTCGAAAATTTCCAGCATCTAATAAAATATAGCGGATTCGGAATGAATAACAGCAAATCATTTTTGAACGTCTAGGTTTATAACAGTTGTAAAAAAAACACCCTGTTTATATTTATACGAGTATAAAAAAGTTTAAAAGAAAATTACAAATAAAAAACTTTAGTTCATTTATTAGCACAAATCCCGCACTATATCAATTAAAACATATATTTTCTTTTCTTTTACATTTCTAGTTTGAAGATTAAAAGTCATAACTTGGGTTAAAAGATAAAAACGAACATAACAGAGTCGCTTGAAACGGAAGTTTCAACGTCGTCAGTAAAAGGTTAAACACGAAGATCAATTTCATATCAACTTCCCCCGTTTATTTTTAAATAAATCGTCACCATTGCTCCCACACCGATCATCAACTCTATAAACAACACCATGAACGGCCAGAGTTATGAGTTAAATCATACAAATGGCGATATAATATCACAAAACCAACAGAAGGGTTGGTGGACCATTGGTCTGATCAATGGCCAGCATCGCTATATGACGGCCGAAACATTTGGTTTCAAGTTGAATGCTAACGGTGCCAGTTTGAAAAAGAAGCAGTTATGGACGCTAGAGCCATCCAATACTGGCGAAAGTAAGTATTAATAATAAAATAAAATACATAAAATTATTATAACAGTTTCTTTCATTCATTGGAAACCAAAGAAGAGACAAGCAAGCTGTAATAAATAGGAGAAACATAATACATAATAACTCTTTTATTTGCACTGCTGCGTTTGTGTATTCACCAGACATTGACCATGATTTACGATCGAACATTCTTTTTTTACAGCAGAACAAAATGTTCGCTCTGTTACTAATATATTTTTAACACAAGAACTCTTCTATTTGCACGAATGCATAATGAAATTATGGCCAAGATCATCTGCATACATTGAAGTAATTTTTTTTTATATTCACATGTTTGTTACCGTTTTTCTAAACTATTAATTTTCAACTTCTTCGCGTTATATGAGGATTTATTTTTGTTTAACATTAAAAAAGATGGTTTTAAATTTTGTGTAAACATGTGACTGAACAACTAGCACGAATCATCATGTGGCAAGACTTTTTTGTATAAAGTTGAAGTCATATAAAATATCACATTAAAGACATGTTTAACATTTTCATATTTGCAATGTAAGCTCAAGATTAAAAAAAAAACGTGTAGCTGCTAACTACTGATCACTATTTTGTATTGATATTGATCTTATGGAAATTTGAACTAACTGTGAAAATTAAATGCGTGTGCTTTTAGTTTAATCGGCTGCTTAAAATGTTAATGTTCGTCTCTTACATCTTATAATCTTCTTCCAAGAACAAACGATAAAATCTTTAAATGTGTGACATTGATCCTTTAGTTTTGTATTGTCTTAAAATTGAAAATTAACACATAACGAAAATCCCGTTTGACGATTCGACATGATGAATCTATTTAACTGTGACTTGTTCAGTAGGAATAAATAACATTTCCGCTTATTTTCCAAATTCCAATAATATAACCTAAAGAAATTCATTCATTGCTCATATGAATGAACATAAATCCTGTTTAGATATACAACTTATCTGCTCAATTAGGGAATTTAAGCAATTAAGGCCATGATTGAGCTCAATTTATCATACAAGAGTTCATTCAATAAATTGAGTCAAATTCCCAATACAACTCTGGTGAGGTATGTTAAATGAGCAGAAAAGACTCGGTACAATGACAAAATCAAGGGGACTGCATCATCAATACAACCACATTTTATTGCTCATGAGAGTTGTCAAAATATATGTATAAAAAATTATAATAAGAATAAAAACGAATGGCGGGTGAAATTGGCGGTTATCAAATTTTTTAGCGAAAAAAGGGGTTTTAAAAATAAAAAATATCCTTTAAAGCCGAATTTCTCTCCATATTCTAAAAGTTTTCACGAACAAAATGAAAACATTCCCCGCTAACAAATGCTAATTAAGTAAGCTAAATTGCATATGTGCGAACACCAAAGTCCTGTAACTTCACCTAAAATTTAATTGCCTCCATTATGGTGCATGTCTGAAGACAGTATTATTTGTTTTTATTTTATTAAATCTTTATAAAAGAAATTTGTAGTAAGTATTTAATTCTTATTTCTAAAAAGAGTTGAGAAAACGGATCCTTGGACCGTGTACTTTAAACGTTCTATCTGCCTGTAAAACAGGTCTTCAGAAGTTTGTCGAAGTTTTCAGAAAGACCTTGAGTTATTTTAGTGAGTAGTTCATCATGCCAGACTTTATCAAACGCCTTTGAAAGGTATCAATAAATAAAACTCAACAGTCTCGACGATCTAATAACGGTGATAATTCTATGGACTTGCTCAAAACCAAACTGATGGTGCGTCATAATGTTTTGCTCATTAAGATAAGGTTTTAAACACGAATTTTATCAATTAACTTTGATAAAGTTGACAGTCGCTTAATGGGCCTGTATCACGTAATTTGACTTGAGTCCTTTCTCATTTAGGGATCGAAACAATTTCAGATATTTTCTCAGAATATGAGATAAAGCCAACTCGCGACATGGCATTGAATGTAAATAATATAATTCTCACAGCAGACGTAGGTAAGTTTCTTATCATTACAGCTTGCCACAGGCTACCCGTATTTTTCGTTGGATACAAGTTTATTAAATAGCTTACGATAGCGGACTCATATTTCTGCCTCACTTTAATACAAAAGATTTTCTAGCATAAGCCCATTTCGGTCGTTATGTGTGGGGAACGATTATTTTGCCAATGCCTTTTAAGCTAATGGTGAAAAAGAAAGCAATCTATTATAGTCCAGTTTCACCTTTCCCCTAATAAGTTTTTATAGAACTGACGTATCACTGAAAAGGCTGCAAAAATCACAAGATTTACAAACAGAAATCTTCAAATCTCTATGCAGTTGTATCTGATGCTATTTTGCAAAGCAATCGAGATATTCGAATGAGCTATTCTTCATATGTTGCGTTTTAGCAACATGTATAACATCGTCTGTGTTTAACATTTCCTTAAAAAAAATATTCTCATTGGATTAATTATAAATAATTTTTATTAAAATTTATGGCGCAGAGCCACGGAGAGAAAAAATGGTATATTTTCCTAGCAAAATGTTTTGCAATGAAATTCAAAATTGTTTGTTTCATTTAAAATATTTCACTTTAAAAAGATTAAGCTCGCTTGTTGCGCTCCTGATACTGAAGTATGCATTTATGCATACGAGGAATTGAAATGTGAATATAAATTCACATCGTGAATAAAAAGAAAATATGCTAGTCTCTACAATATTTAAGTTAAGTGTCAATTTAACATTCCAAGTACGTGTGTAGTTTGCAAACGTTTCACCAGGATGCAACAAATAAAATGTCAACAGCATTAGCCTTCCGTGTAAATATGACAAGAAAGCAGAAGACCTTTTTAATTCAAAAAAAAAATACAAAACACAATTTAAGGGTGTTTGTTAACGCAAGATATTATCTACCAAGTTAAACTAATTTCACTGCATTAAGTCCTTTCGTGTTTTATTCAATTTGAAATGCCTATGCATGTAAAAAAGCACCCTTTTTACAAGAGCAATAAACAACGACTGTAGCAAACTACTTTAAACGCACTTCACAAACACGGAAAGAGATTGATAATGGGCAATGAAACTCATCTTTATTTTCATCTTGTCTGTAAATTTTCATAAATTTAAGATGAATTGTAATGATTCAAGTGGTTGAATGTTTAAACTCAACTAAAATAAGTCAGTCATTCTGTCAGTAGTGAAGTGTAATTGACACGCTTATGCATTTAAATTAAAGATTTTTGTTGAAGAGTGTTATTGTTGATTAATATTGTCGCAGCAAAAATCAGGGTAGAGCACACACAAAATTAAAACATTAAATTAAATGCTTGATATTGTTGTTGTTCATTTTAAAGTTTAATACACTTAACCCTATAGTGGCGTTTCTAGCTATTGGACATTGTTTTTATGTGAGTGGTTTTGGTTACGTCAACAAAAAAAAAACTATAGCATTTAAAGGAAGATAAGTTTCAAATGGTTTATTTTTATGACATATAGCACAGCTCGACTATTAGCCGTTGAGTTATGCAAAACCGCTAATTTACTCTATAAAGTTGGAGACTATTGACGGCTAAGAGAAGACCTTATTTACGCGTTATTGCTGATAAGCATTTTGACGGTATGCTCAAACTTAAGTAGGGAGATCAGATCATAGCATTTGCATGGCATGCTATGAAGACCTTTACTATATCTATAGCCCTCAAACAAGACCATAGTTACGAAATGAAATTGTTTGAGAATCGAAAAATTTTTGTGGGAAATCCGTCAAAATGGTCAAAAATTCTTTATTGAATTGTCAAAAAAATCATCATTGTAAGAGCACAATTTTTTTTTAACAGAATTCCATTTTTAATAAAATATAATTTTTGTTCTTTCAATGTTTTTCAAATGAACTTTTATATATTTTTTTAGTTAATTCAGTGAAAGGGACCTGTGACTATAAAATGTAAACACATATTAAAAGTTACATACATACATGAAAAAAATTTATTAAATAATACTAGTTAAGTCATATGTGCTGCTTTCACCGGTTACAGAAATGATATACTCCCTTCGCACCATTCCCATATGATTTTGTATAACTTTAGAGAACAAATATTTTTTTCTTAGTTAAATAGAACATGTTTCTTTTAACTTTTAATATATTTTTATTCAAAAAACTTAAACATACTTTAAAAAATTAGCTAAAGTAAAGAAAATTATTTGTGAAATTATTTTGAATTAGCTTTAAAATGCTTATTTCTGTCTCTTCGGATTCTTATAAATCGTCTGCTATTGGCGCCAACAATAATCTGTGGGTATTGTAACTAAATCCCTCCCCTTATATCGAGTTTCCATTTGGAGCATGTCCTGGTGTAACATCTACCCGTGTTCATTTGAGACTTATCCCAAATCATGTGCAAAATAACTACATATTGTAACTTATTTATGTATATTTCATAATTTTATCTTTTAAATTTACTTTAAAAAGGTACGGCCAGACGAGGCAAATATTTGACGGAGCAATTGTTCGTTATATTACACAGGTTTCTGCTCAACATAATAATTTAATTTTTACCTTATAGTTTTGGGGCCTTCCAGAACCAAATAAATAAATAAATAAGCTCATTTTATACAATATGTCAAATATTTGTTCCGTCTGATCATACCTTAAGTCCTTAATATCTTCAAAGTATATTGTATAAATGAAGCTGCAAATGTGCTAATTTTAAAGAACACAACATTATTATTAATTATTAATTATTAATTATTAATTAATATGAATAATTTATTCAAGCTTAAGTTCCGTTATTATTCTTATACTTAAGTTTTGAACACTAGCGGAATGGAATACATGAATTTTTTGTGTCACTGAACACGTCATCTCAGCATTCTCCGTATCTTTGAATCATTAGACAATTAGACACTAATCAGTGTCTATTGCATGCAAACATCATCTATTTAACCCACCTAATGCTGATGAAAATTTAATAGGAGCATCTTCTCATATTTTCGATCATTTTTCTGTTTGGTTAGAACGAAGTTTGCCCCCACTGTAACCTTTTACTTCTTGTATTCCTTATCGTACTCTTTCTCACATTTACTTAAATCCAGCTCTCAGCTAGCATTATCATTAATTAATTATTATTAATTATATATTTTTGATAAATATTGATTCAGTTTTACAAATGTATACATGCGATAAAATGAGGTTATGTTTATTTATTGTGAGAAGAGTTGCGACATATTAGAATAGAGCGAAACGCCAATACGTTGCTTAGTTCCTTCTACACATTTTACAAACATATTTTAATTTTACATATAACTTTTTTCCAACATTAATGCTTAATGTTGGTTTGCTTTCAGGTGTTATCTATCTTAGATCTCATCTCAATAAATATCTGTCGGTGGACACATTTGGAAATGTTTTGTGTGAAAGTGATGAACGTGACGCTGGTAGCCGGTTTCAAATTAGCATTGCTGAGGACGGAACCGGTCGTTGGGCCCTGAAGAATGAATCGCGCGGTTATTTCCTAGGTGGCACACCAGACAAGTTGGTTTGCACTGCTAAAACACCAAGCTCGGGAGAATTCTGGACAGTACATTTGGCAGCCAGACCACAAGTTAATTTGCGTTCAATTGGGCGCAAGCGATTTGCTCATTTATCAGAGTCTCAAGATGAGATCCATGTAGATGCCAACATACCTTGGGGTGAGGATACCCTTTTCACATTGGAGTTCCGTCAGGAAGAGGGTGGCCGCTACGCCTTGCATACGTGTAATAATAAGTAAGTTGATCAATAAATTATGTGAACATTTTTAACTAACGATTGCATTTGTCATTTTGCTTTGTAGATATTTGAATGCGAATGGTAAACTGCAAACCCTTTGTAATGAGGATTGCTTATTTAGTGCTGAGTATCATGGTGGTCATTTGGCTTTAAGAGACAGGTAGGTTGAATTATTTTATATAAGTATAAGAAGAAACACGCGTTAACAATTTCTTATAATTATTATAGACAGGGGCAATATCTTTCGCCTATAGGCTCAAAGGCTGTGCTTAAATCCCGTTCATCTACTGTTACGCGTGATGAATTATTCTCTTTGGAAGATTCTTTGCCTCAAGCGTCTTTCATTGCCGCCATGAACTTACGTTATGTCTCTGTGAAACAAGGTGTCGATGTAACAGCCAATCAAGATGAAATTGGTGAGAATGAAACATTCCAACTGGAATTCGATTGGTCGGCTCATCGTTGGGCTCTGAGAACTACCCAAGATCGTTACTGGAGCCTTTCGGCTGGTGGAGGAATTCAAGCTACTGGCAACAGACGTTGCGCCGATGCCCTCTTTGAATTAATATGGCATGGCGATGGCTCTTTATCCTTCCGTGCTAATAACGGCAAATTTTTGGCCACCAAACGTTCGGGGCATCTATTTGCCACCTCCGAATCTATTGAAGATATCACAAAATTCTATTTCTATTTAATTAATAGGTAAGTGATTCTAATACACAAAAAATATTCAAAAACAATAAAGCAAATTCTTTTTATTTAGACCAATACTCGTACTTAAATGTGAACAAGGCTTTGTGGGATATCGGCAGCCCGGTAATACCAAATTAGAATGCAATAAAGCAACTTATGAGACCATATTGGTGGAAAAAGCCCAAAAAGGTTTAGTTTACTTTAAAGGACACAGCGGCAAATACTGGCGTATCGATGGCGAAGGTATTTCCGTAGACTCAGATGGCCCAGCCGATGGTTTCTATTTGGAATTACGTGAACCTACTAGAATTTGCATTAGGTGAGCTTTTTTTACTAACCTTCCAATTACCTGGTATTTATTAAAAACTTACTGTTATAGATCGAAAAATGGCAAATATTTGGGTGCCACTAAAAATGGTGCTTTTAAACTATTAGATGATGGCACTGATGCGGCAACACAGTGGGAATTCTAAATTAAATTTCAACTATGCGGGAAGCTTGCAAGATATTTTCTTAAATATTATTTATTCATTTAAGCCAACAAGAAAGAGTTTAGTACTAAAGAAACTCTCTATTATAAAGTAATATTTACTACATTTAATGTATAACTATATTCTATAAAAACATATTTCTACTGAAATGAATATTTTTTCATAACATGGAAATATAAAGCGGAAGTTTTTGCTGAAACCTTAAGAAAAATACAAATAAAAAATCAGTTTTAAACTAAAACGCACAAAAAAATTTTGTAATTTTATAATAAAAATAAAAAAAAAAAACATAAACTACAACAAAAATATTAAAGAAAAATAAATTGAAAATGCCAATAATTAGCGATTCCTTCCGTTGCTTAATTATAATTGAAATTATATACAAAAAGCAGTGAGTGAAAATCTAATCTTATGCGTATTTTACAATTTTTAAACAAATATTTTATAACATTTTTCTTTTAAATGAATGAAACAAACTTACATACATATTGAACGCTTTTTAGCATATTTTTTTAACATTAAAGAAAACCCAATTAAATCATTGAAAATGCAAACATATGCGAACAACTACTCTAAAACACAAGGAGGAGAGTATATTTTGTACTAAAATGTACTTTTAAAATACATACCTTATTCCTATTTAATACAAAGAGAAAATCATTAAACCTTTTTTTATAAATTTAAAATTAAATCATTTAAACGATTGTATGAAAAATCATCAGTAGTTTTTAAGCTTTTATACCCCCATATCCACTCATATATATCTCTCGAAATGATCTAAGTTTTTGTTAACTTAATTTCGTGTCGCCCTTTAAAGAATTTCCAAATTATAAAAAGGCAAAGCATAATATTTTTATAATTTTATCATCTACATTTGTTATTTACTTCGCAATATAAAAATTGTTTATTTATATTTTTTATTTCAATTACACATACATACATACTTCATATATTTTTACCCAAACTAGTAAAATCGGTGCGAATTTTTGCTAATACATAAATGCTAATTTTTTGCTTAAGACACTTGAAAAAATTATATAAATTATGATTAAAGTATTTTTATTATTTATCGAATTTCTTATTTATAATATTTTAAAATCAATAAAAAAGCAACAAATTAAATGAATCATTATTTAATTATATGTGAAACTAAATGATAAACAATATCATTACTATCAAATAAAGAATTAATTATTATGATTACTGTATTCATAACCTCAATATCAGCTTGGCATTTTGTTTTTGGGCATCTTAATATGACAGAAAATTACAAATTTTGGTTAAGTATTGGACTGGAGCAACGGGAAGTTATTTCTTGTTATTTGAGGTGTTAAATTCGAATCTACACTCGGATTCTTCATTAGTTATAGTTTCATAGATTCACCGTTAAATTAACAGGAAGCAGTTGCACAACGGAACTGGAAAGCGGTTTGTTCCATTCACTTAAATAAAAAATTCAGAATTCAACAACAATATAATTTTAAAGCCGCACCAACATTGTGTTGCTCAGTAGTTTTAGAGATATTGTAGAACTCGAGACAAAATAAATGTTGTCGTTATTATATTATAAAAAATAAAGGGAAATTGCATTAATTTTCTACTAGCATATTAGGTAAATAAGTTCCGGATTATAATTGCCATTTAGTTATACTACTAACATTGTATTTAAATCTGCTTATTAGTTTCACAGCTATTAAGAAAATTGTGTAAAAAAAATTTGATGCATAATTAAAAACAGTTTTGATTTAAAAAAATCGAAAATAGAAAAATCTTACTTTTTTCTATGGGCTTTATAACTTTCAAACAAAGCGAGCCATATTTCATTAAAATCGCTGTACAGCTTTTGATTTTATTCAGTATTGAGTGCAGATACATACCTATCCGCGGAAAGTGTGTGGCATTAGTTTTAAACAAAATTCCTAAAGTAGAATTTTATTCAAATGTTGGCCGTAACTACGCTGTCGGTACTCCATTACGAGGGTTAAATTTTCGTTAACTTCTTCTAACATTGCTACCGTTAGTGGTGTTTCATGATCTAGGCGGTTAAGTGACTCTTTCCATCATAAATTGTCATACAATACTAGTGTTGTAAAAACCGGTTTTTATCTATTTTCTCTTTTTGTTTAAGCCGGTTGTTGAAAAGTCGCAGTATTCGGCATTTTCGAATATATATTTACATAAATCACATATATGCCCTTTTTCGCTACCGTATTTAAATCGCGTACGCAATAGTTTTTAATGTTTAATCATTGAATTATGAAGGACAGCATAAAGAAAAATTTGCAATTAGTAAATTTACGGATTTAAAATGTTTTAAAACATTTGAAGCTGAGCTTAGTATCACAAGGTTACTTTGTAATAGTACTTCCACATCTCAAGCAATTAAACCAAAAACAGCCAGAAGTAATTCCTCACATTTCACAAAAACCGAGACAATAACTGGTTTAAGGCAATATGCTATCTATCAACTGCTTCATTAACTAGTTATACTATCGGCCATGTTCCGACACTCGCAGCTCACACAAAATTTCGCATGTGAGGTGTTCTGTAACTCGCATTCGCAAGAGTTGTGGCGAGTTCTAGTCGCAAGAGTATACTGAAGTGAACTGCTGTATTTAAACTAAACTAGTTTTAAAAGGAACTACAAAGTTATGAATAAATTAAATTAATAGTGTGTTCTTTTTATTTTAGTCAAAACTAATGACATTTTGTAACAAATGTTTTCTAAAAACATGAAATTTAAACAGCTGATACGAGTCATCTTTGAAAAATATACGCAGCTAGTGCTGTAATTAATTTAAATGAAATCGGATTTAGAATGTTTCGAAGCTAGCTTTAAAAATTTAGAAGACGAGCTCAATAAAAAAATTGAAATTTAAATGAAGGCTTTGACTATTGAAACCCATATCCTAAAAGATATAAGAAATTAAATCAGTTAAAACAATCAGCTATACGCAGCAGTTAATTAACAATTAATCCAACATCCGCAAAAGTGAACGTGTTTTTTCGGTAAGCTCAACAATAAAAACATGATTCCGAAATCGTGTGTCCTCTACTACGTTTGTACATAAATTTTGTTCTATTTTTAAAATACATTTCTAACAAAAATAACCAAAATAAATTATTTTTTAAATGCATATAGACAGAAGTCTTCACACATGGTGGCTTACATTTTGAAATTAAGTTCAGTTTAACGCTCAGACTGAAATGAGTACAAATTTGAGCTTATTTTTTCTGTTGAAAACATTTATAAAAAGTAGATGAATTAAAATTATATATAACTTTATTAATGAGGAAAAACCAAAAAACCCGGATATTAGAACCGGGTTTTAAATAAAACAAACCCAAAACCAGCTTTCTAAAATGTGCGATTTTTAAACAATTCGATTGTCGGATTTTTGAAAAGTTCGAGTAGTTGATAACTCGAAGCAGTAATAAATAAAAAGAAGATGACAGTATGATCCCAGTCACGGGTCATCTGTGAAAAAAAAAATACTAAAATATTGTTCTGTCGTATTTTCATGTTATCATTATGAAACCTATGACTTTATGACAGTTTGTGAATTCGTTAGAAATATATTCGATTCATTCTATTTGTTTTTTTTTTCAGCAAAGTAAATTTGCCTTGTTTTCTCCCTGTATGAAAATATCCCGACAATAATCCCGCTTTTAGGGATATTAAAAATCCCATTTTTCATATTTAATAATAAAAAACTATTTATTACATACACACATACATACAAAATTGAACTAATACAATTATGTTTGAATGGCACTACATTATTTTATTGCACGGGTCTTAAAGCATGAGTAAAGAAAGATTTCTCTTCTGCCAGGCCACGTTTGATAATGTGTGGTATAGTTTTGGGCACCATAGTAATACAATCAATGATGGGGCACACGGATACACACAGAGTACAACCAGTACAGTCGTCGTTAACGTGTGCAGTATGAGTAACCGGATCAAATTCAATAGCCTGATAGCCTGAATCGTTACAGGTCATATAACACTTACCACAGTTTATGCACAAATCCTGGAATATAAAGAATTATGATAACATTAGTACATGTTCAAAATGAATTAAATGGACAACCTACATCATCAATTAGAGCTACTTTTTGTTGCTTGTTATCTAAATTCTTGTAAGTGCCGATAAAAGGCAATGCTCTTCCTATTATATCTTTAAGCTTAGGAGCTGGTTGTGTTACTTGAACGCCATTTTGAGGTTTGATATCGATATCATCGCTATTTACCGTCCACATCGGTCCCTTTTTCTGCCGCAAAATTGAAAGTTTTTCTTCTCTTTCTTTTAAATAAGGTCCAAAGAACCCTAAAGTCTAACGCCCAAAAAAAAAAAAATTTAAATATTTTTACAGCTCACAAAAATTCAACTCTCACCTTATTGCCTTCACCAGTTAAATGCCTGACAGGCTTGCCCTTTTGATGTTTAGGCGTTGGCGGCGATTGTCCATCCCAGAAAAGAGCATTGCTTGGTGGAGGATTCGATTTTAGATACAGCAAAGTTTTCAGACTGGTGCAGTAGTCATCGATTAGTGTGAAATCTTGATTTTGAACAGAAGAGCAAACTTGCAAAACTGTTGCACCAGCATGCAAGAATTGTAAAGCTACTTCTCCCGAATCAATGCCACCAATGCCCAAAATTGGAAAGCCAGGTAATTTTTTGGCTATAGAAGATATAGCCTTTAAAGCCATTGGTCTTGTAGCATTGCCGGATACACCTCCATAAGTTGTTTTCTTCTCAGCACCAACAGCTGGCCAGGGTGAAGCGTCAACCTTGAGACTCATTAAGCCTTGCACAGTGTTTATTGCTGAAACCCCATCTGCTTGGCCCTTTTGAGCTGCCATAGCTATAGCCACAATATCCGTAATATTCGGCGTTAATTTCACAAAGAAAGGAATTTTCACAGCTTTTCGTACCCACTTGGATATATTTTCCACTAAAACAGGATCCTGACCACAGGCTAAACCCATACCAGACTCTCCCATACCATGTGGGCAAGATAAATTCAATTCCAAAGCATCTGAACCACAAGCTTCAGCTTTGGTCGCCAATTCTCGCCAATCGGCTTCATCATATTGACACATTATGCTGGCAATTATGACTTTTGTAGGGAAGTCTTTCTTCAATTCCGCTATGGCCTTGAACCAATACTCTGCCTTTTTTTCAGAGATCAATTCGATATTTAAAAAGGAGCCTTGTTGCGGTCCATAGTTGTAGCCGGAAGTGGTACCTCTAACGATGCGAGGAGAAACATTTGTGACCAAATCCTTGTCCAGACCAAAAGTTTTCGTGACTACGAAACCCCAGCCCTGTTCAAAAGCTCTTCTAATCATAGCGGCGCTTGTAGTGGGTGGAGCTGAGGCTAAGCCAAAAGGATTTTCAAACTTAATGCCACACATTTCCACGGATATATCAACATTATCAACCTCGGTATGAAACAAAGGCAACTCAGGAGTCGTATCCAAAGGTAAACCTTCCAAATAACAATGCATACTCCAGGCAGCAATTTTACCATCATTTACCGACTCCACAGTAGTATCAGCAGAGCCTGCTAAATCACCTCCACAAAATACCTGAGGTACAGAAGTTTGCAAAGTCTTTGAATTGAGTTTGGGCATATTCCATTTATCCAATTCTACAGGCGCCATCCCAAGGATCACCTCGCGGTCATATAGAGCTGACCCAAAAGCTGCTATAACAAAGTTGGCCTTCAATTTTAAAGTTTGTCCTTCATCCTCCACCCAGTGGTCATTCTCATCCTGTTCGGTACGACAGAACACCATGCCTTCAATCCTTTTATCCTTAACCACTACCTTGCGTGGTGAGAGATAAGGTAAAAACTCACATTTTTCTTCTCTAGCCAATTCGACTTCCTCATGTACAGCGCGTATGCCGGAAGAGCCCTTACGGAACACGACAAACACACGTTTTGCACCGCATCTAAGGGCTGAGGTGGCACAATCGAAAGCCGTGTCACCTGCTCCCAACACAATAACATTGCCATATAATTGGGGTAAAGCACGATTGGCCTTGCAAGAGCAAAGGCCAGGTTTGGAGCCATTAGCCACCTTAGGAAGAAAACTTTTGGAGGTGTAGAAACCCATAGATTCATCTAAGTCCTTAAAGATGGGATTAAGTTTAGCTTCTGGCAGTCCAATGCCCAAGAACACTACATGATCGGTGGCAAGTAGATGCTAAAAGTAGAAGGAAAATATAATGTATAAAATTTAAATATTTTGAATTCGATCTTGAATTTAATATATAATTTACCTTTACAGTTATGTCCTTGGTGGAAAGAGCTCGATTGGTTTCAATCTTGATTCCCAAGTCTTTTACAAGTTCTATTTCAAAATTGACCACATCCACTGGCAACCTATATTGAGGAATTTCCGAAGAACTCAAGCCGCCCATATAAGAGCGCTTTTCATAAATTGTTATATTCTTATAACCCAAACGCCCTAAAAATGTGGCACAAGATAACGATGCAGGTCCACCTCCTAACAATGCAATTTTCTTCTCCAATTGCTTGGGAGCCTTAATGCCCGGTGGCACAATCTGCTTAATACCCATTTGCTTAAAGACTTCAGTGGCATATTGCTGCAAACCTCCAATATTAATTGCACCCTCTTCGGTGGCTTGCAGATTGCAACCACCCACACACAAGTCACTAGTTGGACACACCATGCCACAGGTTAAGCCCAAGGGATTGTCGGAAAATATTGCTTTGGCAGAGCCATAGTAATTTTTGTTAGCGATACTCGTAATAAAACTCTTAATATCCAATTGTGTGGGACATGATTTCTGGCAGGGGGCATCAGCGCATTTCAAGCATCTGGCTGCTTCTTTAAGAGCCGCTCTTTCAGAGAGGGTTGTGTGCTTAATATCATCAAAGTTCTGATTAAGTTTGGGACCAGACTGGATATGTAAAAAAATTTTTAGGAGACGTTACAAAAAAAATGTTATGAAGGGAAGTACACTGGCGAACATAAATGTAACAGAGTGAACGACTATTTAAAATTAAACATTACACTCTTGTTTAAAGAAAATAAAAATAATTTTTGTGATGAAAAATATCAGTCGTCGTAAAGAATTTGTTCAATCTCACGTACACTGGACTCAGGCCGACTGAAGCAGACTAAATATATTATGATATATAAACTGATATATTTATATTCTTAAGCCATATAGTCCGATGAGATAAAAATGAATCGTTTGGAGTTGAATGATCGAGCTTCGAACTCGTCCAAAGACCCAAATACTCTTAAGTCAATTTTACAAAATAATGTGTCAGTTGCAATAGAAAAACTGGTCTTGCTTCGGAAAAACTCGTCTTGTTTCAGCATGACAATGACCCGCCAAAATCGAAAAAAATGGGTTGAATAATCAACCATTTCACACAATGAAATGACCAGTAAAATCGCACGATCACTAGAAAATTTTTGGAGTCATATTAAAACACAACTTCCCAAGCTCCGAGCGGCATTAATGAACTTCGGGAAAAAGTGAAAATTGTTTGGTAAACGCTTACTTATCGAATGGTGAATCGTATGCCTTAGCGTGTAGAAGCTGTAAAGAAGCTAAAGATTACGGAAGTATATATTAAAAATATGTTCTCCTTTAAAAAATGAACTGACTCGTGTTTTATTTATTCTAATGTATAAATCTCTTTTTAATTTTTTATACTTAAGAAAACAATAATTAAATCACGTAAAATATATATTTTTTAAATTTATTGTCATTGTTCGTCAGTGTATCTTGAACGCTGATAATATTTGTCTGATTTTTAAAATCACCGAGTTCATATACTTACAGCACAACTGCGATCTTGATTACGTTTCCAATGTTTCTTGTTTAATTTCGTTTCAGTAGTCGGCGTCACAGTACATTTAGTTTTCACTCTGGGATTTAAACTTAAAAGGTTCTAAAACGAATATTTTCAATGAATTTACATACTCGTATGTATGTAGCTGTGAATTTACCTCAATGTCTGGCAAATCTTTGCTTAATAAGGCTCCTGCCGCTTCCGCTGCCGCTGCTGGTGGGCTCATGTTTGGTCTTCCTTTGTTTTTTTTTTGTATTTAAAACTAAAAAACAAACAAAACAATTTATTTACGTTTTGCTACTTTTTAATAAACAATTTCATGAAGCCTGTGGTGTTGTATATGTAATAAATGTTACATACACATACAATAAGTTTGTGTGGATGTTTGTATGTAAGTGTGTGTGTGTTTGTTTTAAGTTAAATTTTGATAACTTCTTTATCGGTGAATAGTCAAGCGATATAAATTTATAATCTTGTAATTTTTGATGGCTTCTGGAAGTCTACGAAATATATTTACGGGTCTTCCAATTATTTTAATCTCTTGAATATGACTGAAGCGTTATCGCTTTAAATGCCAAAGTCAACATTATTGTTTTGAAAGCACTTTTTTTTTAACAGATAACAAATTTTCCCAAGCGTTTTGTGTATTAAAAAAAAATATTGTAGAGAACACATATTTTAAATAATTTAAAGATCTAACAGCTAAGGGGCGAGTTTTAATTAACATAAATACGATTATTCGAATATTAAATCTCCAAAATGTATCGCGAATATAAATGCGTTCATTAGAGTAGGTCGCTTCCCATACAAAAAAAAAAGGCAGTACCCGTCACTGACTAGAATAAAAGATATTTCAATCACAATTCTTTAACGCCCATTATAATCTTTTCCACGCCCCTGGAGTTAGCACTTTTGGTTTTTTATATTGTGTCACCCTCTTAAGTCCGATCACAAAATATAGCTTATCGTTGTTAAGGCTAATGGAGTGGGAAGGATGCGAGCCATCAGGATTCGAATTCAGAATTCAACATCCGATTAAAAAACCACCAAAGACCATAAACACCGATACATGGTTTGATCGAACTTAAGATGTTGACAAAATATAAGAACTAAAAGTGCTGAGTGCAGGGGCGTGAAAAAATCTTATTGACGTTTTAGAATCTTCAATGAAAATCTTCCATCCTAGTGGGTGAATAGTGCAACTTTTTTGACCACCCCTTTTTATAACAAGATAAAAAAAAATATCGACAATTTAGGTCTGTTAATCTGCCGGCATTTTTATAAAAGTTAAGCTCAGTTGTGGACCCTGTGATGTGACCGATATTTCCGATTTTGGAATATGTTTTTTATGTTTTCTTTATGTGTACGAAATGTGTCTTTTTTTAGTTCTAGAGATAGACTTGAAATGACCTGTTTAGCGCTGTAGCTATGCTATTGGTGGAAGTTTTTTATAATGGCTTGATCTAGTTGTTCCTCTCTGTTAATGGAATAGGGTGGACAACTAAGTCATGCCTTATTTTGTATTTATTATTCTTTTTGGAACAAATTTACAACTAATCGTTTGCTGTAAGGATCTTGTCCCCACTATTCTTATGTTTAATTATTTTTGGTCTCTGCTATTGATAACTCCCTTCAGCACATATTTAACCTAATTGCTTGTATTAAACAAATCGGAAAAAATAAATCGGATTTTTGATCAGGGATAACATTAAATATGAAAACAGCCTATTCTTATGTGCGGGTTTATGTATATTGAACTTGAATTTCGATGTTTTTTATTTATTTAAATAAATATATATAATGATATTTGATCTGATTTCTTTCACAAGTAAATGATGACTTATGTCACTTACTGTACATATAATTGCTTTTACTTTGCTGTGCGTAAATTAACAACGAATTTGTTCTTAATACAATTAATAAATTGTTCTCATTTCGCACCTTTATTAGAAAAATATTTGAATTGAAATTTTGAATTAATAAATTTAATAAAATAAATTTACTTATCAGCAATAAAGCAATGCATACGAGTATCGTATATGCACCTACACACTTTTGTAATATTATGATGGTCGGTCGTATTAAATAAAAATTAGAATTACACGGAAAACTGAAATACTAAACTTTTATAATTGTTTGTTTTTTTGGTTTGTTGGACAGACACATTTCAATTTGCCAAGATAATACAAAAAATATCAGCTATAAAGCTTCGTTACAAATACTACAGCAAGCACCAACCTTTAGTTGTTAAAATATATGATTATGTTACAATATACATACATATGTAAGTAAGTATATTATATATTTAATTTTTTCTTAATAAATTTGTTCACAATTTTTGTTTGGAAAAGATACGAATACGAAAGTTTGGTTCTCTACACAGCAAGCGACAAAATTAAACTAATCGATCGTTTTTGTAGAACTAAATTTAATGTACATTCGATTGGATAGATGCGTTAGAAATGAGCGAGAGCTTTGATAATTGCTATTGACGCAGTTGGCCATTCAGCCAGTCTTACAGTAATGCGTAGTTAACCTCATTGTCAGACTCCATATAAAAACAACACAAAACAAAACGTAAGCACTCTCGTTGCTAATGCATCTACGATAAGACATATTTTAAAAGATAGATTATTCTTAAACTCGTATTATTCTCTCAAAAAGTATTTTTATGTTTTTCTTTTTGTTTTATATTCAGTGCTGTCAAATGGCCGTCTTGAAAACAATTGTTTGTAGTAAGAAGGAATAGAGCAATCAGTCTCAGCTCGGAAGAAATCCAATAAGGGAAACTCATTTCTTACTGGATCCGTTACATCACAATCAGGAAGATCGCCAGTGAACGCTGTTGATAGAGGGACGATATACTCATATAACCTTCGACAACACATCGCATGACGTAATTGACAGGGCGTTGGATAGAAAAGAAATTTTTTTAATTATTTGCAGCTGGAAATTGGTCATCGATAAATTCGCAGAAAAGCGCAATAGCCTTAGTTTCCGACATGTCTACGCCGATGGTAAAGATGCAGCAAGCTACAATATTATGCATAGAAAGAGAGTTAGAAATCAACTTGGAAAAACCATAATTGCACTATTTACAAGAAAGGAGAACTCACAGAATTAAGGAGCCACTATTAAGTTCTCAGCTGATGTGAAATATTTGGGAGTCACGCTTAATAAGTTCCTTACATGAAATCACCACCTTCCATATACGCCTGCCAAAGACTTTTTGAAAAAAATGTGGGGACTAAAATCAAGAATGTTCTATTGGGCTCTTATCACGAAAGTAGAACAGGTCACAGCAAGAGTTTGACATTTTTGTATCGATCACTATAGCAATGGAAACATGCCCGCCTTACGTCCTGAGTGGGATGCCGCACATACCCCCCTTACATAATCTATGAGTATGAGGAAACATGCCAAAGTACACTAGGGTCGCAGAGCGTTTCCATACAAAAACTCTTCGAGATTGACACGTACATTATGCTATCTGATCACTTAAAGCCGTCTTCAGTGTGGCAAAGGAACTATACAAGCATTTGAGAGCTGAAAATGTTTTCACGACCCGGTAATGATGTTTGAAAGTACGTGTAATCATGTGTTAAGCGTTTTTACGTACAAAATTGCGAATTATCATCATAATAATTTTAAAGAGACATCTTAGTTAAAAATAATAAGATTAAATGCCTGTTTTATATAATCGTAGTAGTGTTATAAGTTGTCGGGTCTAGTTAGTATTCCAATACTATTTACAGAAATTTCTGCAACCAGAATTGCATTGTGAGTTTAATTCAATTTATAGAGTAATTAATTACTAATTACTCAATTTATTGAGTGAATTTTTGGATGATTAATTGAGCTCATTTAAGGCCTAAACTGCGTAAAACTTCTAATTGCGCAATTAAGGTGTGTGTTTGAACATAGTATTAACTTTAGTCGAATAAAAACCATTCAATATCGAAATGCATGAAATAGAGGACTTATACCACCTTCAAAAATACTAGCTTAATTAATAATAAGTAATTTCTTCCTTTATCGATTATTTTGTCTTCTCTACTTCCTGACTCGATTTTGCAACCGCTGATTTCTCATTAACATTTGGCAGTTTTTTCAATAAGGCAGTTTTTTGAATTTCAATTAGATCGAGCATTTTGTGCGCAGATTTCCCCCAGATTTTAAAGTATTTGGGACCTTATCTGGGCAATGATCTGCTCAATGTTGTCTTGCAATTCTTTTAAAGTTGCTGATTCGTTCGCATAAACTAATTACTTCACGCAAGCCTAGAGAAAATAACCCAAAGACGTACAATCGCACAATCTTGGTGGCCAAATGACAAGACGGTATAATTAAATCATAATTCCGAAACAAGATTATTGATTTATTATTAAGCCTTAACTTAATGTAAATTCTTTGTTTATATTTGTTTAACTATAAAAACACCATTAGTCCTCCGGGTTTGCTAAAATTTGAAAGGCAGAACTGATTTTTTTTATTTCGTTATAATCCAGCATTCGACTAAGAAAAACGTTAGTTTAAAGTGAACGAACGCAACACAGTATAATAAGTCTTTAATTAACCGGTTTGTGTCTTTGCTAAATCAATATGAATTTTTTCCCCCTTCCGAACTGGGCATTGAAAGTCCGATAAATTTGAATCATAGATACAATATATTTAAAATATATAACAAAATATACATAGTACGTGTATATATTTTGTAAAGTTTATATACATATGTATATATGTTAGAGGAAATTAAAACACATTTATTTCTTCTTCCCTTTGCTACCACTTTTTCCAGTTTTCTTGCCTTTAACAGGTTGGGCTTTATCTTTTTTTGCTTTAGCCTGAATCCCTTTCCACCATCTTTGTATTTTCCTGGCAGCACGAAAATAAATGAATAACACGATTTTAGTATCGTGCAACATTTTTAAGTGGCGTTCTTTTTTCCGCACCAATTCTTCATGGATGGCATCTTCCTTGTTATACACCATAAGAATATTGTCAAATTCTTGTTTCTCTTTCTCATACTCTGCTTGGAGCAACATTTCTTCTACATATTTATCGTAAATAGTTTGATCGTATTTTTTGATCAGCGCTTGTAGTTGAAGCTGTAATTTATTTCTAAAACAAGGGGTAGAAGGGATGGATTGGTATACTATAGAAAAAATATGATTTTAATTCAGGAGGAACATTTACCGCTCATCACAGATATTTCTTTCTTTTTTTAAATCCTGGTCTAATTTTGACTCGTAGTTAAAACGCGATTTTTTCAACTCTTCCTCAAGTTCTTGTTGTTTTGACGTAAATACAATATTGATGTGATTGATTTCCCGATGGCTTGTCAACCTATGGAGTAAAAAATGTTTTCAATTTTGTGCAGTGTTCAAATATATTTTTTAAAATTTGTGTACATTTTCCGCTGAACAAATACATTGTTGTCATATTTAATGTATGATAACTCATCTTCTAGTTTTTTAATTATTGCATTATTGGCGCCAACTTTCCAAAGCTGATCTATTTTATGAGTTTCGATTCTATGGGCGGTATCTGAAGTTTTTATAAGCGTCATTAATTTAACTTAAATTGTTATTTTAAATGTTTGTGTAAAATCCACCCACCCTTTATATCTCGCTTAGCCTTTTCGTTAGCCAAATAAATTTCATGCAACCGCTTCTCGTTGGCTAAATCAGCCATCGCTGGCCTTAGGAATCTCTCTTGAGCGACATGATAGACATCCTCAAACGCCGTTAGCAAACATTTCTCCGTATTATCAATGTCATCTAACCAGTTGGGTAAAACGTCAAGAATTTTATAGTTTTCTTGAAAATAATCGATTATTTGTATTAGCTGTTCGTTTTGGCAGAGCTCTTGTGGAGACTCGGCTTGCTTAAAATAAGAAACAAATATTTACATATAAATATGAACGTGTGTTTGGTTTGAAGGTTCATTATAAACTCACCCCTTCATTTCTATATTCCTGCACTAATTTTAAACAATTGTGATATTTTGTACTCTTTACGTATTGGTGCAATACCTTGGGATTCTCTAAAATTTTTGGCAAAATTAAGGATATTTTCAATTTCTCAATGGCTTCTTTTATAAGTGATAGAACATTATTTATTTGATGTTTAATTTCCAAAGGAATGTCGCTATCTTGAAATGAATGAACAGAAATTTATGCACTTAAAGATCTTTGTTTTTTTTTTTTCTATATTTACTTAATTGTGCGTCGATTTCATGAAAATCTGTGGACATATTAACTCGTTTTTAAATAAAAAAAAATATATGTATTATTTGAAATAGAAGTTTTGAACAAAACTTTTCAAAATTCAAATATTTTCAACACAAAGTCAAAATATAAATCCAGACAAATTGATAACAGGTAAGCGCACCGGCGAATTCCAAGTATTTCCGGCTTCTTTGCGGATGTCAAACTCCACATATATGTATATAAAATTAACCGGAAATGGCAAAACATTTTTTTTAATGGAATTTGATAACCAATCTATTTAAAAAAGTACTCAGCTGCGCTGTTGAGTTCACCTGTTTAGTCTGCGCTGTGATATATTTTGTCCTTTTGAATAGATTTATCCAGGCAAATGGATAAAAGCACGAATTCAAAGCATTTCCAGCTTCTTTTCGGATGTCAAAATCTATGTAAAAAAAGTGCCAGAAAGGGCAAAGCACTCTTTTGTATGGAACTTGATATTCAATTAGTTTAAAAAAAGTCATTTAAAGCGTTGGTGAGTTTATCTGTTTAGTCTACACTGGCATCCACCTGATAATTAATTCGCCTTGAAAAAATTATGATTTTAGGCCGAATTTTTCCAACACTGAATGCTAATTTTTCTCTAAAAACGCACATTTTTCCCATCATTTAGCCCGAAAGGGCTAAATTAGCATTAGTGACAAGAATTATGACGCTATGCCTTAAGAATTACCCCAAGAAATTACTACATAATTCTTTCGAATGCTATCAGCCGAGCCTGAAATGGTTTCACAATTACCTCCGATAAAAGATTACAGTTTCTTGTACATCACCATATTCCTTTCGGTACGCAGCAAGGAGTGGTTCTGGATCATTAAAGGTTGTCACTGAGCTTTATATTGACTATATTACATTACATTTTCGCACAAAATTTTTTCAATCCAAGCAGAAGTCTTCAAATTTGGTACATACACGTTCTAGAATGAAAAATCGGACACGCCCACGAAACCCATACAAAATATAAACAAGAATTGTTTCTCTATTTTGTTTATTAATCGACAAAAACTTTATTTATACATCATCTGTCAGTTCTTTGACATCATCTGTCATTTCATTGCCATATCATGTCTGGTTAAGAAACCGCTTTGAAATTGTCTTTTTAACATCTTCAACTTGATCTAAGTTACGAATTTTGGGCTTTTAATTTCTCCATTGTAATTTATTATTTCTTTATACAGTTGTTCATATGAAACCGAAAATAAACTTAACTTTACCTTAAACCGAAAAACACCAATCCGGACGTTACAATCGGAAAACAAAGTTGTAAAACAAATATAATGTTAAAAACTATAAAAATTTAAATCGCAAATCTTGTTATTCTTCCTTGTGTTAACTACAAAATGATAAAAATAATAATTTCCTAATCCTAAAAATCATATTGCCTTGTTTCCAATTATCCCTATGCACCTTTTCGCTCCTTGTTAATATTGTCCTTTTATTCAATAGTCAATAAAAATTTCGCCTAAAAGTAGGCAATAGTTTTTTGCAAAAATTTGTCGACAAGTTTTGTGACTTGGCGAAAATTTCGGTGAATTTTCTTTTTAATCGAAGGAAGACATTTCCAACTTTCATTTTGTTGAAAGGACAGATTGGGGGAAAGTCAGAAATGTTAAAATGGCGTTTTTTTTTCAACAATTTTTAAAAGTTTTCTTTAAATTTTTAATTATTTATTTGTATGCATATGGGAAGTCTGAACAGACTTGTTCCAGAATTGCTGCTTATTAACGTAAGCGACAACACATGTGTTCTCATAAACATTTTCTCATAATTAAAAAAAAAAATTTGGAAAAAAATTTGACATACAGAACAGCTGATTTCCGAATTAATCATTTCTGTTTGATTTTACAATTTCACACGTTTTTATTCCATTCGGAATGCAGAAAATTAACCTTTATTTTTGTATTAATACAACTTACAAAATTTGAAGTCTTGTATTTAATGTAGATTTTTGGAACGAATTTCCGTCATCCCTTGTCAAGTTTGGTTTGGAGACAAACCGGTTTCGGCTATGTGCCATCTTCAGTGTCATTTTTCGTTCTGAGAAGTGTGCATCAATTCGTCAGTGTTTTATTGTTTGACAGGTATCTATTCGTCATGTGAGACTCGTAGGCATGTATAAGGTGTGAACAGGTAGCAGGTAAAGCTCGTAAGTCGAGTGTTTTGTACGGATTGGTAGATGTAAGTGATGACTGTTTTATTGCTTTGTATTGCATCAGAATTTGTGTTTGCGGATAGCAGGTGGATGTTATAGGCATAATTTGTTTTTTGTCTCACGTAGCCACCTGTAATTGGGAGCTGGTAGCAGGCCGGGTGTTTTTCTATAGATTAGACGATTATGATTACTATTTTATTGCGTCAGATTTGTGGTGCGGACGGCATGTGTACGGACTATCAAATCAAGAATATTGTATTTAAAAATAATTATTATTATTCTATTTCATCGATTTCTTGTTCTTTTTATTATAATAGAATAGAAATATATACAAATAAAACATTTAAAGTATAATATAAAAAATACTATTATAACACACGTGATTAGAAAAAAGAAACTAAAACTCCTACAATAAAGAGGAGAGGAGGAAATATTTTGGACAATTCATGAAAATATTCACTTCTCCACTTTTACTAACTAACAACTAAAATCTAAAGTTGATAAATTCACAATATTGACGCAATTATACGAAATTATTAAGATAATATCGAAATATTTGTTTGTAATTGTATTGAGATTTCCAGTTAAAATACAATATAATTGAATAATGCCTCAAAGAAAAGAAACCGGTTTTAAAGAAGAAGAGGAAGAAATAATAAAATTTAGAATTTGGACACATTATAGACTGAAGAGTTTTTTTTAAATAAAAAATATTTAATTTAATTTCGCTTCCTTAAAGCTAAACGACCTAAAGGACGTTTAGGTTTAGCTCCGTCTTCTTTCTGTTCATGTTCCGATTCTTCGGCGGCAGTATCGTCAACAGCATCCGGTTTTGATGGTTTGTTCAATTTGCGGCGATTTACTATTGAAATGAAAATAAAATATAAAATTGGAATTAAAGATTATGGTGGTATTTTAACGTACATGACGAACTAGGCTTGTTGAAACCCTTTGATGGAGCCGGAGCAGCTATAGGGGCTGATTCCTCACCTTCTTCTTGGGAGTCTTGGGAACCTGCCGGTTTGTTCAGTTTGGGCGCAGGTTTTTCTACTGTAATGAATAGATTTCATTTTATTAGAATAACATTATGCAAGTCGTTTTAAAATATTATAAATCACATTTGTTTTTCTTGGCAATCATTTGTCTGCGTTTAAGAGAGTTTAAGAAATCATCGTTGGAACGGAATGGACGTATAACAGGCCCTATACGCTTGGGTGTTTCGGTTGTTGTAGTGGTTGTTGTTGTTGAAGAAGCATCCTCAGCGGCTTCATCAGCATATTCTTTTTCTTCGCCGTTTTCCCCATAATCACCCTCTTCTTCTTCAGCCGGTGCTTGTGTTGTGGTTGTCGATGGTTTGGCCGCTTTGCCAACGGGACGCCTAAGGGCTATACGTTTACCAACTCCCACTTCTTCAGCCAGACTGAGACTCAAGTGACAGGCCAAAGCAAAAATAACGAAAAGTAAACTACTAAAAAAGAAAATCGTGTTTAGATTATAAGGAAAAGATTTATGAAATAATTCCCTTTAAAAAGAAACGGATCGGTTCAAGACATTTATAATTTCTCTGTATTCGTATTTTGCCGATCAAAGTCAATACTGCAATTATAAAATTAATTACAAAACTATGCAAATCATAATAGAGAATAGAATAGGAAAAAACCCCATTATGAAGATCTCTTGAATTATTGATACACCTTTTAACGGTGTTTAATTTTTTAGCAATTTCGACTGCCGATGAGATTTTTAGCAGCTGTCAATAACAGATATTTCTAGCAAATATGTATGTATATATATATTAATTTGAAACTTATACATACGCTTGCCATCAGACGAATTGAGAATCCGCTGATTGTTCTATAATAAAAGACCCTTTGTCTAATCCTTGCGGTTACAGCGCTAGTGTTGAGGACCCATCTTACGTTATTTTTGTATATTTATTCTGTGCTAAAGATCTAAATTTCCCTTCATTTTTTACTACGCTAATTTTGCTGATTTTACGGAAAGTGGAAATGTGTTTAGATTCATTGGAGTTCATTTTATTAAGTCTATTTCCAGCTTAAAACAAACAATTCTACAAGTCTTCTAAGCTTTTTGTATGATAAAAAGTTAGTTTTTAATAAGTTTGAAGAGGAAATGTTCGTTTTTCCAAATTAGCCCCTCTGCGGGAACCATTCCCCCCGACTTGTCTGGAGCGCGAAATAACACTGGTTCCAAGGGAACCAGTAGCCCTCGGGACGTATGTCCTGTACTGTTTGTTGGTGTGTATTCTTCGGGAGCGCACGTTTGAGCTGTAGTTTACACCGACATGCCGGGGAGATCATTATATATGTATGTTACTTTACATTGCTTCTGACTGTAGGAGCTGAGATAGCTCCGAACCCCTCAGCAAGAGGTGAGCCACAGATCGTAAAATCGCTACCTATACAAATACCTACAGATGCATTGGTAGTCTTATTATCTCAACTCGTTACTAAGATCGCCGTCGGCTTATGTCGAATTACTAGAGTTGTCGTGAATCGAGAACACCAATGCGGCTCATAGCCACTGCCGAATTGATTACTTCAGGGTTTCGGGGAATCCCTTGCTTCCACAGACCGACCGGCACGTCGATGCAAAGGAGACTTACTGTTCATAATCTTCACAGTTTCTTAACATTTTTTACCACTCCTCGAATTTCTCGACTCGAAATTCTACAAAGTTTGCTAGAGATCACAGCGTAATGGGTTTTTAATTACGGAATTTTTTTTAATCGCAACAATCATAGGTGACGGCTGTTAAATATTAGAGCTGCCTCTTGCACGAAAAATATACTCTAAAATATTGTTCTTATTGAGACAACCATTACAACTATTCAAAAACAGTTTCCGGCACTCCGGTAGGCTCGTTAGTATTGTTCTAGACTATTTGTCTTAGAGGTTATGTGTTTGATTTCCTACAACCCTTGAAGGTCTCCCTGACTATAGCCGGTAAAAAAAGCATGTAATAAATAAATAAAACAAACAGAAATTACCAGTAAATATTTTAGCTTCTGATAAAAACTTGACTCGTAATTGTCATTGTACGATTTTTCAGAATTAAAATGATAATATATAATTTTTTATGGAGAAATTAACGATTTAGCTTCTCCAATTTCATCTGGCATCCCTGCTTCAGAGTCTTAACATGCCGGCTTGACTAACCATAGATCTGTTCTGCCAACGTACAGGTTGCTGTTCCCACAGGAATTCTGTTCATGAGGGCCGTTGCTGTTGATGGTCTGTTCGTGTTCAAACAACGCTGTTCTGACAAAATTACACACAGGCAAAATATAAAATTTGCATGTATGACCTCATCTGTAAACACGTGTACATAAACTATGCTGAGAACATGGAATCAATCTCGAGGAACAACCAACAATTATGCTGAAAAGGAATAGGTAAATCTACACGTATTCTCCACACAGATGACCACGAATATATTTTTCCCCGTTATTCTGCCTACGCTCTCTCTCTCTCTCTCTCTCTATGTGCGAACAATTTTGTGGCTAGGGAAGAAGTAGTGTAAAGGAATTGAATAAATACTTTTTATAACAACTCAAGGACGTTCGATATGATAATTATAAATTATTTTTCTACTCTCACAGCGGACTTTATGTTTTTGTTGGCATAAAAAATCAAAATTGAAACAATCCAAATACAACATGTTACGAACGTACACTTGGACGGTTGTTTTTTTTTTTTTGCCCATATACAAGTAGATGGCCGATTGGCTACTTGGTCGTTCATAAGTTTAGCTTAACTATTTGTTTGGTTATTTAGTGAGGCGAGTGGTAAGTACATACGAGTATTATGCAAATAACACGTAAAAACCGGTATTGGAAATATGATTGAATAGAATCTATTTGAATTGCACTGCACATTCGTATATTGAAAAAAGTACAAAGAAAAGAAGCTTGTATCCAAGTTAACTTTACAGAATTTACAGTTTGCATTTAACACACACACACGCACACATACACTTGCAAGCATGAACGCAGACTTTATTTTATGGCAGAGTGTTGTCTAAGTAATTCTGTTTTAAATTTGTTAAAGCTATTTTAAGCCACAACCATTTCTAAAGGTGTAAAGTTTAAAAAATTAATATTGAAGTAATTTACCGAAACAAATCTGAAAACAAAATGTCTACCATATGTATGTATGTATGCACGAGTACGAGTACAAAGCCAGAGGTCATGATTTGAAGAAGTTACAGCCATAATTATGTTACGAAAACTCTTTAAAACTTATTAGTCTCTTCTACATTTTATCCCTTTTTATATTTTAAATGAATTGTTGTGGCATTTTAACAAAGAGAAAAAAAGGAATAACAGGTTTTTGCTAAAAACCATTAAAACACACCCACACATTCACACATAAAGTGCTGTTGACTAGAGAGAAATATACAAAATAAATGTTTAACCTTTTGCAGGTTTGAAGAAACACAAAAAAAAAAAACAACCAAGATGCGAAAGTCTTGTTCATAAAAAAACAAAAATAAAATTACAATCCTAATTCTTTGGAAGAATATAAATTTCTTAAAACTTGTCATACTTGCGTTAAAAAGATCAATTGGAATTATAACACGCATGTGCCTTTTGATATTTTATCGCAAATACGTGAATCTTGTGGTTGAGCAACGAACAAAAAATCAATTCTGCTTTCATAATAAAACCACTTAATGGACAAAGAACTTCTTCAGAAAACCACCTAACACAAGCGTAATTAATATGCAGAGTGATCTTAAAGAAACATTTAATGTGAAAACATTTTGAGTTCCCAAACTCCACTTGAATTTGTAATGCAAAACACGTTTATTACATTAAATAAAAATCTTTATAAAAACAGATCAAAGTCTTTTTCAATCTTTTTGTTTCTTTTTAATATTTCATTTGCTTGATTTTGTAAGAAAATAAAAACAATAGACCTTGATAATGTGTTGTTGTTCACAAATGTCAGTCCTAGCAATTTCAAATTGTTAATTATAGAGTCAATTGAGCACAGTTTAAACATTTTTAAATTCCATTATTGAAATTTAGCAACAAAAAAGCCCTCTTTTTTGAGTGTGGCTTAGTATAATATTTCATATAAAATTCAAGAAACTTCATTTCTAGTCACGACTTGGGAACGTGACCAATAACAACCGCTATGAACTTTTTTCCTTATTTTTCTAAAAAAAAACTGCCCGATAAACTCTTTTGCTGACAACAAGTTTGTAAGTACTTTCATATTTAATGTTATTTTCTTGTTGTTGCTATTATTTCTTTAAACAAAAGTTATTGACAACAAAAATGTGCTCAACTAGTTTAGCGTTAACAAGCAAAACCTAAATCTTAATTACGTTTAACGCTTTGTGAATTTTATTACATGATTCAGGCCAAATAGTGGATTAAAATGGGGCAACATTTAATTCATTACTCAACATTGACGGAATTTACATTAGAAATGTTACGGGGTTAGTTAGTCTTTGCCATGAAAGCCTTTTGCACTTTAAGCACAACGAAGACTTAAACCTTTAACTGAAGAAAATCCACAAGTAATTACCGAAAAACCATTACACAAATCGAAAATACTGTTTGATGTGCTTTATTGCTCGGTAGGGTCAATGATCCGAATTTTTCCAAATGACAAACCCATCTGCACGTGGTACATCCTGTTCTAACTAACGAGGCTCTGTCCAGCGACCTTGGGAGGAATAGCCAAACGTAATATAGTTATTTCTAAATCGACTACAGTAATGTCAGCCTAAAGGAGTGGCTGACAGACTAAATAAAACAGATTAATAGAACCATATGGTCCTCTTTCGTTTAATCGAGGATTAATCCAGCTATCAAATCAGATAGATTTCCCTTAGCGTTGTCGGCGATTCAGAAAGACTTAGAAACCGAAACGGTTCAAAATGCTCGATTAGACAACAATATTGGAAAAGGAAGAGACACATCTTCTATTAATGTTTAATTTGATGTATGGTCTCACCAAGAGAAAGAAAAGAGAAGATAATGACTCTATAACACCTAGAGATGCTAAGCTTCTCGAATTAAAAACAGACGTAGTTAGTGCATAAGATGAATTGAAAACAGTGTTAGTCTAAGCTGGGGAATGGCCTAGTGCGAGCTAAAGTTCTTCAATGGGTAAACTCATTACACCTGAATAGGTGGAGGGAGAATACCGCATGTAGACAGGCTAGAATGGTGCTCAAAGAGCCCCTCGGCAGGAAGGCCAGTAAGGTGCTCGGATATAATAGGGCTACTTTAAGCTGGATCACTGCGTTAGTGACAGGACATGGAAACTTCAAGTACCATAGACAAATTACAAAAGACTCCGTGATGAGGAAGAGTGTCGACAGTTACCAGTCGACAGTCTGAAATCACTTTAGTCAAGAGTAAAGGCTAGGGCCAGCACGAGACTCAATTGAAAGTAAGGTGGCTGTGATTACGGATCGGTTCCCTGAAATCAATTTGGGGAGCGAAATGGGGATCGAAAAGGGGCCCAGAAAGTAAGTGGTCTGCTTCGATACCACACCCCCCATACATTAATAATAACTTCTCCGAGATACCGGAGGTGGTCATAATACCAAAATTATGTTTAAATAAAAACGGCAAAGAATTATCTTTCGAATAAAACCAAATTCATGACAATTAACACCCTTTATTTGTGTATTATTTCAATTTTAAGTTTCATACTACTAAAAAAAAACACCCAGCAGTTAATTAAAGAAACTTTCAGTTTATTTGCTACTGTCACTTCCTACTATTGAACTTAGAATTTTATTTTAACTACATCTACCTAAATGCTTCAGCATTGACAGGTTGCTTTAACCAGACGCGCACTCAAATGAAGATAAAATGGGATATATCCACCCCCAAACTGTTAAAAATAAAAGTTGTCTCAAGAAATGATTTTATCTCAGTTTTTTTCATTCAAATTTTATCGTTCCCCACCCCGAAAGTTTAATGCTAAAGCGCGCCTGCGTTTAGTAAGGCTTTTCCGCATCAAGTTTATATGCTTTACTACGACAACTTTTAAATTACGTTTGCAATGTTGCTCAATTACAACATCAATAATTTCTGGAAAAAAAATATTACGAGAATAAAACATAAAACAGCGTGAATAACATTTCTAATCTAACAAAGAAGAAAACTTGATTTATTTCAAGAAATATACATACATACATACTTACATGCATGTATATAAAGATTTGTACATACATACACACATGCATATAGTATTTAAGTTATAAGTATATTTCTGCAGAAATAAAAGTTACCAACAACATTTTGATTTTAGGATTTTGCATTTGTTGTACGCTGTTGTTGTTGTTGTTGTTGCCTAAATATAAATCAATTTAAAAATTCGAAATTAATTTACCAATTTTTGCCATGAAATAACTATATTTAAGATAATTGTAATCATTTATACTGCATAAATATGAACATACATACAAACATCCCACTGTACAGGTATTTACTAGTATCTATGTACGAGTATGTTGGTGTGGAAATATCTAAATCCATATTAACTAACTTTTTCTCTTTTCTATCAATAATAATTTAAGGCCGGAATAAACAATTTCATTTTTATTATTTTTTTTTTAAATTAATAAATAAATTAAGAACTTGCTGCTGTCTGAGTTGCTCGTTTAAAATGTTTGTATCTGCGTGTAAGCAAAGTACGACAGGCGACTAGACCAATCAACTTTTGTTTGGTTTTTTTCATTCTATGTTTTGGTCGTGTGTGTCTTTGGGCATTTATAACAGAGTTTTTTTTCACTTAATGATTGATAAAGTTGATCCGAACGACCTTGAAAGATATCTCTGTGTTTTATTGTTGTTGCTGTTTGTTATTGCTGCTGCAATTATTGGTTTGGTCTCTTAATTTCAAGTGACATATTAAGTAACACTTTTTTTAAATTTCGACTTGATTATTAAATGATACGAGCGAATACTCGTAGTTGGAGCTGTGTTGCACATTCTTAAAATTTTAATTTTTTAATTCACTAAAAATCACTTTAAGCAAATCAAGTCATTACGAAATAACCAGACTTTTTTATATCAAGACTATTTTTAAATGTCTTAAATGAGCTCCAGCATATTTAATTTCGTTGCTACAAATTCTTGATATTATAAATAGATTTTGAAGTCGAAGTGATCGGGTCGAAAATTGATCACATTAAGAGTGTTTGATGATGAAATGAGTTGTTGGCTTTAAATAAGTTAAAGATAAAGATGTTTATGAAATGATTAAAAGAAACATTGTGAATAATAACTCAGTTGAAAAGGATTTTCTAAATCAGTAATTGAATTGTCAGCACATTACACTCAAAGAAAAAACATGTTTGAGGTAGCCATAATCTAAGAGCAAGATATTATAATTGAATTATATTGTATTGTTGTAAGCCAACCATATTATAATTGCAGATAATAGAAATATAATCCTCTATAAACTATGGAAAAGCAAAGAAATTATGTAACTGTTTGGTATCGACTTAGGTACGATTAAAGACGACTAAGCCACAGCATCCTCTGAAATTTACATACTATATCTATGAAGAACACTTTATGGTTAGAGTTATTACACTTTTTTCTGGCTAGAATTTCAGTAAAAATTCTACTGTTCACTTCAACCTTGTTGCAGTTCTTATGGAGGGAATTTTAATAATTTAATGTTTAAATGTAAACGAAAACTTTTCTTTTTTGCAATTAAAGTATGTAATGTTTAAAATGTTTTCAAACAACCCTTTAATTTTTGCCACAATAATGTACAATAAGATTGTCGAGACCAGGGTTTAAAAAAATGTTAGATTAAAATTGTTACTACTGCTGCACTGAAACTTTCATTGAAATTAGAAATAGCAACAGCAAAAGCAACACTTCGCATACGGCAGAAAGCACTATTATGTTCTATGCTGCAATCTATCTATTCTGTTCTATGCAGCATGCTATCAGCAAATTTAAAAATATAAAAAAATTATTACTAAACAGCATGTATGCTGCTATTTATGAAAACGAGATCGTCTGATTGCCTGCCGGGGCTTCGCCTTATGGCACGAATTCGAGAAGACCACATTGGAATCATACTGCCGAATAGATCCGGCAGAAAACGCCACAAGAGTCTAAGGGAAATGAAACAAGTTACTTTCGTGAGAGATAACTGCACTCTAAAATCTGTGTAGCTGAAACCACATGTTGTCCATGTCCAGATCATTCAATTTGGGCCAAAGGAAATTAACTATCATTGATGGGTACCGCTCGTTGTTGACGGCGATGGTCTCATCAACGTTTGTTGTCCTAAAATGCACACTAAACATTAACTTTTCGCGGATACTTTGGCACTTAGTAAGCCTCCCGTAAACAACAATTTAGCTTGCTAACATTCATGCAAAAATATATTTCTACTTGATTAATTCGCAAGCTTGAGGTCTCTACTCGATATTTCGCTAAGCCTCTAATTAATTGATTGATTGTTAATTGAGGTTTTGTAATATAATTTATTTCCTAATGAAGCTACACAAAGGTGACGCAAAGTATGGAGTGTAAATAATAAAATTGTACTAAAAATTTTATTATAGACCTCAAGCTTGCGAATTAATTCATTAAATAAGATTAAAAGGTCAAAAAACTATAATAACTAAAATTTCTCTGACGTGCAACCACCTGCCATTGGCGATTTAATACACAACAGATTTGATAATCGCTACCACACACACCAACAATCAATTCTTTGACACTATTTTTTTTTTTTTTTTATAAATTTTCAAACAAAAGATTTAAGATACAAACTTGTTTTATTTGACATTTAAAGTTTTCATAATCGATGAGACTAATTTTATAATATCATCGTCGTCACATGGCTTGTATGCAACACAACATATAACAACAATAATAGCAACAAACAAAAGACTGCAAACACCACCAGCAAATTCTGAACTGGCAACAGACTTCAGAAACAAAGCTAATACTGCTATGAGAAAATGACCCTTGTCCTTTCGAACGAAAAGATTCGCAACAGCTTCACACAACAAACAAGAGCATTAAAATTGAAAAATGAAAATTAAAACACTAAAACAACACAGTTACATTAATTAAATAAATATTAACAATTTGCACAATAATGAACTTTTAAAATACGAATTTGGAACTAAGTTCCGATTCTTTTCTCTTGAATTGTTTAAAGTTAAAAAATTTAACTCACATGTTTAAGAATTTCATGTTGTTTGTTTTTTACAATTATTATTTATAGTTAAATTTAATGAATAATTAATTAATATATCAGCCTTTTTTAAATGGTTTGTTGTTTTTCTGGTTTTTAATTTAAAACTTTTTATTACAATTTTTTTATAAATTTTATCTTTTTATTATTATTTTTCCAATTTTTATTTTAAATATTTTTACTAAACGTCACCAGGTTTATGATCAACGCTTAGACCTTAAGTTTAAAGCGTGTTAGCTTAGTACAACTTCTTAATAACGACTAATGCTTGATGGTTTGACTAGAGACTCAAGAAAACAATTTGTTTCTTATTTCTTTAAAATTTTTCGGTTTTATTTCTTTCTTTTTTCTTTTTTTTTATTGTATTTTAATCATGTTTAAAAGCTACAAGTTTGTTGCTGCTACTGATGACGGTGTGTGTAACAGTTGTAGTGCCAGTGCCAGTGCTAGTGCTGCATTAACACCACCATCAGCATTAGGAACAAAAACAAATTACTGTCAGAGCATTCAAAATATAAACTTTGAAATACTATAATAACACTGTGGGTCAGAAAAGGCTTAAATTTTGATCAGTTAATTAAACAATGTCACTGTTTTTACGTACCACAATATAACGTGTATCACGTACAAGACTCCGATTCGTGATATTCATGTAGTTCGTAGAGCTGACTAACTTCTGAATAGAGATTAGCTGAACCATTTGCGAGCAGTACTTTGGCCCAGGTCGAAATATTAGCAATACATTTTGACACAGCGGTTTCGGCTGTTTGTTTTGACTGAGTAGCTTCAGCTGCCTGTTTTGTTAATTAAGTTAACTCAAGCATATGATAAAATACTATATTAAAAGAATATTATTACGGAACTGCCGATATACCAAAGTCCATAATCGTTATTATCCCCAAAGCGAACAATTAGGTTACTACCCGTTTTATCGAAGCGTTTTGAGTGATTGTCCCTGCAGTGCTTGACTCCATATATAAACGAGAAAAACATCATCAGTTTGGCTTTCGAGCGAGACATGGAACTGTCAAATACATCCAAAGAATCGTTAGCCTTAACAGATCGGCTTTTGAGAAAAAGTATTATTTTCAGCTGCCACAAAACACTCACAAAATTCTAAAGTGCTATTTGACAGGCGGATCGTATATGTTCAGATCCAAAGGACAATATTCACATTCGAATATCTGCAAGTTTCCCTCAAAGCAGCGTACTACGTCCGCAGCTCTGTATGCAACAAATCGCGATTCAGCGTAAGCATCACAGCAACTAGGGATCCATATTGCCGAAGTAGCAACCTTTTGGCCACGCATCCCTGGCGTATACTGTTCCAACGTGGATTAGGAATTTTTTAAACGACAATGTTAACTTCTCTCCCCTCGACTTATTTAGCCAGACTCCACCATGTGGAGGTATAAGACAGAACTTTCGACAGTGTACTTAGTTACGGCAAGCCATGAGCGATGCAGTTTGGCATAGCTTTGGGCCGAACATCGGGCATAAGAGTATTCTGGACCTCGTTGGGAAAGAGGTTAGGGCTGCTCAGATGCCGATGGAACGCTTGAGTACAAGAAAGGTAGTCGAGAAGCTGCATCGGACACTCATTGCGGAAGGCATTATACACAACGAGTGTATGGAGAACGACATCAGCATTTTTACTGATGGTTCTCTTATGAGTGGCAGGGCAGGAGCAGGTGTATTCTCAGTTGAGCTGAACTTGTCCTGTAGTCTGTGTTTGGGGAGGTACGTATCAGTTTACCAGGCAGAACTGCTTGGTTTGCTGCATGCGTTGGATCACTTGCTTGAAAGCCGGAAAAGGGTTCTCATTGCACTTGACAATCAGTCAGTTATAAAACTCAGGAGGCAAGTGAACGTAAATTCCAAACTGGTGCTGGAATGTGTTCTGAAACTGAACAGATGTGCCTCGTTGAATGAGGTGACGTTGATGTGGGTTAAGGGACACATAGGCACAGCTGGGAATGAAGCAGAAGTCGAACTAGCAAAAAGGGGATCTGATGTGGATTCCTGTGGACCAGAACCCAGGGTTGCCCTGGGGAATGACCTAGTGCGAGCTAAAGTTCTTCAATGGGTAAACTCATTACACCTGAATAGGTGGAGGGAGAGTACCACATGTAGACAGGCTAGAATGGTGCTCAAAGAGCCCCTCGGCAGGAAGGCCAGCAAGGTACTTGGGTATAATAGGGCTACCTTAAGCTGGATCACTGCGTTAGTGGAACAGGACATGGAAACTTCAAGTACCATCTGGCTAAGATGAAAGTCGTAGAAGATGATACTCGCAGACTATGCCTGGAAGAGGCACATTGTGTGTGAATGTCCAGCACTGGCTAGCATAAGGCTTAAGACCACGGGCAGACACATGGTAGATGTGAATGCCATGGGGGAACTAAGCCTTAGACAAATGCTAGCAATTACAAAAGACTCCGTGATGAGGAAGAGTGTCGACAGTTACCAGTCGACAGTCTGAAATCACTTTAGTTAAGAGTAAAGGCTAGGGCCAGCACGAGATTCAATTGAAAGTAAGGTGGCTGTGATTACGGATCGGTTCCCTGAAATCAATTTGGGGAGCGAAATGGGGGTCGAAAAGGGACGCAGAAAGTAAGTGGTCTGCTTCGATATCCCCCCATACATTAATACTAATACGCCAAGTCATAACATTGTGCCTGCCAGCTGACTGTCACCAATATGTATACAAACTCTCTTGCCTGAGATCTGTTGTTCGAAGGACTCCAGAGGCTTAAAAGACCCTACACTATGAGTGTGGCAAGCAAGCTCTGCCAATCTAATGTAATAAATAATATTAGTATAGTAAGATTTGAATGCAGTAATTTATTGTGCAAAAGTTATTGTTACACAGATAACAAATAATTATCAGGATTAAGATACGAATACTTATTGTAAATTTTACTTAGAATGAAAGATTCCATTAAAAATACAAAAATAGCAACCACAAAAAAGTATATTTCCGTAATAGAAAAAAATTTAACCGTTCAGACGACATCTTAACAACACTTATGTATGTATATGTAAGTAACAATATTTTGTTAGCTGATTTGCCATAGTGCATGAGCTTAAATCGGTGGTAATCGTTAAGAAAAAATAATGCACACCCTAAAAGACAGGTTTTTCAAAAGAAATATAAGCAAATATGTAAAAAAATTAAATAAAAATAATTTCTTGTAAAACTACAAATCATTTTATTCGTTTTCTGGCAATATTTTATAATTATTTTTGCTTTGAGGCAAAACAAAAATAAAACAAAAAAAATCACACATTCATTTGACATTTTACAAATCATCACTTTAGCCAAGCAAAAGCTCAGGAGTTTTAAGATATAAAACTTTAATTTCAATTTCTTTGGAAAAATAAAAGCTTCTTTGTCAGCTAAAACACTTACACACACACACACACACACACATATTGGCGAACTAAACAAACTTGTTTTCTTGGGCTTTTATTCGCGCATGAAAAATTATTTAAAAATAATTATTATTTTAAACATTACTAGTTCAATTGCCTCGCAATCATATTTATTTCGTTTACATTATTTGTGGCAGACTATTTTTGCTATAAAATGTGAATAGAGAAACTCCTTTTTTTAAATCTTTTTTTCTTGGAGTTTGTGTAAAAATTATGAGTTTTTTTTTGGCGCCACATTCTGTGTTGAATATTTGTTATTATTTATTGTTGTTGCTGCACTTTTTAGGGTGCGTCTACTAGTTTGTAAGCCAACTATTCACCCAGTCAAATTTAAAACAAATCAAACGAAGTCATCATAGAAATCCAAATTAAGTTCACATGCTATCAGGGAAATGAGTTGCTAATTTTCTACACGATGTGCAGGAAGGCGCTAGACTATGAATCTTTACTTCTTCTGCAATATTTGTAACTTTTATTTACATATACATACGTGTATGAATGTGTGTATGTATCAAAGTAACCTTTTTATGTACCCACCTACATACATACAAATGTATAACCTTGATTGTTAACCCGAAATTATTTGTGTAAAACAATTAAAAGTGTCGATTCAATTATTCAATGAAAACAACACATACACAACACACAGGTACACACAGGCACACACACGACATTATCGCAATGAACACCACAGGACGTTTTAATTAAACCAACAGACGAACATGAAACATCAAAAAACGATATAAGCCCAAGTAAATCCTAAGTTCAACTTAATTATTTTATTCACTGGCATAAAATGAAGAAAAACATGATTTTTAATTAAACCAAAAATTTTTAAATAAACAATTTCATATCTCTAAAAAATAGACGTACAATTATGGCAAATATCGAGGAATTTCGGGGACAAATTGCTTGAGTTTTCTGCTTCACGTGAAATGCTTCTTAAGTGAACAATATCCGCTGTGTGCTTAATGATCAGAGACCTACTGAATGTACGTACACTTGCTGAAAAGTTTTCTTTTAAAATGTTTTGTTTTGTTAAAATGTTTAAAAGAAATACGTTCATGTCTATTCTGTATTAAGGGGTGTACACACGTTCGACATGGTTCACAAGCATATTTATAGTATGAGTAAAAATTTGTTAGTATGTGTGAAACCAAAGATGCTGGGTGGAAAATTTAAAAAATCTTAGCAACCATGTTACTCTAGCACGACCATGATTGTTTCTTTAAACACTTCTTTAAACCCTGAGTAAGGAGAGTGACAATGACTTCTGTTCTTATCTGTATCTTGAAAATCCAATTTATCATCCGTATTGAAATCCTGACTCAGGCAAACAAAATTCACTAAATTAGTACAATATATTAAAAACCTTTTTTACATTGGGAAAAGAGAACTTGTGCTATAAGTTTTAGTGAAGTATAAAAAAGTTAAAAGAAAAAACCGGGTTATACAAATTAGGTACCAAATAATTATGTATTTTGGCTACTTACATATTTTAGTCAAAAAAAAATTGTAAAAGCAATAAATTTTGTTGTGACAATAAAAAAATGTCGGATACTACACGTATTGACTTGTTCAATTTTTAATGCGCCATATTCAATTGATCAAATGTTCTTAATTCTTGATTTGATATTCCGACAGGGTGTTTTGATGTAGAATTTTGGAACGAATTTCCGTCATCCCTTGTCAAGTTTGGTTTGGAGACAAACCGGTTTCGGCTATGTGCCATCTTCAGCGTCATTTTTCGTTCTTAGAAGTTTGCATCAATTCGTTAGTGTTTTATTGTTTGTCAGGTATCTATTTGTCATGTGAGCTCTGTAAAGCGTGAGCATCTGTAAGGTGTGAGCAGGGAGCAGGTAACGCTTGTATGTCGGGTGTTTTGTATGGATTGGTAGATGTAAGTGATGACTGTTTTTATGACTTTGTATTGCATCAGAGTTTGTGTTTGCGGATGGCAGGTAGACGTTATAGGTAATTCTTTTTTTTCCACGTAGCTGCCTGTAATTGGGACCTGGTGTTTTTGTATAGACTAGACTATTGTGACTACTATTTTATTGCATCATAATTTGTGGTGGGGGCTTTGTTTTTAATTCTTTATAGTGTTTTTTGTTGGGGTTGAAAGTAGTCAGTGATTATTGGATTATGAATTTGTTTATTATTTTTGGAGTGTCTTGTCCGTTATTTTTGTTGTGTGTCTTGTAGATTAATTTTAGAGGTTCGAATATAACGTCTGAATCTGAGTTTGTTTGTTCGTTTATGATGCGTCCGTCAAATGTCTTATGTTTATACATTTCCATGTTTTCTAGGATGTTTAGTCGTCGTCCCTTTTGCTGTGTGTGTAGTAGTTGTACCGTTTTCCTAATATGAGCTGGATTACATTTGTTGTTGAACATGTGGTTCGCGAAGTTAGATTCTGGTGTCGAGCCGGGATTACGCAACTTCTTGTTATAGTCTCTTATATGTTCACGAAATCTTGTTTTTATTTTTCGGCCTGTTTGTCCTATGTAGCTGTGTTGACAGGTGCACTTCAGTTTGTAAACCCCCTGTTTATCTAGCTGGTCGTCTTTATGTTCTTAAACTAATTGTTTTATTCAAAACTTTTATTTAATTAAATTGTGTTATTTTCCAAAATTCCCATGCTCATTTCAATTTTATCATAAAATAGGAAGTGGGAAAATATCACAATATAAAAGAGAGATCTTTATTCGGCTGTGCCGAATCTTATGTATTCTTTACCTGACCAAGAATGAACTACTAGAAATGTGTCAGTATTTAATATTTTTCTGGTGCATAGGATTGTTGGCGCTCTTTAATTTTGACCTCTGGCGTTGTTCGTCTTATTGTACATTTGAACTGTCCTTTCGTTTTATTTTAGACGTTTCCAATCGGTTAATTAATTAATCGGTTTCTTTCGATTTCGGTTCTTACGAAATTTAACTCTCGATTTCTTAATTTTTTTTTTTTAAGTTTTGGTGAAAGTTGACGTTAATTTTCAATGTGTGGTGAGTTTGTTTTTGATTATTTTATTTTCTTTATGAAATTTTTTGTGAAATTTTAAACGAAATTGTTTCGTCATGGATGATTTTATTTAATCGAATTGTGATTAAGTGAACAGGCACATGCATGCTTCGAATTTTACTAAAATCTCAACGGTTTTTATAAAATCTGATTTTGATGTTTGGGGAAATTTTAAAACTTTGGTAAAATTTGTGCTGCAGTTGGAATTTTTTTTAATAATTTAGAGTGTAATATAACATTTACACGTTATTCATAAAAATTTTATTTTTGGCAGATTTCGACGTTTTAGTGAATGTCAGTAATTTTGGTAAATTTGTTTCTTTTGGCAGTTAAATTGCATTATGTAAATCTAGTTAGTTTTATAATAATGATTAACTTTTCATATGAAATATTAATGACTACTAACAAACGTATTTTGCAGTTACTCGTATATTTCTGAGCCATTCATCGATCGATCCACAAGTGCAAGGGAAGTTATCAAAAATTTGCACCTTCATTAAACACAACCAACCGTTACCAATTCAAATAAACCTCATTTACGGTTGCTTGTCCGTCCCTGTGCGCGTGCGACAGTCTATGCATTCATCTGTGGGTTCGAGGGAATGTTTGTTTATGAACATTTTCCACCAATTTAACAAAACAATTACCAAAAATGTTAACTTTTCATTAATTTATTTCAAGTGTGAAGTTTTTTCCTTGCATTTTCTTTATTTTACCTTAATTTCTTATTACAAGCTTGTTTTTGCCCGCCTTTTTATTTCTCTTAAGTTTTAACTTAATTAAAGTTTGGTGTTTATTCAACGTAAAACTCCTCTAAAATGAAAGTTTTTTTGTGTCTTTATTAAATTTTGTTTCACAAAATTAGTTTTTTTTTAACATTGATTGATTCCTCTTCGTTGTCTGTTGAAAAAAAAAACATATTACGAAATTATATTTTTTAGGTGCCCCTAAATGGTTACTTCAGTGGTATGTGCGCATTTTAACAATGAACCATCAAAGTGAAATAAACTTGATTGGATTGAATATTAATTGATTCGCACCTGCAGCATTTGTAAAACGGGGGCGAAAACAAAAACGTGCCAAAATATAATATTTTGTCAAATTTTTTTAGAAAAACTATTGTATTTTTCATTTGCACTTTTGCAAGATCATTTGCACCAAACACTGAATACCGCTATTGCCTTTTAAACTTTATAGGAATTCAGATTTATACAAAGCTAATTTGTATAGAATATGACATTATATAAGCTTTTTTAAGCATGTCTCCGGGCGGGGATCCAGCTCAAGCTTTTAGGAGGAATTTTGCTATCCCTCTCTGTACATCCGCGGAATTTTGCGCAAAAATTTACCGATGAACTGTATTTTAAAGTAAACTTTAAACATTTGTTGTTGCAATATTTGCTGCTCTGAGCTAGCTCACTTTTCAACTAAATTTGTATGATTTTCTTTTAAGGAAAAAAAAGGTTTTACTCGTTCTGGTTTTGTACTTTCTTTGCATCTTAAAATTGCATTGCAAGCTGGCCTTGAATTAATTTCAAAATTTTAAATTGATTACTTGATTTGCTATTTCGACAGAGTGATTTAATACAGATTTTCGGAACAAATTTTCATTATTCTTTGACAAGTTTGCTGTGAAAACAAATCGGTTTCGGCTATGTGTCATATTTCGTTCTGAACCAACAAAACTTGACAAGTTATGACGGAAATTCGTTCCAAAAATCTACAAAATTATAACAAATTATTTCACAAGAAAACTGCTCAATTTCATTGGGAACATTCTAATCAATTTCTATTCGAAATTTAAAAATTTTTTCACTGCAAAAATACCCCTACTTTATTCTTGATTTGATATTTGAATTTCCGTCATCTCTTGTCAAGTTTGGTGACAAACCGTTTCGGCTATATTCCATCTTCAGTGTCATTTTTCGTTCTTCGTGTAGCTGTTGTCGTTTAAGGAATTAATAAAATATAATTTTTATGATTATAATTATTTATATTTAAAAAGGGAAGGGGAGGGGCAGGACATAAAATTGGCGGATTTTTCTGAAAAGATGCACTCTTCATTCAATGACTTTTTATATAATGCTTCTAAAATTGTGTTTATTATTTATCAGTTAATTATTCAAGCTTTAGGACCCTAAATAAACATTTTTCGCGCAAATATTTTTAATCACTATCGATGTTTCGCTACGCCTTCCGGAAGAAATTTAATCGCCCCTATTCATCATTTCGATTAAGTTTCCGTATTCAGTTTCGCACCAATCAAAAAAAGGTATTCGAGGGAAAAAACTGAATCGATAGAAGAAGACCGAGAGTATTTTCGAAACCAGCTGTTTCGCTGTGAAAAATTTAGCAATTTTATAAACATTGTAATAAAACGTTAAAACACGTGTACAACAAAACAGTGACTAAATAATTAAAACAAATAAGAATCATATATTGTGGGTACATTAATTAAACAAACATATCAGTTAAAAACGGAAAGGCAAAAAAACCCAGAAAATAAGTAAGAGGTATTTGTGGCCAAACTATTCCTGTGTAAAGAATTCTGCCGGGCCGGAGGAGATATTTTTTGTATCATTGTAGCACAAAAATAAAGACACTAAATTAGCAACTTAAAAAAACGCAGGTATGCTCGTAATGCAGAATACACGCAATCGTAAAAATTTCAATCGAAACGAAACACAGAATACCAAATCTGTCAAACGGAGAAAATTTCAATTCGAATCGAAATGCAGAATAAGGGTCAATAAAAGTACTACTTTTTTAGTGTAGCTTCCATTCTTCGTGATTTACTTTTCTTTTCTTCGATTTATTATATTTTTCTTACAAATAACTTAAACATATAAAAATGTTTAATTGTGAAAAAGCAGAACATCGGTTAGCCCGTCGTAACACAATAAAAATCATGACTACAAATCAAAAATCTCGTGATTATCAGAATCACTTGTGTGATTTCAAAATCGTTTGTGGTTTGAAGACACACACACCGTGACTTCAGAAGATACCTGTATTAAGCTGATCTCGGTCAAATATTTGTATCGATTGTCTTTTTTTAATATCTTCAGAGGGTTTCTTATTGTAACATCTAAAAAAACAATTTTATTGAGTATAAATTTCTCAAAATGTTTTCTGACTTACCAAGTTTTTATTTTACATCTTATAAATAATAAAATAAAAAATTAGGCTCCACTATACAGCATTTTTACAAATAAGTCAATAAGTAAATAAATAAAACAAAAAAAGCCATACAAAATTGTTTTGTCAAACTCACCACAACGAAAAAACGCAGAATTCGAAATACTCATAATTTTGATTTTCCATTCTTTTCAGTCCACTTTCAGATAGAAAAAAAACTTATTAGAATCTATTCGCTTTCCTACAAGTTCTGTGAGAAGGTTAATTGCTTGATTAAAACTCTTTTTAATTATTGGATTATGTATAAAATATTTGTTTATTGTAAATTTCATAAAAAATAATATTATTATCATCACCACGTCCCAGTAGGTTACATATGGTCCTGTCTGGGTCACAAGTTTATTGTTTAATTTAATTGTATAAAAATTCGTTTTTCCAATTTACATCGTTTACACAAATCCAAAAGAAAGCAATGAAAAAGGGATTTTTTGACATTTTGCATTTCAAATGTTACAAACAACAACAGCATCCATAAAGTCATTGTGTAAACGAAAAAAGTGCTAGTTTACTATAAAATTCTATGCAAAACTAAATATCGAACAAATGAAGTTAATAAAATGTTAAGATCTTTCTTGTATAAATTAAATAATAAACCAATTACAGGCATCACATAATACGTACACTTACTCGTATCTAATAATATGTATTTATATGTTAAACTTAGACTTTGCTTAGTTTTTTAACTTGCTTAAGACTCTGTTGTTATTTACAAATTCGTTCCACTAATGAAGGTATTGAATTGCGTGTGATATGTGCTTAAATGTATTTAAAATTGTATAAAAAATAAGCCTGATGATTTTTCTTAAAACTTGAAAATGTTTGTTGTGTATACACACAAGGCACATTCTTATATGTACATATATGTATGTATGTGTAAGTCTTTGAAGATGATTATTATCAATAATAAATAATTAATATTATAGTTAGTAACATATATGAATTAAGAAGTAACTTAAGTTATAAGAGCTGCACTGCATTAACAATTTAACAATTTAAACTATAAATGCTTAAAAGAACACAAACAGAAAAAGAAAACAAGACAATTAATGAGTAATAATTACATTTTACTAATAAAAAATAGGAATGTAACTTACATAATAAATAAGTTAAAAAAAAAATTCACTAAAAACACACACAACTTGACTTAAAGACTTAATAATTAAACAAATTCGTAAGTAAATAATAGTATTTGCTCTTATTAATTAATTATTCATTATTCCTTTTATTTCGAAAACGACGTATAAAACTGTTGAGCAAACGATTACTAAAGCGTGTTGATAGTTGGCTAGTAAATGACAGTGCCGTTGCAGTTGCAGAAGGAAGTTTGCTAAGATTTTTGTACAGATAATTGATGTCGTAGTATTTTCAAACGACTGGAAAATTAAAAATTTACATTAAAAATTAACTGAACGTAAAAACTTTTGCCGTAATGAACAAACATTTTATTCAATTATGGGCTTGATTATAAATATTGCAATTTCTTAACAGAAACAAAAACTGAAACAAGCTGCAACAAAACAAATAAATGAAAATAAAAATCCAGCCATTCAAATAAAACAAAAGCGCAAATTAAAACTTGTAAGAATATTTTTTGACGTTTGTTTGGTTTATACAAAATATTTTAAAATTTTATTGGTTTTGTTTTTCTGGTATGATGTATTTAATATTAATATAAATTTAAATATAGATAATAAAAATAAAATTATTACATTAAATAATAAAATTATGTATATCAAATAAAAATAGTACACAGATCAAAAATTAAGTTTTTATTGCTTGAACATTTTCCTTTCTTTTTTTTTTTTTTTTTTTTTTAACTAAAAACATAAAACAATTAGTTAGGAAAAAAAAATCTAATTAAAATAAAATGTACAAAAATAATAATACATAATAAAATTAACAAAACAAAAATATATATTTTTCATTTTTTCATGTATTTAATATTTCTTTAATAATACTTAAATTTCAAATTTATAATAATTAAAACGTGTGTTTAATATATTATTTTAATTTTTGATACTTTTATGTATGGAATTATTTGTTGCAAAATTTGTAATAATTACTTTTCTTGTTTAAACTCTACAGTTGTTTTAGTTATACTTTAATTCTTCGTTTTAAGAACATAGTTGTGCATAAATAAAATAATAATTGAAATATTCAATAAAAATAGAAAAATTACAAAATTAACAAAGTGAACAAAGAGACTTTAAATGTTTTTTTTTTAATAATTAAAAAAAAAAGTATGTTACAACTTTTAAAAATATTTATTTTGTATTTTTTAATTATTTCTTTTTTAATAATTTCAATTTATAAGTACAAATTTTTATGACATTCCACGAAATTTAAATTGAAATTTTAAGTAATAAAAAAATTTTATAATCCACGTGCGTAGCAACGTAATGGTTAAACTATTGTTAGGACACGCAAAGAATGTATCCTTCCCATACTAGTTGTTGACAGCTTGTGTAATAATTCTTAAGCTCATATACATATATATGTTCTGAAACAACTTGTAGGAAGCGGATAAATAACATTATTGTTTTTAATTTAAAACTTGTATTTCAAAGTATTACGACCGCAAAAATAAGGTATGAAAGCTTCGTTCCGAAACGCCAAATTTCAGACAAGAATTGAACTTAAAAGCTAACTTGTTGCTGATTTTTTATTGGACTTTATGTTTTAGATATTATAGATAATTTAGCCGCCGTTGACTTCGAATGCACTGTTTTTCGTTTTTGAAATTTTGCGATTTTTTGAACACCCACAAATATTTCCGTGGCTCCCTGCCACTCATATTGTGCAACTAATTTTGAATGGACTAATTTAAAAAAATATTGATAATTAAATAACTGACTTCAAAGACATATACCACGCGGGCTCTGCCTCTTTAAAACCGTAGAATTAATTAATATCAAACGTGATATCTTCTATCCAAGGGTTCGAGTTAATTATGACAATAACGACGTATTCTAAAATGAAAGCTTTGAGAATGAGTGATCATGGTGCGTTTTGTGGCTACTATTAATATAACAAACTATTTGAAAGAGAACTTTCTAAAAGCGGTTTAATAAACATTTTTGGCATTTAATTAAAAGCTCCGATATGAATTCATATAGTTGATAATTTTAAATGTCCAACATTTGTTAATCAACTTATATCACACCTGTGAAATGAAGTCTGAAGTCTTTAAAATAATACAAAATACGAGTTCCTTATGAGCTTTAAAAGAATAATTAAGAATTGTGGTGATTGTTGAAAAAGCTGTTGAAAAACCGGTCGATGGCCCTTTTCCTTAGGTAACAATTTCAAAACAACTCATGCGTGAAGTCAACAGCGTCGGAATTATTAATCACATTTAAAATCTCCTTAGTTATAATTTTTTTGCATAAGGTTTAATAAAATTTAGAGAATAAATGCCTCGTTTCCATTTATTAAAACGAAGCACAGGAGGAGTTGCCAGAATGTAAAGGGTGTGGTATGGAGAAAAAGGATATGTAGAATATAACATACTTAAAATTAATTTTATATATTTTTTTAAGTTATCTTCTGTTTATATAAATTCTCTTCTAAGAGATTTGGCAATTGCTTAAGAATAAATTTTTAATATAAAAATAAAATATCTTTTTCTTTTTTAAGTTACACTTTAGTGCCTAAATTATTTTTCCTCTTTTCCTTTACAGATAATATATAAAAGCTATTTTTTTTGTTTTTAAATTTATAAAATGTTTTTATAAAAATTTGAATGTTTTGATTAGTTAGAGCGTTAAGATAAAGATACTTTTGTATTATTAATATTTATAAGAATCTTTAAAGTACTTTGCATTTTTAGTAAATTTAATTTTAAAATTAATTATCAAGCAAATATAAAGAAATGTTTTAGTTAATTAAACACAAATCAAATAACAAGTTATCAAATGATTAATGAGCGAGGGTAAATTAAAAAATGAAATTATTTATGTACTAGTTAAATTTGAAATGGAAAAGCAACTGAAAATGATGAACAACTCTGTTACCGTTTAAATACAAATATAAATAGCAAAAATTCAAAATAAATAAAAAGAAAATTAGTTAAACTATTATTGAATTAAAAAATAAAATTAAAGAAAAATATTATAAATCACTGTTTTAATGATGAATTTGCTGGCAGCGTGGCTGATCTTTGTACATTAACTGCATATGGCTTGTAATTGGAACGTGTTGATTGGCTGTTTTTCGTAGTTGTTTATTTTACATTTGATTTAATATAATTGTTTTTATTTTAAGCATCAGCAATGGACGGATGTAGTATGACGTATGATGACGAGCATTTATTAATTTTTTGTTTAAAGCACACACACACAGACACACATACACACAGAAAAAGATACAGGGAAAAAAGATTGTTTGTTAAATTTGTAAATAAGACATTAAATTACCAATTTTAAAGTTTTTGTTTAAAAATGTTTAGTAGTCATTATTTTCGATATGTATGTAATTCATTGGACACACATAAAAGCATGATGATATAGAAAAGAAAATTAATTAGTTAAAAATATGAACAATTTCTTGATTGATTAAAAAAAAAAAAATACTACTACATTTTTAACATGATTTCTTTGATTTTCTTTGATTGCAGCTACGGAAGATCATACAACAGAAGCAGAATCCAAGAAGCCATAAATCTGGCGTCAGTAGCATTTATACTGAAGAAAAGTTAACATAAAATTAGAACGAACTATACCTTGCAAAAGCATCGCCTTTAGTGTACGAAACAAAAAACTTGAAAAATAATTTGTCTGACAAAAGTTGAGTCAAATTTCCAACGCAACTGTGACGAAGCTTCACTAACACGAATACTTTTTATTCTTCATGGCAGTTGCCAAACTCTATATATAAGAAATGGAGTGGTAATTTTTCACGAAAATAAGTTTTAAATAATAAATTTTTTAAAAAAAATATCTTTAAAAGCCGAATTTCTCTCCAATTTTCCAATTTCCCAACACACAAGTTTTCCGTGACAAAATGATCACAGTTTTAGCTGCCAAATACTAATTGGGTAAGCTCATTTCCATATGTATGAACACCAAAGTCTATAACTAAATTTAAAATTTAATTGTCTCAATTAAGGCTCGTGTCTACATATACAATTACAAGTAGTGGTGCACGTTATAAAAATTTTTAAACACTCGGATATAATTTAGATAACTGTTCTTAAGCGTGGTAAGATATTTAAAACGATAAATCGCAACAAGCAAAAGTGTAAGAGGGAATATTTAACTACAACGGTGCCAAAAACTTTTATTGTCTTTGATCAACTTTGCAAACAAATACTGACAGAAAAACCTCGTTAGGTAGAATTCATTAGATATTACACTTCTCCGCCTTAGTATTGGCCAGATCTAGCTACTTGTCATATGATACCAGGAAATATTAAGTGCCATCTAGGTTAGACATGAAATTACTAACATTAAAACTAATATCATGTAAGTGTTACGTATAGGCTGCTCATGTTAAAGTTTTATCCGCGTATTGACATGGTTGCAGAGTAATTAAAACTGAAACAAACAACGGAAAACGAATGCCAAGTTCTGACACTAACGTGAGTATGTGAAAAGCCACCGTAAGTAAATAGGAACGAAACAGAGAGTTATAAGATCATGTTTTAGCAGCATTTCATGTCTAATGAAGACGCGGTGTAACAATGCTAATAAGAGACATTAAACTATGGATATTTCAGTGACACATCGGGACTTATAAGATATAATGTCTACTATAGATTTTGATTCGGCCTCATTTGGCCATTAGATTCTTTACTATTTTTAATTAAGGAAACAGGATGCTTTAATTCTACAGTGACTCAACTGTAATAATTCGTTCTGGCATATTTATTAGCAGGTCTAATTGCTATATCAGCATGTGTGGAAATCCAGTTCATTGTGCATATTGATCTTTTGAGTTGCCTTACAGGAACTACTAAATTTTATGAGAAAAAATAATGAGTCAACTAATATTTTAAACAGGGAGTTATAAACGCACTTCAAGTCTTCATTTACTATTATCATTGTTGCTGATCGCGAGGTAAACCGTTCAAGATTTCTTATTTGAAAGCTTGTTGCGAAAAATTCCGTTGAAATCATGTTTAAAATGGAGTAGTACCTTTAATTAAATATCCTAAGCTACCAGAACAAATTAATATATAACCCGAAAATTATAAATCCGGTATAAATATATTATGTAGACTGTGTTAGTGTTTAAGTACTTCTCACCTTGGTGATATTTTACTACCATCGGTATTATTGCTATTATTATTTGATGAGGAATTGGCTTTGTATCCACATTTTTGGATACGTTTAGAGAGACGTGATACCCATAAATTCTGTTCATCGGTATTGGAAGCTAGCAAAAGCATCTCTCTCGCACTATGAGGATCATGGTGTAGTTTGCAAGGTGCTAGAGGATCGTTATTGTCAACATGTTCCTTGTGGATTTTGTTGCGGCACCTGTTAAATCGGAAAATAAGAAGAATTTTAAAAGAAAATAAATATGTTTAAAAGAATACAATCCCCACCTTTTGCACTCATAGGCCGCCGGTGGTTTAAACATATGCCACAAGGGCTTAGGACACACTTCACAAGCAGTTGGCATGTGATATGTAATATGCACAAATTCATGGCCTTAAAGATAAAAACAAATTATTTATTAAATTTAATAAGTATATGGTTCTTCTGATAACTGCAATAGAAACCTTTGTGTATAATGGATCCTGGTCGCTCTTCGGCCGTACCACCTCTAAGCACACTTATATCCAACTGTTGCTGTTCATCTGGCCGACGAGCTTCACCTTCGCCGGCATATAACAGTTGAAAAATTCGAGGTATTTCTCTAGCATCGGCTCTAATAACATCACCCTGAGTTACTGATCGTACATGAAATACTTTGCTGATTTGTTAGGATAAAATAATCATTATTATAATGCTAATTATGAAATAGCCTTTCATAGATGACTCACCTTAAATCTAATATTAGCACAGGATCAATGGTATTCTGTTTGTCAATTTCAGAATTATAGAATATAATTTTACGAGATGACACCACAACGAACTGTCGTTTCCAACCATGGCGTCTTATATTCTGTTTATTCGGCACACTTAACCAGCCTTCAAATACCGAATCCTGTGTAAGTGAAAGTAAGGATGAATTCTATATAATATTATATACAAACACACGCACACACACAAACACATAAAGGACACATTAATAGAGCAATAGTAGTAGTAGTAGTAGTATGTGTGATTCAGCGTATGTGGTTAAGGATGAAGAATTTTATTGTGTGTTATAAATGACATGATTTATTATGAATAGATGAAGTTTATTTCGATTTGTTTAAATGAGCATGAAGATGGTGAGCCAAAAGACAGTATAGAGAATATAGAAATAGAAAAAAGGTTTGATATTAAATTAGATGGTTCTGTATGAAATTATTAAAATAAAAAGTGAATAAAAAACAAAAACATAAACGTATACGCACTTGATTGTCTTCAGGATCGTTATCGGCTGATGAAAGCGACGCAGTTTCATTGAGCTTCGATTGCAGTTGTTCAATCTCCGTTGCTTTGCAGTCAATTTCCATTTGTAATTTTTGCTTAATCTGTTACAAAATAGAATCAAAATGTATCCAGTTTTTAATTATTTTATTTGTATCGGAAACTCACGTGACTGTCTTCAATAACTTGACTTTGTAGGTCTTGGTATTTAAGTTGCAATTGATTGTATTTCTCACGTTCCTGTTGCATTTCTTGTTGTAAACGACGCATTTCTTTTTCTTTCTTACGCAATTCGGCGGATGAACGTGTTTTGCCTTTTTGTTCTAAAATAAAGAGAAAATTAACAAATATTTAAATTAGAAATTTATTTCTTTTAGAAAAATCCTAATAACTAATAGTTTTGAATAAAAATGTATTGGTGTTTATTTGGGAACATGAAACTTTACATGGAAAACAAAAACAACATTTTGCAAATCTCAATAATTTCTTTTTTTGTTTTTTTTTATACAAAATATAACTTTATAAAGGAGAGAGAAACATATTCAAAAACAACCCATATCTCTTCTTTGTAAACTTATATTTTGCGAATCGTAAAATTTTGTTTTTGATTCCCAGGTAAAATTATACCCCGTCGAAGCTTATTCCAGATTATACAGCATTATCTTTAATACTTTTTTATGTAATTTACTTTCATGTGTTTTCTAAGATCTTTGTTTATATGTACTTATCTATATCGCAACCATAATATACTATGTACTTACTTTGTAAATCTGTATCTCTTCTGTTCATCACTTCGGCCAACTTATTGACAGCCACCTGTTTCAAAAGCATTTCATTCTTCCACTTCTCCTTGAGTTTAACAATTTCCTCTTCTTTCGTTGTTTTCAATTGTGTAATGTCATCCTGCAATTTTTTAATTTGTTGCATCAAATCATCACATTCAGAATTCTTTTGATTAAGTTTCTTAATAAAATCGGCTTCAGCATCTTTAGTTGCTGCCAAAAGAGCATCTTTGGATGAAATTTCATTGCGATGTTTAGTCATAAAGTCTTTCAATTCCAACTCTTTAATGGTTTTTTCTTTTTCTAAATCTGCTACAGTTTCTTCGGCTATAGATCGAGCCAAAGCTTCTGAATCTGCACGGGCAACAGCAACTTGAACTTGATGTTTAAGTGAAACGCGCTCCTCTTTGAGGTCTTGTATTTCGCGACATCTTTCCTCAATTTCTTCTCTGTGTTCATTCGCTTGCGCTTTGTAAAGGCGTGAGAAAATTTGTTCTGCATCTAATTGATCTTGTAGTTCTTTCTTTTGCAGAATCTCTTTATTAAGAGCGATCTTTATTTGGGACATGTCTTCCTCATGTTTGCGTTTGTTTTCTCTCAAAGCAGTCAATTCTTTTTGTAATTGATTTTCCCTTGATTTTAAATGGGCCACCTCTGAACTTTTAAGGCTTAAATCCGAAAGTAGAGAATTTTTTTTCGTATGTTCCTGATCTAGCTGTGATTGCAACACAGTGACTTTTTCAGCCTCTTGTCGGCATTCGCCCTCTAACTTTTGCAAACGTTGTTGTATTTGCCTATAGTCTACAGATAGCATACTTAACTGTCGCTCCTTTTCCTGAGAATTTTGATCAGCTTTAATGCGCGCTGATTTCTCCTCATTGAGTTTGGTTTGTAAAGCTTTAACTTCTTGCAAATTTGCTTCTTCCCTGCTCAACATGCGTGATTTTTCAGTTTCCTGATGAGCTTTTACTTCCTGCTGATACCGACCCTGAGCGGCTTTCAATTCAAAATCTAAACCAGCATTGGCTTTTTCTAAATCGGAAATTTTCTCCGTTAACACTCTGTTATCGCCGTAGGCTTGTTGTTCTCTTATTATGGCTCTTTCCAGATCATTCGAAATGGTTTGCAGTTTATTTTCGGTTTCTTTCTGAAGTTCTTTTAACTGCGAGCGAGAATTTTTCTCTTGAGCCAATTGTGCTTGGAGTTCAGCAACTTCCTGTTGCAGTGTTTCTTTTTGATTTTGTAAACTGGTCAGCATTACTTGATTTTGGGCAATTTTTGCTTCGAGCTCCTGTTTGGCTAAGCCCCACTCTGCACTTTGCTTTTTCAATTTTTGCGAATTTTCTGTTTCGTTTTTAAAATTCTCTTCCATTTCTTTCAATTGCTTTTCAAGTGTAACAATCTTTTCGTTGTGGTGCTGATTGTTGCTCATTTCACGGGTTCTTATTTTCTGTTCGTTATCGAGATTTTTCTGGGTTTCAGCCAAAAGAATTTCAGTTTTTTTGCGCAATTCAATTTCTTGTTCAAATTTTTGCAAAGCAATCTTGTAGTTGTGTTGCGTTATGGCCAGATCCTTTTCATATTCGGAAGACATTACTTGTAATTCGGCTTCACGTTTAGTAATTATTTCTAATTGTTGTCGCAAGGCTTTGTCTTGTTTTTCCAAGGTCTCTGAATGATTACGTTCCCTCTCGAGTAAAGCTTCCAAACGTTTTATTTCATTTGAGTTGGAAGGTCTGTGTCTATGATTGTGATTGACGGTGTTTATGTTGTTTTCCTTAGCCTCGGCATCAACTGTATCATTATTCGACAACAACTGATAATCTCCCGTATAGGTAAAACCAATAAATGGCAAGTGATTACCATCGAAATTCTTGGGTATGGGAAATACTTCTTCCGGTGTCTCGTCTCTTTCGATGTCTTCAAAATTTCTTGTGTCATCATCGGAAGATAATTCTGGCACAACAGGTGGAACGCTTTCCCTAATATTATCGAAATTCCAGGTGTCGTTTTGAAAGAATGGATGTTCTTTAATTTCATCTATGCCACGACGACCCAATCTTTGAGTTCGATCTGTTAGAAAGGCACGTATAAGACTTTTAGCATTTTCACTTATTTCCACTTCAGCCGGAAAACTCAATGAATTTTTATGATCCATAATTTTACCGTATGTGCCTACTAACGAATCGGCATAGAAGGGAGTATCGCCCACAAGCATTTCGTAAAGAAATATTCCCACAGACCACCAATCACACTCACGACCATATTCATTATCCACCCCTTGAGACTGCAGCACTTCGGGACTTATATAATCTGGTGTACCCACAGCATTGCTGGATACTACTAAGCCATTGGCTCCCATACGCATACATGTGCCAAAGTCAGCTAACTTGAGGTGACCATAACGATCGAGTAGCATATTATCGGGCTTGACATCGCGATGTACAAATCCCATGTTGTGTATAGTGTCCAAAGCCAACACCACTTCCATTGTATAGAATATGGCCCATTTCTCGGGTATTTCATACATAGACATTAGCGAAACTATATCGCCACCTGGCATGTAATCCATAACCATATACAGGTACTTGTTATCCTGAAAAGCAAAATGTAACTGAACAATCCATTCGGAATTGGCATGCGCCATTATATGACGTTCTTCCCAGAAAAATGCTGAATCCGGTCGTTTCATCATTTCAAATTTTGAAAGCCTTTTCATGGCGTACACCTGACGTGAAGATTTGTGTCGTACCAATTGTACTTCGCCAAAAGCACCGGCTCCAATGATTTTGATAAAATCAAAGTCATCAACATTCATGCGCAGTTGGCAGATTTGTTGTGCGAGCGGTTTGTCTGAAAGTAAAAAATCCGAAATTTAATAAAAATCGTTTTTGGATTTCCATCAGAATTTTATATAAGTATTGTAAATTTTGTTTGGCTGGAATTTGCCTATTTGTATAGATATATATAAATAGACAAAGGCAAAACAGCTCAGTGCATATCCCAACGGCAGAATTCGGACCAGAGGGCGAACAGTGGTTACATTCAACTGTATGTATGTTAAATCTATATCATGTTTCAAATAAATATTTTTTGTTTCCCAAACCCTGTTTATTACGGATAACATTTAATTGTAAAAGTGGTTTCTTTTTTTTTTTAAAGCACTTTAATGTAAACAAATTGTTTAAATGATAACAAATACATACAACGAAACTTGCGATACGAACTTCGAAACATTTGTTTACTTACATTTCGATGCATACTGTTCTATATTTTTAAGGCGTTTCAATGATTCATGATCGCAGTCGGACACCAATGCGGTCACTGTGTCTAGCAGGCAGTCTACATTGCAAATGCTAAATGGATTACGCATCTCCTGTTCCAACACATTAGTCCTAAAAATAAAAACAATAAAAAAATATTATAAGCAAACAGTAAGTGGTTGACAAGAGATAAAACTGAGTAGAAAATAATTTAAATAGTTCTTTATAATTTAATTAATTCACTCAAATAAGCTGTTCATTGAAGGGCTAACTGAGTTACTGTTCTTTTCTTACATAAAAAAAACAAAAACTGTAAAGCATTAAGTGACAAAGAGGCCAAATTGATGACTTCGGAGTGCAATTTTATATGCAATATTTCGTAAAACCCAACAAAACATTTCAAAGACAGGGGAAACCATTAGAGGAAGTCTAATTGAAAGTATAATGAGTTGAAACGGTTTTTTACAAGCAGTTGCTTCAAGTGCGAAATGATAAGGATTTTCACGGTCATACTTGGAAATTTCGATCGATAGCGAATGCCTTTGTTTTGCATCTTTGGGGCAGCCTTGTGATAGCGAAAATCGATATACCCACAATGGCAATAATGATAAAAAATATTATTGATTTTTAAAAGCTTTATAAATCAAGTTTCTATACAAAACTTGTTTGATAAGCCGTTCATAATTTATTTTTTTTATGAATATAGCCCTAAGCCTTAACCGCGCCCAAATAAAGCCCTCGAACGCTTTCCACTGAAGTCACAGCACCACCCTCACACTTTGATTAAACACGAAACCAATTTGTGTCTGTTAAGAATATTTTATGATTAGAGTTATTATATTATTTTTGTATATCTAAAATAATTTGTTTGTGGTTAGAATTTTGAGTAAAAATTTTATTGTTCATTCATGTTCCAACTTCTATGGATGGAATTCACTTGATGAGAATATCTAAGCAACAACTTTATTAATTAAAGAGAAGTTGCAAGCAATAGGCGCGTTTAAAATTTGTGCTATTTAACATCAGTGCAGTGCCTCTTAAAGTTTAAATAAAATTGGCTTCAAATATCGATTCTTGTTACTTTGAATTTGGAGGCAGACTTTTTTAACACCTAAATGAAGATTACGTTACATGCCCCTAAAGTCCTTGCTTTCTAAGAACTGTAAGGAGATAAGAAATAAAGCAATATCGGAAAGTTACACTGCGTTCTTACACACAATTAACAATGTATTTTACATCGTGAAATACCAGTGTAACTTAAACATAAATATTTGTTCCTGTGTATTGATACCTAAACATACGGGGCTCGTCAAAGCTTAGACCTTACCAAAACCCCTAATAGATTTTGATCGCTCAGTCTACGTTGACATGATTAACTTGGATGATCATGGCACTTTGTCTGAGCCGCCATTCATTTCACACAACCCCTACGATCACTTGTTGGGATTTTGAGGACGCATAACTACCTGATCCAGAACTACCGGCACATATTCAGAGAACTGATCGTTTCTTACAATTGCTATCCAATGTTTCTCGGCATGTAGTACACAGTAATCGTGATGATGTTATGGCAGTGACTATTGAAAGCCGAAACAGAATACCACATATGGAACGCAAAAAACACCTTTTACAATGTCTACTTTAATTTAAATTTTTGTTTAAAACAATTTCAATATTTTATATGTTGTTTAATAAAAATTGTTTATTTGTTATAAAAAAAAAAGATTTTAATTATACAAACTTTGTCAGGCAAAATCGGTCGCTTCAATTTTGATTTTAGAAACATGGTTTTTTTTAGGACAATTTTCTTAGAATTATCCTCAGATAAAGTCTCTGCTAGACTCTTGGTTGACACAAAAATTGACCTGCTGTAATGTATAATGAATAAATATGTAGAGTTTTTGGAATAAATTGCCGTCATAAATAATTATTTAGTAACTACACTTTTCCTAATGACATTTCGTTACCTTTAAGCGTAATTGTTAGTTATTTAAAGTTCGATAACATGATATTAAATGCTCTGACGTCTAAAATTGTTTAACATAAGCAATACAATAATACCACAATACAATAATGTTTACTATTCAGCAGCAAATAAATTAAAGGTTTATTTTAATACACGATACTAGAGGTATAATACAAGGTGTTCGTATATTGCATAAAAATTTATTTAATTCAATTCCATATCTTTCAACTCTACTACAAATTTTATATATACTACTGTGGGCAAAAAATAGCAAGACCTTTTAATTTAAATTTCGCGCGGAAATCCATTCGTCGTTGGTACGACTACCAGTGACATCTGTGCCAAATATCACATCAAAGGAATCATTAGGGTTAGTATACGCTTGACTTTCTGAAGTACAACAAACGCATTTGGCGATTTTTACAATGAGTGAAATTATTCAACAAAGAAATTCCATTATCTTTTGTGTGCGGAATGAAATTTCTGGTGCCGAAACGTTCAGAATGTTGCAAAAGGCCTTCGGTGATAATTGTATGTTCGAACAAGTTTTTGATTGGTACAAATTATTCAAAGAGGGTCGAGAACGCGTTGACGACGAACCACATCAACATCCACTGATGATCAACACGTCAATAAAATCAAGGAATTGGTGTTCGAGAATCGACGATTAACAGTCAGAGACCTTACAGATATCGTTGGAATATCGGAAGGATCAGTGAAAACCATTTTATGGGCCGACAACTCTTGGTTTTTGCACCACGATAATGCACCTTCGCATACCGCATTAATTCTTCGTGAGTTTTTCGCCAAAAATTCAATAAATACCGTTCCACAACCACCGTGTTCGCCTGATTTAGCTCTGGCTGTTCAGCAAACTCAAGCGATCGCACCGGGGAAACCGTTTTGAGTCAATTGAAGACATTAAACGTGAATCGCTACGGGCATTGACTGCTATTCCGGCAATTGACTTTAACAACTGTTACGAGGATTGGAAAAAACGTTGGCATAAGTGTATTGCAGCTGGCGGGGTATTACTTTGAGGGGGACGAAATAGATTTGCCAGAATAAATAAAGAAATTTTAAATTATGAACAAAGTTTTACTATTTATTGCCCACAGCTGTATATATATATATTTTTTTTTTATTAATGTTTATTAAAATTAAATATGCTTACTTCAGGTTTTTAAATTTATTGTTTACAAAACATTCAAAATTAAAATAAACGAATTGAAATAAAAAATCACTGACAAAAGAAACGAAATAAAATTTCATCAAGACCAACGAGAGATAAAAAATAATGTTAATGGCAGGATATATTTTAAAGTGTGACTATTATAAATGATGAATGATATGGAATAAATTGTAGTACGTTTAATATACATTTGCAATATGAAAGTTTACTTTTACAATCGAAAACACATGGCTTATAGGTAGGCGTTTGTATTTAGATAAAATAATGTAAAATATTTTTAGCAAGGGGTTGGTTTTTTGTTATAACTTCGGCATTTACAGTCGGATCTTGAAGTATGATATATCGATTTTTTTTTTTTTTTGACACGAGGGGAACAATGTTTGGCTCCCTTTCTAGTATTTACATACTAGATATTTGTACTTACATCGCAAATATATTACCCTAATTTTAGAAAATTAAAGCTGCTCAAAAATCATTAAACTTTTGCTAGAGAAATGTTTCGATAATTCCCTCAGAACAATTAAAACAAAAACATTTTATCGAACGTATGGGTGGTAGCCTTTTTAAATTGTTCTTTATATCTTCGGCTTTTACAGTTGGTAGGTAGGTATAACTTACTAAAATTATTTATTTTAATTATAAAACCATCAAAAACCCTATTATCGGTGAATTATACCGCCATAACTTTTTATTAATTACCGAAGTGCGATGTGCAATCGAAGTAAATAGTTGGGTGCTTTGATAAGTATTAGCCTAAAATAAAACGATTAATTTTATAAAGCGACCCTTTACGTTCGCCAAGAAAAAAAAGAGACATACCCACTTTTAAAACACAAATCATTTTTTCACTCAGATTCGACAGTTAGCATACTCATGAGCTACCTCATAATTGACTTAAAACTATAAGAAATCTGAGAAAACTCGTGTCTAAAATCAGGGCTTTTTGACGAATCTGTTAATCATGAATGTTACTTACATGTAAACAAATTGTATTTATAAATATTTAAGAGATAAAATAAAATTGTTTCTTTTTTCTTTTGCTGATTTTCCTATATTTATTTCAAAAGTTTATTTATAAACAAAAAAAAAAAAAAAAAAAAATAAAAATATTTAAATTTAAAGATATTTTCTTTATTAGCAATTTTTAATTGCGGTTTGTGTTTTTTTTTTCTTTAACAATATCAGAACATCTGCTATTGTGTTCTTGTTGGTTTTGCGGCATTATATTTATCGAGAGAACGCCAACTAAATAAAAAAATAATCTTTACACTTTTACTGTATTTAACATTCAAACAAATCAATATTTTCAATAGTTGTTTTTAAACAAAGCCTTAAGTTATTTCAGATTCCAAGAGATGGGTATCAGTGGAATCAGTCATAGTATATGCATAAAGACTTAAGTGAAGTATCATAAACAGAGCTCATAAAAATGTAATAGTAGAGAATTTTTAATTAGTTTTGGTTTAAAAAAAAAATATTACGAATAACATTAAACTATACGTACACGCAAAGAAAAATATAGTTTTGGCATGGTCACGACAACCATATTATGTTCTCTATCACAACATTTTGTTGTGGTAAACATATAATGGTTATTTGAAAATATTTTAAACATTACTTCAGTGTCAATAAATGATTATCATCCACAAATACATGATTGAGTTGAATAGTATAGGAATATTAAATGGAACCTGCCAATATTTTCTCTAATGTTTCCTCATTTGTATCCACCATTAGATGATAGAATGATACTGATTGGCAGCGGCTGAGGTACGAATGAATACAGGTGACTAAAGCCATCGATATGGGTGGCGATTAAATGCAAACAATAATTTGTTTATTGAAACTAAAGCAAGGTTTAAAATGTTTTCAAATAACAATTATATGTTTACCACAACAATATATTTTTCAAGAGAACCATGTTTTGTATGCTTGTTGAGAACAAAGATATCTAAACCAGGGACCCTAAAAATGATGACTTTTTCATAAAATTCAAAATATAATTGTTAGTTTTTGATTTTTATATTTTTGGCAAAAATAGTTGATACTTTTTTAATTTTTATATCCTAACAAAATAAAATCGACCAGAAATGGTAAACAACAGACAACTTGGGGCTTACAATAAAGAAAACCCTTTTTTCTAAATGTGTCCGTCTGTTAAAGCAAACATCAAGCAAAACCATCTAGATCGATATTGACAAAATTCTATGTGAAGGTAATACAGTACCACCTGTAACATACTTTACAACAATTAAATTTTTTGTCTCAAAGGGAAAACAAAATTTCAATGATATTATGAAGGCAGCACTTTCAAATTATTAAACTAAAAATTTTATTATTGAATAAGAATTATTTAATAACAGTCAAAAATTAAGTTCCGAGCGGGTGCAGCTAGCTAGTGAAAAAAATACACATAAAAAATTTTAAAAGCATATGATTTTATAAAAATCTCGCTTAAAAACGTCAAAATGGTGTGCTTGTCCTGGTGCCGGGAAACACTTGTTTTGAAGAATTGAATACTATTGCTTACACTCCTAAGACTGCATAAAGACGATGAAGATTTTCAATACTTAAAAACATTATTTTCCTGGATTAGTAAGAGAAAATTTTAAGAAGATGTAAATAAAAATGTTTCATTAAAAAAAATTAATTTTTCTCATATGCTTACATGGCTAAAAATGCAGTATTTTTTCGAGGATATGATAGCAGCTTTTGTGGGCTTAAAAGTACCAATGTGATTAAAAATACATATGCTACACAATCATATTGATAGCAGTTATTTTGCAGATATTTTGGGAGAAGTCTGAGATGCACACGATGAGAAGTTTCACCAGGAATCGTTTCAAACCGAAACTAGATATAAGGGGAAGGATTTAGTAGCGAAGTTCGCAGAATATTGTTGGAGCGTGAAAAGAGACAATTTAGAGGAATTGATGATTTATAGATATTTCTTTCGTATTTTCGACAGCATAAGTAAAGAAAAAAGAGCACTCTATGTTTTGGAGAGGGAGCAGTAACAGCTCCAACATCCCAAAGATGGTTTGCAAAACTTCATTCTGGTGAATTGTCTTTGAAAGGTGATCACACATCAGTGTTATATGTAAGTATTGTGCAGTATGACCAGGACTAATTCCACGTTAACTTCCACAGAAGTGGGCTTAAAGCTTGGAATTCATCAGATCCAAAAAAAAAGACTTTATAAAAGCGATAAATCTTTCTTTTCTTTCTTTCCTTTTAAACCTAACAAATGTTTACGACCGCAAGACAAACAAAGACTGAAATAAATCGTCCAAAAATTTTAAACAAGAAACGTTCTTAAAACAATTAAATTTGTGATGTAAGTAAAACCTGTTTTGAATCTAGAAAAAACCGTCGAACGGAAAGTTCAGCGTGGGGCAGGGAACGTGTTAACGGGAAACATATATTTAGAGAAATAAAAATGTGATGTTTACAATTGTTTTTAATAAAAATTTTCAACCTCTTATTTCTACCTTTTTAATAGGATTTAAAGAAAAGTAATAGCAAATGCAATACACTTTCAAAATAATCGAAATTAATCTCTCAAAGTAGTAAAATTATTTCGTTGATTACATTTAATTCTTTTTGATTATTTGCTAATCCTGATTATTTTTAGTTTACTTGTATAATCGTTAGCAGTTTCTAATCATGCGAAACTGGAAATTATATTAATATTTAATCTAATTACTAATCATTACTTAACAACTACATATGTGCATAATGCTACTTTAACACTGAAATGTGTCCACGCCTTGTTAGGCAGTCCCCTTCTGACTAAGTCGAGTTTAACGCCTTTAATTAATTATCACTTTAATTAAATAGATGTACAAAAAAGAGTTATAAATTCAAAACTGTTAATTTTGTTTAAAAACTTTACCCTCCCAACAAAAATACAATTAATTGATAAAAACAATTAAACTAAAATAAAAGTAAAGTCAGCATGATTGACTAGCATATAATTTTTTTTCTAATTAAATGAACTTTTCAGATAATTAACAATTAAGTAATTTCGTGATCTCGGGAACACATAAGAATTAAACAACCAAATTAAGAAAATAAAAATACCACAAATAGTTAAAAATAAAACTACAAAAACTAATGAGCCGCCATGCAACAATTCAAATGGAAAAAAGGCAATTCCAAAAAAAAATTTTACGAAACAAATTTTTAAAATACCCACGAGTACGACATATAACGCATTCTAATTAAATATTACAAAATTGTATAGAATTTAATTGAAACGAAATGAAATCAAGAAACGAGTGAGCAATTCGATTTTTATTAATTAAAAAGTGTGACTGAATAAACAGCCAAGTAATTAAAAGTGTTCCACAAGTTGTTTTTTATGTTAATAAAACACACACACACACACACACACACACACACACACACACACACACACACACACACACACACACACACACACACACACACACACGCACATTATTCTCTTTAACACGAAAAAACAATTAAACGAAGTTGGGGTCAGATAGAAAAATGTTAATCACGTTGCAAAATCAAAAAGAATAAAATACTCAAGGGGCACGACTGGTGTTAAGGTAACACTTTCGACAAGCTAATTTTTTAATGTTGTTCCCGACAGTCAACAGATAAAAAAAAACGTAGTTTTGGAGAGAGAAAACGGTAACGTTTTACTTTATCAAAATTTGAAAAATCTTCAGGTTTGTTATAAGGCCGCCAATGATTCTCCTCAATATTTAAAACTGAAGCACTTTGAAAGTTGGGATAGTGATCTAATTCAGAACAATGGGAAGATAGAGCTGTTTTATATAAATTTCTACATCTTTGGTCCGACCTATGTCCGGCTATTTTAGTTTTTAGCATATTTTTTGTTGTACCCACATTTACCTTTTTACATCTCTCCTTATCATTAACATTACAAAATATTTTGCAAACTACATTTGACATATCGAAATTTTTAATTCTATTTTTAGTTTTCCAAAATAATCTATTTAATGTGTTGCAAGATTTGTGAGCATCATTTTTTGGATTTTTGATTTTTCCGCTCTGATATTCCTGGTACAAAAGTTAACGACTTATAAATCCTGGGATGTGTTACAAAGAATTAATTATAAAGCCGATATAGATAATGTCGCTCATAAGTAATTTATTTATGCTGCTACATTATTTGAGCAGCCTTTGAAATGATTTTAAGAATACGAAAAATTAAAAAATTAGTTTAAAGTTAAAAAAATTTAGCTTTTAAAAAGGCTCAATCAAGTGAAAATAAACAAAAAAGCCTGGCAAAATTAAAACACAATTTTTGGGGCTAGAAGACAAAAAAGGACTAAATTTAAACTCGAGAAGGTTAAAATTACAACCCTGTTTATCTTGAGTATTTGTAGTCATTGGCCTAGTGGTGAGACCATAAATCGATTTCAACATCAATAGAAGACGTGTTGCTTCCACTTCTAATACTGTCGTCTATACAAACATTTTCAACCATTTCGCTTCTTACGACTCTCAACTCGTAGATTTCGCTAATTGATCTTGGAAATAGCATATTTTAAATTTGGAGTCCACTATAGTTGATGCTGCCAGTTAAAGTGATGATTGTTCCATATTCCTTAAACGGCGTTCAAACTGGCTCAAAATGGTTATTTTGAACTGATTTGCTACCAAGAATGTTAGCATTATACCAGGAAAAAAGTATTTTAGAGGTATATTATAGGCTTTATTGTTGTTTGTGTATTTTTTTGTCGATTATTTTTGGAATAATCGACTATTCCTCAATAAATCAAAAGAAATATTTTCGATACAGTTAAATCGTTAATCGCAACAAACTAATCGATTTGTTATCGTTATTATTTCAATCCTGCCATCACTAGCTGTGTGATCTTTTCTTCTTTCCTTATAAAATTTAATGTAAAACGTTAGGGCGTTGCTTTTTTGTATTTAAAATATCTTTCTAAAAATTTATTTTAAAAAAATATTTGTTGCAGCTTTTCTCTTAATAATTTAATATTTTGTTGTAATAATCCGATAGTTATCAAATAACATTTCGCACACCCACATCAAAGGTGACACAACTCACAACTTCTTAATTTTGAGTTAATATTTGGAAATTGCTTATTGTTAATCTGTCTGCCCATAAGAAGTTTTCTAGTTTGTTTTTATTATAATCGCACTGCACTGCAAACGGGCAGGCACATATTAAATTATTAAATGCCTTTAATGTGTGTTTTTTTTTTAAATTTTATCATGATTGAATAATAATCCGTTTTCTTAATTTCATTCATTGCTTTCACTTACAAATTTTAATTCATCAAAAAAATCCTAATATTTTATACGATCAAAAATAATTTTTTTTATCGTTTTATGACAAATATCAGATTTTGAGTTGTGTCAGTCACCTTGGAAGTGGGTGTGAGATTTGTTTTAAATTTAAAACCCATTAAGAAAAAAAATTAATTATTAATTACCGCAAATAATGATCACTTGAAGGCAGCATAATTAAACAGCAAACTAAATTTTTCTTTTTTTTAATTTTGAATCACACAAAATACATTTTTACAACACTTATTATTATTTCATTCAATCATTCATAATTCCAGTGGAATTATTATTATTACTTTTGTAACGCATTAATTTTTTTAATTTAAATACGTCTCTTTACCATATAATATTTATTTAATTGGTTTGCTGGCTTTGAACTTTAAAGCACGAGCTAATAAATGACCACAAAATCGTGTCGGTTTAAAAGACAAATAAACACGAAGACAATGCATTAATACACCCGTTGAAAGTTTAATTTATTTTTGAAGTGCACAAAAGAATAGAAAATACACAAATCAGACTCATGAAGAAATTATACACAATGTTCTTTCTTCATTCTTCATACGCATTTTGATTAAAAAAAAAAAAAAAATTCAAACGCTGTGTCGCGGTCAGTCACCAGCGAGCAGTTAAATTTAAACACTAAAATTGATCAAAACGTTGTAGCTCATTTTCGTTTTCTGTATTCATTTAGATTTGGGTTTCTAATATTGAATATAAATACTGTTTCTAGTTCTAACTTGACGTAGTAGTTCATCGTGCTAAAGTTTATTTTTAACGGTTTCTTATGAGCGTGATTGTTTTGTATGATTGCGGTTTCTTTTTCAGCGAAAAGAGCTTTATTTTTCGAGACCAAACAAACGATCTTGGAGCATAAGTGTATGGTTGAGTTGAAAAGATGGTGGGGTTGTCAGCCTAAATGTTAGAACAATCTAAATTGGCTGATACAAAACATAAATTGTGGGGTTTCCAATAAGGTCCGGTCGATGTTTACAGTATGTTGCCACCATTTGCCAAATCTGTTGATTATAATTCAGTCACTGATACCAAATCATTATGGCAAATTATACGATTCAGCGTTACGTCCAAATAAGTTTTCGTTAGTGCAAATGTTGTGAGTATTTACTGCGGGGTGATGGTTTGGATGAATGGCTATGTTAAAAAGCAAAATTGTTTTTACTGTTTCGCTTCTTCGAAAACAACGTGTAAGACCATTATCGCCAAAGGCGAGCGCTACAGATCAGTGATAGTAAATTCACTTTTACCTTAATTGAAACATATGGACGTGTACGATATGTAATTCTAGCAGGACGCTACTACGTGTCACAAAGCCGACGCCACAATGGACGTTCTGCATTAAATATTTGAGGGAATGGTTATGTCTTGCGGAAGTTACGTGAACTGGTTATCAAGATCGTGCAATTTGACCCTCCGCTAGAATATTTCTTGCGGGGCTTTCTAAAGTCGCTAATAAACAGTAATCGATCAATGGCTGCAAAGTAGACATCGACTCGCCCACATTGGAAACTCCTTTACTTTTATGAATGTGTGTAGGGTACGTTACACAGAAGTGTTAGTAGCCATATAAACGTGTGACAACGGCGTTAATTTCTGTCATTCCATAAAAACCAACAAACATCTAGCTACATCTACACACTTGCACACTTGAAATTGTAAAGCAGCCACCACATTAAACCTCAAACAGCCAAATAGACCGCCACAAATTAGTGGTTAAAATGTAATGATGTAATATCTCTCGATAATAATAGAGGTTTTTACTTTTTATTTATTAATTTTTTCTCAAAATGTTTGTGTAAAATGTTCTGTATATGAGATTTTTTATGTTCTAAAGATGACGAAGATTCAATTATTAAAGTGCTGAGGATAGTGAAAAATTGTTTAGACAATACAAAATACATACATACATACATACATACAGCAACTAATGGGTTTTTGATTCAAAATGCACACATAGAAACATTTTCACAAAATTAAACAAACATCAATATTTTTAATGAGCTTCTCAAAAACAAAAACTACAGTTTAAGGAGACTATAAAAATACCCTATAGACATTTTGCAGGCTTTAGTTTAATTTAACAACAACAAACATTTCAGGAATCTATCACAATAAGGAATTACAACTCCAAATTTCGGGAGTTTATTTATAACGAAGTTAGGAAGAGTTTCAACTGTTGCAGTGAAACATACCAGAATGAGAACTGTGTAGCTTACTTAGACATTCTTTTTGGAACAGTATAGAAATTAAATTAAAAGTAGCAGTGATGTATGAAAGCAAAAAATAAATAGAGGTGGCGTACACGTATGTTCTTTGGTATTTCCGCTTAGATTATACCAGAAAATTATAACACATTATTATTTTTCAAAAGTTAATTACAAATCTTCCGATGAATAAGAGTGTGGACTCACCATTTAAGTTCAAGTAAAACTGAAAAAAATTTAAGTGAAATATTTAGTGTCGTTTAATTTTTGTATTCTAGTTTAAACTGAATAAATGAGTGTCAATCCACGCCTTATACCATACGAAATGTGTGATCAAATATAAAAAATATCAAATCGCTAAAATGTTTGTACAACTCTTGCTTCACCCCTTGTGTTTCGCCTCCCCCATTGTCAGTTAAGAAAAAAACATTCACAATTACAGGCAATTTTATTTATTGGCCACGCAGAAAACATTTCGAAATTTAGTATCTTCAAATTGTTAAAATCTAAGCCAGTTTGCGAAAGATGGTACAGTAGACTACAGTAGAATATCCTTACGAACAATCAACCAAACTGCCAACTATTAAAAAATCTTTAGCAGAGAAAACTCTTGTGACCTGCATAATGCCTGCTAGCCAGAAAACTATCAAAAGTCTAAGCCAATGCTTAAATCAGCATCGAATTGGATGAGTCCCACTACTGTAGTTCTTTAGATATAGGAGAATTATTATTGAGCACACTACTGGCATATTTTTAGATTTTCATGTAAACGAAAATTAATATTTACTCTGTATGGCGCCTTTATGTCTTTAGGATTTTCCTGAGTACGCACTTGGTGCCCCAAATACTTCAAACACAATTTAAAGATTTACACTGTTGTAGTTCTTGCTATAAAGTGAAAGTAATAACCATGTTGCAGGGGGTCATCCCTCTGACTGCTACTATTCTTTCAGAATTTTTCTTCGAGAACGCACTTGGTTTTGAAAATATCACACATAAATTTTGTAGACCAGCAACTCTTTAGATATAGGGAAATTAATATGTACTGTGTACGAGCGGTACCCTTCCCCATGGATTTAAAAAGATATAATTAGCCTATTTTAATTTCCGGATCAATAGTAAAGCTTATCCCAAATTTATAAAAAAAGAAATCAAAACGATCGGTCCAGCCGTTTGGCCATCTACAAGGTAAAAACAAACTTACAAACCCAGATTCGTTTATATACATATGTATGTATACTTATGTAGATGTGCGATCATGCACAATCAAAGCATTCCACTGTCAGATATGTTTGTCAAACTTATCGGCCGATTTAAAGACATATTTATTCTACTACAACAGCTTGCATTAAACTTAAATTAATTAATATAAATTCGAGTATTTAGGAAAAAATATATATAACAGAATTCGAAATTTCAGAATACAACAAAACATATGATAAAGAAAAAACTTAATTTGTACCAAAATACAATTCCCTGGGAAACTTTCTCCTTAAATATTTCTTCATAATTTTGAGCGATTTAAGGCGAAATTTAGTATTTTCAACAAATGAATCTCATATCAAATTTATTTTCGTACCAAATATTAAAACTTTATTTAGGAATCACATATGCTTGTATATTATATTTAGTAATCACTCAAGTAGTGTAAATTCATGTCTGTAAAAAAATTATAGTTTGGCTGTAAAAATTTAAACATAATAGAAACTATCAACATTTTAATGAAAAAATGGCAAATATATAACAAAAGGAAAAGTCAGTGTCATTTAAAAATGCTATGATGCTGCACGGACGGACTGTATTACAGACAAATAGGCAACAAATAACAATATGAATTGAAGCCGGCCAATAGATAACTCAACGTATAGAAACAGACGAAACATCAAATAACAAAAGCAGAACAATAATTTCGTTGCATTTACAAAACGGATCAGTGTTGTCAATTTAGTGCTTTTAGCACGATCATAAGTACTTTTAAAAATTCAAGAGCCGAAATATTCTGAGTCAGAGCTTTTTAGTGCTCTTTTTTCAAAAAAGTGACACCGTAACTGTCACTTTTCACTTTTTACTTTTACTGCAAAACGATATGATATATTTCAAAAGTATTGACAAGGTGCAAATCCACCTTATCTAATGGTCAATACAATGATTAACTTTTTGATACAGGATAAAGCTTCCGTGACGCAATCAAAATTTGAAGTCTTAGCAAACCTGTTTATTAGAGTTTTGTTGCTACCATATCCCAACGCACAAGTTGAGCGGGTTACATACCACTGTATAAGGAGCTTAACCCATTCGCTGCCAAGGACGAGTATAAAAGCAAAATAAACACACACAAACTCAGTTACAGTTTGTAGCGTTGACTTTTCCAAAAACACATGCAAACCGAAATGTTTCCAATTATAAGTTCCAAGTCAAGTTTTAGAAGTCTGTTTTGGCAAAACTCGCCAAACTGAGCTAAAAAAAAGTCTAAAATACTTCCCATTATAGAGCGGCTCTTTACAGATTTTCAAGCAAGTCAGTTTATGCCAGTAATCTTGTGATGTAAAGAAAAAAAATATAAAGGCAAAATTTAGCATAATATTTTAATAAATTGTAATAGATCAGAAAAGTCGCATCTAGAGTATCATTTTCCGCCGACAAAGCAGTCACTTTCGGTCCAAAACGATCGCATCAATGATGATTATTTTAATCGCGGAAAAGAGTCGAAGACTCAGTAAGTTAAAAAAAATGCTAATTGGGTTATTTTTTTGTTAATATTACACTAAAAAACTGTATTTTTATATAAAAAAAAATTATGTATTTGCGCTTTTTGTCGCTTTTATTATGATTGGCGATTCTTTAAATTCAATAGTTTACAACGCTGATATGCAGTCTGTTGGCTGGACAACACCAAAATGTAATAGCGATTGATACAATATGTGTTAGAAACAGCAGCTGCTATATAGCAAGCAAGCATACAGTTTTTTGTGACTAGCTACAGGCTTTGGGAAAGACGACAAATATAGAATCATACTTGTTCCCTCGCTTGTCATTTTTTTAAGCAGCGAATCACTTAAAATTGATTCTAAATGCGTTTGTCTGCTGGTTCGCTATTTTTGTGGACGCGATTCAATTGTTATATCAAATTATTTCGGATGTTGTTGTTTACTTATATGTAGTTATGTTTATTGAAATGTGTGCGTGTGTGTGTGTGTATATTCTTGACAATTTTTGTACATTAGAAAAAAAATTTGTTAATACAAACACCTTTGAACAAATTTAGATGCTACTTAATTTTAGATTTTTTTTATCTTACATGCACATATGTACATATGTATGTATGTACACATGTATATTTGTATGTATTTATTATTTTTTTGTGCTAACATAAACATCAATCATGTTCGCTAGGCTTCTAATTAATTGCTGTTACGCACTTTTGTTGTTGTGTTTTTCTGATTAACGATATACATACGTTATACAATAGATACTGTTGTAAATTATTATTAAAACATGTTGTTGTTTTTTTTAAGTGGAATTCTAACACCCAAATGTTCAACACCTTGTATAGTTGCAGCCAACGACAAAAAATAAATGAATTAAATGTAATATTTGATGTTTCTTAACACGGAATGTGAAATATATGTATTAAAAAAAACAATAACTTGGCTTGGTATGAGCCTGGATGGATATCAGTGCGTTCATGCGAATATGATTGAATATGTGTGTGTGCGTGTGTGTGTGTGTGTGTGTGTGTGTGTGTGTGAGCCGTGTTATTTGATTTGGTAAATTCAATTTTTAATTTTTCAGACAAGTTTATTAAGAAAATAGAATGCAGAAGCGTTTGCATTATATAACGCAATAAATCAAACGTTCAAAAATATAAAAAAATAATATTCACAAAAATAAGTTTATAATATTTAAATTCATAACATTTGAGGAGAATACACTCAAGTAAGTTTTGAAAATAAAGTCTCTTGTTATGTCTTAATAACAAATACTGTTTTCAGGTTTTAATAAAACTCAAAAGAAGCATCCTAAAATACTGTCGTTTGTTTTATAGGACGACATAAAAGCTAAATCCAAGTAATTATGATAATTATACTGTATAAGTTTAAATTGAATATAAAAAAGTTTTGGAACTTAAAATTATGCGTTCAAGATTAAAAATATTTTATACTCGGCAAGACCAAGTTCAAAAATTCTATTCAAATATTGATTCCTGAGTTGATTTGCCAACAGAACCAAAACCATTTTTGTCTGGAAACCTAACTAGAGCTGAGGAAATTACATAGTTTATGTAAAATTGGTGTGCCGTCAGTTAGTGAACAGTTTTAATGCGGTAAAGATGAAACTCTTGCTAATTTCACCCCAACTTATTTTATTATAAAACTGCAATTTATCAGTTGGAGGACAAGCTAGTCTCTATATGCATTTCGAGGTTTTAGAAAAGATATTAATGTCTTATTCTTAAAATTCTTTAAACCAAACGAGATGTTTAAAGAAGTTTAAACAACAACATTACAGTTTGAACAAAACTCAACTCAACATATTGTTATTTTATTATTCTTGGTTTCCTTAATACTTTTCTTTTTGTTTTTTTTTTTGCGAACATTTAAATGTGATAGTTAAAGGAACTGTTTAGGCAAGAACACATGGGATCTTTTTGTTTAAAAAAGTTTTTTTAATATAAGAAAAAGATTTAAAAAAAACCGAAAATCCCTCTAGGAACCATTGCTTTGCACACTCGCAATTTTATTTCAAATGCCCCAGTTTATCGTGCGTTGGTAATATTTTATATTTTATATTAAAACCCCATATAAACATACTTTAAATAGTAATTAATTTTTTTAGAGTACTCAGAGTCATTTTGCAAAATTTTTCACAAAATTTAAAAGCATTTTTTTAGTTTTATAGTGCGTGTAGTAATGTTTGTTACAAAACAGGTGCATATGTTTGAAGAATTGGTGATTTTATCATTTTTTACTTAAAAACCGGCAAAAGCCAGCCAATAATTTTCCAAAATTCTACATCTAAACACCCTGTCGGAATATCAAATCAAGAATCATATGTATGTATGTTTGCCATTAAAAATTATAGCGCTTGAACTGCTCGAAAAAAATTGTTCTAACCATTTTTGTTTAGAATAAAAGGATAAACATTTTCTTTATACGAATTTTTGTCCTAACTACAACCCTTCTGTGGTCTTTCAGTGGGGCAAAATTTAGTTGTTTGGAAATAATTATTTTTAACGGCCCTCGTTTAAAACTAGTCAGTGATATTTTTAATCTTAAAGCACTATTTTATAAACTATAACATTTACTTTTTATTAACAAATCAAATTTAGAAGATTGGGGATTAATAAGTACTTAAACGGAAATTGTCCAAACAAGAAATAAATAGTTCTTATTTCACTGTAACCGGTGCTTTGTACTCTTATAAATTTTTCAGCTTATAAATTTTTGCCCGCTTGAGAAAGATTTTCTTCAGCGCATGTTTATGTTTAAATTATTATTCCTTGCAGTATTTCTAAAACTCATTATAATACAAAATTACACCGGTAGATGGCATTGTTTTTCGAACAACTGTGATGTCGTAAGTTCTTCCTGGCGAAAAACTTACGATTTATACAACTGTCGCGTGGTTGACAATCTTTGGCCAAGTGAGACTAGAGACATTTTGGAGCGAAGATCTCATTGTGGTGGGAACGGTGAAATCTTGATCTCTCTGTGGAAAAGGTTGTTCACAACACTCAATCGTGAAACTATAAATGGAAACTTTAAAAGTTTAATGCAAAATTAAGTTTTGCATGTGTGCATGGTCCGATATTTGAAGCTGTTCTCAAGATCCATTTTTTTTAAATGCTGAAATATTCTTTAAAATATTTAAGTAGTATAAATTATAGAAGAAAAACGTAAAAGATTAAAATTTAATCTGTTTCTTTAAACACTGATCTTGACCAAGATTTTGTAGATTTAGCCAGTGTTTATTTCATGTTCATGTAGTTAATTTTTGTATTTAAATAAATTGAAAAAAACAGTATAAAAACTCACCTTTGCTTCCGATCCTCATCTAAATTCGCCATATTTTGTGTTATTCCAATAAGATGGAGTGCAGGTTTACGATTTGTATTGATCCTTTTAATTAATTTTCCAAAAAAATATGGTATTGCTTCTTCCTATGTATCGTTGTAGCGTTTTTTTTTTTAAATATTTTTTGTTTGTTGATATTACAGCTGTAGGTACAAATAAAAAGCTGTAGACAGCTTCGCTATTGAAATTGGCAGCATTTAAAAACGTGATGGTTGTTTAAATAATAATACACAACACCACACTACGCTGATGCTAACTAAGTCTTCCTTATTTCCTTTAAAATTTTAAATGTTGGTTTTTTTGCAGACAATTTTGGCAGTAATGTCAATGTTTTTTGGCATTATTAGAAAATAATGACGATGTTGTTGGTGTTTGCGTAATGCTGTTCGCTGTTTTTAATTTTTGGTGTGTTTTCTTATTGGTTTTCAATTGCTACTTACTATTGATGGTGTGTGTCGTTCCTATTGTAGGGGTTTCGATGATTTGTAAAACAACAATAGTAACCATAAAACACAATAGCAGAAAAACAATTAATGGGGGTTTCTTTTTTTAAAGGCTATCAATTCAATGACGGTTGTTGTGCTGTTGCTAATGATGAGGACAAAGGTTTTTGCTTTTCTCTCTCTATTTTTTTTTATTACTTTCGATTATTCTTCCTTATTTCGATGTTGTTAATGCTGTTTTTTGCATTGGCCAAATAATATCTAGGATTCCGGTGTCAAAGAAGTCTTAACTGCATCAATATCAATAGAGTTTAGATCGCGATTTTGTGGGAGGGGGTTTAGTCGTGTTGTTTTTGTATTTAATGTGGATGTGTGTCTATACTATTGCGAAATTGTATTGCAATTTTATTTTGTAATAATAACAACAAATAACAAAAACCATAGACATACATATGTATGCATGTATGTAGAATACCGCAAAACACCATAGAAAAGAGGAACTATCCTTACTTCTATTACTATTTTTTTAATACAGATGTATATGCATTTATATAATTGAGTGTTTTAGCATATAACTTCATTCATTATGAATTATTATTATTTTTTTGCTTTTAAGTACTTTTTCTATTTAGATTTAAATTTTATTTATGTATATTTTTAGGTTTTGTATGTACGATGTCTTGATTATATCTGTATACATATATGAATATATGTTTGTACATTTGTACATATGTATACATAAATGAAAACAAAGTTATGTTGTTGCTTGTTTTCTTTTCCGTTTTGTTTTATTGAATTTTATTTTCTGTTATTCTTTTTTCAGGCTTGCTCCAGGTGAGTGTTAGTTGTTTAAATGGACAATGTGTTTATAGTTATTGTTGAATTTGGGTTTCATTCACATTCTGTATGTTTGCCGGTCTGTTTGTTTGTTTATATATTTCGTGGTTTAATATCAAATACAGTAAGTAATTCAAAGCACAAACTTAACAAATTCACATACTTCATTAAGCTTCACAAGTTTTTTTTTAACACTTTTCTATGAATTACCAGTCGTCAAACATATTTTGTCCAGTTCAACATTTATTTCTGAAAAAGAAAACAAATCATAGTCATTAAGTTTAATTATTTTCAAGCTCTAGGACTTTACTAAAAATTTTTACAACATAATTTTATTGATTACATATATTCGATTAAGGTCAAAATAACTATAATAATATTTAGTTTTTGACTGCATTCTAATTTTAAAAAGTTTTTTTTAAAATCTTCTCATTAACACGTCGTTTTCCACCATATAAAAGAAATATACATATATTCTTCATAATAAGTATCATATTATCTATTACTATGCTATACTATATAGAGTAGTTCGAAATTAGTTTTCAAATCTTCATGAACTTTTAAAAAGCAATAAGTTCAATACTTTCTGCACTAAACTTGGTTCTTTGCTGCCATTCTTTCATTCAAACTTTCCCATGGACATGTGCATAATTCCTTTTTAAACCCTTACGGTACGATTTAATAATGAAAAACTGTGCATGAAATAACCATTTAATTTTTATTAAAAAAAACTTGTTTCATTTTATAATTCTTACATATTTTTAATTAATATCCATTTTTACACATTGTTAATATCAAAATCCATTATGGTATTTATTATACAACACGTTTTTTCTTTTTGGAAAAATACATATATATCGACCGATGTTCACACCAACTGTTTACAAGAATGAAATCTTACAGACTAACAACAATTTCGCCGCGTCTTGTACCAAGAAATTCTAACGGTAAACAATATGTAATAGTGATAAATGATATTTCCATTATATCATATTCAACAGTAACGTTATTTGCATGACGAGTGTAGCTCGTCAATGTGCGGTATGGCGTGCAAAACCGATGACTAGCTAGACTCGTCATAATACCGAAAGGGGTTAAACAAATCACGCCCGAATAAATTTTCCATTGAATTTGAAATTTATTAATTCAATACTATTGTTTTAAGCTATTTTCTATGTACTTATATTAATGTGTATTAAAAAAATTATAATAATAATTTAACGTCGTATTGCGGGTAAATTCTACAAAGAAATAGTGCCCCAGAATAAATCTGCCGTATTATAGTCGTCGAACTGTCTTTAATTATTTGAAATGCTTTTGTTTGATCGAATTAACTTGGTACATTTATATTGATATTAAATAAAAATAATAAATAAAATAATTTAAATAACATACTCCGCTGTTCTGTGTTCCGAATGAAATGAAATGTATGGAATTGTAATAACATTCAGTATTTAGTAATATGAAAATTTGGAGTTCATATTCCTTTTTTACGAAATCATTAGCTAATGTTTATGAAGAACATATTGTCGCTTACCGTAGCAAGACTCCTCAAACGAGTCTGTTCAGACGTTCCATATGAATTTTAAAACTTATTGTTAAAAAAAGTGACAATGCAGAAAACCTTTTTAATTTTACACAAAATTGTTTTTTTAACATTATCATAAATTTTTAATTTTGAAGAAATCTTGATTCTAATTAAATCCGCCATTCTTTTTTATTCTCAACTCGCCAAGCGCGGCGCGCGTTGCTACACCCCTTAATGAGCTCAATATGTGTGCAAAGTTTCAGAAAAATCGGTCCAGTGGAAGTACCTCAAAATTATAACTTTTATATGGGCGTGGCCCTACCCACTTTTCTAATCACGAAATTATATAGTTATGACAGTTTAATATGTGTCCAAAGTTTAAGAAAAATCGGCCCAGTGCAAGTAGCTAAAAATTATAACTTTGAACAACTGAAGTTGGCAAAAATTAAGTTTCGCGAAGTCGACCAAATTGAAAATCAGTACTACTAATGTGGTCGCATTCACGATATTATCACTGACATTATATCACCCAACGCGCACGCGAAGACTATTTTGATAGATATATGGGGAAAAAAGGGCTGTTTTTAGGGTTTCCCCGGTAATTATTCGAATTTTCCTCACCGTTTAGACCTCCCCTAGACCCCCACGAACATTTCAAGCCCAACATAAGATAAATCCGTTCAACCGTTCTAGAGTTTTAGCGAGACCAACGAACATCAATTGATTTTTATATATATAAAAGAAGAAGATAGATAAAAAGAAAGAAGTGGAGTACAGAACAGCTAAACATTGCCAAATTTCCACTTTCGATTAAATTTTGCGTATTCGGAAAACAGAACAGCATTGATAATTACATATGTAATATAAAAAAAATCAAAAAATAGTTATCGCAGTTCACTTTAAGAGCAAAATGTTCATACACCTAACCTCTCCTAACGACGAATAACTCACTGAATTTCCAAGATGAATTTGGTAACATCAATATATAACATTTGAATCGGATAATAGTAGCATTAATATAACTTAGTAAGAACATTAACAGGTATACATATTTTTATGTTGCATTGGCCAACTTGTGTTTTGGAACAACACCCCCACATCCTATTCTCAGTTTATTTTATTAGACGTAGGCGCCGCGGATAGCTTTAATTGGACTTATCACAATAATCTTTATTTTTCTTTTATAGCTAGGATTTATTTCGAATTTTTTAACAGTTCCGAAGAAGATAAATTATCTTAACTGTACCTACTTATTCGCACATTTTGCCATGTTCATTATGCTATATAACCCTCATGTCCATACATACATACATATAAACTAGGAACATTTGTAAAATTGTAAACTTTACATATAACAATGATAGTTTTCTGATTACAATATAATTATTACATACTTAAGCAAATTAAACAAACTTAAAGTTTATAATTCTTTTATATGAGGAATACTTTTTTTTGCAAATCAAAAGCACAAAAATTAATTTAACAAAAATACACTTTTAAAAGCGAACAGTTTTTTAAATAAATTATTTTTTAAAAATATTTGCATATCGTACGTTCGAATTTAAATGCACCTGGAGGTTAACAGCAGTAGCGGTTGGATGGTTGACAAGTTGTGGTAGTGGTGAGTGTGTGTTGATGAGTAGTGTTGGTGGTGGCAGGCGCCGCTGTTGCTGCTTTATTATGACTATTATTTTTGCCAGCAACAAAATGCGGCCTAAAGAAGCAACAATTTTTCATAAAAAACCACAATAACAACAACATACACTACTTATACAAATATTCAAGAACATTGGAAGAGAAGAATAAATATAAGTATGACTGGTGAGCACTTTTTACTTTGTTGTAATTGTATTATTTTATATGATTTTTTATTAATTCTTCTCCATTACACATTCCTTTTACACTCCAAAGTCCGTAACATTTTGTAACATTCTTTTATATTTTTCGTGCACTATATACATTTTTAAAATATCTTAACACATTTTTTACAAATTATTTATATTTCTAATGATAAATTCTTCTTTGTATAATACTTTTTGTGAACTATATCAATTTTTAACTTTTGTTTAACCTTCTTTTTTTAAATCCTCCATTGTAGTAAAAATGTAAGAAAAATTTTTATGATCTTGCTGCTGTGCAAAAATGTACTCTATGCTTTCTTTATCCTTTTGTTTGTAATTACAGTCTTTTATATAATGAATATACGATTTTGTTATGAATTTTATTAATTGGTTATTTAAAGAGAAGGTTTTTTAAGAATTTATATAAATTGTAACTAAAATTGTAATGAAAAATCATATCGAAATGAATGAAATTCGCGTTAACTTTGCTACCTTTTACAAACTCACTAACACATAAATAAATTGTTTACTACTTTTTTCGGAAACTGTTGCAAACTAAAGTACCCTATTAATAATCTTGCACAGTCGTATAAAAATGGCACTATATGGCAAACAATATTAAGCAATATGTAGATGGAGCCAAAATTCAGTGGCATAACAAAAAAGTACTTTTTCATTATTATTATGTTAACTTTTTAAAGAAATTTATATTCAATTATTTGTATTCTTTACTAGAAAAAGTCATAATAGTATAATTTTATAAACGCTCTTCTTAAATTTTAATTAATAAATATTATAAACGAATTTAATTAATTTTGTTCAGAGTAAAATTCAATTTCTAACCGATTTCATATCATTTGGTCCGTAATTGATAGAAAATATACCAACGTATATTTGATCACAACCTGGACTATGAACACAACCACATTCATTTTTATTAAGTTGGCGGCACTGGATGTTAGAATGAAATAAAATCAGGTGACAGTAAAAAAATTAAAGTTCAATTGAGAAAGTGTTAAATTTATAAAAAATCTTTTTCGCTCAACAAAATTTGCGAAATTATTAAATATTTTATCTATTTACGATATAATATAATTTATCAAGAAATAAAATTAGTTGGAATACAAAATATACGTCGCTGTCACTGCACATTATCATTTTTCTGCAAAAACATTGTCAAAAACAATAAAATTTTGTTATAGGACAGCTATTTGTTGACAAAATCAACAGGTAAGATGAGTTCATTTTTTTCAACGACATATTTATTAACAAATGTATTAGTTTGATTAGCTAAATGTAACTTTTCCTATATTTTGATGATAAACATTTTTTCCTTGCTTGTTATAATTGCATTTGTTGTAAATGCATATTTTTATGTGGCCCTCCATTTGTATTTTGTTTTATTGATTTTTATACCATCGTGGAGTTTTGCTCTGCTGTACCATGCCTATTTTGGCATGAAATCAAAGTTGGAGGATTTATAGAATCTTCCATAATAAGAGGCCAATAAAGCAGTCATAAACCTATAATGAGAAAAGTAAAACTCATACTAAATACGCCGGCAGTATTAATTGTTGACTGCCATTAGAAAACCGATACACAGTGTACATTTTTTTGTTTACTTATTTTGCATATCAAGAATTCTGTCGTCTTGTTTTTTTTGTATGGGTTTCAACTTTTTGCAGCTCTTTAAACTATATTGTCACTGTCTAAAAAATTGGTATTAATTCCTTTGATTTTCTCATAACTAAAAATAGACTTAAAACGTCTGTAACACTAACAAAGAAATTTTTGCTGTTTTGTAGCTGAATAATTTTTGTTTAAACTTTAAATAATAAAATAAAATACCTACGTAGCATAAACTTTATTTCAAAAAGTTCACAAGTGTCCACTATAACATGTTTATAATGAATCAAATGAATATGTTCATTAAACATTAAAAATAGGTGTATTAATTTATACAATTGGGGGATTTGTTTTTTAAAGTTTCCTTCAGTTCTATAACATTCGAAATTATACAATTAAAAGTTTAAAACATATTATCTGACTTGTTGGTTTTTTTGCCTCACATAATTTGTCTGGTAAAATCCAGTAACAATTTGTACAACTAGACATACAAGTATACCGTTCGTGTGTATGACAGTCAACAATTAATTAATTAATGACGTAATCTTTAAATATGTTTTTAATGTTATTTTAGTTTTTTTTTTTCAATCTAAATTATGTTTAAAATTTTCTACCTAATATACATACGCATATATTTTGTTCTAGATTAAAATAGTATTTGTGAAGGAAACTTAACGAAAGCTTACAATTAAAAAAAAAAATTATACTTAATTTTAATTTATTGAATCTTTCTATTAAAAGAAATTTACAATAATAATTTTTAAAATGTAGATATTTTCTATTCTCATTAATCCTTCAAGTGGTGTCCACTTCTAAACTGATCTTTAGATCCGATGTTTTTGTCTTTTTTATTAAATATATTTTATAACCCTTACTTTCGTCTCTGAGTTTAATTGTTTTAATATACCGATGTAGCCAATTAGGCTTAATATATTTATTACTTTAGTTAATTTAAAATCAAAACTGAAGTATATTTTTATTAAAACTTTTGATTTAACTTGCAATGTCTAAAATTTGGTATTAATGCATAAACCTGATGACAATGCCATATAATGGTAATTTGGATCTGATGTTACTGCCAAGGTCACCTGCAGACTACCTAACTCCTCAATAGCTTGCATCAACCATATCGTGTTTATGTTGATTATATTTCCCTTGACAAGTACATACTTTTTATTTATAACACTAGGCGGCTTACAGAATATATATATATATATATATATATATATATATATATATATATATATATATATTAATATTCCTTAAAGTGTAATTGTAAGCAATGTATTGTCTTTGTCCGGATGGTTACGGATAAATAAAATTATTATTTCTCTTTAGAATTGAGATAACACTTTCAGTTTTTATAATGTACGAAATTTACTTCTAATTACTCATAATTCAATAATCACTGACTTCTTCCAATCCCAATAAAAAACAACGTTTACCCGTCATTTGCTAACACCAATTCTTATGCAATAAAATAGCTATTACAAACGTCACCACTCCATCCAAACCCGACCTGCTACCTGGTCCCAATTACATATTGCTACGTAATACACGAAAAAAGGGCCTATAACAAACTCTGACGCAATGCAGAGTAATCACTGACATCTACCAATCCTTACAAAAATACCCGACCTACGACCTTTACCTGCTACCCGACCTACGACCATCACACCCTACAGATATGTACCTACGTGATAAACGAGGTTTACCTGCTACTAGCTCACATGACAAATAGATAGCTGATAATAATGAATTGATGCAAACTTCTCAGAACGAACAACACACCCGGTGGGAATATCAAATCAAGAATTATATTTCATTAGCGAAAATCTCGCCACAAAATGTTATACCATATAAATTGTATAATTAATAAATGGATGGAATTGATATTATTTACTGTTTATTTTCTTCTTATCATTTAAATAAAAGTTTATTATTGAAAATGTTCTTTTTACTGTTAAAAAAATGAAATGAAAAATGCACTCACTCAATTGTTTTAATTTAATTCAGTATTAAAATTAGTACCCACGTGTGGGTAAAAATATGCTGAAATCAAGCGACATGTTTCTATACATAAAACTAGATTTGTGTGGGTCAAGAAATAGTTCGTTTAATTGAGAGATTTTTTTCAGAAAGGTGGTTCTAAAACAACACAATTTATTTTCGTGTGTCGTACACAAGAATTGAAAATGTTAATTTGAGTATATTTAATAGACTAAAGAAAAATGAACATAATAAATCAGTTACATAAAGTAACATAATAGAATTATATACACTAGTAGTTAAATACAGAGTTAAGGCCCTTCATTTATTCACAACAGAAAATTTGCTTGTTGTTTTTGAAAAGGTTTTAGTTTATGACTGACAAAACTCTACATAATACATCTGGCAGGCCTACTATTAGTGATAAAGTATTAAAAAGTTTATTGTATTATGCTCAAAATATACCATTGAAATGCTACTGACTGAAGTTATTTTAATAGAAACGCATGAATGACTTTGGGAATAGCGCTTATACATATTTGAATTGCAAAATATATTTTATAAATAGTTGAAAGTAAATGTAATTTATTAAATTAAATTTAACATGTTTTTCTTTAACGATTAAGATCGAATATTTACATGCATAAACAATCGAGTATTTTTTAAAAATTCAAAAGCCTACAAGTATACATACATATACTTGAATATATGTATGTATATACTTGATAACTGATGAATACGTCTTAAAGCGATATTCGAACAAACCTTAAATAATGTTTTTTTTATTTCATTTTAATGATTAATAGATGACTGTATATGTGTACTCGCTTATTTTTTTCAGAATACGAATAATTTCATGTCTCACATGATTACTAATACTTTGTTTTCGTTTTTGCAAAAGTTTTGAGTAAGTATGAAGATACAGTTGAAACGGTTGTGTAACGAAATTTTCTGACAATAACACGGTTTCTGATAAGTTTAAAAATTTTTTTATTTCTGTAATTTTAGTTCATACAAAACTACTGCGAAAGCTTTACTTAACATGTAGGCATTCTATATTACTTTTAAATGTTACACGCATTTATTTTAAATAAAGTCATGAAGAGTTTCGTTTTAAATGAAAAAATAAGCAAGTTTGTGTATTATTCTCTCAAATGCTAAAAAATATTAGAGATAAAAAAATAGCTGATCTATTGTTTATATATTGTTACGCAATTATGTATTTATAAAAAGATTCTTTACTGTTTAGTTCAATTTCTCTAAACCTCCTGGTCGAGAGCTTTTGTTTCTAAATTTAAGAAGATTATATTTCTTATCGTATTCTTTAATTATTTATATTCTTAAAATATTAATTCTTTATAAACAAGATCATTTGTGGAAGTAAAAATTTTAATGGGAAAAGATTTCTGAATATTTGTTTTATCAAATTTTTACGCTCATTTTAATCTCTGGTTGCAAGGCTTTCGACTACGTGAACACTTGTTAGTAATTATTAGTTAGTAACAATTTTTATACTTATTAGTGCGTATTAAATAGCGCTGTTTTTTAGTTTATTACAGCAAAAATAGTAGTATCAAATTTGTCACTATACCTTATATATATTAATCCAGCAATAAAACGGTACAGTTTTTGTACCTTTATTATGTATTTCTTTTACTCTTGTTCTCAGAAAATAAAAAAAAATATTTCACAGTAGATTTATAAAATAAATACACTCTACTCTGTCGTGCAAAGTAAGAGAAATGTTACACTTTTGCATTCACTTTTTTGAAACTCCTAAATTTCAAAAGAAATTTACCGTTATTCTAAAAATATTTTATTATTCACCGCGTTTTAAATCAAAATGGAAAAACACAAACGCGATTGTAATATTAAATTTATTAGAAAATGTTAAGGAAATTGCAAGAAATTTTTGGAATAAGTTATATGACTATCTAAAGATTAAAAAAACATGATATTAAAATTTCAGTATCTCGCCTCTTCTGGCCAAGAAAGAAAATGTTGTGTGTGGAACACAATAGCAAAGTCGTAAGAAAATCGTTGAATTATTATATAACTAAATGGCCAGCACGATCGTCGGATAATAATGTGACTAGTATTTCAATACAAATTATTTTAAATTTGTCACCACCAGTAGTTATCGGCTATCACAGCGACTGTAAACAAATATTAAATTGTCGTTAAACATTCATGATACCTACGCGACTACAAATGAGCTTTGTATTGAATTTACGCAAATAAAAATTATAGTTACTAAATAACTTTAATACGACTATATGATCAATTAGTCTATGTACGCCGAATACGAAATTTCAGTTGGAAAAAATTTTCAACTGACCTTTAGACCATTAGAAGGTCTAAGTACCGATTTGGTTGCTGTATCGTTATTTGCGTTTTTCTTTTAAAGTGGAACCATGTGTCTTGAAAATCGTTTACATAGACGCAGGCTTACATTTTTCTTTGGCAACTAATTCCAGCCAGCAATATAGTCAACTACTTTTAACTGTTATTTCGTTCTTTCGTAGTTCGCAAAACTTCAATTTTATTTCTGTATGATCTTTTTATATGCCGAATGAGACAACGAGATGTATTGTTTTGGAACTATATCTTTTGCGTATTATTTGGGAACCTTGCCTACCAGTATCAAGAGACTATTTACATACATACATCTTGGTCTTTGACATAGATTGCTGATACATGTGACTTAATTGTACTAACTACAATGGAATTTTGAGGGTTCCGTTAATCTAATTTTAGTTCATCTAGCTCCACTTGTGTTCATATAAGCGAATTTCTTTTTAAAACGCTGTTATTAGCTGCACTTGTATCATCCAGTCTCAAAAATAAATTTTATTCTAGTACTAAAATAAAAAAATATTTAATACAGGATACTTTACAAAAATTATTAAGGATATTTTACATCATTTCATCCAATACAATGTTAATATTTTTTGAGGCACAACCTTGAATTTTTTTTTCGTTTTCTAATTATATTATAAATATTTAATTTATTTGTAATTATTCGTCCGTTTTTTTTTTTTTACAAAGCAACTGTTATCTTAACATATAGAATTATATTGTAAAGCTGGCAGTTTTCCCATAGTTAATAATTAAATGATAATAAAACCTCAAACAACTGGACTTCGTTTACTTTTCCTTAAACATCTTATGTCGCTGTAAAACCTGCCGTGACACAAATTGTTAATTATTATTTTTTATGTCTGTCAGAGATAAACTTTACATACCTACTCGTATTTAGCGGTGCAGTGGAACACCGCGGTCTGCAAACATTTTTTATTTCTATAAAGCCAAGTCGAAATTCTTCGGTTGTTGCGCATCTGCAATTAAATAAACATTCCACATACTCTTTTAGTTGTCTTTACTTGTACTGTGCAAAAGAAAAACACCCTTTATGTCAAATGCAATAAAAATTAAATAAAACTTATACTCGATATTTGTATAAGCTAAAAATAAACCAACAAACAGGAACCCATACTTATACACTCCTGTTCAATTGCTTAAGCCCACATAGTTTTAGTTACTTAACAAAAAAATGTTAGTCCTAGCGTATAAAGTACCTCATGAAACTTGAGAGCATAAAAAAAAATATTTAGAAAGTTAGAGGCAAAGGTGTTTTAAGCGATGACAAAATTTTACGAAACGACAAACGACTTTATAAAAAAAAAGAACAAATGAAGGGTTGTAACAGCTTTATCTTGAGATAGCAAAGAGAAAAGGCCGCAGACTTTCGTAGAACTCGTTCCGTTCGGTATCAGAAAAAAGATAGGAAACTGTAAATATTTGAAACGAATTTCCGTTATTCCTTGTAAAGTTTGGTTTGGAGACAAGCCGGTTTCGGGTATGTGCCATTTTGAGTGCCATTATTTGTTCTGAGAGAAAACAGACATACAAGCAAGTAGCTCAACCTGTGAACACTTGAGAGCCGCGGAAATTAAATATAAAAATTCCAATTCAATAAGAATTGAAATGTTGTGGTTTTCACTAGAAGTAAAGAAAAAACCTTGGTTAATGTAACCACAATCTAAGAGCAATATATTATGATAGAATTACATGATTGATATATGATCGCATATTATTATTGTATCTAAATAATATTATGGTCTTCTTACAACGATAGGAAAGCAAATAAAATGTATGTTACTGATTAGCTGTGGCTGAGATAACAACACAGACGACTGAAACAATCGAATATTTAATATTCAACGCGCTAAGCACTCAAACTACAGCACCTTCATAGTATGGTTAAACAGAAAAATAAATTTTACAAATGTCTACTATGAGCATTTTCTGGTTAGTTTTATATTATTTTTGTATAGTGAAAATACTTCGTTTGTTGCTAGAACATGTTGAAATTTTTATGGATGGAAATTATGTAGTGAATAAATTAAAGTAATGTTTAAAATAATTTCAAATAACCAATATATGTTTGCCAAATTAATATTATGTTGTAGGTAAAATAATATGGTAGTCGTGAACATGCCACATTCTTGTTTTTCCTTTGCGTGTGCCAAATAAATCGAGCGGGAGTGTACGATGTTCTGATCTTATTTTATCAATCAAGCAGCACTTTTAAAGCCTAGTAGTAATTGCAAACATGAAATAATATTTTTTTTAACAATCTTAAAGTTGATTTACTTTTATTCAGGTACTTTTTTCATTGGCCGGCTTTATATACACGAGTATACTCGTAATAAATATTTGTTGATCACATGTTTGAGAAAATTGTTGATTTTATTTTCTTTACACTTTCAATAAAATCTTGTGCAATTTTTATTAATTTAAATAATTTTGCATGTCTCAATTGCCAAGTCATTCAACTCTATTGTAGTTGATTTCATGTTTGTTGTGTTTAGTTTAAAAATTTAAAAATTGTTGTTTCTTCATTAAGAAGTGAGTAAGTACCTTTCGTTGTTAATTGGCGTTGACGTACATATTCACTTTCTGCTGATGATTAATATTTCCTCATTTTTGTTACTTCTTTTTTAAACTAAAAAGCACATGAAATCAAGACTTTAGGATTATTAAGTTTTGCGTTAGGTAATACGAAGATTAAATAATATCCACTAATATTTTATAATAATAACGGGATTTAGATTTAACGAATTAACGGATTTTTTTTTTTTGAACGAAAAAGAAACAATCAATGTGTTCTGTATTTCGAATCCGCAATATTTTATTCAAAAGTTTAAATTTCCGAATGTTTTAGCTGTTGTGTGTATCACTTTTAAACTTTTTTTTTTAAATGTTAAAACAACAATTGCGTATTAAAATTTTATATTAATAATTTCAAAAAAAGAATATGTGAAATGCTAAACTGTTTATGTTCGAATTATTCAATTCCGAGTGTTTTTATAAATTTACACGTTTTCATTTCACTCGCAATATAGAACAGGAGCGGATGAAATAACCGGATGACATCTTTTTATGTGTGCCGTTTTGACATTCTCACGCTGCAGTCTACTTTTTCAGGCTCTTATAAAAAGCAACGAACAAACTAAACTGATCATGAAAAACAAGAAAAAATTCAGCAAAAAAAGTTGACGGTAAACGTAGCAAGTAGTCTGCGCTCTAAGGTTTTAGGCCCAGGTTTTAGTACTTTACATTAGGAATCACCAGAAGTTATCAACAATCGATTACGATTGCCTTATATTGCAAAAAGTACGAATGTATGGGATATTTTCGAATTGAAGGGATTTTTTATTGGACCAAAGGGTTTAATACAAATTATTGAGGATTTTAAGTCGCTATAATATGCATAAAAAATACAAAGCACGTTAGTGATTATCACCTTATTGTATGTACACACCTTGCAAAATGTTTATGCAACAGGCATATTTCGTTGTTGGTTGCATAGTGTGAGGCGTTGTTTATTGTTTTACTGGTTTACTTCATTGAAAACAAGCCCGCTGTGAATATGTATGATTTCGTCAACCGCAGAACTGATGTTGCGTTTATGGATTAATTGTTGGTTGCAGCGTGTGTGTGTGTCAAAATATGCAACATGAATTATAAACGTGTTGCGTAAACAAGATACAAAGTATGTACCTATCATAAGAGACGATATAGGGAAAATACCTCTATAGAACTTACCAAGTACATGAGATTAAGGAAAATGCCCACTCATGTATTAGTTTGACAATTTCTGTCAGTCATATAACACAATTGTTAAAGCTCTACTGTGATTCTAAAACAGTTTTCGCACATTTTAATTTTCTATCGCCTTTATTTGTAAAAAGACAATTTAATATCATGTAATTCTGAGGAGTTTTGTTTGTGTTTGAATCATCAAAGATCAGAAATATGAAAACGAAGGTTAATATGCAAACTATTTAGTAGAAATCACTAGCGATGGCCGACAGATCCAATTTAGTATTTAGTAAAAAAATCTTAGCTATCGTTGACATTTTTGTCATGTTTGTCCCAATATGCAAATTGTGTTTAAATACTAAAAAGTTCCAAAACTATCCCAAAACAAATGTTTTTCTATTTATGCACATTTGTCAGGTTGGTCTAATTACTGCAACAGTGTTTAATTTTTGTTTACTTTCCCTTATTTTTATTAACAAATTTCATCTTTATAGTTGTTTTTCTTGACTCTTAACTTTGTTTAAGTTATGGTACTTTTGTAAAAACCGGAGGGCTTTTTAAGAAATTAAAGTTTTTAAAATATATGGCAACGCTGGTTGTAACTGAAAATGTTTATTTTGAATTTTTGTCAATCTTGTCAAAGAAAATTTTCCACATATAAGTATTAAAATAAATTTTCTTTCAACATTAAAAAATTGAAAATAATAAATTTCTACAAAAATAGTCAGACATAAATGGTAGAGTGTTCTCTTTGCTCTTCCATGAACTTTATATTTCGTATATTTTACAATGTCATTGTCACGGCCATAGAATATCCTATATTGGTATTCTTGTTTAGTTTTGTACTGGCTGTGGCTCTTATCTTCAACGTTCATACGGCGAAATTAATGTGTGATTTTAGTGATGGGGCTACAAGGGTACGTGACATGTGTGCAAGCCCAATGTCTTCAGATAATTGCATATACTCCCATAGGAATAGTGTGGATTATAGTATTGAAAGGGGTAAGTTCTTACATAGCTCAAGTTTACTTGTCCATTTGTTAATTGTTTTCTTAGGACCCCATACTTGGAGTGCTACTGGTGAAAATCAATCTCCCATAAATATAACAACTAAATGCACCGATAAATTTCCGATACGAGAACTTTTAACTTGGAATCATTATGAAGATTTGCCAAGCATTATTACCATGGAGAATACTGGTCATACAAGTGTGTTTTAATAAAAAGCTTATTTTTGTTTTGCGATTTTAATGATGGTTTGCTATTAGTTTTAGTGAAAGCCAGTTATTCGGGAAATAGACCGACTTTAAGCGGCGCTGATCTCTTGGCCAGTTATACGTTTGTGCAATTATGTTTCCGTTGGAGTCTCTTAAACAGCGAAGGTTCTGAGCATATGATAGACTTTAAAAAGTTTCCTTTGGAATTGCAAGCCATGCATCAAACTGGACCTGAAAGAGATTGTGTGTCTAGCTATGATTTGATGATGGTGGCATATTTCTTCGAGGTAATTTTTATTCAGTCTTTAATATCTACATATATACATATATATCAACTTATATGTTGAATTTTAAACTTAAAGATCTCCGCTCACAACCCTTATTTGGATCCGATCGTACAAAATCTGCATCGCATAAAAGCTCCTGGCTCTAAAATAAAGATTTCACCATTTCCTCTTTCATACTTGTGTTATCAATTTCGTTCGGGATTCTATAGCTATGGGGGCTCTCTTACGGAACCTCCTTGTTATCAAGGCGCTGAATGGTTTATATTTCCAGAGCCTTTTGCTATTAGCGAACGTCAGCTTAATGAGTTTCGCCAAATCTTGAGTTCGAATGGTAAAACTCGTATTGTTCGTAATGCTCGTCCTGTACAGAATATAAATTATTCACGTGGTGTTAAATTAAATGAATATTATCCATTGGATGTATGCAGTGCAGGAGAGTTGTCAATAGATTCGGTGCAATCGGAACCTACTGTATGTGATTAATCTTGATAGATGTGATTTGACTAGTTGATTTAAACAAGCTCTTCTTTTGATTTTATACATTGATTTTTATGGAAAATAGAATAGAAAGAAGGCTTTATATTTTTCAAAATATTTTTTAATTGTAATTTGTACTTTTTATTACTTTTGATTTGGATGTACTTCGAAGCCATTAAATAACACAAATATATATTGCTATTGCTAAAGCGGTGTGTTTATTTTATTTGCCCACTGCACAATGGTCTAAAAATCCACGCTTATTCTTGTAGTGCGATAGAAAGCCCTTAAATAAACAACAAATTATTTGCTTATTTATTGTGAATCGACAACACGACAAATATATAACTTTTTGACTTCTTGATATTGTTTAAATATTAAGTGCGAGTAGTGGATTTCAACTTTTTGGTCAAATAGTGTCAACGTGTATACGAAATTTTGTTGCAATTAATTTGAACTTTAAAAATATATTCCAAATTTGTCCAACGCAAAACTAATCTAAAATAACATGCAGTCTATAGAATCATATTATATTATTATTTTTTGCAATTATTTATTATTTTTCAAAATATATGCATTTTTTCCGACTGCTATTATTTCCACTTCGAGTGCCAATATTTTTCATTCTTAACTAAAAAAAAAAAAACTGAAATGTAGCTATTTTGAAAATACATTTAGATTTGCAAATAAAGACTAATTTATTGTTACCATTTACTGAAAGGCTTTCCAGTCACAAATTTTTATTTCAATACAACCATTGAAATGTTAAGATCAATTTAAATATATTTTTAATACAATCATTTTCAAAACAAGCCACACAACATTAGACGAAGTGAGCGTAAACAATACTTTTACGATATATTGATTCAAGCTGATGTGACCCATCTAGGATAAAATTAGAAGAAATAGTATAATGTTGGCATGTTTGTCATTATGTTAACTAGGAACTTCTTTAAGTTACGCTGTCTTTACAGTATTTGAGTTCTTGTATTGAGTTCAATATCTCAAGTGTGCCTAAAATATGTAGATATTTTTAATTTTCATCTTAGATCAGTTCCAAATGTAACCTATTCCTTTTCCGTCTAATATACCGTATGAATTTTAGCAGTCATATTCTTATTGTTCGCTATTGTCGAAAATTCAGACAATGTAAAGTCAGCTTTAATGAATATTTGTTTAACACAAAAGAAAGTACATTTACAACATACTACTATTTCTATTATAGAGTGGTTACGCTTATATCGTGAAATGTTTGACTAATTCGACCGTACCATTACTCATACATAAACTATAGTAAAAATAAAACCAAAGTAATCTGAACGAATTTAGTTCAAAAAATGATCAAAATTTAATGAAAATGTATTCAAAATTATAAGTTTTATTGTTATTTTTTCGAACTACAAATATTATTAATTATTAAGTAATTTTAATTTTTAGGCATGAGTTCGTTTTTCTCTCTATTCAGAAAGAGAATTATTTATTTAATATGGATAACCTTGAAAACAGCTGAATGGAATGCATTTTCTGAATAGAAAGAAAGAAAAACGAACTCATGCCTAAAAATTAAAATTACTTAATATTCAAAATTAGTTTTAAAATATACTCGTACATACATATGCAAAACGGAAATAATTGAATTAAAAAATTTAAGATAAAAGTTCTCAAAAAATCACCTCAAATCCACAAAGCAAAAATAGTCACAACAAAATCCTTTATCACTTAATCAATATGGTATCCTTTTTCACAAAATCCTCCTCTCGCTTTTTCTACTACAAAATTTAAGGTGTGGCAAGACAATTTGACGGTTATAAACGTGCATTAATAAAGATAATTTAAGTCCCTTGATAATTTAAATAAAATTTAATTTGTTATGAAAATGAATGTTATTATGCCACTTTCTAAACAATAGTGCGTTATAAATAAATTTCAAACCACTTGTTTCCATTTCTTTACCTTCGCATTCGGAATTTTCTTCGACTGGTTGGCAATTTTCCATAAAATTTTGCCATGATTTCAGTAATTTGCTTTAAAATAAAAGGATCTGCTGTGTCGAGTTATTCACACAGTTATTTTTGCCGGCATGAAGCAATCTGTCTGATTTATATATTTTATGGTGCGAATGAGAGGCATCCTCACCAAAGCATCCAATTAGCAGTACAATCGATGCAATAGTTTGCTGCGAATGCAAACGGACATTACGTACAGTAGCTGTCATTGGAAACCATGGAGCCTTCTGCAAGAACATTTTGGCCGTTTGAATAGCGCTAACTGCAGGGTACACATTTTCAGTGCATTAAAATTATATTACATTCCATATTTGAACAAAATATTCTCGAGTGCTCCCCCAAATATTGTTTAAAGATCTCAGAACAATCACTCTCAGAAATATATGAAAAGAAATGGCCGCTATTTCGTCAACTAGTCATGTTTCTGCCGGCATGTGTTGCATAACTCTGTTATACTGTATTTACCTGAACAAAATCAATTTTTTTGAAGTACATATATTAATTTTTTTTTTTTTTTGTAAGTTATAATAAAATTATAATTCATAAGTCCATTAGTTCATCTTAAGGCCTCTTGAATTCCTCCAATTTAATCGATAGAAAAGTTCGGCATTATTTTCTATTTTTAAATTTTCAAAAACTGAATTTTTATTACGAAAATTTCTATTGGAAAGAGTGAATTTTACTGCACTCAATCGTTATATGACAACTATTTATAAATCGCACGCAAAACAACTAATACAGTAGTTTTAAGAGACGTTTAGTTTGTTATTTTTTTTTATTAAATCAAAAAAATTCAAATTTCCAACATTTTAATTTTGGATTTTGGCAAAATAAAAACGTAAAACTTCCTACAGTGCAATGTATCCAATGTACATATGAATGTATAATGAATAATATAATTAACGCATTTAAGTAGTCAAAAGAGTTTGTTAATTCGATATAAGGCTGCTTGATTTGGTCAATGCATGTAGACTTTATTGGGCAACTGTGCGAATTGTCGTTGAAAAATAAATCATACGCACACGTAATAGAGCTGGAAAACTTTCGATAGTCACCACATTCGATATTTTCTATAGTTTATTGGAAGAACTATCAATAGTATCGACATCTGTTAATGTGTTCAAATTTAAGAAAATCAATTGTTAGCAGAACTGTTTTTCAGATATATTTCACCAAAGTTTTCTCAATAGAAAATTAAACCATTTGCTAGCAGCAGCATCTCAGCCATATATTGATCTTATACTTTTCTCTTTTATATTTTTTGTCGGGTTCATGGGCAATTTGTTAACAAAAAATGTTCAACGAAAGTATCGCTATCTAGTACGAATAAACTTAATTCTTGTACTCAAAAAATAAGAGATCCCATGAAGTGTTAGCTGGATTGAAAAACTTTGCAATATCGTGTACAACATCCACATCATGGTTTGCTTTACGTTGCAAACACGACACAGAAAATCATATAAAAACTTTAGTCAGTTTATTTTTAAAAGTTGAACATTACAAACTATACATATGTATGTATGTCTGTATATGTAGGTATGCAAAAGTAGGAAAAATGTTCATAAAAATACCTATTTTTCCCGAGTAAAAATAAATCCCAAGAGAAAAAAATTGAAAAACTTTACCTTTTTTACGTTGTTGCTTTTTGTTCGAACGTCTTTGTAAATTTTCTATTTGTAGAAAACTATTAGTCAAAACTCAATTATCTTTTTTATTAATTTTTAATCTTAATCAATTCCTGCATACTTTTTTCTCCCCCTTTTCCAGTTAAATATTTTGTTATCTACATTTATAAATCTGACGTTTACGAAAAAGTCCTATCTAATAAAGTCGCGTCTATAACTTCTAATAAATTATTATTTTGTTTTATAAATTGTCACGAGTATTTTTGTTATGAGGAAATCTCATTTATAATTGTCTAAACAATAATGATAATAACGACGTTGTGTGTCGTAAAGTCCATAAAACGAAACCATCTAGTTAATAATTGTAATTTGAGTGGTAGTATTTGACACTTGACATAGATACATAGGTACATATATATACATACATACATATGTGTATGTATGTTTGTACATTAGTATGATTGCATAGAAACTTTATACGTGCAGCTTAACTATTGAATAATTAAAAACGCTGTCTACTCAATAAAAAATTATCTGCTTCAAGAATATTCCATTACTAAATTAACTCTTGTAGCAAAAAGGTTATTCTGAAAATGAAAATAACACTAAGGAACTTGTATGTAAATGCGAAACTTTATGAATTTTCGCAATTAAAGAATAACGATTAACTAGCTAGAGCTAAAAAGTTTTAGTGTTCATGGACCTCAGAAAATGAAAAACGTTTTTATTTGATGCTTAAATTCCACCAAAAGATGCTTCTGCAAGTTTTACTGAGCAAAAAATGAACCACTGAAAAATATAATTCAGGAACGCTAACGGATTGTCCCAACCGAAATATGAAGTAGAATATTTCCTGCTAAGATAAATTTTACTTATTTTAAAAGTATAGTCTCATCTGTGTACTGCCCGCCTAGGCACAAAATGAAACGCGATCAATTTGCCAGCTTCTCTGCTAGACTAGGGCAAAAATTCATTCGCCACAATGCAAAGCACATTTTGTGGGGTTCCAGATATCTTAGGCCTAGATGTAGACAGCTGTATAACACAATTTAAGCCAATACGCTATACTTCATATCTAAAGGTAAACCCACTAATTGGCCAAGAGACTTCAATAAGCTGTCAGGCCTTATTGATTTTGGCCTTGTAAAATATATCAGACCTGGTCAACTGTTGGTCAGCTCATCCTACGATATATCGTTTCACCATTCACCTACAAAAATTACATTACACCACAGTATTTTCACTCTACCTGCATCCCTTATAACCCAAATAAAAATACGAATTGGCTGAAATATAAAATGTATGTGAGCTCTCACCTAATTCAGAACATCCCTCTGAGAAGCTCAGCTGATATTGAAGTAGCTGTGGATCGTGACGGCCGTATCCACAGTTGCAACACCTATCAAACAAAATGTATACCAAACATCGGTTGATATACAGACTCTTGTCTGACAAACGATAAGACGATGACAACATACTCGTTCTCCTGACATCAAAACCCAAATGAACTTATGTCAAAGAACTTCACGTACCAAACCGAAACAAGATTTATTTAAAAAATTGGATCTAACAAAAAAGACGGATTATAGCATCTGGAAAGCTTTAAGGCACCTAAAATGTCCTATTGCCCACGTAACCCCAACTAAGACTTGAAAACCGCAAATGGACTAAAAACTCAATTAAAAAGGTTTTCACACCGCATGGCATAAATAGTTATTGACCAGATACATATGAGGCGAGTTGGACCGATTTTATTTCATTATCAGGCAATGCTTTCTTTTCTATTTTGGACAAATTAAAATGGAATGAGTTTCACTTTGATTTAAATTAAATAAATCAAAATACGACGTTAGTTAATTTTAAAATTGAAAATAAAGTCAAACAAAGATATCGGTGACTACATATTACGCAGATTTGCATTATTAATTCAAACAACAAAAAAAAAACCAGTGCCAAGGATACAATATTTTTAAAACATAAAATAAAATCTTTTATTTACAAATAATTTTTCAAATCAAATTCTAACAACAAAAATAAGCTATTGTGAAGAAGTATGTTCTCGATAAACGCGATAACATAATAAAAAGGACTGTGAGTAGAACAAATAAATAGTCTTTAAGATATTTAAATAAAATAAAATAAAATAATAAAACACTCAAACGTTCAAGGTATATTTTGTAATTTGACTTGCACTTTTTGCCCGGATTCAAGGCGAATAATGGAGGCAGGAATTTTTTTTGTAAGCACTACTCGTATCTAAAATATTGGCTTGAAAATGTAAATAATTAAAAATTTTCTATTAACGAGACACAAATAAGAAACATTTCTATCGCTATTGAATTAAATACCAGCTTTATTTATTCACATTAAATATAAACTCTATTGTGTTAAACAAAATCAAATAAAATTTGTCTGGTAAAAGACCTGTTCAACGCTTAGCGACTTTAATTAACGTGACGACCGGATGACGTCATAAACGTTAATTCGTGAGAGTTCACTTCGTATGGATAAAAGAAATTTCGAAGCAAACAACCTTTAATTATTCGTAAAACATTGTATTGCTGTATATTTGAAGGTCAGAGAAATAATAAGAATGCTTTAATTATACAATGGGAATAGAAAAGTGTTCCAAAAAATATAAATATTTATTATGAATTCTTATTTTTTAAGTTTCCGCCTTCAGCGCAAGAAAAACTCCAATTTCCCCAGGTTAAGTACTAGTGCAGTTAATTTGCCAATGGTTTTAATGAAATATACATATATGCATCTATATGTATACCGTTATAATTTTATACCATAATAAAACAGCGTATCCCCTGACCGCTTTTCAACCAAAAAGTCTGGCTAGTCTGGCTTAAGATAACGGTTATGGTTTTTCCTTCGAATTATTTTGATTGAAAGAGTAGAATTATGAAAAAGAAGGGGTAATCCTAATAATTGGACCTTAATTATATCTTGAAGTTAGACTAGTCTGTGAATAAATGAAAAAAAGCGACATGATGGACCTGCTGAAATTTATTCCTGCCGTTTAGCATGATGAATTGACAACAAAACCAAGCGGCAATTCCTCCCACACAGGTGGCGAATATGCTGAGATGATATATATTTGCTGATGAGTTAATCATAAATAATACATATATACAAGTATGTATATAGTTAACATACAATTTTACCGAAAATCCGTAATAAAATTATGATTTTTCTGTAATAAAAAAATTAAAAATACAGTGAATTCGTGAAAACCTGAACACTCGACAGAGTGATAAACGTCTCATAAAAGAAAACAAATTTATTTTTACACAGGCTATTATAGAACACATTTATTAAAATCATTTTGGAGACAATCGGAGAGACTTAATATGTGTATATGACCGGCCCCAATTACTTTTTAAAGGGGAAAATTTTTTCCTTTGGAATCTTTTCTCTCGGAAGCATCCTTAGGGGGCTTCGAAACAAATTTTATAATTTTAAAATTTATTGTTTGACGTAACTTTGACGAACTAACATTATTATTATTAAGTAATTTATTTGTTAAGCTTAATTTATATTTTTTTTTATATTCCTTTTGTTAAAAAAGAAAATGCCACTACATACATTATCAACATTGTGTCTCAACTAATTTTGTGTGCACTGTAAACCTCATCTATTTAACCAAGTGATCAAGCCAAAAGCAATATGAGAGTGAATATTTTTTCATATATCACATTCTTGTCTTTTGTTTCTTGGGTTAGAACGAAGTTTACACCACTTTAACTTTTTGTTATCGCACTCTTTGTTGTCATGCATTTTTGCTTCATCGCTTAAGTTCTTTCTTAACAGAGAGAATATTGAGAGATGAACTTAAGCCTAACAATTTTTGTATAACTTTATAGACAAAAATTTTTTTTTTAGTTTAGTTCAATAGTAGAACAGGTTTTTTCATATTTCAATTATATTTGTGTGGTAATAAGGAATAAGTGCTTAAGTCGACTTAAGCTGAAAACTAGTTAATTGCTGCATTGTGATTTCCCGATTCAAAAGTACCTCTAAGCAAAATTTCACATGTTATATTGAAAGTAATTTCTAATTATTTCTTTCATTTAGAATAGTAACTGAACAATTAATCTAGGAATAAGATCTTAAAAGAAAATTACTTTTGTTTTTTTTTTAATCATTTTTTTTCCAAATGTATAATACAGCGATCATGTGTTTAAAAATCGATTTTATAGTTAAAAATTGCTTCCCTGTAAAACGAAACAATCACACTTAAACATTTTTTCCTTATTGACACGAATTTGTTTTTACAAAGCTTATATTTGCCACAAAAAAAAAACATTGATAAAATAAACTAAAACTACTTTTTGAATTAACTTTAAAACACTTATTTCTGTCTGTTCGGACGACGGCTATAGGGCTCTTCTAAATCGTCTAGTTTCACGCTCCAACAATATTCTGCGATCACTGCAACTAAGTCTGAGGCTTCTCCCAAATTATCTGCAAAATAACTGCTATCAATATGAATGCGTAGCATAGTAGTTTTAAGTCTGTAAGAGCTGCTATCATATCCTGATTTCTTTAAAATTGTTTGCAATTTGATTGAGAAACTTTTAACACACAATACAATTAAATGACCTGTGTGTATGTCATCTTAGAAGTTTGCAAATTGTATTGAAATAATTCACAGGGCTTTTGTGTTTGTTGTGGAAACAAGTAATGTAAATAAATATCGCATTTTCCCATCAAAATTAAACACTACAGCTGTTTTAAATATGCAATTGTTCTTGGGTTCTCTCTTTTGTAACATATTATTTGATAATACATATTGGCTAATTTATTGAACAGCGTACGACAAAACGACTAAAATAAAATATGCAGTAGTATTGGGTGGTGTAGGGGAGAGTTTACAACAATCAATCAATAACAATGTTCCGAATTCGACCTTTAGTTTGTTTAAGAGTCTTTTGTACTTATTTGGAATATATATTTTTAAGAACTAAACGCTAGCACTACTAGACTCAGCACACTCTACTAAGGTTTACACCCATCGGGCGTCCCTTAAATTGGGTCTTTCAACTGTTTATTGATGACATTGTAAACAGATATGTATATGTTTTCATTTTAGCGCCAATGGCACAGCTTGTTCAAACAAATGTGTTTTCTTCTTGTTTTATTTACGAGAAAAAATTATACTTACTCACCTTTTTCATTGCACACACGTACTTGTGCATGTAAATAAATGTTTATTAAGACGGATTAATAAACTTACTTTTTTAATAAAGTAATACAGAATTTTGGACTACATAGGCTTTATTTTAAATACACACGAATTTCATATTTTTCCCATAGCGCTAAGTGATTTTACAATTAAAAATGGTTCACGCATTTACATAAATATACATACGAGGGCGGATCAATAAGTCCGTGACTTTCCGAACTTCCCTCGTAGTTATATGAAATGCAACACTGTTCCCATAAAGTACCGAATGTTAATAGACTACTGTCAATTTTTGAGCAAGTGTCGTCATTTACTTTGCGTTCAACAGCTGTTCAAAACATACAACCTCGTGTATTTATCAAAAAATGGAAAAAGTGAATTTCGAGTGCTCACTAAACATTATTTTTTTGCGAAAAAAAAACCGTCAATCAAACCAAGGAAAAGCTCGATAAGTACTATGGGGACTTTGCACCATCGATTTCAATGGTAAAACGGTGGTTTACTGACTTTCGTTGTGGTTGCACAAGTACAAATGACGCTGAAAGTTCTGGACGGCTAATTGAGTTCAGTACACCTGAAAATGTCGACAAGGTCTACGATATGGTGTTGGTCGATCGAAGATGCCATAGGCATTTCATATGGCAGTGTGGTTTCGCGTTTGCTCTCAATTGACCACAAACGTAAACGTGTGACAACTTCAAAGGATTGTTTGGTGTTGTTTAACCGCAATCCGAATAAATTTTTGCGGTGTTTTGTAGCTGTGGATAAAAGATGGATCTATTACTGTACTCCTCCGGAGTCCAATCAGCAGTCTAAACAATGGGTTTCTCCGGGTGAACATGCTCCGAAGAAGGCCAAGGTAAGTTTTTCGGCCAATAAAGTTTTTTTGGAATGCACGCGGGATAATCCACATTGATTACCTTCAGAAGGGAAACACAATAAACGGCGAATATTATGCCAACTTATTAGACCGATTTAATGAGGATTTAAAAAGAAAACGACCCCATATGCATCAAGATAATGCACAGGTGCGTTCACACGTGTACACTCTCAATGGCAAAACTCTATGAATTGGGCTACGAATTGGTACCTCATCCACCATATTCTCCTAAAGAAATGGCTCGGTGGAAAGAGATTTAGCTCCATTGATGAAATTATTGACCAAATAAACGCCTATTTTAAGAAACTCGAAAAATCCTATGTTTTGGAAGGGATATAAAAACTGGAGAAACGTTGGACTTATATTGAAGATTATGTTGAAAAATAAATTTTTGTTTTGCAAAAAAAAACTGTGTTTCATTCAAAAAGTCACGGACACTTATTGATCCGCCCTCGTACATATGTAAGTGCATATAAATGAAATGTCTTGTTCTTAAGAATATATTTAAATCAATATTCAATTGTCCCTTTTAACCAGAATTGTACTTAACTTTCAAGTGTTGTAGGAAAATATATTTATAAATTGATTAATGATTTTCAATGGAAATAATAGGGGGATTCACTCACCTAAGGTAGTATATTTAAAACTATTTTAGATTTACTAAATAAAAACACTCAACAAAGTGGGGGCAAAACATTCAGCTGTTTGATACTTGTATACATGAATGTACATACACTTCGAATCACTTAAATAATGAATTTAATTTGACCAATTTTGAACGAATATATCTTGTAAACCAGATATTGGTGGTTTACAAAATTTTTTCGTTGTAAAGGCTATATTCAGGCAATATATTCGGTATTTATTGTTTTAACAAAATAGTTTTTTTTTCTTTTGAATAAGAAAAAATTAATTTTAATTAAGTTTTTGTTTGGTTTTATTAATCTTAATAATAATAATTGTAAAATAGCAAAATTTGGTAATGAGAATTTAGTAATGAGAACTGCCACCATTATTAGAAATTCCCGCAAAAGTTTTAGACGTATGTTTCAGGTCAGATTCTTGTTGCAACAATAAACCTTCTTCTGTCTTTCTTCTTCATTATTCATTCTATCTTAACTAATGGACCAACTTTCTACCACATAAAACAATCCCAGACCAAAAAACTTGCATCGCAATTTTTAAACGGTTGTGTCTTGATACGGCTGATTTGTCATGTGATCGAAGCCAGTAATATTATTTGCCATCAAAATCAGACTGGAATCGGTTAATTTTTGTTTCATTCGACCAAAATACTCGTTTCCAATCTTCAATGGTCCATTTCCCTTTTACAAAACTGCAGACATGCTATGACATTTTTATTTAACAGTGCTGTCTTTTTTATTTGATTGCTGAAACTTGTTTTACAAACAGTCCATTCACTCACGGATTTATCTATGGCAGTTGCAGCTAAGCTGGACGTTGTTGTATCAATATTTCTCATAATTTTGTGCGACCGTTTCTCACTGGATGGATGTTAAATATCGTCTCTTTCAAACAGTTTTAACAGTACTCTAAGCGACCTTTAAAGATTTCAAAATTCCTTTACCCGTTTTTTTTTTTAATTTTTATTAAGAAAACAAAAAAATAAAAACGCTTAAAAAAATTTAACTTTAATTTTAAGTAAAAAAAATAATACGCGCAAAAGTGTTCGAATAGACTATATTTAAGTTATCTTTAAATACGGGGAGAGTATATAATAAAGAGTTTTGTTATTAAGGATTCTATGAAGATTTAGGTGATGCAGTGACCAACATTCACAACATTTCTGCTCGCCAGTGTAAAAATACAAATTGTCAATTTTATTATGATTATATTTTTATCTGAATATGTTTTAGTCGTATGTAATTAAATATACATTACAATTAAAAGACGATCAATTTAAATTGATTATTATTCGTTAAATAATTTTTATTTATTTATTTTTAATTATGAAGTCTCAGGGAACAGAGTAGATTGATCGAGTAAAATTTGCCTGTTTTTTTTTCATCAAATTTTTTCAAGTGAAAACCAATTAGACAAATATAAATTTAACTTCTCTACTGTTTATATCCTTTTCTCAGGGCCATGGAAGGCATATTAAACTTATGAAAAATTAATTTCCTATTTCAAAAAAAAAAAAAAAAAATGGTTTAGAATAAAAGTAGTCGGTTTGATTTAATGAAAGCGAGATAAAATAAGAAACGTTATAAAGCACCATAAGAATTACGAGGTGTGGCTATTAAATAACGAGACTGACGCTGTTACAGAAGAAGTGCGCATGCGCCAAACGCCAGCAACCAACAACTGTTATCGTGAAGCCTTCTCTTTCGAATGTAGTGCCTCTCGCTTCTGTGAACAAATCAGTACAGCCGTAGCCTTCGTTCGCATTAGAGGTGTTTTTTTGCTTCGCCGGAAAAATGTTAAGTGTAACAGTAGAGCAACGAATTGTTGTGAAATTTCATGTGAAACTTGGGAAAAACCGCTACTGAAACTTATAATTTATTGAAAGAAGTGTATGGCAATGAATGTTTATCGCGTGCACGTGTTTTTGAGTGGTTTAATCGTTTTCAAGATGGCCGAGAAGACGTTCAAGAGGATTCACGCCCGGGTCGCACTTCCACGTCGAAAACGGATGACAATATCGAAAAAATCGGTAATCTGATTCGATCTAATCGTCGGTTAAGTATTCGTGCGATTGCTGAAACTGTACGAATTGATAAAGAATCCGTACGGCAAATATTACATAACAATTTTAACATGCAAAAAGTGTGTGCCAAAATGGTGCCTAAAATTCTCACATTTGAACAACTAGAAGCTCGCAAAAATGTTTGTACTGACACTTTGAATGCCATTGAAAATGACCCAAACTTACTGGAAAGGATAATAACATGTGACGAATCGTGGTTTTTTACGCATGATCCTGAAACAAAACGCCAATCCATGCACTGGAAGAGCCCATCTTCACCGAGAGCCAAAAAAGCTCGAATGAGCAAATCAAAATTCAAAGCAATGTTGATTGTTTTTTTCGATATTCATGGTATTGTGTACATTCACTGGGTTCCTGAAGGTCAAACGATTAATCAACATTACTACCTTCACGTTCTTGCTGAACTCCGCGAAAGAATAAGGAAAAAACGACTTGAATTGTGGAAGGACAAGTCATGGGTTCTCCACCAAGACAATGCGCCGGCTCATTCCGCATTGTCTGTTAAGAGGTTTCTAGCCAAATTCAGCATCCCAGTGTTAGACCATCCGCCTTATTCGCCGGATTTTGCGCCGTGCGACTTCTATCTGTTTCCTAAGGTGAAATCTGCATTAAAAGGAACAAGATTTGAGTCTGTTGAAGCTGTGAAAGAGAAAGCGGCACGGGTCCTGAAGGATCTGACAGAAAAAGACTTCCAGCACTGTTTCGAACAATGGAAGATTCGCATGGAGCGTTGTAGGGATAGAGGAGGGGTGTATATTGAAGGTGATAATAAGTAAAAATGTATGAAATAAAAATAAAATGTTTTACAGCGTCAGTCTCGTTATTTAATAGCCACACCTCGTATACACAATGCAAAAGAAATAAATAATAATTAGAAATATGAAAAGACAAACACTTAGGTGACTAAAGGCTTTGCGAGTAAACACTGAAATTGTAAAACACAAAGCACGCAACAATCGCATTCAATTAAAAAGACGTTAGAATTATTAGCGTTTTATTTATTTGTTTATGGCCGATTCGAAGTAATGTTTGTCTTATTTTCTTCAATATTTCTTTAGTATTAACGCTGCCTTTATGGCGATAACAATAGTTAAATAATTAATTTAATTCTTTCGTATTTTTTTTTTAACAGATTCGTGCGACTTTTCAATTCGATTGCTTTGGAGGCATTGTCTAGGCGTTTTAGCTAAAACAAGAATACTTTTTTTTAGTTTCTCAACGAGTTTAATAAAATTTGCCACCACGTCGCAGTTTACTTGGCTATTTAAATCACAACACGTTTGTGTTTATAAAGTTAAGAAAAAATCCTATAATTCAGTTAATATCACATAATCCTTGCCTTGCGAAACAACAAAAACCACCTGTTGAATTTTATTTATTTGTACAATAATATTAGAGAAGAACTTCTTAAACCTTTAAAAGGCTTACGCTCCAAACGCCAACGCCGCCGTAACATAAATATGCCCGTTCAGTCACCTATTGAAATTAGCAATCGTGTTATCGATCACATTGATGACATCGATCCTTTGGAATATCATGGCCATTGGGAGCCAGTGGGCGTGGCTCGTGTAGTCAACACGGGCACCTCGGCTATGGTTACGTTTAGTAAACGCAAAGAACAGCCCTACATAATATGCGGCTGTCTGGGCGACCAGAAATACGTTTTTGAACAGTTGCATTTTCATTGGGCCGATACTGATGAATCGGGCTGTGAGCATACTCTTGAGGGCATGAAATATTCAATGGAAGCGCATGCCGTACACTATAATGCCAAGTACAAAGATTTCTCAGAAGCTAAAAACAAACCCGATGGTCTGGCCGTTGTTGCATTCTTCATACAGGCTTGTGGAGAAAAGGATTGTCCAGAATTTAAAAAAATTACAGAAGGTATTCGAATTGTACAAAAAATACATACTAGTGCTTCGGTCGATTCAGGTATAGGTTTGTGAATACCTTCCGATTTATTGAAAAGTTTTATTAAATTTGACAAAATTTTCTTTTAATGTTTTTCCAAATCTAGATTGTCTGTCGTGGATTGGTTTGCAGGAGCTGAGCAAACATTATTATACATATAAAGGATCGCTTACGACAGCCCCTTATTTTGAGAGTGTTACGTGGATTATATATCGGACTCCAATCTATGTGTCAAAAGGACAGGTAAGTAAATGCAAATTAGAACTACAATTTATTTTACTTGACAAATTTCTGAAAATCCCTGGTAATGAAAACATCTGTTAACTAGCCGGTCATTTTTCTTGCAATTTATCATTCCGTTTTTAATTTTCATGTTTTTTTTAAACTTATTGAACTGTAGTCAGCCTGTGGCTAGCAAGGCGGTAAGACCTACTTAATAATTTTCGAATTTTATTCAACTTTATTATTTAAGTCTTTGGCAGACAGCAAATAGTTGGGCCAGAATTTTATTCGACTCAACTACTTGTAGCTTAATTATTTTAGAGTTTTACTCAATTTAATTAAGCTAGTCTCTCGCGTCACCAACTGGTAGCGAAACTACTGGTGTTTTCGTGTCAGGCCAGAATTTTATTTGCCCTGACAAGAGAATCCAGTAAGATGGCTCTATACCACCTGGGCCAGAATATTATTCGACCCAATTGGTATATGCGATTGGTGGATAGCTACTCCCCAACCGGTAAACGGTTGGGCTAGAATTTTATTCGTCCCAACCGAGTGCGGTCAGAGTTGAGTGCGCAGAGGAGACATCTCTTAGCTTCGGGCCAGAATTATATTCGCCCCGACAAGAGAGTCAATCCTTGTCCCGTCACCTAGAGCAGTAGCCAGACGAAGAGAGTCCATCTCAGTGAGAGGCACAGAGTTTCTGGTATTGTCGAGTCAGGCCAGAATATTATTCGCCCTGACAAGAGAGGCCAGAAAGGGAAGTACTCTTACCATCGGGCCAGAATTTTATTCGCCCCGAAGAGAGAATCGGCTTATGTGCACTCGCAGCAAATAGTGGCGATATCTTCTGTAAGCGTCGGATGGTGTGAGAAGCTGAGGAGAGTACCAGCGAATGTGTATTTCGTGTCGAGCTGTATTTTATTAATTAAGCTGATGAATAAAGTTTATAACGTTGTTGAAAAAAACAAATGGAAACAAATATTTTTTGTTAGCTGGAGTAGAGCCGCGAGCTCTAATCCAGCTAATTGTGAAAAAAACTACGAGTTTCTCACAGGCAGTTTTAATATATGTATTTGCGTTCATGGTTGGCGTTGACATTAATATATATGTATATATTTTTTTAAATTTCGTTAACTGTGTATCTTTGCCAGAAAGAATTACTAAAATATTTCTTTCATGAGTAAGTTCTTGTCACCGAAACTGTTATTACATCACCAAAGTGTTATTACATTAGATGTTATAAAATGTTGTCGTAAATTCTTATTCTATTTTTGTTACTTTCTTTCAGGTTCAAGTTTTTCGTAATCTCCAATCATGTCCCAAAGATGAGACAAAGAAAATTGTAAACAATTATCGTGAAATTCAAAAACCGGATAAAAATCCTGAAATCATCTTTGCTCGTAATGCCAAACCAAAATCGAAGTTATGATCTAATCATATCGAATACTATTCTAACAACACCTGTAACAGGCTAATCGTCATTATATTGTCATATATTCATTAGATTCTACGGAATAAATCGCTCTAATCCTAGATACTTCATTTTTATATGAAGCCATATTCAATAATCAATCACGATTGTTAAAAATCCGTTTTAGTTTCTGCGATTAATGCTTGCATTGATTATTATATCATCAGTTTTTATATACCTTTATTATTTCTCTTTCAGTTAATGTTTTTTCTATTCATTTTTGAATTGTGGTTCTATGTTTCAAAGGGTGAACATATATTTCATTAAAAAAAGAAAACTAAAGATATGTTTTAAAAACAAGTGCACTTTACTTAAAAAACAATTAATAATATTTATAATAATTTTGAATGTATTTCATAGAAATATTAAAACTTTTTTGTTTGGTATTTATTTTAATTATTTATTAAATAATAAAAACTATTTTTTATTAAGAAAATATAATTCAATAAAAATAAAAAATACATAACTATAGTTTACTCGTTTTTTGAAAAGGCTCTATCGACATAATAATATGTGTTGATTTGGATGCTATTTGCAAGGGTAACACTTTATACCCGATACGACGAAAATTCAATTCGGAATATCAATATAACCTTCAGAGAATTTTGTAGTTTATTATATTTTAAACATGATGCCCTTTGTTTGTTCTTCATGAATATTTATCAAAATCATTTTATTTTTATTTGTTTAAATTAAGGAAAGTTTTAACTTTCATCTTAATTTTTAGGAAAAAGTATACTAATGTAATGAACAAAAATTAGTGCTTGAGGAAATAATTAAATGCATATTTAAATCTCTCTAATAATAACACGTCGCGCCATGATAATGCAAAACAAACGTCTGAATAAATTTTAAATCAAAATCCACAGAATGCTTCGTAAACTAAAAAATAAAAAATATTCAACTCAATCGATTATCGAAATTTTTTCTGCTATGTTGGTACACATGTGTTAGTCCTATTTTCTTCAATTACAATGGCGTGGTGCATCATGAGTTCTTGCCAACAGGTCGTACGGTTTATAAGGAATACTACAAGGAAGTTTTGCAACGTTTGCGTGAAGCAATACGGCTCAAACGATTGGAATTGTGGAAAAAAAATGGATTCTGCATCACGATAATGCACCAGCTCACATTTATTATTTTTTTTTTTTTTTTTTGCCAAACTCAACACTTCAATCATGCCTCAACCACCTTATTCACCAGATTTGGCTCCCTGCGAATTTTTCCTATTTCCAAAACTGAAGAGACCAATGAAAGGATATCGTTTTGCCAAAACTGATAGGATAAAGTCAGACTCGAAGAATGAGACGATGGCCATACCGAAAAGCGCATTTCAGGAGTGCTTTGAGGACTGGAAGGAGCGCTGGCATAAGAGCACTATATCTTAGGGGGGATTAATTTGAATGGGACAAAATGGATATTGATGAATAAATAAATACTTTTCAAAAAAATTCAAACTTCACCTTTTCTTTTGAACAAGCCTCGTATGAATGTTTAAAATATTAACATCGTAGTTCCATAAAATGTGGTATTAAAGTATTATTCTGTATTCACTATCCTGTATGCGCAAAGTATACTTTTTATACAAATTAAATAAAACCTCGCCAGGCATGTAGAGGCATGTATTATACGAGGAGCCTTCGAATGTAACGCATAATTGTTTGTTTTTCACAAATAATTTTTTTTTTTATTTTGGGATTGTTTGAGTTAAACTACAAAATATTCTTTAACATTAACCTTAAAAAATAAAATTTTTAAAAAAAATTCCATGTAAAAATGCACTTTTTTTGTAAAAGTACTTTTAAAAACACTGTTTAAAAGAATCCTCTTTTTTAAACAGAGCCATCTCAAAATCGTAACTTTGTACTAGAAACTTATTCAAAAAAGTAGCTTTTCAATTAATTCTTTTTACAATACACTTTTAAAAGAGTACCTTAAATTTTTGTTTTTATTAAAAATATATTTTTTTATTGAATACCTTCAGAAAAACTTCATAAACGTCTTAACTACAACACATTACCAAGATAGCATCTCGTAAAAAAAAAATCTATAGAAAAGGGAACCTTTGCTAAATCGTATCATTTTACATAAGTACTTTTGAAAATACGCACTTTTGGAAACCGTTTCTCCCCTTAAACGAAACATGCACTGGGAGTCGCAAAGCAGATCTGCGTTGAAGAACAACTCTGTTGTTCGGTCATTCCCGTATTTGTTGGACAATGACTAACTGTACTGTGTTACGGGTTTTCAGTGTCTTTTTTCCACTATCACTTCATTTTAACCGGATGTATTGGGGGAGACTGTAAAATTCTAGGAATGTCGCTCATAATTTCCTACTTCCTACACGAAGGTATAGGTAGTTTGAATATCCTTCTATTGAAGGGATACCCTTCCAAATACTTTGGTCATTTTAAATTTTGAGATATCAAAAATAAAAAAGGACACATGCACTGGTTCTTTTGAACATTATATTTTCTTTAAAATTACATTTTCTTATTTCAGGGCTGATTCTTTTAACCATCTTTAATAATTTTATTTACAAAATCTCATTTTCCTTTTTGTAAGTGTGTTACCTCGAATAGTTCCCTCGGGAGCAACATTATTTTTCAATTAAACTTAAAATGTCAAATTTTTTCAAGTCATTTATATAACATTGACAAGCTTAAAGTGCATAATACGTATGTATAAACTACATGCATATATCAAAATAATCAAAAATATTTTCTTAAATTTTTCAATTATCGAAGAATAATGAATATAAATTTAAAACGAAATAAAGAGGTTAAGCGCGCCACGATGCTTGCGATTTCGGAAGCTTCAAATATAAATGAATATACCGTTGATTCATCGGTAACAGATACCCATCCAATTTCTATGGATCATAATAGACGCTTAATAAATGAATTAATAGATTTTACATTCGACGAACAAAAGGGAATTTGTGAAGTGTCTTCCTCACAATGTTCCAGTTCTAAATTACAATCTTCAGAATATAGTTACGATAAAAGACTTGAATACTGGAGGGATATTTTAAAACAACGAGAACAAATTTCTTTTAAAATACGGGATCAAATTAAAAAGAACCATCCTGATATTTTGTATAATCATTTGGTAACCGTAGATGAGAGAGACAAGTTTACCGTTAAACGCTTATTGGATTACGCTCAGCGACTTAATCCTACGATCTTAAGTACCAGACAACCATCAACTTTGCCTGAAAAATGTGACGCGGAAATGTCAAAATTAATACCAGAACTGCAAGAAACTTTACCACAATCGGAAAGGAACCGAAATGCTCAGGTTGAAATTAGTGGTTTGCCTAAAGTGGTCCAACAAGAATTGTTAGGTAGTAGATGGCAGGGTTACAAGTTGCCTTTCAGTTGGTTAAAATCAAAGCATTTGGAAAATCGTATTGAGAAATCACGAGGTGATATAGAACGTGTTATAGAATATTATCCCGATGTTGAAAATTTGGAAATTGTGGGCGAGGGATTACTAGGCGCCAAGTTAAGCGAACACAATTCTAAGATAGAAATCCTGCCTGCCATGGACATTTGCCAAATTTCCACTGATACCTTATGCGAAGAGGATGTATGTGAAGTAAAAGCAAGTGTTGAAAAGGTTTTGGTTCTTCATGATTATGCGTTCAAAATAAATGATCAGGAATTTGCAATTACCAATCGTCGTTGTCATCGCAATTTTAAAACATTAACGAATTTTTCGTGTTTTCCCTTTCAAACTGAAATCAAAAAGATTTTCACGATACAAAATATAGGACGCAAAGTATTGAATTTTGAATGGGTATATTCTTCTTTCTATGACAAGAACTCTACTCTTTTAAAATGTTATGACAATGAGTTTATCTTCGATAATATTCCCATTCGTTTATGTAGCGGGGAAACGCATGAAACATTTGTGACTTTTCAACCGAGACGGGTTTGTGTTGTGAAAAGTAAATGGATTTTAAAAGTGAAGCCTACACCCTTCAAACACAAAATGAATGCCATTGCAATTTTTTTGAGTGGTTTGTGTGCCGCTCCACCGGAATATAAGCAAAAGTTAGAGGAACTACAAGGAGAAGTAATTGAAAAGTCTAATAAGAAAATGATAAAGAAGTTGACCACTACCTTAAGTTCGTTTGCAACTGATATGCAGCCTATCGAATATCCTTGTCCTTATCAACGTTCCCTTAATGAAATGGAATTATTTGAGCAACTTAATTTTGGTTTCAAATGTGAGAGATACAATGATTTACAATTATTGAAAGAACTCTATAGTCGCAGTAAAAAACCCCGGGATAAAATGTGGGACCTACAAGTAAATACCTTAAAGAGTATAATTTTAAATGTACCGCAAGCTGAAGGTCGCGCGTTGCTCTTCAATGAGCTCTGCGGCATTTTAGGTTCGATGAAGGGTAAGAGTGTAGACTTAGAGATACAAAGAGACAGTAGCGAAAGAAATCGCTGTAGTCTCTTGTATGTGCGTGGAATTATATCTACTGCTATAGATGAGTGGGTAAAATTATTATCAACTTTAGAAGAAACATTTTACCAAACTACTCTGCAAGTTATTAATGAAGAACTTTTAATGAAAACCACAGAAGAATTGGAAATCAACGAAGGAAATAAAAGTTTATTCTTTTTGCCGCAAGATGAAGATGAAAAACGTGAATATGTTTTGGAAAAACGCGTGCGAAAGCTGAAACCCTATCGTGATACTTTATATATGCAGACCTATACATTGTTGTGTGATTTCATGGAAAATATTGTTAATATAATTGAAAGCACTGTATAAGAAATAATTTTACTTCACATGATGCATTCATTACTTTATTTAGTAAATAATTTCTTCGATCTAGTTATTGACATGTTAAAAAATATTGTACTTTTCAAGGCATAATTAAAAAGATATGGGAGTATAAACTAGAGAGATTAGAACAAAATTTGTTTTTGGCTGTTAGTCAGGCAGTCACACTTTCTATTTTTAGTAGCAAGCTTTCTTTATTCATATAACAAAATAATTCAAAAATTTTCTACCCTCTCTAGTACTAGGACTTTTTGAATATGCCTTCTTCTTGTGAAAATAAATTCAATTCAATTCAGAGTGAGTTTCGAGTGTGATCTTTAAACATTTTCAATTAACATCCTGACTTAATAGAGGTATAATTTTTTTCAAAAACCATGTTTTATTGAATTGCAAATGATCTCCTTCAGCCTCAAGAAATATTAACTTTTGGTTTGCGGCCATGTGATTTAAGCCAAGCTGCAAAGAAAGACAAGAACATTTTATATAATCTGTTTGTTTATTTGTTATAATCGAACTTATTTTGTATTCAAATTTTTGTACTGTTCTTCAGGCTCTAGGGCCTAAAGCATGAAGAATAATAAAAAATTTTTAATTTTTATATAATGTTAATAAATGTTCCATATATTTTCTTTCCATGAGGCGTTTTTTTTATTATTTACGGAAGCAATTATCATTTCTAAGAACAACCTACGTATATAGCAATTTTGTTACGATATTGAGCCGTTTGAATTTTAAATGCAAATTAATTTCAAATACATACCTGTTCATAAACGCGACTTTGTTTTAAAGGCAAAATATCCTTATCTTGTCCTGGCTTGTAAAACGCAAACCACTGTGATTCCTTTGGCTGCACAATGGTATCATTGATAAATTTAACCATAACGAATCTTAAAATTGAGTGTTTAAATGTCATATTAATTGTATTTCATATTGCAGCTTACTTTTCCAATTTATTTAAATTTTCCGCATATAATCCATTTACAAAGACCTCATTATTTATGTCGGACAAAAAAGTACTGTGTGACTTGTATTTCTCCTCATGCAGAGGGTCATGCCAATAAGTGGCCTGAACTAATTCCAATTGCGTCCAAGTATCATAAGCACCAACATTTAAAATACGACGTATATATTCACAAGTTTTTGACTTGAGCGAAGGGCATTTAGGTAAACCAAATACACCCTGATGTTGGCCACCCATAGTAATAAGAACTTTCATTGGTGGTAAGGGACAACGCTGGGCCAAAGCGCGCCTGAAATGTATTCTTATGATTTATTTCACTTTTCTACATGTCAGGTACTTACAAAAACTGTCCTCCTTGACTAAACCCTATAGCATTATAACCGCGTTGTAGTTTTTCATCTTTAGCTAGTTCGTTACAGGCATATTCCACTTGAGTATTGGGATGTATGAAAAACCCGCTCTCATAATCAATTACCATATTGCCACCGATTTCCAGTGATTTGACATACGTATTGTTTAGTTCCGATTGTAAAATCTTTTTAATTGAACCCAAGCTGAATGGAAAACAACAAGTGTCGCCTAAGCAATTTCAGTGAAATATATATATATAGCTTCAATAGGAGTATTTAAAACAAAATCCATTCTTTCTTCATACCCATGCCATGCCACATAACAACTGGATATTTTTCGGCACTTGTTAATGCACTTATCAATAAAAATAGCATACAACTTTTTACAATCATATTTAATTATTAAACAAAGAGCAAATAAAATATAACAGTTGTTTCTTTTTTATTTATTGTTTTATTATTATCATTTTTTATTGATTCTGTTCTTCATATGAAGTTGATTGTCACCTAAGAATCAAAACGAAATAAAAAACATTGTTCATATGAATTTGTTTTGTAAATAGAAATACACAGTTGGTAAAAAAGGCATTGATTTAACATTTAATATTTATTGCTGTTAAATAACAGAGCTACTGGCCTTTTATTAATATGAATTATGTTAATGTATTTTAGCGATTCACAGTACTTTGTCGTTAAAACAAATTGAACAAAACTAGATGGCGTGAATGTGGGTTAACAAAACTCGGTATGCTTCTTTACACTACGTCTTGACTAGTCATAAATATGTTCGCACATGGAGAGAGCGCCGGTAGAATAACGGGGGGAAATGTGTTTGTGGTCTTTTGTGTGGAGAATACATGTAAATGTTCCTGTTCAGTATGATCATAATTTTTTTTTAATCTCATCGAGATTTTGCATAGGTTATTTATATTTTATTTTGGCTGTGTGAATTTTTTTTGTGTGATGGCAGAACAGCGAACAACTTTGTTTGAACATGCACAGACCTTCAATAGCGACGGTCTAGACGAGCCAAGTTCCTGTGCGAACAGCAATCTGTTCGTTGGCAGAACAAATCTATGGCTAGTCAAGAATGCATGTTAAGCCATATCTCAAAATAATATTTTTTCTTTAGATACATACATATACATATGTATATACATATATCCTTTTCGATTAGGGTAATGGTAATCCATACAAAAATTTTATATAGATTTTTTTCTTAGGCGAATAGTGTAATTTATACTTAAGTTATCATTAAGAAAATGGATCTTCAGAACGTTTCGAAACTATGATCGGTAATTTAAGTTGAGATATAATTAATATCTGTACTTTTATTACAACATTTAATAAAGAGATAAAAAAGTTCTGTTTTTTTTCTGTCATAGTATCCTTCCTTGCTAAATTATTCATTCATAATGAAATTAGGAATTTGCCTGTTATATCTTCAACATTGCACAATTCCAGAATTCCCTCTGCAGTTTCCATTCCAACTTCCATTCATGCAAAAAATAAGGATTCGCTATTTGATCACATTTTGGTGATGCTTGCACTATGTACGTTGCAACAAGTTTTGAAATGTTTCCATCGTAAAGTTTACATTTTATAAGAAAAAATTTACCTGGTGAGTTTTTTTTTTTTGAGCAGAAAACCAAAAACATTCACGTGTGAAATATAAAATTATCTATTCACGTACACTCATGCAGAATTTTTTTGCAATCACGCAAACACTTTACCGTACCGTATTTAATCAGATATTGAGGCCTAAGATACAACCAATTTCAAATAAGGACCTGAATAATGAGATATGTATCTAAGCAACTGCTATGCGCTTGGTCAGCTCTGGATTCTCGCAGAATAATGTTATTTAACACGTCCTCATTTACTCATTGACATTTAGGAAGATGCATCTAGAGTCTTACTGAACAAGTGCTATTGGCCGTATTCGTAACCTAAACCTGTTCAAGTGAAAGTAAAGCTTGCACTAGAACTACGATTAATTTGTTTATTGCATTTTGAAAGGGATTATTATAAAGAAAGAAAAAGTTGTTCACAATTTTAATGTACCCCATTGCTGGTAACCAATTGTGATTGTTGTAATTGTTGTTGTTGTTGATGCTGCTGCTGTTGTTGCTGCTGCTGTTGGGCATGTAGTGTAGGACTAACTGATGCCGGTGTACCCCCAACAATTGTTTGATGTTTATTTGAAAAATCTATACAAGACCCTGACGTCAAATCAATTTCTTCTGAATCGGATCCATCTGAACCCTCATCCGAGTGGTGTTCTAAGGCGGCCATTAAACGTGGATCATTTTGCATTTGGGCATGTAAGGCTTGTGTCAAGTGCTGATTTTGTTGCTGATGGCTTTTATAAAGTTTTAATTCTGTGTAGGTCTTTTCGGTGCCATGATTTTTTCCCATCGAACTTTCGATATTTGCATCATGTTTGTCTTGTTGAAAATGGCCATGCATCATTGTAACATTGCTATCGTTCAGTGCCGCATTAGGGTTTATTTTATTAGTTGAGTTCGAAAGATTTTCGGGTGTGACATCGCCTTGTTGTAAGCCTGGTGGTGGTGGGGCTCCGTTAGGCATGGCACCGTTGGGTACTCGAGAGCCTAAGTGAAATAATTAAGTTAAAATTTGCTCGTAATTTCTTGTGATTGTCTTTATTACCTCCTTGACCGAGGACAGGGGGAGTTCCCAAACTTAAACATCTCATTCGCCATGCATCCTGCAATAATTGTAGTCGAGCCTGTTTGCGCCATTTGGCTCGGCGATTTTGAAACCAAACCTAAAGTAGTATAGTTAAATGAATCCAATTAAACAACTCACATTCCTTTGACATACGTATTCATTTAACATATTCACATATATGATGTTCAATTATCATATTCATTTATAATTATTATAAAATTTAATACAACAGAAAGCTGGGAAATTTCAGATTAAATGTATAAAATTAAAAATTAAGTCATACTATAACTCGCATGAATGTTGGTAATTATCTTCTGCAGTAAAACGCCATCGTAATACCTTTGGGAATTAAACAGAAAATAATCCGCCAAATGGATGGGCGGATCGAAAGGGCATTTGCATTTACGTTTAGCGAAAAGTCGGCAATAATTTGCATCACACTAAATGATGAAGTTTCTGTTTTAAGAAAATTCGCTGGTAACATGGAAACGAAAGTGAACATACTTCCTTATTAACCACTTATTTTTAGAAACGAAAGTCGTTGTGTTCTAATGAGCGCGGAACGACGGCGAGAGTCGTTGGTGGACTTGTTAATTGGCGACGCTTGTGAAGTCTGGTGCCAAGTCACGGAGCTAACTCACATGATTGAGCAGAGTGATCTTTAGTCCACAAATTTGATATGGCTACTTAGATAAACAATTATTTAATACTGTTACGTTACATGAATGTTGGATCGACGGAGAACATCACCGCCGTTCGTAAAAGTGTGCAGAAAACCATAGGCAGTCGAACTTGGACTTTTGCTGACATCAACTTTGCAAATTTCGCGCCGGGCGTTGCCTTGCAACCGTATAATATCTAACGGACGCAGAAGCTCAAAAATAATGATTATGCATTAATGCCGCTCGTTCGATGAGTGAGATATGGAGATACCGAAGAATATTTCTGTTGATATTTTCACAGCCCGACTTAAGAGTAACAACAAAATACATATAATCAAAACACAGCTGTTTAGAAATGATTAGTAATTGTAATGATTAGTAATTAGATTACTTTCATTTAAAAGGTGAAATAATTGATTTAATTATGATTTTTTTCAGCTCCGTAAGATTGATTATGATTACAAATAATCTAAAAATAATCAGAAGAATCAGATTCAGATTACTATTGAAAACTTTCAAAAAAATTAAACGACTACTTTCAAAAAATACTTTTGTTTCATTATGACTATTTTCCAAGTGTATTGCATGTACTACTAATTTTATTTCTTTAAAGTAAAAAAAAAAAATGTAAAACGTGAAACCTATTTAAAAAAGTAAAAGTATGAGGCTGAAAACAATTTAATTTTTTGCTTTTGAAGGAATGCTGAATTCAGAAAATAATCGGACCACGAACCATAAAGATTTTCATAGATATATGCAAGTAATAATACGATCAAGAACAAAAAGGAAACTGAAGTCAAATACCGGTTAAATGTCATATGAACAAAAGTGTCCATCCCTGCACTGTAATTACATTCAGTGCGTGTGAGTGCAATACACTTCTTAAATTATCAAAAAGAATAAAAAGTAATCTTAGAAAGTTGTCGAATTATATTTTTGATTACTTGATAGTGATCTCAAGTAATCCTGATTATTTTTAGAATATTTATAATCAATTAGTACTGAAAAATGTCTTGCCAGTGGATTATATATTCATTACGATTCTTTTTAAAATTCAATATAATTGATTACTAATTGTTAACGCAATTTAGCAGTTAGTATTCCAAACTGTGTTAATTGTGACGCTTGTATTGCACATTTACAACCTGGCCACGATGTGTGAACATTAACGTTTCTTTACACAAGTGCTCAGAAGTATTTTAAATATCTGCTGCTGATGTAAATGAACGAATGACTGAGTGTCTTTAAATTAAAATAAATTATAAATTCCTTCCAAAAAAGTATGCTAAGGTAAAATCAAGATAAAAAATTGCCCGCATGATCGATCATAAGTACCTTGCGGCTAAGTCATTTTGCTAATATCGCTTTTAATTAATAAACTTAAGCCATTTTGAATGTTTTTAAAACAAATATCTGTAATTTAAGTAAATTAACATTTAAAACCTAAACAAATCTTTTGGATTCATTTCGTTCCATTATTTGTATCTTAATCAATTTTGTATGATGAGCAAAGTAGTTAATAAGCATTTCGAGCACATTTATTTCAGATTTATTCTGTAGATTTTTGGAATGAATTTTCGTCATTCTTTGTCAAGTTTGGTTTGAGACAAACCGGTTTCGGCTTTGTGCTATCTTCAGTGTCGTTTTTCATTCTACACTGATGACGGCGGCAAGCCGAAACCGGTTTGTCTTTAAACAAAAATTAACAAACTATGACGGAAATTCGTTTCAAAAACTTACATCAAATCACCCTGTCGGAATATCAAATCAAAGATCAAAATATATTCTATTTTCTTAAATTTTTGGGTGTCACTGGATCTAGGAGTGTCTCTAATGTTTTATGTCCACAATATAGACTTTCAATGCCAAACATCTTTCATTCACCTTAACACAGATTTTAAAGCCCTTCTTTTATTTTTATACTTGGTTTTTCTTGCTTATTTAGTGAAAAGAGAATTTCGAAGTTGGTCTCGAACTATTGCATAGTAAATTTAAAATGTCCTTTTAAATTTTTTTTAAATACAAATTTTGCCATCACTTTTTTTTATAAATAAAAAATATTTATTTAATTTTCAAGTTAATATCACTCATACGCGGTGTCCCGCTTGGGAAATAATTTAATCACCTGAACACGTGCTTCACTTAAACTTATTCTTAAAGCGACTTCTTCGCGCAAAAAGACATCAGGATAGTGAGTTTTTTGAAATAATGCCTCCAATTCTTGCAGTTGTTGAGGTGTAAATGTGGTACGATTTCGCCTTTGGCGCCGACGACCAAACATATATTCCGTTAAAAGATCACCGGGCAAGGGAGATAAAAATGGACCAGCCATTTTGTGTTTTAAAAATTATTTTATATTTTCTTATGATTTCCTGTAAATTTTTATTTCCGTTATATTAGTAAAATTAATTAAATTATTTGCATTGTTGTTTATTCCTTGCAGCACGTATACTTTTATTATTTCAATGTTACACGTTGCACGTACCAATAGTAACTGTTCATATGCGTTAGATATGTTTGCCTTTTTATTTGCATTACCACCAAATGCTAATATTATCATTGTAATCTACATCATCATTACCATCAGCTTCGTCGTCATCGCCATCGCCATCTTCACCATTACCATCATCATTAGTAGCTACACCAACACTAACACCAGCAACATCATTGGTTTTTAATTTTGTTCGTGTTCTTGCCGCTTTGTTATCCTGCCTGGTTTTTTGCTGTGTGAGTTCGTAAGTAACATCATTATTATCATCATCGTCATTAACAACAAAACGAACAATACTAATCCAAACAACGTTAGCATCAACAGCAGCAACAACAACAACAGAATTATACGAAATGCACCCGAACAATAAACGATTACAAACAAATAGTAAAAATAGGAAATAAAAACAGCAACAACAATTCTGTTATACAATTTGCGCGCCATGTGCAAATTTAACTTGTTATGAGAATAATTTTCTCATTTTTATTGTTGTTTTAGTTGTTGTGTGGTGGCTTATATTCAGTTTGCTCATTTTTTATTTCCGCTTTCCTACCGTAAGCCTTTGTTTCATGGCGTTAAACTCTCTTTTGCTTTTTCTCATTTGCCAAATCAAGTTTTTTTTTCTTTCTTTTCATAATTCTTTGAACAAAACTACAATGTTTTCTAAGTTTTGACAATTTTTTTCTTAGAAACAAATAATACTAATTAAATGTTTTATTAAAAATTGATATCAATTCCCTTTATGTGTTTCAATTAATTTCATTTTACCATTTTAAAACAAAAGTAACTTTATTAATTATTTACCTGCAAAAATGGCTAAAAAAGCCAGAAGTAATCAAATATTTATTGCTATTTTAATAGTCTTTGCGTGTTAAATGTTGATACTCGAGGATCTCCAATAAAAAGTTTTGGCGGAAACTCAACAAAATATTTTAAATTAAAAAAAAAATTTTTTGTTTGATCTTCTCATAAGATAAATTTTAACAAAACATTAAAATATGTTGAAAAAAATTATATTTAACTAAAAATTAAAATTCAGCTAATTAATTTTTTAAGCGCTAGGTCTTTAATAAAATCTTTTAAGAAATAATGATGCTACGTCGCGGTGTACAGAAATATTTAATATAAAAATTTATTTTAATAAAAATTTTATTAGAGACCTAGAACTAGAAAAATAACATCATAAAAGAGGTTAAAACAATAATACAAAAATTCAATTTTTTCAGATGAGATACCATTAAGTATTTTTCCGCTATTTGCGTCATCAGTGTCATCAGGTAAATAACAAATTGCATATGGAAGAATTGTAAAAGGAATTGTTTTTTTGTTTAGAATTGCTTCCAAGGTGTGAGACTTCGTGTTTTTATTATTGCTTTAGCACACTTTTTCGTAATTGATTTACAAATAATAAATACAATTATATAAAAAAGTAACTGAACCAAAGCTGTATAGTCGAATTATACTTATCAATCTACACAAGGGCGTCCATTTGATTTCACACCCGTTCTCCTTTTAAATACAAAAAATTATATTTATAAAAATTATATATTATTAATTCCTATAACGTACGGATACTTAAGCATTTTCAAAATGTATTGCACTTGTAAATTGAAATTATTATATAAATTTGACCTAAAGCTCAAATATATAAATATTCGTTACATATTTTGAGCTGTTTTCGTTCAGTTAATGTGCATTACTTAAATTGTAATTCTTTGAGTTATTAAGGCAAGGTGAGTCATATTTTTGGGGTAGTAAAAATATGAGGTGGACCATTGTTTCAAATAAAATTTGTCCACCTCATATTTCCATTTTTTTAATATGCTTCACGTTTAAAATTTGTTCATATTTTTAACCAATAAATGATTAGTAAATTGTTTTTTTTTAATACAAAAATACTAAAAAAGAATCAAAAGTAATCTTTGATTACTTTTGATAATTTTTGTGTATTTAAAATAGTAATCTCAAGTATTCCTGATTATTTTTACATTACTTATAATCGTAATCCATTTATTATTTAATCAAATACGTACGATTACTCATCATTACTTAACAGCTATGCTAAAAATACACGCGCTTAAGAAGATAATTTGCGAGAAGAAACATCATAAATTTTTAGGTTAGAGGACAAGGGAAACAATATATAAAACATAAGCCAAAACTTAAGTTATATTTATTATAGGAAAATATTCGTAGGTTTTTAAAGAAAATAAAATAAATACTTTAAAAGAATGTAAAAAGATTTTTGTGTAAAAATTATACAAACTAAAGTGGTGTTGCTTTTTTTTTTATTTAAACTAGGTATTATTGCTTTTAAATGTAGATAGCTATGCATTTGTTTTACACAGTTACATTTCTATTTTGCAAATTCATTTTAATGTAAAACACAACTGCACAAGAACACATACAAACACACAACAACCAGTCACATTTCAATTCAATGTATTAAAACAATAACAAACAAACAAAAAAGAAGAAGAGAAAAAAAACATTATTTAACTGTAGTAAACAGCATCAAATTACAAAATTAAAAAAAAAGGTGGATTTTTTAATAGGAAAAACTACAAACAACAGCCAGTGTATTACAATGTACATATGTGTGTATGAATGTATATTATGGTGTCTGAATGGGTGTGTGTGTGAGTGTGTTAATATCAGCAAGAGTAAGACAATAACATTTAAGCAACAACAATAATGTAAACATTATAAAACAACAACACGTAAAAACAATATTCATAATTTGTTAAAATGATGAACAGTAAAAAGCCACCTTTTTCTCATCATTCTCTTTGCTTCCCATGCTTCCTTACTAATCGTAACTAAACTGTATGTAAACTGTTAATGTTTGTGTATGTGTGTGAGTGTGTTTTACACAATACAATCAAGTCTACCGGGTTTGCAGTTTGTTGTTGTTTTAATATTTTTATATGATTTTTTTTTACTCAGTTATGATTGGCTTTGCTTAAATGTACATTTGTATTACATGAATATTAAAAACAGACACCGCTCCGCCTATTCTATTTTAAATAGAATAAGCTAAAAGAATATACAAAACAAAAACAACAACAACAACAACACGACAAAACATAAACAAAAAAAGGAAAACAAGACGATGAGGATGTTGATGTTGTTATAAATGCAACAACAAAACAACGAAAAACCCATCTACTGCTCCTGCTGCTGCTTCTGTTAAAATAATAAATAAATATAATTTTAGCGCAAGCGCTACCACCACCCCTCTTGTTGCACGAACTATACACAGCACGGCACAGTACAACTGAGTCCTGTAAATGGTCCTTGACAACAATACAAGGATAATAATATATAATCATACACATGTACATACAAACATACAGAACATACAGAAGTGAACGACAAAATAGTGGCAATTAATTTCGTTTTTAAAACTAAAAGTATTATACACGAGTTTGAAGCCTTATTGTTTGGCCCAACCAAACGACAAGTTTCCCAGTTTCGGGCAGATATAAAAGGGGCTTATGATAAAATATGAATTTAAACATCCTGCAAACCGTCTCTGTAGAAACTTCTCGAAAGTGAATTATGTCTATGTCAGTCCCCATGCAACATACAGAACGTCGACATACTATTTTATGACCTGCAAAAGTTGAAAACATGAACTATTGACCTTCTATATCTTGGAAACTTTTGTAGAGTATGAATAAAAAAGACAATTGTTTAATTTAAAATTATTGTAGAGCTTCACTCTTGTTATGATAGCCGACACTGTGTCGTAAGTTTATGTGTTCCAATGTCAATGTGTGCCTGCGTTTACACATGCTAGTAATTGATTTTAAGCGTATTTAAAGGCAATTGAAATTTTTTTCTTCAAATTTACATAAAGAAGACAATTGATATCTTTCAGAATACCAATGTAATTAAAATAATAATAAAAAAATGCCAACTGTTTCCCTAGAAATGCTTCCATGTGTTGTTATTGGTAACTCTGTAATTATAAACTAAACAATGCAATAGAAACAGAGCCAATACTAAAACAAACAGCTGGCAGGTGTACTGTCAGAAGTTCTGGCTTATAACTCCACGTGGTGGCGGCCGGTAACAGGTTCCTGTCTCTGCTAGGAGTCTGACTATATAAGTCGAGCGAGAGTTAAAACCCTCTTATAAAAAGCTCTAATCCACGGTGGAACAGCATACGCCTGAGATGCGTGACCAAGAGGGTGATAGGTTTCTAGTATGCAACGGTACCAGTCGATCTCCAGTTTTAATACAGATCTACCCGTGCATATGAAGCTCTATCTTTTCCTCTATGACAGGGATGACTCAGGAAGCCTCGGAAGAAGCGAAGATGTTCATATCTGAGAACTACTACGATTTTAATTGGCCAAGAGAAGAATCCGGAAGAGATGGACAAGACTGCCTCGCTAGGGGTACACGGGTCAATCTTTAAAGGTATTTCTAAAGTCTTGGCCTCGCAAGAGGCGGAGAGGTTAATATTTGTAGGAATTCCGCTGTTTTTCGGTTAATTGAAGAGCTCTAAAAATATGAACAATACAAACTCGCAAGGGGTGGACGAGTCAGTCTCCAAAGTTAATCCTACTTCAAAGATAATCGTGCTCATATCTAACAGAATTGGATTAACCATTCTAATCCAAATCTGTTGGATATTAGCAACCCATTCGTACATTTCCAATTTGTGTAATCCAAGGAACGAAAGCAGTTTTTGCACGAAGTGAACGCTTCGCTACGCTGAATGGAACCTCCGAACGGTGAAAGGCTGTATATTGTCCCGGTAAAGTGGAATAGGGTCGGAGGCGGTAGGCCCTCTATACCCTGAACTAACAAATATTAAAATAAAGTAAGAAGTTAAAGGGTGTCCCCTTAAAGCTAGGATGAAGAGAGACAAGGGGGAAATATCTGCCTCTCTGAAACTATCCAACCGATTTTGATAAAAGTAAAAACAGATTCGTAATTAAATATTTACAAAAGCTTAAACCACGATGAAGGGAGGCGGGTGGTAGGGGCTTGGTGAAGCCGCGGGTAAAGGCTAATTTAAAATGAAATTATTATTCTTAATTATAAAGTAAAGGAGCGAAAGAGTAAACACATGAGCAACTATTTTTCACGACACATGTGTAAATGCGAACACACAAACATGTGATGGAAGCAGCAGCCACACTATGTTGGCAAAACAAAACGTGCAAATAGGAAAATTGCATCCCTTCATTCATCCATTTATACCTAAATATACTTACCAACAACAACAACAGTAACGAAACAATAGAACAATTGTCGTCCCCATCGTCATTGCCAGCATCATAAACATACCTACACATATAAACTGGTGTTACTTTATCAGGCTATACGAATAAATACTATTGTCAGTCATTGTTTTATACTCGTACCTGTGCACAGTGGCGCAGCATGAAAAATGAACTCGAACTTATTCAAAAGGAATTCATAATTTTATATGATAGAAAATAGTAGGTGCTATGAAACTATTATGTATTATATTTTTCTGCCACTCACTATCCTACACAATCGTACGATTCATTTACAAGAAAATCTGATGGAATTTTATCCTATTAAATAAATATTGCAGTAAACTTTATTTGATAGTGCCACACTGTCACACAAAAGAGATGCAAAAACGTATATATTTTGTAAAGTAAACAAAAAATATAATTTTCCATAAAATATTTTGTGCGAAATCAAAATTAATTAAAAGTAAAAATATTCGAAAACGTATCTTTCCAGCATGTTTATAATAGTAGTACACCGATCTTGAGTTCTAAAGGCATCCATTTTGTTCGCACGCTTGGATGAGTATCAAAATGTCCTCCTTTGGCCACTCAAAGCAACTGTATGTATGTATTTTAGAGTATACAATAACCTTAATATTTTTTGGCCAATATTAATTTTTTTGGCTTTGTTCACTTTTAATTATGTCTGTGAATTTTACTGGACATTTTTACGGTGGGCATCTGTTTGAGTTTAAAAGTATTACATTGTCGTTACTCTTGTCCGCTACTCTACAAAGTGCATCCCTGATCGCATGGAAACGTATCATTTTATGGAATTGTTCAAAAACCTTAGAAAATCAGGCAGAGATGTCAAACAATCTGTTACACATGTTTTATTATTTATTTTAGTACCCACTATCCTTCTTTTTAAGCACCCATGGAATTTTTGCCATGTTCTAACATGTCCACAGCCTTAAGCATATCTTGCAGTACTTCTACAAATTTCTCTATTCCCGTTCTAACTAAGTTTTAAGGGATTTAATATAATTTTGGTTAATGGAACTTTATGCCTGGGAATTTTAGCGATTTAATAATAATTTTCATAGAAAAATAAAAATATCCTTAGCGAAATAATGCTCTGAACTTTATACTTCATACAAGTTGTAGGTAATTGCTAAATGTATGCACACATGTAACACATGCACATATATTGCAATTTTTGAAGGGAAGGTGTTACACTGTGCTCTTATGTTTTGCATTTTATTGTTGTCTTATGTGCATGCAAAGTGGGTGTCTCATTGGTGGCTTTATACTTCACACGGTTATCTTAAATTGTTGTTCTTCACGGTACTGTTTTAGTTGTAAAACAAAAATTCATAATTCTGAAGTTAAATTTGTGAATTTTGTGATTATAAAATATTGGCAAAATTTAATTTTTTAAATTTTACAGTACAATGGATCTACTTGCTTCCATTCCATTGAAAATTCATATGTTTGCAATTTTTTTTTTTTAATAATAAAACACACCAATAGTGAAATTCCCTTTTGAACAAAAATACGACCTTTCTAATCAGTTTGAAGCGCTTAGAAATACTATGTTCTGAGTTTGTTCCAATGGCCTACAAATTTTTTGTATGGACTTGTCTAATATTTCCACTAGCTGCATTAGTATATTTCGACCTAACTCGAGAACAGCATGCCCGATTTCGATTAGTAAAACACCAAGGGATGCGATCAAGTTAAAATCAATTTAAAGCTGCGAAGCTTTTATTTTTTTACTATTATTCTTAAAGTTAGCTATATTACGAACAAAATATATCTAGAAAATCGATGGACAAGTGTCGATTTTATTCCCGATTAAGTGAATACACACACACCCAGACACCTAAACGGTACTTTTTGTTTTTAACTATTTTATGAAAAAAAATAAATCAATTTTAAGTATCTTTGGGTGTAGCTAGTTTGAACAATTACTCGACATTTTTAAAGAACCCGGTTTTGGTTTTTAAAAAGACGAAAAACCCGGTATATCGGTTTTGAAAAGTTTTCAACATTTGTTTATTTGTATTTGTTGCTGGTAAAAATACACACATACACAAAAGTTACCACCACCTCTGCATCTTCAACGTTTGAACAACTGCCACGCCCACAAATTTATCCCAGCACAAAATTCACGAATTGGCAATGACTTATGTGATGTTCATTTAATTTTGCTTGTAAAAAATCTACTTCAGATTAACTTCAAATTAACCTTTACAGTAGTGAACGAACCCCATTTCAAAACGTACGCACTCGTATATATTCGTATGCTGGGTTCTCATTACTTGTTTGTTTTCCTTTGGACCTAAAAACCTTTGTCACGTTCGTTCCACAAAATTTTCCTAATACCTAACTCATCTTTTTTTTTAATGTCATAATTGGTTAATTATATTAAGGTCGGGGCATTCAGAAGGACTTGTAGATGTGTGAGTTTCACAGTATTGATCATTAAGCGAAAAATAGCTGCGATATGCTTAGTGACGAGAGACTTACGGATAGTACGTACACTTGCAGTCAAGTTTTCTTTTCAAATGTTTATCTTCTTATTCTATTATATATTACATATGTATATAGCTACGAGTGCACCAATACCATCAGCTGGCAAAGAATCCTACACCTTGACTCCAACAAGACCATGTTTTGTTTTTTGCTAAAAAGCCAATATGCAAAATACCTGTGGGAATAAAGTGTTATTCTGTAGTACGAACTAATAATATGTAGGCCAACATTGTGGTGCTACAATCTTCATATAGACAACAATTAAAGTGCGTTAGTAAATGATAGCACATTTGCTAATCAGTGAATGAATGTTCCATGAAATTTGAGTAATGATCAACTCCTTGTGAAACTCGCCTTTTGCATTTGTTTGACAAAAATTAACAATTTATTCCTTTATTTATTTAACAAAAATAAATTCATCTTAAGAATGTTTCATACCACCTTTTGCATTAAAGCAATAAAATATTATATTTTTCACAGCACTTATTAATTTTTTAACTAGTCCTTGATAAAGTGCATCCCATTCTTTGAAAATTAAAGTTTTTTAGCTCATTCACGTTCATGAATTGTCAGCATAAATTTTCCTGACAAGATTTTCCCATATATTTTCTATGAGACTAATATCAGCGGAGTAAGCAAGCTATTCCGAAACATCGATATTATTCGACCTTAACGATTTTTTTTTTGTGAATTCGCTGGCATGTGTGGCTGGTAAATATATTTCTTTCTGTATTTGCATGTAAAAATGGCAACAACCTGCATTGAAGTAATTCACAATATTGTTCCCTATTCCTATTGGTTGGCAGGATTTGCAACTCCAGACAACATTCTTCACTAAACGCACCCCAAATCATAACATAACCCGCACCAAAGTTTCTTCTTTAAAAAAAAAAATATCTTTTGAAACTAAGAAAATAAATTAATTATTTTCTAATACGAAAAGCGCATCCAGCAAGTTGGGTTCAACTTTAAGCGCTGTTTCTTGCTGTTTTCAAATTATGTTGGCGCTCGCGTTCACTCAACGTTTTTTTTTTCAATCATTACTTTTATTTTTACCATAATTTTCAAAATTGTTCAAATTATTATTACTAACCTTTCGACTTCTGCTGATTTGAATTACAATTTCTGCTTTGGATGCACCATTTTCTAACAGTGTTAAAATTCGACCTTTTTCAAATTTCCTTAGGACTTTTCCATGAAAGAAACACTTTGTTGCATTTGCGATGCACTGGCATTTGCCATAATGGCAGGTTTCCATAAGTTTACTTGATGAAAGAGAGCATATTAATACAAGTTGCATAAAGAGATGATAATTATGGCAGGTATAGTGGAAATCATAAAGAACATTGATTTGCCTGTTACCAAATGTGCCATAAGTTATGAACGCACTGTATTTCGGCTGCCGGTGTCGGCGAACTTGTATTTTTAGAAAACAGTTCTTTGAATAAAATTGGCGCAATAGTGTTAAATAATACAAGATTAATGAAACAATTTTGAGCAATCTAAAGGTATATTTTTGAATACCAGTGTATTTAACTTTAAAGATTTTTATATATTTTTTAACAAACATTCATTAAAATTTGTTGGTTGACGTAACTTTGTCGAACTACAATTTTTAAAATAATAATTTATTTTTCAGGTATAATATCGTTTTCTTTAGTCTTTCTATTAAGAAAGAACATTTATTTGCTATGACAACTTTGAATACAGTAAAAATTAAAGTTTTATTAGACAGCTGGCAGAGAAGAAGAACACGAAAATTGAAAAAATTCTTTCTCGTATTCTATTTGTCTTTAGTGCTGGGTTAAAAAGATGATGTTTACAGTTGACACAAAATAAGTAGAAAAGACGCAAAAAATGTTGAAAACTTTTGAAGCGGCATAGAAAATGCGTTCCATTCAGTTAGTTGTCTAATAAAATTTTTACTTTTACCGTATTCAAAATTATCATATCAAATAAAATTTCTTTCTCAATATAAAGAATAAAGAAAACGAAATTATGCTTAAAAATTAAATAACTTAACATTAACATTCATATATTTCAAATATTTATTTTCTCTTGTTGGGATAAAAAAATGATTGCAGTTATTTTGCATAGCGACAGTTAGTTTTTCAGTACAATTGTAATTTTTCTTATCATTTTTCTAAGTCAACCACCTGCATTAGAGAAACAAATTGTTTCTGTGCTGGAAGAAATTTTGTTACTGTTGTTGCCCGTTTATCTGTAGCACTTAATCGTGCTCGTATTTGTTGTTGGCTGTCATACTTATCCTGATGCCATAATGATAACAAAGGCGATGGGAATGAATTCGTAAACATTCATAGACAGTTTGGCATTTGTATGCAGTGAAATGTTTAGATAAAGTTCCCTAAAATGAATGATAATAGTTTGAAAAACTAAATTGCGTCGATTTCTTCTCCAGCAAGTATCATATTGCAATCTACAATAACTAAGTAAAAATGTAAGTACAAAATGACTTAAAATTGTAATCAATATTTTTTACTACAATTACATGCTGTAGTAATTAAAACAGAAGTAAGTATCAATTATAATTACATGTAACAGTAGTTAAGAATTTGTTAATTACACAGTGCAAGTAATTGTAATTAAACGTTTTCAATTACAAATAACGTGTGATTGTAATTGAAAGAAATTCAATTCACTAGCAAAAATATTAAAAATTAAGTAATTGTAAGTGCTTCATTATTTATTTACAAGTGTTATGACCATTATCATTAATATTAGCTATTTTTTGCTGTTCGTGTTATATTTTAAAACAAAAACGCAATAAAATTTAATAATTTTAAAAATGTACTTGAATTGTGTTTAATTACAAGTGAGATTTTTTAATTCTAATTGCCTAATTGATACATTCCCATTTACAATTACAACTAATAGACTAATTGTAGTTGACATATTTTCAATTACAAATAATTTTGTTAGCAATGTTTCAATTACAATTGTAATAGAGTTCAATCATCAACTTTAATTGAACTTACATGCTTGCAATTACAAAACCACACAACATGTTATTGCGTTGCATTAAAAATGTAATTGCGAGCACCGAGGTCTGGTAGAATATATACATACTTGGAAAATATGATATTTTACAACCTTGAGCGCGCTTCGATTTGGAGTCTGCAAAGCTTTAGCTTCGTTAAAGCTCACAATGAAAACAATATCAGGCAGCAACTGATTACTGGGCAACTCTTTTGATTCTCAAATTTGGAAAATATTTCGCCTTAATAAGGCTTTAAATAAAAAATCATGGTAGCAGATGGTAGGAGAACTCCTCTGTAAGGGGTTACCTGTAACGATCAGTGGTTTATAATAAAAACTGCACGGTCATCAACTCTTGCGTTTGTTACTTTATTTAGCTTTTAATAACAATATTATAACAATTATGTTTATTTTACTATAAAACAATATACAAAAATGTCTGCACCAAGAGCTTATTTATTAACAAGTGACGGAAATAAAAATATGTTTCAATGCTGACAACTTACAATACTCGTGCAATGTTGCTAACTTAATTTTACTCTACAACTTACAATTGTGGTGAAGTTATACTCATCTGTTATGTTATGACATTAACCTGCTGGGGAACTAATCCAATATCATTACATGCTTTTTTTTTTTTTTTTTTTTTTTTTTTTTTTTTTTTATAATATAATAATAATTGATTTCCTGTTATTAATTCATTGTTAGGGGAATTCATTTAAACCACAATAGCTTTCCATATCTTTTAAACTAAATAATAATTATTATTAATAATAATTTGCGGACCGCTAATGGTTTCAATGAGTACCCCTTGCACATATGAGCATATACACAGGTACATGTGCCTGTTCATAATATCTACTACCTTAACTGCTTATATATATCTATATATATATTTATATATGCTTTCATGTACGTATTTAGCGTTTGGACCAAGTTTCTACACCATAGTCCCTTCCATATTTCATTGGCGGTCTTACGGTGCGTCCACTCCTTGTGAGTCTAGGCGGGCTAAACTGAGTGTTCGCTGTCAGAGCGCCAGGTTCTTTTGAACCAATTACTTCGGTATTTTTTTCCTCTGCAGTACCATCACTGACTACCGAAGGAAATGATTCATCAATCTCCTGAGCATTGCGCTCCCTTGTCATTGAGTTATCCCCAGCCTCACCACTGTCATTCACATTTCCCTGAATCGTAGATCTGTTATGTGGTGCCTGTGTGTCAACAGTCATACCCTCACTGTTCCTAACAAGTTCCTCCGCAAGTAAATCACTGGCGTTAAAATCCTCATTTCTCGTTCCCGTGATAAAACGGCGATTTCTCCTAAAATGGTTGCCAAAGTTATCCCTGACTATATACGACCTGCCGTTGAATGCCGACACTATCCTTCCATAATCCCATTCCTTCCCGTTCCTCTTAAACATGATCAAATCCCCCTCACTCATAACCGGCAATGTCTTTGCGTTCCTGTCATAGTAGTGTTTCTGCCGTTCTCTTCTTCTATTGATTCTCTTTTCAATCTCACCCTCAGTCATACTGTTCCTGATCAGCAATGAGTCGGCAACGGGTAATTTCGTTTTAAGAAGTCTACCAAAGAACAGTTCTGCAGGGGTAATTAGCATGTCCGTCAAAGGTGTTGTGTTGTACTCTAGCAGATGATATTGAAATTGTCCGACACTATTTGCCTCAAAACACCGTTTAATTATATTCTTCGCGATTGCTACAGCCTTTTCGGCCAGCCCATTACTCTGAGGGTATCGCGGGCTTGAGAACCTCAATTGAACATTATACTCCTCCGAGAACCGTACAAATGCAGATGAATTAAATGGACTATTATCGCATTTCAAAATCGTGGGATATCCTAACATATCAAATATCCGCCGGATTGTTCCGATGATATTTCCTGATGTCTTGTCCCTAAGCTCAGTAGATATGACGTAATTCGAATATGCGTCGATTAATGCGATGTAGTCATTACCGCCGTATTCGTAGATGTCCATCCCAACCATATGAAACGGGTATTTTGGAGCTTCCTCCTGACACAATGGCTCCCTCTGGTTATTCCTCCTGAACCTTTCACAAACCCTGCAAGACACCACCAGTTCCTTAATCTGTTCATTCATCCCTGGCCAATAATACAATTTTCTTGCACGTGCAAGTGTTTTTTCTATGCCCAGATGGGGTGAATGTAACCAAGCCGCAATTTTCCCTTGCATTCCAGACGGAATTACTAACCTGTGATTGAGAAATAGTAACCCATTTTCAACATGCATCTCAGATCTAAATTTATAAAATCGTTGGCCTAAATCATCCAACTTGTGGAATCCCGGCCACCCGTTCTCAACGTACCCACGAATCCGAGAATATGCCTGATCCACATCAATTGAATTGCGGTAAAATTCATAATTCTCCCGAGTCACGCACACCGATTTTGTTACACTGTGAATAACACCCGATAGCTCTTTAATCTCTGCCACCTCTGGTAGTTGAGCCCTTGATAAACAGTCTGCCACCAGCATATCTTTGCCTGGTTTGTATACTACAGTCATTCGTGGGTACTTCAAAAGAAACATAAACATGCGCTGAAGTCGCATTGAAACATCATCAATATCACGCCTCACCAATGCCTCCAAAGGCCTATGGTCACTCTCGACGGTGAATTCCCGTCCATACAAGAAGTAATGAAAACGTTGGCACGCAAAAACTATAGCCAAGAGCTCCTTTTCAATCTGGGCCCATTTCTGTTCACTTTTACTAAGTGTTCGAGACGAAAATAGTACTGGGTGTCCGTTCTGCATAAGTACACAACCCAGACCATCCTTTGATGCGTCGGTCTGGATGACCACGGGAAGTTGTGGGTCATAAATGGCCAAAACCGGCCCTGACGTCACTATACTTAGCAGATTTTCAAATTCCTTATCATGTAAATTCGTCCATTTAAAATCCACATCATTCCTCGTCAAATCTCTGAGTTCCGCCGATTTTCTTGATAAATTAGGAATGAATCTGCCCAGGTACTTCAGGAGACCCAAGAACCTCAATACGCCCGCCTTATTTTCCGGTTTCTTCATCCTCATTATCGCATCGATATATTTAGTATCTGGCTGGACTCTCCCCGCCGATAAAATATTACCCATAAATCTCACCTTACGTTGCCGATATTGAATCTTCTCCGGATTAAATTTGATGTTATTTTCCCGTGCCCTGGCCATTACTAAACTCATGATCCGATCATGTTCCTCCTCACAGCCCGCGCAGATAGCTATGTCGTCAAAATAAACTAGCACGCCCGGTATATCCCCAAAAACCCTCACCATTTCCTGTTGAAACATCTCTGGTGCGCAATTAAGACCAAAAGGCACTCGATTGAATCTAAATCTGCCAAAAGGTGTTAGGAATGTCGTCAAATCCGAACTTTTCCTATCTAGCTCCATGTGCCAGAACCCACTCTTCAGGTCAAGAACAGAAAAAACTTGTTTATTAGCTAGTCCTGATGTAAGATCATCCACAGTCGGTATCAAAAAATATTCCCTTTTAATACATTCGTTCAGTGCCTTCGGATCTAGACAAATCCTCAGCTCCCCATTCGGCTTCTCAACCAATTGCAAATTGTTCACCCAATCAGTGGGATAATCAACTGGTTGAATGATGTTCTCTCCAACCAGCCTCTCCAGTTCCAACTTTAACCTACCTAGCAGCGAGTTTGGTATACGCTTCCTGTAATGAAGCACGGGCTTCGAATTCTCTCTCAACGTAATTGAAAATGTTCTCGGAAATTTTCCAAGTCCCTGAAACACGTCACTATATCTGTCCATGAACGATACCCTCAAGTCCGTGACACCAATACTACTTACGTCCAAGCGCTCAACCAACTTAAAACGCTCACATGTTCCCAACCCAAGCACTGGTTCGCACTTATCCCCAACAACCACAAAAGTAGCCGATTTTCCCACCCCTGAAATCACATCTACGCACTCAAGCTCACAAGTTCCAAAAATTCTCAATTTATTTCCGTTGTAGTCAAATATAGGGAAATTATTTTCCCGATTATACATATTCACATTTAATTTCCTAACTAATTTCAATGGCACGCAATTTACGTCCGCCCCGGTGTCCAATTTAAATGATACAATCTCATTTTCAATTCTGTATTTCTTGGTCCAACGCTTGTTCAAAGATGTTACGGAATTTAACCTAAGAGTATTTTTAGCATTTAAAAAACTACTTAACTGTCTAATTCTACCACATGTGTTACCTTCCATTTCACTCCAATTGAGTCCGGCTACTCTCTGTTTGTTGCTGTTGTTACTCCATGTGGCTCTTCTGCTATCCGATTTTTCTCTGGGCTTACGGCACATTCTTTGAAAATGGCCTTTTTTTAAACATGCCCGACAAGTAACATCCTTCGCCTTGCATTCATTTGGGTGGCTAACTTTCCACGGTCCTCCGCAGTTAAAACAAAAACGATTAATTGACGATACTGTAGCTTCCTGCTGATTAACTGTTGGTGCTGTTGCTTTCTCCACGTTGCTTTCTTTTATACAACTAATTGTCAAATTTTTCGCATCTAACAAGCATTTATTAGCATTTGCCGCTTCATATGCCTTACACAGCTCGACGACACGACTTAGTGGCTCATCCCGACCATCTAACAATTTGAGTTGTAACTTCTTGTCATATACCCCTACAATCATTCTGTCTCGCAGCATACGATCTTCATATAATTCGCCACACGGGCATTTGAATACACAATAACGGATCTGTGTCCTGAGCTCCGTCTCAAAATCTGCAAACGATTGACGTTCTTTCTGCGAAATCATATTGAATTTATATGATTCCATTGCCACATTCCGCTGAGGTAAACAGTGGTTGTCAAATTTTTCTAAAACTTCACTTAGTGTGCGCTGTACCACACCATCGCCTGCGGTTGTTGTGCCTAACAGGGACGTTTCCGTTCCATCATTTGGAAATAATGTGTTATACACGTTTGCCCCACCAGCGCCAATAAGCCACAGAAAGTTTGCAATTTTTGTTGCCTCAGGCTCCTTCGTCTTACCACTAGCGATCATGTACACCATAAAATTACGCTTCCAGTTTGACCACTCATTTGCTAGATTTAAGCAATCTAACTCTGATGGTAAACGGTTGTTCGCCGCCATTAGATGAAACAAACAAAAAAAACAAAAATACGTTAGGATCCTAGGATGTCCTCAGATTTCTTTCGCTTGTAATAGTTGCACCCTAGGAGTTTCAGTGAACATGTGCTGGCCAATTTTAACCCAGGAATCCCACTTCTGACACCATGTAACGATCAGTGGTTTATAATAAAAACTGCACGGTCATCAACTCTTGCGTTTGTTACTTTATTTAGCTTTTAATAACAATATTATAACAATTATGTTTATTTTACTATAAAACAATATACAAAAATGTCTGCACCAAGAGCTTATTTATTAACAAGTGACGGAAATAAAAATATGTTTCAATGCTGACAACTTACAATACTCGTGCAATGTTGCTAACTTAATTTTACTCTACAACTTACAATTGTGGTGAAGTTATACTAATCTGTTATGTTATGACATTAACCTGCTGGGGAACTAATCCAATATCATGGTTCGAGTAGCCATAGGCCTATAGAAAAGCATTGGTGATCTTTGTATTCTTACCCGGTACTACGACCACTGTGAGTTGAGGGTGCTGCAACAAACTGTGCCATTGCAGAGTTGTTCTATCTCTAGTCTACCTCTTTCCTAAGAAAGTAACAAAATTTTTACAAATCCATTTATTAGGCATTAATTGCCTGAGTGATAATTTCTTTAAAAAAAAGTATAAATTCGTATTGGCATAAAGCGCATTAGTTGTAGAATTCTCGATGAGTAAAACAGTCTTATACTGAACCAGTCGAGTCGACTTCTTGTACAGTTTATAACAATTATTTAGAGCGGTCTGAAATTAAAATGAAACGGCTTAAGGCCGTCGGTATCTTTGCCGGTGTCATTTAGAATGCTGTTATCGGTTGCATTTCGCTATTGCACAACGAATGTCACGAATGTTGAACATTAGTAAATTTTGAGTAGGTTTCTTCATTTCATTTTTTATTTTTCTTAATGCAAAACAAACAGTTAGTTGAACATTTAATATAAACTGTTGAAAATTGCATTTTCAAATGAAAGCACAACAACAATTGCTGCATTTTTTCTATACATTTCCTTATCAACTGTGCGGATTTGTATTCATTTGAATTTCCTCTCTTTCCTGTTCCGATTCAGCATTCAACCACCAAATGTTTTATGGGTCCAAAAAGACTTGTTGTTCGAAATTTAATTAATTAGTTTTAAACATGAAAAGATACCGTTTAGACGAGCAGTCGTAAAGAAAACAATAATATTTGTTCCCTACATATTCGCGTTGACATATATTTAGAGCGACTTTAATTATCTTAATTTAAAATAATAATAGAAAAACACACTTGCTAACAAGCAACTCTAAATTTGTTTCACGTGTAAATTTATCAAATTTTCTTACGGATATACAACGTGGTATTTTAGCATTCGAGTGTCTTGGGCTTCTGTACAGGTGATATTGATACCTCATCAGCAAATTTATGTTATATGGGTTATAGAATCGAAGAAGCCCAACCCCATTCACCTGACCTAAAACAAAATCAAGCAAGATATTGAGGAAACACTAGAGATTTTTTTGATATCGACGTGTGATATTTCGAATAGTTGATCTCTTATTATATTTTTTTGTTTTGATTATATAAAACTGAATATAAACACATAATTTATATAACATTTCTTCTACCAACAAATTCCAATTTATTTATTTAATCCAGAAATAATTTCTAGCTTATTCTAGTCGAATTCATTCCATTTCGTTGGTTGCTTGAGGCGTGTACCGCCTGTAAAGTGGTGGGTCCTGCGAAGATACCCATATTGTATGTAATAGCCATTCCAGCATTTTATCCAAATATGTCTAAAATATCCTTGTTATCATATCCTTATCAAATCAATCCTATATGACAATTTTTTCTGGAAGCAAAACAACATCTTCAAACACAAACATTGAAGCGCCACACTCGCCTTCACACATACATAGATATGTACATACATATGTATGTACAATATAAATATCAAAGTAGCTGATTTTTGATTGGCAAACAATACATGGCACTCGTGCAAATAAATTCAAGCTCTAAGGATGCTATAACAAACAGTGTTGCATCAGCAAGGACACCAACAAAAAGTACAAAAGCAGCAGAAGTTGATAAACTTGATGAATTAATTTTGAGGTACTTTTATGAAAAACAACATAACAAATATAAAACAACAACAAATCGGCAAATGTGAGTTTTTGTTTTAACAATCTGTAACGACAAGTCTAGCAGGCAACAGGACTACAGCATAAAACATCAACAACAATTCTTCAGGCCCATGTTGTGTTGGTGTATTTTTTTTTGTGGCATAAAAAAAATAAATTTCAAAGCGCCACAAAAGACAATAAAATTCATTTCTGGTGTTAAATCACAGCTTAATTAGAATTTTTAATTATTTACTATACAACAAACCATACCGTGATAACAAAGGCGTAAAATTTCCACGGGTATTAATTTTAATAAAAAACATACAAAAACAACAACAACAAACACAAACCCAACAACAATATCCCATTCACACACAGTTAAAAAAGCAAATAAAAATTATTCGCATAGAATGAAGAGAGTGACAGAATGCTAAAGAGAGAGGGAGAGAGAGAGAAAGAGAGAGCGAGATGTTGGAAAATAAAGGCAGAAATCGCAAAAATTAATATGAAATCCATAATGAAATGATATACAATAAGGACAATACTCACCCAACTACAACAATAATAATAAAAATAACAAACTTCTTTGTTTGATTACACTTTTCGTTAATGTTTTTTTTTTTTTTTTGGTTTTCATAAATCTTAACACAGTGGAACGAACAACTGTTTCGAAAGCGAAAAGAAAAACTTATTAAAATTTGCTGGCAAGAAAACACGAATGGTAGGAATGTCTGGCCGTTTTTGTTCTATGAATTCCTAAACAATAAAAGTATGTAGGGTTGTAGTTTTTATACTTGAGAAGAGAATTATTCGCTTACGCCCCAAAAAAAACTTACTTATCCGCTCTTCTGTTCATGCATAGGCATGTCGCGTCGAAAGAAATTTCGACTCTATCGCGAAGATCCATGCTCTCGCAATTACCAAGAAACGAAATTGTAAAATGAATAAAAAATATTTCTTTATTTGTTGTAAATTCAATTTAATTTGGGTGTTTTAATTTAATGTTTGACTCTTGGTTTTTCAGAAATAAGGAGTTATGCTTATGTACATATATCAAAAGTTCCCAACCATTATCACAATCTTCTAATTATATTTTAGAGCTTTCCAACTGTATTAAAAAACATGCTCAGTTGTATTTCAGAATCTTTAAGTTGTACTTGAGATAAAATTATTCCCAATTAAATTTTAAATGCCATAAGAAATGTAATTAGAAATTCTTCATTATCCAGAGTTATCACGTAAGGAGGCGTGAAACTTTATGTCTGTGTTCGAAACAAGATTGTAAAATAATAAAATTCAGTGTAGTTTTACTTACACTCTTTCATTAAATAGATTTGGATTCCTGCTAGACTCGAATCGAATCTATAAAACTATTTGCGCCACTACTTTTCGTATAAGAGATTCTGAAGCAACAATGCAATAACAAACAGGCCATTCTCAGTTTGCAGAAATATTTCAAAAATTTGAAATAAAATTAAAATTATTCAAGTCTTGATTTGCTGGAATTATGTTTTTTTTTATGGTAGGACCAGCACTCAGGGGATGACCCCTATTCATGCAATGCATTGTGCTAGAACTAGGAAAAGAGAATCTTTAAGGATAGAGGGAGAAGTGTTTATTAACATTTGACTTGAACTTTTCCACAGAGAAAATGGGAGGAAAGTCCTCTGCTGGAAGCTTATTCCATACGAATGGTCCGGCTAAAGAACGAATTCTGTGTGTAGTGCGTTGTGCGATCCACTGGCTATTCGACCACAAATGGGTGTGCTCTTGATGAAGTACATGTGGTGCGTATGAATGAGCGAGTTTCGGGAATAATATCCCTAATTTCATCAGAGCACAATCCATTGTAGTAGCGATAGAAGAGCGAAACACACCCCACATTGCGACGATGCTCGAGACAGTCAATAGAGGTGGATACCCTACTGTCACCGATGAGCACCTTCGCCCTCTCCTGTACGCGGTCGAGTAATTCCAAAATAGACTTTGAAGCACCGGCCCATGCATGAGAGTTGTATTCCATTTTCGGTCGGATAAAAGTGGTATAGATATTTAGGAGATCGGATGGGGTGAAGTAATTCTTACACCGTTTGAGGAAGCCCAGCTTCTAATTCCTCAATATCTATACCACCCATAACTACAGATGGAGCAGCAAAGTCCGTCGTGCGTCTGTGTATTAGCATACAACACTGGGTCTTATTAGGGTTAAAATCGACCCTATTCGCACGACCCCATTCTGTGATCGTCACAAGATCACTATTTAATGACTCATTCATGCGGTGCCTCATGGCCCCAATCTCTAAGAGGCTTGGTCTGTTGATGAATGAGTAAGAATGGCATATGCTGCTGTCATCTGCAAGATAGTAAATAGGGTTGGAAGTTTGCCGAAGAAGGTCATCTAGGAAGATAAGAAATAGAGTAGGAGAAAGAACGGAGCCCTGTGATGTTGTGATTTTCAGGCGATAAAATGAAACTTAAAATCGATTTCCCAACATTTCACAAGTTTTGAAGGCTTCGGGGTTGTACGAAAAATGTGTAACTGTGCCGTGCAGAAGATTGTAACGGTAATTATAGTAGTACAATTACTAGAGGAGCAAGTACTAGTGCAAATGGTGTTAGAGTTTTTTATAGAAAAACACTAGTGCTGATGAGTACTAGTACTAAGAGTAGTTCAAGGGCACAACTTTCACATTGATAGAGCGCTTGGGTAACATAACACCGCTTGGGGTATTTGTAGGAACATTTCGATCCAAACCAACTGATAATAAACTGGTTCCAAAGCACCCAATCGCGTCAAAGTGTCTATTGATTTTCCGAACACAATTCTAATTAAAGCCCTAAGCTGGTATGGAAAAGTTTACAGTTGAGAACTAGCACTGATAATTTTGATACTAATAAAATAATAGTTAGACACTAGTTTAATATCCGACAGGGTGTATTACAGGGTAACATCTTTTGATTATTGCATAATGAAAAAAATTGATTTGTCTCTTTGAAATTTAGTAGCCTTCATTTAAATTTCACCTCCATACTTTTCCTTTAATCTTTTTACAGAATGTTTTTTTTTGTTTGTTAATTTTAGTAGACAAGAAAAATGGCTTTAACACATTTAACAAGTTTAATTTAATAATTTTTCTTCTCCTAATATTTCAAATCTGTTTGTTTTTTTTTGTTTGTTTGATATTTTCCTGTTTTTAAATTTAAATTAAAATTGTTCTACAATTTAAATTTGTAGTTCATTTTCAATGCATCTGCGACTGCTACTATAGAGAATTTTAATTAACTCTTTATATTTTTAATGGAATCATATTTTGTTAAGCCTCAATTTGTAATAAGGCTGTTATCATTTGATATCAACGTGCCAACAACTTCATTAGGATAATTAATTTCTTTTTAAATATTCTCTGTTCTTTTTTCATCTGTACATTGCAGCGAGTGACTGCTAATATGAAAAAAGCAGAGCAGTAGTTGAAACACAGCAGGTAGGTACGTTAAATGCAATTTGTTTACGCAGCGTTAGTTTGTTAAAATAAAAGCGAACGATTTTGAGGCCTTCCTGGAAATTAATATTAGAAAACACGTGCGATACTTAAGTAAAGCACACACACAGATATATAGAATTCTTAAAATCGGAAACATGACAACAATATATAATTGCAAAAACGACGGGACTTAAAATAGTATTGAAATTAGAATTTTCAAAGAAATAAAGGAGGCACTACTAACTATCAGGGAACCATGTCTAGTACACCCTCTTCATAGTTTTAAAATCGATTTTTTTTAAATCATATGATTTTTAAATTGTTGTTATTTTTTTTGGCAGAAATAATTATTAAATAAGAATTTGTTTGTTGTGGAGGATTTCTGTTAAAACTTTAAGCTCTTTGCTTTGAGGTTCTTCAAGGATTCTCATTTGGTCTAAAGAATTTAAAATAAGTTGGGTAAAGGTTTCCAGATGAGCTTGCTTAAGCAATCAGCTTTAACAAATAAATTGTATTTTTATAATAAAATGAGTTGGGATAGATTAAGCTAAAAAAATAAATGAAAACAATTATTATTTCTTGACTTTACGATAGATTTTTTAAACCTCTTTTTAGGATTATTATTCAATTATTCAAGCTTTAAGGTCTTTAAATAAAAATCGAGCAAATTACAACGCTAAACTTGTTTATCTTAACTACAAAATTTGAAAGACTTTTCAGTGTTTTTGAAAAAATTAAAAACTTTTTAATTCAAGAATAGAAGATTCAAATTGAGCTGAATAAATATAAATAAAAAACTGACATTGTTTCTCCTTCGCATAATATCTATTGCTCACTGCCCTGAACTTATTGCTTTATAATGAAATTTTTGTTTAGGGTGAAGGCATTAAAAAATTCTGCTTTAGTATTTTACCACTTTTACCACCTAAAAGTAGGCTATATAAATGTTTTAATAAAAATAATTACATTTTCATTAATAAAATCTAAATGGCATTAAAGGCGATGCAAAGCAAAAAAAAAATAAAATACAGCGAAAATCTTGTTGATTAATAACCGTCATAACTAACGTCACTTGGTTAGACAGCAATATTTTGCTTTCTTTCTTCATATTTTTATGCATTTTGCTTTAACTCGTAAATGAAATGATGAAACTAAATTTATGTAGAAGTAGAACATAATGCAACAATTCATACCAAAACCAAACAAACGAATCAAGCAGGGATCTAACCAACCAACCCACCAACCCAACCAGCCAGTAAACAAGCAACATTTTCTATCCTCAAGCCTAAAAATATGCTATGCACAAATAGACGCACACAAACATACGTTTGTTTTTCTTTTTCCTAATAAGAAAAAAAAAGATAATGAATTGAAAAAAGTAATTAAAAAATATATGTAGGTACGTACATACATATGTATATAAGTATAATGAAAATATTTACGTGTTAATGGTGCAAGAGTGTGTGCATGAATGGTTTAGAATTATAACAATATAATGAAAAATACATTACACCCAAGTTGCAACAGCAGCAGCAGGGAAAAAGCAAGACAACAAATTATTATGTTTATCATTCTGTCATCAACATCATCGCTGTCAACATAATGCTGACGACATGGATGTTCTTGGTGACGATGACACGGAAGGTAGAGAGCGAGTGAGTGACGTGTAGCCGAATCGTTGTTAGGAGTATTGTTGCTTTTAAATGCATGTAAATAATTTAGGTTTGTATTGGTGTGAATTTATGTTTGAGAACAATAACAATAATGGCAACAACAACAACATGCAGTAATGAAAATGAAAATTAAAATACATTTGCACACATAAACAAAACCTGCAACTGCACGAGCATAACAACAACAGCGTTTATTTATTTGTACACTTGTATGACAACTTACTGCTGAAGAGCGCTAATTTCAACACTCGTTTATTTAACTACATACGTGTACATATGTACATATGCATGCATGTGTTTGCATTTGTATAGGTGTTCCTATACGTGTGCATTTATGCAAGCTCTTAAAAATTTGTCCTTATTTTCATTTATCTCCTGAAGCTAATGCGGGGTTTTTTCACGCTTTAGTTTGTTGCTGCACTGCAATGAAGCGAAATGTGCATGAAAAATATTGCTGAAAGATAATTATGATTACGTTGATTTAAATGATATTTTGCTGTAGGCTTTAAATTTGTAGGGTTAAATCCTTAAAGGACCCTAAATGAACAAAGCAAGTGTCAACAACATGCAAACGTTATGTTTGTAACAGATTTGCAGTTGAGGAATATTTCTCTTTGCCATTTATGCATCTTGAAAGAAAGCAACTGTTGCCTGGGTATTGCTATTGAAGTTAAAATATTTATGTAGCTGTAGGTAATAAGGATTAAGATGGAAACGTAAAAGACTAGGAATCCTCTGCGCCGTAATTCAATTGTGTTTTCAAAATTAAAATTTCTTTAGCATAAATACGATCAAGGCATAATTGATTCTGGAATGGAATAAAACATTTACCGATCAATAATAGGCATTAACAATAGTGGGCATAACAGACATTTAAGCTTGTAGGGAGCAAATGTAGTCACATTGCCAATGAATATTACTCTAGTTGACGTAAGCGTCATGTCTAGCTGCAAGAACAAATTTAGAAATACGAAATGACCGCAGCTATTTTTTATTAGACTTATTTTATTATTTATATTCATTTGTAACGGAGAATCTTTGTGCCCTAGTGTGATTTCATGGTACAAATGTCTAAGCCTGGTTTCACATGGCACGGTTCTTACCCCTTTATAATAGGGGAGATATCGAAGCGTGTTCCTAATTTTATGGGTCCTTTTTCTATCCCCTTCTTTCCTGAAGTTAATTTTATGGAACTGATTTGTAATTAACGATTGCCTTACTCTCATTCAAGTCCCATGATGCCTCTAGCCTTTACTCTCGACTGTAGTGATTTCAGACAGTCGACTGGTGACACTCTGTTGACCTTCTATCTCACCACGGAGTCTCTTGGTAATTGGTGGCAATAATCTAAGGCTTAAGCTCACCATGGCATTCACATTTAACAAGTGTCTGCCCGTGGACCTGAGCCTAATGCTAGCCCAGTGCTGGTCATTCACACACAATGTTCGCCTCTTCCGCAGGAGTATCTTTGGAGACTGACCCGTCCACCCCTTGCGAGATTTTCTTGTCCATCTCTTCAGATTTCCTCTCTACCTTTGGCGAGGCTTCATTGTCCATCCTTATCGAAATACTAGAAATACTAGAAACCAAGCACCCCCGTTTGAAGAGAATATGTCGTTATTTTTTGTAGGTAGTGGGCGCAAATAGAAAACTTTAATCGCGTTTATCTCGAAATGGTATTTTTAAGTTATGATGAAGTTTGAGTAAATGATCGATATGTTTCGCATAGAATTTACGCTTTCCGTTGCAGTTGTGTGATGTTTGAACATTGTGCTTTCGCAAGACCAAAATTGCAAACGTTAATTCTTTTAATATCAATTTAATACAAAATAACAGAACGAAAAATTACACTAAAAATGGCACATAGCCGAAGTCGGTTTGTCTCCAAACCAAACTTGACAAGGGATGACGGAAATTCGTTTCAAAATTCTATATTAAAACACCCTGTCGGAATATCAAATCAAGAAACAAAATAAAGCCGCTATGTGGTTGTAAAAAGCACAGTAGCCGTCACGAGATGTATTAAAAACACATTCTGTGGGCCAGGAATGTTGTACACCTGAGAGCTTCCCAAAACAGAGTGTGCTCTTTTAGAATGGTTAGTTCAAGTACGAAGCGAAAGTTCGCCGGTATGCAGCCTCAATCAGAAGTTCATTCAACTATTAATACAAATATATAATCGGGCCCGTAATGCCAGTGATGATGGATGGCTGCTGCAATCTAAAAGAAGATATAAAACTCGGCTACTTATAATTAGTGGAGAAAATCTGCGCAGTCCCAGTTTGTGCAGCTCTTTAAAGCTAAATAAAAATATATATTCCCAAACTTGAACAAATTCTATTACCTGAACACAATTGGAAATAAATAGTTCACGTTATCGCGAGTTCACTGTATTGGTCTTGATAATTGATTTTAAGAGTAAAAGGGACTTAGGCCAAATAATTATTTAAAAATCTTGGGTGCCCCGGTAGACTAGTTGGTAGTGTGCTAGTCTATCAGTTGGGGGTTGTGGGTTCGATTCCCACCTAAGACTCTGGGTGTTTTCACTACAACGAGTGAAGGTCTTTGTTACTATGCTCGGTAATTTAAGTTGCAATATAATTTGTAATTGTATTGTAACATTTAAATAAATAAAATAAATAAAAATATTTAAAAATCAAAAGTAAAATCTGAAATAATTATTCTAAATTACGTTATATATGTAAGTAGTAATTTCTATTCATAAACGATTATTTGTAGAAGAATAAGATGAACTAAACATAACAATCACTCCCTTTCGCGGGACATTCTTTGTTGCTGGTGGTAAGGTAAACGATGTACGAGTATTTAGTTTTATAACTTCGTAAATACTTCCTTTACTCATCCATAAACACAAACATATTTACTTGTTGTTTTAAATTTTCAATTCATACAACTACAAGAATAAACACCCTCCCCCATTTTACACAACTGGAATATTTTTTTTTTACATTTTAATAACTTTTGCATTCCTCATCCTGTCGCTTCACAAATCTTTTTATGTCCCATGTTGTAAATAAAAATAAAGCAACAGCAATAGCAACATCAACAATTGCAGCAGCTACAACTACAACAACAACTACAACTACAGAAATAAGTATTATGATGATTTTGATTATGTTTACGAAATATGATTTCATTTCGCCAAGAAAAGACAAAACAACAATATTAAAATAGAGAGCGAGAGGAGTGAGAGCAGAAAGCAACAGGAGAGTGGGTAGTAATAGAGAACAATGAAATCAGAAAAAATCATTCATTTGTTCATTGTTCAAAAGCATTGTCTTGAGTTGTTGGTACAAGACATTTGTTGTTTTGTATCTATGTGTATGTGTTTGTGTGTGCATGTGTATGAGGTGTGGGGGTGGCGCTGCATGTGTTTGCTGTTACAGTTGCCACATTGCCAACATCATAATCAGAGTAACAAATGAGATTCTGGTTGACAGTTTTTGTTTGTTCATTTTCTCTAGTTTTTTCTTTGTCTAGCTTTCTTTCACTATTTCTAGGAAAGTAAAAAAAATAAATATAATTTTTTTTGTTTTTCTTAAACAAATGTTATTGTCGCTGTCCTTCATTTGAAATTATAAACACGTTGTGTGGTGCAACAAACGTATTTGCCCGCCCTTAAAAGAAAAAACAAATAAAAATATTTAATTATGATAATAATAATAGTTTTCGTTTAGTTTATAAATCAAGAATCGGATTAATATTTTTAACACAATGCAACCTTTTATTTTAATTGAACAGTCTGAAACTAGTTTTAAAACACAATATAATGATATAATATTTATTTTATTAATAGCGTTTTCTTTTGTAAGAAAAACTGCTACACGCACACTTTATAAATGTTGCCCACATTTTTAGAAAGTGGTAAATTTTTTTATGATTAAAATAGAACAAAATAAATATGTTATCGTCAACGAACTAGCACTGCAACAGTTCCTTAGATGTTATGTAACTAATCCAACTGTTAAGACAGTGTAGCACATTTAATCCTTAAATAAAAATGTGAAATATATTTAGAAAAGAACATTCATATTTGCAAATTTTTTAAGGGAACCGAAAAATACACATAGTGTGAAACATATGTAACTTTTTGGCAGAAAAGAAAACGTCATAATTATTTTTTTCCAGACAAATTCTATAAATCATTCGAATGTTTTTTAAAGAATTTTTTGAGTAGGTTGAACGGCATCATTTAGTGAATTTTATGAAATAAAATGTAAATATCATTTGAAACTTTAAAATATCGAAAAACAAACTCTGCTTAACAATTTATAAATAGCATATAACCAAAAATCAGGAATTTGTTTGAAAATATTTTCGGAATGATACTAAAGTGGATGGTTAAAATGCATGATTTTAGGGCAAATGCTTACAGCTGCTCTTAGATAATTTTAGAAATAAAAAAAAAAATGTTCCAAAATAGTTCCGGAGTTTTATGATTGTTCCCAATAGACTGTGCAGATTTTTCCATCCAGTGTCTGTATTTTACTTTGAAATTGTTAGTCTTCTTTAAACTTTTCTAGATCTCTCGAACGCTTAAGCTGCGTTCGTGCCTGCCTAATGTAACTATTTTCTACCTGCTTTTTATTTCTACAGTTTTGACAATCAATGTGCCCTACCCTGCCAGCATTACGTCAAGTTTTTTTTTTTATACAAAAATGACTTTTTTAATGCTTCGGTAGATTACAAAATCAATTTTACAAAAACAAAATATATCATTGCCATTTAACGATTGACTTTTCGTCACGACCTGATTGAATTTTTTTTGCATTAGGCAAAGGCAATGCCAAAGTTTGCTTATTTTTTGGACCACTTTATAAAACACAAATTCCTTACTTTTCAAAATACACACGACAACCAAACAAATGGTTGTGTCATGCACCGATAATCATATTATGTTAAACATTTCCTTAGTTGCGATGAACAAGTTATTGTTTACATTTAATCATAAAGTGATTTCAACATGGTTGAGTTAGATGAACTGTACACTTTTTACTAAAATTCTAAACACAAACAAAGTATTTTAACTGTACAAAAATAATATAATAACTCTAACTATAAAATGTTATTAATAGGCATAATATGTAAAATTCTTTTGGTTAAACATAGTATGAGGGTGCTGTGACTTATGTGGTTAGCGCGTTGGTTATCCAATCCGCTGGCAATCAGTAATATAAACTTTGTGCTTTTTATTACTTCCAAGAGGACCATATTATTATTATCTACAAAAAAATAATGATTTCTTTACAACCATATAATATGTTACTATATGTTAGATTATTGTTACCTCAGCCAAGTGTTTTCTAAAGCGTAACCGAAAACAATAGATTTTTATATTCTCAAGTCCAACAATATCGTAACGATCTTTCGATATTTTCCAATCGGGATTAAGGGTGGTGTAATTAGTTGCCTGGTTGTAATTAGTGTTAAAACCGTATTATCCTTCTAAGTGCAACTGTGGTTAAAAGCTTTTAATAAGCCAGTGCAAATTTCATTCTTCTTTCGATTTTAAAATAATTGTTTAACACTTTCGTTATTTAAATATTTGTCTTCTTTTTTTTTTTGTTTGTTTAAATAATATTTTCAGTTTTGTTCACGTATGACGTACAGTTTGCTCGTGCGGGTGTGTGTGTGTGTGTGTGGGGTGTGCACTTGTGCGAATTTTAGTTTAAAATATTTTGGTTTGATTTTTGATTTGGTTTGTGTTTTCATATCAATTATATTGATTGCATTTCCTTTAAATGCACACAGACATTTTGCATTTTGATATTGCAGCAATTCGTTTGTCAGCTCATTGGTTGGTTGGTTGCTGGCAATAAGGATTTTTAACAACAGTTTTAAAATTGAATGAATTTTACTGTAAAGATTTGTGATGCATATCAATTTGTGTTTATTTTTCTTTTTCATTTTTATGTTTAAAATTTTTTTGTTCCTTTTAATTTGCCTATTGAGGTGAAAATAAATACATTTCATTTGATTTGTGCAGTATCAATTTAAATAATTAAAGGCAAAGACAGTAATACAAACGATGATCATATGATAATGATTTTGATTTTTGGATTGTCGTTATTGAAAACGTCATTATTTTAAGAGTAACACATACGTTGAACATTATTACACATCGCTTGGTTTTGCTACTTATGGAGGAGCTTAGTTGTTAACAAGTTTCCGAGATCGCTTTAATTTCTTTGCAGTCTAAGTTTGTAGCGTCACTTGTAATTAATTGGCTCAAAATATTAAAAAAATGATCAGTTTCTATACTCAAACGGGCAGCATATTAGGCGAGGTTATCCTTCCAAGCACTTACTATATTTAGCTCCCTGGCACACCATGCTAGTCAATGTTTTGGTCAATGTTTGTTTGCATATGCAACACGGAACCGTTATTTTAAATTTCCGAACTAAATTTTTTTTATTGAGATTGAGAGATAGTTTAATTAAGTCAACTGGACCTCTCTATGTATGTCCATGCACATACTTCTTTGGTTCATGTCTGTTGGATTGTCCTTAATATATTCCTTTAAATACTCAATATTTTGATATTGTTACTGATTTTGTGCTTATCCATGAAAACGTTTTTTGTTCATTTGCATCTGATTAAGCCAAAAAGTTTGTTGTTATCATTTTGTTGACGATTTTTTTCTAAAATTGTTGTTGAACTAATTTGATTTGAAAAAATGAACCAAACAACAGAACAAGACCAAGTAATTGATTCAACAAATTATATACTTTTTATTTAAAAAACAAAACATAATAGACATTTAATCACACATGTGGTAGATTGCACATATACATGTACTCACACACAAACTTCCATGTCAAAACAAATATAAAATTGTAAATTCGCTGTAGAGTAAATTTACATGCATGCATTAGTATGTGTGTCCTTTCCATGTGTGCACATGTGTGTTTAAAAGTAGTGGTAGTATTTAACAACATTTGATTAAAATTCAACAGAACAATGAACTTAACTAGGGAGTGAGAGAGAGAGAGAGAGAGAGAAAGAGAAAGAGAGTAAGAGGCAGCATGTATTTATCTGTAAATAAAGAACTTTTTTCTCTTGCCGCTACAAAAACAAAAATAGTTGTTGTGTTTGTTTCATGCATAGATTACGATTTAATTAAAAAGAAATCGAATAAAATGCAAAAAAATCATCCATATGAAAAAAAGATGATTGAAAAAAATCAAAAAATCGAATGAAATATATAAAACGCCTTCTATATTTAATCAGTGATTAAAAAACAAGGAACAAACCTTTTTACATTTGATATACAAATTTATATACAGTGCCTGACAAAAGTGTGTGTATAATTTTTAGCGGGTTATGCAAAGAAATGTGAAATGTGAAAAAATAAAAATAAATTTGAAAGCTGGTATGTAAATTAGCAGCCGTAATTTAAAACTGTTATTACCGTCGAAGTTCTTCCATATGAACTGTTATATTTTAGAAACTGATCTTATTGATCAACAGCGGCTGATATTTATTACTAATAATATTTATGCTGATCCTATATTTTATATTATTGGATTTGTAAAAGTTATGTGAGATATAAGGTTTGATGCGACGACCCTCACAGCAAAAAGTCTACACACGATAAGTAGATGTCGATCAAAATGACAACTTCAAGAGATAATAGAAACTATGGAACAAAGAAAATGCCCGATCGGTTACCAGAGCGACACGCCTGGTTAATCGGAACCCCAGCGCAGATGTTACGTGGATGGCTCTAAGCTAAGGGATAAGAAGGTCCCCATAGAGTATTTTGTAATAGCCGTATCTCCGGCCCGCCAATCGCGTTTCAAACGGGATTAATGGTGGTGTAGAAAAAACAAACGCAAATGACTGGACAGTTAAGTTTCAAAGCACGTTAGATTTGAATAGAAAGAAATTACAATAAAGTCTACAGGGTGAGCCTAGTGATGGCCAAAAAATGATTAATCGATTAATTAAATTATAAACATTATTAATTATTAATAAATTAAACCGAGAAATTATTAATCGCAAAAAATAATCGATTGATTTCGCTAACATACAAAATTATTCCAACACTATTCCAAGAAACATAAATAAGTTTATTGACATTCTTTGATTAGTTCAGAATTTAAGGGGGTTTTAAATTGATTTGTTTAAAACATAATTAGAAAAAGATTCCTTTATAGTCAATATGTTCCTTTTCTGTACGGTTGCGCCTGCTAAAAAAAGTTGCTCTGATGCTACAGAAGTTCCCATCCGAAAACAATGGGCCCATTTTCAAAATCTCGTACAAGTTGTAGGTCGTAAATTGTTGTTGGTTATTTCTGTATAAGCATTTGGTTCGAAACAACAATTTACAACTTACAACTCGTATAAAATTTTATGAATTGGCTAAATATTTTTGTGGAACTGTGTAAAGCTTAGGATAGACTATTTTCATTTCGTCCCATGCATTAAGCACATCTTGGTTTAGAGCGTTAAGAACTAGAGCGTTGAGAAAAAAGATCTTGTGGTGAGACTACAAATCGAATTCAACATCAATAGAATATGTGTCGCTTCCACTGATAATACTGTTGTATGAATAACAGAACTCAGACCTGATTAAATAAATTTTCATTTAATAAAAATTTAAATTTTCTAATTATTTCTAACACCAGCGCCGCCTTCTAACTCGAATGTAAGAAAATGCATTTACGGATTGATCTGATGGAATGCTTTGGTAGGTGTATTCTAAATTATTAACAATGTTATCGATAACGGGGTAGTAAATACTCATCTTGCAGTACTCAGATATATATCCTAAATTTAAAAATGTATTTTTGCCAATTATTAAATGTAAACAATAACTTGTTTACTGAAACTAAAGTATGCTATATTACAATTCCTATATTAGCAACTCCTATAGTAGCAGATCCACATAAAATTTTCATGGTAACCAGAGTTCGAAAAAAATATTTGAGTTCGAAAAAAATATTTGAACTTTAATTTGGCGACAAGTAAGTTGAATCCACGTAATCTTTTGCAATGATAAAAACACTGTGGGTTTATGTTAATATAAAAATAAATTTGGTCCCTACAGCGAAAATAACGTAACTGATATATTTTGCGAAATTGACTTTTTGATGCAGAATTGTTCTAAAGCCTCTAGCAGATAGTCTGCTAAAACATTGAAGTAAAAATAATAATAGTTACAATGACAAACAAGCTTTCAAGTTTTAACATGAATGAAATTAGAATTTTCTGTGATCGCAAAAATAACGTAACTGACATTAAAGAATATTGAGAGTCACCGAAGAATTAGCGAAATAAATAAAAATGAATTAATTAAAAAGGTTCTTCAATATTTGCATATGCAACAGTTGTCAATAATTATTTTGATCTGGAGATGGAACCGTGAAACTTATCTTTTCTCCCACGATCATGCACGCTTATGTTAAAAATATTACTAATGCACTGCTTTGTTGTTTTTGGTCACACGTATGCACGCTCATGATCAACCTAACGTAATAGTGGAATCAGCAGGTGCTTTTCAAGGTTTTCCTTTCGATAGTAATTAGCTCTTAAATTTATTCAACAGCACTTCTTTTAAACATTTAAACATTACATTCTTTTAAAATCTGTATCAAATTCAATATATTTCGCTGCCACCTGTTCATTTAAAATGTTTTTTGTTTTCGTTTTTTTTCGAAATCATTTATTTTTTCTTAATGGCATTCGAACACAATGAATATTTTTGTTTTTGATGAAATAAAAAAATTAAATTCAATTGATTTAGCGTACACGTCTCATCAGTTTGTGCAGGGACATAGGCGGAAAAGCCACCCCTTGTTCAAATCGTTCTTTTTAATTTGTTTAAAATATTACGGGCTTAATTAATTAGTGAGACCTTGATTTTTTCTATTTTTCGTTTATTATAGCAGCGAGTACACTAGCGAAATAGTGATTGCCATGGTCAGGGCTTTTGAGTGTTATTTTGTTATTGGAAATTTTAAGAGAGAATTACATTTATGTTTGTTGTTGTTTAGTGTTCCTTGTAATTACAAGGGGTTTCAAACAAATAGAGTGACAATTAATCGCTTTAACTGACTAAACACTTCTTACTCAATGGGTTTCATATAAGTCAGATATGCGACATCATTGGCCCCTGGAAACATATTCATTTTCTAATTCGCATACTTAGTTTATGATCATAAAAAAAATTAAATTTCAAGAATGCCAGCAATATTCTCGTGTCAGACAGTTAACCAAAAAAATAATTAAAAAAAACAAACAAAAACACCAATTGTAAGTTTAGAGCTGACGATTAAAAAATGTAGCCTGTTTTTCGGGCAAACCGAAATTATTATTCAAGATAATCGTTACTTACAAAATTCAAAGTTAATATATATCACAAGCATATAGCAGAATTTATTAATATTATGTCTGTTGCCGTACTTTTGGAATAAAGTTGGTCAAAGACCAGTGATCACCATCAGCTTCTGTCGTAAGATCTGTCAAAAACTTAATATTTAGTGTAGATTAAAAGTGCATGTGACGGTTCGGTCCGATTTGCTAATGTTTAAAAAAATTTTGATGAAACAATATTTTCTAGGCGATCAGAGTTTAATTTTAATGATAGCGTGGCACAATATGAATTACACACTCAATCGAAATCTTGTGATAATCTCCAAATGTGGTCATACGAACTGGGCTCATTTGAATGCAGCTAAGACCCATCTTGTTTGCTTACTCGCTTACACTATCTATAGCTGTGGGTGATATAAATCTTAGAAAATCCGATGCTCTTGATGATCTGGGCATGAAAACCCAGTGTGATGCTCGATGGACACGATCAAGGGCTTCGGTATTTTAAAACGGTGTAGAGATACTTTACTCTATCTGATCTCCTTTTTATTTATAACACCTGTAACCATTCGAGATTAGAATGCAACTCTTATGCAGAGGCCGGTGCTTCTGAGTCTACTTCTCGCCTGGGTACTGGTACTTATAGATGCCAGTAAGGTATCCAACTCTATTGACTCACTAGAAGATCGACGTAATGTGCGCTGTGTTTTACTGGTTTATCGTTACAACAATGGAATTAGGGAACTAGTTCCTTACACCCCAACACTTGTTCGTAAGACATGTTGCTCATTAAGGAATCATCCGTTCAGGATAGATAATTCAGTGGACCGCACAAAATATTGTAGAGAAGAACGGGGTCCTTAACCGTAATATTCATTACGGAGTAAACTCCCTCTTACTTTTTTGTCCGCCACTTTCAATATGGACAAATTTAAATCGAACTCCCTCCTTCCCATAACTTCTTTTCTCAGTTCCAACACAATGCCTGACCTAAGTAGCTCACATTGTCATTCATGCAGTATATTTTTGTGCCATTTGTTAGCGATTTACATCGGTAGAAAAAGGCGGTAGTGATGAGGAAAATAAATAGTTAGACCCAACGTTAAAACGAATTGATCATAAAAAGAGATAAGAAGGACATTTTCTAAAAACCCAAAATTCAAATCAGGGAAATGAATTTATTATTATTCACTATCGAACTTGCTAAGCATTCTAAATAAGGGCCCCCAGTTCTTTCTTTACCCATGCAGCAAATCTATTTAATTCTTTGCTGCATTGTTCACAAATCACCCAAATGTGAAATGATTATTTTGCTTTCCTTTATTCTTGTTGGAATAAAATAAAAAATAAAAAAACAAATCACATGTGTGAATATTTTTAGTTCCATGCATTAATTTTAATATTTCTGATTATTTTTTTTTTTATTGTTATTGTTGTTGTTGTAATTGTGAGAAGTATAAGGAGAACGATGCATTCGCCCTCTACCAACCGTGTTATGGATCTAGTAGTAGAGCGGGTCAGGGATGGTTTAACTTTCTTATTATGATTATAAAATAATATCTCCATACATGCGTTTCAAAACTGTGTGTGCATGTGTTAGTTAAACGTGTGTTGTATGTGTGAATACGATTGTTTTTTTTTTTTAAATTTATTTTCTCATCTCATTTCAATTCATTCTATTCATTTATTTTTCATTATTCTTTTATTTTTACACAATATCGTTGGATAACAATGGTTCGTTCGTTCGTTGGACGTTCGTCGTTGGTTCATTGGATTTAAGTTTGAATTTTTATTTCCACAAGAGTTTTCCACTTTTGATTTTTTTTTTTTTTTTTTTGCAATAATAAAACTTGTGCTAAAGTATAAATGAATCTATCTACGTTTGTGTAAAATAATGATAGTTTTTTTTTTTTGGGAATTTCTGAATTGTGAATCTTTTTCAACTTTTGGTTGGAGAAAATGTGAGACACAAAGAGACAATTAAAAATGGTTAGTTTTATTTTAATAGATTTGTTTTATATTTTTCGTTGATTAATTAGCTCGCTTCTATTTTATAATAAAGAATTTTTGTAAGTTGCGTAATTAAAAACATTCGTATGTGTATGTGTGTAATTTGAGAATGGATTAGTATGGCCAACTTGATCAAAATATACAGATATTGTCATCATTGGAGGCGTAGGTAAATCGAATCAGTGGCGTTGTTATAAATTATAATTTGCCATCAATCGTCCTCATCATTTTTCTAAAATACAGGAATCAGAGAGTTTTGGCAATTTGCAGAGTAAAGTGTAACTCCGAAAAAAACAACAATTAAAACTGCGAAAATCGTCACGTTTTTCCCTAACTATCAACCACAAAAATACCAAAATACCAGTTGAGATGGAAAAGGCTATTAGTTTGTAGCCTATGGGTCGCTTTTTTTTAAATCAAAATCGTCATTGCCCACAAAAAAATTTACTTAGAAAGTTAGAAATAAAAAATTTTCCGTAGTACTGAAAGCTATTTAATCGTAGTCAGGGTTCACGACACATAATGTTAAGGATGCATATAATTTAAGGAGGGATCTGTGTACTTCTGAGCAGCTTTATTGTTTGTAGAAATGTTTACCATTAACAATGAAATCATATAAGGACAAAGGTAAAAGCAAGATATTATGATTAAGTTATATGATTGTAAGCAAATCATAGTATTATTATATATGATAATACTATGTTCCGCTTATGTTCCACAGCACCCTCAAATTATGATGAAATACCAAAATAATTTTACATAATATGTTCATTAATATCATTCTATGATTAGAATTATTATATTATTTTTGTATAGTTAAAATATTTTCTTAGTGGTTAGAATTTTTTTAAAAATTGTATTTTTCAACTCAACTATGTTGCTTTTTTTTGGATGGAAATCATTTAGTGATTAAATTGGGGGTGGCCCAAAATTTACAAAAGAGTTTGAATTCGATTCTCGCTGTTGAACTACTCTCGGATTTTCCGTAGCCCATATCCTGCAGTTTTGCTTATTAATGAACCCACTTAATTGGAAATGGGCTTCGTAGCTCATAATTAAATTATGAATAAAATTCTGATTTTCTTCTGCTTTTTACCGGAAAAAAAATTCATAATCAAGCTGAATCTTGTATGGAACATTCGTATTGTGTGCAAAATTCTTTGTAGCGAAGCTCGTGAGAGACCAAGTTGTGTCGAACGTATCCTGGTTGATGTTTCTCCATCTTCCCGAATACGGCTCTGTACCAGTTCAATATTGTCATCCGTGTGCACCGTTCCTTACTGCCCCTTGTCGAAAATTTGCAACCAGACGGTTTATTGTTGACTCCAAGGGTCCAACCCTCACATTAAAATAACGACGATATGCATGCTGAGTCAAAACAATGGATTGTTGATTTGAAAAATAAAGCTCAACAATTTGGGCACGTTGTTCAATTGAGTACTGCTTCATTTTAAATTCCCCAAGTCTTCTTTACAAAATACTGAAAAGAAAAGAAAAGAAAAGAAAAGAAAAGAAAAAAAAAACATTATAATAAAAAAGTTATAAGCAATTCAAACCCCTTCGGTAATTTTGGGCCACCCTGTAATAACTCACGTAAGGTTTAGTGTTTATTTCTAATAACCATTATATGTCTGCCACAGCAATATATTGTAGTAGATATTATAATATGATTGTTGTGACCATGCCACAACAATGTATGGAATTTCTCAAATCGCCGCTTAAGTTCACCACTACTTCACAGTAATTTATTAACATTGCTCCTCTTCAACGAAGCTATTACAATTCTTGTCGCATGATTAGGCAAGAATCTAACCAGTTCCACGTCCTTGAAAATACCTTACATCATATTATTTCCATATCTTGGCGACCGTAGCGTACCTAGTATTAAACTTTACCCCTCTGAGACCATGTAAGGACTACGTTACTTTTTTGATTTTCCGAACGTCTCGTGCAGTTGCTACAAGGAAAAGGTCTTCCTGCTCGCAAAACTGTATGCATGCTGGCGCTAATACTGATCTGGATATAGAATGTAGTAATGAAAGTTCCTTTGTTAAACGTCCCAAGTCTAAAGTTAGTAAACTTATAAATGCAAAAATAATTCAAGTGAGATAAATATGGCCGGCACTAGTCGATAGGAAGTATAAAAATTGTTAAATGGAGCGCAGTATTATTTTGTAATTCCAATTTAAGTGACTAAGACGAAAGTCCCTATCTGTTGCAAAAGGACTTCGGTGATAATTGTATGTCGCGAGCAAGTGTTTTTGATTGTTACAAATTATTCAAAGGTGGTCGAGAACGCGTTGACACCGAACCACGTCCAGGACGGCCATCCACATCAACTGATGATCAACACGTCAATAAAATCAAAGAATTGGTGTTCGAGAATCGACGATTAACAGTCAGAGACCTTAATGATATGGTTGGAATATCGGAGGGATCAGTGAAAACCATTTTATGGGCCGACAACTCTTGGTTTTTGCACCACGATAATGCACCGTCGCATACCGCATTAATTCTTCGTGAGGTTTTCGGCCAAAATTCAATCAATATCATTCCACAACCGCCGTATTCGCCTGATTTAGCTCCGTGCGACTTCTGGCTGTTCAGCAAACTCAAGCGACAGCTCCGGGGAAACCGTTTTGAGTCAATTGAAGACATTAAACGTGAAACGCTACGCGCATTGAAGGCTATTCCGGAAATTGACTTTAACAACTGTTACGAGGATTGGAAAAAACGTTGGCTGGCATAAGTGTGTTGCAGCTAGGAGGGATTACTTTGAGGGGGACGATAAATAAAGAAATTTAAAATTATGAACAAAGTCTTACTATTTTTTGCCCACAGTAGTATGTATGTGTGTTGCCGGCAAACAACTGCCCCCAAAAAAATATCTTGATTATAAATTGTTAATTGTTGGGCATTTTCCATACAAATTTTGTATCTCTTCTGTTCGACCCAATGTTTGTCCACTATTCAATAATTCTACATTTTATTTTTATTGTTGTTGTGTTCTAATTTGAATTAATTTATGCACTTTAAATACTTTAAATGTATTTCATCTATATTTCTTTTATTTTGTTTATGACTTGTGGTTCGTTTCAGTTTTTTTTTTTTTACTTTGCAGATTTCTCTTGTACTCGTACATGTTAACATTTGTGCAGGGGTACTGTTTGTGCACCAACCCAGCAAACAAAATGTCAAAGGTTTTTAGTATTCTATATCAATGGGTGCTATTCTCAGATACTTTTTCAATTTGAAACCAAGATAAAATTCATTAAAATAAAATTAATGCATTTTGAAACAGATTATTTTAAATATTTTTCCTCCATCCCCTCAAGTTTGGCCAAATGCAGCTGGTTGAGGTCTAACTGAATACAAAATAAAATATAGAAAAATATGAAAACTAACGTTGATATTTATCTCGAAACAATCAGTTAATTAGTTTTATTACAATTTAAAAATTGTGGAGAGCTGGGAACAGCAACTTCACATTTTAAGTATTTGAGCGGAGAATGCTTTTCCTGATTTTATAGTGTGCTTATAGATAACATTACTGAACGCTGTTTTGGCACCTCGTTTGGGAGAATTTGTGTATCTAGGTGTCATTGATTTTGCTTTAGCGACGTTTACAAGGAATTTAGAACTTTTTTTGTAGGCAACTTGGTTCTTTGAACGATCGCTTCTTGCCTCCTTTACTTTGATTCTGACAAAGCTCACAATACAATTTTCAAGAGATTTTACTGCTTGATTCATTGTTCTCTGTCCACGAGAGGGGTGAGACTGAAGTCTCTTGCAAGATACAAATGTCGAGATAATTCAGATGAAACAAATCCAACGCTAGCCGATGTGATGTATATAAATTATTAAATGGCACGTAATGTTGTGTTGGGTTTTTAGATTTATTTTGAAATTTTAAACAACTGCTTACTCTAGTCGATATTCGACGTGGCTTGGATCCTTTACATGTTCTTTCACATATTCTTGCTTGGATTTTTTATTTGATCAATTATTTTACTTTGTTTGCTGGGAACATATACATTGTATACGAGTATGTGTTTATATGTTTGGGGTAGTGTACAGCGTGTTCGTATGTAATGAAAAATATGCTCAAGAGAAGTTTTAATGTGAAATTACAGTGTCCTCTATAAGTTTTTAAAAGAAGTGAATAGATCCGATACTTATACAAGAATGGTGAGAAATTTAGAAAAATGTATAAAAAAATTTAAATTTTTTTGTGTTTATGTTTTTAACATCCCTTGATGTTTTAAGTGGACGAACTATTGATTGATAATTCGTCGTTCAAAATTTGTAAGACTTTGTTTTATTAAACGATCTTCTTGTGTGGCTTTAGTCTTCTAAAACGACCTTTTGTGCAGCGTTTCTTCAAATTTTTAACAAATTAATTCATAGCACAACAAAATCAAATCAGTTGCACTGAAGGAAAATTCCGTAAGATCATAAGAATTTCTTGAAAAAAATAAAATTATACTTTTCTCGGCGATTTGCTGTACAACGTCAGAAAATATATTTACAAATGTTTAAAAGAAATTCTTGGAAAACGTATCAGATAAAGAGCTGAAATTTTTACAGAATGCATGACTTTATGACCGATACAAAGGAAAATTAAGTCAACAATTTCTGGTGAGAGTGACATGAAGAAATTATCTTCATCGTCTTCCACAAGAATTGTTTTGTTAGCAGCCTAAAATTAATTCACTCATGCTTTCTTCAAGTGTATACACTTTATGTGCTTTTTTTTCAAAACTATCTTTTGTGAGATGTATTATAACATTCGTTAGTTTTGCCCACCACTGTACAGCATGTGTTGTGTTGATTTGTTTGTGTGTGTGTGTGTTTGTAGTTGTTTAGTTTTGTTTTTATTTATATTATTTTGTTTTCTATTTAACTTTTACTTCACTCAGTCAGCCAGCCCGCTGAAGCAAATCCAATAAGCTGGGCTCAAAATTTATTTAGTTGGTTTTTAAATTCATCATCAGTACGATTTTTGTGGCGTTCGCAATTGCACTTAAGAAAAACGAGACTATAGAAACAAAATGCAAATGTAACATAAATTTTAAAAAGTGAAATTTGGAAAAAAAAAACAAAAATTGCATGAAATGCAAATTTCAAACCAGTTAAAATCGATCGTTTCAAATCAAAACTAAGAGAAATTGCTTTATAAGTGAAAAGTATTTAAAATAAGTAAGAAGACGGCTTATAATATTCCATTTGAAGTGATGTGCTGTTGTAGTCAAAGTTTAATTTCAATTTACAATAAATAAATTTCAAATTGTTTTTATATTTTAGAAAATTCTTGAGCTGATTAGAAATTCTGTGAGATTTTTTTTTTTATCAAAAACTACGGTCCTAATTTTTGTAAAACGCAGCTCAACGCCAGAATTTACAATGTATATGGAAAACAAAATCAATTAGGGCCTACATGTACAACGCACAAAAAAAGATCGACGGTTTTTATTTTAAATTGTGCTGCTCATAATGTTTTGAATTTTCTGAATATTTGTATTTATCACTTGAATAAACTGATAATGACTTTTTCTATAATTAGCACAACAATAGCAAAACATATGTATGCAAAAAATGCTAAGCACCACAGTTCTGTAATGTACAACCTTTGGTTTAAAACTGAAACTAATTCTGGGAAACGAATTTCGACACTGCAGCACCGCTATTTCTAGCAATATTTTATAATAATTTTTAGTTTGACGACAGGAGAAGACAGTCGACTTGCATCTTATCAATTTCGATCGGCAATGTTCGATTCATTTACAATTTGCTTGTTTAAACCATTTTTAATAAAAATAGGTGTAAAAATTACTTTTGCAAATTAGTATCCGGTATTTAGAAATTCTGAAAGGTTGAAAAAATTCAAGACTTTTAAGTCATTTGAAGTTCCATAATTTCTGTTCAGAATTTTGAATAATGCCAATAAAGTACTCCTGAATGAGCAATATGACTAATACAATCTTATATAGCTACAAATAATAAAAGTTTTATTTTCCAAGCAAAACTACTACATAAATCTGAGCTAGACTTGTTAAAGGATACTCTCATTCCTAGAAATTGTTAGAGGTTTTATCAAGACAATAGAACAAAAAGATTACACAAAAACTTCTTAACAATTAACGCGTATTTATATGATATTTATTTGTTATTTTATCCAGGATTTAAATATACAGCATTAGCAACGTTTATTTTCTATACGACCATGCAATAAATATAAAATTTTATGATTTTTCATCATTCTGCTACTATAAATATTAGCTCTCAATATTAATACTTAAATTTGAACTCGTGATTGCAATTTTAGCATGCCCGAAACATTCAAAACACGATCAAATAATTTTTTTTTTGCTATAGCAGTACACACGAAAATTGTTCAACTATCTTCAGTACATATTTATTGTTTTTATTTTATGCTTTGTTCCGCATCCAGTGTTAGCGAAATTTGATCTGCTACTGGGTGAGAATAAAGCGAAATAAAAATAAATATCGAAGATATCACTAGAAAATTTTCGTCTGTGCTGCTATAGCACAAAAAATATTTTAATTAAGTGTACTAATAGACATTACAAGCCAACGATGCAGGTTTGTGTAGTAAATTTTGAACGTAGTGAGCAATTTGTAGTAGCAGAATTAATGGAAATCAAAAAGACCACATGTTTTTAGCATGGCGATTGATAAATGTATATGTTAATAGTAGTAGCAATTTTTTATCCACAAATATCAACTACAAAACTGAAATTTTTTTTCAAATACGTGAAACGCACCCACTCTTAAATAAATTTAAAATTTCGTGTAACACACTTCACATATTTTCGTGCGGCATATTTGGAAAAGAACATGCATGGTTGCTTATTTACACTTTTGAATTTTAACGGAAACGAAAACGAAAACTTTTGTTCATTGAATGGAGTATGAGCATATCTGAAAGAAAATTCTAAATATATGAACTAAACGCAAAAAACTAGTGACACATGCCAATCAAAATTTACCGGCACATGAAGAGGTAATTCCTCATACCTAAAATAAATTCCATTTATCCAGTTCTTTACATTTGCTATTGGGGGTTTCTTGCAGATTTCTTAGTAAATAAAAGTTAAAGTTAATTTCTTGCGTTTCACTGGCTCACACAAAATGTTCTGATACAGTTTATTGGGTGTTAATAAGCTCTTCAGTTGCTACATATGGATATATTATATATATGTTAAATCTTAACCGACTCGCCTTAAACTTACTGTGAAGTAATCGTATTTAACGATAAACTAAAGTTAATTTGTTACTGATCAAAATTGTGCATCGATAGCGACAAAAGCTTGTTTTCGCAAATTAATTTTGATCCTAGGCCCTGGGCTGACTTTTCATTAGCCCGCTAGCTAGTCTACAAGTGTAGCTAGTATGTATTTATTTTTATTCGTCGCTACCTCATGTGCTGCAGTTAAAACAAAGTTTCAAATAATTTTTTTTTTTTATATTTTTCTACACAGCAAAAATGAAAGCAAAAATTAAGAATAGTGTGTATTTTAAAACCAGTCAAAGTAATTGATGCCTTCAATGGCTTTATGGGCGCGTATTTAAATATTTAATTAACTAAATTTCTTAAGTGCAAAATTTCCAAAATTTGTCTGGTGATTAAAACTTAAACTAAAACTTAAGAACTTAAAACTAAATTCATCTTTTAAAACCATTTGTTGTACTTTGTCTATAATTTTATTTTATTTGAATTAAAATATTCTTCATGTGTAAATTTCTTTTTAGAGCAATTAAAAAAAAATGTTAATTCTTTTGGGTAAAGTTATTTAAACAAGTGCTTGATGTGATAAAAGTGAAGCAAAAAAATAAAAAGATAATAATTCTTATTATTCAAGGACATTCAAGCAATAACTTTTCTAATAAAAAAAGAAAGAAATGAATTTCAGGTGGAGTTTTATAACTTTAATTGCACCAATTTTATTAACATCTCTGACAAAAGCCAACGATACGGAAGAAAGGTAGGATTTAAACAAGTGGGGAACTACAATTGAATTTGTCATCTTTATTTAAAAAAAGTTAATCAAATTAATATTCAAATTGAGCAATTTCTGTATTACGAAAGAAATTATTGAAATACATCGCCAAAAAAAATTTACCCTAATATCTTGAAGTTTAAAATAAAAAATATAATAATAATAAGATTTGTATACAATTTTGAGAAACATAAATATACAGTTGGCAAAAAAAAACTTCTACACCTTTTAATCTAAAATGTACTGGCTTTTAGTTATTGAATAGTTTAATTTATTTCAAAATATTAAAAACACAAACTATAGGATATATTGCTTATTTTAAAATGCATATTTATTTTTATCTTTAAAATTGACCGTTTTAAATGAAAACAAATATGCCGGAAAAGCAAATATCGAAAGATGGAAACAATTATAAAACTGTCGAGAAAAGGGAAATCAACGCGTGAAATCGGGAAAATACCAAATAAAACACATAGTACTATCCCTTATGTCATAAAAACTTTTCCAAAAAGTGGATCTTGCGTAAGGTTTAGAGCATCTGGTTGTGAAAAAAAAATACTGTCCAAATTGAACGACAAATCTGTAAATATGTTAAAAAAGATCCAAACGTTTCCGCTGTAAAAATAGCCAATGAACTTAGAATTAACGAAATAGTTGATGTAACTACACAGACTATTAGAAACTTTCTGCACTCGCAAGATTTAAACGGACACTCTCTGTTCGCATGAAATCGCTTCTTTTGAAAGCAAACGTTCAAAAACCCTAAGCTAATGCGAATGAATATATTCACAAAGGCAATGCTTTTTGGAACACAGTAATTTTTACAGACAAGTCTAAATTTAATATATTCCACAGTGATGGTCGGAAATCTGTGCGAAAGAAGCAAGTAGAAGCCCCAAAATCAGGAAACATTGCACATATTGTTAAGCACGGAGGTGGAAGTGTTAAGGTCTGGGGTGCAATGACTGCAAGCGGCATAGGTAACCTTGTTTTTATAGAGGAGATCTTGTTCATAGTCACCTCTATAAATATTTAAATAAATAATTTAATTCAGAGACAGACTGCTTTATAATACGAAAAGGGTTTTACCTCACCCTCCCCAAAGCCCTGACATAAGTCCCATAGAAGAAAAATTAATGAATACCATGTAATCAACAAAGAAACCCTGAAAAACGCTCTAATGAATATCTGGGAGTCTATACCTGTAGAGATTATAAAAAGCCTATTGTATTCGATGCCAAGAAGGCTCCAAGCTGTTAGAGAAGGAAAAAGCAAAATATTTATTAGTTTCTTATAGTTATCATAAGATAATCATTTTTTCCCCCTATGAATATTGCCATATGAATCTCAAGTTTTAATTTCACTTTAATAAACATGTATTTCTTGTTGTAGATAAATTTCTACGCTTATATTTATTTTGATTTGGTAAGTGTATAACTTTTTTTTTGCTAACTGTATATAAATTTCAAATTAAATTGTAATCGATTTCGATTGAGGACAGGAAGAGAGAGAGAGAGAGAAAGAGAAAATAATTCTGAAACACAAGTCTTTTATTGCCAGCAAAACTGTTGGCCTTTAGTTAATTTGTGAAAACGAATTTTCTAATCAAAATAATTCAAAATGCGGAAATATATTTTTTGTTGTTGCAAATTTAATTGTAATTTAACACAAAACTCATCATCAATACTGCCAAAACTTATTTATACAAATTCACAGCCAACTATGGATTTGTACCTCCTCGGACCTTTGCCTGCTAGACCCAACGCCAAACATCGGCGATGAAAAACGGTTTGAGAGTCAGCATGACTGTCGATTGTCATGTGGTAAATATGGCGCCATTTGGCCAATGCCGACTGGTGAATGTAGCCTCTCTAAGGGCCGAGTGCATTTCGATCCATGGAAAGCGCGTTTTAATGTGGTGGCTCCAACTTCGGCCACTACACAGTTTATACGTGAAACAAATCGTATATTTTTAAGCAACATCATCAAGGAGTGTGTGCGCAATTGTACACTGGATAACAGTAAGGAGATATTGGTAAAAGCCACTATTACCTCATCCAGCTTGTCACTGGATTGGACAACAGATGAGTCATATGTGCTGTTAATAAGGACCACCGGTAAGATACAAGTATCAAACCATAGTTGAGTTGCGTCAGGCACGATTTTGTTTCAAAGTTGATTGGTAATTAGTTGGCCGACACAACTCCATTAACGGAGCTCATTACGTACATGATAATTACGTATATGATAATTTTTCAAATTAATTTCCTAAAAGGTACCGCCACGTTTGTGGACATTAAAGCGCCCACTGTTTATGGTGCCCGTCATGCTTTTGAAACTTTGAGCAATTTGATAACTGGCTGCATAACGTAAGAGCTGCTGATTTTCGTAATTGTAATTTCCAATTACGCCTATGTAATATTCATAATTTTTTTCATTTTAGCAATGGTTTGCTTCTGGTGGATGCTGCCCGTATTTTTGATCGTCCTTTGTTTCCTCACCGTGGTGTTTTACTCGATGCTGCACGTAATTTCATGCCATTAAGACAAATTCGTAATACTTTGGATGCCATGGCTGCTTCGAAGCTGAATGTATTTCATTGGCATGTGGTCGATACGCATAGTTTTCCTCTAGAAATAACAAGAGTGCCCGAAATGCAACGGTAAGATCTAATTAATTGTTCTATTCTAAGTCTGTTTAAACTTAAAAAAGTAATTTGTTTAATTTATCTTGCTAATTTTATCCCTACTCAATTTATCATAAAATGGCAATTAATTTCATTGAGGTATCTTTTTTATTATAAAAAAGATTGCTTAGTGCTGTTACGGTGGCACACACGGTGGGTTATGTTGACTTTGAAAGTTTCGGTCGTTTACGGGTCATTTGCATAGAGAAGAATAAGTCTAACCGAGTTAAGTTGCTGCCTGGTGACCGTCGTTTGCTTGTAAGCATAGCCAGTCATTAAAAAATTTACCTCGTTGCTAAATTTCTCCTTTATACAATGTATTGCTCCCTCGTGTGGGTTGTCCTGATAATTTCGCATCAGTGACACACGATGCCAAAACAATATGCCAGCCACAGACCACCAACATTTTTTAAAAAACAAAAGCAGTCCTATTCTTCTGTGACACAAACTCGAGCGTCATATCTGACAGAGACATGATTACAAAAAGATCTTTTGTGTAGATCCTATAATTTTTGGTTTATTCTATTTGTGTCACTGACTTATTCTTTCTCTCACTTGAACATGTAAAAGTTTCTAATATTTGTAAATACTAGTCGAGCTCAACGACAGAAGCTAGAACTAATTATTTATTTATTATTTTTGTTGTATTAGAAGTACAGCTGTTTTTAAATTTGAGATTACGGTTATTAATCCAATAACATAGATCAAGACTTCTGATCAATACATAACAGCTATGATTTGAAGCTTATGTACTGTATATACGTGTACATACTTGCATATATATGTGTGTGAATTTTTTAGTGCACATCTGAAAATAAATATCTTTCAAATCGTAAATTTTTTGTCAAGATCTACTGTATACTGTGAACGCAGGAAGGGCGGCCGAAATGTTTCATCCAGCTTAGTTAGTAATATTATGTATGTACATAACATATACATATGTATGTATGTTTTTGCCTATAACAGTTTTCAAATACGCCATTAAAATAAAAAATTTGATACTGATGCCTCTAGCTGATCCAAGAGTAAAAATTAGAAAAAATTATCTTTTTCAGTTTCGGTGCTTATTCTCCCACAAATACATACTCTCGTACTGATACCATAAACATGATCAAGTATGCCCGCCTTAGAGGTATAAGAGTCCTTATGGAAATTGATGGCCCTTCACATGCCGGTAATGGCTGGCAATGGGGTCCTACGGCTGGTATGGGAAATATGGCTGTATGTATTAATCAAAAACCCTGGCGTTCTTTTTGTGTGCAACCACCATGTGGCCAGTTAAATCCACTGAACGATAACATGTACTCGGTAATGAAGGAAATCTATGAAGATTTAGCAGAAGTAGGTGCTCCTGAAGAAACCATACATATGGGAGGCGATGAAGTGCACATAGACTGCTGGAACAATACCGAAGAGATAACAAAGAAAATGCGTGAGACAGGATTTGATTTGTCATTGCCAAGTTTCTATAAATTGTGGTCAGTTTTCCATGAAAAAAACTTGGAGTCGTGGGATGAGGTAAACCAGAGACAATATCCAAACCTAAAAGAACCTAAATCGACTATAGTTTGGTCTAGTCATTTAACAGACCCTCAATACATAGACAAATATTTGCCCAAGGAACGTTTTATCATACAAACCTGGGTGGGCTCATCAGATCCCTTGAACGATCAACTTTTGAAAAAAGGTTACCGCATAATTATTTCTACCAAGGATGCCTGGTATTTGGATCATGGTTTTTGGGGCAGAACGCAGTATTACAACTGGGCCAAGGTATATAATAATAATATTGAAAGGAATCCTAAGATTTTAGGTGGTGAGGTTTGCATGTGGAGCGAATATGTTGATCATAATTCTGTGGGTAAGAAATAAAATGATACGGTTTTAATTTGCTTTAATATTTGCATGTTTATTTTTTACAGAGGCTCGCATTTGGCCTAGAGCTGGAGCAGCTGCTGAACGTTTGTGGTCCAATCCTAAGTCAAGTTCTCTCTTAGCCCAATATCGTTTCTATCGTTATAGAGATCGGTTGATTGCCCGTGGTATACGGCCTGACGCCGTTGCACCGAAGTGGTGCATTTTAAATGAAGGTCAATGTTTTTAAACTAACATGTCAAAAAATAATACAATACACAGTGCCTTGCTAAAATTTACTTTAGTTATGTGTAGAGGTATACTAAGGTTATGTATTTTGTGAAAATAAAACACGTGTTGATATTTATACATATATGTATTGTACATTTTTGAATAGTTATATGATTATGTAATTATGTTCCTTTTTATTTAAGTATTATTTAATATAGCCTTGGTCTATGGCATGCTTAAATATTTCGGCAATACGTTGGCTTTTAGTTGCATCCTCGAAAGGTTTGATATTCCACACATCGGTTAATACTGAATCGTCGGTAATTTCATCTAAATCGGCCACTTCATCATCTTCTATGAGAGACATAGGCAATGATTCAATACCCATACCACAACCAAATCTAGCAAACTGTTTTAATTCATCCATTAAATCTTGCCAAGACATAATTTTTTCAGCGTCTGCTCCTAAATCATTGATAATACTGGTGGCACTTTCATAATAGGTTTTTAACAAAGTGTTATAATGCTTGTCCCTAAGAATTTGGCTTGTGCAAGAGTAGATAAAGAACGACAAGTCCACAGCAACAGAAGCCACCCGAGCCAATTGGAAATCAATTATTTTTATTGCCTCCGCCTTGCCGTCGGCATTGTAACGTGTAAGGAAATTCGGTGTCCAGCAATCGCCATGACCGAAAGCAGAAAGTTTAGCTGTAGGAGATTAAAAGAGTCTATATGGCAAATATTGTTAAAATTTTAATTGACAGTAGGGCCTACATCGTGTTGAGACCAAATTAATTAGATCATCATATAAGGTTTCTTGTAGAAAGTTACTAGCTATAGTTTCATAGTCACTATTTGGAAATGTTTTAGATACCGCATCTTGGGCAACTGAACAGGCTAACTTTAGGAAGTCTTCATACCATGCACGATTCGATTCACTGTAATAGGTTTCCTAAAATGGTACAAATTGAAGCAATGTTAGTATATGAAATACTTTTCTATCTATGTATATACACGTGTGTACTTAATCATATATCAAAAAATTTCAAGTTATATAACATGTTAAATAAGGAACCTAACCTCCAAACTTTTGGCTACTTTCTCGAAGACTTTGGGCTCTATAGCCCGTAATGCTAAAGAAATGCCATGAAATCTGCCCAAGGTACGCATTGTTAATAGACATTCATCCAATGAGATATAATCTTGACGATTAGGTGCTCCGTAACCTAAAAAGCTGACATCTTCTAAAGCAATAAAATCATTTTCACCATCACAATGCGCAGCATAACAAATGGGGTATTCATTAAAGGGATTTTTAGGATTCCGTTCCTTTTGGAATGCTTCCCAAGCGGGAATTACTTTTAAATAGAAATTAATTTCATTGCGGAAAAAGTCCGCAGAACGAAATACCTTACGGCGAGCCATATTATCTGGCATTCCTTTTACAATAAGATTAACTTGTACATTCTCAGGCACATCATTGCTGCCATAGACACACAAACGAAAGACTTTGCTCAAGTACGAATCACCTTTTTTGAAGCCTTTTCCAAATTTGTACGAGGTATATTTAGTGCCTCCAGCTTTTTTGATGATTTCCTCGCAGGTGGTTTCCGTAAATTTGCTTGAAATGTCTGTCAAACTCATGATGACTGGTACCTAAAATAATAACAACTGTTCATGTTATTACTCATATGTTTTTTTTAAAGACAAACGGTAAAATAATTGACTCAATTGTTATCTTTCAAGTGCTTTTTGTATTGCAGTAACATTTTTAAATGATTTTATTTGCACGTTTAAAAAAATCTTGATGTAATGCTTCCTAACATCTTACGTTTATTATTTTTCAACATCATTATTAAAATTAGAAAAAAAATAAGAGTTTTGGTTTCCTAGTTTTGACTTGTTGCTGATGTTTAGCAATTTTGTGGACCTTAGAATAGCTTAGTATTTTTGCTAATTCTTCAATATTTCGTATCGTTTTGTTCATCATGAAAGTTAATTACTTTTTTTTTGAGAAAAGCAAGCGCTTTTATGGATTGATGGATACATTGTATTTAAAGTTTTTTTTAATTATAAAGGTAAATAAACAAACCAAATTAAAATTCCCTTTTATTTAATATTCACAAGCTAATTGATTTTATTATTATAACGGATTTATATTAACCTTATTTAATATTTTCTAAAGAAATATGTACGGACTACTCAAAAGACACATTTAATTAATTTTGCTTAGTAGAAGCTTTAGTGAAGTAACCTGCTGGATTTCATTTCACACAGTTGTAAAAAATAGTATGTTTAGTTTTAATAAATAACAGCAGGCATGTTATTGTGAATACTAAGTGTTTATCGGGTGTCCTAAAGTTTAAATGTTATTTCTGTTAACAAAAGAGTTAATTGTCGCTGGTATTGAGGGTGATAAAATTCTAATTTTGTGCAGACGAATCGGATGAAATTACAATTCAATATATATATATATATATCTATTTTAAAAGTTATACATATTGTTTTTTATATACATATTAATAATGTTATGGAACTTTACGACTCCTTTCAAGACACAGTTGCCAGTAATATAAAATAATCTTGACCTACATATATATGTATGTACATATGAACGTGTGCTTTCCTTAACAATATATTTTCTTTTATTTCTATCGCTTTTATGTAACCAGTTTAAGTTTGGTTTTTATTAAAAAGAAACATTTTGAATTCATGAGGAAATGATTAAACTCGATGTCTGCTTCTTAGCTTATGTCAACTGTAACAATTTTGTTGTTAGTTATATTCGGTAACTAAGAGAAAATGCTTAAATGACCGTTACAAATATAAATTAAACAAAAATATTTATTATACATTTTGTATTATTGTGAATACGTTGTGCTAAAATGTAAACACACACCAGCGGCGAATGGTTTTTAGCCGGCTAAGGCGCCACTCATACAAATTTGGCTTATATCAACTTGAAATCACCCACCGAACATATTTTGTTTGGCATTTGATCTTCACCTACATTTTAAGCAGATTTTTTTATAGCAACGAAATATTAATACTTTTGCGAATAAAACTTAATTCTACAAATGACTCTTTATTTCCATTTTATACCATCGATATCTGATCGTGAGCCAGTGACGCTGAAGAAATTCGGCAATGTACAATTATTGATTCGTGTTATAATATGTATCATGGCACGTTGAAAATCAGCCAGATTAAAATAAAATACATTTTTAAGAGCATCCCGCGTGCTTATTGCTTTACTTTATTATTTTCTATTATTTTAATGTTATATAAAGAAATCAACGTGCTTGTATATAGCGAGCTCTTTAAACTGATTTCGTAAGTATAAGTACGTGCCTCTAGCCTTCAATGAGTATGTGCATATGAAATGAAACCATTTATAAGCAACTTTTTTCACATAGTCCATAGGTATTACATCGGCAAAAAGGTGTATCGATGCTTTCGTGTGCGAAATAATAAAATTTAGACTTTCCTTTTTTATAATTCAATTAAAGTTACGTTTATTCAATGGTATTGCAATCCATGTAGGTTGTTTAGGATATGTTAAAAATTAAGTACTTAGATTAAGATTATTTTAAAAGAAATTAAGTAGTTTCAATAAGAAGAACGCTAGGTATTTAGATTAAGGTATTTTTTAATTAAACAACAGTAACTGGAGAATTTTTAGACAACTTCAAGTTCACTTCTGTAAAATACAAGTTTTATTTTCAGATTTATTTCGATTTTAAAATTTGTATATTTAAATTTTTTGGTGAATTGTTTTGTGATGAAATTTATTTTTTTAAATATATGATTAACATCGATTTTGTTAACGTTTTGTAAAATTTGCGCGAAAATTTAAAACTTTTTGATATTAAAATATTGGTAATGAAATATAAGAATTTCCGTTGACATGATGACAAATAATTATATTATTATTTAAAGAGCGACATATAAATATAAAATTTATTTTATGTTGTGAAAAAGTCTATATAAAATTACATTATTTCTTAAAGATTATTTGAATTTGTTAATGAGTTTAACTCGACACGTGTAATTTTTAAAGTGATAAAGCATAATATTGCATTTAGTTAAAAATTGTTGTGTAAACTATTTTTAAAATAATATTCATGTTCATATATTAAAGTCGGAGTAAACAATTATTAAAATCCATATTTTTCATTGTAGATTTAATTCAAATCATTAACTAAACGTTAATTTGTTTAATATATAAAAACCGCGTTTATTTCAAAATGAGTTATGACGCGAAAAGTAGCTGTGAGGCCATGTCCATAGTAAAGATAATTCATAGCAGGTTAGTTTAGGTTATTTTCACAGGTCGTGTCCAGCAAAAATAACAACATAAAAAGTAAAAAAAAGTATAGTTAAATCAACTGAAATTAAAATAAAAATAAACATTAAAAAATATATCAAACCCATAAAATAACTATTAAAAGTAATATTTTGAAGAAAACTAGTTCCCTGAAACAATTTTCAGCCGGCTCGCAGCCGACTTTTACTCGCAGCCAAATTTTGTGCACATGCCGCCGCTCGCCGATAAAATGTGACTACGCAGGACTCTGCTAGGAAGCAACAAGTTTTTAATATTTATATTTTAATATAAAAATAATCGTTCAAAAATATTGCTATTGAAGCAATAACTGCAATGAATCGTTATAAAGTAAGTTCTTTAATAGGAGAAGGCTCTTTTGGTTTGGTATATAAAGCCATAAGAAAAGATGATGACCAGACTGTGGCCATAAAAGTTATTTCTAAGGTAAGTAAACAAACATTCACGATTCTATTTCTTAAAAAATGTTCATCTTTTTGTAATATTTAGAGAGGACGTTCTACACGTGAGATGAAAAATTTGCGCCGAGAATGTGATATACAAGCCCAACTTAAGCATCCCAATGTCATTGAGATGTTGGAATCGTTTGAAACAAAAAATGAATTGGTTGTGGTAACAGAATTCGCTCTCATTGATTTACATCGTTATATGTCACGTAATGGCGCTTTAATTGAAGAAAAAGCACAACGTTTAATATGCCATTTGGTGTCAGCCTTGTATTATTTGCACTCGAATCGCATTTTACATCGAGATCTGAAACCACAAAACGTTTTACTAGACGAAGAATTGCATGCAAAATTGTGTGATTTTGGCTTGGCCAGAAATATGACGTTGAGTACTCATGTATTGACTTCTATTAAGGGCACTCCATTGTATATGGCTCCAGAGCTATTGGCAGAAAAGCCTTATGACCACCTGGCAGATTTGTGGTCTTTGGGTTGTATTGCATATGAAACTATGGCGGGACAACCGCCATTCTGTACTACGTCGATCTTGCATTTGGTGAAGATAATCAAGCATGAAGATGTAAAATGGCCAAGTTTTCTTAGCAGCGAATGTAGATCTTTTTTGCAGGTAATTATTAAGGAGATATCACAATATGACCTTTTAAATTGTTTGAGTTAATATATTTATATTGTTTTAACTCCACTTTACTGTATGCCTTCGAAAGGGCTTGTTAGAAAAAGATCCATCTTTGCGTGCCAGCTGGGCTCAGATTTTATGTCATCCATTTGTCGAAGGAAAACTCTACATAACAACTGGTGTTAAGGCTGAAAATTCGCCGTTTATTAATCCTCAAATTAATAAAAGTAAATCTAAGTCTTCTAATACAAACGAAACGTGAGTAAATGGATTTCTTATCGAAATTTGTAAAAATCTTGAACAATTTAAACAGTGTGGATGTCAACAAAATTGCTAAGAATCTACGCACAATTAATCTAAATGAAACACATGATAATTTGATGTGTTCACGGGATAGTATCAATGCAATACCACCAAGTGATATAGAACAATTGGAAACGGATATGGAGGATAATATTGATTGCATTTCGGTACCATTTACAGAACAATCCTATCAAAACGACAACGGCAAAGCACTTAAAAGCAATCACATCAAGCCACATGATATTACACCTGCAGTTAATTCTCAGACTTGTTTTGTAAGCGGCAACAACAACATGATATTAAATCATTTAAATGACAATTTTTGTCTTAATGAATTCACCAAATGTGCTGCAAGCAATATTACTAGAAGTAAACCTTCTACAAGCAGCAGCACTGTTAAAAAAACGCGCAATAAAGAGTTAGAAAAACGTAAACTTAGTCAAAATCTGGATAACTTTTCTCTTCGCTTGGGTCATAATATAGACAATGAGAATCAAACTAAATCCAACGATAAAATGACTTTGCAGAAAAACGAGCCGGAAAGTAATTTTAAAGATTCTAAAAATAATGTTATGAAAACTTCTCTCCAATCAGGAGAGGAAAAGCAAAGTACGGAGTACGTTCAACTCGTGTTTTTTTTATCTAACTCGCATAAAAAATATATATTTTAGAAATTCACCACCTTGTTTATTGCCTGGCTGGGATTCCTGTGATGAATCACAAAGTCCTCCCATTGAAAACGAGGAATGGTTGGCCTTTCTCCATCGCTCTATGCAGGAAGTTCTTGATGGTGAACTTGTGTCTCTGAAACAGCAAAATTTAGTACGTTTAATTTTTATACATTTATTACTTTATGTATGATTTGTTTTCGTATTCAACATTTAAGGTTAGTATTATAGTGGCTCCTTTACGTAACACGAAAGCCCTACCCAAAGTTGTGAACAGTGTGGCTCAACTGTTGTCGTTGCCTTTTGTTTTTGACGTACCCCTAAGTATTATAGAACTTATAAAAATGGTAATTTTAATGTAAATATATAATTATTCCAAACAATTAATGTTGGGATCTTTTGTTTCGATAAGGTGTATGTTGACGTTAAACTGGTGCCAAATTTAATGTATGCCTCCAAACTATTAATCTATCAACGTCCAATTGACGATTCCACAGCATCTTTATCCTCGTCTCATAATCCTCAGCGAAAAATACGCACCGTTAGTGAATTAAGTAATGAAGAGATCAAGTGTGCTTGCAGACTTTATGAGCTCATTTGTCATTTAGTTTTAATTAAGCAGCAATTCTTGACGCAATTCTGTGATGCAGTGTCAATACTGGCAGCAGATGAATTGTTAATAAATTTTCTTAACCAAGACTTTAAAAATAACTATGCTTTGCGCATTGCGAATTGTATCCTGGCATTATTAGCCTGTGTTTTGAGAGAGCTACCCGAAAATGCTGAGTTGGTGGAAAATATTATGTTTTCTTCCAAGGTAGACATGGTAGTTTTCCTTAAGCATTCCAATGAGTTGTTGAGATTGAGAATGTGCATGTTGATACGTTTATTGGGGAGATTTAGTTTAAGAGCTTTGCAAACCTCTTGGTCTTCGAGTCTAAAGGAAGCAATCGAAAGCTTAACCGAAGATGGAAACGTTGAAGTAAAAGAGGTAAAAAATTATTTAAATATAATTATCAAATTTTTTATTACTGTCTTTTTATTACTATCTTATAGGAGGCCAAAAATACTTTAAATGAACTACGTCAATTTTCATTTTACTCTTAAACTGAAGATGGAATATCACTCTAAGAACTAAAGCATTTGTTTTGGTTTTTTTTTATATTAAACCCAAGTGTTTTTACAAGTATACTCATTTATTTTTCTATTTTAATATTAAGAGAATATGTTGTCAAGTGTTCCTTGAAAATAATCTATAAACTCATTTAAGGAGTTTTCAAATGTATCAAAATTAAATACGTTAAAACTGTTGCAGTCTTCTTCATACATCTCATTCAGTTTTTCAATGTCCTTCTTTGATAATCCTTTTCTTTGGCCTAAACTTGCATAAGGATCCTGTAAGTAGAAAAAACTTTTTTAAGTTCCAATTAAAATTTAATGCGCTTTTTCAGCTTACCAATGGCTCTATAGTGTTTTTTCCATTTTTAGTAAACGCCTTCGCACTATAATGCATAACACTTTGATAGTCATACTCTACGCCGAAATTACTTACATGGGTGCGTGCATATTTGTTAAAATTATGACCATGTCCCGGCAATATATTCTCCCAATTGATTTTAACATATTCATCTCTTTCAGTTGCCGATTGTTGATGATAAAAGCCCAAGGCATGCAATAGTTCATGTACCACAACACCATGTGTTACACATTTTGGTGTATTGAGATTTAGGACCTAAAAGTAAATACTTTTGAAAATGTATATATGTCGGTGTGGTAGTTAGTGATTGATTTTACTAACTACATACTTGACCACCTTGTCTTTTTCCAACACTAGACCAGCAACCAGAATAGTTTCCTTTAAATACAATCCAATTTTTATCTCCTTTTTCGTATGGCCGAAAACGTATGCAAGTTTTTTCATGGTATTCCTTAAATGCTTTCAGTATAGTCATCATTTGAATTTCATCTATAACCAGATAAAGTCGATCAATTTTTGTCTTCAATAAAAAAAGTGTACATATGTATTTACATCTTGCACTTGTCCAGCAATAGTGTATTAACTAAAAATTTGTTAAGAAAAATGTAAATCTAGAATTCATGTGTTTTTGTTCACCTTTTCCACCTTTTTTTTTTATTGAAATTGATCATTAAAATTGTCCTTTCCCAAATAGTGGAAAATATAAAATTTTTAGTTAATACACTATTGTTACACAAGTGCTATATATCAAATGAATACATCCGCAGTTAACACTAAATTTGTATAACTAAATCGAGTTAATTTCATTAAACTTACTAAAATCTTGGCTATCTATATAAAATGGCACTGTGGCATCGGGCCAAGTGGCTTTTTCATTCAATAAACCATTGCGCAAATATTCGCGATGCAACATAATATCACCTTCAAACAAGCCGCTGTGCTCCCATAAATGATCTTCATGATTATCGTTCCAAAATTCGAATGCTGGACCTTTGATTAAAATTTTATGATTTGAATTTACAGTGTGTAAACGTACTTAATTAATTAATAGTTACCACATACTGTTGTGTTGTCTTAACATATGCATATTTGGTCCCCAGCGCGGTCTGGGCGGTACTACGCGGTTCCAATGAGGTACAGCTCGAACACAAATTATAATAATTGTAGTTATGAGCACAAAAGTTAAATAAAGTTTCAGTAACATTTCTTAACGCATTGAATTGGAGCGAACGGAAAAACTAAATTCACTTTCAGTACGAGTGTTAAAAACTCAAAGAAATGCTTTTTTATTTATCGAGGGTCTTTTATAGCTTCGGATTTTATTGAGCTCTAAAGGCAGTTTAATACTCGCACGCTTTTTGAATTTTTTATTTATAAGTCTCATATTCGTTTTGCTTTCGAATTGAAGACTATTTCTTCGATCAAATGAGCTGTTGTTCATAAAAGTGATTGTCTTTAGTATGAAACTAAAATGTGTCCGTAATTCAGTTTTTATTTTTATTGCTGTTGTTGTGTCAAGCGGGAGCTGTATTTTTCAATTTCGTTATATTTGATGTGTTAATTGATTTGGATCCAATAGACTACAGATTTTCGAAGGAGTGGGGTCGAAAGAAACCATTGTATAGGGTGGTCTAACCAAAACGCCCGATGTTAATTGTAAATAAAATAAAAAGTTTTCAGAGAATTATTTCAATATTTTTTATCATTATGTGTGAAACAAAATATCGGCTTGCCACGGCTTACCACTACTGTCCGATGGTCGATATTTTCAATGACTATGACCATTGAATTTCTCGAGACAAAAGAGCCAATGTATCGTTGGCTGTGTGGCAAGTGGCCCCATCCTGTTGGACCACATATCGGCCAGGCCCATTTCCTCAATTTCTAGCCACAAGAAGTCCGTTATCATCACGCGTGTGTGACTCGCAATTAACTTCGTGCATATAGTTGAACCGCCCTATATTAAGCATACAAATTCGAATTCTGGCATGTGATTTCCTTTTCGAATTGATTTATAATTTCTAAGAATAAATGCAGCTACTCCAGTACTTCTTTTAAATGAATCAAGTTTTTTCCCATTTATTTAGTCCCTAACTTTATAAAGCCCAATTTAAAAATGTTTTAGAACTTGTTTTTGTTTTCCATATAAATTCTGACGTTCCGTTGCGCTTTATAAAATTTGAGCCTGAGATAAAAGTAGGGTGTTAATTATTCGGCAAATTTTAGAAAGCAGTTATACTAAAAGCTCATTTTACTTTTACTAATTTGGGACACTGGGTTAATAATTTACGACTCAACACCTGCATACAAATTGGTTATACGAGTATTCAATCAAATTATTTTTTACCAATCATGTTAATTTGGATTTTTGTTTCTCTTGTGTTTGTGCAGTGGCTTCTTCGTTTTATTTATAAACCAAGTGCAATTGATACTAAATTCGAACTAAGGACATGTCTAGTTTTTTGAGAAACTGAGTGATGGTTGGTTGTACCGTGGCAGATTAACAAACATTTATATGGATGAACTCTGTGAAGGTTATGAGAAAATACTACCAGCACACTTAGGTCAGTGTTAAGGGTCCTAAAGGGCTTCATTCTCAGATCTGTTGTCCGAATAAATTAATTGATGCATCATTTCCAGTCAAACCGCTTAGCCGTACAGAATTAATTATACGGCAGATAATATCAGCCCCATTTTGCCAGGCTATGTTCTGACATGTTGTCATAAATTCTGGTGTTGCGTTGTGTTTCTTAAACAAATTGTAAAAATTAACACGAAAATTTAAATTTTAATCATCGAGTGGAGTCAAATCGCACAACCTTGGAAGCCAATCTCTCGAAATTAACTTATCGCCAAGTTTTAAATCAAAAAGTCGATGGTTTCGGTAGCCGTATGGCACGTAGCGCCATTCTGTCGCCCGGATTAGTGTCATACATATTTACCCCATCAACCTGTGCATTTTTCTAGATGTAATGGAGTTTGTATTGGTTTCACTCCATATGCGGCAATTTTATTTATTAACACACCCATCAAGCTAAATGTGAGCTCCATCACTGAACACAATTTCGGGGTAAAACATCGGATTAGTTTATGACCGATTTTCACAGTAAATCGGGATAATTTGGTAGCGTTGTTCAATAGTCAATCTATTCTTTTTTTTCGCCAGAGTATAATGATCATAAATGTCAAAAAAAAGACTGCATTATTACAGTTCGTTTGACAGTTAAAATAAGCACCCTACCTAAAAAAGCCATTTGGACTTTTAATAAATTGTAGTTTAACTTCAAAGTTAACTTAAGTTTACAAATATTATTTTGGGCCTTTAATTCAATAACAAAGAAAATAACATGAGACAACGATTCTTTAAAATTCCTCATTAATAAACAAGATCATTTTGAGTTTCTTTGTTTTTTTTTTTATTAAAAAAATAGTTCATGCAGTGGCTTCTTGAAAAAAAGTTAAACTAAATGTGTAAAAATGGTTGTTTGAAGTTTACTGCTTCATGTTTTGTAAAAAGAGAGTTAATTGGTTTTACATTTTTCTACATGAGACTTACAAGAAACCCACTCGTATAATTATGTATGAAACAGAAAAAGTTATGCTCATTTGTTCGTAGCATGCTAAAGAAAGTTCTGCCTAAAGTTCTTTGAACTTTTGTAAATGATTTGACATAAAAAGAAAGCACAGTAGGACTTTGTTAACGAAATAAATTAAATAATTTCTTTGTTTCCAACTTCTTTTTGAAACGGTTTGCATACATTTTTTATTCAAACAAAAGCAGAGTCAATATTAATAAACTAATGGAAAAAAATCGTTAAAAAAAGCTTTAAGCTGCATTCATTAAAAAGAACAAAAAAATAACTCTAAATTAAATCAAGCCCATGGCCGTCAGTTGCCAGGTACAAAGATATGACTTGCCATAACTGAGTGCACTATCAGAAGTTCTGGCTTAACTTCGCGTGGTGGCGGCCGGTAAAATGTACCTTTCTCTGCAAGGAGTCTGGCTAAATAAGTCGAGCGAGAGTTAACACTTTCTTATAAAAAATCCCTAATCCACGGTGAAACAGCATACGCCAGGGATGTGTGACCAAGAGGGTGCTTGGTCTCAAGTATGCGAACTCTAGCTCCAGTTTTAATACGGACTTACCCTTACATATGGAACTCTGGGACATAGTTTGCTTCATTAGAAGGAAGAATCAGGAAGCCTCGCAAGTGGTGGAGAAGTTCATCTCTGCAGAAACTACAGTTTTAATTGGCCAAAAGATGGACAAGAATCCTTCGTGAAGGGTGAACGGCCCAATCTTTAAATGTACTTCTAAGACGTTAAGTGGAGAGATACCAATAGGGATGAATAATGAAGCCTCACACAAGGTGGAGGGGTTAATCTCTGTAGGCCTAATGGCCAACGGAGGAATTCTGAATAGTTGGATAAGAAAAACTTCCAATTGGTGAACGGGACAGCTTCGAAAGGTACTCCTGAGGTTTCCCACATTGTGTGTGAATGCCCAGCACTGGCTAGCATAAGACTTAGGACCACGGGTAGACACTGGTTAAGTGTAAATGCCACGGTGACTCCATGATGAGGAAGCATGTCGACAGTCTGAAATCACTATAGTCGAAGTAAAGGCTAGTATTAGTACTAGACTTGAGAAGGGCGTCGAAAAGGGATCCATAAAGTTAGCGGTCTGCTCCGGTGTTCCCCCTACATTAAAAAAAATTAAGCCCATCAATTTATTTTGTGGAAAATGAAAAGTATTTTATATCTGAAAGCACGTCAATAAACAGAGTTTAAAAGAAAATTAGTTTTTGTTTGCATGGCATTGTATCGCATACCGGGCGGGTAGAGCTTATATGATATAAAAATGTGTCGCGGGATTTTCCTTTATGAAATATAAATACATGTTCACTAGAAAAATTTTCTTGGAATTTTTGTATTTGACTCTATTGACGCCCAATGTTCGATAGTAGTACACTTTTTTGTTTTGTTCGCTATGAAATTAAGGTAAAAATTCCGAAAGTTCAGTTGCCAAAGTTATTCTTGTCGGGCATCTATAGAAGGCATAGCATAAAGACGGTATCAAGGCGCGCTATCATAAGCCTAACAAGCACGAAGGGAATCAATTCATAATAGCTAAGTGCCAGTGACTACGTTTCGGTTCCATCGTCAGATTCTTTAAACAACCTATCTGCAGCATCTAAACTAGGTCACTAAAATATGTCACTGTCATCAGGTTTATGCATAAATACCAAAATTCCGCCTATTCGGGCTATGAAATACATACAAACATTGCAAGTCAATTGAAATCTGAAAAAATACTTTCTCACTTGTTTAAAAAAAAACTTAACTTTCTTTGAAGTCAATTTTAAACTTCTTCCAAAATTATTTCAGTATAAATTGTTTCTAAATTTTTATTTAAATTTTCGTTATTGAAATTTCTATCACTTCAAACCATTTTTTTATTTGAATTTTAAAGTTTATTGTGTTTGATTTAAGAGAGCACTCTTTTATTAGTCTGCATTGAAACGTACATGAAAAATGTTCGTGTTCTAAGTCTTTTGTTAAAAATGATACCGGGATTCAAACTCGCTTAACACGGAATTGTATACGTCGTTTGATAATGCTGTGTTCGGCAAATTTTGTAAAACGATACAAAAAGACAAATATGAAAAAGTTAAAGGCAGTTAAAGAATTGATTTTTCATCAGGGGGCAAATTACGGCATTCAATATCGTTTGAAACTTTAACTGAAATTTATTGGAAAATTCAAAAATTTCAAATGTCTGAATTTGCTCTCAATTTATAATTTTTGCAAAAAAATTATTCTTATATTTCATAATTTTAGAAACTTTATGAAATGACAACAATCGTTTATTAAGTCTTCTTATAAATTTAAGAAAATATAATATATTCTTTCCTCTTTTGAGCCTCTTACTTTTAGCTCAACATTTTGACTTTCGCCATAATTCTCGCTGCTATAACAATTATATTCATTGGTATTTGTTACCATATTTTTTATATTAGCTGATCAAATCGTTTTACTTAAATGTAAATTCGATATTCCTACAATTTATTTATGAGTATTAATTAAACTATAGGAACTGACTGCAATGGCCCCTATTTATAAACATAAATACACTTTCACTACGTTCGGCTGGAAGCAGACTTAACTTAGCCGTCTCTTTTCTTTCAAATTTATTTCTATAACTATAATAATTTTAAGATTTATTTTTAGGCTCCTGTTAGCGAAAGCTTCCCGTACAATTTTCCCTGAACAAACGGTTGTTTTTTAATACAGACTGTCCCTTTTATTAAGGGTTTTCAAAAAATAACAATGATATAACAGATTTGTATTGAAAACTCCGGCTTAAACGAGTCTATCACACAAATATTGGAGTATTAATAATGTTTTCTTTCGATTTCGACTCTTTTAATTTGTTTATACGTTTTACATTTTATTTGAATGCTTACAAAGTTTTAGTAACTTCTAAATTTTTATTGCGAAAGTAAATTTTTTTCGAATCTTTCTTAAAATTTTTCGTGAATTCCAAATCTTTGGTGAAATGTTGATTTTTAAAGTGTTTTTAGTTTAAATTAGATTTTTCGTAATATTAACAGTTTTTTTATTTTGGTGAATTTTTAAAACCTTTAATTTTCGGCGTGTTGCCGATTTGTGACGAATTTTTTGTGATATATATGTGTAATATCGAAATTGGGCGAAATTTTGAAAATTTTCATAAAATTTAGATTCTTGATGAAATTTTGACTTTTTGGTGCAATGTCGAAACTTGTTGATTTCCATATTTTATGCAACTTTTTGCCGCAATTTATGTTTTATATTAAGTTTAGATTTTTTGGTAAATACATTTTTTTTTTTAATTTTCGATTCTTTGGTGAATTATCAAATTCGTAGTAAATTAAAGTTTTTGCTGAAACTTTGTATGTTTATTGTTTTTTGGTGAAGTTAAGATTCTTGCACTAACTTTAATAAACTTCTATAAATTATGTAGTTTTCTTTAGTAAATTTTTAAATCGGTCAAACTCTTAGGTCCTTAGAGCGAAAACTCGCCGACCATTTGAACGGCGTTGGACCATTTGAACGGCGTGTTCAAATGGTCCAACTTTAAAGTTCCAAGAATATTTAAGACTTTTGAAAAATTGAGTTTAACATAGGATATGCGGACGTCGTTATATGAATTTTTCTACCTATGGGGATGCGGAATATGTGTATATACCTACCTTGTGGTGTCGGTATTGAATATTATAGATATAACAAACGAAATCACAAACTTTGGTGATGAGTATAAAAAGTTATTTTCTTTAATATTTTATTTATTAATTAAACAGAGCAAGGATTTTGGTGGGAATCGAACTTCACGACCTCAGACTGATAGACAAGCATACTACTAAATATGTATATCTTTACTTTAATAAGAGAACATTTATTATTTGTCGGTTATGCGTTGCTTAAAATTTCAAAGTGAACTTTTTATATTCTATTGAGGTGCCTTACAATGAAATAGTTCTGTTCGTTACAGATCTTCTAATCCACTTTAAACCGTAAAATTAAAAAATGGCCCAAAACTGAATGGAAATACAAATTTTAAATCAATGCTAAACAAACTTCCCAACGACCTGCTGCTAGACGATTTCCAGGTAACGTCATCCAGTTGTAAGCTTTGTTGAAAAATCGAAATTATTTTGACTTATTTTCGGAAAGTTGGCAGATCGAGATTACCGAATCGATTTGATAGAAACAGGCACCAGCATTTTAACATTTTAAATAAAGCTCAGAACTCAACGAGAACCCAATCCACTTACCGAGGCAATGAAAAACCAATTGCAAAACCTCACAGAGTCAAGTCTATTAATAAAAAAATAGTTATTTAAACAAGTACTTAAATAATCAGGCAGTCAGGTAGCAAGTAAAGACATTGCATACACGGTGAAATGAGCTGCTTCGTGCTAACATCTCATGATTCAACTGCAATCGTTTAAAGTATTTTCTAGAAAGTATGTATGTATGTCTTTAATAATAATAAGACACTTGAGCCAATAATAACTTAAATTGGATAATTCCCATCACGGAGTGACGGTGAAGTCTGCGTTTCGTGTAATTTTAATTGTGTTCATACATATTCGTACAACGTTCAAGACGCAGCAATTTTCTAACAGCGTTAATAATAAAAAAAACAACAAAAAATTAAAAAAAAAACGATCATAAAAATGTATAAAATACGTGAACAAAATTTCACGCACTTAAAAATAGCTAAACATCAATAACGAGTATCAAACAGCAAATTAACAACTCTTCCCCAATAGAAAACCGTTTGCCAATCACACCACACACACACACACACACACATACAATTGCTCAGATCCACAAAGCTGAACACGCAGCAATATAAGCTGCACTCGTACACTGACTCACTTACTGCAAAACATCTAATTATAAAATATGTTTCGCACTCCATATCGAACAAAAATGGTAGGGGAAAAAAAGAAGAAACAAGAAAACCACAGAAAAAAAGAGAGAGAGAGAAAAAAAATAAAGAAAAACCAGTTGAGTTAGTTTCCTTCCGGATTCAATTATTTTCCTTCTTCTTGCCATATTTATTTATTTTCCCGTATTTGGCGCCGTCTTGCATGTTTTATCTTGCTGCTGCTGTCGTTGTTGTTGTTGTTGTTGCTGTCGTTGTTGTTACTACATGGAAAAGCAAAATCATGATCATGGCCAAAGGCAAAAAACACAACCAGACGCAGCCCGATAAGCAACAGCGAAAAGATCTATTGCAAGGCAGTGTGTCAGTAGTGTAATGTTTGTTTTTATTACATTTTGTTATTGTTGTTGTTGTTTGTTTTGTTTATTTCCCAACATTAAAATATACACACACCAATATAATCATTATCACCATCATTATTTTGTTAACATGATATGGAATTCGTTGTGATCATTGTAAGGGGCTTTTCATACCTTCATAGGATTATAAGAGGTTCATAGTGGCTTGTGTATTGCGAACCAAATATATTTTGCTTCTATGGAAGAAAAAGTTTTTAAGTTCGTGATATCAACGAGTTTTCTGTGGTTTCCGTTTTAGTTGCTTTTGAGTTATTGGTGCTTAAGGCTTAAAACACGTAGAAGACTGTGGTAACATAAACAACTATACGGCTACAAATGCCACTGGCAGCAATTCGCCGTATAGTCAGCTGGTTAGGTATTTTCAACACAACAGCTGTAACAGTAAGCAGCTGATATTAAAGTTTGACGTTTCGATACATATTAATATTTGTCTTGATAAAATAATGACTGAACCATTCCATATTTTTACCTGAACTATAATAAATAGTATCAATAAAAATAAATAACAATCAAATACTGGCCACCGACACTAACTAGAAACTAAAACAAATGTGCCACTCTCAAATATTTAATTTGTAAACGTATGTTTTACCACGTTTATAGGGGAGCTACTTGCAAATGAAAATTGTTTGCAAATATAGGTTTATATAGCAAACTGCATTCAGAAATAAGTTTGCTCTTTTGGAGAACAAATGGCATAAATTTAACTATCTGGCAACACTGCTGAAAAACAATTATATGAAAACAGTTGGATAATTAAGAGAAAATTATCGAATCCAAAACAATTTGTATTCTTGCAATGCAATTAATGCAAAGTTATGTCGAAGTATGTAATTTCCATGCAAACATATTTCTTCGTTAACACATATGGCAACATCATACGCAAATAGTGTAAACGAGGTACATATAACGTAAAAATTAAATAAAAAAATTAATTTTACTTGTTCAAAACCCTTACTAACGATAATAGGAATTAGCATCAGTTGGCGATAGCGGCAAAAGTGATTACAGCCGTGTAGCTGTAATGGCGACACAATGAGTGCTTGAAAACCTAGACTACAGTACAGCAAATATTGTCATTGAATATTTATGTGTCTAACAGCCACTTACCACTTCGTCTTGACTAGCCATAAATTTGTTCGCTCATTGAGAGAGTGTCTGCAAAATAACGAGAGAAAATATGTTTGTGGTATTCTGTTTGAAGAATACGTGTAGGACTTCCTGTTCAGTTTGATTATAATTTTTTGTATGGATGATTTTACAGATGAGCGGACAAACACATACAAATTTTTTATATTGCCTGTGCATTTTGTTTATGTAATGGCATAAAAGATTTGTGCGAACAATTGTTCGGACAACTCTGAACATGAAGCGAACATGAACAGCCACGGTCTTGACTAGGCAAATTTCTCATGTTACATGGCGTCTTGATTAGCCATGGGGAAAATTTTGTTCGTGATCTTCTGAGTGGAGAATTCTTCGTGATCTTCTGAGTGGAGAATTCTTCGTGATCTTCTGGGTGAAAAATTCTTCGTGATCTTCTGAGTGGAGATGTTCCCGCTTAGTTTGAGCATAATTTTTTGTTTATCAACGAGAGTGTTCTTTATGGGTGTTTACAGATGAGCGTATACAAAGACATTTTTTTATTTTGCCTGTATTTTGTGTGGTGGTTTAACAGCATTGTGCGAACAACTGTTCGGACAACATTCAACTCGAATATACCATCAACAACGATGGTCTACACGAGCCACATTCCCATGCGAACAGCAAAATATTCGATGGCTAAACAGACCTATGGCTAGTCAAGACGCTATGTATTACGTAAGTGTGACCAGTGTTGCCGTTTTTGTTATGTTTAACCAAAATGGATATTGAATGTGTTCCAAGCTTAATACATTTAATAGGAAAAACTATGTTTATTTATCATAATTAATTTCTTAATTTGTACCGATAGCTGTTAGTTTAGTACTTCAATTATTTTTTTCCAATTAGAAATCATTTACTACCAATTTCAAGTTGAAAACATATAGAAACACTAAGGAAATGATTACTTGCTGGTAGAATGAATTTAAATTATCTGCCATGAGAGCAAAGTTCAATTTGTTCAAGAAATGTACAAATTTCGAGGTTGCCTAAAAACGGCTTTAGATAAAATTACAAAATTTGCAAATGAAACTCCCCAATAATAAAATGAATCGAAAATGCTAGATATTTTCACAACAAACTTCATACACCGCGGCAGGTTGTTGATGAAGAAGATGTTTTGGATGATCAACGTGATAATTGTGGTGTGGTAAGTTTTCTTCCTTTTCAAGTTATCTTTAACAGCAAATAGAAATATTCGCTATTGAATCTACAAGTACATGTTTAATGTGTATACGACGTTGTCATATTCGCAGTGACTTTAGTTGTTGTTGTTGTTGTTGTTGTGTTATGTGCCTTGCAGCAGCTTTTGTTGTTGTTATGTATTTTTTATACCAGAAATCGTTTGACATTATGTTGGGTTGTTGCTGATCGTTGTAACGTTTTTCCTATGAAAACTAATCAATAATCAATTAAATTTGGTTTAATTGAGAGAAATTGGAGAAATGCGAATATGGTGCAATTTTACTTGATTATTTCAAAAGATTATTTGTGGCCAACAAATAACAACTTGCTACTACTGTAACAGTTGGTAATATTGGTGGATCGAATGTTCGATCAAACGTTCGACCGATCGATCTATCTTACTCTCGTTCAATAGTCAAATGGATGGATGGATGGATGGATGAAGTGATGGCACTTAGGCGAAAGTGTTAATTGACATTTTTGTTGTTATCATTTGGGAAAGTTTTTTTCTCTTCATTTTTATTCCACAATATCTTTTCCGAAAATAAAAAAAAGTGAAAAAATATCAACTTCATTTCATTTTATACATGTTAAAACATAATTGAAATGTGACTTTTTTTCTATTCGTTTTTATTAGTTGTTTGCGCTGTTGGTAATTTTTGTGTGTAAAATTAAAAATATTTTAAGTGAAAATATATAAATCCATTATAAGTGAAGAACTTGGAAAAAGTTTTTCAAAACAAAGTCAAATAAGGCCAAAGAGGAAATTATATGGATGTGTTTGAAGAGATTTTTTTCCCGGCAAAAGAGCAAAAATATGCTAAATGCAAAATGCCACTACCATACACTATATTATTTGATATGCAAAAGCAACATGGTGTGTTCTCGTCTGACTAATTTTAAGTTGAAAGTACCCGGCTCTTGTTCACGGGTCAATGCGTTTCGTGCTTTTTATCTGTGCAACGCTCTAAACGCTGCAGCAAGCTATGCACCTTACGTTGGATACTTTTTTCTATTTGAACTTTTTTTATGAAAGCAAACGGAATGGGCTTGCTTCAAGATGTTATTGAATTTTTTGACTTTGTTCAATTATTTTTTAAGTGGAGTACATGCGTATAATGAACGAATGATTAATAATACGCCCAACCATCAGCTTTCATATATGTACATATATACAGCGTGCAGTTGACAGCTGCCCCAACTGTATGCGTAAGATGCGTTGTGCACTTTTTTATTTATCTTATTCCACGAAGAAATCCCACTTCAACTGTTTTAACAAAAGTCTATAACGCGTTAAACGAGTGGTGAGTACCTTCGCCTTTAAAACAAAGCGAACATTTAAGTCAGACTTTTTTTAATTAAATTTTATATATAAGATACGATTCGAGTCAGTTAAGAAAAAGTTTAGAAGATAGTGTTAGTACTTCGGGGGTTAAGAAAGTACTATTTACCAAAAATGTTAGAAAAAACAATTTTACAGCTGGCAGCTTTGTAAAAATGCACTGAGCAATATTAAAAAAAAAAATAAACGCTTTGTGGCCGGAGTTGCACTGGTGCTGGTGCTCGATAACGCGTTTCTTTCTGCTGAAATTTTGTAATATTGGGGTGGACAATATGTGGTTTTAACAAGTCGGTGCCACATGCCATACAATTCCAATTACTGCCTGAGTCATTTCCTGATCATGTATTCTCTCGTTTCGGCGAACCGAATTGGTCCCCTAGATTGTGGGATTTAACACCGTTAGATTTCTTTTTATGGGGTTATTTGAAGACAAAGGTCGATGTCAACAGGCTCACAACTACCTGTGCATTATGGAAGGAAACTAAACCCTGCATCAACGAAATTGTGCCAGATTTATGCAAAATGTTATTGGAAAATTTCGGCAAAAGAAAGTGTTTTCTAACAAATCCGTTTTTAAAATTGAATTATTTCAATTTTAAATCATGGAAATTTATGTCTACATGCAAAGAAAGGTAAGAGCAATATATTGTTGAATTATATGGTTGCAAACAAATCATATTATTATTACAGATAATATTAATATGGTCTTCTTAGAATGTTAGAAAAGCAAAAAATTTCAATTATTATTTGGCAGCGGCTGAGGTGCGAATACATGCGAGTAAAGCCATTTTATGTTAATAGTCGAGGCACGAACCAGCTCGTAATCCGGTTAGAATAGAGTTATTATATTATTTTTCTATAGTTTAAATAATTTGTTTGTGGTTGCAGTTTTAGTATAAATTGTATTGTTCACTCAACCATGTTGAAACTTGTATGGTTGGATCACTTTTAATGATTAAATGTGAACAATATCTTGTTTATCGCTGCTAGAATATTGTTTAAAATGTTTTCCAATAACCAATATATGTTTGCCACAACAATATATTATTGCGTGAAATCTATTATGGTTATCGTAACGTGCACGTATAATTTATAATAAGCGGCTAACGGAAATTTGTCTTTTATAGTCCTTAATCAAATTGCGCTAGCTGTGATAAATAATAGCAGTTTTTTTCACATTGACAGTCGTATCCAACATAATTTACGCATGTTAAGCATTAAGCTATTAACGTGGTTACTGGTCTTGAGGTCTAAAAAAACTATTAACTGGAAGTGCGGTATTAAAACTGTTTGCACAGGTCTTTGATTGATTTTGACAATCTAAATTACATAATTTATAAAAAAAACTGTTAATTCTGGAGAACCCTCATTTGCAGCAACATTGTAATAACTCAACATTTTAAAATTTTCATGAGTGTTTAGTTTTTTCTAGAATTTTTTAAAGAAGTTCACATTGCGCTAAATTTTACTCAAGTAACATTTGTTTAGTAATACGCGGCATACCAAAACTACTCCAAGCTTTCCTTAGGCAGATCTTGCCGCAAAAATCGGTTTATTTCTAAACGTTCTATTGAAGTTAAACCCAAACGTGAGTCTTTAGACTTATTACATTCTTGCGACAAATAGGCATTTACAATTCTTTTAATTCTTTCCCAAACTCGAATATTGTTTAACTTTTATCAAATGCAATTAGTTTTCTTTCTCAAACACCTCAAAATACTCGTTCTACAATAGTAGCTTAATTTCACCATACAAATGATGTTGGAATATGGGTCAGACGTAAAGCTTTTATTTATTTATTTATACTGCATCTATAAACAAAATTACAGCAATGGAAAAAAACACAATACTTGTAAAATATGTATGACAACATTTTACATTTATTCCTATAAATCAGCACAAAAATATGGGTAATCATAATTTATACAACAAAAAATAATAATAAGAAAAAAAAAACACAATACTTTGCCACACATCAAAAAGAGCCACACAATTGATGCGATTAGAATTTCAAAAAGAAAAAAAGTTTAAAAAAAATATATATGTATATAAAAATAAAAAATGATACTATAAAGTTGCAAGGAGAAAGTCTCTACCACAAAATGTTCATTCATTTACACACATACATACATGCAGATAAACACTCGCAGATACATCAGAAACATTTGTAGATTTGTCTGCAACAACATTGTGGGATTTATTTAAGGAAAATTTACGAAAAAAGATGACTCTTAAGAACAGTTTCTACCAGGGTTGGAAAGATCAGCATGAGGAAATTACCATTACAAAAACTTACCATATAATCATTTTTTATTTACTTATTTATTCAATGTTATAAATTATATTTCAACATAAATTATCGAGCATATTAACGTACGGACCACTAGAGTTTTTGGTGAAAATCAAACCCGCCAACCCCAGACGAATAGACTAGCACACTTATAACTAGAGTACAGGGGCACCAGTTTTTAGTACTTTTTGCCGTTTTTTAAAAATAGTCTCGTGTGGGATCAACTTTGACAAAATGGTCTACGTGTTGCAAAAAAAAAACTACAACTCTTCCAATTTAAGACTCATATTAATTACCCGTCTCGAGTGTAACTCCTGTTCTAAATGAACAAAACGTTATCCCAGATCATCAGCTTGGCTTTCTAGCAAGGCATATTACTATTGAACTAGTCCATAGAATCGTTACCACTTTATGAGATCGGCTTTTGAAAAAATCAATACTGTTTAAAGTAAGGTCAAAGGCTAAGCTTACAAGAAATGGGAAAATCAGTGCAGGAGTACCTCAAGGTAGTGTACTAGGGCCGCTATTATATATCATCTATATAGCGGATATGCCGACAAATCTACATACATATACATACGTCCCTGAGAAGGGAAATTTGTCTGCAATAACAAATACCACGGTTTCAGCGGAAACGCACGTTAAATATTCAGGTCTCCACCTAGATCGACGCCTAATTTGGTCCCGTTACATTGAGGCAAAAGTAACGTCCATAAAGCTTCGAAGAAATCAGTTATAAATCCAATAGGGTCATATGGCATTCAGCTGTGGGCTACTGCCTGTCAGTCCGGAATATTACGTCCTATCGTATGCGTCCCCTGGTGTGTAAGAAATGAAAATATCTATAGGGATTTAAAAGTTGTCCCTATCCAGGAAGAAGTTAAAACATACACGTCCAAATACGTAAGCAAACTAGTCGTACATCCCACCAAATTATTGCAATTTGACGGGCACCAGAGACTAAAAAGAACTGACACATTGAGGCTGGCAGCCTCAATTAAATATTTGGGTTTTTTTTATTTTATACATAATTACATTTCGATATTGGTTTTAGTAGCTTCTTTTTATCACTTTATTTTTTAACAAATAAAAATCCTATTTGTATCTTGCTAATTAGCCAACTAGGATTTTAAGATTCGTGCAAAATTATTTGCTGTGGAATGATCTAGAATTTATGCATACTAAGCTGGTCCCATAAGTCAGCTTATCAGGCAATCTGTAAAATAAGAAATACCTTGGGTGTAGCAGTTTGTAAACTAAATGAGAGTTGTTTAGTGATAACAAACATTTCAGGATGTTATTTTCCTTGCTTTTAATTCTCCAACTCTAAATGGTTGAAAGTGACATTAAAAACAGAATGCAACAACAAATTGTTATCAGTAAATCTATTTTAATTTATAATTAAAATTACTGAAAATTATTTCGGCTTTAGATTTCACAAAAGAGTTTTCTGCTGCTTTTATCTTTCACATTAAGGGTTATTTCCTATCATTTAAAAATTTCCATGAAACTTTTCAATTAGTGTTGTTTTAAAAAGGATTGCCCTTAAAAAAGACTCTTATTATGAACCTTTTTTTGCTCATCATATAGCAGGTAATCAGGGTTAAGATATTTTTTTAGTATCTTTGCTATCCCTGTGACGGTAGACATATGAAAATGGTAGAACTTTTTGTTTAACCCCAGATTCACCAGACGTAAAAGTAGGGAATGCTATATGTGTGTATTTCGATTTCAATACTTCCATTTTCCATGCCTGGCTTCTACTAAAATTCAGCCTGTCAGGCAGAGTTATTCAAATAGAGAGTTGTTGGCAAACAATACGCAGTACAGACAATGTTGCAAGGAAGAATCGTGATTGTTAGAATGTGGCAGCTAGTAAATGTCACTGCTTATAAAATAATAGAAGAAATATTTCTAATATTTATCTTCACACACAGTTAAAACTTATTCGTTAGAAGACTAAATTGAGTCAGATCCTTTTATGTTTTGGGGGGATTTCAAAAATACGAATTTAAAATTTTATTATTTCCCACTAAATTGCTGGGGTTAATATAAACTGCTGGAGTAAAAAAGGAAAAAACAAGATATTTTCACGATCTATATTTAATTAAAAAAATTACAAATATAATAAAGACTTTGACACAAGATTCTACTAAACTATCGGATACAACTACTTAGAGTAATTCCATTAATTGCCACTACCTTAATTGTGAATAAGCTCAAAATTCATGCAACGATTTTAATGAAATATGGATCGTTTTGTTTGGAATCCCTTCACCTGCCTAGAGGCTAACAGGTAGAGAAAGAATGATATATCTGAATCTACTGATCAGATTACAAATCAACTGGATAGAAGGAACCGTATTCCAGTTATGGTCATATTTGTCTAGAAAATTAGAATGAATTTGATAAAATCGATTGGAAATTCGATATTTAGTGGAATTTTTTAACTTGTGTAGCTTTGTCTTCCTCTGGATTTCTTCACTTCTTAAGCCTCTAGCTTAAATTCAATGAATAGAAAATTTTTCACAATGTTGTAGATGGGCCAGGCCTTGATAATCATGGCTGTTCCAACCTTTGGGAAACGTACGTGTTCACGAGGTTCAGTAGAAAAGTAAAATTCGTTTTACTCGGTATTCGATTTTTTTTAAATTAGAAAAACTATGGATCCAGCTTATTATGTTGGGTCGAAAGCTTGGGAAGCTTGTCCCTTCTAACAGGAAAAGCCATCTATTGTCACTCATCATGCTTCTGATATGAGTAGGAAGTTTTGCTCGATACTGCGTTCGATTCATCGCCTTTAATTAACAATGTTTTGAAACGTCGAAATCCATATCAAAATTATTACTACTAAAAACAATCGTACGTCCTGGGGCCACTGCCTAATTCGATTCGATGTTTCAAACTTTTGACTAAGACATTTTGTTATGAAAATCCAAACGAAATACACAGCAAATCCTCTGAGATGAAAACTTTTGACATCAGCTGTGAAAGTTGTTGCTTGATTTATTGAACTTCTAGCTATTGAATGATCGAACAATTATGGTTGTGTTGTTCTTTCCAATGGTTGTTATTACCACAAACAAAACGATACTTTTATATATTCGAACAATGCGGCTGATTGGTTTTTGTGAAGTGCAACACAGCAACAATCGGTTTGAGTACCTCTGAATTAAAGTCATGAATTGCTGCAAATAAACCCACATAAAAGAATTGAAGGAATCAAAGTAAAACAAATATACAACATCTTCCAAGTTTATATACTCATACCTGCTTATGTGTGTGTATGTGCGTGTGTGTGTGTGCAGTAGTTCATGAATAAATGTAAAATTAGACAATCAACCACACTCAGGCCTCTTTAATCACCCACTCTTTCTTTCGTGCTCTTTAACATTAGAACTCATGACTGCAACAACGCCAAAATGAGCACAATGAAATAAAAATATAAAAAAAAAGCTTAAAGGAAATTTACTATTTTATTCAAATTAATGTAGGTCACGGAAAATTCAACTGATCTTTCTTTTTGTTGTTGCTATTTCTACCTCAATGATCTATAAGACATGCTCAAGAACAACAACAACAACGACAACATAAAGAATTATACAGAGCACAGCACAAGGCAATAAAAGAAAACAGACTTGAACCCCAAACTTGATAGTTGGCTACAGTGTGCAAATGCGCTGAAAATACTTTTTGGAAAGTTAATATTGGAACAGGAAGTCAATTACCAACTACATAACAACAACAACAACAACAAAAACGACAACTAACTACAGCAGCAGTAGACGAAGAAGAATAAGTCTTAAGAAAAAACCTCTCAGCAGCGGAAAGAATTATGAATAGCAAATAGCAATTTTATTCGATTTTACTTAACTATTTTTTTATACATTTTTTTTGTTCATTTGCCAGCGCATATTAAGACAACTTTCTCGTTTGGGCAAAAGTAGAAATAGAAAATATTCATATAGATTTTCACTTGAACTTTTAAGATGCAGTCAAAGCCAGCACCAGATCTCTACTCCTCGCATACAGAAGAGTCTTAAGAAACACATCATTAAAACATTTTTTTTCTTTTCATTTTAACTGTTTTTAGAGTTTTCCTCAATTTTCAAGATTTGTTTAGTTTGTCTCTTTTTGTGTGTAAAAAAACATGTAGTAGTAAAGTTTGTTTTTTCTAAAGGTAAAGTATGTCAAGCGTTACGTTTGAGATCAAGTACATCAGAGATAAAAAACGAGCAAATGGCCGTCAAACTCTAGCAGTTGGAATAAAAAAAGAAAACGAAAGAAACGAAAAACCAAATAGCATTAAATAGCCTTACAGCCACTGGTAAAAGAAAAGCTCTTAATATTAAGGAAGCTAGAAACAGAAACAAACAAAAAAATGGTGAAACCCCGAAAGAAGAGAAAATGTTTATTCCAAGACTTTTTAACAATTTATCGTTATCTATTTTATGACGATGATTGTATCTGTACAATGGGCTGAGAATAAAATAATGGCGGTTTATAATCTTGGTGCTGCGTTAAACAATTCTGTGGTAAATATTATGCTAGCGTGGGAGTCATAATGAGCCGGAATAAGTATCCCCCCAAAATACTTAGAGCAACTCGCTTGTCCCCCGACAAATAAATTAAAACGAATTTATTCTAAAATACTAATTGGGAACGATCAATCTTTAAGGCATTAGGCCGTGAAATTCCGACAGGCTATGAAGCCTCGCACGATGTGGAGCGGTTAATCTCTCCGGTGTTTATTGGCCAATGGAGGAATTCTGAAGAGTGGGACAAGAAAACCTTGCAAGGGGTAGAAGGGACAGCTTCGAGAGATACTCCTGAGAAAGAGACTAAGTAAGGTAGTACACATTATGTGTGAATGTCCAGCACTGGCAGACACTTGTTAAGTGTAAGTTCCCTGGTAGACATACGCCTTAAACAAAGACTAGCAATTACAAGAAACTATTAAAATTCCATTGCATTTCTTTGTTCCAAAAAAGAAAACAACGTGTTCGAAGAGGCAGACTTTAGTTTTAAAAAATTGACACTATTTGAGGAGGCTTTTGTTTCTCTCACGTATATTTTCGTGTGCTCTTGCGGCTTGCTATAGAATCGGCAAGGTCTGTTCATACACTCTCGATACAAAAATCTGCTGAATATTAATTAACGGCTTAGAACTTTCAAACGTTGGTCCTAATAAGCCAAAGTTAATGATATTATAGGCCAAATACTGCACACCATAGTGCTGCTGGTGAAGATGATGACGCTGATAATGGTGATCATTGTCGTTCGTTGTCGTTATAATAAATTGCTTTGACTTCAGCACGAAACGTTCTCAAATATTATATTTTTATTACAGTCGTTTTCTTATATTTTTCAAAACTTTTTTTCTTCTGCCAGTATTTTAGAAAATTATGTGCAATTTGATTACTACTTTGTTTGTGCGGCAGACAGGCAGGCAGGCGGGTAGGCCAGCCGGTAGGCAGTTAGTCAGTGTGGCATCAGGCGTGTTGTGGTATTTTCGACCGCAGTGAAAGTATTGTGTGAAAATATGTGTTATTTTGTTCAACCACTACATTTGCAATATTAATCGTTTCAAGGAAGAGTCATTGTACAGATTAAATGTTTAGAAAGAAAATCACTAAGAAGATAAAAATTTTCTTTTCCTCTGCTGTAGCTGTTTTTTTTCACATAGAAATTTTCTTTTTACTCGTATGTAGATGAGATGTGAATGTTAAGTGAATTATACATATGTGCATACTTGCATATTTAAGTATGTTTCTATGTACATAACTTATGTATGTATGGACATCAGTGCCGGTATGGATGGGGAAGTGGTTAAAGACGATAATTTGAGTTGTTGTTGTTTTTTTATTAGTCATGCGGTTTTTATTGGTTTTCTGGTTTCTTTAATGAATTTTCGCTAGAAAAAAGAAAATGCAGCTAATTTTAAATATAATCTTTCGTAACTTTCTCGACAATCTTCACAGGCTTGAAGAAAAGTTTCAGTAATTCTGATGACTGATTTATTTCAGATCCAGAAATTGAAAGTGCAAAAATTTATAAGCAATTTTTTTTTTAATTTTAACAAGTTTTTGTATGCGGAAACATTTTCAGATGAATTAATAAAATGTTTGCAGCAAAACGAATTCAGTGTAGGGGATATTCGACCCACATGTCAAACTTCATATAAAAAAATTTGTTCATCAATTTTTAATATATGGAGTTTGACATCAGCAAAATGATTTCGCCCTTATTAGATGAGAGATAATCTTATTAGGTTGTGGAGAGCAATATTTTCTTAGATTTTATTTCGATTTAAATTATTTCAGGTTTAATGTCAAAAATTGTTCGTTGTCTGTAAATATTGAAACATATTAGAATTATTTTTAAAGAAAAGATTTCGAAAATTTTTTGTAGTATTAAAATTTTTACCAACGACGTTACGTGCCAAATTGTAAACGCACTATAAACATTCTGTACGATCGATTTAAGGATAGGGTAATTTCTGGCGGCTGATACTTAAAGCGCTTCATTGACAACGCTGTACTCTTCCTTGTAGGGCTTTTTTATCGATGACCTTGAAGTAAGCAATACACAGGTTATCTCTCATATTCAGACGGATCCCTATGTCGCTAGTCATTGAAAACAGGACCTCTCGCATCCGCGCCGACTCCGCGTCGGGCATTTGAATTGTTTTATATTCAATACATAATGCATGAGCATGCACAAGGTTTTGAAATAAAAGAAGGAGTTCGGTAATACGTGAAATATTTTCTGGTACTTTTTTATTGCTTTCCATCATAGTACTAAACTGTGGTATTATTTAGACGAAAGCTCTTAAGAGCTTTTCTAGAAAAAATTCTTTTAAACGCCTTTCACACTAATGGATCAAGTAAAATGACCTGTTAAATATTCAATAAAATGAGAAAGTATTATAGTGTGAAAGCAATAAGCTATCAGACTGTCAAAAAATTCGGATGTCAATTTGACAGTCGTATTACTCTCATTATTTTTAGAACAATTTCTAAGCAATTCTTTTATTTTTCGCAGGGTTGCATTTTTACAGAGGCAATTGAAGAAAAAATAAAAACAGCTGTTGAACCGGCACAAAAACGTCAGCTGGGATTATTGCTTAGCAGCGCGTTTTGATCACTCTTATACTAAACATTTTGGTACTTTTTTACCACTTCATTTCAAAATCGATCAAAGACTCGGGCCGCCAAAAAACTCTCCCGTGACAGCGCCGCCGCTACCCATCCGAAATTGCTTGTTTTGTCTTCTTTCCCTGCTACCTTATACACTATGTAGACACGCAACGTAATGAGAATATTTTACTTTAGAGTTTTTGAAAGTCAGAACGATTATTATCATTCTGCTAAAACCCCACCAAAATCTAAGCACTTTTTGAAAGGGCCTTAAATTTGTACCATTTTAAACCGGATTCATTCCATTAATGTTCCGTGTATGAAGTGCCATATTTGCCTAAAGAATATCTAAGAAGTAAAGTGCTAACTGAAGTTTCTGAAAAACTTCGTCCTTGAGGTAAAAAATTTCCTCTGTATGGTGGCGAGGATGAGGACTTCGCCGACCACGTACCCATTTCCAATAAAATTTACACGTGTCATTAATATTGAGGAGATAAATTCTGGATAATTTAATACTTGTCCGAAATTAATGAGGAATTAAACAGTAGTAAGTAAAGACTTGGAACAAATTGAAACGAAAATTTTACTCATTACTCACTGAGTTGTTTATAAAAAAGTCAATGCACCCAACGCAGAGGCAAAATTCTATTAAAAAAGCAATAATAAATTTAACCGAAAAAGAATGTTTAAAATAATAAACAACAAATGAAACAATTTAAGTTGTAAAATTTCAAGAGCCACTGCAGTTGCAGCAACAGCAGCATTAAGATAAACAATATGCAAGCCAGCATAAGAGTGCAGAAAGGCGCAACAGCTGAAATCATAAATAAATTCATGCACTTTTCCTAAAAATCTGGGTCATGGTAATAAACAAATACCGATACGAATAATTGTCGACATAGTGTGTGCCCCAAAAATTTACTCGAAAGGAGAGATTTACTTTTGGAAAGAAAAAAATGAGGAACGATTTAAGAATCATTTTCGTTATTATTATCATTAACGTAAATTATTTTTTTAAGCATTCAAAACCTTTTAGTGTTTTTGCACTATATTTCCGTCTTTGGGAGAGATGTTGATCAAGGAAAGTGGAAATATTTTGTTTCCTATTTTAGAGTTTTGCTACAAATCAGTAAAAAAATAAATATAATGAATAACACTGTTGGCTTTTAAATATAAAAATATCAAAATGTGAATGCACTAGGTAAAATTAGATCTTGTTAAAAACGTTAAAATGTTGCTTAACTGGAGGTTTATTGTAGACGTATGAATACTAGCGTGATCGATTATTTGATATTTTCGAAAAACCGACTTTCAACTGTTATGCCCACAGATTTATTTAGGTTTAAAATAATGTGTTTTATTTATTTATTTTCAATTGTAGAAAAAATTAACTTTATACTAATAATATGTTCAGACATGCACCTTAATTGTGCAGTTAGGAAGTTAACGCATTAAGGACCAGTATTGAGATTAATTTACCATACTAAGACTCAATTAGCAAGCTTTAGTGCTTAATTGCACCATTAATTAGGTCAAATTCACAATGCATCTCTGGTGAAGTGCGTTTATTAAAAAAGAAAAACTCTGTTCAATGAATTTTTAATGAATATACGTTTTAAAATATTTTCAGTTCTCATATGCTAATTAAGTAAGCTGAATTGCATATGTGTGAACACCAAATTCTATAACTCAAATTAAACGTGCTTGCCTTAACTAAGGTGCATGTCTGAACTTAGTATAACTTGCTTCATATTAAACATCAAAAATTTTAAATAGTTCATATTTCATTGGGACAAAAGTGTTCCGCTAATTTTTGATTTTTCTCACTCTGCGTGATACTTCCTGAATTCGCAAGGGAATTAATTCCTTGAAATGGACCAAATAAAATGGGGACTTGGTGGGTTAAAGATACACTTTTTCTTATGGCTACTATGGCGGCTATATCTATATCCAGTTGATTTGTGTCCCTAGTTTATGCGGAAACAGCAAAAGCTGCAGTTTATATAATTGCAGCAATGTTGCATGACCTGTATACGACTTAAAAAGTAAAATACAATTTTAAAACAGCATTTAGAGGTAGTGGACAAATTTATTGGGAAATAATTATTTTATAAAATAAAGTGACATAAACTCTGACAAGGTGCAACAGTTGCCCTACTAAACAAAGGAATGTATGAAAAAATCCCCCGAGTTCATAAACTTTACATATTTACTTCGGTTTCCTCAGTTTTTTTTCACGTTTTATTACTTTTTTCTTTACCACATTTATGACAAAAAACAATAAAAAGACTTATGCCAACAAACAGCAGTATTTTTTTTCTTTGATTCATTTTTTACGCTGTTTTGTTGGAAAAAGTAGGTGAAGGTAAGCATTTGGCAACAGCAGAAGCAGCAGCATTTACTGCAATAAATAAACACGGCGAAAGCGGTTGTAAGAGGGACTGCAGATGAAGGAATTATACAAAGTCAAAGTATATTTAACTGCTAACGCTGCTCTAAGTTAGTTTCACTGCGACTTACTGTAGTAACAACAACAACAACAACTACTACTACACAAAATAAAGGTCATTGAGCTTTTATGCAGCAATGTCAGAGACTGACGATGGGTATGTGTGTGTAAGTGATATTTTATTCATACAATGCACGAGTAGTAGCAGTCGTAGTAGGATTTATTCGTATCTACATTTGATTGGTCTACGAATGCTTAACTGGCCATCGTTAGCATCTTTATAAATATGACTACATACATTCATATATACATAGTAGATGTGCACATACGTTTATACGTAGCTAAATGAAACAAACTTTTAAACATGCAAATATCCAAAATATTGCTCGTAAATAACTACAAGGTTCACTGACATTCATAGATATTTTTAGTAGAGTAGCATACAAATATTTAAATACTGCATTCGCATTTTTGACAGCAGCAACAGCAACTTAACTTAATGGTGTCTATGGGTTTTTATTTATTTGATAATCATAAAAAGGTTTATGATTGAATTTTTGTGCCGCCACTATGCTGGCACTCGTTCTTGTAGGCAATCAAAGTAAGAATATCTACATCGTTTGTTCATTGTGGATTCCGTTTTAGGCATAATTTTCTTTTTCAGCGAAAGATTTATTAACATTTTTGTATTTGTAATATTGTTTTATCGAAACTAACCATTTTCTCCATATTTTATTACTATAAAAAAGTTAGGAAATCCATTCTATAATTTCCATGAATAAAATTAAAAATCTAAAAACAAAAGACTTAAGAAACAAACTTTTTGTTAATTTTTTGAGCTGGAAGTAGAATCAAAAACATTTCACAATAATTTGTTTCGATAAATACTCGTGATATCTACATATTTTACACTGAACCAACAATTACACAATCTTACAAATTTAGGACAACTTTTGCACTGGAGAAAGTGGCATCTCATGTTATTTGGGGTGCAATCGGTTTCGAGATATACTGTTATGTCGAAAAGAAAGCCGGTGCACGACACATATTAGAATAACTAGAGAACGGTTTAACCTTTAGGCCGTGCCACCATTGTTTTAAATCTGCTTAGGAATTTCAGAGTTACCATACCCTTTGTGTAATAAAAATATTTTTAAAAAGTTTTTGTTTTTAAAAAATTAAAAAAACATAAGAAAAAACAACCAAATTTCCTATATTTTTGTACTAGTAACAAGCCATATGTCCTTACGATCTGCGGACAACTTCGAATTTTATTAACAAATAAGGAAGGTATGTTGTTTCGAAAAAGTTTGCCGTATGCAAACAACACTTAAATTTGTTGTTGTTGTTTGTTAAATTTGTACAATAAGAAGTTGTACATCGATTTTAAGAAAATATGGCGTATTTTGTTGAGAACTTATAAAGCAAGTCGCCTACAGAATAAAAAAGTGAGATATTTTCCTTTCTCTATTTTTTATGATATTTTAAAAACGAAACATTTTAAAATTTTGCATAGAAACGTTTTTTTCCACACAACTTACTTGGTATCTCTGAAACCTCTGAGCAGATAAAAAGACGTTAATGTAAGTGATCTTAATGTGAATTTTCGAATTTTTTACTTTACCAAATAGAACAAACCGTTCTCAAGTTATATTAATATTTGGCGCGCTATTTCGGTACATTTCGAAAATTAATACCAATTTATGAAAATGGAGTGCAGCTTCTAAATCAGCACCTGTAATAATAAGTAACTAATAGAATTCTCGATATGTTCATGTCTTAATGAGACTGCTCAATGATGCTACTGTTTAATAAAAAGGAAACTTAACCCCGCAGTATGAGCTCTAAAGCCAGGTAACAAAAATTTCTCTAAAAGAATTTCCTTTCCCAAAAGACAAAAAAATTAACAACACCCAAATCAAAAACAACTGCAACTATGGAACGAATACTAGCCAACAGAAAGGAATTTATTTGAACAAAATAAATGAAGAACATAGAAACAGACAGCAAACAAATACTTGTATGCACTTTTGGAAGTAAAGAGAATTCAATTCGTTGCTAGTATTTTTTTCGTAGCCGCTGATTTGGTGATTTAATTTAGCCAAAATTTGCTGCCGCCATTGACTATTATGGCTATTTTCTCCTTCTACGTCATTATTGACTTGACTCTGGAGGTGTTGCTGAGACTGCTTCTAATGCTGTTGAGTCTAACATGCTGAGTTGAGCTTGTTAAACAAAAATGGTAACAAGCATATAATACAAGTTGTACTCTTAGTTACTCATTCATTCTATTTGTTAAACACGATGCCAAATGTCCATGAAAAGCACATTTCAAATATCCAAACAAATCACACAAAAAAAAAAATCAATAAGACACCATACAATTTCGACAAACACTCTATGCTGTATTCCTTATCTGATAGACTTGATCAGAATATTAAAGCAATGTTTTAGTTTTTTTTTTTTGCACAAATATTGGAAAGTATTTTGTTCTGATAAGAATTTGTCCGTACAAGGAAAGGAAAACATGGTTGTGTCATGGTCACGAAAACTATATTATGTTTGCTACAACAATGTATTGTTGTGACGCATTTTATTTTAAAATTGATTATTTATCTGTTGGGGCAAGCTTGCCTCTCCTTTGACCCAATCGTTAGAAAAACTAAAAGAGTCTTATGTTTGAATTTCATCAAACTAAATGATGTGTTTAGGGAAGTTCAAACAAAAACATTAAAGTTATTGATTACATGTTACACTTAATTCCATTCATAAAGATTGCAACATGATTGAATTGGACAACAATATAATTTTTACTAAAATTACAACGACAAACAATGTTTTTTAACTGTTCATAATTACTATAATAACTCTAATCCAATCAATGTATGAGGGTGCTCTCCCTTTAGTGATTAGCGCGTTGACTATTAAGCATTCGATGGCTTTTGTCCCCAATAAAAAATTATCCTAAAATCCAATCATTTTGGAATCTCTTCTCAAATATATTTTTAAGTTTAAAACAGTTTTTTAGGTGGATGTTTACGCCTCTGTACACAATTTCATAAGTTAATCGTGCAATTCAATTTAAATTTCAAGCAACTGTAGGCGACCATAGGCGACCATATAGTACAAGTGTTTATGCAAACAATTTTAGAAGTTGCCAAAGTCAAGTCTGATCGTATTTGGAGAGAGCAGCAGTAGCAAAAATGTGAGATTGTACCCAAATCTTTAAACTTATCAACTTCCTCTTTTAGGGAAAAAATGGATTTTTGTATATACGAGTATTTCCAATATTCACAGTTGATCAAAATGTTTTTGTATTTGCCGGTGCAATTTAACGCACTTAGGATCCATATGAGCAAAGGCAGAGTTTAGTTCTTCTCTGTTTCCAACATATTCAGGTTCAGTGCATTCAGTCACTTATGTTCGCATTTCTCAGCGTACAGAAGCTTATCTACAGTTCGTGAAAACGCATAACACATGACTACATGCTTTTTCAAACATCATTGTTGTGTCATGAAAAGATTTTCAGCTATCAAATGCTAATTGAGTAAACTAAACTGCATATGTGTGAACACCAAGTGTTATAACTCAATTTAATTGCCTCAATTAAGGTACATGTGTGAACAACATACTATTACTTTAAGTCTAATTCACATTTCGTAATTCATCTTCGGCCATATTTAAATGATTTTAGGAAAATTGCATTTACGGAAGAAAGTAAGCATATTTGTTGATGCATATTTGTTGTTTTATTGAAGTGGCACATACCTGTGAATCCCTTAACTTAAAATTATATATTCTCAACTTCATTATCATGCAACAATTTATTTCGCAATGATCATTACAGTTGTTGTTCTGTAGAATGTTTATGTTCGTGTTTTAAGTTACTGACTTTATATAAACATATTTTTGGTTACTTTGTATTCTCTAAATAATTGGTTGGCTTTCTTGAGTATACAGAGATGGTAAAAGAAGTTGAGAACAGCCTCTAAAACTAAACTTTCGCCAATTTGTTCACAGTTAATACTCGCAAACGTACAAAAAATTAAATACATTTTTTAGCTGCACTAAAAATAATTCATAGTGAGAGCGGGCTTGTATGTTTATTTTTTTATGTTACAATTCTTTGCTACGGCAAACAAATTGTTGTTATTGTTACTGCCAGTGCAAGTATTATGGGAATTTTAGATAGGAAGGCTTTTTGGATATCGAATTCTTTTGAATTGTATTCCTTTATATCACATACAAATTGGATTGATTCAAAATTATTTTGTATCAGGCAAAACCTTTCCTTGTGTGCTTAAAAGAGGACAACATTCTTTTTGCAAATTGAAAGTCTGTGATGCATCAGAGGGAGAGGTAGAGATATAGAGATCAGAGGGAGAGGTATGTACAGCATAAAAAAAATGAAGTTTGTAAAAATTTTACTTTAGTTCGAATTGTAATTTAAAAATTCCCATTACGGTTTCAGGTAATTGTGAAATTGCATGTGTAACTAATTATAAGATGTCTTTGAGACCGCCAGTTCTGTGGCGATCATGTTACCTTATCAGCTTCTATCGGATCTATACCATAATCACTATATCAAGTTACACTGAGCGGCACGTCTAAATGAAATATTTTTGTTCGTTAGGGCAAACAGTTGCGCTGACCCATCATCGTCCACTATCCACCGTTTGATGCTCAAATTCGAGAAGGCCGATTTGATATACCATCAACTAATATCCGCAGATTTCCAGAACGTTCCGTCGGCTGAAAATATTTGCGCTGTTCGTAAAAGTGGACAGGTGAACTCAGTGCAGTCAATTCCTCGGTGTGCACATAAATTTTTAAAGTTTAAAAACGAAAAAATAATTTTTTTACCTCTTGACCTTTCGCTCTTATTGAAAACATAATTTTTTATTATTATTTTTTAACGGCGGAGTACCCAGCGAGATGATCGGAACCCTCTGGGAAGTGCTCATCCTTGCTAGTCGGAAACCTCGCTGGCCAATACGTCCGTTACATTAAAATACATAATAGACCAGGAACATAGCTTTGCTAAATTGCAGTAAACGAGATCAAGAAAAAAAGAAATGAGTCTAACTGCAGTGACTAGCAGTTCAGTTGGTTTCAGGGAGAAGTTAATATGCGCCAACTAGGACAAGCCTCCTAATCGCCATCTAGATAATAATTTAGAAATAATTTAAACAAAATCCTTAAAGTAACTGAAGATGATTCCATTTCATGAAAATCTAGTTAAAAATTAATTTTCAAAAATTATTAGCGATTGCAGCGGGATTTTAATGAAGAAATTGCTAAGACCAGATTTATGCGATCAGTCACGCAGACGCGTGTTGTGAAGAAAAAGACAAGCCTCTTTATATAAATAATTTTCTTTAATAAAATTGCTATTCAAACGCATAATCTTGTTGTGGCTATAAATTTTGAATTAATTTATTTTGCCATAAACACATCGCTATCAAGAATCTCTTGTAATAGAGTCAAATAAAACACAGCCTAAAAGTAAAAAAAGACACCAACAAAGAAAAAGCAAACATTTCTAATTCATAATAATGACCAAACAACATCATCGTCAGTGTCGTCAATATTGATACCATAAAGTAACTTGCAGTATGGAAAAACTAAAACAAGACACAGCAAGAAACCAGCGAGCCATCCAGTCAGCCAGTCAACAAATAAACATACTACTACTTGTCTTACCTATTACACCGCAAACACAAACACATACACAAACACAACCATTCTGTTGAAAGTTGTGTGAGTGAGTGTATTCCAACCATCATCAACATCGTCATCATTTCTTCTTTTTCCTCACCAACCCATACAATGTTTAGACTCTAAAAAACTTACAAACGAAACTCTAATATCTTCGTCAGCAAAACAACGACAAAGAAACACACACGTGCAATCATTTCCGATCAGCTGTCACCCCAGTGTTCCACTTTCATAATGAAAATATGGGTCGAATGGTTGGGGCATTGATTTAAAAGTTCAACGACCCATGATCACGTAAAATGAAACAAACAAAAAAAAAAAATACTACTACGTTCACTATAAAACATTAGCAGCGTAGCAACATTGGCGTCAGCAACAGCAATAAATACACGACGCAACAACCACTACAAAAGCAACAACAAACGACTAAAATAGCCGGCTTTTTTTATGGAAGTTTTACAGCCAGCTGAAAATTTACTTTTTATTCTGAGCTCAATTTCAATTTGTTTGTAAACAGAGACAATTTTCCCAACTCTAGAGAGCGGTACAAAGAGTGAGAGCGAGAGAGAGAGAGTTTATTATTTGAGAAATAATAGGTTTATTGAGTATCAAAACCAAGTTTGAGCAGAATATTAAGTTTCAACATGTCGCATTGAGTTTTAGGTTGTGGTTGCAATAGTTCTCTCACTGGTTTGATTGTTTAAAGCTTGTATTTTATTTTAACTCATTTGATAATGAGTTCGGGGGCCTGTGTTGAAACTTAAATTTTAAATCTTGGATTTAATTGCATTTAAGCTTTTGCCGGAGAAACTTGCAAAGCGAAATTTCTTGTATATTATACTTTTAGTTCCGTCCTGATAATGTAAAAAAGGGTCTCTAGTTTTGGTCAAAATGGCCCACAGTTTTTAAAATACCAACTGGAAAATAGCAACTACACTTATACTACCCACCACCTATGAGATTTACTTTTAAGATATTTAAAAGCAACGCAATCAATTCTGTCGTATTAAAATGCAAAAAGAGTTTCCTTTGCTCTATGAACAATCTTTGTGGAGCGTTAGAGCTATTACAGCAAAGTGACAGTTGGACGGCATAAATTAAATCAGCTTTGTCATAAGGTTTTTGGGCATGAGAAGCACTTTGTAGAAGCTTAAGCAGATAGTTTCGTGGCTAATTTCGTATTACACACTATTCATTTGTATGTATTTGTAAGATTTCCTCTTTTTAACTTTTACATAATTAATAAATTCTATGTAATCGGAACGCCTGCGCTTGTCCTGCGGTCGGTCAACTGGTTTTCAAGCATTAAACTTCTTTGAATTTAAAGTATCATTGCACCAAATCAAATTGAATCTCCTTTACACTCCATTTCAATATTTTTCCGAGCTTCTACAAATATTTTACAAACCGAATTATGCTGGTTTTATTTTAATGGTCCTTCGCGACTTCTGAAAAATGTTTTCACAAACATCGTAAATTTAAAATTTATTTAATTTGTTAAGTTTAGTTTGGAGTTTTGGAATTCTTACCCTGATTATTATTATCTATTTCTATGTATGCATGTGTGTATGTATGTATGTATGTATGTATGTATGCACATAAACTAGTCGCATTTCGTTTTAAATTGAAAGACTTAATTAAAACGTGATTTAGACACTTAAGCGTTTTCTCAAACTCTTAATGCTTCGTTCATTAAACGTTGTCGTTAATTAAATATTTATCGATAATAAATATTCGATATTGCTTAATTATATAAGTACATGTGCATTTTTTCATGCTCTTATAATAAAATTTATGCATCGGAGTAAATTTTTGTTGCTCGTTTTTTGTCTTAACATTTTTATGTAAATAATTTAAATACAAATACAGTTAATGCAGTCAATTTGCATTTTATAACAATTTAAAACAAAAACGAATTATGCAGTGTCATTTATTCGATACAAAAAATTGTGAAAAAAGCGACACACATAAAGTAAATAAAAACAGATAATTGTTATAAACAAATATTTGTTTAATATACAAGCCCAAAAATTCCACGCCTTACACACCTTATTTCCAACAAGATGCTTAATGTCAGTTTTTTTTTATTTTTGTAAGTTTTTGGTAACAGCAAGAAAACCGTTCAATGGCTAAAACAACAGCAACCACAAAACTTCTACATACTCTGACGAAATATAGTGTGTTCGTTGTAAAGTTAATAAAAGACAAAAAAAGATCTGTTGTGATTTGTGTAAAATTCATAAAATTTAAGAAAAGTATCTGTCATTATTTTATGGCCGAAAAGAAGAGTGAGTAAAAAATGTCATATTTTCTTCAAGTTTTCAAAGGCTTATAAATTTAGGGCCTGTATTGAATCTAAGAAATGAAGTTTTTCTCTTTAATTAATATTAATGTCAATTTTAAAAAAGAAAAAAAAATTGCTATTATAGGGAATTATAACACGTGCAGGTGTAGGCTTTAAAAAGTTAGCTTTCACCTCTATATGTAAAAACTCGGTCTATATATTTCAAGCTTAAGTTGATATATACGGATTAAAATTAAAAAAGAAGAGATTGATGCAATCTTCTTTCACGAACCCAACTAATTAAAACCAACGTAAACAGCTTTAGGTTGGATTAGTTTAAATTAATTCTTGATTGGATATTCCGTCAGGGTGTTTTGATGTAGATTTTTCGGACCAATTTCCGTCATCCATTGTCAAATTTGGTTTGGAGACAAACCGATTTCGGCTGTGAGCTAGTAGCAGGTGAGCATCTGTAAGGTGTGAACAGGTTACAGGTAAAGCTCGTAAGTCGGGCGTTTTGTACGGTTTGGTAGATGTAAGTGATTACTGTTTTATTGCTTTGTATTGCGTCAGAATTTGTGTTTGCGGATGCCATCGATACCCATAAAAGAAACTACAAACAACTTACAAATACCTTCAAAACTACACTACAACAGAACTACTTCCAATTCAACAATGCCATCTATTGACAAATAAACGGACTTGGAATGGGAAACCCAAACTGGGCAATACTCATGGAAGTATTTATACAACATCTGGAATAATACCTGGAACAAATGATTGGTAACATTCTATGCACGATACAATTATGACATAATATGTGCAATCACGGGAAATAACGAAGTGGAAATACTGGAATACCTCAACAGGCAATACAATAACATCGAATTCCCAATGGAAACGGAAGAAGAATGCGATATACAGAAAACCAACGGCCACAGACACAATAATACACAATACTTCCAACCACCCACAGCAACACAAGCACGTGGTGATCAGACAATTTATAACTAGACTAGAACGAACACCACTAACAGAAGAAAAATTAAAGACGATATATAGCATAGCATAGAAAAGAACGGATTAAAGGATCAGAGAACACAACAACGGAAACGAAGGAAAACCCTAGTAACTTACACCGGAAAATCGACACACAAAATAGCCAACTTCCTCAAGAAATGTGTACGTAAATATAGCATTCAAAACAAGAAACAACCTAGGACGAATATTACAAACCAACACAAACAAAGACGACCAGCTAGATAAACAGGGGGTTTACAAACTGACGTGCACCTGTCATCACAGCTACATCGGACAAACAGGACGCAAAATACAAACAAGATTTCGCTAACCACATATTCAACAACAAATGTAATCGAGCACCTATTAGAAAAACGCTCCCACTACTACATATATATAGTTACCACTACACACGTACGTACATCCTACTTTACTTTGCATTTTTGTCTTTTTTCTTTCGCACCTCCGCGTATTCAATATTACTAACGGAACAAGGGTTACTTTGATCTATAGAATAATCAACTTAACAGATAAAATTGTGCACTGGCCATCATTCATTAGTCTTTGTATTTTGAAAAACGCTTACTTCTGTGCATTTTTTTTTTAGCTAAACAAGGTTGTTCAATTAATATTTAATTTGTTAATGTGAGTTCTTATTTATTTACGTTAATAAAATAAAATTATCATAAGAAATTAAGTTATAATTTGAATACCAAATAACAGCAGCTATAACAGCTCTGACACTACCAACTACAGCAGCAGCAGCAGCTCTACCACCAGTAACAGCAAATTTACCAGCTACTACAGCAAGTAGGTGAAATGTCATTGAACTCGCAGCTAAAGTTTGTTTTATTTTTCTACATACTTTTTTCAAGTTAATGTCGCATAGTAGACGCCTTGGCGCAGTTGTATTGGCACAGCAGAACAACACGAAACGAACTAAAGCAGCCAGCCAGTGTACGATGGAAACAACTTACTTAAATATTTACATGTATGGCCGTTTACAAAATTGTTAAAAAGCAACATAAAAATGATTAAAAACAAAAGAGAACATTTTATTTACTCGCTGTAAGACAGAAATACGATATTAAATGCCAAGAATTAACAGCAAAAAGAAAAATCGACTCCCTTAAACAATTCAAGCAAACCATAATCAATGTTAAAAAGGTGGCCAACAACTTTCAAGGTAAAATGTTGTTTGGCTTTTGAAAATCAACGAATGTTACATACATATGTTTTCATCATTTCAGATACTTCATTTCCTTTTGCTGCTGCAGTTTTCAGCTCGACTGTAACATTTGTGGCCTTAAAAGATCAAAAAAGCAAAGTAAAGAAAAAAAATGCAAAAAGGAAATCTTATCTTAAGCTTTATTTATATTCTGCAATTTAATTGTAGTTGCTTTTAAGCAATTATTTCGATTTTACAAATTTTTTTTTCACCCGAAGGCAACCTGAAAATGTTTTTAATTTCGTTATGGCCTAATGTGGACAAGCCTGCTTTTATTTCTATACTTTTATTTTGTTCTATGCAAATGTTATGTATTTTTATTTTTCTCTGGTCCATAATTTTTGCGAAAACATATAAATAGTATTCCGAAAGTTACAGTTTCGAAAACAGCTGACGCGAAAATTCAATAACAAAACAGAACGTTACGGAGCCTTAAATGGATTCTTAGGACTTTTAAAGGAAGTTGAGCATAAGGAACCTTGTAAAGCAATCACCGATCGACATTCGACTTTCATCGAACGACTTTCGTCCTTCTATAACAAAATTGAGTCGATAGGTTTCAATCAGAAAAAAACAATCTTCCTAGAGATTCAGCTCAGTGCTTGATCAAATTTAGATTCGCACGGGGAGAAAAGTCATAAGAAGTAGGACATGGTTAAATTCCTGTATAATGCTGTATAGTCAGATGCAGTTACAGCTCTAATATAAGTTGAATATTTTTCGGATATTAAAATTATGTACAATATTTTCGATTTGACTGTTTGTAGCAGCTACCGTGTCTCTCTCTCCAATCTGTTGCCAAAATGCAATTCCAAGTTTCACAATTCAGTTGAATGCTGAAATGATAAACCTTTCCCATTAAAATGATAGATGCCGGGGAACTGGAAGTCAACTCTCCAAATCTTGGTGGCCAAATTTGTAATGACCGTTTCGAAAAACTATCAGCGGAACATAATAATAGCATACCGCCACTGTCTCTAAAATTGTGCCGTCGATTAACCGCCATTCACAGAACTCGAACTTTTCCAGACTTTAACTTGCCGAATTTTATATCGGAACTTGTGCCTATATCTGTACATAATCCCTGGCCGAAATTTCGTCTTAAAAAATGACTTTGTTAGAAATTAAACGTGCCCAGAACAAATTTCTATTTGACCGGCGTCTTCATTGGTCCACACTTAGTAAACACAATGTCCTTAACGGCCAGTGCTACAAGGTCAATGAAAACAAGTTGGTTTTGTGTCGAATGGAACGATATAAACCTGGTGCCTGAACGATTTGAGGGTATGATTATCTCTCGCGGAGTTAAAGTGCCTTTTGATTCCAGATTTGATTTTAATTTATTGTGAGTTTTCCTAAATTCACAGGTCTATGCCAATAAGCTGCAAACGATCGATTTCCTCAAAACGAGCATATCGCTCAGAGGTGCTTGAAGTTTGAAAGGCATTGCAAATAGGAACTCTCAGATCCCGGTTCAAGATAAATGACGCCAAGCAAGTTGCTTTGCTACTCGTATGCTGCTTTAAGACGACTTTGTAGCATGACTCCGTATATGTATTTTGTTAAAACAAATATTGTGTTGCACATGCATTTTGCAAAAGACAGAAAGAAAAAGAACAAAAATAAAAGTTGTACTGCAATTGTATGTTTACTTTTTATTATTGCATGTGTGTATGTATGTATGTGTTTATGTGTGCATTGGTGCAGTTGCATGTTGGCGGCTGCATGTTTGTGTGTGTGTTTGTGCGTGTTTGTGTTTTGTTTATGCTACACTTGGGTTCAATGCACTCAATTTGGCATACATTTGACAATTTTGTTGGTTTTGCTTTTGAATTTATTTTCTCATTTGTTTATTTACTTTTTTTATCTCTTCTTTTTTTTTTCTTCACTTTTTGTTCATCTCAAGATGATAATATCGTGTTCCATGATGTTGTTGTTGTAACCTTTTTCTCACTGCTCTCTCGTTTATTGTTATTGTTGTTATTTCTTGTCGTTTGCATTTAATATTTACTTTTAATGTTGTTGGGTTTTGTTACCTTGCTAAGTTAACAGTGTAAGTGGATTGTGTGTCTTGTGTTGCAGCTTTGGAGGTTGTCGTTGTTGTTGTTGTTGCTGCTGCAATACAAAAACGAGAACGGAAACATAAAAACGTGTGTAATTTTAAGGTGAAAATATCAGATCACTATCCGATCATTTAGAATTGGGATTCAAAGGGTTTCCTCAGCTTCATTGTGAACTTGTTCGCTATTTGTTTAAACTAGGATTGAAAAAACAAACTGAGTATTAACGAAATTCTTTTTCTAATCAAACTCCCCAGTAGGCCGTTCGTTATGTATGAAAGAAATATGATATTTCTAAATTGTTCGCGACTCCGCGATGGTCTGGGTGAAGTACACTCTTAGCACTTACATTGGGCGATTGAAGCTTATTAGCATAGACTTTCTGAATTCCTGCCAAGACAAAGTCTTGCGTGGCCAAACCTCATGACTTGGTGACCATCGTCCCATATATGTAAATTTGGAAATGCTCTTCAATCGCATAACTGAACCATTAACTCAGCAATAAGCAACCGAATTGACAGACGACATCAAAACAACACGGCCTGCACAATGGGCGAAACTAAATGTAAGAACATGGCAACACACTCAAAATATTATTTTATACATTTTTAATTTTCCATGTTTACCGATTTACTGGCAAATTTTTATTAAATAATAACGAAATTTTTTGTAAATTAGGGGTCTAGTTTAATTGTTTTCCAAGATGGGCTTCAGGAAGCGAGTTTTTAATAAACTTGTAATTTTTAGTTTTTGCTAAAATCGAATTCGAAATCTTTTTAGTTGCGGGAAATTTTAATATTGTAATGAATTTTCGTCATCCCCAGTCAAGCATGATCGGGAGCAAAACCTGTTTCGGTGTAATTTTTGTATGACGGAAAGTCGTTCAAAAAAGTCGATGTTCGTAATAAATATGATTACGCTCGATTGACAATACGTGTTCCTATCTGCATTTGAGATGTTCAATAATAAATAAGAAAAGGCCCGTTGGAATTCGACTTCCCTCGTAAGTCCAGGCTTACATTCTAAAGTCATCGTGCAAATATTATTTGCAATTCCTCTTTGGCATCCTTACAATCTTCTTTTTTGCAAAAAATTATCACGGATGAGGGAAAAGAACGCATATCACGTACAAGCAAGTCTGTAGCCCCTTCCATATTACGTTCCTCTCTCTCTCTCTCTCACTCTCTTGAACTCACACTTGCAGCAAAGAAGCTTTCATAATGTTCGAAAATCTTAATAATTGACTAAGAAAAACTTAAACGTATGAAAAGAGTGATCTATTTCTGTTACTGACTGTTATTTAGGAAGTTAACAAAACATTGTGCCTGAGTAGTGAGGTTCTGTCCAAAGAGATCATTGTGTGCACTTTTTCTTATTTCTCCCAGTTGTTGCGGCGTGCAAATTATGCAAACAACATAAAAATATTTGTCTACTTGAATGGAATCGAATAAAATGGAGTGGAATACGATCATAATACGAATGAATGATCGAAATTTCAGCTGATCTACTTTTTGGGTGAAATTTGATGTTGATAATTTCTTTTTTTTATTTTTTACTTTTTCTCTTAATAATATTTCTGTTTTTTCTGTTTAATGAAGGAGAGAAACCCGAACGAGCATTAAGGTTCTTTATTGGTTAAAAAAGAAATGTTCAAGTAATTTGTGTTATTTGCTTTTTGTTTAATTTTGGTTTTTTTTTTTGTAGTAATGCGGCTTAATTTGAGTCAATATTTATGCTGTAACTGGAGTCTCTGAAAAGGCTTTTAAGTGCTTGACAAATATTGTTTACTTTGCTTTCGGATGTTTTGAAATATTTGATCATTTTAGTTCGTTTTGTTTTTGGTTACAAATATGTAGGGCTTGTTTAATGCACTCATTGTTCATGAGAACAGTTTTTTTCAGAGATTACAAAACCTATAAAAGCAATTAGTTGACCAAAAAATTATACACGCGAATATACTTTTTTCTCTTCTCCAGGTAGGTAATTGTTCTATTCCATAACTGGTTTTGTAAATATGAAATAAATAATAAAGAAGTTATGGCAGAAGTTCTTACAAGCAATTCTCGTGCTTTAGTACTTTGCCACACAAAGATCTGACCTTTTTTGCAAATAAGTAACAAGTCATAAATATTCAAAGTGAGTTCGCAATAAAATCTCTCGAAATGCAGGAAAATGTTAAGGAGAGAATTCTGTGTTATAAATTTTAAAAAAGTTTTCGAGATAGCTAAACTGAGCGAACTCTCCAACTGATATGCTGCAGCCAAGTACGGTGATGTACTGGTGACCTATTATTACAGATAGAGTGGTTAAGAATGCAATAAGAAGCTTCTCTTCTTTTAAGGCAGCGCGACCGGTAGGAATTGATTGATTTGTACTAAACCCATCTGGTTAGAATTCTTAATGTTGCTTAATCTTCTCCTACCCACCAGAAAACTGGCAGAAGGTCACGATAGCCACTATACCCATATCTGTGGTAAGGTGAGTTATGAGACTACCAATGCCTATCGGCCAATTAGTGTAATTTCTTTCTTCCTTAAAACACTGGAGCGAATACTGGATGACATGAAGTTTTTACAACATACATATTGCACGAAGTTGTGCACCAGATAAGGGAATTTTGATTTAAAAAAAACACAGTATGCGCTGGCGGTCAGCATTGACATCGAGGGTGCATTCAATAACATGAGGACCGACACTCTTATCCAGTCCTTAGACCAGTTTCGAATTGATTGGGTGTTAAGGAGGCTCAGCAGCGATTGCCATGATATATATCTGTGGTTTTCATGAATAACCGCATATGTCCAATTGCTTTAATTTAAATGCTTTATACACAGGACTAAAAATGTTTCGAATAATAAGGACCATTTCGACCGCTTTATTGGTGTGTGTGTGTGTGTCCAAATCTCTATAGGTAGCTCCAGTAAAACGACTTTCGAAAAATGTGTATTTAGACTTACGCGGTTATGCATGAAAACCACAGTTATATCGGAGACAAGGTGAACGGGGAACTCCAAAAATTTGCATTTTATCGCCGCTCTTTTAAGGGATTTCTATCCGTCTGAGGGGAAAGAATCAGATTCGGCACTGCAGAAGGGCTAGATATAGCATACACACCATTAGAAAACATTAGAAAATATGCAAGGTAGTAGTCGGTTATATGCAGGGGGCTGATTTAGCATATCTGAGACACAGATGATTTTGGTTAAGCGGAAGTTTGCATAAATGTCTGTTTTACAGACAGCTCCAAGTATAGGCCGGGTTTTAGGATTTTTCTTCAGGCACCAATGCTTGCGGAAGTTCGAGTTATCACGGAGTGTTAGTGTTAGAGTTAGTGGATAGGCCCATTCAAGTTAAGGCCTTCACGGACAGCCAATCAACCGTGAGGGCATTAGAATCTGATAGGCACCCAAAACATGCCTGCGCATGCCTATGCACCACGATCCATTGGATCTTGCTCTTTCACAGGAACAGATGTAGGCTGCGAACAAAGCTAATTACCTTGTTCAAAGAAATACCATCTACACCTCTTGAAGTTTATGAGAACATAGAGAGCTGCACAATCGGAGACCAGATGCCCTACATCTACATTTACATCTTAGACCACAGTGTAGATTATGCTACAGCATAATTGCCCGCTTTGATAGCTTCAGTTTTATTATAGCTCTTTAATGCCGAGCAAATTTTGCTACAACGCAGGACCCACTTTTCTCAATAGTAGAGCTATTGTTTAGTTTTCAAAAAAATATTCCGGCTTTATATATGGGCTTCTCTGCTTGCTAAGCAGTTTCCAGTCAAAACGAGATTGTATTTAGAAAAGCCGCCGAGGAACATATCGATTAAAAAGACGAAAGGCTACATATATGTTATATATGCAGCGTTTTCTTTTTGCCAAAAACGTCTGCCTACAAAAATTATTTTTTTAAATGTAACGTCTATTATTTAGTTACCCTGTTCACCTGTCTTTTCAGTGGGTTGGCTGTCCATCTGTCTGTCGTTCTTTCAGGTTACATGAGTAGTTGTTGTAAATAGTTTTTGAAACTCAGAATTGTAAACGCCTTAGCAGAGTGTTAAACTTCTTTTTTATTCATTAAGATTTGGCTGTCCGTCCGTATATTGGTTTGAAATACATTTTTCTTTTGAGTGTAGAGTTTCTTTTTATCTTTTACGGTTTATTTTACACTTTAGAAAGTTTTATTGATTTTGTTTTTGCGTTTTTTTTTTATTTAACAATATTTGGTTTTTTCTTCTTGTTTTGTGGTTTAAATAATATTTTTTGATTGATTTTTTTTTTGTTGGTGAAATTTCTTTTAATAGGCCTACTAAATATAAAGTCACTACTATAAGTTGGAACTTTTAATTTTTGGTTTCTTTATTTGGACAACTGTGAGGGAAGATGATTTAGTTAGCTTGTAATAACTTGAGATATCATTTCATTGAAACCATTACTTTCACCTGCAGTACCGAGAGCGGAACCTGCAGACAGATAGATCAGCACAGTACTATCTGTTATTTTGTGTTATAGAAATCGAATAATTTGAAAGCACTGAAGAAAGCTACATTCAAATCGGGAATTTTTTGCTGAAGTGATTTGTGCGAAGCAGAGTTCATAAAGGTTAGCTAGATAAACAGGGGGTTTACAAACTGACGTGCACCTGTCTACACAGCTACATAGGACAGACAGGCCGCAAAATAAAGACAAGATTTCGTGAACATATAAGAGACTATAACAAGAAGTTGCGTAATCCCGGCTCGACACCAGAATCTAACTTCGCGAACCACACGTTCAACCACAAATGTAATCCAGCTCATATTAGGAAAACGGTACAACTACTACACACACAGCAAAAGGGACGACGACTAAACATACTAGAAAACATGGAAATATATAAACATAAGACATTTGACGGACGCATCATAAAGGAACAAACACACTCAGATTCAGACGTTATATTCGAACCTCTAAAATTAATCTACAAGACACACAACAAAAATAACGGACAAGACACTCCAAAAACAATAAAAACACATTACAAAAATAATAAACAAATTCATAATCCAATAATCACTGACTTCTTTCAACCCCAACAAAAACACTATAAAGAATTAAAAACAAAACCCGCACCACAAATTATGATGCAATAAAATAGTGATCCCAATTACAGGCAGCCACGTGGAAGAAAAAGAAAAAAAAAATTACCTATAACATCTACCTGCCATCCGAAAACACAAATTCTGATGCAATACAAAGCCATAAAAACAGTCATCACTTACATCTACCAATCCATACAAAACACCCGACATACAAGCGTTACCTGCTACCTGCTCACACCTTACAGATGCTCACGCTTTACAGAGCTCACATGACAAATAGATACCTGACAAACAATAAAACACTAACGAATTGATACAAACTTCTCAGAACGAAAAATAACACTGAAGATGGCACATAGCCGCAACCGGTTTGTCTCCAAACCAAACTTGACAAGGGATGACGGAAATTCGTTCCAAAATTCTACATCAAAACACCCTGTCGGAATATCAAATCAAGAATTCATAAAGGAACTTTGCCTAATAGTAGGAAGAATACTTTCAAATGTAGTCGTTTACTTTTTTGGAGAAAAACTGAAACTTAGCAACAACTGCAACCAAATTGAAAAGAAAATATTCTAAAGTCTTATCTTGTATATTGTTTCCCTCATAATATATTCGCTTTTAATAAGATGTCAATCGTAAAAAAAGATTGTCGAAAAAAAATTTCCTAAAATCGTAAATTATTTCGCCCTTTGAAAGTTTTTCTCTATTTCCTTGGATTGTTCACTTTGTTTTTGTTGCAAAGCTGTATACGTCATGGAAGTATATGTTTATCTCTTTCTAATAAGAAAATTAAAATTTGTAATAAATTATTTTTGGCCAAGATCAGAGTGACGTTATTTAAAAGATACAAAACCACAGGTCCATGTCCAGTGAAGATTTCCGGTAAACCTTTTGGGCTGTAAATTTATTGCGCCTAAAGCACTGAAGCTTGTGAGAGCACCTCGCAAAATGCTAACTATTCCACTCCGACATCATAATCTCTTGATACTCCTTTCTGACATCCACCCTCTGCAAAGAATCGACAGCAGTTATCAAGATTTACGTTTGGCGAAATACCCAATAAAGGGATCAAAAATACAATCATGATACCAATTTTCACTTCAAAGGTGATAAAAATTTCATGGAAAGAGGCATTGTTTTGCAGTCTGCAGCATACGTTTTTTTTGATGATGTGTGTGTGAAATCGAAGCAGACCGCTAACTTTATAGACTCCTTTTCGTTCGATGTCTTTCCTCGAGTTGATTTTTGGCAACCGATTTGTTATTTACAACTAATTTACTCTCATTCAAAACTCGACCTGATGTGATTTCAGACTGTCGACCTTCTTTTATTTAAGGCATAGATTCATCATGCCATTTACACTTAACAAGTGTCTGCCCGTGGACCCAAGCCTTGTGCTAGCCACAGCTGGCCATTCACACACAATGTACGCTCCCGTTTAAGTCTCTACCTCTATCTTTGGAGACTGACCCGTCCACCTCGTCTGTATTAAAACTGGAGATAGTCTGGTATCAAGAGTTTCCATACAAACCAAGCACCCTCTTGGCCACGCATCCTTGAAGTTTGCTGTTTCACCGTTGATTAGGGATTTTTTAGAAGAGATTGTTAATTTCACTACGCTCGACTTATTTAGCCAAACGCTTAGCAGAGACATGCACAATCAAGGGCGTGGCATGGATGCGTGAACAAGAAGTCGGATTTTCGGTAATGAGACACATCTTCACTGCAACGGATTTTTAAACAAACAGAATTTACCACATGAATATGCATCCCTAAGGACTAACTGTTTGGTATGCCTTGTGTTCACAGGCGTAATTGGCATACACTGTCTTAAATACAATGAGGAAAATGTTATCGGAATATGATAATACTCTTTTTGTGGTGGGGGCAATTGGAGGATGAGGTCACCGGGGATCTCTGCTTTTAACTACACACATTATCGCCACTACGCACCAAATTTGCAAGCCCCCCACTAATCGTGTGATTTAAAAACTTCAGAATTCTTTGTTCTGTTCAATTTATAGATTAGAGTCTACGTGGCCAAACTGAACACAATTGCAGAAACAAGATCAACGGGGTTTGTGGTTCAAATCATGTGTTCCTTAATAACTCAATGTGGAAGCCCTTACAATTCTTACATTTATAAAGCCAAAACTTTCTATCTTACTATTTTACATGTCTGATACTCTCAATCCTAAATTATATTTTAATGCTTCACTTATTAACTACAATAAATTAAAGTTTCTTCAAAATACAAAATTAAACTTCAAAAAATATTTAATACTTCAGCTAGAAGAGTTTATCATACGAGTAGCATTTAACCGGTGGGAAGCACATGAAAAGAAAACTAAAGAAATGACTTCATAATATTAACAATTATTTCTTTGGCCAGCATAAGAAACAAACTCGGTGACTGTGGCACTAAGTTAGTAGTGCGTTAAGTCAATGAACGCTAAAGCGAAATGGGGAGGAAAATAAAATAAAGTAAAAGAAAAGAAATGAAAGAAAAAATGTAGTAGCAGTCTTTGCAGAAGTTAACAGCAGCAGTATAAATATTTCTTCTGTTGGCTGGTATTACAGCATTTGCTCTTAGGGATGTGGTTACAACAAAGTATTTGGTCGACAGCAGCAAGCAAAACTTTTAAAAGCAGTGACCTAAACTGTAATAGAAAAAATACTTTTACAATCCCTCACTCTGTCTAACTATGATTATCGCCATTATTATTTTTATTATTATTATCATTATGACGTATTTAGAAAAAAGCGCAGCAGCAGCCACAAAGACGACAACAACAACAACAACAAGAGAAAGAACAAGAACATCATAACTGTCATTAGCGAGTTAACTAAATATGACAAAAGATATGAATTTAAAGCAACTCAGAAGAGGAGTGAGTACTCGTGTTAAAATAAGAGTGACAGTAGCAAATAACACATGCTGTATATACAGCCGTAATTAACAAATTCGAAATGTTTGTTTGTTTTGTGAAAAGTTTTAGCGTTTACGAAAATTGTAAATTCCGAGCCAGGAATGGGAATGTCTGTCATACCCGAAAGTTTACAAATCTCAAGCTTATTCGATAACGAACAGTAATTACATTTAGACAGCAGTAAACGTTGCGTTGAAAGCAGTCACCATTAGCTTTTTGAAACAATTGGTCGAGGATGCGCCCTAGTAATATATAGTATGACTTGTTTGGCTTCTGTCACATTTAGAAATCCTCAGAACAATACAAGGAAAAAGATGTCTGTGAATTTATCGCTTCGCCGATTTTGTTTAATATTCACCAATAAGCCAAAATGGCCCACAGAGCAACACCGATTATCGGCTTTGACACATCAGCCAATACAAGGAACCAGCAAAAGTTTCTCTTCTGGCCCATATTTTTTCGTTAATAGCTTGGATTTCCTCGCAAGTATGGCGGAGGAGGTTTTGAAGCAAAATTATATCGGTGCCGGTATTGAAACGAAAGTGAAAGTCTAATACTGGGTATTTTTTTTGAAGTATAGATTCTTAAATTGAAATGAAATATAGATAAATTGTTATGAATTTTACTTTATCCGTAAGATTTTGGGCATATGCCCACCTAGGCTGGCTCCGAGGAAGTCTAATCAGGAAGTCGCATTTTCGATCACTTTTTGCAGCAATGGCGAATATTGTTTTCCCAGGCGTCAATCATCTGTGGGTTCTTGGTGTAGACCAGAGGCTGCACATAGCCCCACATAAAATAGTCCATCGGTTTGAAATCGCACGATCTTAGAGTCCAATTTACGGGCTAGTTGTCCAAAACATTTCCTCCAGTAAGTCAATTGTGGCTCTCGCTGCACTGTCTGCTTGAAACCACAACTCCTCGCCATAAAGGGATACTAGAAGGTTAGTTATCATGTTCCTGGTGCGGTCTCCATTAATTGTGCTGTGACGCTCTCTACGATTTTTGAAGATATACGGACTAATGATTTTACCGACCCATAAAGCACACCAAACACTGGATTTCTCGGGATGTGATAGTTTTTCGTTAATGGCTTGTGGATTATTTCCACTACAAACGAGGCAATTTAAATTCTTGGCGTATTCATTCAACAAAAAATGAGCTTCTTCGCTAAACTAATTTTGCTTGAGAAATTCCCGATGAATTTGTGGAACTGAACCAAATTTTTGGTCAAAATATCTAGATGATTTGCGCACGTTGCTCAGGCGTCAAATGCCAAACCAAACTAAATACAAAACATGTATTGGTTGTCCTAATAACGAGCAGTATTGCCAACTTAACTTTCATAAACCTCTAAAAAATACGCTACAGTTTTCTGAAGAACTCGAAGTTGTTTTTGATAATATGCAGTGATCAAAGTATTTGTTAGACTTCACGGCGACTTTCAAATAGTGACTGCGTGCTCTTTGGCGTGAACGCTAATTACAGTGAGCGCAGTGTAAGAACTCAACCTCAAAATAAGGTTCCAATAGCTAAGGCTAATAGCTAAGTTTTTGTACCCATTCCCTAAAGACAAGCATAACTAAGGGAAACATTAAATTTGAAAATTACAGGTTTTTTTATTATTAAAAATAATTTTAACAGCCCCGACAAATTCTTCATTTTCTTAAACTCTCAAATAATTGTGCCACATTGGCGCGCCGTAGCATTAAGGACATTTAATACCTTTTTGCTATGTCACAGCAAGATATAAAAAAATCCTAGAATTCATACCTTAAACGCTGATAAATTTTCATTTCTGCCCTTCGTGAAGTAATACAAATGAATAACGAAGTGCTATTCTTGTTGGTTACCTTATTAGCTCCTCTTGCTGCTCTGAAATTGTTGTAGACTTAGCTTTTTTAATATTCTTTAAGCACCAACAAATAAACCGCCCAAAGAGAGATAAACAAATTTATATAAGACCTGGACGTATGTTGCTTTCCAACATTTTATCTATTCAAATCACAAACTAAAACAACACGATGTTACAGGACACTAAAAGGCTTAATAGACAAATTTTTGTAGGCCACAGTCGCGTTAGTATTAACAATAAACGGCGACCCAAATTCACATCTCTGCTGTTAATCCTTCCAAAAAGCCCCGCCTTAAAATAGAAGTTATGTGGCTGGCATTCTAAAGAAAACGAAAAATTTATGAAGCAAAAATAAATTTAATGCCAAGATTAAATTAAATTTCCAACAGCGATTGTCTTAAACTCCATTTCTATGAAGCCAAAGCGAAAGTCGGCGCAAAAACTTTTATTATCCCCAATAGTGAAATGCAAAAAAAAATTCTTATTTAACTCTAATGACTCGTAAAATTGATTGGAGTTTTAAATGACAATTCTTTTATTACGTTTGCCGTGTGAGACAAGTTTAAGAGGGCTTCTAATTAGCTGACCTCAGCTGCACTCCCAGCATAGGAAATCGCAAACTACGAACTACGTATGTATGTGTTCCAAGTTGTGGTCGTGATTTATTTTATTTTGTGGGCAGTCACTATTTTTATTACTGCAGCAAATCAAAGTTTCTTTTTATTTTTATGGTTCGAACATGCTGCTGACTTATTAGGGCTTTTACACATTTACGAACTTGACATCGGTACGTTCGTTATAAACATATGAAAGAATATATGTAAATGTATAAATGATAATAAATAATTCTCATTACGAGTTGCGTTACGTATGAACGTGTGCATAGGGACGTGTGCGTAACACACCTTCAATTAGGTTGTACGTGTATGCGGGGGCTTGTATGTTGTTTAGCTGTGGTATGTGTTCGTATAGTCGTATAAATGATTATTTTTGGAACATATTAACATACAGTGGGTAGAAGAAGTCATGGCTCTCTGGTCAAAATGAATTATCTATGAAAGTTTCTCAAAAAATTATTATTTTTCTTTTACAAGCGCCAAAAACAAGATTATTTCGAATCAATATTTTAATTTTCTTTCGCACGAATAGAATTTTCTAGAATACAAAATTATTCGAATGATTTTTGTCGAATATTCGAATAATTTCTTAAAACTTGTTTTTTTTTAAATTGTTGACGACAAGCTGTATACGATTATATATACTTGTGGAAGTCCGTTTATGTGAGAATGCCAAAGGCAACTTTGTAGTTAATGCAAGCATGCCACACATACAGACCAACATTTGTTTCGTTTTTTTAGCGCTCGGTTTTAATGATTGACACAAAAGAAATGTCTACTTCGTTGACGTTAATATTCAGACTGGATGCTGCAGTCTTTAAAATCCCTAATTTAGTTGTAGGGATTTTTGTTTATAATTAAGTGTCCTTGGAAATTTTCAAAAAATTGTTCGCAAAATCCCGTAGCCCGTAGCAAACTCTTGGCAACTGGTTCTATTAAGTGCAAGTTACAGTTACCACGTTTTTTTCTTGCGGTGCTATATTTAAGCTAGTTTTTTTACAGCTGTTACAATGTTGCCACTGTTAGCATTTAAACCTGCCAGATAGTCCTGTTTTCAAATCAAGTTTCAGTGAAATAAGGTAATGGCATGTTAAGCGTTAAAGCTGTGACAAACAATCATAAACATAAGAAAAATGCTCATACTTCTTTGAAAGCGATTCCATCGAAGGAGAAATAATAAAGAATACAGCAAAAAAATCGCCAGAAAGTTTTTTTACCTCCAAGCTTGGCGACTAATCGCTACACTTGCCAACACTGATCTTATGCTCTAAAGCTCTGAATCCCAGGGATGGCTACGCATTAAATTGTGTATTTGTCCTACAGGTACTTCGGGCACCTCAAAGGACTAACACAATTGCTGAAAAAATTAAATACAATTTTTATGACCCAATAGAGTCAAATATCCGAGGACCTCATAAAATGGAGTTCTATAACTTAAGGAATATTCTAATAATTACTAGATTAAGTAATTTATATCATGAGTGATTAAATTTTAATAAATATTTCTTGCTTTTCTGTGTTTGTGAAAAGTATGTACGAATACTTGGCACGCACTGTAAAGCTACCGAGTATTTAGTGAAATATGGTTCTGATTTTTTGGAGCATACAAGCGATTTAACAAGGCTTGGCAACATTTTAACGATTGGTGTAGCTTGACTTTTGTTATGCACTGATATAAATACGCCGTTTATAAAATAAAAGCTGTTAGCTAGCACGAATGAATAAAACAAACTTTTACATATTTCAATGTAAGAGTAGACTTCTCTTTTGCAGACCTTTAAAAATTTTTTGAACTGTTTCTCTGGGATCTGCGCTTAATTTTATGGGTTTTTGCCGGATCTTAAAATTTCTGAGTGCTAAGCGCAACTTTCTCCAGCACATTTTATACTACTCTAGTGCTTCTTGTAACTACTACTATGACACGTATTTGCCGTTAGTGCGCTCTTTGCGTACAACTAAGCAGCTAAAATTAAGCCAATTCTACATCACACAGAATACCCAACACCATCGTCTACATCAGCATCAGTCTTAGGTGACATTTTAGCCTGCCCTCCAGTCAGGCACACCAGCATTTTTACATTTCATGTTTTGTGCAAAACACTTTCATTATCTGCATGAAGGTAAAGACATCTTCCATTGAATTCAGAAATTCACTCATCAGACAACCGAAAATTGGGTGCTAAAAAATAAATCTATTTAAAATGTCTGCAGTCATAAATAAAACGTTTTATGAGTCTTAACATTTTCTTCTTAAGGATTAAGTTCTCGTATGTTTATGATGATATTGGCGATCTTCGGTAATGGCGGTTTTCGAAACGATCAAATATTAAACAATTATAAGAGAAATTTGGTCATATTGAGTTAGCGGTAGCAGGGCATTTTGATTACATTTTGATTGCAGAAGCAAACAAAAAACTTGAATGGGTTTCTTTTGAATTTCTAAAAAACTCTCATTAGGTTTAAAGAAGCTTAAAAATAAAATATTTCTAGTTCTTCGGAAATGATGGGTAAATATTTCCAGATTAGCTGGCATTAGTTATAAGCGGAAAGCGCATAGGGACTAGTTTATCCCCCAAATAAATTGGGATAATTAATTTAACATTTTCATTGAAAAATAGTTCTAATGTGTAATTGAAATATTTGGATTTAGAATTACACATGCATTAATAATAAATAATTTTTACCTAAATTTGTTCGACCTTGAATTGGTCCTTCAAAAAATCTTTTCTCTCTCATCACATACTAAAGGAAAGGACAACCGATAAGTATCGCAACTCCTATCTTCTTCACATCATGCAAAACGCGGATCAGCTGAGGCCATCCCCACTCATTCGTAGAAGAAATACTTAGAAAGGGATTATGCATTAGCTGATTTGCTAGATATTGAAGTCACCTTCAATGATGTGGCAAAGACTTTCATTTGGTAAACTGTGGAGTTAGGCGGTATTGACCAGTCTACAGTTTATATATCCGACGAGATTTTCAAAATCTTTCAACGAAAGTATAGTACTGTCTCTGATTTTATGGAGCATTACCATAAGCGTGAATTCCAGGAAATCGGGTTCCCTGAGCTTCAAAACTGTGACGTGCAGATAAATTGGGCTACTTCAAATGCACTCATGGCCAATCTATACAACACAGAACTCGTGTTATTTGCGGGTAAATAGAATATCCTTAATTTTTGATTAAACATGACAGGTAGTGCAAAATACTTGAGTGTGATTCTGATAAGTAAGCTAAGGCGATTTTTAAAAAGAGCATAGGAACAGCATCGCATCGCTATTCGAGGCAGTGATTAAACCGGTTTTATTTTATAAGCCGTAGTCCAGTGGAAGGTATTGAGACTTGGATCGGTATTTCTGGTCTCATAAATTAAGCTAGTCCAAAGTCGTGCTTCTCAAGAGGGTTTAATGTTACTCAGAATGTACGGACCCCACATAGACCATCTGAAAATATTCAGAGATGTTCCCAAATATAATAATGATGAAGATGTATGCGTCTACATAGGAGAACTGGGGTCAACATGTCCTTGAGAATTCCCAATAAATGCGTCGTTTATCAAGCGGAGTTAAGGGTATTAAATTGACTGTGGTGGTGAAGAGTATTTGATGCAGATATTCTTTACCGACAGTATATTCGATATCTAAACAGCAGATATTCGATTTGATATAAGACTAATATGGGCAATTGCATTGCCAATAAGCTTAAAAAAAGAGGAGCAAAGCTGCAAGTAGACGCTATTGAGGATTTGGCAGTCACGTAAAGAGAATGGAGTTGCTTGTAAACGATTTCTGTAGAGTTGCCAAATAAAGGGCAAGACGGAGATGGTATATTCTTTGCCTCTGTCCTGTTCTAGAGGACCAACGCCAGACTCGAATTTATTCCTTCATAAGAAGCAGTAACTGTTTTCGGCGTGACTCCATTTTCGCCACAGACATAGTAACCATTGAAACCTTCATCTATAATAACCTGCTTCACTCTTCTTCAATCTTTACTTTTTAACTCTCATTTCTCTCATTATCATTCCTACAGGTAACACAAAAGGACGTGATTTCCGGACCGATGTGAACTTGCATTGCGGGCGTTCTGTAAACCTAACCTAACATACTTGCTAACCTAATTACAAAATCATGCAACTGTAATTCAGAAACTTCAGTTAGAATTACGTACGACCCCCAGGCCTGTCGCGGGGCCATATCTACGGGTTTCTTGCGTGAGAAATCTAAAAAAAAAATATATGTATGTAAATAAAAAATTTATCTTCTCTAGTCCCATCATTCGATCATTAGTGCGTACAAACACACTTACGCTCCCGCTCAATCATGTCTTTTTGCTATCACGTGTTGTATTTCTTTGTTTGGTATCAAGCATTTGGACGACATGTAAAACTTGAAACCAAACTTTTGTTCGCCACCAATTTTTAACTCCGAAATTAAACTTTTCTATTTAAAAATAAAATAAAAATGTTTTATTAATGAGCTGCAACATTTGCTGATAAATTAACATTTGACAAAGAAGTAGGCCTTTAGTGAAACAAACCTTTTGTGTTTGACCAACTTTACGATACATTTATGTAAAATTTTATATTTTTTATTTTAAATTTACAAACGTTATTTTTGTTTTTTATGTCTTGTTTAAACAATATAAAATTTCTATGCAAATTTTTTGAAATTATAGGTCAGAAAGGTGTGTGTGTATGTGCGTTAAAGGTAGATTTCCTTTTACCAAAATGTTTGTCCAACAATATTTATACAACATTCAAATATTCGACTATAAAACTCCATCAAAAAACCCAATAGAGCTTCATTTATGATGTAATTTACACATTACGGGTAAATATAGTTTCGGCTGTCAAGTACTTGTTAAATAAATACGAACCATTATAATCAATACAGTATTCTCACGATAACGTGAACTAATTGAAAGTGGTAGTGTTCGCTAGTGTAGATTGTTTATTTATTTTCCGAATGCACGATTGTCTAAATAAGGAGTTTCGTGAACTAGAAACTTTTAAACATTTCCAAATTTTGTGAAATATTAACTGCTCACATTATCTGGAGAACACTGTCATGCAGTGACTGAATTAATTATGCAATTTTACAGTTTGTGAAGAAAACTAATCGATATATGTTTTAACATTTATAATATTGGAATGTGAAACAGAAAAGCTCATTGTTGGTGAGTACTGAAAAAATCGTACTAGATGAAACTCACAATGTTTCAATGGGATTTCTTTCATCAACCGTCGTCATTTTCTCCTCTTCAACATTATAATCCACACACCAGTTCGGTTCGATACAAAAAAACAAAAGACTTGTCTTTAGATTTTAATTAAACCTTCGAATTTTCACCTTGAACACTTCCTATTTGAGTGCATGATTGCCTCCACTGTGGCTTCAGTAAAAGTTTTCCCCTTCTCTGTTTGCGCTTTTTATAGGCCGGACAAAAGGGCTAAACAAAATTGCTGACAAGAAGGCAGCAGTTGTGTAATAAGAAATGAAAATAAATTGAATGCAACAGCTGCGGTGAAATTTATTTAATATTTCCACATCATTAACAGTCCAAACTCCACAACGCTGGTAATTGGTCATCAAAAGGGTATTGGTAACAATATTGTCATTCCCTCATTCACTCAATCTCTTTTACCGGCCAAACTATAGTTGGTGTGAATTTTAACAAAAGAGGAATAAATTAACACACAAACACCAAAAAAAAAAAATAATGATTAAGTAAAATTCAAGAAAGGGCTAAGCTTACGTATATCTGTATGTATGTATGTATGTGTGCATGTGTATTGTGTGTATTTATTCAAACTACACGTACAGGGTGTATTCATATGTTAAGCGATTAGTAGCTTTTCGCCGATATAAACTGAAGGAGTTTATTACGTGAGTTCCCAATTGAAACGTAATAATGCCAGAATTTCCACATTTAGGCAAAACTTTAAAAAATATTTCGCGACTCTCTGAAAACTTAGAAGAAAAGATTATTGAACCGTGATTTCAACCTGTCTCGAACTTTCAACACTTGTATTATTACAAACCTAACAGGAGCACAAATCAGTTGGTTATTCGCAACGAAAGAATAATTTTATAATTTAAATTGAAAAAAGTTGTCTTTATACTGCGGTTTATTTTACGCAACAGGTCCGGAGTAGCTTTATGTTAGGACCGCTCTTACCGATTACCATGAGTGAATTAAAATCTTCTTGCATGTTGTTTTTTCGCTTCAAATTCCTTGAATAGTGAGGCAAAGAGACAAAGGGGATTGGTCCATAACGAGTCCTTGTTTTCGCAATGGTTCCTTGCATAAATTGCATTAACCCATTCAATAGAATGGCTTTTTAATGGGGCGATGATTTAAGAAATTATAACTGGACACTTCTAATTTAAAGTAATGAGCGACACAATTGTAGAAAAAAGCCCCTGATGCACAGTATATGAAATGTCCACAAAGACTTACGAATTTAAAAATGAAATTTCTTCTTAGTGGGAGCGGCATGTGGGAGGTGGGGTTGTATAGCTCAGTTCAAAGATGCGCTACATGCGATCTGCGGTAAACATTATTACAACAATTTTTATTCCTGTACTTTCTTTTGGCCTTTATTTCGCAATGAGTTCGGATTACGCGATTCAATTCAACGTCTCAGTCAAGGTGTTATTAGGCCAATATCCAGAGAGAAATTTAACAATAAACATTCTTCCTAGCAATTTCGTGGCCTTGTTCATGATCATCTATTCAGTTAAATTAATAACATTTCTTTATTACGTCTTTTCACATGAACTTCCTCCTTGCTGAGGAATTTGAAGCTAACTATACTTTTGCCGTCATTGACAGCTTACATCGCCCTGCAACCACAACCTTTCTACATATTTAGTTTAAACCACAGCCACCACGTGGACCCACGAAGGAGCCTCAGCAAAAACCAGTCCGCAACTTATCCTCGGCTGGCTCGGAGGAACTCCAATCGGTAAGTCCAAATTTGCAGCAACGGAGGTCATATATTAGTGATAACGTATCGAATGTTGTCTTCCACGGCATTAATCGTCTTGGCGTATCAGCGTAAGCCAGATACTCCACATAGCATAGTTCAGAAATGAAAAACCTCATGATCGTAGAGGCGATTTTATGCGCCTATTACGAGAAATTATTCGTTTACTGTGTAGCATGTTGTACCGTCTTATTGAAATCATAACTCCTCCACATTAATGACGATTTTGGTGCAAAAAAGTCAGTGATCGGGGTTCTGTAGTGGTCTTGTTGGTATCGGTTTTAAAGAAATACGGACCAATGATTCCACCGACCAATAAAGAGCACCAAGCAGTATCACTGTTCCCTGGACGTAATGGTTTCTCTTTAATGGCTTATTGACAACCGTATCGAGTCAAAAAAAAAGATGACCTTCGATACTAAACAAATGTTTCCTGTGAAATTCTCGATTAGTTATTTGAATTGAGCTCTGTTTATCGTAAAAAATTTGCACAGTTTGCAGGAGCTGTTTATAAATCAGCCTATTTATTAAGAAGTGGCCAAACTAAACACAAAACGATACAATTGTTAAGCAGTATTTCCAACTTAAAGTTCAATACCTCTAAAATAGTCAATATATAGCCGAATCGCAACATCAATTAATAGGAAGCCTCTATAAAGGTTTACCTATTATAGAATCTTGTAATCTGGCGACTCTTGATTTTTTGAATATTATGCTTGACTCTAGTTTCAAGCAATTTGTGCCATTGTGCTCTCTAAAGTGCAGACATATTTCTGTTGCGTCTAGGTTTGTCTAAAGAAATAAAACATTTCGCAAAATATTAACGGTTTATAACCGCTATACTCCTATATGAATGATTCCAGGTATTGGAAGGTTCTCTTTACGCTTGACTTCACACCGCAAAATTCCTATAAGTATTTAACACATGCGACTGCAAAAACTATTTTAAGTGCCTTAATCAAATCCATTAAACAATTTCTAAGAATCTCCACGTTTTTGTTTTTTGCCAACTGCCATAGAAATTAGGTTAAGTTTCTTTCCTCCTTCAACGGAACGAAGGTAGACAAAATTTAATGGGATTTTTTGTGTGCTTTCTCGATAGTGGATAATATTTAATAGGTTGCTGAAACGCAATCCTTTTTTTATCTGCAGCCAAATGTCAATTGATTTATTAGTTGAGCTCCAAAAATAGCAAACTTAAATATAGGCCAACTCGTTATGCATAAAAAAATAAGTTTGGCAAAATTCGCAGACTCCACGAACCCTTGACGTGTTTGTTTAGAAGCAAACACACACATACACTCACACACACACACCCATTAAAAAGGAAACAAAGAAAAAAGAAGTAATGAATTTCATGAAGAAGCAAGTTGTTTTAAGCTACGAAAGTTATTTAGACAAAAATGTGATTTGTATATGGGTTCCTCCATTATTCCGCCACTCCTTTAATACACAGAACAGTCAGCGGTGATTAATAAATCATAACAAACCCCAAATAAACTTTACTTTAATCATTTAGGTCAGATTCTAATCCATTAATAATTTTTTTAATAGTTTTGAAAAATGTAGTGTTGCACAAGATCTAAACACACCCATCCATCATCGTGGATGACGTTGCAATAGAATGAATAGGCCCTACTGGTCAGGCTGAAATTCAGTTTGTGTTACAGCACTCGAACTCAAGGTGGTTCTCTAAACTGTGTTTACATCCCATTCATTACATTGCAAAAAGCGGCTTTTTGCAGTGCCTTGTCGAGTGGTAAAATTATTGGTCTTCAGTGTTGTTCTGACAACCGGCCACGCCGGCAATACGCTACTTAAGTAGTTAGCGCTGCTCGGTTCGCATCTCAGCCACTGGCAATCAATAACGTCGATTTTTCTGATATGTAGTAGCTGCTATTCACACCGCACTGCTACTAAATCGGCAGCGGAGTAAAGTATATAATAAAATGGCTATACTAGTTTTAAGTAATGCAACTACACAACACCAGAGGCGCTGCAACACTGTTATAAAAAGGCACAATTCCAGAGTTGTTAAACACTGAAGCTATTTATTCCCGTCTACTTCACTACGTGTTTTCCCTACTCACACAATAATCTCAACAAATTAGTACGCATTAATTGCTTGAGTGTTGCTTTCCTTTATGTTTAAAGACGGTTACAATAAAGTAAACGATTTCCTGAGGTCACAATTTGAATTTTAGACATGCGAGTTTGCCTTTAAATCCATGTCGTTGAGCAACCTGAGTTGTACAGGAACTGGAAAAAAATTTTTTTTTGGGATTTTCATTTTCTGTACCAACGTCATGCGTTAAAAAACGTAAATTCTTAACTAACGTTACTAGTACATCCGAAATAGTGTCCCAGCGGGAAATTTCTTTTAATTGGTTTAAACGCACTTGTTCCGTCACTTGTGAAAATGGCTCTAGTACAAAAAGTTACGTTCCTTGACCTGCGAAAACTGCACAAATCAACTTAGTTAATTAACTTTTTTATGTTAATTGACTATTTTATGTACATACTGCTATAATATCCGACACTGGCTAAGAATTCTTACGTCTGTACAGTGGCCTGTTACACAGTGTTAAAAAGATACCAATTCCCCCCTCCCATGACAACGCCATGTTGAAGTGACAGGTGTATTTCACACACAGTGTTAGAATTTGAATCGTTCCAAAGAGCTTGTCTCACTACATGTTCTGAGTCCGTTCCGTTCCCTCTAGTTCATTGAAAATGTGGTACAGCTAAGCTTCTAAGACTAAGACTACAAAATGGACTGTATCAAAAAGAAGGTCATAAGTAAAATTTCGAATAATTCTGTAGCTATAGAAAAAAATTTAAAAAAATGTTACAAATGCACATCAACTTAAAATTTGAATTCTGAAAAATTAAGATTTTTGAGTTATAACGATGTTGCAGCAAGTGAGCGGTACAAGCAAACATTAGGAAAGCAGGTAAACTATACTATTTTAATTGTGTTGAGTTTTTCGCATAAAGTTATTTTTGGCTGATGGGTGTTTTTGGGAATATGCTTTTGTAAAGAACATCATGGTCCCTCATTCTGTAAGATATGAGACGTTAGTGATTAATAGCAAAAATCATGACCGACAAGTCCTTTGCCAAGGCCATATTATAAATCTGCATAACTCAAAGAAGATTTGGAGATCTTGTGCACATTTTTTTTAAAGCGACATTAATAGTGAAACAGAATACGACTGCAACTACAACCACAGAATGTGTGAGGGAGAGCGTAGGCCCATGTTTATACGAGGGGTTTCATTTGTTTTATTTCTAACTATAACTTGTTGTATCTCTATTCTAACGTTTGTTAAAAAGACGTTCAATTTAAGAAATACATGCCAACATTGTTGCGAGAGTAAGTGTCTCCAAATGAAATATATTCTAACTCACGATTGCATAGCAAAGCGATTTTTAAATGTCAAATTGCATGATAAATCTCGTTATGCCCTAATTCTGTTTCGTCACTTGTTCAATTTCCTAATTCGCAAGATAAAGGCCACCGATATATGAAGCAAAATATACGCAATCTTTTCTTTGAGTGATTCGAGTTAAGCTTTCGAAATATATCAACAATCACACACATGTTGCATATAATCTGATGACATTTGCCAAGTCGAAAGGTGCCTTTCTCGTTCGCACAGTGCGGCAGAAAAGAAACAGTTGAATAAACTTTACAACATATTGTAAATCTTTTTAATTTTTTGTTTAATAAAATGACTAAATTGTCATTTTGAAGGCCATTGAGACGACGGCTGCAAAGAATGGAACGATTGGGTGAGTGACACGTAGAGTAATAAGTACATTTGAGGATGCAACGGCAACAGAAATACATACGTGAAAAGGGGATCGCTCGCTTAGTGATTGCGCTTAACAAGTGAATGAAATTCTTCTAGTGAACGTGGAGGTGAATAAACTTGAAATGTTGCTGCTTTACAACGAGAATAAACACAAGAACTTATTAACTCCATATTGCTCATAGTCATACCTACTACACTGACCAGCCATTCGCGTGCATACGATCGCATTTCTGGAAATTTCGATTAAAAAGAAAACAAATATTCATATAAAAAATTATTCCATTCAACAGTTGTGAATGTTCGTCATGGATTTTCCCATTAGCAGTTCAGATGATGGAGTAAGTATTTAGCATAAAGAATAAAAAGAAAACCATTTAAAACTTGTTGTTGTTAACCTGCCATTGTCAATGCAAGTGATCGTAGTGCAAGCGACAAACTTGACAATAAAATAATGAAATTGTTTGTTGTCATGGTGTGTCACTAGGCTGGCCTGATGGGATGTGAAAAAGGCTTGTTGGCTGATCTTTGAATTTTATACTTTGTTAACTTTATAAAGGAAATAAATTTAAAAATTAAAAAAAAAATATTATTACCAAACTCGTCAAAAATTCCTTAACCTAAACAATCGGATTGTTAATGGCCTTGCTATTGTTTTCAATTAAATTAGTAATTACAACTTAAGGGTACAACAGAAAAACTCAAAAAACATTTCGGCTTTTCACTTTCCTACATTTGTACGACCACAAGTTCATAATTCATAATTTATTCAGCCATTAAGCTAAAAACGTTTCAAAATCTTTTGTGGCCTGTCTGGGTTTGCACATGTTTTATCAAACGATATTTCGTTTCATAACATTTATTCGAAAGTCAAAAATCCGTGCTCATCGCAACAGCGATTGTACATTTATAACGAAATAAGAGCTTATTTGCATAAGAAACTCTTGCAGGCCTAAAACTTGAATTAATATTAAATTAATTCAAAATTAATGTGACCATATGAAAGTAGGCATAATTACTTGGGACGTGAAACTTCAAGTGGGAGTCAATTTCGAATTTATACTCACGTTTGAATAATGCATATTTATTTTAATATTACAAAACTTCACATGTTTGTAAAACGGCAGCAAAATTTAAATTTATTTTAAATCAGAAACGGGAAAATTATGAAGTTGATTTTAATTAACTAATATACGATGGCCAGCGCAAGATACCAAGACAATGCAGGTTTTAATTGGGGACGCATTGATACATCTTTCTGCCAATACGATACCGATACTCAAACTAAAAATATCGGCGATACCGATAACGATATGTTAGTGAATTAAAACGCAAAGTGAATCAAATAAAATGTAGAATCCAAATAAAAACCTATAACCGTTATGATGCATGTTTTTAATTTACTTGTCTCGCTTACATCGTCAAGTAAAGAACATTTTATATGTATATACCACTGTGGGCAAAAAATAGTAAGACTTTGTTCATAATTTTAAATTTCTTTATTTATCGTCCCCCTCAAAGTAATCCCTCCTAGCTGCAACACACTTATGCCAGCCAACGTTTTTTCCAATCCTCGTAACAGTCGTTGAAGTCAATTTCCGGAATAACCTTCAATGCGCGTAGCGATTCACGTTTAATGTCTTCAATTGACTCAAAACGGTTTCCCCGGAGCGGTCGCTTGAGTTTTCTGAACAGCCAGAAGTCACACGGAGCTAAGGCGAATACGGCGGTTGTGGAATGATATTGATTGTATTTTTGCGAAAAAGTCACGAAGAATCAATGCGGTATGCGGAACCAATCGTGATTTCACTTTTCTTAGGCCCAAATGATCTTTTAAAATGGTTTTCACTGATCCCTCCGATATTCCAACGATATCAGTAAGGTCTCTGACTGTTAATCGTGGATTCTTGAACTCCAATCCCGTGATTTTATTGACGTGTTGATCATCAGTGGATGTTGATGTGGTTCGTCGTCAACGCATTCTCGACCCTCTTTGAATAATTTGTACCAATCTAAAACACTTGTTCGCGACATACAATTATCACCGAAGGCCTTTTGCTACATTCTGAACGTTTCGGCACCAAAAATTTCATTTCGCACACATTAAATCATGGAACTTCTTTGTTGAATAATTTCACTCTTCGTAAAAATCGCCGAATGCATTTGTTGTACTTCAGAAAGTCAAGCGTATACTAAACACTAATGATTACTTTGAAGTGATATTTGGCACAGATGTCACTGACAGTCATAATAAAATAGAAAAAAAATTTTGACGAATGAATTTCCGCGCGAAATTTAAATTAAAAAGTCTTATTATTTTTTGCCCACAGTAGTACCGCTATTGAGTGCATACTAAGTTTTAATAATACCTAGATGCTGCGATACTATTACAAACTATATGATGACTTAATTTGGTGAGCAAAGTAACAAAGACTTTTGTAGTGAAATTGGCGGGATCCTTTAGTCTGAATCGACCCCCAGACTGATAGACTAGCACACTGCTAACCAGCCTACCGGGGTACCTTGGAATTCTATACTTCGAAATTGTTTTTAAATTTGAATAAAATATTTTTAAATTTGTTCCAGTTTAATTTTATTAAAAGAAATTATATTTATTGTAGTAACTAAATAAAGCGTGGGCCACATTTTCCGATTTCTGGTTATCGGCGTAGACGACAAGTGAACTTGATGCACTACTGTTTGATTATTTCATAACATTAAAAAAAAAGCACGAAAAGAAAAATATTAATAATTTATTTTTGTGAACTCCAAATAGTCATAAAAAATAGTTAGAAGAAAGGGGAGAATCCAAGTCAAAGGTAATTTTTCTTAATTATTAATGAATGAATATTTTGTTTAAATAAATGTTATATGTTTTAGTACTCTGGGATCAAAAAAGTACTTTTCGAAGAAGTTTTGGAACAAAAAAAGTAATTTTGCATTTCCGGTTGGATTTGTTAACCCTGCGTCATTTCACGTAGATATTTTGCATTATTTTTTTCTCACCATACCTCGGACTACCCGAATAGCTTAGTGTTTTGTGTTATATGGCCAAACTCATACGTAGGTCCGAGGGTTAAAATTACGTAACTCTTCCATTAGAGTAGATACCTGACTTGTACTACTTACAACCAAAAGCCAACAAAAACTTCTACACACACATTGGTCACGAAAATATTGTTGTGTCGTATGTACATATGTATGTATTTTTGGACAGACAGGGCTGGGCTTACAAGCTCAAAGGGCCCAACAATTGTTTATTGAAATATTGTCGCAATATATGATTGAGCCATACCAATACCTCCAGTTCCTCTTTGGTTTTTTTTTTAATTGTTTGCTATTGAAATTTTATTAAATTAAGCTTCAGCATACAACACAGACGGACTTGCTTGTTGTAATAAAATACAAGTACAACAAATACATCAGCCAACTGTGCGGAAAGCAAACCTCCATTGTTGTTGCAGCTTAAGCAAAACTGATACAACAGACTCAACAAAACGTGATTTAAACAAAACCGTTGATTTCCAAATTTGTAACGCTCAAATTCAAAAATATAAATCCACAATTTTATAGTTTACATTTTTTTTTTTAATATTTTCTTTGTTTTGTTTAACAAAAGCCAGGCCACATGAACAAATCAACTGTCGTAAAAAGAAATTCAAAAATCACAAAGAAATACTAGTCGAATGCTACCAAATGAAATGAACGAGAAATTACGTACTCCACTGCTACTTTCACCAAAAAAAATGTATTTGATTTCGGAAGTCTTTCGTTACCTGTGCAGTGCAGTATTCAAAAATATTTTCTGATAATAAAGGGTGACCAAAGAAGAGCAACAGAAAATAAATTTAAATTAAACACCAGGGTGACATATTAAATTGATTCTGGCTTTATTTTGGGTCTAAATTTATGCCATTTTGTGTGGGATAGCACATAATTAAAATGGTCACCTTGGCTTCGCTGGCACTGATCCAACATGTGCAGCGTAATGTCTCAGGTGTTTGACTACTGCCCGCCCAAAGTGGTTGGCTTGTTAGTGGAGACTAATGACTTTGCGTAGCCCCAGAGAAAATAAACGACGCTTGCGAAGTCACATGCTCGCTGCGGCCAACTGATGAGCGCTTAGTCATGATTTTTTTTATACATTAAATGTTAGAATTATGTTCTAATGAAAGAAACCAGAATCTTTGGTGGGAATCGAACATACGACTCCCAGACTGGCAGACTATCGCACAACTAACTAGCCTACCTACCGGGGCACCCCAATTCACTCGTGAACTATTTTCTATACAACTTCGAGCGTTGGGTGGCTTGTAGGGCAATGTATCGCTGTCTTGTTGGAACAAGAGCTCGGATATATAGATGTTGTAGAGCTCTGGCCACATAACGTCGGTTAACATCGCTCTTTAATGAGCACCATTCACGGTAACTATATTGAAATCACTCCAAACAGTCAATCATTGTAGATGCAGCGATGCTTAGTCGAACAGCAGTGGATTGTGTTGGCCGATTCGACGAAATTCCCATTGCGTCTATAGTTCAGTCATAATTTGGATAATATTTTTAATTAACTTACACGCATTCGACAGGCGTGAAATCGTGCATGATAAATTGCAAACCTTATTGAATATTACGGCAGCTGGTTATTTTGACAGTATCTGAAATATAATAATTGGAATATTATCATTAGCTCCGGAGCACCATATCACAATCAAAAATTTAAAAGTAAAAAAAATATACAAAAAGAAATTGTTAAAAAAAAGATTCAAAATAAAGAAATTTTTTTTCTAAAAATAAAATGGAAACGTAACATTTTGTAACGGGTGTTTTTTTTTAACTATAGAACTTGAAATAAACAGCTGTTAATTGCCATGAATAAGGCTTTATTCGAAAGATAAGTCTTTGCATTTTTATTTCAACATGATTTACGGCATATGACCATTTCGGGTGGTCCGGAAGAAGTCAAATCGGGAAGTCGAATTTTAGATCAATTTTTGCAGCATTTGAGGCCGTATGTCAGTGACGAATGCAGTCACCAAACGCATCAATTGTTTGAGGCTTATCGGCGTAGACCAGAGACTTTACATAGGCCCACACAAATTAGTCCAACGATGTAAAACCGCATGATATTGGAGGCCAATTTACGAGTATATTATGCGAAATTATTTGTTCACCGAACCTTTCTTTCAATAAATTAATTGCGGCACACAGTGTGTGCCATGTTGCAAAGTGTTGTTCAAACCACATTCCCTCCACATTAAGAGCATTCAATTGTAAGGTCTGTTGATCATCTTTAATTCAAATCCGGTAGTTTTGCTAACAACGTATCCATTCACCCAAAAAAAAGTTTCATCGAAAAATGGACGAAGAGCACGATAAGGAGTTATTTCTGCGTCAGTCTATTCTAAGGACAAAACAAGTAAAAGCCATCAAAATGGCGCACGTATCAAGCAGTGTTGCCAACTCAAACTTCTATGGCTAAAAAAACACGCGATATAACATTTATATATTGATCTTTTTAATATGATCAAATACATGCAAATTTTTGAACTGAAGCCTCTTGATCACTTCAAGTGCCCAAATTTTCCAATGACATCGTACTGTATTAGTTTGAACGAAAAATCGACTTCCCCCTGAACAAGAGCTTGCGTGATCTTCTACATACTTCTGTTATTCACCTAAGATTCATCATTATTTTAATATGCTGCTAATTAACATTCGGATTCTTGCAAAAATACACACGTCCATGCGCGGAAATAGTTTTTTACAATTGTTATTTAATGTTGAATTCAAGTGTCAGAGATGAAAAGATAAAAGCCGCTTTTAGTAGACAAATTCAACAATCCTCCGTCTGTTGCAACACTGTTGCTGATGTTGCTGTTTTTTTTTTGTACGATCGGTTTCTGTACTTGTGTATTTGTTGTTATTGTTGTGGTCATGTTACTGCAGAAAAGAAAGGTGAAATGAGTTTGTTTTGTAATTAAGCCCGAGCAATGCTTTTCGTTTTACTTTAATTCCATTTCTCAATGTTGCTTTTTAGTTGAATGCTGGTGAATTGGGTTTTGTCTTGATCTTTTCTCTAAAGGATTTTTTGTTTTTATTTAACTTTTTTTCTCTTTTTGGCAAAATGCAAATGCAAATGAGCTGAATTTACTATGCCGACATTTTTTTCTTATACTAAAAGTTAAAGTCAACATAAATATTTTTATGAAAAAAACGAAAACAAAACAAAACGGCGGAAGTAATTTCGAAGTTATAAAAGCTTCGTTGTTTAAAAGGGGGAGTGCTGTAAGATCTTGTCGTTTCAGGAAAACGTTTCGTTGAGTAAGAAAGTTTTATTTACATGTAATAAAAAATGTAATGCCATTGAAATAAACTGTCAGTGAAGATTCTGCTGAAGTGATTTTCTATAGAAGAGAAACAAAAATTCCAATCCCTGCTGAATCCCAGTAAGAAATTACAAATTTCTGATGGAACACCAATGGCAAATCTCTATAATTTGTTCAATATACTGAGTCATGCAAATCCTTTTGTGTATCAATGAAACACTTCGCTTGTTGCTGAAGCCAAAACTTAAACGTCTTATGACCGACATTCGTCAAACCAAATGAGAAACCTTTAAGAACTTCAAAACAAAAAATCTAAATTTATACAAAAGCTCCGACTACAAACAAATTATTATTTAATTATTCTTAATTTCTATATTTTGTTGGTTGTTTTCTAATTCTAAATAAAGGTGTAAAGTGTCCTGATGAGGTTGGCGTAAGCAGTCTTACAATTCATAAAAAACTTCACAGAATATTGAAACTCGTTTTCAAACAAAACAATTCGTGTAAAATGAGGCAACTTTTTTTAACACGTGTTAACTCACATTGCTGATAAAAAAAAAATCCTTGTGAAAGAAAAATTAGGTGGTCCAATTAATATTCTTATTCGAGTTTTTTTTTTTTACTCTTCTGAGCGATTGATTGCATTCGACTCGAAAGTGACTGCTTTGTTGGAAGAAAGTGGTACCTTAGCCGCGACTGTTTCGAAAAAGTGTTTTTGTAACTCGTTTCTCTGATCAATTACAATTCAGTTTAGAAACTTTTTTTTATTTCACTTATACACTTCTTTCTTTACATCACTAGTTTACTGACGTGAATAAACAGGCTTCCTTGAAAATCTATAACAAGTCTCATTCTAAGTGTTTGTGGCAATCACACAACAGACTAATCAGTCTTTAGTCGTCTAGGTTAGCCTTAAAAGAGTTGCTTTAATGATTTTTACCAAAACAATCTTTCAACTGCTGACTGATAAAAGGTAACTTTGCCTTTTTAACGTTTTTTCTTGTATGGTTTAGTGTAGATATGTTGCCATAATAAAAAAAAAATATGCAAAAGTTGCAAGCATGTGAAAACCGTTATAAACGATTTTTGAAAAAACGACAACTGCAGAACCGGGTTAAAACCGAGTTAAAACCGGTTGAAAACCCGAATCGATCACTCTACTAAATAAGCACTGTATACATTAAAGGCTACATAATATATTTAATTATTCTAAGTAATTAAAAAAACCGTAGCTGTTTATCGTATCAAAACTTATTTGTCAGAAACTGAAACCTCTTCACAATCAAATGTGTTAGTGAATTCCATAAAAATGTTATTCGGAAAATACTTTTGTCAAGGCTCTTTTGTAGATTAGCAAATTAATAGCTAAGAAGTCTGTATTAGCCAAAGCTGCGGGTGAAGCTGAGAAACCCCTGTGCTCTAAGCAGTGCTGCCAGAATTTTTCGTAGAAAAAACTTTATTCGTTGGAAAAAAATTCGTAATTTTAGACAAAAATTCTTCAATTTTTTTCTAAATTTTTTAAAGTTTCCTGCCGGAGCTCGAACTTGTGATAGTATTTGACTAGTATAAAAATCTCCAGTACTAGTTTTTAGCTGTAGACTTTCCTATACCAGCTTAGTGGTTATTTTAACATTGAGTGAGCTTGAAAAATCGCTAGTCACATTGGTTCTGGACTCTTATACTTGCACCCGATTGGGCGCTTTACCCTAAGCGTTTTTCTGTTACACAAAAAATCTATCAATTTGCAAGTGGTGTTCTTGAACTACTTCAATGGATACCTTGTAATCTTTAAAGACTAATGATAGAGTTAGCACATTTGTATCGTTAAACTTTAAAACTTTCAAGATCGTAAAACTATCGGTTTTAGTTACTTAAAACGCATTAACGAAGGCAAATGTGTTTTATATAAACATAAATGAGCTTTATTTATGTGACTTATTTTACCACCTGATTCGTACCCGCACGATACGATACGACAAGAAGCTGCAAATTCTTCCCCCCTTAGAATCCATCAAACCATTTTAATTTCTTCTTAAACTGCAATTAAGACAAAACATATTAAGCTCAAATTAACTTCTTCAATAAAAGACCTTATTCTTAATTTAAACTTTGACTTTATTGTTCTTGAAAATAAAATCTTTATCAAAGTCATTGCTTTCTACTCTAAACGCCACAAATTAAAAATCGTTAAACAAAACAAATATTCAGATAAGAAACTGATTTGAATGACAAAATTAAAAGAAAAAAAAAAATCAAACAAACAAAAATATATTTAAATTAAGATTAATCAACTATTTTTGTACTTTTGTACTCTCTTTTCTTTTGTGTGTGTGCGTGTGTGTGTTTGTGTGTGTGCGTGCGTGTGTGTGTGTTAATGTTACTATAGCAAAACGCACAAAGAAGAAGCAGTAGCAGAAGCAGAAGAAGAAGAGGAGGACAGAAGAGTAAATGTTTGAACCAAAAACTAAATTGTATGTGAATTTAATGGTACGGTCAATGACCGTGTGACCGCGATCATTTCAATATGCCAAATATGCAACCAGGAACTTAAAATAAACTTTAAAACTAAAAATTCATAAAGAAAATACTCTACTCGTCGCAGCGCACACCAAATCAAAAATATTTTGGCTGAATCAATTCAAAGCCAACAATTAATTCATTGCTGAAATTTTTGCTTGATTGTTCGTTCCTCTTGCATTTGAGCTTTAGCAACAGCTAAAGAAAGAAAACACAAAATATTCTTTTTTTTTTATCTAAAACTATTTATTTTTTTATTTATTATAATAAAAATTAATTCTTTTAAGCAGCTACATAGTGCGTGCGTGCGTGTGTGTGTGTGTTAGTGAGTGAATAAATGTGAATGATCGGATTAAACAACGAACAATCGTTTTTAATCACGTTTCAAACGTGATTAGCTTTTTTTGTTGGTTGTTGGTTATTAAAAAATGAACAACGAAATATATAAAGGGTACCTGTAGAAATGCTTAAAATAAAAGCCCATCGAAAAATTTCACATTCACAAATAACTGAAATCAGCAAGGTAGTTTTCGAATGACAAGCAATGCAGGGGAATTTCAATGACCAAGAGTTTTCTTAGAATGGTGAAGTTCATATTGCTAATGTCGCTATGTTATGGAATCGAAATGCAATCGAATACTTAGGAAAGGCCTGCAGAATTAAGGAATAACGCCTTTCCAACTTTAAAGACGTTTGATTTACACGATTCGCCGACTTTTTGGGATTTATGATTTTTTTTTTAATTTTTTGCGTTTACTTAGAACTTCGTTTTGCAGCTGTTCAAGGTTCTACTGTTATTTTGAAAGTATTTAAATTGAAATTTTTCGCAAAATATTCCACGGACATACGTGAGTTGTTCTACTTAGAAGCTCAAATTTTTTCACTTTTCATATGAGTTTTGATTTTGTTTATAATTTTTGAGTGTTTGGTATTTAGCATGTCTTTTAGTGTTCGTTTCAGATTTAAATATTTCATGGATTAAGAAATATAATTGTGCAATGGATCTCAATAAGAATGAATTATTTAAATTTTGTGTCATTTTTTCGAACAATTGGCAACTCGGAAATTTAACAGCTGTCACCTATATTGCTCCGATTTTTAAAAATGAAGCGCACCACAGAGGGAGAACGCGGTATCATTGCGAAAACCCCATACACTGTGGCCGCTCGCAAAATTCGCACAATTTTCGGTAAATTAATATAATAATAGAAACGTGATACCGCAATTATCGCGGCCTCCACTGGATGGCAGGGATCTGGAGGTCATTGCGCCACTCCTCATGCAGCGCATGAAACAATTCCTCGTAGTTACCTGTTTTGCACCTTTTATAAATTTTTCCCACTTTAAATATTATTTTAAAACTATTGCGAGCGCCTGCTTGCGCAGCGACTAGTGACCGAGTTTTTTTCATTTCACCTGATCTGTTAGAATAAGATCTATAATTATTTTTGGGCTCGAAATTATTTGAACTTTTTCAGAAACCTGTTACAATATTTCAGATATTTATTATACTTTTTAGTTTTTAAATTGCATTCAAGTATTTTCTTATAACTGTGAGTAAAAAGTCATTCACCATCTTCGGTTGCTAGTGTGTTGTGTATTGGTGCCAAGGCAGTTCGGTCTCCGATTATAAAATACCATGATTAATGGTTTGAAAATGGCTTCCACTTCGATCTTGGTAGTTCTTTCATGAAATGTCTAATTCTAGATACGACCTCTGATATCTCGGATCCTTGCCCATAATAACCTTTCTTTTCTAATTCAATGTGATGGACCCAACACATCTTTCAAGTGTCGAAAGAAGCATTCAAGTTCCTAGGCTTCCTCAAACGGTGTAAGAATTACTTCACCCCTTCGGATCTCCTAACTATCTATACCACTTATATCCGACCGAAAATGGAATACAACTCTCATGCATGGGCCGGTGCTTCAAAGTCTATTTTGGAATTACTCGACCGCGTACAGGAGAGGGCGAAGGTGCTCATCCGTGACAGTAGGGTATCCAACTCTATTGACTCTCTCGAGCATCGACGCAATGTGGGTTGTGTTTCGCTGTTCTATCGCTTCTACAATGGATTGTGCTCTGATGAAATTAGGGATATTATTCCCGAAACCCGCTCATTCATACGCACCACACGTACTTCATCAAGATCACATACATTTGTGGTCGAATGGCCAGTTGATCGCTGGAATAAGCTTCCAGCAGAGGTCTTTCCTCCCACTTTCTCTGTGGAAAAGTTCAAGTCAGATGTTAATAAGCACTACTCCCTCTATCCTCCTTCCCATAACCTCTTTTCCTAGTTCTAGCACAATGCATTGCATGAATAGGGGTCATCCCCTGAGTACTGCTCCTACCATAAAAAAAAAAATTATCGGAGTTTTAACGATACCGAAGACATCCTATACCAGGTAAAATTTTATAGTCGTAGGCCCTCTGTTCAGTTTGAGGCCATACAAAAGGCAAAGGAAACGAAATTTGTAGCTTTCCAGAAAACTAATAAAATTCATCATTGTGTAAAGTAAAAATTTAAATTATTATTTATATTAATTTGAATAACTTTTCAGTTAAAACGTATCGAATTCAAACTTTCTTTATTTCTCCAAACATTTCCAACTTTCATAACGGTTTTACAAAAAAAAAAAAAAATTTATTATAATTAATAAAAACTGAAACGTATGTAAAAAACCCCGCTACAATAAAAAAAAATAATTATAAAAGAAAATATTTTATAGCTCGCGCCCAGGCAACAAAAACGCAACCAAGGCATTATGAAATTATAAATCAACCGAAAAAAGAAAAAATGATAATGACCATTACCCACCCTAACAAAGCCAGATTTATTTAATATTAAAGAGAAGTCAATGATCTCCAGAAAAGCAGCTATACTTATAAAATATACATACATACATATGTACATACAAACGTACATGCCTGCAAGTTTTACGGCAACCAACAAAAACACTGTTGCAAGGGTCACAAAACTTTCAAAAAAAAAAAAATGTTTAAACACAAAAAAATGAAAAAACAAAATCTCACACCAAAAGTCAATCAACTTTAATAAAAAGACATAATCACACATCCAAACGTACATACGCTCACATCCCCCCAAACCAACAGTTTATGATCTACATCTTTAACATAATTCAATAAGTATGTATGTATGCGTGTGTGTGTGTGTGTGTGTGTGTTGAACGAAAAAGTAACCAAAAAAAATAAAAGAACGACAAAAAATCAGCTGAAATAAAATACTGCTACGTTTTTTTTTTAATTTGTAGCTTATTTAAGTTGTTGTGTTGTTGGTGTTTGTATTCGTCATAAACTCATTTGTTATGTAATAAATACGTTGCTCATTATACGACTGGACAACATTCACACAACTAAACCATCCATTCAACATGGGCACAACAACAATTAAGCGAATATAAGAAAACACCACAACAACATATGCGTAGGATCCCAGCTGAAAACAGCTGATTGTTACGTGCAAAGATGGACTCGCCGTATAATTGAGTCGAGTTTGTCAACCCCACTTTGCGAGCCATAATGACACGACATACCAGCCATACCGGCCAACCACAACGTCAAAAAAAAAAAAAAAATTAAGAATAATTCAATCAGAATTCAATCACAGGCAGGCAGCAACACTTGAGTGGCAAAAATTGTCTTGAGAATCTCAATAAAACGGTCATTGATTCACATTTTTCTGATGCGATTGTTGGTTGTGTTTCAATTTCATTTCGTCACCGGACATAAAAAATTCGTATTTTAAGAGCCGGAAGAGTTATTCCTTTCATTGCTGTTTATTGCCACCAATGCTGATAAAAATATCTCATTATGACTGTAGACGTATTAAACTTAGAATAGCGAATGACCAGGCTGACAGCCTAAATGACAGACAGTTCAGACAAGACACGTTTTTCAGATGAAAACAAAGTAAACGAAAAGTAAACAAATCGCAAAAAGCGTTCATTGATCTTTGAGAGTCGTTAAGTTAGGGAGCCTAAAAAAAATTGTAAACAATATTCAAAATATCGATCGACTCAAGCACATTTTATATATTTTTTGTTTGAGCAAAGCTTGAAAATGAAGAGAATTTTTAAAACAGTTTTTTATATTCAGGATATATTTTATATAAAAATAAATTTTATTATGAGAGAATTCCCCAAACATCTCTTATCAGTCAAATTATTTTCACAAAGATGCATGTGACCGGTTCGAGTTCTAAGACTTTGCATGAAAGGAGTTTGTCACTTTAACATGGTTTTGACTTTGGAGGGGAAAATTAATATATTTTAGATATTGTGGTGCAACAGGTCACTGAATAGACGCAAAGAATATCGTCCAGTGTCGTCTACTTTGGCACTGGTCGCAGTTAAACTTTAAGTGATAAATATCAGTTTTAAACGCAATTCCTTTGATTTCATGGGTGCGCGTCTACTTAGTTTTGAATTGTTTAAAGTAAAGAATCAAAGGATCGAATATCTGATAGGTCATACAATAAAACACTTGTCTACCATCGGAAAGATTTGCTTAACTAATCCAGTTTCTACCTCGGCAGGACTCTATGTGTCTTGTTTTGAAAAGAAGATAAAGTTAAGTCTTCTAAACAATGTATCATTCATTCATTGAACTGAGTTTACCACCATTAAAAGCCTAAATGTCTTGGACTGTGGCAGAGTATTGTTACTGGGAATAATATTTCGAAAAAACTGGCGCGATCTTAAAATTATTTGCACGACCGTTTGATATGCAGATCATTTAATCTCCCAAAGTGAACTTAACTCGGGATATTTAAAACCAATGTAACATCCACCTTGTTTGTTATGTGGAAGTGAGAGGTCGAACGTGACAATAAGTGTGGAAAATTTTACGTGTATTTTTTCCCGCAACAAACTTCGGGCTGGCACTAACTATCGACCAATTGAAAATGAAATAAATAAGCGAAAATAGTCCTGAATCGAACACACGAAAGCCAGTGGATGGCACAGACGAGGAAGTAGTTAATTAGGCAAGCGATTCAAGCAAGTTCTTATATTTGTATGCCTCTCCAAAAGTAGCCGAATAATAATTTATTCATTAGAAGTCGAAATTCACTTATCTAGCTGTAAAACAATTCCACGTTCTTTTTCCTGATATGTTTGAGTTTAAGTTTAGATCTTGAGAAAATCATAATTGTAGTTATTAGTATTGCATCTCACTGTTATCACTGAGCAAATCCAAATGCCAGAAATTTGCATCGCTTTGCGTTCCTCCTACAATTTAGACTTCACAGCCGAAGTGTAGAAATGTTACATTTTCCTGACAAACTATAAACTTGTATGTGTGCAACGAGAATAATTTAAAAATTAATACTATCATTCTAATTAAAATTTAATCCATATTATTATTATTATTGAGATCTAGTTCTTATGTCTCCCGAGAACTCGTTATTAAAACGAGAACCTCTTGTTAAGACACAAAATTCGTAACAGTCTAAGAACAGTAAGTGGACAAGCAACAAGACAAGGCTGTGCTTTAAACCTCTGACGAAGCAAACTTAAACAAGTTAAGAAGAGCACAACAACAGCACGACGTCGAAGAAACAAAAAAAAAACAAAAAGAAGAGAAGAATCATTTGAAAGGTAAACAAATAAATGTTTGAATCAATGTGTGTTTGTGTGTGTGTGTATTCTTATAAATATAAGCTGAAGAAGTTCGTAAACCTTTAAAAGTGAAAGTAAATGCAGACCTACATATACACACACAAAAAAATTAAAGCACATATTCACACACACACACACACACTGATTCTGACTCAAATGGCACTAGAATTAAAACGAGAGAAGAACATTTTCGGTCAACATGCACACGCGCACACACACACACACACACACACACACTACGTAGTATGGTATTAAATATTTGAGCAAAAACTGAGAAAGAGAGAACCAAAATGAGAGTTTTATTGTTGAAGCAGTGAGAAGTAAGAAAAATACAGTTAACAGAGGTGTGTTCCAAACAACACTAATACACACATACAAAACCACTTGCAAGGTTGGCTCCGAGGTGTTAATGTAAGAATTAAAAGTTCAAGCTGTATTTGTGTCTTTCTTTATTGTTTGTGTTTTTATTAAAGAACAACGAACCTTGTCTTGTTCTTTATTGCGGATTAAGATTTTCTTCATTTTTTCTTTAAGATTTTACATTGATTTAAAACTCTTCAGTTTACAATTTGTCAGTTGCTTGTTGAAGCAACAATAAATTAATTATGTTCTCAGTTGCCTTCGAAAGAAAGAACAAAAAAAAAAATGAACAGCTGTAAAGTATCGTGTTTTATATTTTGACTTCGATGAACTTTCATTGTGGCGATCTTTGTTACCGTTATGAGTCAAATAATTTTTAACCTCTAAAATTTAAATGAACAAAATGTGAATGTTAATGTTTATGAAATCACGGAACTTAAGTCTATATTAAAACTATTCTTTAAAACTATTCTTTTGCACACGATGTCTATGTAAAGATGAACATAAGACTTTCACTTTTTAACACATGCAAACTCATACACAGCGTGTGAAGCCTTCGTGTTACAGTTTGAAGTGACAAACCATCTGACAGCTGCTGTTATAAAATGATAACGGAAATCAGAGTGTAAAAATTACAAACTTTTCTGACATTCCCTATGACAAATACATCTCGTGTGAATGCATTTTCAAGGCCTTGGCTGGAAGATTGTTTCGTTATTTAATGAATAAGGACTTTTTTAGAATTTTTCGTTTCATTTCGAATTTTGTCTAATTGTATCATTTTAAGTTGAGAAGCGGACCTCTAATGCTGGTCGAACTTACGAAAACATTTTTAAGTGTTACGGTAGATATTTTTGAAATTTGTAGGATTAATTTAAATATGTTAGGTCATGCATTATTTGGCATAGGATTTGTAAAATGGATTGCTTTGTATAAGAGAGTAACACAAAAAAAAAAAAAAATCTTATGGAATTCTTGTATACGCAAAGTAAACAATGGTTGAGTAAATTCAGATATCGACGCCTAATCGCGAAAATATTTTTCGAAATTGACTTTTTGATGCAGAATTGTTTACAGTCTCCAAAATGTCGTTTGATAAAATATTCAATCGAAACTAATAATGGACATTATAATTACACAAATAAAAGCTTTATAAAAATTGACATCCAACTCTTTGTGTGAAGGAACGTAACTGACAAACAAATGGGAAAGTGACCAAAGAATTCTATAATTTTTCTATCACAACTTGTTTCAATTATTTATACAAACTTGTTGCTCTTTTATTTCCTAATTGTTTTTTTAGAATTTACCAGTGAAAATCAAAACATAAGAGGCAATCATGTAAAAATTCTACCCATACCCGCTTACGCCCGCGAAAAACTTCGCACGATCGAACGTGAGCGCATGTGATCATGCACGATTAATGTGAGTGGTGTACATTTCTACTTTGATCTTCCTTTATGATATTTGTTAGACGAGTAAATTTGAGTTGGACTCCAGTGTTTATATTAACGCAGAATATTAGATGCACACGATCATTAGTAGGAGGTGTCATTTAAAATTTTCTTATTTAATTCTAAACCCTCCTAATAACTTACTGCTGTAAAATTTCTTTTTTGTGGGGCACGTTATTTTAAAAACCAGGGGCTTGAGATTACGATTGAATTATATTCTTGTAAATCAATCATAATATTATTATAGATGACAATAATATGGTCCTCTTAGAACGATAGAAAAACTTAAAATTTTTGTTACGGCTTAGCAACGGCTGAATACAGAGGACTGAAGCCGTCGAATATGCTTAATAGTCAACGCGCTAACTACTTAAGCTACAGTACCTTCACACTTTAATTAACCAGCAAAAGAATTTTACATATTATAACTGTTAAGAAAATTGTATGGCTAGAGTTATTATATTATTTTTGTATAGTTAAAAGACTTTGGTTGTGGTTGGAATTTTATTAAAAATGGTGTCGCCGAAGGCTTATGGTTGGACATTTTTTATTAATTAACTTGTTTATCGCAACTAAAGTAATGTTTGAAATATTTCCAAATAACCATTATATGTTTGCTACAACAATATATTAAAGAACATGCCACAACAATGCTTGTGTCTTCTGTTCAGACCTCTCAAAATTTTATTAATTTAACCTTAAATTTAAGTGTCGATGAAGCAACTTTTTATGTCCAGCATTTCTTATTCGTGATTTGCCAAATTATTTTAAACTTAAATTAATATTGGAAAATATAAAAAGAAAAACATTTTCTAACCGGTAGGTATATGAGCTGTGTGATAATTCTAGTTAAATTTGTATTCTATCTCTAGTATCAAGGCTAGCGGACAGTAAACAATCTCATTCCTGTTGCTTTTAATACGAATTTTCTAATAATGAAATCCAAGATTATAAATCAATGATACTGAAAGCATTTGGCGTGAAAAGCATCGTTTGTAAAATTTTGTAATCGATTTTTTTGTATCAGAATAAAATAAACGTCTACGTCAAATTCCAGTCACACACTATGTGACTGCGCTGCTGCAGTAAAAATTAGAATCTGCAAAAAAACTTTAATAATAAAGTACGGCACGCATATTCGTCTTCATGATCGTCATTGTTGTCACCATCATCATCATCATGGTCATTTTTACTTAAGTAGTAACTTCTCTATTGCCACATTGGCTATTGTTGTTTTATTATTCTTATCTTATGTAGCTTAAATATGCAACATGTAACCGCCACACATCCATACGGTGTTGCTGTTGTTGCTGTTGTTTGTTTGCTAACAAACGAATCAATGTTAGAAGAGAAGACCGAAGGAAGAAGAAATGGAAAATAAATAAACAAAATCCAGCAACACAACTTTGTCATCTGGTCATGTTAAAAAGTCAGTCATTAAGTCACTAAGTTTCCCGGCCACTATGCCAACAACATTTTATTGAAAATTATACTTGTGCATGATCAACTAAACCGCGATGATCACGTTGATGACGATGGCAACTATTCAACGCTAGTTACAATAACGATAAATATAACGACAATGATAGTTTTTGTTGTTGTTGTTGTTGCCGTGAAGTCAATAAACTCTTAAGCGTAACTAAAAAAAACAACAACAAATAACTACAAATGTGGCATATTACAAGACAGCTTGCCGCTTTCTATGTAGTACAACAGTAGCTGCAATAGAAACAGCCGAAACAGCCGAAGTAACGCCAGCCGGCAATTATTTACTTATCAATCGAATAAATGTCCAACTAAAAGAGATTTTTGCAACGTCAATGAAGCCATTGAAGAAGTTAATAAGGCTCATGACGAAGAAATGTTAGAAAAGGCCTAAAACTTGTGGTTGGTTCGTTGCCTGTTAATTGCAGTAAAGTAATTGTGTGTGTTTGGTTGCTTTCACCATCTTTTGCTGATGTTGCCGCCATTTATGAATCTAAAGATTCTTAGATTGGGCTACTTACGTGGTGTTCATAAATGTGTTGGAATAAAAAATGCTAGTAATATTTGAACTTATTTATAACAAAGCCACAGAAAAACGAAACGAACCACAAATGGACTTGCCACATTCAAAACATTATTCCACCTTTAGCACAGATTTCAAATAGGACTGCTGCTACTGGGTCAGTTTGCCAGAATGTTGGGCTTGCTTGATGTTCATATGCCTGCCAATACTTATTGACTTTTATAAAAGACAAATGCTATCAGAAGTATAAAAGGATGTCATGCATAAATTTTTTCTAATAAGGATTTAATAAAAGTCCTTCTTTAGGAATATATATTCTCCAACTACCTCCACAATCTGGAGCCACAAAAGTTTAGTTAGTTGGACCAGGTTATTCTTCAAATTCATTCAAAGTAAGTGTCCCATTTACAAAACAAATGAGCTGTGAAAAAATCTCTTACGAGTGACTTTTAATGTGCAGTCAAACGTTAACATGTAACGTCAACTGGTAGCCGCAGTGCACAAGCTCCTTTCAACTACTTCAAACTGAAACCAAAACACACTTTGAGCAAAGTTCATTGACTCTAATAAGTTAGCAGCAGATGTAAGCAGCAACGCTATACAGCTGATTATGTAGCTACGACAGCTACAGCAGTGACAGTCAAATGTGGTGGCAGCAAGCAAAAGCAGTAAAGTTGTGGCTTATTTTATAGTTTCTTTAAAACCAACCAACCAACTGGCTCCACTGGCACCACTGGCTTTTGTAGTTAATAATTTTTAGAAACTAAAATTTTTAATACAATTCAATAGCAATGTGTTGCACGCAATTCTACTTTGCTCGTACTTTACAAATAGTGAGGAGTGAATACTGACCATTAACACATTCTCATTAATTCCTTTATTGAATCAATCAATCAGTGGACTGAATGCATTCCTTTTTCCTCATTCATAAATTTGCTTGTATAGTCTAGAATTTATCGTCCGTCTTCTTCGAGGCATTCATTGCTAAGAACGAATGCATTCAAGCAACAAACAAAAGCGAGAAATTAAATAAATATTTCTGTAATTGTATCATTCTATAGCAGAATAGAATTGCATCTTATACGTTGATCTACGTTGACGGATTGAAATGTCATTCATTAACACGAGTAGGTTTTCAAATCCGGCTGCTTTTAAGATTTATTTCTCTTTTTTTTTTCATTTATTAGTCTCGTTAGTTAGTGGCAGTAATTCGCTTAGCGAAAAAAAAACAATCAAAGATATTTGTACGAATCTTGCAATTCCCACAACGTAAATATTGCTATGAAAATCTACATATGTGAGAGTTCAACAACCTGTAAGTCAACATGGTCCACTTGTTTGAAAATAAAAGGTTGCATAAGTTAAACACATAATAAAGACTCGATTTTTTGTGTTTTATTTCGTTTTCCAAATTTTGTGCGCTTTGTGGGAAGTAGGCGAAGCTGAATGTAAGAAATTGTTTCAAACTGTGAGTGGCATTAGATTCGGTCACGCTCTCGTTACACGTTTGTGTAACCTGTTTAATCCTGTTTTAATAATGCGTCTTTCACACTATTAGGCAGAGTAAAACGACTTGTCAAAAACTCAAAAACAATGAGCAGATATTATTATTGGATTCACACTTTTTTGAATATATCTCTATAGCTGAATCGTGTTCTGTCTCAGTTTATTAAGTAAAGTTCTTGGACATAAGTCCATTTGAGCCCTGACGTCCGACGCATCTGTTTTCTCTGACGAGAGTCTGTATATCAGTCGATGATTCCACAATTTTTATCTAACTGATAGTTTGTTTGTTGTTGAATTTCCGGCTGCGGCCGCCTGTTAAGTGACCCACAGCTGATTGAATATTGGCCGGACTTCTTAGTGGGATGTTCGGAGGTAAGTTGTAGCTTATGCATACATTTTATACAGGGTGTACGCCGGGAAGTTATGCTACTTTGTTTGTTTATAATTTTTGACTAAATGAAAGAGAATGGATCGTATATTGATAAATGTTTTATTTAATGTCGGCACTTATGTATGGAACACAATATCAGATAAATGTCCTCCTCTGTTAGCCTCACAAATGCGAGCCCTTTTGCACTCATTTTTCATTACATTCTCACACATTTCACGAGGTATTTCATTAATTTCATCACGAATATTTTGTTTGAGTTGCTCCAAACCAGAAGGTTTGTTTGCATAAACCTCGCTTTTCAGATATCCCCACAAAAAGAAGTCCGGAGCAGTGAAATCAGGCGACCATTCCTTGAAATAACTCGTTTTGGAAAGAGGTCTCGCAGTAATTCCATTGTCCATCCTGGCTGTATGCGATGTGGCACCGTCTTGTTGAAACTACATATTAGTCAAGCCCAAAGCATGCAGTTGTGACGTTAAAAAGTTTTCAATCATATCACGATATCGCTTCCCATTGACAGTTACCGTTACGCCGTTTTCAGTTTCAAAGAAGTAAGGTCCAAGGATTCCTCCTGACCAAATTGCACACCAGGTGGCTGATGAATAATTTGAGGGTTTTCCATTGCTTAGAACCGACTATTCTGCTCTTGTGTCAACTGAATTTTAAATGGAAACAAATGCAAATCTTTGTGCAAAATTGTGGCCAAAGTTGTTCTTTGAAGACTAAACTCCTGAGCACCGTGTCGAATTGAGGTTGATGGATTGTTTTGAACACTTTCTTGAACAGCAGTAATGTTTTCAGCCGATCTTGCAGTACATTGTGGTCCATGCTTGGGCCTATCAGCTACAGTCCCTCTTTCATCAAAATCATTCACTACACGATAAATAGTGCGTCTTGTTGGCACGTTATTTCTCCCAAAAGTTTCACGTAACTTTCTCATCGTCACAGTAGTCGATGATTGATTTTGATAAAATGTTTTAACGATTAAAACACGTTGGTTTACCGAATATTTTTCCATTATAAATTTACCACGTCTCTACTTCACGACTGCCAAATATGAACTGTCAAGACTAATGTTTAACAAAATGGCGGCAAAATAAAGTACTATACCTTCCCGGCGGCCACCCTGTATTTCATCCAATCCTGGTTTTATTTGGATAGAAAAATATGTTGTTGTTTATTTTTTTTATTTCTTCCAATTATTCACTAGTTTAATAGTATTTTTTAATAAAAAATAACGCCAACTATTACGAATATTAATTATGCGAGAAATATGATGTATGTCTGTACTCAACCGCGGTCACTACGAGTATACGAATGATGAAATTTCGGGCAACATTTTTTAACTTTCAAGATCCAGCCGGTAGAATGCATTATAAGGAATTAGCCCAGGCTGTACTTAATATGCTTTCCATCTCAACAAGCAATGCGTGTATTTTAGGTTATGAATTTCGTTGTCAAGAAATTAAGCCAAAAATTTTAACACTAAATTAATGTGTCGTGTAAGCTCTTCCAATATAGTAAAAAAAAATGTATTAAAAACAGCGTTTAATATGGAATCTTTTTAAGCAGGGGATTTTTGGGACATTTTATTTAAATTTTGGGATGACAGAAAAGTGCTTGGTAACCCTGAATTTAATGGGAATATTTTACTTTTGATTTTTTCTGACAATCAGAACTTCATAGCTATTATATTTCTTTTTACAAAAATCCAATAAACATGCAAACAGTTTTATATAGAATAGTGTACAAGGAGCTTCAACGGCATCTGTTTATTTAAAAAATAACTCTAAACAGCTGCTCAAAACTTTAAGAAAAATTAGGCGAATTTCAAAAAATACTCGTACAAAGGTTATCTATCATTCCCCTACATGAGTTAAGCCAACGACAAAGACTACCTTGCAATCTCTCACAGCAATGAAAATTGTACCAAACACATACAGCCAACTACTCGCATATTTACACTTAAAACACACATGAAACCATTTGAGAAACCATCAGCCATCAAATGAATGTGTATTTTTCTTCTATTTACAAACAAATAAACAAGCAAACAAACAATTGCAATTGCTGTAGGAGCAAATAAAAGAAAAAATTATAAGAAAATAAATAAATGAAATTATGAATCACATTAAAAACAATTTTGTTTTCTGTTCTGTTCTTTTCTGTTTATTTTTTTACTCCCAAACCGAAACTAAATATACTGCCACCAATATGAATATAAGTGTGTTTGAATGTGTGGCAAGTAATAAAGTGATCGTTTGAGACACGACCAACCAACAAACCAAACAAAACTCTCAACAATCAATAACATACTCGTACATACACGAGAAGTCAACTTGTTGCAAATGTTGTTAACATACTCTTAGCAAAAAAATTGCAGAAAAAAAATGCTGTTAACTTTGCGTTGGCGTTATTCAGCCAACAACAGAAGCAGTTAGAGCAGCATTGAAAAGCAGTAACATTTGGAGACGTTACGTCTGCGCTTTTACGGTCAATGACCGACCGACTAAAGCAAGAGCAAACCAATCAATAACAACAACAGCAACAACATAACGAACTAACTAAACCACATAAATACGAAAACACCCCACCTCTAAATGCAACACCGCACCGCACCACGTTAATACTGGCAACATACAAGATTATGAATGAATAGCAAAAAATGCAGCAGCAACACAAGAGCGCAACATAGGATTTAAGATTTTGTGTCTCGCTGAAATTGAAGGCAACAGCAATAGTGGCAGCGACTTAAGCAACTTGAATATTAAAATATTTGTTGACTGCCACTCAGTGCAACTATCACAATTTCCTTATAGACGGACTTTTTTCATTTTTCGAAATAAAAATGTTGTGGCGTTTTCGTTTCTTAAATATCATATTGACCTGTTAAGGAGTACCTGACTAACACACCCCTTATTATTTGGATTTATATACAGATCACAAACGGCATCAATGCCTTTCGGCATTATTAGGTGTAAAATCTATAAAAAAAAACACCTTTTGTGGGCGAAAACATATTTCGAGTATAAAAAAGTGCAACAAATTTTTTCTAGACCCGAAAACACCATCAGTTTTATATTTTGTTACTCTTTAACCGAAAGTTTTATTGATTTTGTGTGACAATATTATTGGAGGTAAGGCTCTTGTTTTCTAAAAAAATTCAATAATTTGGCAGGAACCGTGATCCACTGCGATGATTAACACCCTATGCCAAAAAGAGCTGCACTCAAAAATGTTTATTACCATTACAGTGGTGCCTTTTCCACAGTATGAAATCCTTTAGCAAAAAGTTAAGGGTGGTCCGGGCCGGCAGGTAGATTTCTATTAAAAGAAGTGAGGGATTGTCAATATACGAGCTACGGGGCAAAATACAAGTTCACAAAGAACGATTTTTCGTCACGGGCTGTACAATAACTAACATTATTTTTAATAAAGTTGAAATGATTTTAAAAGAACTCCACTTTTACAATTGTTAACACAATGTTTAATGCTCTGCTAAAGCAATGCAATCCAATGCGTGACCACAATCTAAGTGAAACATATCATGACTGAATTATATAGTTGTAAGCAGATCATATTATTATTGTAGCTAATAATAATAGTAATATGGTGCTCTTAGAACGACAAAAAAGCAAAAAAAAAAAAATTATATTACTGATTGGCAGAGGCTGAGGTATGAGCACAAATGACTAAAGCCATCGAATGCTTAATAGTCAACGTCTACTGAGAACATGTTATGGTTAGAGTTATTATATTATTTGTATATAGTTCAAATGTTTTATTTGTGGTTAGAATTTTCGGAAAAATTGTGTTTTCAAACTTAACCATGTGGCAAATTTTATGGATCGAATTATTTTTCTAATTAAATGTAAACCATAATATGTTTATCGCAACTAAAGAAAAGTTTTAAATGTTTTCAAATATCCATAATGTGTAGGTTGTAGGGAACATAATATGATTGTCGCGACCATTCCACAACCATGTGGATTCTCTGCATGTACAAATATTCTAGTCCAGGTCAATATAAGCAAAATATAAGATTCAAGGAATTAATCTAGTTCGGCAAACTTTTGACCCAAGATAAAAAAATGTGTCGATTGCAAGGTTTCGTGAATTTGCAAAATTTTCGATTTCGTAACAGAAGACTTTTAAAGTCAGAGCAGATGAAAATCATAGTATCAAAAATAAGTGTTTTCTGGAAAGGATATATTTTGGCAACTCCTCCCACAACACGTCATAATTGCTGTAAAGACTTGAAAGGAATAAAATATAACATAATTGCAACATGGTCATTGCCACAGTTGAGTATTTCTTGGAACTAAGAAATTGTACTGCGAATTACAAAGTTTTTGTCCGGATACTCGTTCGTATTTTTGTTATGAATGGCTTCATTGGATGCTGTTTAAAGCGTTCGGTTGTTGCAGCAAAACACATAATAAGATCAAAGGTAGTTGAACTCACAACATGCAGCTATTGCAACTGCCACTGCAACAACAAAAACGATTGGAGACAGGAAGGAAGTGTGCTGCATTTTTGCATTTTATTTCTTTGTGTTTAACAGACAGACACAAAGGGAAATAAAATAATGTGGATTACATTACACTGTCATAATTGTCTATTACGACATACGAGTAAGCGTGGGTGTGTGTTACTTTCCTTTTGTTAAGTTGCTGCCAGTTTTTGGCAAAAATCGATTTCCTAATTTCTTTGAGCCCGCAAACAGCTTTGGAAAGTAAAATTTAAAAAAAAAAATTAAAGTTTAGTTTTTTTTTTGGTTTAAATAGGAAGGAAGGTAACAGGAAGGATTAAATGATAGAGATCAAGCATCCAGTCCAGTGTTTTTCATTAAGTGATGCTGTCAAGGTCTTTGTATTATAAAGAATTTTCAATAAGTGCGCGTCGATGTTGACAATCAAAATGATAAAGTTTTGTAATTAATGACTATACTGATCACTTTTTGTATCTCCAGGAACCTCTTTTAATTCAGATTCCGAGGCATTTTCCAGGTGTGGTACCACAGGAATTTTTATAGTTTATTTAATGTACATATTGCCACCGGCTACACCGTAGGCGATTCATCCATGAGCTCCAATTTTGGCATACTTATTCCAGCACTTTGGCCGGTATCTCGCCAACGGCAGCTGTAATTTTGTCTTCCAAAGCTGGAGAGACCTCACGTGTTCCCATTTAAAATAGTATATTGGGGTCAAATAGCATGATCTTGGAGGCCAATGGACTGCTCGAAAACGTGAGATTATTTGCTCACCAAATTCGCCTCTCAATAACTTAGTGTTATCGGGTGCTGTGTGGCATCCGCCATCGTCTTGTTGAAACCACATGTCAATAGAGGCAAATTCTTCAATTCTGGGTAAAAAAAAAGTCGGTAATCCTCGCATTCCTTGTTCCATGATGTCCGCACCAAACAGTTCATCCTTCAGGGTGCATTAAGAACTGCCTCTAGTTGCTTTTCATACCAAGTTTGGCAATTCTGTTTGTTGACGTACCCATTGAGCTAAAAATAGCCTTCGAAGCTAAAGACAATTCTTCGATAGAAAACACATTTGATTGCGACAGTATCTAGACAGTGGCTGCCAAGTTCTGCAAATGGGCTATGTGGCCACTTGATATTACTTCGAAGATAAGTTTGCGGTAGTAAATCAAACTAATTCGGGCTTGGGAAAAGTCTTCTACCCATATTACCCTCATAGAATATCCTGTTTCTCTTACCCAAGATCCGCATCGGATTTATGCAAAAAATACATTAAAAGGGTTCATTTGTTTTTTTATTCGACTTTTGTTGTTGTTCATGTTGCATTTAAAGTTGCATGATGCCTTGCTGGCCATGTGTTACAATTTGTATGTGTTCGGTGTCTAAAAATAACTTTTATTTTACATTTTTAACCCATTTCCAAATAATTATGTTTTATGCTGAAGTTTTTGGCAGCACAAAAACGAACGTTTTCGATTATTTTTGCAGTTGACTTCATCTTTATGGCCATCATTACGATTCGAGTTACATGTTGTATGCAACATGTGTGCACGTTACTATGTATGTATGTTGAGTGTTGAATGTGTTGTTGCATTATGGGTCACAGCTTGAAATGATAAATTGGTGAAATGCAATTATGTACATTTATGTTGCCACCAGTTTTTATTTCCTGCAACTCACGCATTGATGTAAAATAAAGTGGATCAAAAAAAAGATTTACTTAAGTCAGCTTCTCTCAGAACAGTTTGTGTTTTTATATGAAAGTGTGTTGCTGTAATTTCAGCCATTGCTTAACTTTCCTACACAATAAAGGGTTTCTCTTAATTGTGTTGTATGGCTTAATGTAGCCTTAATTAAGGAAGTACCACATTTCTTGGGGATTATATTTTTTTCTCTTCTTTTTCGTGAATTTGTCTGTTAAGAAGTTGTTGCTTCTTTCGTATGCCTGTAAAATACTTTATGTTGCATTTGCAGTGATGTTGTTGTTCATAAAATCTTAAGAAGAGTTCAATTTATTTTTTCACTAAATTGACTAAATGTCGTAATTGCTTTGTAACGGTGTTTTTCTTAATTTAGGGAATGTAAAATAAAAAATTTAAACTGAAATTAAGAAGGATGATGATAATGCTCTACTTTGATCAAGTGTTTTTACTAATTAAATCTTTATAGTAGCAGATGAAATTTAATTGAGTTCTCTGTAACAGGGTTGCAGAGATTGAAGTTTGTAAATAAAGTTTCTGCCGATCTGTAACATCTGATCTGTATTAGATTTTTCTAATACTAAAATATTTAACACCGCCCTCCTTCCCCGTAAATGCACTAAAATATACAAGAAAATTGAAAATTATTGCGTCATTATTAATTTTTAGATATTTTCCATGTTGTATCAATCAATAAATATTGACGAACAAAACTCAACAAATATTTTTGTCCATCAACTGTCTAGCAATCAAGCACCAACAACTAAATCAGCTGAAACGCAAAATCTCAGGCAAACTTTAAGAATTTCTCTCTAAGTTCTTGTTTTAGAACGAATACTATAAGGCCCTCCATCAGGGTTTAAAAAAAGCTAGATTTGAATTGCTATTACTGTTGCTATGAAGCTTGTATTACAAATACAACAACAATAGCAACAGTTCAAATATAGTAGCAAACACTGAGCTGTAACAGAAGGCTAAAAGCAAATTAAAAATTAAGTAATTAAATTTCTAGGCATAAGTTTGTCTTCTTTATTCTTTCCATTCAGAAAGAGAATTTATTTGTTATGATAACTTTGAATACAGTAAAAGTTAAGTCATACAATAAATTTGCAAATTAAAAATTCAAACATTTTTTTTTAACAGCAGCAGCAAAACAAATATTTACGATATTGATTTTGCTATTTTTGTGCTGTTGAAAAGATAAAACATATTTTAACTATCACCTCTTTTGCATGTACGTCATACTTTTTAAAAGGTAAGAGTTACTTTTTTTACTTACTTACATGAATACTTAAAAAAGAAAACTAAATGAAAATTACAATGGAATACCTTGTGTGCCATTACACAATGCTGTCAATGTGATTGCTGCAATACTTGCACTGGCACTATTTTGATTGCACTTGTATTTTCAACACTAAGAACTTAGCAATAACATAAATAAATTAACACGAAGAAAGTGCTGTTTTGTGACAGTAAATGTTTTCAAGTTTAGCTTTTACTATTGCTAAACTGCATTTATATTCAACGCCACAGTAACAGCAAAATCTTTAGTCATAAAAATTGTATAGTATTTTTTTTTGTGCTATTGCTATTTCGCTACGAGGACTTTGAACATCGTTGAAACCAAGACGAGTTAGGTTCCTTAAAACAACTATACACGAATCATATTTTTGGCTGCAATAAACATGTCATTATTATATTTATTCATTAAATTATTTCAATCCATAAAAATTGCAAAATGTTTAAATTCGACAAAAAAGTTCTTACGAAAACTCCACCCACAAACAAAGTACTTCAACTAAACAAAAATAATATAATAATAATAACCATAAAATATTCTGAATAGAAATAATATGTAAATTCCGGTTGATGTGTAATCCAAGTATGACGGTGCTTTAGCGTGAATGGTGCGTTGACTATTGAGCATTCAATGACTTTAGTCCCCTATGTTCGTAGCTCATCTGCTGCCAATCAATAAACGTTTTTCTTTACTCTAAGAGCACCATAAAATGCAATTACAATATATTGCTCTTAGATTATGGTTACCTCAGCCATGTTTTTCCTTTGCGTGTACTACAGAGTTTTTAATGCAATAGTTCCGGGGTGCCGACTATTTTTAATGCAGATTTTCTGTCATGCCTTGTCAAGCTTGGTTTGGTGACAACCCGGTTTCGGCTATGTGCCATCTTCAGTAAAAGTTTTCGTGCTATTTTTAACCTTAATCTCGCAAGTAAATTTGTTAAATTGAAAATCACGGTATCCATGCCAGGTTTTGATGGCATTTCAAAATATACGAATTTATTTTAAAATATCAGAAACATTTGACAGTTTCGTTCAGCATGACTTACAGAACTAAAAAAGGAAGAAGTCAACAGCTCAGAAGTGCAAATTACGCCTATTTCAAATCTCATTGAATTTCAATCAAAGGGTTAATTAATGGGTGTCTGCGACTCTAACGTACTAGTCTTGCACTTTGCCGATTAAAACTCAGTTAGATATTTTATGATAAAATATTTAAAACTGACATTTTAATAGTTTAACAAAATATTTTGATTCCAAAGAAATTTGGCTTATACTTCTCTTTTAATCAAATTAACATTTAAATGTGAATACACTGTAAGAAATTGCACGTTTTATTGTAATCCCATAAAATCTACTTTATTTTTCTATTAACGAAATATATTTTTGTTAAGTCAACAATCAGAATAATAACAAAAATAGGTTTTCGCAGATACATTTCTTTAGTTCATTGTGTAATTTTTTTTCTTTAATAATTAAAAAATTTCAGTGCAAGCAAAAATAGATTGCCTTTCACATCATTGTTCTTTCGTTCTTTGTTTTTTTATTATAAATTTAAAATAGCTTTAAAAGTAATTTACAAATAGTAAAATGACCAACAAAGAAACACGAGCTAATATTTTGCTTACGACAGCAATATTTGATTTACTATTTTGCCAACACTGTAACATATTTCTGCTGTAGTTTTGCTTGTCAAAACTAAATATTTTCTTAATGTAACAACTGCAAAATTCCGAAACAAAAAAGCAAAAAAAAGAAAGAAAGAAAAAGAAAACTATGTCAAGGTAACTGAGAAGGTGAATTAACGGGAAATATGAGAAGAAACAATATTTGCAATCGGTCAAGAACGTTCAAATGACACCCTGCTTGCATAAAATACAACGTAGTAAGCTGACGAATTGGGGGCAAAGTACAATGGAGCGAGGAATTTTCTAATAAATAAATATTTTCTCTTTCGAGTGCCCAGTTTTCTGTTGTCAGCGGAAAGTATAAAATATTGACATGCATGATCAAAATACGACATGATTAATTTACATAATTCAACCATTACAGTAAGTGACTCGAAGTGCGTCACTAAGTCGTGTTTAGAGTATCAAATAATGGCATATTCGAAAAGTTGACAAGTCTTGCCTTAGATATAACGTAAAATATAGTCTTCTCTTGGTTAAGGCGAGAACTAATTTAATTTAAACATGCCGTACCTTGTCCAAATGATCGTGATACCCGATGGGTATATTCAGTGGCCCATAGTTATGAAGAAAGGCCATTAGAGTGTTACGAATAACAGCTGGTAGTTGAACACCAAAGATGTAGAGACAATATAACCTTTACATTAGCTTGGCCAAGCCGACCTTATCTTGATTGTGTTTACTGTTAGAGAGGGAAACTTCCTAGTCTCTAGCCTCTAGTATGAGTAGAAAATAAAACATGTCAGGAAATTTACGTTACTTATTACTGGCAGCGACTGTGAGTTGAACTCAAGTGAGTAATTAATGGCATCACTGTTCAAGCCCCTTTCACACTAATCGACAAGTCTTCAGATTTTCGTTGTTTTTCGCAGAGAAAAAGTTCTGATTGTTAAAAAAAATCTAAACTAAAGTATTCTCATTACATTGCTTCTATACGCTATTGCAGTTAAGTAAAGTCTCAGCATATAGGACTTTTTCACACCTGAAATAAATTGAAAACGACTTGCTGAGCAATTTAGGTGGCGGCGGCGGCGGCTTTTAAGCATTCGGCGGCTCAAGCTTTTAATAGTTTTTTTTTTGTAAAAAAGGAGTAAAATGAAGTGGTAAAAATGTGAAAAAATTTTCAGCACTAAAATGAACAAAATACATTGATAATCGATAGGCACAGCAGCCGTTTTTATGGCTGAAAACACAGGTATCTGCGGCAGCATGGTGTCGGCGGCGAACCAGTCGCATTATGCATTTGTTCAGCAGCTGCTTTTGATATTTTCGTCGTTTGCATATGTAAACATTCAACCCTGATAAAGTGAAAAGTTTCAGCAGTTAAGAATTTGTCCAAAAATGCTCTCAAAATTTCCAATCGTATTTTTGAGTCTGATTATATTTTGTTTTCAAACTATAATTCTTTCCAATTTTGTATTTTACAACTTTAATGCTTTCATCTTATTTTCATTCAGTATTACTTGACAATTCCTGATGAAAACAGTTACACCGAACTATTCAACTGTGTAACGAAAATCGCCGGTCTGTTAGAAATGTTTTTCGCGCTTTACGAGTAACGTATGTTACATATTGCGCTTTATTGTCCTTTGTGATTCTACTACTGCCAATATTTTATTTTTTCAGTCTAAGTTTTCGTTATGGGATGACTCACCATCGAATACGCGATACAGAAACAATAGCGAGGGAATTCGCAGCTGTAGCGGAGAATACGAGTGAGCACCGTGACCGAGCGACTTAACACTCAGAAGTCAACACTACTCGCGTGATCTGCAAGTTACCGGTAGCAGTGCTGAAAAGAGTGATAAAAAATTGAAGCTTTCAAATGGACCACCTACTAAATTGTCGTTAAAAAATAAATCTCCAGGATTGTTCTTTCGGGTCGCATTCAAATGTGCCGACATCCAATTCTATTTTAAGTGTTTCATTTAAATAAAAAAAAAGATTCAAAGGAATTACCCGATATATAAATAACCGTGAATTTATTCATTTTCCCAATTTTGAAATGGAACCGATGTGTTGGAAAATTGATTGCTTAAAAAATTTCACAGCACTCGTTTTACGGCGTAGAAATCGGAATTTCTAGATTTCAGTAGCTGACCGCATCTACTTGGAAGATGGTCTTGCGAAACACAGACTGTCTTTCTCTGAAGTTTTATGTTTATTTCAAGGTTTTTTCGTTAGTCAAAATCTACATAAAGCGAACTTCATTAAACACAAAAACTACTACAATCCCTACCCAAACTCGCATGTGTAGTATAGTGTGGCTTTGTGGGTTTATTTTAACCTCTCAATAAATACGTTTCTTAGAGACAACTACGAGTATAAAGGTTTATAATATCTTGCATGAATGCGAATCGATACCAATCGATTGTTTTAAATTTACAAGTTTATTGAACTCAATGCATTTTATTATAACTTGATTATAAATGTTTTATTTTCCAGTTTTGATTTCTACATTTCGCTTTAGTGCTTCTATTAACGCCTGTGTCACATGCTAGACGAATGGATTTTTTATGCGACATATAAATTTAAAATACCAGTTAAGGGCTTAAAGTTTCACTTAAGACTCACGCACACAGTTATATATCACAGAAAGACAGAAATATGTTCAAACGTTGATTCAGGAAATCTTCGGCCATCTTTTCTTATGATCGATCAGCGATGATATTAAGCACTAGATATAGGAATAATTTTAAAAATAGTTTAATCTGGTGCACAGGTGCACAGGTTAAATAGATATTTGTTGTTACTGTGAGGTGAGTACTACAGTAGCATTATTATTATTATTTGACTGATATAATCGTGAACTAGAATTCTATGTTCTGTGTCAAATATATTAAAATTAATGTATGAATACAGGGCGGGCGTATTTAAACTAGAATACAATCGCCGATGTGTCTCTGGCGTTCCCTTTGCCACTTTTAATCGCCTGATGTTTGATCAAAATAATTGACATGTATAATAGCGATCGTAAAACGGGAACTTTTAGCGTCCATTAGATCAGAGATACTAAAACTTGGGCTCAAAAGGATACTCAATCTTTCTTATAAATCATCGTATACAAATCGCTGATGCGTGACAACGATCACAGGAGGACTTTAGGGTCATTCCATATCATACCAATGTTGCTTATAAACCCAACCCAATCAGAAGTTAATTTAAAATTTGCTATAAAGTTTGTGCTCACAGAGAAGAAAAAAATTCCCATTTGTTTAAATATCTCCAATGATTTCAAAATTGCTGCTATGCAAATTTTCCCAAAATCGGTTAAAAAATGTAGCCAACATATTTTGAATCATCATATTCTCCTAAATGTTATCCACATTTCTGGAAAGGGGTACATTTTTTGTGATCAGATTTGAGTTTATTATTTGGTAAATTGCTCTTGCCAAATACTCTATTCGATCCAAAATACGCATTTAAACAATTAATTAAAATATTTACCGTTCACCAAAGAGTGACAAGAAAAAATCCCCGGTTATCAAAAATCAAGCTACTCCAGTTAAAATTATTCTACCAACAGCCAAATTCTTATCATCACGTTGCATTCATTGCACATGAGTCTAGAAATGAATAATTTTATATTTTTATTTATACGATTTACATTTGCAAATTGCAATAGTTGTAGTAACTACTCGTACTAAGCAATTCGTTTGATAAAACTTACACTCATGCACGTTTACTCGTATGTTCATGTAAATGTCTGTATACATACACACGCTCAAGGATTACATGCTTTTGACATATTGCGCGGTTATTGTCAATGTAATGCGATTGCAATGGAATCGAATACTGTGACTAGAAAAAATTACAAAAAATAATAAAAAAAAAAAACGTATAAAAACATCGACATTAGCAGACCACAATCGTAAGAAGTTGATTGAATTTGCATACGGGCGAACTCATACCCACATTTAAAAAATAGACTCGAAGATTTTACTCTGTCAAAAACCAATTGTTTTTTCCTAAAATTTCGGGTTATATGTAGAAAACAAATTTCGATTACTTTTGTGTTTAAATTATATTTACACGTAACGTGAAAATAAGAAAATTTATTATTTCAATGTTACAAAATGACACTGAAGTTAGTTGGCATATAGCCGAAAATCAAACTAGACAAGAGTTTTATCCAAATTGTTGCTTCACTTCTTTAACTTTCGTTTTTTATATTTGGTTGGTTTTCGGTTGGTTCTCGGTTGGTTTAATACTGTTACGAAGTAATAATAATCAAACAATTGCGTAGCGGAAATTCCCCGAACCGCGATTCAACTTAGAAACAAAAACAACTTCTACAGAAAGAAAAAGTAAACAAAAGACATATACACACACAAACATATATACAAAACTATTAAGCCAGCAAATGAAATAACTAATGCGCAATTTCGCGTAGGTTCGGGACATTTCAAGAAGCGGCCGTGATCTGTATATAAAGGCGCCGTCCACCGCAGAAGATATAGTTGACTTTGAGGTTTCATAGAGTGAATATCTGTGCGTAGAAAAGTGATAAGTGTAGAGTGTAAATTAGTACTGAAGAGTTGTAAATTGAGTCTTAATTGCCGAAAAAAGTTGTGTACTGATAAAATCATAAAGGGGTGTGTATTTTAATATTTGCAATTAAACGAACCCTACAAAATAACGTTTATTGTGGTAACAATACGATAAAAACAAAACAGTTATGTTTTGCTTAAGGTAGGAGAGTCAAAAAGATAATTCTTGCCATATAACATAGGGATCTGATTTGGGGACCTACTTGGGCCTGTGTTACAGGCGGCTTGTCAGCCTAACCTAACCCAGCAATAAATTGCAAGTTTATTATAAACGAATAGGGATGAAAATTAACAGGAGAATTTTGAACTGTAATTTTGCAAAAGCATTTGAACAAACACAGTGCATTCTTTAAAAATTAACTTTTCCTAGGTATCCCACTTCATTTGATAATAAAACTGCAAAATACAATCACATTTGATTAAACATTTGCAAAAATTTTTTTAAGAAAACTATTGCCATAGTAATATTTTTAAGAAAACATAAACATATTCGATATTAAAACGGATATACGAAAATTAGTACTAGGTAGCCAAAGTATTAAGAAATACAAAATACACGTTATTTTTACGTTATAATTCCCATTTAGTTTATAATAAATATTATAATATAGTGTGGACACTTGGCCACGAAAAGACGAGCAGTTATCGCTACCGTACGAACTATAGTTACAAACAGTCTACTTGAATGGTAGTCTGAGAGCTTCATCGATCCTTAGATTTAAGCTTCGTAGAATTTCGGAATACACAAGGTCTCCAGAAATTATCTTGTATTAATCGTAGTTTAGTTGAATGACGAATATAAGGTGTCAAGAAATTATCTTGTATTATATTCGTCGTGTATAATCGTATTTAGCCGAATATAAGGTCCCGCGGTCCGGTATACAAGTTCTCCCGAAATTACTTTATATCTAACATAATAAAGTCGTCAAGTACACGAATATAAAGTCCCCCGGATTTATATTGTATTTGCTGTAATCTACTAGGATACGTATATATCATACAGTACCTTCTCTTATTAAAGCAAGCAGACCTCTAAAGAAACCTTGCGAAGACTGAACGTAACCCAAGGTGAAAAATAAAACTGCGTTACAAATATCTGATTGTGGTCATTGATTAAACAAGATTTTCCAGTTTGGTTTGGATTATCTTCTCATCGGATGGAAAGGCTTAGAGTATGGGAGAGAATGATTTTGTCGTCTTGTCTGGGCATAGGCCCCAGAATGTGTCCTGATGGAATTTTTCATAGACTATCTATTGTTTGTTTCCTTTTCCAGAAACTAATATAATGGATATTTAAATAAAGTGAAGAGTATACAGCAAGCTGTAATATAAAACATTAATGGTAAAGAATTCTTATATATGTAAGTCTAGATAAATAATGAGAATTAGTATAAGACAATTTTTTGGATTCAACAAGGTGTTTGTATAAATATTATTGCATTACTCAAACAGATGTTTTTCTTTGAGTGTAAGTACGTGTGTACCTACAACAATGAACACTCAGAAATATTTACATCGATTGGCAATTGGCAGTGCATTTTGTTTCACTATTAGTTTCGCCTATTTCAATTTTGTTTTTTTTTCAAACACATTTTATAGAAAAAAAAACGAAAAACGAAAAACAAAAAATAAGAATAAAATGTCGGTGACTTTTATAGTAAATGACATTGAATGAGAAGTGAGCAACAACAAAAAGTATTAAATAAGTGTGAATTGCAAACGATACTAAACGTTCTTAAAGTTAGAATATTTCTAACAAAAACCACACAGCAGCTAAATACTTCACATTCGTACTCGTGTGTTGAAATTTTGTTAATTTCTTGTAACTAGAATTCTTATGCTCGTATGCCGGCGCGTACAAGTCGTACAAGCAACTTCTACTTTTGTACAACTTGTGATATTTATTAATTACAACACCTCGATAAGTCAAATACAACATTTTAAATTGCACTCGTACATTCGAATGCGCTTGAATGCATTTGTATGGCAGGTGTCATACAGAAAAAAAATCACAAACCAAAAAAAAAAAAATATATCAAAATGATAAAAAACTAGAAAAATGCAAAAACGAATTGGCAGACCAGACAATTTCTTAACTTCAATGCAATAGAATTGACGAAAATATTTTTTTTTCCTTTTTTTGCGGGGATTTTTGCTATTTCTCGTGCGTGCTGCTGCATATTTTAAATATGCGATGCAATAACTATTTTTAACTCAATTTGAAATTAAAAAAAATATCTTAATATCGAGTAACACAAACAACTTGCCTCTACAATGCTCCACTTTACAAAGTGGGGGGTTTTCATTAAATTTATTTAAGCATTCAATGCAAGAATATGATCTGGACTTTGAGATTCTGTTAGTCGTAAAATTAAATTTCGTTCAACATGTGACGATGAGTATTAATAAAGAATTAAACGATCGCTTCAACAATAATTCTTTCGTAAGATCGATCCGCACAAAAATATAAAAGTGAAAATAAGGCCAAGTTTCAATCCAAAAATGTCGACGGTTAAAGGTACTGAAATCAAAATGAGGACCAAGCTCTTCATATGTACCACACCATCCTGTTTCTAGGCAACTTGCTAGCTTGGTAATATTTCTCCCATAATTCTTTCTTATTTTAGAATGGTAATAAAAAATTTTCTCAATCTAGCAATTTTCCTAGATTTAATTTATTTAAAATTGTCCAAGCTTGAAGGTCTTTTTTTTAAAAAATTATATTTTTATTCTTGGATATTTCGCTACTACATTGTGTAGCATCATCACAATTGCCCCATAATATTGATGGCTGAGTCAGTGAATATGCATCAAAATATGCACTTTTCACATCTTCATATCACCTTCACATCTATCTAAATGTAGAGTACTTATGTTTTACTTTTATTATTGAATGATTAAAGGGAGCAAGGGATTAGGCCTGAAATTGACCTCCTGGTGCATTACTGCGCCTTAATTTGACAGTATGGTTCGGTTGGGTGGGACATGAATTTGATTTTCCAAATTCTATTCGTTTGCTTAAAAGATGTTTGGCGAGGATGCGTTGGTCTTCCCTCCTACTTAAATTACCCACTTTAAAATGTCGGAGTTTGACATTTCTTTCTTGGCCAGTGATCAAAAGAGAAAACATCTGCTATAATTTAAGCAATTTATGATCTGAACATAAAATGCAACTTTTGTGCGCCCTTAAAGGTTAAAACTATTCGAACGAATGGTCGGTTTGGAAGATGTTGTTATTTTATTAAACTTTGAGTTTTATAAACTTTACATTGAAGATAAATTTTTTATAAAGCAATATTATCGTTAATTTAAACAATCAACTGCATTATAAATTAGTAGTCTCTAATGATTTAAACTTATAACAAAATGGGATTTTTTGTTGGGACATTTTGTTAAATCTTAGATGTCTTCAAGTTCTTTAAACTTTCGCAATTGGTTTGAAGAATTTCAAGCATAAGACACTGCTATTCTTTGCAAAAAGTTGTGTAAATGGCTCCTGATGAACTTGCTTAAGCAACCTACAAATACGCAGAGAGACTAGAGAAAAGGACTATGTGCCGGTATTAATTTAGCGGAATTAAAATCAACTTTCTCTTCAGCTCAGCTTTACACGAGTCACAGTCGCCAATATAGATCTTCAATAAATTCAGTTTTATTTAAAAATAGTTAAAAAAAACCTTATTAAACGAATATATGTATTATGCTTTGCCTAATCAACTGCAGTCTAGAGTTCAAACTGAATTAGTGGGATTAACCAACGTTGCCATATCTAAAAGGTTACATAAAATGCATTAGAATGTTAATAATGATATTAAAGAAGCTAAAGACGCTTATAATCTTCAGAAAGAATAACGGTAACTTGTGTACATTCAACATCCAAAATTAGGCAGCCATTATAAATATATGCACAATATCGTAGTTATGTTGATCACGACACAACTGATACTTTTTTGTTTTTTTTTTTAATAATTAGAATTTCTCTTAAAAGACTCCCGGAATGCCTTGATCAGTTAAAATCGTTTTTTTTTTCAAACAAAATGTTGTTAAAAATTAAAGTGGTTTACAAGCAACTTTGTAAACAAATACAACTCTGCAAACAACAGGGTGTGATTTAAAATTAAGAATCATTTGACCTAATCCACTCTTTGTCAATCGTTGACTGTTTGAAAATAATTTGAAAAACATAGCTTTTTCTTAATTTAAGAATTTTTTAAATGTGGATTGTGAGTGAATGTGGAACGTGTTTGAAATTGATTTAATAAATTTATTAACCATAGTTTTCGATGTAGATGTTTGGAACAAACTTCCGTCACTCTTTCCAAGCTTCAATAAAATTACAAAATTACAATTTTGTGACATGTTTTCGATCAACAATTTGAAGGGTGGTGAACGAGTTTGTAGAAACTGAGTTATTTGTGGATACTAAGTATCCTTTCCGTTGACGTACAGGTCGGTCTCTTCCAAAACATGGTTGCTGTAAATGGGAGTGTCGCCAAAACCTCGAAAACTTCAATGCGACAGTGACAGTAAACGACTTTCCTTACAGAAATATGATAACGAAATTTAAGTGGTCTCAACTGGACGGCGCGAACTTGGGCTCCACATAGCCTATAATTCCACCGATTTATTGCAGCAACGATTTTCATAGTCCACCTGTAATGAGACACCCTATATAATTTAACATCATTGATCAAGTTAAGCAATCCTATTCAATGCTGAACTTCAAAAACTTTGATTAGTCGCTTTAAAAATCGCATATGTTCTGTGGACTCTATACATAGGGTGCTCAATATTCGCTGTTTACCATACCTCACATAACGTGAAACCCATTCGACTGAAAGTAAATTTTGAATGAATAAATAATGTTTTGATTTAATTTCTTTAATAGTGAGAAAAAGACTTAAACCAGGCTTTAACTGGCCGCTACAAAATATGTTTGATTGTCTTAGAAATGATACAACAAATAAACATCTTGAATTTATTTCAATTTCAGATACTTACGCCACCACCAATTCTTTACAAATGTGAGTCACTATTTTCATATTGTCAACGAGGAGAAGTTTTAATATTAATCCTCTATTTATTAGAAAAAATCATTTTTAGTATTATAAATAGAGATGATAAGAGACAAATTATTCTGTTGGAAATATAAAAAAATAGATCCGGTAGAAGAAACAAGAGAGTGAGTGGGCCTTGAAATAATTCTACGCCTTTCATTGGCCAAAAGCAAAGTCAGTACGGCCCTGTAAAAAACGAATTCATAACTATTCACAATAACCATCGAAATGTCCATGGATTCGTTCATGCGCAAGGTTTTTTACAACACGATCTCGATTTCAATTCACTAATGCTGCGTCTCAATTCAAGCAACAATAGCAACAACACAAATAAATAATAAAAACCGTCAACAATAAAAAACTATTGCTGCCTTCAAAAAGAAACTGCTGCTTTATTGCTGTGTTATTGTTATTGTTGTAATTATTGTTGTGCGATTCTTAAGCTGTTGGTTGCTTGCTTTTGCTGCCGCTGCAACAACTTGCTGCACTATGAATACAAAAACAACAAACAACACCAGCAACAAAAATAACTAGATTATGTTTATACACATACTTAACGCTGGCTGCTGGTGCAACATACCACATTCACATATTAATACACATGTATGAATGTATGTATGTTTGTACGTATATGACAATAGTATTAGTGCAAATATGATCATGTGTGTCAGTGTGTATTTATCTCTCTGAATCCATGTACGGGTTTATGTGTATGAAAGCTAGTGGAGCTCAGGTGCATTGATCTCAAAATGGCTCAAAAGCCATTGAACTACGCTGTGTAGTAAATTGTAAACTACTCAGCAGCCACACTGCAACTGCAACCAACTACTACGTTTACGTTTTCTTTTTTTTTTAATAAATTGTTGTCTTTTGCGATGCAGAATTATTTAAATTTTTTATTTTTTGCACATTTTTCGGTTGCTTATTTTTGTTTGGTGTCGTGTTTTTTTCTCTTTAGACGGTAAAGTAAAAATTAAATGCGATTTTTAATTAAGTTCTGCGATTGAATATTTAAGTCGTTGTTAAATTATAAGATTTTTGTCTAAACTGTTTTAATCTGAAATCTGTCTTGTTCTTGCTTTAGTTATTTAAATAAAATTGCTTTCCACTTGAAACAAGTAGCTGAGTGTTCTGTAAACTTGTCAGCAGGTGTGTGGGAACATGTCGTGCAAATAAAATTAGTTCTTCTTATAAGTTGGTTGGTATTTAATTTTGATACATGCTTGAGTAACAGACTTGTAGTGGAATTGTAAGGCGAATTTTGTCTTACAGATGAATTGTATCTCTTAAAAAGGGGTTGTGAATATTAAGGCGACTGGAAATGATATTAGAAGATTCTGCTGCAACATGCGGAAAGATCTCTTCAACTAGATTTTGTTTAAATATTATCGCAACAGAAAATGCTTGCAACGAAAAATACGCTTGGATAGACAGTCTTTCCACAGTTCGCCAACTTTTGCTTAATGGAAAACCATTACTGAACATCATCCATTATATGTTAGACAACTGTATAAAAACAATACAAGGGTGGGCTTTTCGTCCCGCTTTGGTCATCGAAGACGACAACTGTGAACACGGTTACTTCAGTTACTAGCGCAGTTTCTCATAGTTAGAGTTGGGTTGTTCCTGAATGAATTAGTTCAATTGAACCATTCATTTGATGCAATTAGTTCTAATGTCTACGCTCGCTTTCGGCCCTATTAATGGTATGGTATGGTATGGTATGGTATGGTATGGTATGGTATGGTATGGTATGGTATGGTATGGTATGGTATGGTATGGTATGGTATGGTATGGTATGGTATGGTATGGTATGGTATGGTATGGTATGGTATGGTATGGTATGGTATGGTATGGTATGGTATGGTATGGTATGGTATGGTATGGTATGGTATGGTATGGTATGGTATGGTATGGTATGGTATGGTATGGTATGGTATGGTATGGTATGGTATGGTATGGTATGGTATGGTATGGTATGGTATGGTATGGTATGGTATGGTATGGTATGGTATGGTATGGTATGGTATGGTATGGTATGGTATGGTATGGTATGGTATGGTATGGTATGGTATGGTATGGTATGGTATGGTATGGTATGGTATGGTATGGTATGGTATGGTATGGTATGGTATGGTATGGTATGGTATGGTATGGTATGGTATGGTATGGTATGGTATGGTATGGTATGGTATGGTATGGTATGGTATGGTATGGTATGGTATGGTATGGTATGGTATGGTATGGTATGGTATGGTATGGTATGGTATGGTATGGTATGGTATGGTATGGTATGGTATGGTATGGTATGGTATGGTATGGTATGGTATGGTATGGTATGGTATGGTATGGTATGGTATGGTATGGTATGGTATGGTATGGTATGGTATGGTATGGTATGGTATGGTATGGTATGGTATGGTATGGTATGGTATGGTATGGTATGGTATGGTATGGTATGGTATGGTATGGTATGGTATGGTATGGTATGGTATGGTATGGTATGGTATGGTATGGTATGGTATGGTATGGTATGGTATGGTATGGTATGGTATGGTATGGTATGGTATGGTATGGTATGGTATGGTATGGTATGGTATGGTATGGTATGGTATGGTATGGTATGGTATGGTATGGTATGGTATGGTATGGTATGGTATGGTATGGTATGGTATGGTATGGTATGGTATGGTATGGTATGGTATGGTATGGTATGGTATGGTATGGTATGGTATAGTACCTAAATTAAACCAACTGCAGGGCTTCGGTTCGCAAAAAGCCAATAAATAAAAACCATAAATATTCTCTCACAGGTTTCCAAATAATAATTTCGACCCGTGTCACAGAATCAGCCTTCTCTTATATAATTTTCTCAGCTGAATAATCGAAAATCTCAAGTTTGTTCAAAAGATGTCGCCTACAAAACCACTCTTTCGGACAAACTCTTCATAAATTAGTGAAATAGATTAGGATCTATTACCAATATTAATTTGGCAACTATTATTCAATTCCCTTAACTATGCCCGCATGGTGTAAATGCCAGGCTGTATATACCTGCCACTTCCGTCAACCTCATATTATTATTATTTCTTCATTTCACCTTCAAGCAAATGCAACAATGTGTGCGTCATATCCGCTAAAAATAGTTTTAAAATCCCTTGCGGTCATTTCGTTTAATTTTAGTTTCATATTTATTTATCGCAACTGCAGCCACATAAAAGAGGAAATATTCTAAAATCTATATACGGGAGCTATTCTCATGTAAGTCTGTCGGAGTGCTAAAGTCTTGAAATGATTTTATGGCTTGTAACCGCATCCTTTTCATATTTAGCACATCATCTTAATCGTCTGTTTAGTGTTTATTCCCTCTTTGTACTGTCTGCACTGTCTGTTCTTTTGCGCCCAGCATTCTTTCTTTCCTTAACTGAGTTTTCTTTTAGCCACCGTAATGAGATCTGTAAGTTTCTCTTAATAAACAGGACATTGATCTCAAGTTAAGCTTAAACAAGTTGATTGAACCAAAAGCATTTCAAGAACGTTCACTGAACTCAATTTGTAACAGAAGCAAAACAAAATTAAAAAAAAAAAATATTTGTATTTTACATTTTCAAAATATACAGGCGCGCACATACACATGTGTACATACTTACACGTACACTACGTTAAGCACATGCTATTTATTTTAAATTGTTTGCTGCCACAATTCAAGTGGCTAAGTGGCTAAGCGGCTGTTCTAGCGATTAGAAGCTGTTAAATTACTGTGTCTTAACCGATTAAATTGTAGCACGTAAAAGTTGAGATTTTGCTTGACTTGTGTGTGCATCACATTTGTTTCACCACAAGTCAATTGTGAGTAAACGATCGTGCGTCTAATAATAGTAAACAAGGCCAATGTTCTTCAAAAGGATCATTGATCTACAATAGTTTATTGACCGTGTCTCTGTGCCACTTCAACTAAAGTTTTTCATATTTTCATTCTATTTCGCTTTGTGTCGCTGCCTTCATTTTCCTTGTTCTAATACCCATTGTTCAAGGCGTTGAACCTTTTGTTTTTCGCGAAGGATCCATAATGATGCGCGCACACACACATACACTAACAGAACTATCAATGTCTCTAAGCTGCCGCATCCAGACAATCAGCAATCCGGCCTCTGTACTCAACAGACTTGAGAGTCATTGAACGCGCAAGAAAGTAACGAATGCTGTTCAGTTCAGTTCAGTTCGCTGCTCGCAGTAGGGCTATTGACTTTTAGCCATATTATTTGCACATTGCTATAGATTATAATTTGTACTACTGTCTTTTTTTCTAGAATTCTTCATGTTCATTTAGTTTCATTTATAGCGTATATTTGTATATTCCCATGTATATCAGGCGCGGGTTTAACTTTTCCTCTTTGGAGGGAGGAAATTGTAGATGAAAGTCAATGGCGTTGAGAGAAACAGGACCTGTTTGTAAGTGCACAAATGCGTTGCAACTATAGCGCAGCATGTTCATGCAAATTCAAAAATGATATCAAAACAGCTGTCAGATGGCCAAAACTACAGCACAGCAGTATATTTGGCGCAAATAATTAATAGACAAGACGACTTTTTGTCATCCTTGTTGCGATATTTTAAGGTATTCATTTGCAGAAGGGAGCAATATATATATGTTTTGTTTAAATCGGCTCAGTTTTTTTGGAGCTATAACGGCAATAAATTGCTAGCGCAATCATGACAATAATTCGTGTTGAAATGCAAAGAAATCTGAAATGTGGTTCTTGGCGTAGCTAAGTCTGGCACAGCCTGTTAAAATGTTTTTTCTTAAATTGCCTACCCACAGTAAACAACGTTTTAAATACGAATTGGATGAAGGGAAGACCTGCAAGCATTTAATCTCCAGCAGGCAGGTTCGATTAGGAGAACGATGTTATCTCCGAAAGAAAAAAATATCCGAGATCGCTATTGAGTAATTTTCTATTTTTCCTGCCCTTGTATCCGCTCCTGCCTCTGCATAAATACATCTCCCTCCATACCTACACACATATGTACGTAGGTAAATATTATATAAAGTTCTTCTGTAGTGTGTGTTTGTTCTCGAGTTGGATGATCTGTTTTGTTGTCGGTTAATTCTCATGTTCATCTTAAAAGGCTCCTTGTTTGCCTCAGTATCTTTTTTTATTACGAGCTTGCTGTTTATTACTTAAAGGTTTAATGGCAACAACCGCAACAACAAAACTCACAAGACATGAAAATGTTTAATGCTTCATTCAAATCCACGAAGGGCTTTAAATCATCAATAGTTGTAGCAGTAGTTAACAACACCCAGATGCGATGTAAGTATCAAGGGTTCTTAAAACTTGGTTTCTTTGTTTTTGTTGTTATTCTGCTTGCGCATCGAGCTTAAAATATACATACAAACTATTCAGCCAATTCTTCTTTCTAGCCCTACTAGAAGATCGTGCGTGTTAGCGTGTGTGTCCAAGTGTGTGAGAAGGGATTAAAGTAGTGCGATCGATTTAGGGTGGCCTTTGCATCGTGACAATTAAAATTCCCACTTTTGTTTCTTTTCGCAAAATCATGTTAGCTGTGATTCAGGGAAGTTTAAGTGTTTGTAATTAATTGTTTCCATATTTTCCTTTGCTCTTCAATACTCTTTAATTTTGTCCGCAATTGTTTATAAATGAGTCCTTATTTTCCAGCACCCAACTATTGTATTTATTGGTTTAACAATATTTGTTGCTGGCAACTTAAAGACATTTCGCTGAAAATTGTTTGCGATTCTAGGGAATTTGCAGTCTGACCTTTTTCAACTCCTAAATCGATTGATAAACGACAATTATTTTTTAATTTTAATGCGGCCGTGTAGCAATTGTCAGTATGTCTGCTTCTTATATGCACACTGACTTAAACGACTTTCTTGAAAACTTCTTGACGGGTTTGTTTACCAGTCGGTTGACAACAGTTGCATGTGTATGGTGAAATAATTTGTTTCTCCAACCACGCTGTTAAGGTGACGTGTTGTCTGTCGGTGGACCAGATGGAAGCCTCTTTATTAGTGTAATTTAATTTGTGTTTAAATAAATAAATCAGAAAGTTAGCCCAACAATTCCAAATGCTTGCTGTCATATTGCTCTTTGTTTATTTTGTTTTGTCATAAATAAAAAAAGAAAACTAAAGGATAAACAAAAAAATAGAGTGGTATTCCCGGCACTAAAAAAATAATAAATTAAATTAAGTGTATGTTAAAATTCCCTATAAGTGCCAAAGCACGATTGCTGTGCTATTTCATGTGATTGCTGTCATATTTATGTTGGTGCTGTCGTATTATCACGAGTACAAGCTTAGCAATTGTATAAATAAATTAACATGACAGGAGGGCTGTTTTGTGACAGCAATTGTTTTGGCTAATGCTGGACTCTAGTTATTTTCAACAGCACAGCAAGCGAAAAATTATTTTTAATAAAATGTGTAGAATGTAGAGCATAGTAGATTGTGTATTCTGTGCTATTGCTATTTCGCAGCTAGCTATTTAAAGACTGAATGTGTCTTGTAGCGATATTTGGTTGTAGCCCCTTTTAACATGTTTTTTTTACATCATAAAACAAAAACTTTTTTTATTATAAATTTACATTGGACTAAAGAAGACATGTGTTGCAAACTTAACAGCAAAACATCAAATTTTGCTTCACTTACACATAGTCACAGCCCTTAACTTTCCTTAGTTTTGTTTTATTAGAAATTCGTGCTAGGCGTCCACATATTATTTACCTGAATTATTCGTTGACTTTAATTTAAAGCCAAACTGTCTTAATTTACCACCTTTCACAGATTTGAAAAAAGAAGCACAACTAAAAATGTCCACAACAGTCACTATGGAACTGTCAGAAGTCATTTTGTGATTTCAATCTGTTTCAAAAGCTTGGTATCTTAATAAATATTATTTGATGAAACTGAATCCAAAGTAGTTCCATATCTGGTGAATCATCAATGGAACAACACAAGGCATCATAGCGCGCAAGCCATCCAAACAATACTCGTAGTCAAATTATACTCGCATTATTCACGAAATATTAAAATGTAACGATTGTTGTTGGGAAAATTAAATTTCGATTCTGTACGAATTTATGCTGGACGATATACGAGTAAAGCAAAATTTTTCAAATTTAGATTTCATCTACATTTCATGAATACGAGTAGGAAATAATATTCAAGAAAAAATGCGCATATTTTTATGGCAATTTATTACTCGTATTCAAGAGAAAAATGTAAAACACACAACGACTTATTAACACACTTCACTCGAATCAGGGAGAACCTTTTCGGGATAATTGTATTTATCATGATTAGATTTTGTCGTACGCTGTGTGTCTTCTTGCCACAAGTCTGAGTTAATGGAAGAGAGAGAGAGAGAGAAAGGGAAAATGAGTAGGGTTGTACTCAAAATTTATTTTGTTTTTGAGTTGCAAACAATTTATCAGCCATCAAAAGATAAATACCTGCAAATGATTACTGTGTGTGATTGCTAAAGCAACTTCAGAAGGCAATTACAAATAATTTTTAGCAGCACCGGAGCGGGCACTTGTGTATTTTGCATTTTAGGCATCAAGTAGAAATTCAGTTGTAGTTTTGTTAAATAAATTTATAGAGTATTTTAAGTCATATCCAACAACAAAACTTTTTTTATGCAGAATAATTTATTTATAAAACATTTTGGTTTTTTTTGTTTAAGAACAACTACAGTGAAAGAAACGAACCTGCCAGTGAATTGAAAATATTTTGAATTTTGTAAAAAAAAAATGGTTGATACAATGATCCTTAATATGATCCAGCATTCTGGTTGTTTAGACAACAACAACAACCTTCTGCAATTAGTTTTCATTTTCTACCTGAATTTACTTTGGGTTTTTCTAAGTGTAGTGAAATACCTTTATTAAGTCTTAATTGTATTCCTGGAATTGTAATTGTTGTTGGCCTTGTGGATTAACACAAGAGGTCCGAACTCGTCATAAATTTTTAAGACGCATCAGTCTGTTAGTAAATCGGCAAGTGAAGGTGTCTCGCTACTGAATTCGTCCGCCATAAATAGTTCAAGAGTTTGACAGGAGTTTTAAGTAAAACTGCTGCTGCAAAGTGTTTTTAAGTGGTGTTAATGAAATTCGGTTACGTATTTAAGTAACAAAAAAAAATTACACTTTCAAATTTATTGTCGCATAACGATTCTAGTTTAAAATTATATAAACCAACTTAGATAAGAGCTAGAATTTCTTCAACGCAATGGAGTTGACTCTTTGGGTACGTATAGATTGAGACTTTTCTTAAAACTCGTAATTTTTGCAGTGGAACTTAAAAAAGCACAAATGATCTTTGTTAAAGTTTTGACATCAAAATTGTTGCAGAAGACTTGTTTGCTAGACGTAATGGAAAGAGTTTAATCAGAACTTAAGTCAAAAAGTGTTCAGTCTGTTCAGTTTATCAATCGTATTGTATTCCACCAATTCCATTCGGACGTATTCATAAAAAATTCTTATTTCAGATTTCAAATACGAATTATTTAAATAACATTGCAAGCTTAACAAAGCTTTGTTAAAAACTCGTATTCATTAACACATTTTAACGAACATATATTTTTGAATATATTGGAACACTAGCAACATGTTTATGATTTTCTTCCAAAGAACAGTTATTTATATTAAGGAATCCTACACAAACTACTTATTACGCTGTAACTTGTCTGATTAGGGCGCACAGTTGTGCATCAGCAGGTCAATGCTAAGAAGAAATGCATATTTTGTCACTGACTTACTCATCATCACTATAGCTAGAGGTCTGAGAGAACAAGTAAAAAAAAAACATGAACACCTTTTTTCTACGGGGATTGGTGTAAAAAAATTAATGTGAACTAGTTCTTCCGTGAACTACACTTTTGTAATGTGTATATTAAGACTTACCTTTTATAATCTAATGATAGCAGAGATATTTTTGCGACTGCTTCTGCAGCAGTTGAAACCTTAGCTGTACTTACCTGACTGATAAAAACGGCAAGTAAAATATTCATTTGTATTTCGATGTGTGTTTTCAGCCCATTTTCATCATCTGCATTGGTGTTCTTATCGCTTGCATACTATTGCAATATGTCATTCGTATGCGTCATCAACCTCCGGGCCCTATTGGTTTGCCTATCGTTGGCTATTTGCCATTCCTAAATGTGAAGTCACCCCACAAGACACTACAGGAATTATCCTTTAAATATGGACCAGTCTACTCGCTACAAATGGGCGCCATCAAAACGATAGTGCTGACCGATGCTGCTTTGGTGCGCGATTTCCTAAGACGGGAAGAATTCACCGCAAGAGCACCTCTCTATGTAACACATGGCATTATGGGTGGTTATGGTAGGTGGCTTGATGACTGACTTCAACATGCGTGAAGCAAATAAAACAAAAGATTTAAGCAGGAAACTTGTTAAAATATTTTATTTTTAGGTTTAGTTTGTGCTGAGGGTGCTTTGTGGCAGAATCAAAGACGGCACACCATTGACTGGCTGAGACGGTTGGGTATGTCGAAGAAATTCAGTGAAATGCGTTGTAGCTTGGAACAGAGCATAACTCAAGCGACTGAAGAATGTATACAGGTGTGTATTAAGCCTTCGTGTGTCTGCCTGCCCTTGTTTCCATGTGAGTCATGAGATTTCTGCAAAATCTTATAAAAATAAAATAGTTTTAAATAGTTGAGTATTTTCTTAAAGTTACTGCTTCTTTCTGACTGGCTGACATAAACAAAAAAGAATGTCCTTGCATGCCATGCAAACAACTCCAAAACCTTGTTTTTGATCAAATCCAATTAAATTATTGTTGCTATGCTGGCATGATTATGACTCTATTTGTTAACAGTTGGTTGAGTGGACGACATAAGGCAAAGGACAGGTAGCTAGTGACATGGGCAGGTTGGCTGCTTTGTATGTTTGCCGCACCCGTTCATCCGTTTTTGGTCACTGTACTTTGCCGACTGCTGCATGTTTGAGCATTTTACTTTCCATTTTGTTTTCGCTTTTGTTTTTCATTCCCCAGTTGTTCAGGTGCAAAAAAAAAAATAAAGAAACAAAAATGAAACGTGCATTTTTCTGTGCGTTCGCTTGTTCTTTACTTGTTCAATACCAGAGTTTATTAACTTTTTTCCTTTTTTTAACTGATTTCTTGTGGTTTCTCCTCTACACAGTGGCTTCATGATGATTCTAGCAAATTAATAGATGGCGAAGTGAATCCTCTGCCCGCATTGCAACACACTGTGGGCAACATTATTAACGACCTAGTGTTTGGCATCACATATGCACGCGATGATGTCATTTGGAATTATCTTCAAGAGCTACAGGAAGAGGGATTAAAACTAGTTGGCGTTTCAGGTGTTGTAAATTTTTTGCCACTATTGAGGTGAGTAAATGCAGACTGAAAACTGTTATAAAAGGAATGTTGGAGAAAAGAAAACACTTGGGAGTGCATTGTTAGTCAGCATTCGTAGTCGAAAAGAAAATAATGATTTAATATTTCTTAGAAAAAAACTTATGTGGCCTACATGAGGTGGCTCACTTGGCCAGAGTATCTTGATTAAGAAATTTGTTTTTCTAAACTAAATAATTGCGATTGATCAGGTCAAAGGCTTTACTGTGAAAATTGCCTGTTAGCCTAACTGAGAAAATTTAGATCGTGGAACTATTTGCTGTTGTTCACCAGCACGGAAGCCCCTTTCACATGATTATATCGAGTAAAACGGCTTGGCAAAATTTCAAATGAGAAATAATTATAGTATGAAAACAAAATATAATCAGACAGTCATATAGGTCTGATTATTTTTAGTAAAATTTCTAAAGGGTTGCATTTTTACGGGAGTAAATAAAGTAAATACTAAAACCATCCATTAAACCAATGAACAAGTCGACTATTTTGCCGCCGACAGCGCGCTGTCGCAGACATATTTTTGCAGCTTGCACCGGCACAAACGCGACCGCTGTGCTCTTGTCGATTACTCATTTATTTTGTTCACTCTAGTGTACTTTTTTCGATAAAGAAAATCTATCAAAACTTGAGCCGCCGAAAATTTTCAAGTACACAAACACGTCTTTTTCATTTTATTTCAAGTGTGATAATGTAGACACGACATGTATTGAGAATATTTTCCTTTGGAGTTTCTTGATAGTCAGAACGAATCCAACGAAATGAAAGAGCCTTAAATAAGACCTATTAACTTCGGCAGTTCTGGAATGTGTTCCAAATGTTTCTTATTGTAGCCCGGATGTTTTTTAACATGACCTTATCGTCTTAAGTGGCTTGGATTTTTCTTAATATATTTTTCATATCTTTAGATTTCTACCTTCTTACAAAAGAAATATAAAATTTTTACTTGATGGCAAAAAGAAAACACACGAAATCTACGATGATATTATCCGCAAATGTGAAGAGAAACTATTGAGACGTAAAGAAGAGCAGCAGCAAAATCATAATGAAGAGGAGCCAGAGAATGTCAAGCAAACAACAAATACTTGTATATTGGAATACTTTTTGGAGGAAAGAGAAAAACTTCGTAATTCCAACGATAGAGAGCAGCATGAAATTGCACAAGAATTCTTTGGTCCGGATCAATTAAGACATTTATTAGCTGACCTTGTTGGTGCTGGAGTAGATACAACATTGACTACATTAACATGGTTTTTCCTGTACATGGCCAGGGAACAAAACGCTCAAGAAGAGCTGAGAAAAGTATGGTTATGCTGTTAAATAAATTACACCCTTTTTAATACTTTTCTTCTTGTCTTAGCAATTATTGAAATTACCGACTGCAAATATAATGCTGAGTGATCTGGAACATATGGACTATTTGAAAGCTTGCATAGCTGAAGTTCAACGCATTAGATCTGTGGTGCCCTTGGGCGTACCTCATGGCTGTGTTAAGGAGGTGACAATTAATGGTTTTACTATACCAAAGAACAGCATGATCATAGCTCTACAATGGGCCATACACATGGATGCCCAAGTTTGGCCCCAGCCCGAGCAGTATAAGCCCGAAAGATTTCTTAACGAGCAGGGCGAGTACAAACAACCTCCCTGCTTTATTCCTTTCCAAAGTGGCAAACGCATGTGTTTCGGCGATGAGTTGGCAAAAATGATTTTACTCTTATACACCGGCTTAATATTGCGAAACTTTAAGGTCACTCTAAGCTCTGAAAGCCAAGACATCGATATGCAGGGTGAATGTGGCTTCACCTTGGCACCTCCCAGCTACAAGCTAAAATTTACCAAGCAGGAATAAAAACACCATCTGAGAGTTATTTTGGAAACATTTTTGTATATTTCTTGTCTTAGCAATACGAGTACATTGTCTGTCTTGTGTTTTCCTTTTCTTAAACTTTTACTTTATTTTATTTTGTTTTGCATTCTTACGAACAGCAGGGGAAGATGCAGGCGGAGATGGGAAAAGTACTTAAAATTATTAATTAATTACTATTTAACAAACAAAACAACATCAATTAAATACTATGAATATTTCATTACAACGATGAAAGACTTAATTAAATAATAATTTGTTGAATAAAGAAAGCAAAAACAAATGTTTAACAAATTTCTTTTCTTATAATTTTATGGGGTCTTCTTTGTTGTTGTTGTTGTGCTTTTAAACTTATAACTATTTATTTGTAAATGAAGCGTTAAAATTAAATGTTGGCACTACGAATCTTAAGTTTTTTTTCTTTTTTCTTCATTTATCCAACTTAAATGAAGTTGTGAAAAAAATGAGAACTTGAAATAAATGAATTAATGCTGATTGGTGCGTATGGAAACTATTTACAAGAAAATAAAGAATTAAAGGCGAGTGAGTTGGGAAAGCTTTTAAGAAGCTTTCAAAACGTAGCTAATTTGTCACTCCCGTATTTAATTTTTTTTTTGTGTTTAATAATTTTTAATTTGTTCTCATCTTTTTCATTTTTGTTATAAAAACTAAACCACAGATTTGTTTAAATTAATTGTTAAGTTTATAAATATTTATTTATGTATTTTTTTGTTTGTTTTGTTTTTCACATGCGTCAAATTGTAATTGAACACATGTTGAATATTGAACACAGCTTCTAGGGGTCAAAGAATAGAATTTGTTTGTAGATATTTTGAACTAGTTGAGGATTAATTGAACTATTTCTTGCATTTTCTTGGCTATTGAATCTCTCTTAATAATTCTGATTAAATATCGTTGGATACTTGTGGGCAACATATGTGTAGATCAATTTTGCCAATTAATCTATTGTAATTTGTCACACTCCATTCCATTTTTTCTTAATTAGATTTTTTTTAATTTCTCCGGCATATTTCTGTCTTAATTTTACTCTGTTTTTTTTTCAGTTGCTAGAATAACTTTCGCTCTAGCGTAGACAAAGCGTTGTTGATGTTGATGTTGAAACAAATAAACGTTTGTCAGGAACAAAACCGTGCTCTGCATGTTCTGTTTAATGTTTTGGACTCTCTCTCTCTCTCTCTCTCTCATATGCAACAGCTTTTACTCATTAAGGCCAAGTGTGCAATCAAATTTTTCACTATTGCGGTGAAATATGGAACAGCTTTGTTGTGTTATCTGCTTAAATGAACTTTCTTTTTTTCGACGGATTGTTTTGGGTTTTGTTATGGCCTTAATGTTTGCACTGTTTTTAGCTGACGGCTGATGTGAGGATCTCTAATCTTTGCTAGATTGATTTAGTTGGATCCTACATTACGCATATGATGAGGTTCGGTCGTTGTTGCATTCACTTGCAGAGGCCTGGGTGTTAGGCACACTTTAAAAGCTTCCGGCGATATAGTGGCACCCACATTTCCTTTCAAACTTGGCAACGGTTGGCCCGCGGGCAGTGTTATGTTAAAAGAGTGCATGAATGAGGCAAAGAACAAGAAGAGTTCCATGCGAGCTAAAACATCACCCAAACACATGCGACGTCCCACACCGAAGGGTATAAAGTATTCGGGCTTAAATACTTTTCCTTCTGAATCTAAGAAACGGCGAGGATTGAACTCTTCAGGTTTCTCCCAAAGATTAGGGTCCATGTGTACACTGTTGATGAGGGGAATCACATGAGAGCCGGCCGGAATTTTATAACCATTTAATTTGACATCTCTATAAGGATAAAAGAGACAGAGAGGGAGAGAAAAAATGTTAAAAAATATCTTTCTTAAATTTCAGCTTTTGCTGAATAAAGTATGATTTCCTTCATTGCGCTCTAAATTTTTTATTGCCACGCCCTTTTCCTTTGCTATGATTTGTATATATTGTAATATTGAAAATGCTACCTATTATTGTGCTTTAGTATCTGGCAGCTTTTGAAAATATTACTAAGCTGCTGTACGGTAAATATTTTACTGTCAAATGCCACTTGAGTTCAATAAACTTGACTTGTTTGCTGAAAATGATTGAGCTATAATTTGCGGACGAAATATGTTGTTTTGTCTCGGTATGTAAATAATTGAAAAGCCGGCCGGTACAAACTTTTAAGAAACCTGTCTGAAGAACACAAAGTGCAACGTCTAAGAAATGCGGAGCACAATAGAAAAATTAGCAAATGTTTATTGATAAATTGCAACCGCACAACACGTGAACATTTGTGAATATCCAAATACTTTTTTGTGTTTCTTCTCTTCGCTCTTCTCTGTTATGTTTTTGTTTTTACTGCAGTTGTTACTTTTTAAATGCAATAAAAACAAATGGAAAACAACAATAGTAACAACAACAACAATAACATCAAGTGCATTAAACGCCTGACTTTATAGCTGGATTGCCTTGCTTGGCCTGTTGTATACATTTACTTTGCTGTGTGTTTCGTTAGGGACGGTCTGTAAGTGTGTGTGCGAATATTAAAGCTCTTAATCTTGGAAACCATCTGAAAGCAAAACTGGGACAAATTACGACGCATCTTATAAATGCCTAGAGATCACAACATGTGCGCTTTACGTATCTACGCACTGCACTGCCTTACAGACCAACACAAATTTTGATATACGAGCACACATGAGTGCATTTTCACACACACACACACACACACACACACGATCGTACACTCACACATTAATAATTGAAAATAGTCTTTCTAATCTTTTCATTGACAATACAAAAAACAACTGACATTAGAATTGTGTTGTTGTACAATAAAGTTAATTAACAATGATTTTTTTTCGTTGTTGTTGTTGCTGCTGACGTCGTTGTTATTCTACGATTCTACGATTCTACGATCACGTTGATGATAACGTAACGTTTGTAAGTTTGTTGTACTAAATATTCCCGCAAATCATAACAAAGTGAAGGTAATTTTACACTCATTTTATACGAGTTGAAAAAAAACAAAAGAAAGGAAAGAAAAAAAATTTACCTTGTGGGTGAGTGGGTAGTGGCCAAGGGAACAATGCTGGAACGTCGCATAGATTCCAAAATAGTAGATTCGGTGATTGGCAAGTACTTCAAGTCTTCAATTGAGGGTAGTCGGTGACGGCCTACAACTTGATCTAATTCATCCTGCACACGCTTCATCATCTCCGGATTGCGCAACATAAACACATTTATCCACAACAAAGTGGTTTTAATAGTTTCCATGCCAGCGGAAAATAGATCAATGATCACTTGCACAATTTGTTCCTCTAAAATTACAAAAAGCAAAAACAAAATAAACAATCAAATTAGTAATGAACCTTCTAGACGGTTTACAAATGTTCCCAAGTGTTTCAATATTTAAAACAACAACTTACCATGATTCTTTCCATCGAACAACTCCGCGTCGGTGCCCTCTTGTTTGGCCTTCTCAATTTCAGCCAAATAAAAATCAACTAAATCTCTTATATTCGAGCCGTCAAAGGACTTTTTGTGATCATCAATGACATCCTGATAGAACTTTTGCATTTCTTCACGATTTTTGGCAATTTTGTTTTTGGCCGTCAAGATGCTGGGAAAGTATTGTACAGTCGGTATATAGTCGACTGTGTGGATTTCACCAAACAGACGCATGCCCTCCTCAATCAGGAAATTGAAGCGTCTGAATTTGGGATCATCTATGGAGAAACGCACAGACATCATAATGCTACAAATGACATTGCTAACAGCCACAGAGATGGCAGGCGCCATATCCATGGGCTTGCCGTCAGAAATGTTCAAGTTGTGTATGTATTCATGGACTTCGGTCTGTAACAAGAAAGTTGACCTTTAGAGTTTGTAATTACCTTACACTGAAGACAGTGCAGCGATAACCTACCATTATTCTTTTTTCCATAACGTGTTTGCCATTGCCCATATAAGTCATGCCAAATTGACGTAGTTTTTCATGCAAAAAGCGTCTTTGATCTTTCCACAATGTGCCGGTGCTGTTAATGATACCTGAAAGTAAAAGAAGCCCATAGACGCATGAGGATTTTTGTTTTTTAATAAAGAAAAACTAAGGAAACATTTTTAAAAACATTTCGATGCGGATAATACACGACTAGTAAATGATTTCTTTTCTGGTGAAAAGTGCTGCCATTAAAAATGTTGCCTTTTTTTAAATTTATATTTGAAGTAGGATAATAAAATCCTTTCCCAATGTAAAGCGAGTTGAGGTTAAAGTATTTATCAGAATTTACACATTTTCGTGCAACATTTTTAGAACAGCATTCTGTTGAAAATGTGTATGTGCAACATTTTTACACTTTTGTTAGAAAAGAAAACGACCTAACTTTTGAGTGAATTTATTTTTATTGATTTTTTTTTTATATTTTCCAATTTAAATAATAGTTGAGGTAGTCTTTACGTAAATACTTTCCTTCTTTTAACTCAAAAGAAATGTTTTACTTTCGAAGGCCTCAACAAAACCCACAAACGATTTCCACAATTAATAACAGGAAAAAATGTGAAATAACTTTTTTTTTTAATATTAAAATTAACCTACTTTAAGCAGCAATTAAAAGAAATCAAATAACAAATTTTTAAAAATTCCTTTACTTCTGGTTTTTCGAATGTGGAAAGAAAACTTTATCAGAGTGCAAAAAATAAGAAGTGCAAGAATGCGAAAGAAATTAATTGTTTTTAAAACAACATTTTAATATATATTTTTTTAAATTTTTTTTCTTATTTCGAACAGAGGCAATAACAATAACAACAAAGAAAACGTGATTATTTTTTGTTATTTACTTATTTTTCTTTTCTTTTCTTTTGCTCAAGGAAAAAACCACGACCAACGGCAGCCCTCTGCGTTGCTGTCATTCCTTGCGGTAGATGCAGGGTTAAAGCAAAACTGTGGTTTTGGACATGAAATTGTTAAAATTTTTTAAATGAAATTATTTTTTAAAGCAAATTGGTCTGAAGACAGTGTGTGTGTTGTTAAATAATTAAAGGCTTTTTGCTTGAACAATTATAAAGTTGCTGATGTAAGTGCAAAATTTTTTTTTTAAATAAAAAAAATTGTAAGAAAGGACACAATTTTACAAGATATTTTTATTAAAAAGAGTCAGTAAAAGGAAGCCCTCTTTTTAAGGGCTTAAAAACCGCTTAGCATGCTTGAAAGTGCCTGTGTAGTTGAATCTTTAAAGGAAATTTTTGTTCTAAGGAGCAAAATCAAGCCTTTTTAACACTCAAGCACCTGTATGGAGCTTTTAAAAAACTCAGAAGGTGCAAATTTTAACCAGGTTTAACTTTAGATTTATTTGGAACTGCCGACGGATATGATGCCCTTGATTTAAAAATAAATTTGTATTTTTGTTTTAAACAAGAAGATTCGAATCGAAACTTCAACTTGCAAGAATAAATTGTAACTTTTTCGTGGAAGTAAAATTTTGAAATATTTGTTTTCATCAATTTTTAAATTTAACGTTTTTTTTTTCTTTAACTGCGCAAATTTGATCAGGAATATTTTTCAAAATTTTTACAAATTTTAATTCTACTACAAGAAATTTAAAAATAGAAATAAGAAAATTATAAAATTTCTTTTCAATAAAATAAAAGCAAAAAATTTATTTTTTAGTGAATATTTTATTTTTTCTAATTTAGACTTTAAAAAGAAATAATTCGAAAATACATGTGTAATGTTTTTTTCAGGAAAAATAGTTTTTTTTTTTTCATTAATTAAGGAATTTTTTTTATTCCCTTTGAATATTTTATCTCGTTTTAAAACTTACCAAAGCCATTTAAGGTCTTCATGAAAGGTGTATTTGGCCGTCCGGTAAACTCTTCCCGACGAAAACATTCACGTATCATTTTATAATCACTCATCACTACGGTCAATTGGTTGCCCAGTTTGGTGGAAAACAACGAGCCGTATTTCTTGGCCAACTCCATGAAACATGTGTGTTTTTCGTTGCCCATAAAAAGCAAATAACCGATGACGGGAAAGCCCCAAGGACCTGGTGGCAGTTTGCGCAATTCACGATACAAATTCACCAGCCATTGCAAAAAACTAATGGTCGTCAAAATCGTAATGAAGACCATTAATAAATGTTGCATGTCGTTGGTTCTGAATTGGCGCACCAAGAGTTTTATTAAATACGAATCGGCCATCATTTTAAGGCAGTTAAAATTTTCTTTTGTGTTTTATAAATTTTAATTAAAGATTTTAAAATTTTTCTTTTTTACTTTTTCTCAAATTTTTAATTTTAATCTTTAATAATTTGTGAAAGTTTTCATTATTTTTGGAGCCGTTTTGATAGTTTTTGTAGAAAAAAAATATTTCACAGGACTGACTCCTTTTTTTATTATAGTTTTTTTTTTTGTTTGTTAATATTTTTAAAACTTTGCTTCCTATTTAGGAATATAGATGCTTGTATTTTTTGTTAAGCGTTTGATTTTATATCAATTCTTAATGTTTAACGCAAAATTAAATGTTTGTTAATTATTTTGAGCAGTGTAGAGAGTAGACGACTTCGCACGTTGCGTTTATAGATTTCGACTAACGTCTCATCGTTATGTCCTTGCGACTTTTATAACAACCGATCACACGACCGATGTTGTACGCCGCGATCGTGCGAAGTATTCGATCTTAACACAAGTCATTCTTAGCAAACCTTAAACCTGCGTTGCTCATCATATGAGTTTAGCTTTCAATACTCGACAACCACAAACAGCAGTCAGTCGAAAAAAATCCCCATTCAAAAATTTGTTTGAGTAAATAAGCGCTGCTGACACAAGCACCACATAAAATCTCCGTTAATAGAGTGAGTGAGAGAGTGAGAAAGAGCTAGCGTTTGGTACTTGGTTAAAACCTTCATACCGGTCTTCTGATTCTTTTCTCAATTTTGCTCACACTTCGTGCAAAGCTTGCTTTAAATTGAAATATTTGTTTGCTTGCAACTCGTTTGATGCAACTTGCAACTTATGGTTTGTCAGTTAAATTCTGTTGTAGGGTGATTATAACATTCGTTTCTCTTTTATTATTGTAATTGTAGTTGTTATTTGCCTGCCACAAATTTACTCAAACCTTATTGGCTCTCTGTTTACAATTTTAAAAGTTGTTTGCTCTTCAGCTTAACCCTCTCAGTTTTGGGGGCCTGCTTATCAAATTTATAAATAGTGAAGCCCACCTTTGCGCCTAAATATAGTATTCGTTAGTATTGCTAGTTCGTGAAGGCTTATTTTGATTTATATTATTTTTTTGCCTCGTGCGCAATTATGAAACTACACAAATTATATATTTTTCTACGAGTGAAATGCCGTCAGCTGTCAGCTGTTCGGATTTAAATCTACACGTGGTGGCAGCCGGTAACAGACGTCCCTGGCTTAATAATTCGTAAGGAGGGATGTTAACAATCTCTTTAAAAAAAATTCATAATCCACGGTGGAACATCATACGCTAGGTTTGCGTGGCCAAGAGGTTGCTTGGTATGCGAGCTCTGGATACCAATCGATTCTCAGTTTTAATATACACTTACCCGTGCATATGGAGCTCTAAGTTGGTGGATATCTTTTTCATCAATATTCGGTTGAACGAGGAATCCTAACAACAGGTGGAGAGGTTAATCTCCGAAGAAACTTTGGCTTTAATTTGCCAAGGGATGAATCTGGAAGAGATGGAATCAATCTTTAAAGATATTTCTAAGGCGTTGGACTGTGAGATTCCGTTATTGATGGGCAATGAAGCCTCGCAAGATGTGGAGAGGTTAATCTCTGTGAGTACTCAGGCGTTTATTGGGCAAAGTAGGTATTCTGAAGAGATGGGAAAGAAACGCTAGCAAGGGGCGGACAGGTCAGACTCCAAAGAAGAATAATAAAATATAATTGAAGATAGCGAAATGCCTGGACGATAAATATTTATTTATATTTCAAAAGAAATTCCATAAATAATCCCTGGTTTTATAATTATACATAAAAATGCAGAATGTGCAATTTATTTAAAAACCTATTAATCAAATAAATACCACAGCACCAGTTATGGTGTTAATACAACAAGTTGTATGATAACATCACATATTTACATGAAAATTACCAACCCGGTTTTATAAACACACGGGTTTAAAAAAGTAACAGTTTATTCGAGCTTTAAATAAACCTGGCGGCTAGTAACTCGAACAAATTTATCTTCAAACCTGTGGAAAACCCGATCGAAGTAAGCCACAGGTTATTAAGATCGACCTCCCTTAAATGAGAAACATTCACCATGAAACACAATCTCGAAATGAGAATCATAACCCAACTCATAACGTGTTTCAGATCAACTACTGTCTTTTTTCATATATTTTCTTTGATGTTGCAAGGTAACCGAAAATATTTATTTTCTATAGAAAGTTTTCCCTCATGAATTTTAATTAAATAAAATAAAAAATATATATATATTTGAAATAGTAGGAAAACTCATTTAATTTAAAGAGAAAGAAGCCTTGTACTTTTTGTTATGAAGCAGAAAGTTATCGAGCATAAGATGACAAATTGTGCGTAAGAATTTAACGAATGTCCAAGAGCCTACGATGCACTGAAGTAAGCGCTTAAAAAGCGCTTAAAAGAAATATAAGCAGGTTCGTATGCAATGCTAACTTAATATTGCTCTTCAATGCTACTGATGGGGAAGCAGTAGTTTTTGCTGAGTTTAATAATTGTTGGCATATGCTCTGACATCAGTCCCACCAATGATCGCACTTCCAAAAATACACATCAGCACCGAGCGACAAGCCCTCAAAACTTTCAAAAGAAGTATTGAAAAATATGTTAGAACTTTCGAACACGTATACAGCAACCAACAACCGTGAATTAATATAAAAACTATATTCATCGATACCCATAGCGGAAAGACACTGTAGATAAAATCAAAAAAGTATTTCAAAGGCTTAGAGAACGCAATAACGAAAATGAAGGAAAAGAAAGGAAAACCCTGGTCAACTTTAACTTACACCGGGAAATCGACACACACTGACTTCTGCCAACCCCAACAAAAAAAAACACAATAATTAATAATAGATAAACCCGGTCCCTAACGTTTACCTGCCATCCACAAACACTAGCTTCTACCAATCCTTACAAAAACAACCGACCTACGAGCTTTATTTGCTACCAGATACCTATGTGATACACGAGGTTCACAAGCTACCAGCCGACATGATAGATAGATACCTGACAAACAATAAAACTTCTTAGAACGAAAAAATGACCCTGAAGCTGGCACACAGCCGAAACCGGGTTGTCTTCAAACCTGACTTGACTAGGGATGATGGAAATTCGTCCCAAAAATCTACATCAAATCAAAAATCAAATCATTTATTGATTATGTTTTAGTTTTAGCTCTATGCCGTTCTGTATTGTTGTCGAAGAATATCCAGCATATTTCGGCTATAAGAGAGTGAATACTGTTGTTTTGCTATGTTATTCACATGTCTGATGAAATTGGTAACCATATTCATCGCATTCTGATGCTCAAAGTAATTCATGTGAGAATTAAAGAAATAAATTTTCTTTGGCATATGAAGATCCAGAAGCATTTAGCAATGGCGCCGCCGAATATTTGCACAGACGAAGAACGATTCTTGACCAGTACAATCTAATTGACTGCTTTAATGCTTTTTCATGCGGCCAGATCAATTTGGTAAAACTCAGCGTTTTGCATTAACTGTTTTTAAGAGCAGGGCAATAAAAATAAGTTACAGGTCAGCTAGTACCGGCCGAATAATCGGATTCGGTATTTAGAATAATTCTTGCCGGTGACCGAATTCAATATATTCCACATAATGCCCCCAATATAAAAGCTGCGCTTTGCAGACCGAGACTTTTTGCTCACACCATATTTACGACAGTTTCACTTAGATGGATGTCTTCCGGATTATTCCGAAAGTTTAGTACAAAACTCTTAAATTCGTGCCGAAACACAAGCAGTTTCGTTTTGTTCTCAAATATTTTTAAAGAGAAAAACACAGTGCGAGAAAAGCTAAACTTATTCTTCCATTTATTGATTAACGTTTAATATTTCTTATGCAACAAACCACACAAATTCTATTTATTTCAAATCGCTTGTAAAGTTCAGCTTTTTATTGAAATTATTTTTTAATTATTAAGAGATACTTTTGAATTAAGTAGCTCAAATTAAAAGTGTATTGGCCTGAACTTGCATATTTTTTATAGGCAACGGACGACCATTGAACCTTTATAGACGTGACAATTTGCAAATACCCAAATTATCGTGATATTTCTGGAAATATTAGAACATCAGTGGTCAGCTCTACTCTTGATAAAGCAATCTTATAATTTGTATAAACACGTTTTGTTCAAAAATACGATTTGAAGTGAGCACGTTCTTAAGTTATTTCATCATAAATTTTGTAAACTTGGAAAATGATAATAAGCAAAGTCTCAAACCAAATATACTGCTGCAACATAGTCACAGAAATACTCCAAGTGATCTTTAGGGCAAGTCAAGTTTACCAAGCAAAAAACAGTGTAGTGACAACAAAACCGCCCAAACCAACTTCATTCTATTTATTAGAAACGTGAGAGCTAAACTTATCTCCCAATGAACAAGGTTTTTCGCATTTCGCTGAAGGATGTAACGTCCATTTAAAACCACATCTCGATCAGATGTCGCATTTACATTTATACTAAGAAAAAGTCACTAGCGCTTTGTATGCAGGTTATTGATTCCGTCAATCCATTGCCCACAACAAATTCGTAGAATAAGAACTTTAATTTCGAGGAAGTAGGGATGCCGGCATTACTGCCACCTGGCAAACCTGATCCCGTATATGACTATTTTGCTTTTAGCTTAGCAAACCCTCCAAAACTGCGTTAAATCCCTGCAAATGATTTTTGGTCAAAAGTGGGGTCCTCCCCCAAGAGCCCTGCGACCCACAACATCGTCTAACCCATCGTCGCTGGCATACTTAATGCCATCATGGTGCCACTTCTTTCAATTTTTCTTTTTTGCAATAATTTTTTGAGTCACATTTTATCTGTTTCATTTTTAAAACCAAAACAAATTTTTTATTTCAAAGGACAAAGTTAAAAAAGCTTTCAAGCTTATAGAAATTTATTCGAACACATGTTTGTGCAAGCAGTAGTTTAATGGATTTGTCTAGACGTTGGAGACAAAAATAATAACGATTTATGTTTAAAAGAATTAAATAATTAAAATTTTTTTAAGAAAGAACAAAATGCATAAAAGAGTTCCGATACAATTCTAAAACCATCAAATTTAATTACGATATTAATTGAATTAATTACAACTATAATTGAGTTTTGTTGTAACTTTATTTGTTATTAAATCGTGTGAGAACGCAATTAGACGCAAAGTCATCATAATGCTTTATACATATGATTATAATTTAATGATTGAATAGTGATGGTCTGGCTCATTTTAAATTGTGTAGCCGAAATACGTGAAGGTAGAATTTCGTTATTCAACTAAGAGTCCTACTCGCGTTATGTAAACTGAGGAATGAAATTAAAAACTTCTTCTGTAGGTTTAAAATTCACTCTCGCAAATACATAGACAGACTAATGTCACATTCCAACTCTTTTGCCCGAGATCTGTTGCAGTTCAAAGAACACCAGGGGCTAAAAGGAATGGGCACCCACCTTGAGCCTAGCTAGACGGCTTTCATCAACTCAATTAATTGTTCAACTCAATTAATTTTTAATTAATAAATAGTTTTTAGGATTAATATTACAATAGAAATTGTCAATGAAAAGTGGAAAGAATGTAAACAAGAACTTGTTCAGTGCAACTAAGTAATGTTTAAAATTTTTTCAAATATCCATTATATGTTTGCCACAACTACGTGATATGGTTGTCGTGACCATGCCACAAGTAGAGAAACTTGCAACGGGGTTTTATTATTTATTATTATTATTAATGTACGGGGGATATCGAAGCAGACCACTTACTTTCTGGGTCCCTTTTCGACCCCCATTTCGCTCCTCAAATTGATTTCAGGGAACCGATCCGTAATCGCAACAAACTTACTTTCAATTGAGTCTCGTGCTAGCCCTAGCCTTTACTCTTGACTAAAGTGATTTCAGACTGTCGACTGGTAACTGTCGACACTCTTCCTCATCACGGAGTCTTTTGTAATTTCTAGCATTTGTCTAAGGCTTATTTCCCCCATGGCATTCACATCTAACAAGTGTCTGCCCGTGTTCTTAAGCCTTATGCTAGCCGGTGCTGGACATTCACACACAATGTGCGTTTCCGTCTCAGCATCTTCCAGGCATAGTCTGCAAGTATCATCTTCTACGACTTTCATCTTAGCCAGATGAAGTTGAAGTTTCCATGTCCTGTTCCACTAAAGCAGTGATCCAGCTTAAAGTAGCCCTATTATATCCGAGCACCTTGCTGGCCTTCCTGCCGAGGTGCAACGGGGTTTAGTCGCCATATGTTACTGTTTGTTAACACTTTAGCCTACTGTTTGCGTCTCTTTTAGTGTCGCTAGGTTTGTCTCTCTTATACAAGATCGTATGAAGTTTATGTAAACACATGCACACACCTTGTCTAAATGCTTCTTGCTGATTTTTCTTCTGCTTTCGACAAATAGTTTAACGAAGAAATAATGAATGCAATTGTTTTTTTTTCTTTAAAAACTAACGCTCTTTAGGAAGGCAAGTTTCGGAAAACCTGCTGAGTTAAAAGGTGAAAGTAATAATATTTATTATTTCGGAATTTTCAAAATTCATATACGAGGACCCTGAAATCATGAAAAAATATTCCCAATTTCAATTATCTTATCGCGTGTACTGTTTCGGAATCGCTGGCAGAACTTTTAATTCTATTGACTCTAGAATCTCCAAATTATATTCATGTGCACGAGCATTCTATAATTCAAGTATTTATAATCAAAAATTGCAAATTTATTCCGATTAATGATTTTCTAATGTTTCAAGTGAAACAAAGAATTAATAAAACGAAACAATAACAAGTCGTACAAGTTCTAATATTTTGCTTCAAATACATAAGTTTGTTTTGTTTCTTGTTGTCGTTGTATTTTTTGCACTTTTTTTCTTTTCTTTTCTTAATTCAAGTGCAATTTCATTAATTAATGATTAAATTATTTATAGTAGCGACCTTGAAGAAGTGAAATGTTGTCGTCGTTGTCGCCGTTGTCGTCGTCGTCAGGCAAAAAATAAAAAAACAAAATATATTTAATTTTTTTCGTGTGTGCAACTTTGTTATATTTTGCATAATAATCATAGCAATAATAACAATATTTTATCTACTAAGAAATTTTGAAATCAAGAAAAGTGAGAAGGAAAAAAAAGTTGATCTGATTAGACAGGCAGACGTTTCAATTGACAATGAGAACGAGCAAGTGTTTAAACAATAATGATCATTTCGTCTTCAATTAAACAAATCGTTTGAATAAATAAAAATATTTGAACAATTTTGTTAAAAGATTATCGCTAATCGAATGCACTTCTAAAAGTTTATTGACATTAGGAAACGTTATGGCCGAACAGCTCATATTTATTTAGTCGAAATTCTACAAGAAATTATTCTATTGTTTTTTTTTATAAATCAAACATTAATTTTTGAATAAAATTATTTAAATAATTGAGTAGAATATTTATTTAAAGCTGGAGTCGTTGGACCTTTTTAATATCTTTAAACCCTATGACTTTTTTTAATAATAGAATACTCTTAGGTCCTTTGAACGCTTGGGGATGCGTTTGGGTTGGCTTTCGATGACATCTACTAAAAGCCAAGAATGAAAAATCAAAAATGGTATGAAACTGTTTCAATATTTGCGGCTTGAGGTTCTACGAAGTATTCAGCGCGTGCACAAGGGCAACTAGATGGCAATTGGTTTTCTTCCTCATTATGCCATTATTCATTGTCTGTCCTTTTATTTTCTTTAATAGCTGTGATTAGGCTTCGCTAATGCTTAGTTTATAAATAACTTTTCGTTATTTCTGTTGATAAAAATAAAAGTCAGAAAATAACTCCACTTTTGTAAACAACACTCAGTAAAATAATTATATGTACACAATTGCTTTTCTCTGTACCTAATGTTCTCCTAACGGCGTAGAGTTCCAAAACCTATGCACGTATTGAAATTTAGGAAAAGTATAAGTTTTGGGTAGAGGAAGGTGAATATAAGGGGCGACAGAATTCAATTTGGACAGACTAGATGGTCTCGATAAATATTGGAGGAATGTAAGATGGCCACGAGAAGCATGCCATAAACGTGTTCCTGGTGGGATATCACTCATAATATGGGAGGCATTCTTCACAAATAAAAAGACAAAAATATGCTTTGTGCCAGGCAAAATAAATTCAGAGATCTTTGCTGGTGGCGATGAATGGGTTTTCCAGCAGGCGAAAGCACCGATCCACATGGGGAGGAAGAAAAGGCGTTATTTAACTCTCGACAAGAGTGGGCTGCTTTAAGACCAGTCCTTAATCCCTTCGAGGATTTCTGCCAAAATATACGCATCTTCCCAGCAAGCAGCTTTAAACAGTTGTGGCGGAAGGCCACAGAATTAATTATAAAGCCGCTCATATAAACAGTTTCATTAATGTGCGCATTGTTTTTACAAATAAGTTTTGCTTAAACATGTGCAATATACATTATACATACGAGGGTAATTCAATAAGTAAAGGGACAAATGACTATAGCTCAAAAACGGTTTATTTCAATCTTTCAAAATTAAGGATATTTTTCAACATCATCACGCCCCACAGTTATGCACTTGTCCCATCTTCCTAATTCCCTTGGCGAAGAATTCTTTAGATTTACGCCGAAGCCACTTTTGCACCGCTTTCTTAACTGCATCATTGTTAGCAAATCTTTTTCCACGGAGGGCGTCTTTGAGAGGTAAGACCTCCCAATCTAATTCTTAAAGCTTATCTCGGCAATCTTCTAGTGGACTTGCCATGGTGAATTGAAAAAGTTGCGGTTATGTTGAGATAAAATGACAAAACAGCTGATCAGAGCATATCCCAAGGTTGCCAACTAACACCCCTGAAAAGATTGTACACATTTATTGAATAGTTTTAAAATTATATAATTTGTCTCATTACTTATTGAATGACCCTCGTACACATACGTTACATAAATGTAAAATATTTTTGAAATTTACAACATTTTTTTAGTATTATGCCAAACTCATTTGATATTTTATTGACCACAATAAGAAAAGCAACTGGTGACTTGGAAGCAAGTCCCAACTTAGTCTAGAGAAGAAAAATTATACAATTGGAATCCATATGGCATTTAGCTGTGGGAAACATGGCAAGATAATCGGGCCCGTCGTCGAAAATTTCGAAATGGCTGATCAAAGTGAGCCACATGAATCAACAACGTTCGTTTAAATTGAGTTTTCCTGTTTTCCTTTCCTACATTCACTCGATTCTATTAGAAATCTAGTCTGGTGTAAACTACTAATAGATTTAACAATCCGAGTGCGTTCTGTCGTCTCTAAGGTAATAAAAAAAATCCACTTGATTCGACCGAAATCCTTGATAGAAATTTGAGTTTAAAAGCTCTCACGATCTCAGAGATCGTGGGTTATTCACAAACGCACTAACGAAGTCACAGCATATTTTTATTTAAATATGAATATAGTGTATTGGTATTTATTGTACAGCGGCTGCCAATAGGGGAGGGCCGATGTTAAAGAAATTCCTTTCCGAGACGTACAACTTTAATTTACTCTGCCGTATAGCTCCGATTGTGATTTAGCCTGGGTTCTGTTGATTTTGAAGGCAACAGGCAAGGCCACAACGGAGTTAGCTGTGAGCAACGAGTTGTCTACATCCATATCGTTCAGTTTAAGCAAAATTTGTATTATTAGTAATGCCGCCGGTCCAATATCCGCACCAAATTTTGCTCCCCTTATTGGAAATCCTTTTAGAACAGAAAATCACATTCTTATTCCACTTTCCCTCTCCGTGCGTGTAAAATGTATCTAAAGCAGGCCCCTTTGATCTAAACGCTGATTCATATTCTGCCTAAGTTGTTTTGCACGTTTCGAGTTGTAAAAGCCCTCGCTAATGGATTATTTTGTAGTTTTCGTATCTGACGTCAATGGCCAATAATGGCTTCTGTTATGATCTTTTATCGAAAAAATATCATTAAGTTTTTAGTACGGTGGGCATGCGTCAATGAACTCTTCTGTTTTTTAGTTTTATTATAAATTAATTATGAAGTCGCTGTTTACGAAATATTATTGTTTTCGGTCATTTAACCTTGAAATTGTTTATAGCCATTTATGTTGTAATATTTTGTGTGGATGGGAAACAACAAGAGATTTAAAAATGAAATAAACAAATAACTCATGACATAAACACACAAAAATTATGTTGGTATTTGAAAAATGTTAATTAGAATCGGCAAAATCATATTAAGTTATTTCATCGTTAACGCCGAAGCTAATAAATCGTACGTGGCAGCGTTAGAAAAGTGACTACAAAAGCAAACGATGATCAGGTGGGCGGGACGTGGAATTTTGGCAAATACGTGCTGTACTTTTTGTTTTTGTGAAACACCTGTAGGGAAATGTAAAATATCTTGGAAAATTTTTATATATCCGAACTCGGTTCAGAGTGGCGTCCGTATCGTTAGGTGTTGTTTACTCATTTAGATATTATATCGGCAATCGGTAGACAATTATGGACGGTGTTTGATACCGCGTGACTCCAATACCTGGCCTTGATTTGTACCCATTGACATTCACTATTATAATTTACCTTTTCGAATGACTATCTGATATCAGTGTAGTATCGCTTTGCAGTACAGTTGTGAACGAGCAATAAATTAAGAAATAGAAGCAGAGAGTAGTAGAATTCGTGTTCATGTTGAATTGTAATTTTGTCCTCTTTCGTGCACCAATATTTCATTCCACTTCAAATTTACCACCAACAAAGGGATTTTTCTAGAACCTGTACTTTGTCATTCTTTTGCATCCCAGTTTTTATGACATAAAAATTCCAACAAAAAAGAAGGATTTCCCAAAACAAACGAAAGCAGCAAAACTACAATTGACAACCGTCATTTAGAAAACACACACACACACACCCATACATATTGCTGCACGCTTAAAGCAAAAACACACATACATACATACATATTCACAGGCTATTTTATTCCAAAATCCTTGAAAACGGTCATTGCCATTTTTTTTAGGATCAAAATTAAAAGCAACCAAGTGTCTTTCAATTCTTTTAATGCTACCTAAAATCCCTAAAACCTAAGTCCGATAACAAATACATGCAGCGATTAGAAACAATTAGATGATGTGAAGGAAATACAAGAAGACTGAAATGAAATGTGGCAAAAAGGTCAAAGGCCTTTGAAAGATGCCTGTGTAGCGCCACGCGCACTAACACAAATGAAGGAAAACAGAAACAAGATCTTTGTTAGAAGGATCTTGTTTTCTTAAGCAATAAAATCAAATGTTAACCTTGAAATGGTCATTGACTTTGAATTCAAAGGAGAAACTTCTAAAAAAACAGGACATGTTAGAATTCACAAACACAAAATAACAACACGTGTGCGCTATGGCATTGAACCTTCAAAATTTCGTTGCCCTCAGTTTTATGTCTTCTTCTTCTTCGTCTTCTTCTTCTTCTTCTTTGTTGGCTTGATAATAGAATACGCAGGAAAGAGCCTTGCATTCTAAGAAATCTGTACCCTTTCTTCAACATAATTTATGGAGTTTCTTAAGGATCTCAGAACAACTGCAAAAAAAAATTCAACTAATTCTTAAAGTTTATTAGAGCAGCTTTTTCAAAGAAATTTCAATTTTTTTCCAACTCGTTTCTTTGTTAACAAATATTCTCCTTAAGGATATTAGAACTTAATAACAATAGTTGCCACCAAAAGTTGTGCGTTCTGAAAGAATACAAAAGAATAAATAATTTCATTATGCCACTTCAATAATTTCATCACAAGACCTTGAGCAAAGCAAAAAGCCCAAAAGCATTTAGCAGAGCATTTGCTGCTATAAGACATTCATTCAAGTATTCGATCCGAACTGTTCTTGCAGTAACTGCTGCTCCTAACAAATACAATATTTCGCCTTCTAGAACAGTTGCTGCTGTTGAGACGAATATTTTCAAAATAAAAAAAAACAACATGAAAAGAAAAGTTTGGTTTTAAGAAACTTATGACAACTCGTTCGAACAACAGCATACGAATACTAAGGGAATGTGACACTTGGGAGTTGACACCTACTAATGCAATAGATTGCGTTGGCGCTGGGAAGAAAGATTATGCGAAATAGGATAGTGAACTTCCGCAGGATGTTTATTCGACATACGAACAGTATGGCTAAAGAACGAGTTTTCACTGTAGTGTGTTTTGCGAACGAACAAGGAGCATGATATGCGTACAGGACTTCGGGTATCAGGAACTAGTTCCCAATGACACACAACCAACAATGCTCCAATGTTCCAGATAGTTAATAGAGCTGGATACTTTAATGTGACCGATTGAATGTTTAATACTGGATTTTTATGCTAACAACGATTAAACCTTCTAATATCCTTAAACTTATATCACTGAATTCTCAGAACTGTTTCTAATTGTATACAAGAACTTCCATTCCATTTAGCATCATCAGATAATAATTTAGAAATAAAAGCATTAATTGGTTAGGTGTGAATTAAGTGCAACATTAGTTCGAACAGAAACTCGTACGTTGATATAAATGACGTCTAATAAAATGGTTACCGGTTATTTTGGTTTTCTGGTATTAGTTCTCGCCACTTTACTGCCAATGGCTTGAATACGCGCTGAAATGATTTTGCACAAGCCTATAGTAGACAGAAAGGAAATTTCAATGCAACTTATACTCGTCTGAAGGCTCTTCATAGCCTTCAACCGGCTACACTGTACAATTTTTAATCTCTGAAGCTTTTGCTGGTAGATCACATAATGATAGTGTAGCGAGCAGACAAATGGTTACCCAATCATCTACCTGGATTTCTCATCAATATATTATTTTTTTCACAGCTTTCTTCAATATCTTTATCCTACTACTGCCCCTTTTCCTTTGCTTGCGTTGTTTCCTTCGCTGGACAAGAGTAGCGACCAAAAATACCGCTGCATAATCGATGCCTGTAGTCATCATGTACCAGAAGAATCAGTTGAGCCAGAAGACGTTTAATAAATGAATCACACATGGTCAAAATATTTTTGTACCTTCTTAGAGGATGTTTTAGAAATTCTTTTTGCCCATGTACGTAATACACACTCATACATACGTATGTACGTATAGTGTGTTTGTTTAGCGCTAGTAGGAGTGATGGAAAATTAAAATGGTAGTGACCACCAACCAAAAGAAACCTTTTTTCAACATTTTGGTGCTTTTTTGCAGATTTTTTGGTTGAAAAATTAATTCAAAAACTCTTTCTGTGGTAAATCAATAATTAAATTTCTTATGTAAGAAGCGTTCATTAAGTCTGTACGGATATACGAGATATGCGTTTAATCGAAATCTAAAGAAACCTGAGGTGTCATTCTTGATTTATTTGAAAATTCCGGCAGGTTGATTTGATGTAGATTTTTGGTACAGATTTCCGTGATTCCTTGTGAAGCTTGGAGGCCATAGCCAGTTTCGGCTATGTGCCATCTTCAGTGCCATTTTTTGTTCGAAAAATACGAAACATGGTATTGAAGAAGGCACATAGCCGAAACTAGTTTGTGTCCAAACCAAATAGTTTTTTTTTTAACATATAAAAGACTTGGACATTAAACACATAGACAACAGCAGGCTACCGACCATGATATGAAGACAAATTATTTGACGCCAGCACATCGACCTTGCTACACGGCCACCGTGTACAAAAGTAGTAGAATTTTTCCATCACTGGCTTGTAGTTATTTTTCATAAAGTTTTTACAAACATACTCGAACTAAACCATAGCAATACGCAAAGAACCCCAGCAGTGTCCAGGCTTGTTTTTTTGAACACTTACATAAGACGGACAATGCAGTTACTTCTGTTTAAATACGCTTGTGCAACACCACAAGTCTAGCGACACATGCTCTAATTTGAAGTTGAGTCGCCGCTGAAGAAAAAGGGACTTATGAATATTCTTGATTTGATATTCCGGCAGGGTGTTTTGATATAGATTTTTGGAACGAGTTTCCGTAATGCTTTGTCAAGTTTGGTTTGGCGATAAATCGGTTTCGGCTATGTGCCATCTTCAGGGTCATTTTTCGTTCTTATAAATACGTATCGTATCGCATATAAGACCGACCTGACCGACTTTAGATAGAATTATTTTTATTCCAAAACTTAAATCCGACCACAAAAAATAATTCACTCAACATATCGTTTCACAAAATCTGCATTTAATTAAACTTATCTGCAGTTTTTTTCGAGTTCTATAGAACTTGTTTGGAACAATTTTTTATTTTTTTTTTTTTTTGCATTATTAACTCTTAATAATTCTTTGGTTCGCGCTATGCATATTTTGCGGATTATCGTTAAGAGATCAAAATAAAACCTGTCTAGAAGAAATCTTAATTAATAAATAATAATTTGGTAAAGTGCAAAAACTCAGTAAAAGCATTTCTAATTCCAATATGGCTGGCGGTTGTGTCATTGTTTTTTTTTTTTTTGTATAAAATAAATCTCAATGTAATTATACTCGTACGTTGTTTAATGAAGCTGACAATTTGTCAAATTTTAAGTTTGGCCTCGAATAAAAAGAGAAAACAACTTCTAACCCCAGCACCCCAGTTCTATTATGCGCTCACGTTTGAGTGGTGTGAACGATCTCGATTGCGATTTTAACCGAGTTGCAAGTCCCCAATTGACAATACTGTGATTTCGTAGAAGTCTGATCTTAGGATAACTAAAGTAAATTAAATAAATCTTATTTATATTATAAGCGCACGTTACTTGATGATTCGGCTGTGGCGAATCTTACATACTCTTTAAACTTGGACTTTTCTGGAAGTGATCTGTAAGATGATCAGTGGAACATATTATCCGTATCTTATTCGGAGTTTTCTAAAAGTTATTCCGAACAACGAACAGACGGATATCATGAAAAAGAGATTCCTTTATTGAAGGATATAGGGGAAAGCAAATAAATTTGTTCCTTGTCGGAGGAATATTGCATCACCAGGAATATAAACAATTCTCTTTTTAACCACATCTGAGAAATTTAGGAAATGGTTTTGGTGATTTTTAATAAATATTTCTCCACGAGGTAAGGATCAGGCCAATAATAATAAGTTGATGAAATTAGTCAAATCAATATCTCTCCCTATACTGATCTGAAATATATGACCAAATATTTAGTGATAAAAAGGGTTATTTTTTTAAAACCTGCAGCTTATAGCAGTTAAATTTTTGGATATTAGTTGATAATGTTTTGAAACGAGTACGAGTACATTAATTTAAATCATCTTACGGACACTTAGGTTAGGTTGAGAAGAGAAGCCAATTCTTTCCCGAATATGCACTTAATCCAGTGGTTCAGATTGTTGTCTGCACTGCATTATGAAACCAAGAGAAAAGGGCATTGCATTTTATAGGAGACACCGAGTGTCTCGAGCGTAGTTCCTTAGAATTCTTCATTCAATACCTCTTAGGTGAGTTATGTCTGATAAGCTGTAAGCCGTGACTGGGTTGTTGTTTGTGCGAAAGGTGGGTAGTGGCCCGGATAATGTTTCATTACTGTGAAATGCTAACTGGACAAGCGTGTAAGCTGGGGTGCCCTGTTACAATTCTTGATTTGATATTCCGACACTTTGATTTAGCGTAGATTTTTGGAATGAATTTCCCTTGTCAAGATTCTTTCGGAGAAAACCCGGTTTTGGCTATGTGCCGTCTGCAGTGTCATTTTTCGCTTTTAAGACAAGGGATGACGGAAATTTGTTCCAAAAATATACCCTTAAAGAATCTTTGTGCACTTGCTAATTTTGAAATTGCTTAGCTTTAGCAGGCTCTTCGTTTTGCCACGCCACACGATTCTAGTCATTTTTCCCACCATTTCGATGTTCCGAAATTCAAATTGCATTTCATTATATAATTTTAGTTCCTGTAATCCTCTGACTTTGAGAACTTTCTCGTTCATAAGCAAATACTCCCTTGTGGCCCGACACTCACTTTATATGCAGCCTCCAATTTATCGGGAAGTCATGAATCGCTCTTTTACAGTCCAGTGACGCCCTTTATCTGACTCTTTCGGACTGAATTGCCTTGATGGTAATTTTTTGACTTTAAGTTAATACGTTGACTTCCGTTGGGCTTGTGGTCTCACTAAGCCATGCTACATTATCCGTAACAGTCCTTACTTTCGCCTAATGGATTGTGCTATGGCCTGGAAATTGAAAGTACATTTCGGTCTCTGGTTTCCCAGTTAACTTAACTTTCAGAGAGATATGCCAGGGGGACGATACAACAGATGCAATCCGAGATCTTTTATTCGATTAAACGTAACTTTTTCCGATCTAGCGCTTATTCGGTTTTTTGTAGGGGATCTTCTGGTTACCAGATGTTCAAATAAAATTTGGCAAACACGCACAAACAAGTTCTTATCAATTTTGGTTCTTTGTGTGTGTTTTTTGTCTTTTTACATTCACAAAAATTCTAAGATTAAATTCGTGATCCAAGTGGAGACTTGGATTAAATTTACTGCATATTGCATTCAGCCTTGACGACTTTAGAATAAAATCAACAAAAAAGAAAATAACAATTAAAAGTCGTTTCTTTCACGTTTTATTCGAATTTTTTATGCGATTTGTCTTTATGTACTCAAAGTCGCGTGTTTCTCATTAATTCGATTGAAGTGTTTTCAGAACGAAAACAGCATCCAAGTATAAAATATTATTAATTTATGCTTGGAATTCTAAATCCTATTGCATGCTATTATTTTCACATGCCATCGCTATTTTGCTATCAACTTTTATGTTAAAAAGTGAATTTTAATATAAATTCCTCAAAAAATGCTGACAAATGTTTTCATAGTCAAACTTAACTACAACATTTTGATTTTTTCCGCTATTGGAGTTCGATTTATGAATTTTCATTTAAGTTAAATTTAAACAAGTTGGAAACCTGCGGCGGCAATAAGGTTACATATTTTTGTTGAAATTACTGCCACCTCCTTCATCACGTTTGGATCAAGAAGTAAGGAAAGCTTTTAAATAACGTATATTTTGTCAAAACTTTTTCCAGGCTATATTTTTTTTAATGTAGCGCAGATAACGAAGCAGACCGCTTACTTTATAGATCCCTTTTTGACCCCCTTTTTTCCTCGAATTGATTTCAGACAACCGATTTGTAATTTACGATTACCTTACTCTCAGTCAAGTGTCGTGCGACCATTAGTCTTTACTGTCGACTATAGTGATTTCAGACTGTCGACTGGTGATTGTCGACTTTTTTTTCCTCATCACGGAGTCGCTTATTATTGCTGGCATTTGTTTAGGGCTTAGTCACCATGGCATTAACACTTCATAAGTGTCTGCTCGTGGTCTCAAGCCTTATTCTAACCAGTGCTCAGGAGTATCTTTCGAAGCTGTCCCGTCCAGGATTTCTTGTCCAATTCTTCAAAATTCCTCCATTGGCCAATAAACACCGAAGTTCCTACAAAGATTAAGCTCTCCACCTCGTGCGGGGCTTCATTAACTACCCTTGTCTGAATCTCACGTTCTAACGCCTTAGAAGTATCTTCAAAAATTGACCGACCACCCCTCACGAGACATTGTTGGCCATCTTTTCCGTATTCCTCCTTTGTACAATACAGAGATTAAGCTCACACTGCTTCAATTTTTTCACAGGAGCCCTCTGCAGTATTAAATGCGTTGGATGTTTCACCTTTAGTGGTGTTTATTTCAATTATTGTATATCCTCGATCGCTGATGAGCACCCACATACTCGTAGAACTGAGAGAAGTCTTTAAAAAGATTCAACAATTTCTACATTTATCAGCGCCAGAGACAACTACTAAACTCTCTCTATTAAACTAAAAAATGCAAAAATATATTTAGTAAAAAATTTCTTTAAAATATGCAGGTCGATCCAGCCTTTAGAATGTCGTGTTGCTGAAAAGTCCTTGAGAAAAGAATATGCAGAAATGGCAGCTTGCTCCTGCCACTGCACAAAATCTTCATTTCGTTTTAAGAAACCTGTTTTATTTTATTAAATTTTTTTTAAATTTCACCGAGTAAATTAGGAATTATGTGCAACCGTTTGTAACTATTTTGTTTTTAATTTTTTTACAATTTGCACTCTAAGGTTTCTGTTACTGCTACAAACTAAATTAAATAATTAAAACAAAAATTCATAGTAAAAAGTTTATTGAACTTAAAATAAAATATTCTTTAATAAAAATTAAAACAGGTATTTTCTCAACAATTTCATTTAAATACTGCAGTAGTTAAAAAAAAAAAAATTAATAATAAAATTAAAGTTGTTAGTAAGTTTTTATTAAGTCATGACTGTTGAAACTTGTACGAGTATCAGCGCAGCAAGTGCATAAAGTTTGTTGTTGTTTATTATTTTTGTGCATTTTGTTTTTGGGATTACCAAACAGCTGGACAAATATTAATTCACACAAACTATAAGAAATGGGGTGAATCCAGCCAGAAGTCATATAATTAATATTCAAATACGAAAATAACATTATCAGTGCATAAATTCAACCAAATTGTGGTCATTGCAACTAAAAAATCTCTTTGGCAACATTTTTGACTTTATGGTTCGTGGCTGTTTTCGAAATCAGCTTGAGATGAGAATTGATTGTCGAATGTCTACTGCATCCAGAAAAAGTTACGTTAGATGATGGCATCGATGGGACATCGGTCTGCAACGATGATGGTCAGTAGAACTACCATTAATTTATTACACAATTAAAGGTAATTTCAATTGAAAGCATTCCTCTACAACATTTTAAGTAAAAGTTAGTTTCAATTACATGGAATGGAATTTAGAATCTGATATAAAATTGTAATTGAAACAAATTCAAAATTCACTTCCACTTAGATGGAAGAATAATGCTTTCATTACGTAATTATTATAAAAATAATAAAGTAATTATTACCTTTTTATTAATTAATTACAAAAAAATAAATAACAGATAATAAAAAGTTTTAAAAATAACATCAAAGAGTGAAGCGGGTGTTTAAACTGGTTTTCCAGTTTAAACTACTTCAACAGACGTTTTAAAAATGCAAATATAAAATTGCTGTTACTGTTGCTATGAAGATTTTATTCAAAGTACAGCAGCAATAGCTATAGCAACAGTTCAAATATGTCTGCAAACACTACATTGTTCTATTTTTGAACAACATTCAAAAAAAGTATATAATCTCAAAACTTATTTCTGAACAGAAACAGCAAAAGCAAGAATTATGGCAGTACTTTTGCTGGTTTTGTGCTGTTGACAAAAGAAAAAATCACAGCAATACCGAATATTTAATTGTTACCTTTCTTGCTCTGGCCTTTTTAATGTTTTAAGACGCCTGCATGTGCATTTGGTCTTTCCACAGTAAGGATAAACAAACATTATAATAGAATTTCCAGTTTTTAAAAATTAAAAAAACAAAATTATATGGAGCGAAAAATTAGCTCAAATCTTGTCAATGTGATTGCTGTCACATTTGCGCTGGTTTTCATTGCTGTTGTATTTTCAAACGTACAATTGCAAAGTGCAACATCTGTTTTGTGACAGCAAATATTTATGATTTGTGCTATTGCTGGACTGTATTTATTTTAAACCGCACAGTAAGTGCAAAATGATTATTAATAGAACTTAAAGAACTTATAGCATAGTAGAGCATTTATTCTGTGCTATTGCTGTTTCACAGCTAGAATTTTAAACACTGCTATAGGTCATAGATCTTACAAATATCGAAGCTCAATATAAGTTGGACATTTACGACCTGATGTATTTTCGATAACTAGCCGTGATAAGTAATGGAATCTCTCTGAAGCTCATGAAGTTAATTGGCACACGTTACACGATCGAAAACCCAACTTATCATTTAATTTCTCCTGCCAAACGATCAGCTCCAGCTGAAGATTCAAATTCTTGTGGCGATACAGAAAAGATTTTATTCATACTGTGTAGCAGAAGCCCGATCTTGCTCATTTCAATTTGGACAAGCACGGCTTGGCTTGGTTATTAATGTATTAATCAGTAGATATTAATAAGAAAATCCTGAAATAGCTTTTTTCCTTCAAATCAGTTTTTTGTGCAATGAAAGAATAAAGAAGTTCGTATGCGAATGCCATGGTGGACCTAAGACTTAGAGAAATTCTAGCAATTACAACAGACTCCGTGATGAGGAAGTCGACAGTCTGAAATCCCTAGAGTCAAGAGTAAAGGCTTGTGTGAGCACGCAACTTAACGAAAGTAAGGTACTTCTAAATTACAAGTCGGTTGCCTGAAATCAATTCGTAGAAAGAAGGGGGTCGAAAAGAGACATATAAAGTAAGCGGTCTGCTCGATAGCCCCCATCCTCAAATAAATGACACTACAAAGTGACACCCGATGAAATAATTCCCAACAAAAACCTAATAAAATCAAAAATATCGAATGCACTTTATTGGCATAAATAAATGTAGCCATTTTTTTCTAAAGTAAAAGACGTAACTTTTGTTACGTAACAACCTACGGATTAAACGTTTTGAAAGAAAGTATATCTTTGCCATATTAAAATGGCAAAGATCAGTTTAATGGTGCAGGAAGTAAACTAATACTTGTACTATAACCCCGCCTTTGCAAAGGCAAATGCAATTTTTTCATTATGATAAAGATTTTTTTTTTTACAAAATTCAATTGTTTGCATTTTTTTTCGTCACTCTGTTTCGTATTTATTGTCTCTTTATTTGCACAACAATTCATTCACACTTTATTTTTGTCCAGTGTTATATAATATCGGATTTTTATATTATTAATTTGCTTTTTTTTAAGTTCATTGCATCAATATTGTTGTTGTTATTTTTGTTGTTACTGTGGGCCTTTTGTTGTATTTTAGTTGTAATTTGTCGAAACATTTTTTTCACACGAAAAAGGTGTGTATGAAATTTTAGCCCCTTTTTTTTTGTTGCTTTTGCTTGTTTTGCATTGTGTTGTTGTTGCGGTTGTTGTTGTTCTTGTTGTTGTTGTTGATCCCCTTTTATGAATATAAAAGTATTAATCGCATATTATGCTACATTTGCACATTTGTTGAATTTTTTTTTGTTGGTCCTTCTTTTGCCTAAATTTTTTTTGTAATTATTTGTTTGTTTGATTTTGAGCGGAAAGTGTTAATAAACTTTAATTTAAAATTATTGTTTATGTGAAAAATTAATGTTTGTATGTTTGTGATACGCGCAGAACCAACTAAAACAAACCCCATCCCCCCTTGTTTTGAACACGCAGCCAGAGAGTGCAGAAACTTTTATTTTAGTATTCAATATCACTGCTCATGGCTTTTTTTTCTGTTTTGCCGGTCTTGAAAGAGTAAAGTGAAACCTTAATTTCGAAATTTTGTTTTCGTTTAAAGTCTACTTAACGGTCATACTGAAGGACATAATGGTTGTGCAAAAAAAAATTTTTGTTAACAGCTAAATTGGGTTGTGAAATTTTGTCAAAGACTTTACTCGACAAGAGTCGGACATTTCGATATGTCGTTTCACAGTTATGCAATTGCGAGTGTTTCTCGTAAAAAATAGGTTACACAACAGCTTGACAGCCTCTCAAGTTGCTCGGTTTGCTGTTGTAATTTCAATTTAAATATAAATTTCATTAAAACACTTTTTTCAAAAATCTCAAAAAATTTTTTAAAAATTTTACACTCAAATATTTTGCAATAAAAGCTATTTTTACAAAATTTTAAATTAATTATTAAATCAAGATATTAATAATGATGAAATGGTGTTAATAGACTTTGGCGTTATTCAAAAGATATGTAAATTCCTGCTGCTTTTATTTAAACATGATTTCCGGCATATCACCACTACCTCAGCTTGTTCGGAGGAAGTTCAATCGGGAAGTCTAAATTTTGTATCACTTTTTGCATCAATGAAGGTCGTATGCTAGTGCTAACGCAGCAAATGGTGTCATCCAATACATCAATTGGTCGCGGCTTTTCGGTTTAGACCAGATACTTCACATAGCCCCAGTTTACGGATCCCTTTATGCGAAAGGGTTTTTAAAGGTTTCCCGATGAGCTGACCTAAGCAGCCAGCGAAATGCGCATAGAGATTTGCCTATCCACCCTTAACAAATAAATTGCCGTATTTTATAATAAAATTAGTTGGGATAAAATTAGCTATAAATAATTTTAAAAAACTTTTCTTAAATTAGAACATCTCATCTCATCCATCTCCCCCATTCAAATCGAAAGGCTATAGAGTGTTAATGCCTTTCGACCACTTTTTCGATTTTTTTTTTCAATTTCTAGTGTTCAAGAATTTTCGGCATCTTTGTTAACATCATTCTCTTTCTAACGTAAAACTTATTCTTGGCATATGAAAGTAAAAGCCAAAAAGAAAGACTTTTAAAATAAACTGCGCATTAGAGATCCATAACTTTTTTTTTCAATTTTCTGTTTCCTTCTGAAACAACTTTCGAATTATAGAAGACCATTGGCGTGGCGGGCGCGGCTTTTTTTATGCAAGATTTTATGTTTAAAATAAAATGTGAATGACTTCTAATTTATGGTTAAGCAAAGAGAAAAACAACTCAGAAAAAACAAAAATTAATTCTATAAAAACAAATTAACAACACAGCGGAGATGTTCCAGGAATTTTGGTTTTCATAACAAAACCGTTTAATTCGCAAAAGGGATTTTTATTTTGTCCGGCAAACAGGTAATATAAAAAAAATGGTTCCAGTTAATTGGGGCTGCATTATCGGCAGTCACGAATCATTTAGGCAGCCGTGACAGGTTGTTTATTGCTTTTCATGCTTTAAAGAATCATCGAAGTAAATATATTTAACGAATTTAAAGAAATTTGTTCCAGAACACAATTAACTTATCGGCCGGCTTGTTCCCATTTCTGGATTCGCTCTTCTTCGCTCGCCTCAACTCAAAGCTAAAGCGAAAGTATGTTAAAGTCGAAAGTGATAATTCAGTTTATTGTCTGTTTGGCACCATTTGTTGTGGTTAACATAACCTTGACATCTTCTCAACGACGCTGTTAATGCTGATGTGCCCGTTTACGAGTATTCGCTGAATACCGACAGAATTATTTGCAATCATTTTTTTGTTTGTTTTTTTTTCTTCTGCTTTCTTAATTCTCAACGTATTGATACTCGTCTGATAATTCTTAATTGTTTGCAATGTTATTTTGATTTGTGCGTAGTGGGGTTTTTTATACATATCCACCGAGCATGTTCCTCAATGGTCCGGTTTTTTTTGAGGTGCACCTTAGTTTCAGGCAACGTTGCTAATCTCTTTTAAATCATTTTGGGAGTTTGGAATGTGTAAGAGAAATTTATCTGATTCAAGGCAATTGTTCTAGTCGAATTCGTCCTGCGACTTGTGAAAACTGCTCTAACACAAAAAAAGTAACGTTCCGCGACCGGTGAAAACAGCACATATCACTTATTAAGTAAAACTTTGTTCATTAAATTGTTTATGTATTTTACTTTTAATAGGTATTTTATCTACTTAACAATGCCACAAATTAAAACGTAGACGAAACTCTTTGCATAAATTCAGCCACCTGTCAGACAGAGTCTAATAGGTTCAAATTTCCCACCCTATGACGACGCCATGTCAAAGTGGGAGGTCGCTTTTATGCAAATCGTTAGAACTTGAAAAGGTCTCTATCCTTTAACAACCATTCACGTGAAAAGTTATGCATCAGTCCCTTCCGTCTAGGGTACATTATTGGCGTTTGCTTCTTGGATTGGTTTTTGAGGTTTTGTAAAATGCATTTTTTTTAGTTTTTGATTTTGTTTTGCAATTTCCCCTTTGCAACTACTGGTGACATTTCGATAATTAATGAATTCCCGATTTTTGGATAGCGCTTTTTATAATTTTCGAGTTTGATTTTCGGCCTTTGGTGAAATGTTTATTCTTAATTAAATTTGAATTTTTTGTGAATTTTAGATTTTTTGAGAACCGAAATTTCGAACTTCTACGATTTTTAATAAAATATAGACTATTTGTAACACTTTGACTTTTTCGATTAATTTTTGTGCGATTTAAATTTGTTAGAAAATTTAATTCTCTTAGTAGTTTTTAGTTTTTGATTATTTTGTTATAATTATTAGACAACTTGGAAAATTTGATGAAAATTTTGAGGTTTTTTGGCGAAACTCAATCTTTCCAAGTTTGGCGAATTCGGCTGTTTCCTTTTTTTTTTGTGAACTGTGAAATTTTTTGACCAGATTCCTTGCTGCAATTATTCAATTTGTTTTTTGGGAAGTTACGAACTTAGGTGAACTTGTTGCTTTTGTAATATTGCCAATTTATCAGAATTATTCGGTGAAATTTCGGTTTTAAGGGAGTTCGGATTTTTTGGAAATTTTGTTTTTTCAGTAGATTCGGTCCACACTTTAAGATGCGTAAGTAGATAACTTCCATGGATGGACATTCATATTAGCCAGTTTGAAAAAGATTAAAAATATGGGCTTGCGGATAACCGTTTCCAGAGAAAAGCGCTATTAATGGTCGGAATTTGATTTGCGCCTAAAAATTCAATTTCAAAATTGATCAGCACTTTTGGGAAGTTGGTTTTGACTTCAGACAAACGAATATCGCGAAATGAACCCCCGCGCCCATGAGAGGATTCACAATATAAATCATTTATGCGATCGGAATTTTATATTGTAGAAGTCACTCACGAAGGAACAAACTTCTACATGTCCTTTACAACTGCGGTGTAGGGTGTATTAAAAGTGGCTGCAGTAATTGATTAAGGCAAAAAATTATTTTTGAAACTATTACGTAAAACGTTCTTATTTTAAAACAATAAAAAAATATATTTTTAATTTAACTTTAGAACATAAAAAAAGTGTTTAAGGTCATTTTCACTTATTAAACAGTTTCGCTTTAAATATACTTGAAATCGGTAAAAATGGACATACGCGGTTATTCATGAAAACTATGTAATAGTATATCTTTCAACGACAGCAATCAACAATTACCAAGGTCCATATAATCGAAAATCTTTGGATGCGACAAATAAATTTTAGGCCTGAACAAGTTGCACGTGTGTTTGTGAGAATTACATTTGCAACAGCTGTAGGATGTCCAATAGTCGAGCTGATTCTCCTTTGACAATTTATGTCTTTTACGCATTTATGTAATAAATTGAAATTTCGTGTTAATTATTTTACAAATGCAAAGCTATTCGCCTTGATTATTGATTTGATATTCTCTATTGTTGCCGATAGATTTGTTGACTTTAACGTAAGTTAGAGTTATTTGTTTTTATTGCGAATAGAAAAACGATTAAAACGATTAGGCTTGAAATACGTTCACAGACTTGTGGTTGGATTGTTTACAATCGGTCAATAACTTCTTTCAGTTTTATTTTTGTTTTTACCAAAAATAGTAAAATTCACAGCGTGTCGGCTTCTTTTTAAGAATTATAAATTTGTAGCAATAACCTATGAGCTGAAGCCGCTTCTTTGGCTTATTTGTTATTATTTATGAGCGTGTGCCAATAGTTAAAAAATCAACGATCAGCAGGTTGATTTAAGATGATTTTTGAATCACACAAACATCATTTAATTCTGAAGAATAACCCATTGTTAACCTGCTCGTATGTCGGTGTGGCAACTAACAGGGGAGTCGAAAAACTATGGGTGAATTTATAGCAGCACCCTTTTGACAATATTAATTGAAAGAGCTGTAAAATGCATCTTAGTTTGCATTATAATATGGACGCAAAAGAGATTTGCATAAGCCTCTAGCAAATTTACTACCCAACTTGCAGGATTTATTAAAATATCGGCTGTCGTTTAAGCGTCTTTCACACTATTAGATGAAGTAAAACGCCTTGTCGAAAATTCAAGTAAACTGCGAAATTATTATAGTGCGAAAGCCTGTTAAAATATAGGGAATGAAAATTTGACAGTCATATAGTCCTCAGTATTGCTAGAAACATGCCTCAACACTGAGACATTTCATTTTATTAGGGTTTCATTTTTACACACGCAAACAAAGGAAACGAAAAAAGCGGCTGTTGAAAAAATAAACAAATCGACTGGTTGGCCGCCGATAGCGCGTAGCAGCAAAAAACAAACACTATCGGTTATCAAGGTGTTTTGTTCAGTCTAGTGCTGAAAATTTGTGCACTATTTTGTTGCACCACTTAATTTTGTTCCATTTTTCCAAAAAAAAGGTCAAAAGCTTTAGCCGCCATTCTCAACAGCCATTGTTCTGCCATGAGGATATTTTAGTTAAAATTTTTTAAACAGACAGAATGATTATCTCTTGCAAAAATCCAACGAAAAGGGGCTCTACATGCAAATTCCTTGATTAGAAGAATTTTGCGACGTATGGCAGAGTTTTCCAAAGGGACTTGTAAATTTGAAACACTAATTCTGAGATTGGTTTAGTTGTGAATTTGAAGAAGAAATACAAAATAGCTGCATCAGCCTAAAAACTTGTCGTAACAAGCCCTGCTAACAAAATCAAAACTTTAGTTTCAAAACCTCTCAACGACATAATTAGGGAGATTCCTTGAAAAGTATATAGAAGGCGTTCACTTGGAGCCATATTAACGATCTTAAATCAAATGATAAAATTCTCTCACTGTCTTTATTAAAAGCAACAACGCAATTAATAACCACTATTTCGTAATAAATAAAATAAGTGACTGGCGTGGTCCATGTGCAATTTATTGTATCGCAGCTTCCTAATGGGTTAACCATCCATACTTCGGTTATATACTGATACATTTTTGTGAGAAAAACAATATACGAGTATGTGTGTAAATATTTTGCATGAATTAATAATGTTAACGAACGTTTTAATGAGCAGTTAATACAATTTTCCTGCTAACGTACCAGTGGCTGGCTCAACGTAAAAGAATAAAAAAATACGCCAACACATAACGAAGAACCTTTTAACGAAGTTTCATTCTGTAAACAGTAAAAGTAAAGTGTGTACACGACATAACTTGCAACCAAGTTAGGTGGCGTTTTCTCATATGCCGCTCAACTGAGAATCAAGTTGTTAAATATAATTTCGAACCAGCCATGGATGGACTAACATATGAGCACCTCCAATCAACTTAGCAAGTGTTTTGAACCGACTGAACCGGGCTTAATGCTGATTTAACCTCTTTGGATCATAATTCTTACCTGATAATTTCTTTATATTTTTTATATTTTGAAAGCGTTTTTTTGGAAGATGGCCCTTGTTTCCTAATTTTGTTGTTGTTGGGCGATAAAAGCACTGACTATTATGAAGTTGTACTGAATTTTTTATATCTTGACTCTTTATTGCAATTGAAGTTAATTTAACAGTTTCGACTATTCGAAAATGTTCCATATTTTGTGATCTCGTCCTTTTGTCCAACTTTAGTCGCTTTTGAGATCATTTTTTGGCAGTTGTGATTTTTGGAATATTTCTATCACGTTCTTCAGATTTCTCCCGCGTTAAATGATTTAATGGTACTTTTCAGCAATTTATTATCCCTGGTGATTTCTAACGAGTCGGTCTCATACTAAAGCGGGTATTTTAACAATTTTTAGTATTCCAGGGGTTTCTTCCAATTTCGATTCAATTTCAGTGACTTTTCTTTCCTGTACACACTCTGCTGCAAACACTCTTCTCAAAAGGAATAATGAATTTACTGAAAAATAAAAATTTTAATATATTTTGGAATAAATTCCAGAATGCCGATGAATTAAATAACACAAAAGCGGCCTCCTTTACTGTTGTCGTTTTTCCTTTTCCCCTACCATTAGGCTGCCACAATCTCAGCGACCACATCAATGAAGTGTTGTGGTTTTACCCACGTGTTGTTTTGATTGTCTAGAATTCTATTCTAAAATTATTCAAATTTTTGCAAATCATTAATTTTTATTAGCTGGCATAACTTTGTTTTTGGTTCGTTTGCGTGCGGTTGGTATTTTTGTATTTTTCTGTTCCTAGACATCACTAACGTCAACAAACTTTATTAATAAAGTCAAGTAGGGAGACACACAACAGTCGTGCCTGTTATACATTCTCTTCGAAATGGTTCTAATTTCAAACTGAATGAAGCGATTGACATATTGTTATACAGTAGAATCCCGTTAATTCGTAGTCGCAAGGGACCAGGCATTTCTGACGAATTACAGAGGTTTTCGAAATAATGAGATTTCGATTTAACGACGCTAAAATAAAATAAAAACATGTGAGTTAACGGGGATTTTAAATATATTTATTAGATTTTAGCTTTTTTTGACATACTCTCTTTTGACACACACCTCTGCTGAAGCAACGAAGAAACTAATCATGAAAAAGAAAAGCTAATGGTATAATAGCTACCTGGCACGATTGTGTAACTTTTTTACGATTTGTTGAGATTTTCAAATTGACGAGGTATGAATTATAGGGGTTCTACTGTAATATGTTTCCCTCTAAGAACGACACAATTAGGAAATTACAAATCCGGTGAAAAATTTAAATGTCCATTCGTTTTTCACATCTTTAAATTTGGTTGCATTGTGACTTCACGCAACCACAATTAAAAAAATCTCACAGGCTCATAAACTTAGATGTGGATGGAAAATTGGACTATTTTTGAGAGAATTGAATATCGTCACAGACGCGGTCGTCTTAATTATTCTCAACAAGAGCAGGAAAAAATCATTAAGCATTGTTCGGTATCGTTCTCCTTCGACCATGACTTGCACTCCAAACAGCAACTTTATCAGAATTTATTGTTTGCTGAGGAGTTTCCTGAGCATGTAAACCGATCCGAGATCTTTTTTTTTCTACGCATACGTTTAGTCTTAAAGCCTGATTTAATTTAACACAACAATAAACGATAAGAAAGTCAGGGTGTTAATCCCAACCTAAAAGCCTTCATATTATTGTCGTTGTGTATAAAACGTTCAAAGTGAAAGTCCGTTCAGAGGTATGAAAGGTCCACCTGATATCTGTAGAAGGCATAAGTTCAAAGAACAGATAAAGTGCATCAAGGAGAACAAATTTGAATACCTCTCCTATACGATAGTTCAGTAGAAAACAGCTGGAAAAAAAGGGTGCGAAGTCCTGGGTCATTTCTATTGTAATTCAAAATTTGAGAAGCTTGTCTTATACCTGGAGAAGCGGCCAACAGTTCCTTACTTCATATGAGAGATATAACCGTTGACAAGTAAACTCCACAAAATTCCGCTGAACCAACAACTAGCAAAGATCCGTCTATTAATTCTGTCAGTCTATTCATAATGAAATGGCAAACGAAACTAAGCATAAAACAGCTAATAAATAGCTGTCAAAGTCACATGTCAAGAAGTTCTGCCATGTTTAAGTTGACACGATGCCTGTCAATATAAACGATCGAGACCAGGGGACGCGTCTTACGTAACATTTCCATACGTTTTAGGGTTTTTGTGCAAATTCCTTCAGACCATTTTCATAGAGGGCCTTATCCACTCTCTCTTCAGCACAATATCCTAAACTTGCTGTCATAATTAAAACAATTATCTTATCAGTACCTACCGGTTGGACGTTCCTATAAAAATATTGATTTAGGCATTTACCTTCTCAATACGGATTAGAGCCTGTGAAAAGCTATAAGGTGCTTGAAATGTCCTACTGCCTACGAATCTACACTAAGACTTGAAAATCGCATCTGGGCCAAAAACTCTGTTGAAAAGGTAAATGCACTCACTGACCACTTAGAGAGGGTAGTCACACCTTATGACATAAATAGTTCCACCATTGCAATTACAAGTGATACTGTAAATGATCCAATGAAATTTCGACTATCTTCCTTGAAATCGACAATTAAAATTATTGAATGAGAAAATCAAGGATAAAAAATTTACCTAATTCAGCTGTGAGAATTTTACTAGTCATCTTTAATGCCATGTTGCACGTTAGTTTATTCCCATGCTGTTTGAAGATGTCTGAAATTGTTACAATCCTTTAACCAAGAAAGGAATCTAGCTAGATTACGTTATAGAGGCCCTACTTTCAGTTTCGTCAAAGTTATTTGAAAAATTATTCGTCTCGAATTTAACTCTTTATCTTAATGAACAAAACATTATCCCGGACCATCAATTTGGTTTTCGTGTGTGGCATAGTACTATTGAGCAAGTCCACAGAATCCTTGCCACTATTCGATCAGAATTAGAAAAATAGGCAATACTGTTCAGCTTTACTTACTGACATTTGCCATACATTCGATAAAGTATGGCATGATTGGCTACTCACGAAAATAACTCACATTCTTTCTGCAAACTCCCACAAACTTCTTCAGAGCTATTTGACAGACAGAACGTTTAAGGTGGGATAAAAGGATCAGTTTTCTAAAAATGGTAAGATCTCTTCAGGAGTTCCTCAAGATAGTATACTAGGGCCGCTATTATGTATAATCTATACAGCGGATATGCCAACAAGCCCACGTCAATGTTTGCAGACGACACTGTATTTATAAGTGTTAAGAATGATCCGAAGGTTACATCTGAACAACTTCAGTATATTCATGCTATAGGACTGGCTAAAAAAGTGGAGTACAAAGGTAAATCCATCGAAATGTGTTCACGTACCGTTTTCACTCAGAAAGCAAAATTATCCACCAATAACAAATACTTGCTTGGATGTTCAACTTGATCTACGTCTAACTTCGTCCCGCCATATTGGGGCAAAAATAAGTGCCATAAGTCGTAGAACAAATCAACTACACTGGTTAATAAGTCCTAACTGAACATTGGTTTGGGAATACAAAGTCCTTTTATACAAATCCGTTATAAGGCCAATATGGTCATATGGCATTCAGCTGTGAGGTGCTGCTTGTGCATCAAACATCCACAAGTTACAAAGAACTCAGTGTAGGATTTTAGGTCTTATCGTGTGCTGCCCCTGTTATATAAGAAATGAAAACATCCATAGAGATCTAAAAGACTCCATTGGCCAGGAAGAAGCAAAAACATACATGTCCAAATACGTAAACAAACTACTCGTACACCCCAACGTCCTTGAACGCCATTTATTGCAATTTGACGGGCGCCAGAGACTAAAACGAACTGTCACATTGAGCCTGGTGAGGTGGCTCTCTCTAGCCAATAGCAGATAGATTTGAACATAATTGAAAATTTATTTTAATAGAAAGTTGCAATGAATTTAAAATTAAAGTTAAACAAAAAAATCCCTACTCGAAACGTATTGTACTTAAGTGTCATTTGTATTTTGTTGACAGTAAATTTTATTTTTTCTTTAATTTTAAAATAATAATTATTTTTTAATTTCCTATTAAAAATTACTTTATTTCCTTTTTTATAAAATTTTTTTATTTTTATTCAAATCACTAAAATACAGATATAATGGTCTCACACATTTTTTACGATTTACAATAATTTGCCAGCATAAATCTACGCTACCCCTTCTACATAAACAGCATCAACAGTCGCCATTCTAAGAAGACATAATTCCAGTCAAATTCAAAATTGACAAAAAAGTTATTTTTTGTGCGCAACCGTCGAATTCTGTAAATTGCCTTGTCGACAAAGAAACACTTGTAATCTTCTGCTATTCTTCTGCTATTCTACTGCTAAACTTGTAAAAAACGTACTACGTAATTTAAGAAAAAAAAAACCAAAACTTTTGTTATTTTAATTGTTTTGTTGTTCTGTTTTCCATAAATTAAAGCAGAGTATTATTTATGCCCCACCTTAAACATAGTTTGAGCTGGCTGAAGGCGAAATACGTTTTACAAAGATCGAGTTCTATGTCGTATGAGGAAGTGAATGAAGTTAAGAATTTCGTTAAATATTTCAAATCATTAAGTTTGATATACGAGAGTATCTATCTTAAACTGGCGAAAATATCTTAGCGCAGTGTGGGGCTTTTGTAGGCCGGCTAAAGCAATAAAGTTTAACATTTTCAAGGTTACTCTTATTTTTACGTCCATTGACCCATTTGGTTCATTGGTTCTTTTACTAATTTGTTGTCAAGAATTAGCTAAGAATTGCCTAATGCTTTTTGTAATTCTTTGAATATTGTTGTGGTTTTTGTGTGTGTGTTGTTTCTATTGTCTTCGAAATAAATTAGAGGCGATTAACCTGCCTTCTTGGGAATCATCAAATCGTCGTAAAATAATTCTAGTCTGTTGTGTGCGGCATTACATGTTAAGCATTTTTATTCATAAAATTATTTATTTCTTATTTACGTATTTACAAATTTATTATAATTAACATTACAACAAATAGCAGATTTCAAGAACTACTACGGCTATCGGCTGAATCTTATTTTAAATAAATTAAAATTTTACTACGCATTTAATGAAATTCTGTTTTGATGTTTTGTTTACTCTAAGATTTGATTTCAAGTATTTTTATTTTTTAATTATATTTCGCGTTTACTACGGCACACATACTTCCGTTGTTGTTTTTCTCAGTGCATTCAATTAAAGATTTAAGAATTTTCTATCAAAAATTAATTTCAAGTAAAATTAATTAAAAGTCAACAATTCAAATTCACTTAACTTAAAAGAATTGTACTTAAGACCACACGACCAACATTTCAATAGATATTTAAAGCAAGCGGAAGGCAGCCTTTGCCTAATAAGTAAAACTCGCCTTCATTTACTTGCATCAAAATCGCAGAAAGGGAGTAGATAAGTATTGCAAATGGTAGACAGTCAACGAATTATTAGCAACTCTAATGCAGATCCAAGTTAGTAAACAACTCGAACTTAATTGACTTTGCCATTCAAAAATAAACTGGCGGTCATCTTTGGTTTTTAACCGCAAGAGTTTGGTGTCTCGCTCACACATTAGGTTAATGCTTAAACGCCATTTAAGCACACTAGGGGTACTCACTCTTGGTTTTAAACAACCCTTGTAAACCTTGCAAATGTAGCAAGTCTAGCAAATATGCTACATTTTATAAAACTATAACAACAAAATATATGAAACTATAATTTGCTACACTTGAGCAAATATGCTATGGCAAAAATCATTGCAGATTGTTAATTTGCAATGCTAAAACAGCTGTTTATATCATTTTATTTTTAAAATTAAAGCAACACACCTGTGCTTACACAGTTTCACGCCGGTAGAACCGTCTCAACATCTGTCTGTGAAGACTTAAAATTGAAGTTAAAACTGTTAAAATTTTGTTTGCTAAAATAGTAAGAATTAAAATATCAAACAAAACTCCATTGATTGATAAAAGTTTTTAGGGAGTTTATGCACATACCAAATACTTTCTTTCCGTAAACATTTTGGAGGCGGCGTTAGCATTTATATACTGGCTGCGGCTTAGCTTATTTCCTGCGGCAAAGTTACTTTATGCAACTCTGGAATAAATTTGCTAAACGCTTAAAAAAGACACTCACGCTTTGTGGCAGAAAATCATACAAAGTGTGCGAAAATTGCAGATATGCAACGAAGAGTGATTTTCGCTACTATTAGTTAGATCAAGTGAAAGCACTTGTGAGAACGTTCAAAAATACGAATGGAAATTTAACAGTCGTATGATTATTATTTTTTTATTTTTCTTTTCATTTTATCAGGGTTGCATTTTTACAGAAGCAAACGAAGAAAATACTAAAGCAGCTGCAAATAAACAAGTCGACTTGTTCGCCGTCGATAGCGTGCTGCTGCAGTACAACGGCCGGCCGCTGTGCTTATCGGTTATCAATGTATTTTGTTGACTCTAGTGTCGAAAATTTGTGTGCTCTTTTACCAATTCTTTTTGCTACCTTTAAACAAACAAGACTATTAAAAACTTTAGAGGCCGAAAATTCTCAAGAATCTCCGCCGCTAATACCCACTCCAAGATTATTAAGCCATCGCCGCTGAAAGTTACGTTTCGGCTTCTTTTTCTTCTACTGGGTCGAGGTAAACAAATGCATCCTTTTCGTTTTATTTCAAAAGTGATAGTGTTCACATAAAATGTAATGAAAATATTTTACTTCAGATTTATTTGACAGTCAGGACTTTTATCGTGAGAAAGCTTAAGTGTCACTTTCGGAAGGAGAGCAGTGGAATTCAAGTTCATCAATCTACCATCCTGTGAGTTTAAATTTCTTTGAGAATAAGCCTGGTCAAGCATTGATCGTAACTGTTAGTCGATATTGTGACATAATAGCCAAGTCTTAATATAGGCGACATGTCCCATGCAGCTCCCGATATAATTAGATTACTATATGGGACATCTCCGAGTTGTGTCCTTTCTTGTTTCACTGATCAGAATAGGCCTTCAAGCATGATATTGAAAATGCGCCTGTATCAGCAAAGTCATGAAAGTTGTTTTCCCAGTGTACGACTCCATGATATCCGTATTTACTTTAGCTTGCAATAAAACCGCTGACAAAACTATAAAACATATTGATTGAGAATATTCTCCGTTTGTAACTTTTCAAATTGTGATAATATTTTATTATATAATTTATGGCGTTTTCCTTTCTGCCAAAAATGTTACATATATGTTGCTATTTCTGCATATTTGTGTTTCTTTCTAAAATATATGCAACATTTACGAAAAGTTCTTTTAAAATACGTTTCCACTAAAAACAGACAGATACGAAATTCTACTCTTTTTTGCAACTGTATTAATTAAATTGTTTACACAAGCAAGAACTTTATTGCATGTCTTGATGTTTGCATTGAAATTTGAAATTGTGCCATTTTCATCGTAAAGGTGCAACAATTTGTGTGAGTTTGGGCAATCAGAAAGTAAAACGCAATTCATTTTATTTAATAGTTAATTCACTTCAACCGTAGATCAACATGTATATGTGTTCTTATGTAACACACATATTCTAATATGCGAGTTTAGGAGTTTCTCTCTTTTTTTCGGTATTCATAAGTAGTCTGAAACATTAGTGATCGAATTCGCTGACTAAATATATTTGCTTCGCTTTAATTTCGGCAGAAATATTCGTCGTTAACTTCAACAGATGAGTGTTGTTATATTTTCGTTTATATATTAAAAACAAACTGGCAACATGATCTAAAGTTTATGCTAATCGACACCGTTTCATTGCGATTAAAATCCTGACCCATAATCATGAAGTCCCCGAAACGTTACTGCATTTCTTATCAAGGTTTCACAGTTAAAAAAAATTTGTTTTCACGTTTTTGAAGGAAACTTAAAATACACAAAATTTTTATTTTATTTTTGTACGCCTCTGGTGTCGTAAACATTTCCTCACCCTTGTTAAGTTTTTTCCCAGTGTCTGTGATTTCATTTCAGTGTCAAACACCTGTAAGTAGCAAAACATTTCGAAAAATGCATCGGTAGCCAATTTGTGTTTGTGTATTTTTCTTTTTCCAAATTGTTATGCATTTTTCATTTTTTGGCCGTTGCAAAAAAAAACAAAGTCATTCACTTCCAGTGCGACTGTCTCCTGCAGTGTGTTTGTTATTGTTTTATGTTTAAACACAAATTTGTTTCTTATAACGCCGAGTTTGTTTCTTAATATCTTTGCCATTTTCATGCTTAATTTGCAAAAAATTAAAAATATTCTTTAAGACTTGAATGTAAATAACAACTGCAATGAAAGAAAATGGACAAGATGAAAAAGTGTCAAATGTTTTGTTGTTTATAAATTTGTGAATTAAACAAAATTGTGGGAATAAGTTTTTATGTTGCGAAAAGTTTTACACTGAAATATGAAACATTATTTATTTAATACGTGCCAGCAGTAGGGGGCTTCAAGATAATTGAATAAAGATGTTTTTAATATAATTAAAAGATGTCTGCTCTGGCATTGGAAACTGCCAAATTCCAAATAACATTATTGTTGCTCTTAAAGTTTATGGAAAATCGAAAGCTTCTTCGGAGAGTCGATTGAGACACTTCTCTTCATGGGGGAGTTAAACAATTAATCAATGGAAACTAAACACTATCGGAAACTAAATTAATCAAGAATAAAAAAAAGTATTATCGGTCATGGGTGTTTTTTGCTAGGAATTCCCAAACAGTGTTTAAATTGTTATCCGAAAAATAGCAATAGCATAGCAAAGATACTGTACTATGCTACAAATTCTACAAGTTTTACAACAGCACTAGCACAGATACAGAACACCGGAAATTTCAATGGAATCCTTGTTTATCCTTTAATTTTCTTTTATAAGTTCTCAGGTAGGCAAACAATTTGCCATTAAAGTGAATAAATAGGAAGAGCAAGAAAGGTGACAGCAACCATTTGATACTGCTGTGCTATTTTCTTTTTTCAACAGCCTAAAAATAGCAAAACCTCTACCATGAACTTGTTGCTTTTGCTGCTAAGACATACATTTTTATATTTTTTAATTTTTTTTCGGGTGCTGCAGCATTTTTTCGGATTGCAGCATAGAACAGCGCAGGATTTACTGTCATAGTTAGCCTGTTGCTATTGCTGTTGTACTTTTAATAGGAGCTTCATAGCAATTTCTATTAACTATTAACTCACAAATCATGCAACACAGTGCAAAGTTATGACATCAAATCAGAATATCCAAATGCGAATAAATGGCCTAAAATGGACTCAACTCATTCAATCGATTATTTTTCGAATTAAAAGCTCATCTGGTGCTTTTATCAAACATATCAGGAGTAAGTTTTTCCTTAAGGTCATATTCCTGGTTGCAGTCATGAACGTCTAGAAGGGACTTCAAATTTCATTGCCTTTTTTATAATTTCAAATTCTCTTAAATTTGTTCTTAAATTTAAAAATAAATAACCTAACAATTTTAATTTATTTTCTGTCTTACATTTTTGTTTTCAATGATGCATATTCGCGCTACCCTTTGTTGGCTCTTTCCCGTGTCTTATCACTTTTCACTGGCCGTTCTCTGCCAGCACAATTTTAATTCTGCTGTTTTTTTTTCATTTCAGTTATGACTTTGTTGTATGTGAAAATTTAAAAAGAAGACTAACAAAAAAGTGGCTTAACATTGACCCAGATCCCGAAAAGCAATTTACAAAAAAAAAGCAAAAATCAAAATCGCAACCCAAAAAGTAAGAAAGTGGGGAAAAAACGATTCATTTTTTAAAAATAAAAAAATAGAACTAAAACAAATTAATAAAAATGTTCGGTTGAAAACGAGGGTTTTTTTTAACAATTAGCGGGGGATATTCCCGCTAATTGTAAAAGTCCCTTTTTTTAATTTATGACTACCTTACTCTCATTCGATTCTGATCCTAATTCTGACATTTACTGTTTGACTGGTGGTTGTCGGCCTTCTTCCTCATCATGGACTGTGTTGTAATTGCTAGCATTTGCAGGCTTCGGTCTGCACGTGGTCCTAAGCCTTATGCTTGCCAGTGCTGGACATTCGAATACAATGTACGCAACCTTCTCAGCGTCTTCCTCAGTATTATCTTTGGAGACTGATCTGTCCACCCCTCCCAAGATTTTCTTGTCCATTGACCAATAAACACGAGAGTTCCCACACAGAATAAACCCTCCACATCTTGCGAGGCTTCATTGCCCATCCTTATATGAATCTCACGGCCCAAAGTCTCGCCTCGCGAGGCATTCTTGTCCATATCTTTTGGATTTGTTCCTTGGCCAATTAAAACTAGAGTTTCTTCGACGATTAACTCCTCCACCTTTTACTAGGCTTCCTGATTCATCGCTGTCATGGAGAAAAAGATGTTCATCCACGCATGCATATCTCCATATGCACGGGTAAGTCTGTATTAAAACTGTAGAAGGACTAATATCCAGCGTTAGCATACTAGAGTCCAAGCAGCCGCTTGGCCACGCATCTCTGGCATGCTGTTCCACCGTGTATTAGGGATTTTGTATGAGAAAGAACACTCTTTCCGCTTGACTTGTTTAGCCAGAATGCGATTTTTAACGCATCCGTCTGTTACTGAAGATAAGTACATGCAAAGTTTACATTTGGTAATATCCACGACAAGAACGAAGGCATATCCATACGGGTGGATAACCCAAAGGAAGCTATTAAAAACTAAACGAAAACAGATATTTCAGTCAGTCTCTGGGCAGCATAGAATTCACTAAAACCTTTTCTTCTTAGAAATACTTCCAGAAATATTTTTTCATTAAATTTTGCTCTAGAGATCTACTGTTATTTTGGTCAGTTTCATGGTGATTAATTTTTCGAGTAGTTTTCGAGTAGAAAGTCTTTACGTATGACAGCCTAAAATCATCGTGTTGTGCGGCAGAGAATAATTGGTGGGGTTAGAATAAGTGTCCAGCTCTGTTAAAATCTGAATTGTAGTGTGTCAAACTACCAACATTCTAGCATTCACAATAGACCACGAAAAGGTTCTGTTCTAGGCTAAATTAAATTTTTACAAATAAGTTTTTCCTTATTGCCGCTAGACGCCACTCAAATCGTTTTCCATTTATACAGTAGAAGTTAATAACAAATTACGATTATATGAAATATAGAGAAGTGCGTCCACAGTTGCTATATAATTTTTAAAAAATATTTAATGAATAAAAAAATCCTAAAACTGGCATTTTAAGTGCCATTGTAATGGGTGATTTTTTAACCGTTTGAGTTTTGTAAATAAAAAAAAGGAAAATTTTCAAAAGTGAATGAATAATTTATTTGGGCCGATTGCTTCAAAACGTGAGAATAATTGCCCATCAAACTCACTTGTTCATAGATTCATAGATTCGCGTGCCGTGTGGCATGATGAAAATAAATGTCAACCAACTCCAATACTTCCAGATGCTAAAGAAATATAATAAAGTTTATTTAAAGAAAAAAGGTAAAAAAAAACAGATAAACCAATTAAAATTGTAACCACCGCCGGCAACCAAATAAAAAGAAGAGCCCGACGGCTGTCTGCGTTATTTTGCAGTCATTTTATTTTAAACAAATATTTAGAACCTAACGTCTTCGAAATGTGTATACGTATCTGCAATGAGTGGATCGCCAGGGACAGTAACAAAACAGCAATATAGATGCTATTACGGCGGCATTGTAGCCAGCGCTCTGTACTTAAACTCATTGGCTACAATGGTTGCAGTAAAAATTGTAATTGGACTGCAAATCTGCAAACTTGCCAACGCTAGTGTCTGCATTAAATATAGATAGTAAATGTTACGATCACTAATTAGATTACTTTTATTTAAAAGGCGAAGTAATTATTAATATTACAATTACTTTTCAGTTCCGCATGATTACTAATTGATTACAATTTAAAATAATCTGGGTTATCTGTGATGAATATTAAATAATCAAAAAGAATCAAAAGTAATCAACCGAATAATTCGACTACTTTGAAAATAATCTTTGATAGTGGTCGAAATATTTTTTTTTATTCTTTTTGATTATCTAATAAAATATCTCAAGCAATCGTTATTATTTTTAGATTACTTGTACTAATCGGAATTTACCAGCTGAGCTATAAAAATTAACATCGCTTCAAAAAGCTCTTAATCAGCTAGAAATTAATTCAAAATATATTTGCTCAAAGACTTAATAGTTACAAAGAAACAAGCAAAACTAAATCAAGGCTTCATTATCGAATTTGTTCAAAGACGTCACTGTGTCTCTCCGTAAACTTCAAACAAATTCCTTTCGAAAAAAAAACATATTCAAACGTGTTATACAAAATTTTTATTTTTAAAGTAACCATGACAAAGCTTCATTTCATTTATGCAATTCGCAAACGCCTTGTATTATTATAAAATATTAAAATAAACAGTCGGTTTAATTGCTTGTAAATTTTATTGTATTGATATTATGAAAATTAATGATATTAAATCAGGCATGGGAACTGCGAATTACTAACTTTAACACTTAAAGTTAACAAATTGTCAGAAGCGAAAGAGCGGATGTTAAGCATTTATTTATATTTCAAAAGACATTCCAAATAGCATAGTCCCAGCTATGGTGTAAATACAACATTTTAAAAACAACTGAAATGAAGTTGTATTATTACATCACATGTTTATACAGAAACTACCAACAACAAAACTACAATATTGTATTATAATACCACTCCAATCGCTACAACAATACAAGTCGTTTGTGAATTGAACATTTAAATTTCTTTGGTCTTGGTTTCGTAATAAAAACATCACAACACAAAGATGAGCAAACATGCGACAAGTACTCCATATTAAACTCAACACCACGCGTATTCGTTTGTATTTCTGGCAACTGGCTGTTGGTAATCGCGAATTAAGAATGGAACAACAACAACAACACACACGCTTGTTTTGTAAATAAACAATATTTAATGTTGTTGTTTACTTTGTGCACACGTTGATTTGATTGTTGTTGTTGTTGTTTTGAAGGCATATTTCTAAATTTTTATGATGATATTCAATATTAAAAGGAGTTTTGCAAACCTGAATAGAGTGATTGCAGGGAATTAAAACTCTTGAAACTAAGATGACGCAATGTACAGAATTTGTCACCTAAAATACAAAAATGAAAAATCAAGCGGCGCATTTCGTATTGCTTTTCATACGAAACATTGTCCACTTATGCATGGGCGCCATTCCACTTTTGATAAGAGTTTCCAGGAATTACATTTAGCGGTTTTTATGATCTTCTTGTATTATCTGTGTCTCTTATAGCAATTATTGTGCTGTGCTGTTATCTGTTTTCGTCGCGCCAAATTAAATAGCCTAGGGACATATTTCCCAATCGAGCAGATTTCTCCTCGGCAGGTGTCGTTTCCCTTAGTGGGCAGCTCTCCTCAAAACAGCTAAGTATTTCAAATTCTTATCTAGTGTCTTCTTTACTGAGGCATTAGAGGTTTGCAAGCCGCGCCTGCCAGTTTTGGTCCTGTTCCAGAAACTCATCGGACCTGGCGGGGGCCTTGCTATCTTATACATTCGATCATCCGAAAGCGGTGTTCGTCTAAAACCCTCCATTCTAAGATTTTCCGATCAAAAAGTTATATCTAATACCTCTTTCACAATCTCGTTAACAAACGTGGCTACATTATCAGTGTTCAGCGCCGTAAAGGACAGAAAGAGATAAGTTTTTTAAAGCACTTTCGTACGAGCAATGGGTGTTTGTTCAAACTTTAATATCGCATGCTGGGTTCCACAAACAATTCTCATTTTGTTTATGAAGCTACGAGCACTAGATACGATATTTCTGGGTTCTGTAAAAAGAGAGTAGCTTATGCCCTAGCAACACTTTATACCAATTTATTATTAATTTGTAATTGTTTTTGAGAAAGTAGCGCAATTAAATTATAATAATAAAGTGCTGTGTTCAACTACGAGTATTTGTTTGTGTCTAAAAAATAAATCTTCTCCTTCGGAACATTTTTTGAACACTGCAGGCAATGAACTAATTCTTTTAGCGAACTTCTACAACAATGACTCACAACATACTTGGCATTATTTAGGTGGAAGTCACCGTATTCATTCAGCGTACGTGTACAAAAGGGCGTGATGCATTCCAATTAATCCAACTCTGTTTTTATCATTGACCGTTATTCGCAAACGTTTGCGATGTTGCATAATACAATGTTAACATGTTGTTCAAGCATTTTGTTATTAATTAAAACAACAAAAGTGTTTTATTCACTAATGACTCGTGTTGCTCTGCGTGTTCCACTAGGTTTATTCAGTACTAAAAATTAAAGAGCTCGTGCGTGTTAACCTGTTTTTGTTTGTTTTAACTAAAACAAACCATTCGCACCAATTCAGAAAATTGCTTTGCTTGTTTGTTGTACTTTCAAAATCACTGCCATCCACCACATTTTATAGCGTACTTCTCCTTCGGTACACGATAGACCTTAGCTAATGTCTGCTTTGAATTTTCTAAATAAAACTGAATACTTTATTCTTTTGCATAATGAGTCAAGCGTTAACAAAAAAAAAAATGCAGAATATCATGACACAAACTTGACCAAAATACATATTTATGTAGTTGAAATCGTTTAAAGTTTCTTCAATAATTCCAAAGCGGAATTCAAATTTGTGTATTTGAAAAATTAAATTTATATGCTGCACTTTTACAGTTTAAACCGCATTAAATCGCAAATCCATGAATCTATTACAGTCGTATTATGAAAATTAATTGCAAAATGGACCAACACTAAGCAATTTTAAACAATTGTTTTAAACACGTCCCTTAAGACTCAAAATGTGCCGGCAGTCACGATTCTGAGGTTGATGCAAGCGCGGTATCACTTGTAATTACCTCCCTACTCCAACTGTTACTGGAAAGAGCAAAAAACAAAAATACTTTCTGCGTTGAGGCCACAAGAAGACAATTGATGTGTTCTGTAATTGAAGCACAAGCTGGATCAACGCCTGCCTTTAAATAAAATACGTACTTGTGTGAAAATATTTGAGCTGAATGGCGCCAAACATTACAATTTCATGAGAAACACACACGACTTTGTCCAAAGGCGTAGACTCAGGTGCTCTATGCCGCCTAAAAAACAGTGGTTTGGCGTGAAAATGTAGCTCTTGTTCAGAAGCCAAGAGGATGGGCAGAACATCGCCATGATCACGACCATCACATTATAGTTTATATGATTCAGTTGAACAATTTATACCTGGTGGCCCTAAATGATAACTTTTGCATTCGTTATAAATCTCATTTGTGCGAGGATTCGCCAATTGCTTCATATAATATTCATGTGTAATTCAAATTCAGCACTTCAAGGCTGATGATAGCAGCATTAGCCACTCGTTTTATCTCTGTAATAAATCATGCCTTTAGCAACCTGCAGATATCAGGCAGAATATGAATGAATTATGCAACCGAGATCTTGCGATGATCTCTGAATGGACTCGTGCGAACAGGGTTGATTTTAATGCACACAAGAGTTTAATGTTGTGTGCTAACTCACTAACGCACGACAGATTATGTTGCATCATCTGTAGTTATGTGTGTTATAGGTATTAAGAAATCAGAAGCTCTTGATATTCGTTGGTTGGGTTTTTTAAAATGGTGGAAGAGATAGATAATTCACTGCATCTGTTCACCATATTATTTACACCACCTTTATTCGACGGAAAGTGGAGTACAACTTCCATGTATGAGTCTGTGCTTCAGAGTCTAATTTTAGGCTTCTCGAACGCATACAAGAATGTGTAAGGATGCTAATGGATGACAGTAGGATATCCAAATCTATTGACTAACATAATCAATATCAAGGCAATGTGGGCTGTGGATCATTGTTCTATACTTACTACAACGAAATGCGCTCCATTGTAATCAGGGAAGTTGTTCTTCTTTAAGAGCTTAACCGCTTGTAGTAGAGTTGCGTTTGAACTACTTTTAGATCCTTCTGAACCATAACCGGCCATGAAATAATACCAATTTCACCCATAACAATATTGGCTCCAACTTTAGTTGTTTAAAAATATTTCAATCATTGATCATTGAATATCAGAAAAAGTTGTAGCAACAACTATAAAAAATTTTGGTATGAACACACAATATGTTTAGTTTGTCAGACGTGGATCCAGGGGCAGTGAGATAATCTATTTCCCCTCTAAAATTATGAAAAATGAGCGAATACTTTTGTTAACTTTGAAATTTTCGCCACTAGAAAATTGAACTGGATCCGCGACTGAGATCGTACATGTATGATCATAGTATGATAAGGAACACAGGAGAATCATTTAATGATTAGCAAAATTATTTATTACTAAATAATCTGCCTTGTTCTTCCTCTATAAAGCAAATGGTTACATACTTCATATAGAAATTTTCTCAGGCTTGTTGTGGTAACTGTCGAAAATATAAACTGAAATAAAAAGCAGACAGGCGATTGTTACAGGGGCTCGACTTCACCGCTTAAGCCTCTTTCACACAATCCTATAAATGCTGAGATTTTCGTTGAATTTTTGGAAAGGGAATTAAATCTCTGAAAGTTCTCACTGTCAAAGAAATCTGTAAAATTTTCGCTTTACATTGTTTGTCTACACTGTCGCACTTCTGTGAAAATGCAACCCTGATAAAATGAAATGTCCCCAGTTTTTAAAAAATGTTCCTAAACATAATAAGAGGTTGTCAAATTTCCATCAGTATTATTTAACAGCCTGATTATTTATTTGAATTTTTGACAAACTCGTTTAACTCAATCTAGTAAGTAGGGTGAAAGGGCCTTTGTTATGTGCAAAAATTTAAAATCACTTTGTTGCTACAAATTTCGATATGAAACGAAAATATTAGTAATAGTTTGTGTTTTTTTTTTTATTAAGCAGCAAATAAATTTTGTTTTCGCAACTGTTGGCCGTGAACTAGTTAAAATTCCAAGAGAGCCTCACGGCCAGACTTAAGGGAATTGAATGAAATCTCGAAATAACAAATTGAATAATTACGACGCCACACAACAGACATACAAATGCACGTTGGCCTCTTATAATAAATAAAAACACTAGAGGAATAAATATGAACGACTTGCAAATACTGAGTGAAAATAAACAACAAACACAATTTTTACAAAAATTAGTTACAGACTCTTGAAACTTGTACAAAAATCAAGGTACAACAACAATGTTTGGCACTTTTACCTGAATTTTTTTCTTTGTACTAAAACTTGGCTGAGATGCAAATTCAAATAGAATTTTTAAACTAATGATTGCCTTAACCGATGATGTGGAAAAAATGGAAACAAACAGGCTTAAACACGTTAGCATTCTTTTAGTTTTCCCTCTCTTTCTCTCTCTCTCTCTCTCTCTCTCTCAAAGGTTAAGTACTTTATTTGTGCAGCCTTAGGTTTCAAACTGCCGTTACACGGAAATCCAGGTAAGAACAGACAATTTAGTGCAAAACGCAATATTTTTCAGGTGGCCTGTTTCGTTCAGTATTTATTTAATTTTTGTTCATTTCAAATAGCGCCCTACTAATGAAAGAAATATCTGATTTGTAAGTGAATATGTGAAGCATATGTTAAGGGGTAACATTTAAACTTTTAGTGGCAACTTAATTACGGCATCATCCATTTTTTCCTTTATTTTTATCAAGCACACATTTGCACCAGTGCTGCCAGGTATAGCGATTTTTCGCCAGAAATAAATACCGGTGAAGAAATCACATAAAACTCTACATATTTAATTGAATATATAAGTGGCTATTACTGGCCATAATTTCAGTTGCCTACAATTTTTCACAGGTATCGAAGCATTTATAGCCTGAATTGCTGTTTGGCAATTTTTACATAAAATTATCTGAGTTTGGCGTCCTCTGATGGAGCCAAAGAGTGATAAACTTAAAGAAATCGTTGAAATTGGCTTCACTTATTCTGTAATCTATCGAAAAGCGTAACTTTTATTCCAATAATAGAACGAAGAACTGTTTGGCGTCTTTCTTCACTCACTTTTTTCAAAATACCAGGCCAGTAGAAAAATAAAAACGCTGCTTGTTGCTCTAAAGAAAAATTAGCAAAATAGCAGAATTTTACTAAAGCATTTTTCTCACTTTTTTTTTATTTTGTGCAGTAAACATAAATTGTTAAGCCAGACAAGTTAACAAATACAACATTTTGTAGCGCAGATATGCATATGCATACCCAGTTGATCGTTGTATAAATGAAAATATATAGTCTGAACCGATCTGCAAACTGTTTGTTGTTACCTTACATCGAAAACTATCAATGGATCATTTAAAAAATATGTTTTTAACTTAAAACGTGTTTTTTTTATTGAAAAATTATGGAAGCGAATCTATCCGAATTTCGAAATATAAGTTTTTAAAAATCTTCCCCCACACATTTGCAGCAGATTTTGGTATCTCATACAAAAAATACTTCAAATATTTGTGTAATAACACACTCAAAAAATGTGATTAGCTTAAAACACCTTTGATAAAACAGTGTTAAATCGAAGTATTTTGAACGATTTAAAAAAAAAAAAAAAACTTTTAATATAAAAAAAACAATAAATTGTGGTTATTTTTGAAGCTAAAAATGCGCACTACTATAATAGCGAATATCGTCGGCTAAAGTCGCAAACGTGACAAGTCCACTTTTTAAAATTGTTCAGGATTGAGGAAAAACTGTTTTAATAATATATTGGCGCAGACTTTTATTTTTCATTGTATACCACGCATCGTTTGTTAGTTGCACTCGCCGTTTTCGCTTTTTGTTCTTAATAGGAAGTTCTATTGAATCATCCGCACTGCTGTGGAATTCATACGGAACTAAACCAACATTTCCATCGTCTTCTTCATTTCTATATTGAACGAAACCATCGTGTGCTTCATCACCATAATCCATATTGTAAATTTTTGACTAAAAAGCAGATATTATGTTAAATTTAAATTGTGTATTTTTCAAAAAACTATTCAACTGCATTAAAATATAATTTTTCGAAAAAAGTGGACTTGTCACGTTTGCGACTTTAGCCGACGATATATGTATTTTCTGGTGCCACATGGCTGCATAAGGAATGTATCCGGCTATAAAAAGTGTGGGGTAAATTGTTACAATTTGAAAACAAAGGTGAACATGTGTTAATCCTGGAAACAAATTGAAAAGAATAACTTTGCATTTACGAGTGCCATGTGCATCCCACACACATGGAATGTTTTCTTTACAAAATAAAAGAATTACAATGATAAAAATTTAAATACGGTTCAATGCTACTGTTAATATTGTAAAAATAATAATGGAATTTGAAAACACTTCATGCAAGTACTCAAAAACAATTGTTTCTTTAAAATAAAATTAAATAAGAAATAAATAAGTTGTTTTCGGTAAACAGGGTGGAGTTTTGAATTCATTAAAATTGCCACATCGAGTTGCGATGCCTAATGCCGTTAAAATGAATGTATTCTATTATTCTGAATTCACAAAGTAAATTCGTATAAAAATGCATGAGAAATGAATATAATGCAGCGATATATTTTTTACTTCAGATGCTTGAAGAAATCGTTGCAAACTGAGCACTAAGTTAAATATATTGTTACATTTATTACCACAATAAACGTTATTTTGAAGGGTTCGTTTAATTGTAAATATTCAAATACACACCCCATTATGATTTTATCAGTACACAACTTTATTCGGCAATTAAGGCTCTATTTACAACTGCTCAGTACTAATTTACACTGTACACTTTTGTACGCACAGGTATTCACTCTATGTAATCTCAAAGTCAACTATATCTTCTGCGGTAGACGACGCCTTTATATACAGATCACGGCCGCTTCTTGAAATGTCCAGAACATACGCGAAATTGCGCATCATTTATTTCAGTTGCTGTTTTAATAGTCTTGTGTATGTGTTTGTGTGTGTGTAATTTGTTTACTTTTTCTTTCTGTAGAAGTTGTTTTTGTTTCAACGTTGAATCGCGGTTTGGGGAATTTCTGCTACGCAATTTGTTTTTGCTTAATGTTTATGATATTGCGTATTTGTACAATAGGTCGTTTCACACATCTTTGACTGTCACTTTGTAACAATATTTTACTATGCAACTACTTCCCAAGTTGGCCCGTAGAACAGTTGGCCCAAAAAGTGTCAACCTAAAATGTATTATAAGAGCGTAATGAAGACTGAGGAATACTAAAACAAAAGTTATTTAACAAAAATATCAGAACAGCTACTTTAATTTTCTACCTTCACCATCGAAATCCCAGCGATTGAATATTTTCTCTGGAGTGCTAAATACTGTCGTACTGTGTGGTAAGATATTTAAACTATCCGGCAGTGAGACTTCTAATATGTGAGCTGCGGTTAATAACAGGTTAATAGTCATGAAATTTAGTGTTTGGGGTTATTAAAATATTGATTCTTTTTTGGATATTCCGACAGGGTGATTTGATGTCGATTTTTGGAACCAATTTCCGGCTATGTGCCATCTTCAGTGTCATTTTTCGTCCCAAGTCGGAAATCGTTCCAAAAATATATGTAAAAATATTTTATTATTATTATATTTAATTAATACTTACTTCTTTTTGATTTTGCCAAGAAAATCCCTTAAATGAAATCACTTTTTGAGGAAGTGCTGCCACATTATTTTTCTCTTAAAATACTTTTTTCATCGAATTAGTGTGAAGTCTTTAATAGTTTTACATACCAACAATCCGAAGCATTAAATACAACAACGAAAAATATTAAAAACAAAAAATATTTAATATAAAATGTCACTATTGCAAAACTTTTTTTAAATTATTTTAAACTTTTTTTTAATATTTAAGAGGAGAGCATAGGAATCCGGTACAAAAAATGATTTTATGGAGTGCCACCACGGTATAGCCAGGGGTTATGTGAGTTGTTGCAGTCTTAAATTGGTTAGAATTGACAGAGCAACTAAATTCTTCAGCACCCTTAAACAAAGACTGCAATGAATGGAGAAAGACGTGGGCAGCATAAAAAGTCTCCGTCAAAAAAAAAAATGTTCCAGAACAAGGAAAAATATTTTTAAAATCTTTCTTGCGATGTTGAGGAATTTTTGGGCGAGCGTGTCCGCACTATATGGAAGTGTTGAGAGTATTGCTGGCTTAAAAGGTTCGTCCTCAGAGGTTGGAAAGCAACTCTCAAATTACGCCGACGTAGTTTCTTAGCAGTGCGTTGACCACTCTGGGCCTCCAATACAGCAACTACAGAAAATCCTGGCTTATTTCCTTGTTTTTATTTTTAAAATAAAACTTTAAAAAGTTGGTGCTTTCTAATTTTATTTTCTTAAAAACATTTCGTTTCAGTTTTGGTACTTATGCGCAACATCGCTATATGAAGTCATATAACAGAATCGATCGGAATCTAAAGAAGCAAACACAAATTCGATCGGCATTGCAGTGTTGCAGGCCGGATAATTTAAACATTTCCATTTGGTCATTTTTATTTTCATTTGGTGAATTTCTTTCATATATTGATTTAAAAAAAGTTTTGTAATGGCAATACTGGTTGGAAGATCTCTTTCGATCAGTGATGCTAACACTTTTTAGGTAAATCAACTTCAATTCATGTCCGTGAAAAATCGACCACTTTTTTTTTACTTTTTTTTAGAAATAAAATATTGTTTGCCATAATTTCAAAGTAAGATTACTTGGATGAAAAAAAAACCTTCTTTTCAAATCGTATCTACTTTTAAGACAGATTTCGGGTTGGCATCACTGATTTGGGTTAATAACCAATTCAATGGCTACTCAGTGTATCCGGAATATTAATAATATATCAGGCTAAGAAGATTATACCTTATCTTAATTAATACTTATGGACACAAACTAAAAACTATAATTACCCCAGTCTACACGAGAGCCTACCGTTAAGCAATGATTAGTAATTAGTTCATTTTCATTCAAAAGCTGATGCAATTGATTCGATTACAATAGATTCCAGTTAAGCATGATAACTAACTGATAACGAGTACAAGTAGTCAAAAAATAATCAAGATTACTTGAGATTACTATCAAATAATCAGAAGATTTGAAAATAATCAAATAGAATCAAAAGTAGCTTCTGAAAGTAGTTGAATTAATTTTTTCGTTACTTTTGATTCTTTTTGATTATCTGAGAGTAATCTCAAGTAATCGTGATTATATTTAAATTATTTGTAATCGTAATCAATTGGCAATCAAAAATGTTTTACCAGTGAAATCTATAATCATTACGATTATTTTAAAAATGTCATCCAATTGATTCCAAATCGTAATCCCAATTTAAGGGCTATGAAAGTAGCCAACCAACCCTGTAGTTTCCTTTAGCTGAGACCGCATTCTTAACGAATTTTCAGCGTTAACAAGTAACTGCAAAATAATATAACTGCAACAAGAAGTTTACATTATAAATCTCCTTTTCCAATTGATTTGATTTTTAATTTAAGGTATACAAACACACACACACACACACACACATACACTCACTCACACACCCACTTACTTACCTCCTTAACTATGAACAATAAAAACTTATTCATTTTTATTTTAACATAAGTATATTTCTGAAAAACAATCAAACATTTTATTTATCTTAACATTTATTGAAATAACAAAATTAGAAACAAAAACCGCTTTCCAATGTGAAACCAATTCAAATTTCGATTACAAACTAATTCTTGAAGAATATTTCCATATGCAAGTTGTTACTTGTACTTGTACTCAAGAACAATAAAATATTTGCAATACTTCTCTGTATTTGCAGCCTACGTAGTCCTTTGGAGGGGGGAAATAAATAAAAGTAAAGGCAAATTGTAATAGAAAAGTTCGTAATAGAAATACACGTGTTGCTTATGAGTCACGCATTTGCACAAGTTTACATTTATGAATTGAAACACTTTTAAGACTTGACTTTGTAGATTTGAGTTAAAATTAATAAATACTTCATTTGCATTTCAAATCCCGTGTGCTTTATTATTATTCTGCTGGCTGTTTGTGAAGACAACGAATATTTCCATCTCTTTTTCATTTACATAAACGAATTTTCTTGGTGTTCCTTAGGAAGAACACACAGCGTATTTCCGTTGCTTTAGTCTTGTTGCATGTTATGCAAATTCAAAATGAGCGTGTTTACTCTACAGACGTGGACTATCAATTACTGTCTGCACCGTGCAACTATTAACACGTACACTTCCGGCTAAACATAAATTGGCGCCATTTTGAGCGGTGGAACGCTTGCGTTCAAACCGTTTGCCACACCACTCCATATCCTTGAACGTATCCCAGAATGCACGGCGAAAATTGGCATTCATAAAACAATACGTGATGGGATTGCAACATGATGATGAATACGCCAACAACTGCAGCACACTTATGGTCGTGTAGTCAATGTGTTCGTAAATAGCTGAGCCAATGTACATGGCCAACGTGTTGATGACATAGAGGGGTGTCCAACATATGAAAAATTCCAAGACCAAAACGAAAAGCATTTTAACGACCCGCTGTTTGCTTTCCAAATTCTTTGCAATATTATTTCTGAAAAAAAGAAATTAAATTTTATTTTATAATAATATTCTGAGGTTAACATATCGGAGTTGTTTTATGGGAAGGGGTTAAACTTCAGCAAACACATTCTTCCTACCTTCTTAGCACAGATTCTGTGACTTTTAAACTTCTTTTGTTGTTAAGCGATTTCTTGGTATCCGCTTTAATATTGAGCGGTGGCACTACCTGCTGCACCGTACAATAACAACGTGTGTGCAAATGTTTCGGTTGGTGATTGTGATGTGGCTGGTGCTGATGCAGTTGATAGCGATACATTGTGGCCGTCGGTGTTGTTGACGTCGAAGTTGACATTGTTGCCGGCGTCATTTTTGTGTTGTTGATAGTGGTATTTGCTGTAGCAGCTGTGCTACCACTGCTACTGCAACAATCCACTGAGCAAAAGGTGCTCATGGCATTTGCTTCCTTGGCCGGTAGTGTAGTCTTTAATGTAGCGAAGCGCATGCAATACAAATGGGGACGTCCGCTACTAGTATTTTCTGAGGTGGTGTTTAAGCGTTTACAACAAAACGGTGAAAAAGGTTCTGAAATAAGTAGGAAAAACCTTGCGTATTTTGTATGATTTTATATTAATTATAGGGTGACCTAGTAGTAATGATAGTTATATATCAGAAGCTGTAAAAATATTTAATAAGTTTGAAATATAAACCCAAAATAGTCTCACTTTGCGGCTAAGTTGTAAACGGGCAATGCGAAATTCGTGATGAACTCGGCCGTCATCAGGGCTTCAGTTCGCAGGCAATCGCCGCATTGTGGAAAAGTTTTGCCGTGAGTACACTCTTTTGGACCGAAAGCCACTGGCCAGACCAAATTGGTTCGTGATTGGTACATAAGACCCTGAAATGTCGATTCGAAGTGGATCAGCTAAATAGGGCTTCGTCAGGGAGTCAGTCCGAGTTATTTCTCTATTAGATATGCGCTACATTTGTATAAGATTATACTGGCGCAATAATGAAGCGGGACCAACATAGACAACGCTGTGAGTTCGTTAATTGAACTTTGACCGAACATCCGAATATTGTACAAAAATTGAAGCCATGTCGGCCATTTGAACGCTGTGATATTTCATATATATGCTGTGATATTTCATAGATATTTCATACTCTTGTTGTTTTGATTAAAATTATTTGCCTTACCTCGTCACCCTATACAAAGAGTATTGTTATTTGTATCATTTAGATGTTTTACACAAGTTCGGATAGGACTTTTGTATAGGAAATCCCAACAAACGTAAGAGCAAAATAAATACCGACCACCTCAGATGATTTATTTATTTAACATCAATCTGTTATACACAATATACGAATTTGTTCTACAGCTTATGTCTACAGTACAGCTTTTGATTTTCTTTCACAAAATTGAATGAAGTTGTGCAACATGCTCACAAACGTTGCGACCAAGTTGTACAACTGATCTAAAAATTCAAATTTTGGATTTATCGCACAATCGAGACACAACTTAATACAACCCTGCCCACAAACATGGCAATCTCGGGTACAATCTGCATAAGTCGTACAAATGTTTGATAAAATCTGCCATGGTGGGCTAATTACTACAATATTTTGAGTTGTGCCTCGAAGCTCCCACAAGCTTCTAAAGAACTATTTTAAAGATAGATATTTATAGTGAGGTCAAAGGATCAGTTTTCAAAAAAATGGGAAAATCCCTGGAGGAGTATCTCGAGGTATTGAACTAGGGCCGCTATTATATTTCATCTATTCTGCGGATATCCCAACAAGCCCACATACGTATACGTCAATGTTTGCAGATGACACGGCAATTTTAATAAAGATCCGATGCTAGCATCTGCACAACTTCACCCTCACATTCACGAGCTAGAAGACTGGCTAAAGCAGTGGCGAAGAAAGGTTAATCCATCAAAATGTGCACATGTAGCGTTTTCCCTCAGAAGACAAAATCGTCAATCAATAAGAATCCACCCAATTCCACACCAAAAATAACGGCAATGAAACCTAGAACTAATCAACTACACTGGCTAATAGTTCCTAATTCAAACTTGGCTTTCGAATACAATCCGCTATTAAATCAATATGAATATATGCCATTCAGCTGTACTGCATGTGCATCAAACAGCCAGATGTTACAAAGAAGACAAGGCAGGATTCTCCGATTAATCGATAAGAAATGAAAATATTCATAAAGAGCTAGAAGTTCCCACTATTCAGGAAGAAATAAAAACTATTACTATTTGATGGGCAGCAGCGACAAAAAAAAACTGACACATTGAGCCTGTCCCGACAGCTCTCACAAGTCAATCGTAAATAGTAATTTTTAGATTTGAATTCAATAAATTAATTAATTATAATGTTAGTTAGAGTCAATAAAATTTGAATACTTTATTCTTCGTTTCTTTCCGAAAGATTTTATAAAATAAAATTTAAGTTTTAAAAAAATTCATTTGAGCAGTTCCCTGCGTGAATGATCAAGACAAAGAATGAACACTTTATATTTAACCAGTTCATCAATATTCATTTGATTTACTATTTTAAAATAATAAAATTAATTTTTATTTGATTCAAACCCATTTATTGGAGCTGGAATCAATTGTAGAAAGAAGCCTCACTTAAAATGGAATAAATTATACTGCAGATATACATGTGTACTCGTATGCCAGTGTTGTTGTTGTTGTCGTCGTTGTTGTTGTTTGCGTATAATTAAATCAATACAACACTCTTACCTATCGTCGCACTTATTTACTCACATGTAAATGATGAAATAATGTGTAAATTATTGTAGCGCACAGATCTTGTTTGTTCTTGCACGAATCGTTTTTTCCGTTTGGTTTTATTTTGCGTTTAATTTATGTTCAATTAAATATTTAAACGCATTTCAATCATCGTGCAATGATGCATGATTCGCTTTGTCGTTGTTGCCGCTTTGTGTGCAGATTAAAATGATTTTCTGTTTTGTTTCTCATTTTGTTGTATTTAAACACGTCATGGTGTAATTTTAACTGCACGTACTGAAATTTGAATTAATTAACAGAACACGAATCATTTCTGTCGATCATGATTATTAAGGTAGTGCAAATTGTGCCGATATCTTTTATCATGGTACGAATACGATATTCTTGTATTTAGATTTAATAAAAAACTGGATGCTAAACCTTTTAATTTTTGCCAAATATTCTGATTTACCAAGTGTTTTCGATTGGCTTTCCTTGGACCGGTGTTTGATTCGCACACGTACGCATTCAGTCGAAAGTGAAAGATTTTAGGGCTTGACTACCGCAAACATTCGAGAACTATTAGCGACACCATAAGTCAAAACAACTCATGGCTAAAAATGAAGTTATAGTAGCAGCAGTTCTGATGACGAGATTGATAGATTTTAAGACTCGCATATTGATAGGAAGGTACTCTCTACCGCGCCGCGTTCTAAATTAGCTACTAACGAACTCGGATGTTAGCTGCCTCAAGGCAAGGCCTGAAATGTATTGACGCTTTTTACTACGCGAGAGAGATTATTCAAATAAATGAGTAGCAAAGATCTTGATTACCTCTCAATTAAATGAATCCGACTGAGAGGAGCCTGATAATGTTACCCAGACGCAGCCAACTGAACCAAAGGATATAGTGGAGGCAGCAAAACCTTAGACAAACAGACCCAAGAAAGAATAAATAAACCCGCAAATGCCTTGCAAGGTTTGTAGTGCACCGAAACAAGTGAAAATAAATTCAGTAGGATTCCTTTATGCCCCGGAGAATGCTTGACAAAATATCACAGTCGTAGACAAAGTAATGAATTACTTCATTAATAAAATGTTCAGGTTTTAAAATCATATCAGGTGAATTATTAATTACAGTCTTCCCTTGTTATCGTTAATATACTTATCGTCAAATATATCGAAATTTGTGGCCAATACTCGTAAAGTGGGGTGAAGGGAATCGGACTTCATAACTTGAATATCAATGAAAGTGCTGGTGGAATTTATGGTATTTTAGCGAAGGCTTGAACTGTACGTGCTTTACCCGAGTTGAGAATAGATTGCGTATGCGCCAAAAAATACGATTGAGGCAACCATAGCCAAAGAGCAACATATTAGGATTGAACAATATGTTTGTATTCAAACATATATTATTATCTACCTTCATACTTTCGGTGCCAATGACTTTTCTCGACTGCCGCATGCCCGTTTTGGGCTCTTCAATAATCGAGTAGACCTTGTTTTTCCTCTTCGCGTATTGGTTATTTGTGAAGCTATTGTTTACCTCAGAGAAGGATTCCTGATCTATGAAAGGAGTGTCTGCGGCCTTTTTAGCATAACATTCTCTACGTAAGCAATATCTAGCAGAACTCTATGGCATATCCCTACATCTGGAAAATGGAAGCTGTTTTTTCCATTGCAATTGCTTTACGCAAATATTCCCCCCAAGCACTGCCATCTTTTATCTTGGACACGTCCGTGTAGCATACATGTGGGTCCTGTTCTACTCCTACCTGATTACTTTCTCAAGTTGAGTGTTAACTGAGGAAAAGTTTTGTGTTTTGTTCATCTTACCGGAGACAGCAAGAAAAGGAGAATTCCAGACATCGTCCAAAATCTTAACATGATCAGTAGGCCTTCCTTAATTCGGTAGCCTTCCTAGATTCGGCAGCCTTAATGTCGCACTGGCTGCCATATTTTTGACTGCGGAATGCAGGGGAGTAATTCCAATGGGGCACGTCATTGCTTCCGTTGCACTCAAGCAGGCTATCCGATGTACCTTGTCGAGATGAGAATTTTACAACAAAGTTTTGTGTAACGTCAAGGTTTTGTTGACTTGCGAGGAGAAGAAAAGAATTCAAATTATGACTCTGGCGATAATCCCTCCATAGAAACCAAAACTCTTAAGGTCAAAATCATATGAAAGAATATGTTCTGCTTTTTGTGGTAAGGGCGGAATTTAAATCACTACGTGTTTTAGCTGATGAAATCGAGGATTGCTACGCACTTGGTTTCTTTACAACGCGAAATTATCACTTTGAAATACGACAATACAAGGTAAAGAAGACCGCCTTAATAGAATAAGAAAGCAACGTTACGCTGCACAAAACGTAATATCAATGAGACATGCACTTACATGCAATCAGTAGTTAATCGAAAACGTACAAGTAAACATTTATGTAAATATTTAACGATAACAACAAAATGTTTTCTATTTTAATAATTTTCGTGGTAATCGTAATATCGTGGATGACATGGAAATGCACATACTGGCAGAGGCAAGGCATAAAAGGTCCTCTGGCCATGCCCATCGTAGGCAATATGCTGGGCTACGTAATGGCTCGACAGCATTACGGAGATGTGTATGAGAACCTATACAAGTGTGTAGAGAATAACTTTAAAATACTTTAGGGCACTTTAAATGAGAAACGATTTTCTTCTTCTTTTATTACATATCGTGTCCAGTGAGTATCGCGACTTGCCGTATGTTGGAATTTATCGTCTGTTCAATGAGCCCTGCATATTGCTGCGTAGCTCTGATCTGATTAAGGAGGTGATGATACGTAGTTTTCAAAATTTTCAAGATAATGTTTTATGGGTTGATCCCAAACGCGACGCGATGGTAATGTGCAATCCGTTTTTAGCCCAGGGAGAAAACTGGCGTCATATGCGAAATGAAATTGTTCCCATTTTCACTCCCAAGAAAGTGAGTATAAAATATGCGAATGAAGACTGCAAGTAGAGCAAATTAAATGTTGAAATGTTTTCATGCTTCAGGTTAAGTCTTCATTTCCGCACATTGAGGATGCCTGCAGGAAGTTGAACGACTACGTGCGGAATAACATGAAGTTTAATAGTTTTGAAGCAAAGGATGTAAGTAGCAATGTTGAAGAAATTAAAATTATCAATGAAACTTACGCCCATAACCAATTAATCGAAAGATAGAGTCGTAAGTCGTTGTCATTGTCATCAATTATCACATAAAACTTTTCCCAACTCGTAGTTATTTTCCAAATTCACTTTGGATGTTGTGGCTTCAGCGGCTTTCGGCTTGGATGCGCAATCCTTCAGCAATAATAATTCTGATTTTACCCAACTTGTAGAGCATTTATTTCTTCCTAAGCCATTCAGTCTTTTGGAAACAACAGCACTGCTCTTTTCGCCAACTTTGGGCAAACTAATCAAATATACGTAAGTTATGCTGCCGCTACGTTTGGGGAAGCAAATGAAAAGACGATTAAAACATTATGACATTTTCCTTTTAGCTACATACCAGTGGGCGTAACAAGCTGGCTGAAAACTATTATAAAGAGAATTTTAGAATCGCGCTTAGATAACAATAAGGGATTGTGCAACAACCACATGGATTTCGTTCAGTGGCTGTTAGAAAATAAACAAAAATTGAATGAAACTATAGACCGAGACACCATTGTTGGCCACTGTGGTACTTTTCTGCTGGAAGGTTTTGAAACGTCTTCATCCCTCATGGCCTTTGCCATGTATGAGGTAAGTGTGAAAATTTAAAGTAGGAAAGTGTGTAAAACACATTAGGTTTCTAGCGCAGTACGCCATAAATCCGTTAGAGCAACAAGAAGTCCTGTGTGAAATCGATGAAGTTTTAAAACGTTTTAATGGCCGACTATGCTATGACGCTTTGTTGGAGATGACATACTTCGAGGCTTCGCTATATGGTACCGTAGCTAGTGATTTAAATTTCTTGAAGCTTTAGTCACATTTTTCTTAAACAGAAACCTTACGTCTGCATCCACCTATGATGGCTTTATTGAAGCGCTGCACTAAATCATTCAATTTTCCTGCTCAAACTGAGCTTAGCTCAGCTTTTAAAGTCCGAGAAGGCATGACAATTGTAGTTCCTGTGAAAGCAGTTCATTAGTAGGTTTTACTTTGCAAATGTATTGTTTTGTAGTGATCCGGATTTGTATAATGAACCTTTAGCTTTTAAGCCGGAACGTTTTTTGATCGATAAAGACAAGCGGCCAAGTTGCTCATTTTTGGGTTTTGGCGAAGGTCCTCGTATGTGCCCTGGTATGATTAAAATTTCATGAAATTTCGTACTCCCCGTTATTTTTTTTTCTATTTTTTAGGTGGTCGTTTTGGTTTGGTTCAAACCAAAGCGGGTTTAGTTACTTTATTGTCCCAGTTTTCCGTGCATTTGGCCGATAAGTTGCAACAAAAAACGTTAAAAATCGCAACAAATACATTCCTTACTGCTGCTAAGGATGGCATTTGGATCAAGTTTGAGCCACGAACATAAAATTAATTTGATTTGTGAATGTAATTTAACTAAGATTAAGTTTTTATTAAGATTAAGTTTTGTAGCAGAACTTGTCAAACAAACAAACACACAAACACAGGCAGATAAACCTGAAGTTGTGGAATTAATTGTCAACTTGGCGAAGGACTTTGAAAAAAGAAAGAAAACTTATAATTAAAAATACAAAGGCACCAATATAATTCGATCTGTTATTATATTGAGCAATCTAGCAGGTTGTCTTTGTCAATAAAATTTAACACCAAAATCTAAACGGCAGAGACAGCTGCGATTATCGTATATCACGCTCGAACCTCCAAATTATGATTTCATAAGAATCATCAAGAGCCTCGAAGCGAAGCTCTCTTATCGCGTTCGTATATTTTATTCTGTTCCAATCCGACATATTTAATATACTAAATTGTTGAAGATAAAACAGAGCTACCCATCAACGTGCTTTAGTGTTACGGTTAAACTCGATAAAATATTAGATTGTCAAATAATTTTAAATCAAAATAATAACTCTTAGTATCAGCACGCAAGGACGAGAACATGGTTGAGGTAACCATACATATTATGGTTGCAAGCAAATCATATTGTAGGTAATAATATTATGTTCCTCTTAGAACGATAGAGAAGCAAAAAATTTATGGAACGAACTTAGGAGACTAAAGCCAACGAATGCTCAATGCGCTAACCACTCAAGCCACAGCACCCTCATACTCGTACTTTGACTAGGCGCCAAAAGAGTTTTACATATTAAGCTTATATCATTAAATACTTCGTTTGTGGTCACAATTCTATAAAAAAATTGTACTATCCTATCAATTTTATTATTTTACTATGACCTCGGCCAGTACTTCGGTCCGTTGTGTGCTCTGTATTCTGTATAAACCTCCTGGGTAGTTGCCAGTTAATGTCTTCCAAATAAGACACTCCGATAAAGTGTCGACCGCGAAATATCAGGTCTTTAGCTGAGTGATAACTTTAGATTTGTTAAGGTTTCCGCAACCTTCTATTTTAATCCCTATTTGGGTCTCACCATAGGTTCTTTGTTATTCACCCCCACCGTGTTTTATTTCCATAGCGCTGCATGGGCTATTTTTGCCCAACTTTTCAGCTCGCCGCTCTTGGTCTCAAGCGGCTACGCGGTACTCTCCATAGTTACCCGGCTCCCTAAAGATGCGCAGTCTACCATGCGTTGAGTAGACGTTTATCGCTTCTTTGCATTCTGGAATAGTCTTGAATTATAGTGCCCCTATGGTTGTTTGGGTGTTCGTAAAAATGCTAACTTCCACAGGCCTGTCAGTACTGAGCTCAGCCACTCCTGGATCGCATAAACTTCAGCTTGGAGAACCCTGTAATGATCCGGAAGTCGCAAGTATAATTCGGTCATTGGTTTCCCAATAAAGATCAACTAATTCCATGTGGATTCTGTGCTAAAGTTCCGTTTGGTCAGGAGCACCAGTGTTTATTTGTTAAATCCGCGCTGTGCGTAGAGCCGGCCATTACCTCCCATATTTTCTGATGTCGTGAGTTGTAATCTCGATGGAAAGCAATTAATGATTAAATAAATTATCTTGCTTATGGCAAATGGAAATTATGTTTAAAATGTTTTCAGACAACCATTATATAATTGTCACAACAATATATCGTTGTAGGGAACATCATTTGGTTGTAGTAACCATTTCACAACCTTGTTTCTTCTCTACGTGTAGACCTGGTAGCCAAGATTAAAAAAAAACATATAAGCTGTGTTTAGTGCGGCGCTTAAAGGAAGATTACAAAAAATCATTCAAAATAAAAAAGCTACAGTTTTGTATTGGAACATTTATAAACTCTCCTATTATCAAACTAAATTTTCAATAAACCAAAGCGCGCACTACAAGAGGATGCGAAGAAGTAAAAATCCTTAAAAAAAGAAAACTAATCTTTATCATCGTGCAGTTGACTTTGATGGCTCAAATTTTTTGGTGCAGAAGAAAAATACTTTTGTAAATCGTTGGTTTTTTTTTTGGTTGCTACAATTTCGAAGGGATTTTATTTTAGTTCATATAATATTTTGTTTTTCGTTTTAACATTGAATTTAAATAGGCACCAGTATGTTGAAAATATCAGAACTTTTGGATTACTTTAACTTTCAAGACAGAATGTGTTTTAAGCAGATTGAAGGCCATTAAAGCTACTTAAATTTGTTGGCAGGAGCTCTTCGTCTATATGATTTTTGTAAGCACATACATTGTTTCATACACTTAATACTTTGGAGAATGGAAGTCATGCGAAAGGTTGTGAAGAGAAGTTATTAACGCAGCACATGTTTCGTTTCACTTCCTTCTCTATTCGCAAACGATAACAATTTATTCTTTCACTTTTCATATCACATTTATTATGAGGAAGGGTGCGTGAGGTTACAGCCTTTCGCACTAGAAGTAGTTTTCACTAAATCTTTTTTTTTTAATACCAAAAACTATTCCGTTAAAACAAAAAAACTTGTAACATAAAATTTGCTACATAATTTGGTAAATGGTAGAATTATAAATATTTTGACACAATCAACTTTAGTGTGGCCTCTGTTTACGTGGAGGAAAAGGTGCCACAGAAAACTCATATCGATTCTTGGCGCTATTTACTCCAGTTTTCCCCCCTAGTTGCCATTTTTATTAGATAGTGAATTAAATTGTTCATATTAAAACCAATTTCAGATACTGAAAGAATTCCATAATGAAAAGCTCGATTCACTATTTCATAAATAGGATGAAGGAGCGATTGAAAAAGTCAACGACACGCCGCCGGTAATTTGAAAAAGGTGTAATATAATTCTGAATCATTATCTAGAAAAAAAGAAGATCAAACATATTGCCGCCTTTTGGGGATAATATACCCCATTTTTGGCTGTTGTTAAAAATCAATGGTTTAAAGTCGGAAGTGCTGCCTGACGCAGTCAATTCGCCACATTTAGCCGCCTTAGATTGTCATTGTTTTCTTTCATGCTAAAAAAAAGTACTTCGGTACTTCGGAATGAAGAGTTTTCTTACTTATCTCCCAAAATGTGAGTTCAAACAAAATCTTAGAGTTAAATAGTTTTCTACTAATTTTGATTTAAAAGAATGAATCACATTTTAGCATGCAACATGCTGTTCTGTGCCATTGTGACATTCTAAACGCAGGAATTGTAGAGAGGGCTTAAAAGGCGTAACTAAGTGTTAAACATTTTAAGTTCTTCTATTTAAAATTTTCTGATCCTTGACAACTGCGGCTCAAACAAAAGAAACCTAAAGAAATTTCAACAAAAGTAACGTCAACAAACGAAAGGCAGTCGCATTTAGCCATTCAAAAATATTCGGGACACCTCATTTTTAATTGTGTCTTTCTTTGTGTTAAGACTTTAGAAACTCATAATAAGAAACTGCAACTAGAATTTAGGCTTTTCATATGAAAAGGGAAAAGTTAAGTCACATTTCAAATTTTAGAGGATTTGCTAATTATGCAACATACATAATTAACACTGTCACGAGCGTGAAGGACATGAGTGCTAGACTAATCTCACTATACTGCAAGAAAAGATTTTTTTTTGGGAAACTTGTCAAGTCAGAAAAGAAATATTGTTTGCTTAACCAAAAACTGTTTCAATTATAAATTTTAGTTTGAAGTTTTTAATGTCTAGAATATTCAGTTACGACCCCATCGAATTTTTCATTTCCAAGGTCCCAAATAACGCACGAATCGAATTGTTGAAATTGATGAATATTAAAAAAAAGATATTGTCAAATCGGGAAAATATGCAAAAAAAAAAAAATTGAAAAACTCTGAAAAAATATTTTCCAGAAAATATTTTGCAAAAAAATTTTTCCCAAAATTCATTAAAAAAAAATTTAATTCTCCATAAAGTGTAAAAATTTTAATTACACCAAAGTTAAGTTAAACTAAAAAAATAGTAGCTTTTAAGGAATTATCTATACTTGCCAAATTTTTAAAGGCTGCCTACATAAATATTTTAATGTTAATTTATTCATTGAACGCAGCAGGCTACAAGGCTACACGACTACAAATGACACTGGCTACAAATGTCGCCCTGTAGCCAGCTCCAAAGTAAAGTTAAAATATTAACAGCTGTTTCGAATATATCTGATATATCTTCGGAACTATAACGAGCTCAGTAACGAACTATATAAGTTTGAAGGGCTGACCTAAAATAGGCCAATTAAGGGGAAAAAGAATTTTATGCCCGACTTTTTTCAATATGTCTGAAATATCCAGAAAAATATATTCTAGAAACAAAAGAAAAAGCTCTTATTTGATGTATAATATGCTAGAGTAGGTAACAAATCAACCAAATATACGACCAGAAATATACGGGTGAATAGTTTTCCATTTCCTGCTCCGCTCGCTCGAATGAAGGCATGGTCGAAAAACAATACTATCAATTTTGTAATCAAAATTGATGCATTTTTCAATGCTGCAACTTTGAGTATGATCGGGGAGGTGCGCATAGACGAAACTTATATCGAAAAACATGCGAGTACATGATTCCAAACATGCACATAAAAATACAATTATTTAAATTGAGTCCTTGTACTCGTAGGTAACAATAAAACAGTTCATTTGTAATATTTAAATTTTCTAAATTTCAATAAAAAATATTTCGAAGCACAAATTTGCTCTACATATTTTGTAGCCAACAAAAATATAAATTAGAATCATTTTACTACAACGACAACTTGCAGTTCAAAATAATCGGTCTCATATAAACGTGTTTATTTTAATTTTAAAAGATTGTAGTCGGTAGCCTGCTGCCTTCTATGTGTTTAATGCGTAAGAGAAGCTGCTTGTCGTCAATAAAATTTAAATATTAGAAGAGAAGGATCAGAATGAATTTAATAAAAATAAAACGTGCGGCAATTTGAAAGTGGAAAAATATTAATATTTTGAAGGCCAGGATTCCAAAGTTTTAGTAGGGTTATTAGGCGAAGGTTATCAGAGGTCGTTTCTACCTGAACTCGCTTTGGAATTATTAAAAACAGGTTGTAATTGGACTTAAAATGGGGTTAGAATCAAAAAACTAAATGTGCTGTATTTAGGGGCAGGGCAACAAATTTTAATAGACGTTTTAGAATCTTTATTGAAATATGTTTCATCTTAGCGAGTGACTGATACATTTTCATTGGCATGGGGTTCATGCGTTTTTGTTACGCAAATGAAAGTTGATTTGTAAAATATGTTTTTAGAAGGGCCTGAAACTGAATTGCGTTGTTGGTAATGGCAATTTCTATGAATGATAATTTGAACTTGAAAACAGACTGTCAGAGATGGCAATTAAAACACTCTTTTCTCTTTTCATTTAATGCATTACTCAGTGAAAAATTTTATAATAATAAGCAACCGGAGATGGAAACCTCCCACAACTAAATTTTAACACATAATTAATTTCTTCTTACTCACCACAACAGGGTTGGTGTTGAGATTGCTGTTGCTCAAGGTGGGATTGGTGGTGTTGGTGTTGTTGTTGCTGGTCACCTTCACGAACCATAAATTCTTGTTGATGATGACAATTTTGAATATTATTTTCTTGATATAATCTCTGTGAGTGTTGTGGTTGTTGTTGTAGCTGCTGGCACAATATATCCGCTTGCTCGATATTTTTCTCTAAACTGCCTTGATGACGAGGCGAAGAGGCAATTTTTGTTGTTGTTGTTGTTGTTTTGCTAGCGTCATGACATCGTAGCGCCAAATGAAGCTTTAGACGTGATGATGACGCTGCAGCCTTCGAGAACGAAGACGCTGACAAGAACGATGATTTTGCCCACAAGCTGTCTCTAGTAGATTTTCTTTTCAGAGATGACTGCATGTCTTCTTGCCTACCACCAAAAATCATGGTCTTCTCTACTCGCATGCCCACATAAAGTGTACGGGTAATCAAGATGTAGGCCACAGAAAGTGTTACAAGCGGCAACACCAGCAGAATTAAGTCGAGAAATAGATTGTAGGACCGCTCGTAGGGCAGAGCATAACTAGGCCAATTTTCACGACACTTGCGAAGTCCTAAAAAAATAAATAATTTAAATTTTTGATTTGGAAGTTATTTAAAAAACATTTTTATACAACGAGTTTTAATAAGAAAAGAACAATTATTTGAACTGTTGTTTCAATTATTTTCAGAATATTTTAACAACAAATTTGTTTTTTATTCTTTTATATGCAACATATGCAACACATTCTGTTAAATCCACTTTCCTTTTGGTGCTTTTCAAAAGCTAAAAACATTTTAATTGAGTCAACAAAATTTCGTAGAAATCAACTCAAATTAAATTGTCTCATTTCCACACGTATCAGCGAAGCTGTAGAGCCTGTTTCTGTAACACAAGAGTGCGACTCGTCTAAAAAATTTAAAAAAAATCAACAACAATAATGAAAGTTTTCCCTAAACAGTTTTTTACTCTGATTCATTTCGAAATGAACAAAAAAAAAAAAAAAAAAAAAAAAACAGATGAGGCAACCAATACGAGCTTTTCTTAGAGGTATTCGGTCCCTTCGGCTTTGTCTGAGATTTGGTTTATAAATGCAAGCATTTGGTGAGCATAAAAAAATACGGTTAGAGGGAGGTGTTAAACAATTGTTCTCCCTCCCAGTTCAAACTACGTCTCAGCCTGTCGCTTGTATTATATGCCAGTAATTACCCGTAAATGCGAAAATTACACGGGGTAACAGGGAAAATGTACTTTTTTAGCAACCTACTGTAGATTGTAGGCCTACCTGAGTAGATAATTTGGTCATTTTTAGAAATTCAATTACAACTTCAAAATCGAAAGCTATCGATAAAAAACGATATTTTGCGACTTCATGGAAAAAACTATTTAAAACAAAGTGTTTTTTGCACAGATAACACTGCTGAAAGAACAGATAACACTACTTCGACCAAACTATAACTTTAAGGAGAACAATCTTTTGGAGAGATATGATCGAACATTTTTTGAAATTTTGCAAAATTTTTTTCAAACACTTTATTTGAATTCCTATTTCTTTCTCATTTGGTTTGAAGTATGTATTTCGAACATAAGACGTTTAAGTTTTTCTAAAATGTTTCCCGACTAGACCAGCTCATTCCGTCTCAAGAAATAAATTGCATTTTTATAATGAAATGAGATGGAAATTAGATAGAAAAATTTTTGAAATAAAAAAAATTGGATTTAAACTTTTGCATTGAGGAAAGTGTTTTTATGCAAATGTGTCTAAGGGATTGTTGCCAGTAAAAATTTGACCTCTAGATATTTTTTTTAGGCTTTTTAAATAAAGAAAGGATTTTGTTGATATCAGGGTTAATTTTTTCTATTTCAACATCGACTCGCCCTTTTTGTTATTGTTTTAAATGGTCCATGTTTATTGTTCCGTATTCTTCCATATATTCTCTAAGTTAAATGCCTCAAAATTTAGTGAAGTCTGTGATCTTATAAAAACCTTTTTGATTTGATTTAAATAAAAGTATAAATCTATATATAAGCTACTGGGTTAAAGTTTGAGCTGAAGCCTCTTATTGGATTCGCTCAAAAATGGGCAATTTTTCTTTCGTTTGATTTATAGAAATTGCCAAAAAAGCAAACGAGAAAGAGATATCAAAAACTTTCGTGGAAGTTTTCCTTGTGAAATATTACACAATTTCCCCTTTTGCACGATGCAACAAAATATTTTTAACACCCGTGTATGTATTATATGTATGTAGTGGTGTCAATGGAAGTGAGAATATTTTTTATAAAATTTTACGGCGTTTTTATCTTTGACTTTATTACTTACTCACACTCACGCAAAGCAAAAGAAGTAATAAATTGAACATTTCCCTTACCTGGTCGACTTGTTGGCATCAATTGACTGAACATTGCAATTGGCAACATGCACAGCATACTGCCACACCAAATGCTCGCTATAATTTTATACGCATGACTACGGGTCTGCCAACGTCTCGAACGCAATGGATGACATATCGCGTAGTAACGTTCACAGGAAATGGCCACCAGAGTCCATGAGGAGACGGCAACAGATGCAGCTTAAAATAAACGAATGAAATTTGAAACATAAAATTAAATTTTTAGAACAAAAGATATTGGTTCGTGTTGTTGTTCTGTTAGCAGAGACATAAAAATGGAATTATGCAATTAACAAAGGCCTTGTATAATTTTATTGTATTGTGGTATTATCGTATAGCTCATGTAAAAAAAAAATTGTACACGAGATTTAGTATCATGAAACTGAATCAGGCATGGAAACCTGATGTTTTGGTAAAAAAGAAATTCGAGAGAAATTCACTAAATAATTTGCAGTTTTATAATTATTTGTAAAACTTCAGAATGTTAAATGTATTTAAACACAAATTAATTAAACAAACATACATAGTGCCAGGTATGGCATATTAAGACCAATTTTAAAAATATATTAAATGAAATTGTATGAAAATATAACAATTAATAACAAAAAATTTTGAACGAATGTCTGTCATCCCTTGTCAAGTCTGGTTCGGAGACAAACCGGCTTCAGCTATGTGCCAATTCAACAAGAGTCCTATTTTCAACTAAGGTCCCTGTGACACTTTGTAAGGATAAAGTAGTGTACGTAAGCCAGGCTGTTTATGCTACTATCGAAGTAGACTTACAAACACACGGGAGTAATTAGAATATTTTGCAAACAAAATTAATTTTTATACAGGTTCAGTTAGAACAACATAAGTGCCAGTGTGCTTTTTTTTACAAATAAAATCCAGTGCTGAAAATATTCTTTAGTGCTGATAAATTTAAATTTATTCAAACTTTTGGCATCAGTAATTCAAAATCAAGAAAACCGACATACGACGTTTTTGATAAAATCTAGAAAATTGTTTCTATTTTACTTTAGTAGAGTTAAGCTATTTGTGTAAAAAGCAATGCGAGCCACTTCCTCTTTGGCTTTATTCAAGAATTCCTTTTATCATTTTAAACTTCTTTACAAAAGGAAAATTTCCCCCAAGAAATGGAAGTGAATGACAAAAGTTTTGAATTGGAAAATTTGCTGTTTTGTAAAAAGGTTACTCTCACACACATTGCTGGGACTAAAGGTCAACTAAGAATCTTTAATAGTTGCTAATGAAGTCAGAATTCCTGTCAATTTGTCTAAGCGCCATTCAAATGTTATCAAATCTACAGCAGCTTAGAGAGCCAATCAAACTTGATTTAAACTTGATATATGAAGCAAATTATTCTTTTTTCACTTGGATCCATGAATCTACTTTAAGTGTTTCTAAATGTTGAAACTTTTTCATTTTAAATTAAATTGTTGGGAAGTTAACAATGAATTTCTGACCATAAGAGAGAATTTTGTTGAAAAAACAAAACTGGCTTAATTGAATAAAAGGCGTTTAGCAATAAAAAAAATTCTAGTTTATTTGTTTTGTAAATAAACTACAGGTAGACCTCGCTTAACGCGGAAATCCTGTAACATGGTCTCGTTCTAACTTGTTCCAATTTTTGCAAGATATTATGGGAAAATGCTTTATTCGAACATGTTTGTTCTTGCAGTGATCATTTTCTTCAAACTTTTGGTTTTTTGTCCGCAGCTGAATTACATACTTGAGTGGTTGAAAGTGAAGTTGATGGGCCAAGCTATGAACTTGATATCTGTTTGTATTTAATTTTATCTATTTCATGTAGCAGCTTTTCCATAACAAGTTTGAAGGCATTGAAGATGAATTGGAGTTAAGTTACATGTTGCTTGTGATGTAGCACGATTGTATTACACAAGAGATTTACGCTCAACGTGGATCCCATGCTAAACGAGGCCTAACTGTCATGCCTAATTGACCATGCAAATATTATCAGAAAAAAACTAACAAAACAAATTATTTATTATTTAATTTAAACATCAATCAAGCATTTGTCTTTAGAAAAAACATGTGAGGCATCAGTTTATTATTTGAAATAAATAAAGTCGGGAACGTAATGATATTTCCAATGGACGTATTTTATGAAACCCAGCAGAAACATGTAGCAAAACAAATCTGAAAATATTATTAGCACGTTGAGTGCCACGTCAGTCACCGGTGACTGACACCGATCTTTCCGTTTAGGCCGCGTCCGTCACCGGTGACTGGCAGTATAAAATATGATAATAAACTTTCAGAAATCTTTAATGAATTTTATTGAAACATAAAAATGGTTGTCCCTCGCTAGTGTCACAAAATGTTATAACCTGTTTGGTAAAATTTCGTGCTATTTTTCTGCCACTCTCTGCCGCAGTTTCTTCATAGCACGATTTGCAATATTTTCGCACTGCTGAAACTCGCGCAGCCTGACGGGGAAGTCGCTATAAAACAGCGTGGCACTCAACGTGTTAAAAACTGGCGAACTATGCTTTTCTCTCCAGAGCAATAAAGTAGAACAAGGAGCAAGTAAAATAAGACCAGATCTGTTAAAATCGCAAGGATGTTTTTCAAGATATTATACTTTTTTTATAGAGATGTATTTCCAATAATACTGAAGTGGCTGCTAGACATATCAATAGTCAGTCTTATGTTAATAAAAATATTTAAGCATGTGACAGACTATATGAAAGTAACTCATCAATATTCATTTTTTGTGACTTTCATTTAAAAACACACACAATATGCTGTCCGCAAAACCTTAATAGCTAATAAGATATGTGTTCTATTGCTATAGCATTAGCATTAGTAAATGCAAAAAATAAAAAGAACAAAAAAATGAAGCTGAACCACTAAATTTTTAGTTTTCGCCAGAACGCTGACAATGTGCGATATACTACTATTAATTCTATTTTAAAATCCCTTCAATATTTAAATTTTATATAAAATTTCTTTCATATTCATTAATACACTACGTCAAACTTCTTCAATATTTTCCAACAAATCAAACTCATTTTCATATTCTTCAATATGGCACAGAATGAATGTATGCGACTAACTTTTGTAAACAAACACAATCGCAAATATTGAAATTGAATATTGATTCGTCTAGCAGCCGTTTTACGATATAAAATTTCGTCATATTGAAATACTCTAAGATTATAAATAGCTTTCAGTGCTAATATTACTTTGTGTAAGAGCCTTCAATATAATTTTAAGATTAAGTAAAGAAATTTAAACAAAAGATAATCGAAATCACGTTTGTTGCGTCTGTAGTTTATTTTATGATAAAAAATATCGGTTGCAGCTCAAAACTCATAATGCTGTGGTTACGGATTTTATCGTTATTTTTGGGCTGGTGCTGCATTAGTATTTGCTATAAGCCTGAATATATTTGTAGCAGTTGCCTTTTAGAGCCTGAACAATGAAAGCCTAAAAAACTGACCACAAGGATTTTGCCCACTTCAAGTCCAATGGAGTGGCATCATAAAGCATACCATAAAAAGGAATATTGCTACAAATGTCGCTGGCGTTTTAAAGAAAAAATTAAACGAAAAATAATTTTTCGATCTCATATTTCTTCAAAACACTAGTCGATGCGAAATTGTTTAAACGTATAAGGCAGTGAATTCGAAAAAAATCTTTATTTATCTACAATTTCCGATTTTAAGAGCGCAATCGAATATCTAACGAAGCCGGCATACAACCTAAACTAGGCCATTGAAAAAGTACATTTTCCCTGTCGCACCGTGTAGTTTATATTCAACATGAGTTTATTCTTCTGTTCCCAATACACCTTAAGATTTATGTGAATCATTACACCTGAATGGAATATTGATTTTTGAAAGTGCGAGTTTTCTGTTTTTCACATTACGCAAACATGCAACAATCGCAGTTTATTGTTGAATGTAAAAAAATAAAAGTAAAAAAAAAAAAAAAATAACTCATGTTTATTTACGCCTTTACAATTTTTACGGGTTTTCGCATGTGTTGCTGCGAGTGTTTTTTTTTTGTGCTGAATGTAGGTGAACAGGCCACTTGCTTTGCTTCAACTTTATTTTATTAACTTCTCTTTTTTTAAATACAATTTTTGTAATTTATATGCGCTTATCAGATGTGCGATGGCAGACGATTTTTTCGCTTTATATTTGTTTTAAACCACTTTTTATTTTCATTGATTTTTGATACAATTTTTACATAAATTTTTTTGCGTGACTCGGTTTTTGTTTTTCTCTTGCCCATCACGTAAATAAAAAAAATATTTTTTATTTGGCTCTTGAGCGTATAAGTGATTTTTTTGTTTAACTTTTTTTACACAAAACTTATACGCACCCCGTTGAAAAGGGACCCAAAGAGGAAGGGGTCAGTTAAAATATACGCATCCTGATCACATGGGGCTACTTGATGGCTATTGAAATAGAGATGTGCAGCTGATGAAAACAAAGTTAATTTGGCCTGTGTATGAAGGATTGAAATAAAATGTGTGTTTTTCTGATGCTAAAAACTGAATATCTGAATTAAAATACGTGTGAAGTTCATAAGCCCCACAACTCTGACGCAAGCCAGTGATAGACCAGTGATTCGCAGCTTTTTTTTCTTGCGACACACTTGTAACGATTTCAAAATTTGATGGTTTAAAATGTAGATTTTTAGAACGAATTTCCGTCATCCCTTGTCAAGGTTGGTTTGGAGACAAACTTAAGTGTCATTTTTCCTTCTGAGAAGTTTTCATCAATTCGTTAGTGTTTTTTGTAAGTTGGGTATCTATTTCCGGTGCTGGAATGTGTTCTGAAACTGAACAGATGTGCCTCGTTGAATGAGGTAACGTTGATGTGGGCTAAGGGACACATAGGCACAGCTGGGAATTAAGCAGCAGACGAACTAGCAAAAATGGGATCTGGTGTGGATTTCTGTGGACCAGAACCCAGGGTTGCACTGAATAATGGCCTAGTGCGAGCTAAAGTTCTTCAATGGGTAAACTCATTACACCTGAATAGGTGAAGGGAGACTACCACATGCAGAAAGGCTCGAATGGTGCTCAAAGAGCCCCTCGGCAGGATGGCCAGCAAGGTGCTCGGATATAATAGGGCTACTTTAAGCTGGATCACTGCGTTAGTGGAACAGGACATGGAAACTTCAAGTACCATCTGGCTAAGATGAAAGTCGTAGAAGATGATACTTACAGACTATGCCTGGAAGAGGCTGAGACGGTAGCGCACATTGGGTGTGAATGTCTAGCACTGGCTAGCATAAGGCTTAAGACCACGGGCAGACACTTGTTAGATGTGAATGCCATGGGGGAACTAAGCCTTAGACAAATGCTAGCAATTACAAAAGAATCCGTGATGAGGAAGAGTGTCGACAGTTACCAGTCGACAGTCTGAAATCACTTTAGTCAAGAGTAAAGGCTAGGGCTAGCACGAGACTCAATTGAAAGTAAGGTGGTTGTGATTACGGATCGTTCCCTGAAATCAATTTGAGGAGCGAAATGGGGGTCGAAAAGGGACCCAGAAAGTAAGTGGTCTGCTTCGATATCCTCCCCATACATAATTAATAATAAATAGGTATCTATTTGTCATGTGAGCTCGTAGGCATCTGTAAGGTGTGAACAGAGGTAGCAGGTAAAGCTCGTAGGTCGGTAATGACTGTCTTAATGCTTTGTATCTAATCCCCTAGATGAAAAGTGGCCATCTTTCGCATTATATATTCTTCAATGTCTACCCATGTACAAAATTTCATCTCTCTAGCTACAGTGGAAGTGCCCTATAATATTGATTAGTAAGTCAGTGAGTAAGTGAATAAGTTCCAAATTATGCACTTTTTACATCTTCATATCCCGAGAAGCTGGTAAAACTTTCACTGTGAAGGTAACTATGCGTAGAGTCCTTTTGTTTCAAGTTTCATTATTTTATGATTAAAAGAAGCAAAGTTATGAGAGGAGGGTAAACACCGCGCGTATGGTTTCGTGTAAATATACACTCGGTGTGCTTTAGGCTTGAGCTTGGCCTGGCCTACTATCGTGCGTCTTAATATTAAGATGAACTTAAGCCTCAGTGTATTAAAATTATTCCGTCGTAGTTGTAATTTCAGTTTTACAAAAGTTACATAAAAATTATTAAAACAAATATCCTTAAGTGCTCTACTGATGTTGCAAACTTTTTGAAAATAATTTTTTTTAGAAATTAACGAATCAAAGAAATAAATATTTATTTCGTTCAATTTATTGAACAACAAACTATTGATATGAAGTTTTTGTTTTTGTTCTGGTTTTGAATTTAATTTTTCTGCTCATAATGAACCCTATTCAATCTTTTGTACTAACCTTTTCCAAGTGTTTATTGACCTGCTGTCTTGAATATTTTATTGCAACCAAACAAACCTGTCTCTCTTTGACAAACAAATTAAAAACTAATTTTTGTTGCTGCAAAATTAATTTAAAAGTTTCAAACAATAAACAAATTAATTTTCAATCGATACTTGTTTAACTTTGACCATTGAATATTCGTTTAACAAATTAATGAAAAAGAAGAGCAAATAAAATGAAGCTCAACTGCTATTTGAAATATAAAACTAAAAAACCTGTATCTAGACCCAATAATGTCAATAAATTTTTAGTTCTGCTCGCAACCGTAATCACTACAATTTTCCTGCAAGAGTTCATTAAAAGATTTACTTTAAAAACGCATCTGCAAAGGACAAAAGTTCTGATATTTTCTTTAATTTAAATGTCTTCTTAGGAGAACAAGTGCCATCCAGTATATCAAGTTTCAAATGTTTTTTGCATACTCCCTTCTCTGACGTTTCGTTTCGAATTATCATTCTATGATAACAATAATATAACACTGCGTCTGGACTAGCCAAAAATTATTTCTCACATAGAGAGAGCGTCGGCAGAATTACGGGGAAAATTGTATTCGTGGTCTTCTTTGTAGAGAATACGTGTAGATGTTCCTGCTCAGTTTGCAAATAATTTTTTGTCTGTCCTCGAGATTGTTATTATACTGTCAGCATAGTTTATGTACGGGTGTTTACAGACGAGCGCACACACATATAGTTTTTATTTTGTCTGTGTGATGGACAACATTGTTTCAACACGATCGTACCAGTGACGGTCTTCACGAGCCAATTTCCTGTGCGAGCAGCAAATTGTAAGATGGCTGAACAGATTTATGGCTGGACAAGCCGGCATGTAAGTCAATACGATTCTTAGGTTACTTTGCATTACTAGTAAACGAATTGTGTAAATCGTAACTATTTCGTTGCTGAAGATAATTTTAAAAACACAAAATTAGCACTTTGGTTTGCCGCCATTTTGGTAAACATTATTCTTGAAAGTTCATATTTGGCAGTCGTGAAGTAGAGTCGTGGCAAATTTATTATGGAAAAATATTAGGTAAACGAACGTGTTTTAATCGTTAAAACATTTTATCAAAATCAATTATCGATTACTGTGACGATGAGAAAGTTACGTGAAATTTTTTGGAAAAGAAAACTTGCCAACAAGACGCACTATTTATCGTGTAGTGAATGATTTCGAAGAAAGAGAGGGACTGTAGCTGATAGGCCCAAGCATGGACCACAACGTACTGCAAGGTCGGCTGAAAACATTACTGCTGTTCAAGAAAGTGTTGAAAACAATCCATCAACCTCAGTTCGACACTGTGCTCAGGAGCTTGGTCTTCAAAGAAGAACTTTGGGCACAATTTTGCACAAAGATTTGCATTTGTTGCCATTTAAAATTCAGTTGACACAAGAGCTTCTTCCAGAAGACCATTTACGCCGCCGCCAATATGCCAAGGTTCTTTAGGAATTGAAGTTGAGTTTCACCACCACTTTAGAAAAATCTTTGTAAATATTCCTTGTGCTACAAATGGTCCTTTTAGTTGTGGCTAGAAGATGTTCTTACCGTAAAATATTCAAACTCCTGTTACTTCTTATGTTTATAATTTTTCCGACACAAGTTTCGATAATTTTGTTAAATAAAGTTTACTTATGTTCTTTTTTAAAATAACGAAATTCGATTTAGCCTGTATAGCTGACAAGACTTTTAACTTTTTCGCACTCTACCAGAGCTACAACATTAAGAGGTCCAAGAATAAGGACTGAATATACACACAGGTCATATATCGTAAACATATGTAAGTTGTGGAGCACTACGATCCCGTACAATGAAAGAACTTTCTCTGTAAATGAATACGAGATAAATTATTTGCTTTAATTGTCACTTGACTATATGCTTCTCACAACTTAAAGACGTGAAGTCGTGCAAAATATATTAAGTAATATTTTTCTTACTCCTACTACCACCGTTTAATCATATTCACCTACAAGTGCTTTTCGATTATTAACGAATAAAAAACAGAAAAAGTCCCATATACTCGAAGATGCAATAACCGGCACACTGTGCCTGAAAGGCACTCATACTGCGTAGTTCCCATTTAGGCTTGCAAACTTATTTACGTCATTTCTATATTTGTTTTATAAAAGTTTTCCCCTTAAATCATCATTAATTAAATAAGTTGAATCTAATGCTTTATTTATTAGAAATAATTGATGAAATCGGTCTTTTGGCGACATTAATCTAAAAGTTTGGCTACACTTTGACTGAAGTAATAAAATTGTATTCGAAAAACTCGATTAGTAAAGTGAAGAAAACTACATAAAACGTAAGTTGCCTCATTGTCATTTCTTACGTAATTAGACAAGGTTCCTTTTATAGCCTCGTAAAGAAACTTAAGTTAGAAAAAGATTGATTTAATTAAATGAAACATTGCTTTGCTATCCTTTCAGTCTTCCTTTAATAATATAAACATTTCAGTTATGCTTGGAATAAAAGTTTATTGATAAATCTAATAAGGAGAGTGACACATTTTATTGCGTCTACTACTTCTTTATAAAATAGTTGGATGCCTACGTAAAATACCCTGTCCTTTAAAGTGACGTAATTCTTTTTGTAGGGATTTGCTGTCCTAACATCGTTTTGTCTGTTCTGTATTGGCTTATCTGCATTATTTGCCAGTTAAGATCATAAATTTGCATGTTAAGCAGACATATAAATTTGTTGTGGTGCAAAGACAAAGGACGAATTTTGGTGTTTTGCTTTAAGTAATGAAATGGATGATGGAAATTATAATGCGGAACTCGAACAATCGTTGGTAGGCACTGATATTGAGATCAATCTGTGGTTGTTAATTCTCTGTCTGCACAGAACCTTGAAATAAGAGGGGGAATAAATTCTGTTTGAAGCTCTTATTTAATAAGGAAGTTCATTGACCGATTTAATTATTTTTAAAAGAGGCGTGTTCACGCCCACTTTTTTTTGCCATAATGTTACAGACTATGCTTGAGCGCAATTACGTTTTTCATCAGTATAATAAAATTTAATTGACTTTTAAAGTGGCTTTACTGTGCCACGCCTACTTTTTTAGCAGCATTCTATGAAGCATATGTAATCTGATTTTCGATAAATCCTGTTAAATAAAGAGACGTGAAAGAGAAAGAAAAGGAGACTTTCCAATGTTTTTTTCAAGTTCTTTTGTTTGTATTTTGCGAATAAATGGTAAAAAAGTGGATTAAGTTGTTAAGGTTTTAAATGGCTTTGAGTAAGAACTCTCACGAGAAATGTAGGAAGTACCATGATAGAAAAAAATTAACCCCACTTAACAGCTCCCAGACAATTAATTCGCACTACTGGCATTCAAGAAAGTCGAACGAATATTAAAAAAGCCTACAAATACATTTTGGACCGCGGTATAAAGGTATTTTAGTTCTACGGTCGATTGCTGTATATAAAAGAAATAGTCTCAGGGATCAAAAGGCTCGATCCATGGTTGAACTTGATTTGTAGAATTTGATGTTGTCGACGAGATCCTCACCAGCTTTGTTTTGGAAGATGTGCGATGAGAAGGCTGATTGTTTTTCGAAACGAAAGTCTGGAAGGGAGCTACCAAACGTTAAGAGATCATCGTACCCCAACCCTTACGCTAATGATCGCTAACTCCATAATAGGATTTTTTTTTTAATTTAACATGCTACTCGATCGTGTAGCTTCCCATTGGTTACTTGGCATCAGTGACTGTCAACAGCAACCCCGTCTTTATTCATATTTTTAACTAATTTAATTTAACAACTATTTCGTTAAATCTTTTTTATTATTTAATTGTATTTCTACTGTTGACTGGCGCAAATTATCGCAATATATTTCTTGAATTAATACAAAACTATTTTACTCTGAACATGGAAAACTTTGCGAACAAGATTCGTCATTGCAAAAATAATTATGAACCGAGACTCCTGTCAATCATAAATATGTATGTCCTGTGAGCGTGTGTGTGTGTGTGTGTGTGTGTGTGTGTGTGTGTGTGTTTGTACGTAAATATTTATTAATATCCTGCTTACTTCAATGACTTTGAACATTTTAATAAAGCGTGGAATTATTTTTATCTCTAAATACGCAAGAACACAAATTCTTTCATAAAGTATTTTCTTATTCTTGTGGAAGCTTCTGTGGTTGTAGATTTTGTTAATATCCTTTCTTCGTCATTTTGGGATCGTAAGCGTTATGTGCATGTGTAAGTTTGTTTGAGATCCTTGTAACTTTCGAGAGTACGTACTATCACATCATTCCCATAAAGAAAGTTGGCTAAATCAGCAGATGCTACTAGTTCTTAATTTTTTGTTTGTTTGTTTAATTAACAACCTTTTGTGCGGCTTCTTTTAGGTGCCGCATTATTTATAAAAAAAAACGAATTTTAAAGAAACAGAGAGATGTGTCACGTTACATTCTCTGGATTTCCTTGGTCATTGACTTAAGTTTAAGTACTTTTTTTTTGGTCTATTGGTACAAACGATAGCTCACGTATTGGTGGGTAGCACTCACCATCACTTGCGAAAGCATTCGCAGTTTTGAATAGTTTTATATTTAAATTAAATTTATGTTGTCCTTAGAGCATTGCATTTATTACTGTTAATCGTTGCCTGGATATGCAGGACAGTGTTGTGGAAATGACAGTCACCAAAAAAAAAAAAAAAAAATAAATTTCGAAACGTCATTTGTTATCATAAAATATTGACTGATAAAAAGATGCCTACAATTTTTAAACTAATTAAAGGAAATTCATTGAAATTATAACTTTGTTTAAAATACACCAGCGTTCATCATCCGACTGTTACCCCAATGTCAAACAATAAAACTTTTTTATTTATATGACGTTTGGCAATTGGAGAGTCGACAAAATTGTTCTTCTTGTACAAATAAGAGTTTCTTATATCAAGTCCCATTCTATCAGGCTTTATTAGAGAGAGAGAGAGAGAGAGAGAGAGAGAGAGGAGAGAGAGAGGAGAATGTCGGGAAGGGATGGTGTTGAATAGAGAAGAAGTGAAGCGTCTTTAGTACGTTTAAATAATTCTGTATCGACCATTCGTTTGAAGAAATAATAGAATCCTGAAAAACTTCTCACGATGGTTTTGCTCTATTCCAAGTCCAAGGGAGTGGCATCATCAAACGCACGATAAAAATAAAGATTGATTCTTTTATCAAACAGCTGTCGTTGGCTATCACTACAAAACACGTGGCCGTATAGGATATTCAATTGTTTGAACGGCAACATAGTTAGTGCTAATAAAACGTAAACGTGGGAACTTTGAAAATAGATGCGTGTCTAGTTATGAGAGTTTTGATCCTAAGAAAATTGATTATCCCATTGTTCCCACTGAAGCAATGGATATGAAACAGTACTTGGTATCTAGTAGAGATTATCGTGATCTTGATCGCGATGAAGAATTGTCGCAAAGGCAAGCCGAGGGATAAGCTGTCGCATTGAAGCAGTGGAATATTGTGGAGAGTGATGTTAAAGGAAGTAACCAGGTAATCGAACGGGGTTTTAAAACTGATGCAATAATGACAACAATGATGGTAGTGTCCTAATTTATGAACCTGAGGGTCGTGGGTTACATTCGCACGAAACACTCTGACCTGTTTCACTACAACGGGTGAAGTTCTATGTTACTATGCTCGGTAGTTTAAGTTCGAATATAATTTGTAATTGTTTTTTAACATTTAATAAATAAAAGAGGTAACGAATTTACTCGCTACTAAATATGGTTTAAAAGATAATTAAAAAAGGAATAGGATTTCAAACAAACCGTTGCAAAAGAAAATCCCACAAAGAGTAATTGCTAATCCACTTTGTTTAACTTGTTTTTGATCATATTGCTTTAAAACATGGACGGATTCAAAATTGTTTAAACGGAATAAGAAAGCCTAACTGCTACTCTATTCAATATCGCTTAAAATTTCAAAATCGAAGTGGGAACAAATTGTTTTTATATCGATAACATTCTATTTGGAGGGTGTACACGAATTTCTAAAACTGCGAAAAAACCCAACTCGAATGTACCTTCAACCAGCGCATTTTAAGTAAGAGTAATTTCACTGCCAAATCACGTAACTTGATTGAGCTGCATATAAAATAAAATTAATCGAACGCCCATTTTTCCTTGCAATTGGGCCACCCTACCGAATGTGACATGCCTTTTCCGCCTTTTTTTTAAAGCTGCAGTAATTATATAAAATTAGAATTGAACTTCTTAAATTTGTTTGTCATATTTTTCTGGGAAAAAGTGTTTTGCTATTTTCGTTTTGTTTGAAAGAGTTATTCACTGCAATACATTATTTCGTATAATTTAATTTGTATTGTGGCCATTTCAGGCCATATTTCATAATTAATTCATCGTAATTCATCACAACAAATGAAAGAATGAAGGCATAAAAGCAAACTCATACATTTTCCATTACGTCAGCGTGTGTAGGTAGACAAATATTAAGATTCTGCATACGTGGCTACGAATAACATTCGAGATTTTAATGAAGATTGAGAAACTAATTGTGTTTGAAGTCATCTTATTAAATATTAATTAAGAAGAACACAAACATACAGACAGACGTACGGGGTCATATTGTATGTGATTGTAGGAAATTAGGGAAATTTTTAGTGGCGGGCTAAGGCTTTTTACGCAAAGAATTATAGAAAATAAGAAAAATTTGATAAAAATCAGCGAATGCAGATTAATAGGTTACGTTTTTTTTCTCACTCATTCTGGTATCTTCTGGAGTTCGGGTCCCTATGCGACCTCTTTGAAACCCTTTTCTTTAAGTGCTACCATAATTATGTTGAAAACATTTGTTGGACTACAGCCTCATATTTGATATTGAGAATTCATATACAATTCGACTAGTGTTTTTTTTTTTTCAAAAGAAATAAAATTTATTGCACAACATCAATGATGTATTTAGTTCGTTCGCTAGGAAATCGTGTAAGCAAAGTTGCATAATAAAAAGAACATAATTTTTTGTCATTTCACTTAATTTTCATTTCGTAACGTTTAGCGTTGGCAGCGAGTGACACGTTTTTGACATAACAACGGCAGCCAAAACAACATCAAGAACAAACAAGATACCAGAGATTTTAAAGATTAAAACAATTTGCTCCTGGTGCTTCTTAAATTATTATCGTCATTCCCACAGCTTGACTTTGTTTAAAAGAATAAAAAGTAACACAGACAGAAGAAACAACTAAAGTTTTCTCAAACGAACATGTGTTGTTTTTCCACTTTTTTCGTCTGCAGAAAAAATGTTGTCTGCATTAAGACCGTAAAAAAGTTTGAGTCGTAAGAGTTTTTTTCTTTTGTTATGTAAAAAGCTTAAGATAACTGATGGCATTTCCTCTGTAGGATTTCAATGTCAAGTCACAAGCACACGTGATACAGAGAATGAAAAATTTAAATTGCCAATTGATACCTGAAGAGACTATTGCTGCTTGCTGATATTAATCAATAGGAAGTCCATTGAAATGGAAATATACTTGTTGAGTCAACTATGCGAATCATCTATTTTACAGGTTGTAATAACTCGATTTGTGCAGATGTGAAGGCACGCAGTAAGTGAACGAATTTTACGCACAGGAACAGTTCCGATTCAAGTCATAGTCAAGGCATGAACGAATTATTTTTTTTGAATCTGACGTAAGTACGATTGTAGGAGACCCCCATTAGTTACGAGGAAATTAACGGCCATGTTCCGACACTCGCATCTCACACAAAATTTGCGATTGTGATTTCAACTCGCATGTGAGGTGTTCTATAAATCGCATTCGCAAGAGTTTTGGCGAGTTTAAAGTCGCAAGAGTATACTGAAGTGAACTGCTGTATTGAAACTAAACTAGTTTTTAAAGAAACTACAAAGTTATGAATAAATTTAATTAATAGTGTTTTCTTTTTATTTCAGTCAAAACTAATGACATTTTCTAACAAATGTTTTCCAAAAACATGAAATTTAAAAACGTTCTTTGCTTCTGCAACTTTTGCCTCTGTATTTCTTCTTTTGCACTGGCGATTTCAATAAACAGCTGATACGAGTCATCTTCGAAAAATATACGCAGCTAGTGCTGTAATTAAGTCACATGAAATGCCCGGGTATTTTTTGTAATATTCTAGGTTCAGGTATTAGAAATATTAAAAATACAGAGTTTTCTTTTAACACTTTTCAAAAGCAAATCGCAAGTAAAACGCGTGAGTTGCAGAACATGCAGAAATAAGTTTGGCGATTTGCTACTCGCATGCGATTTGACACTCTTGCGAGTATCAGAACATGCCCGTAAGCTTTATAACTCCTTAATGAATTTAACTTTAGTCGAAGCGCTAGTGTCGTTCCTTTTACGCAAAACATCTTTGCAACTGTTTTAATACGTTTGCTGCACGATTAAAAATCGATAAGAAATTTTTCGGTTCAAAATAATATTCGATTAACATGTGTTAGACGAATAGTATTTTGAACCGAAAAATTTTGTTCAGCAGATAGGAATACAACCGTTTTCTTTCAACGAATAATCGAACATATTTCACTGGAATGGAAACTGACGCAAATACTGTCTTGCAACTGTCAACATTTCAAATGTATATTCACTGTAACCTGGTGTGAATTGTGGAGTACAGAAGCAGTGCTAAGCAGTTACAGTACAAAGACTCAAAAACGCTTATCGTCCTAGACCTAGATTTATGCAGCACAATGGATCAAAGTCAACTTTAACACGTTTGGCTAATTCATTTGCTAATACTCTTAAATATTCTCTGCCTACTATTTCTAACGACTCCTCAACCGGTGTGAAAATTGTGAAATCGATGCGCTTTGCACATGCCGACACATTTGTTGTTCGTAAATGCTGTTCGGTGAAAAAAATGAAATCTTGATATTTTTAAAATTTTTCAAATATAATTGAAGACATCCGGCTGATCACGTGCGTGTTATCCACGAGCTCATGTTCAATGAAGTTATTTCCTCGCACCACAAATTATAATCAGTCCTTAATCTCTTTAAGCTTCACTAAACTTCACACTTTACGCACAATTTGCCAAGTTTCCATTACTCTCTTCCTCTTCAACTTACCTTGTGAGAACTGTATCAATTTACAAAAGAATTCACCAAATATAAAGTGTCGCAGCAGTGTGCCCACCAACGTTACTGGCATACAAAGCACACCCAACAGGATGTCGGATATCGCAAGATTTAGTAGAAACACATTTGTAATTGTTCGCATACGACGATTATGCACGAGTATTGAAATGACCAACAGGTTGCCAACAATGGCAGACAGTAATATTACACTGTAACACAGAATCAGCCACATGGGTAGCCCAAAACCGTTGCTGCGGCCCGACTGACGTTGGGTGGCATTGTTGTAGTAGCTGTTGGTGGTGTTGCAGAGAGTGGAGGTATTACAGCTGCTGTTGGCAGAGAGTGAAGACAATGTTGTTGACTCGACTGTGGAATGCGCAGTAAAGTTACTTTGGGTCAAGTTCATTAACGCCAGATATGCTCTGTTAAGTGCAGTCGTTGTTACATGGTCATTGACTACAAACGAATCTGTCGTTGTAAAACCAAAAACAGTGGATTTAACGGACCACGACGTTAGAGTCGCTAGCACGTGATAAGATGTCATCAACTCAATATTGAAAACTTAATTGAAAATCTCCCGTAAACATTTTCATAATTATTTGTTTCTTTTTAACACCGCTTTCATCGAATTCCTTTACGGCCTTTTTCCATTTTTAACTTATTTTCTTTTTAATAATTTACTTTTAAATTTGATGTTTTTTGATTTTTTTTTTTTAAATTTTCTGATTCACTTCATTAACTTTTAATTGAGTTTACTTTTATTTCATATTAAAATACTAGGCGGTCTACTTTAAATCATTTTGTTATTTGCAATAAATTTTTTCCATCGTTGTGTTTTGTTGCACTTGTCGTTGTAAACTGATGTTAGTTGTTTGTGCTGCAGTAGCAAGTATTATAGAATTTTACTGAAACAATAAAATCACAAGAGAGCTGAACAAGGACAGCTTCATGTCTCTATAAAAAAATGCCGCTTTTTATATTCACCATACTTGTCAGGAAAACACTAATACATTGTTGCTTCAACAATGTTTCCACTCCGAAATGTTGCTCAACAATTGCATAGTGTGGTTGTATTCAAGTTTATATGTTTGTATAACAGTTTAGATTGTTTTTGGTTGATGGATGATATCAGCATTCAGTTCACCCAATTGCATGAAACTTTAACCGCAACATATTTCTGTTAAATCATGTATTATAAATTTGCAAAAAGGAGTAATTGTGTTTCTTGTATTTTCAATTTGCCATTTATCGTATGAAAGAATCAATGAAAAATGTTAAAGTCGATTTCCGGTCGCCACGTTAGTGAGGGAATTGTACAACCTCATTCAATTTTCTGTACTGATCACCACACTTAACTTAACTTAGTAAACTATTTTCCCCATATGAAAACAACTGTTTCAAAAATTCAAATCTACAACTTCTTCGGTTTGTATAGAAGGCTTTTTGATTTTTGTTTCAATTATTTCACTATAATTTTGTGCAGTATAATATTTATTGTTTTAGATTGCCAAATGCACATTTAATGCGGTGAGGGTACGTACCATGGTAATTCGCAAAACAATAAACTTAAAAAAAGTACAATAGCACTGAACTTTCCATTGCAGCTACATAAAAAACAGCATGCAGTGCGAATTTTACTGCCGTCTTTACTAAACAAAGTTTGTTTACAAAATGAAGTTGTACAACAAAGTTGTATTGTTTGAGGGCAAAACACCCAACTCGATTACAGATCGAGTTGTAGCAACAGTACAACATCTCGTTTTAATTCGAGAACATGAGCGTTGAGAAAAAAGCTTAGCTCATCTTGACAATTTACAGAGTCATTGTGCTTTCTCTTTCGTCTGTGAGCCAAAGAAGAGACATGAAATCACAAGTCGAAGTCAGCGTCAATTCCACTTCTAATACTGTCGTCTGAACGAGCATTTTCAACCACTTCGCTTTTTACGTCTCTCATAATTGCAGATAGCGCTAATGCATCATGGAAATGGATACTTTTTAAATCTGGGGTCTCGTAGAGTTGCAGTAAAATATTCTTAACCATATTCTTAATCGGTGTTCAAACTGGCTATTTTAATTAGTTAATTATGTTTTTCAATTATTTTGGAAACCTTGATCTAACGAAAGAGACATTTTTTAAACAATTAATCGGTTAATCGTATCTTTCCATCGCCAACAAAAAAATATAAATTTCTCTATTGAATTTTAAAGTGTTTAAGAAAATAAACGTTGATATTTCCCGCTACAGATATATTTCCATACAAAAAATGTTGATAAAGTGTTCATTTTTGTTAAGATGAATATGTGGGAAAACCATGTTTGGTGAATCATCAAAACGGTTCGAATTATTTTTTTGCATTCTTTCATTACATCGATTTTCTTTTTGAGTTAACTACGTGTCTCTCACTTTTTTAATGTAAATTTCTGCTTGTGAAGAAAGAAATAAAAGAAGTGAAAACTGACAAGTCAATAAAAAAAAGTTATTCAGTTACCAAATAAATATAAATTAATTAAAGTGAAATTCTATTCAACATCAATCCTGCCTGTCAGCGGTTTTATCAGCAATTAAGCATTTGCTGGAAAAAGGAAGACAAAATAAAAATGAACTCACAACATGAAGCACAACTGAAATATTACAAGTTGTCACCAATAAAGTGGTGGGAGGTTCCTTTTTTATGATAATAAATATTTGCAACAACAGAAAAGTTGTCTCAGAAATTCTGAATAAATTTTAATTTTGCCAATAATTCAATCAAAACAAGTAATTTATGCCGTTTTGAGAGGGAGGGAGTTTAAACGTTAAATTATTTACATGTCTATAATCCGATCTAATTTTAAGTTTTGGGTTCTCTATTAATGTAATGAGCTTGTGTAGCGTAAATAACGCAAATCAGTTTAAAGTATATTTGTAGGATGTCCTTCGTAAAAATATCTGCTTGGTTGGAAATAAAAATTTTATCTACCAGACCGAGAAATGATCCAGCGTTTTGTGATCAAATCGAAAATGTTCCACCGAAAATAATTTTTAATGCTTTTTACATTCCAATAAAAGCATTTTTCTTACATCAATTGTACCGCAGAAGAGATTTTCTATTAAATATAAATTTTAACAAATTTTTCATTCGATTAAAAATTTCCTGCAAATAATGAATTGTTAAAAGGTGCGATCCAGATCCAGATGTAAGTTAGGTTGACCAAGCCATCCCTCCTCCATTAATGCTAATCATTATTTTGACTAGAACAAACCATAAATTATGAATTAATGGCTCGCCCTCTTTTTAGCAGTTAATAAAATTTAATTAATCGAGTAAAATTTGAAGATTTCCTCAACAGATCACAAAAATGAATCCATTGCCATTTATAAAAATATTTAACACGTACTATTTGAGATTGAACTATTTTACTTCTTCACGATTTGAAGAATTTTCGAAGGCCAAGTTTATGAAAGTTAAATGAATCCATTTGTATTTTATAATAGAATTGTCAGTATTACAAATTTAACGAAGAATTTTTATTTCATACGTCGTATTACACTTAGGTTCAATTAATAATACAATAACTCAGGTTGAAAAATAAATAAAACATTCATAGTGCCTTTGCTTTACAAGTGATTGTTGGCGTAGCTAAGTCTGGCACAAAAAGTTTAAATATATTATTTATTTATTCTTTGTTAATTTTTATATCAAATTTCGAACAGTAGGTAAACACTCGAAAAAAAATTCAGATTTTGTAAGCAATGCATACTTTTTCAGCCACAAAAACGCGCTTCATAACAAGCACCTATATTTAGAATTGTAGAAAAAAGTTAATACTTATACACATTCCAGAATGTACTACTGTATGGCACCGCATATAACATTACGAATAGAACACGACAAAATAAGAGTTAGTATTCAGCTAATCAGCCTATGAAGCGCTTAAAAACAATTAGAGCATCGCGATCAAATATTATGTCATACATAAATAGGTTCGCGTGCAATGCTAATTCGATATTCTTTTTCAAAGTGCTGGGACTAGTTAAAAATAAAAACTTGACTTTTTTATGATCTTGGTTCTTAAACACCAGCGTCGTATTTCGACTGGTAACCCACATATAAACAAAAATTAAACTGTAAAAGAAGTGACAATTTCATTATCTAATACTCCTTTAATGTAGATTTTTCTCACGAAAACTGACACTGAAGATGGCACATAGCGGAAACCGGTTTGTCTGCAAACCAAACTTGACAAGGGATGGCGGAAATTCTTTTCAAAAATCTACATCAAAACACCCTGTCGGAACATCAAATCAAGAAACACCTTTAATCATTTACAAAGAAATTTAGTAACCGCTTTTAATGGGTTAAAACACAAATGCTGCGATTTGAGTACGAAAAAATGCTTAACAAAATAAACAGTTTCTGAAGTCTTTAACTTTGATTAACAGTTCAAAGGAAATAACAAATAAAAGAAGATAAATTTAAAAGGAAGTAAGTAAATCCAGTACGAATAAAATGAAAGCAAAAATAGAAAAAAAAAGCGAACAAAATTCACTTCCTAATAAACATTTTTAATTTCAAGACTTGGCAGCAAAGTCCACTACAAAGATTTCTTACACTTTATGAGGTTGTTTATAAAAACATAACAACTAATGCTGCTTAAGCACAGGGACCTCAATAACTGTAAGTAACGTAACAAGACAAAATGTTTAGCGTAACAACATTACACAAGAGCGATTTCAAATTTATTACATTCTTTTTTGTCTCTGTGTCACCGTTTCGCCACCAAAACCCCAAAGTTTAATAGTTTAAGTTTGGGACAACCAACTTCAGAATTTGCATTCTGTAGCTGTAGTGTTCTGTCAACATAATCTAACGCTTAGATACAGGATGCTGTGATAAGTGAATCACGAGCAGTTTCCTTTGCTGGAAGTAAAAGAAAACAAAAAATTTAAATGAAAAACCAAACAAATCCAACAGCATAAATTATCTGTTAACAGGAGAAGGTATTTTGAAAAGACTGAAGGAGATTTCAAAATTAAGCAACTACGCAGAAATATTTCACAAAGCTCGCAGCTTGTGCAACAATTTCAACCTGTTGCCGTTTTCAGCGTTGTGTTCGATGGGTGGGTGTCACGTTTGTTCACTTGAACAGTGTCATCTTTGCCTTAAATTTTAGCCAACAAATTGGATGGAAGTTTAAAGTACGATCCAGCATCGCCAGAAAAGTTATCTGGAAAAATACTAAATGGGCAAAACGATGTGCTAAAACGTTCTACAAACGACAACAAAAATGCTAAATAAAACCTGGTATAATCATGTCTACGAATACTTTTATGTTTTATTGTACAAATATGCAGTACATCATATTTCATATGCAACCAAAAAAGCCACCAATGGTGGGCGCTTTAGGCCTGCCGAAGGCTCTTTGGTAAAACCTGGGGATTGAACCTAAGAAGGATGACAAGACGAATACTTACCTACGCTGCCTTCGTGTGGTGGTTAAAAGTAGAACAGCTCAAAACAAGATCAGTTCTTGACAAGGTCTCTAGTCTCATCTGTGTGTCGATGACTGGTGCAATGAGAACATGCCCGACTTATCCCCTCGATGGGTTACTGTATATACACCTATGCGAAGAATGAATCATTCAAAAGCTCACTAAAGCTACAGGGCATTTTGAGCAGGAAAGGATACTCAAACCCTTTGAGAATGACCTGCACACCACTTATCTTATCGTTTAAATCCATCTCCAGTGTGGCTAAGGAACTATATAGCCCTCATTCCTAACAGGGACCAATGGTCTAACCAAGGTGGGAGGCAGAGAGATGCGGGTCAAGTATGATTCAAAGTTAGACCAATTCCAAAAGAAAATACCCAACAACTTTTCAAGAGGAAGCTTGCGCTATACGAGGAGATTGATCGGTATACTAATCTGCATAATATTGGACAGCCAGACAGCACTCAAGGTGTTATTATTATATGAATTGAGGTCAGGGATTGTCTTGGACTGCATTAAGTCTCCAAAGTGGGTTGGGCCAAATTTGCTTGGCACTGCAGAGCTAGCCGGTCTCAAGCTGTCTCGGGAAGATTCCAAAGGATCCTACTCTAGTTAAGAATGAGCTCCGGATAATCCCGGGTTGGGGAATCAGGCACAGAGGTCTAAGATACTACCAATATTAGATAGGAATGAAACATCTCAGCATGTTGTGCTCCGTAATTATCCTGCTCTCGATTCTCTTAAAATAAAAGTATTTGGCCCGTCCTCGCTAAAACCGCCACAAGTTTTATTAAAAGTGTTTTTCAAATCAGCGATAAGCAATATCATGCGTCAAATTTCATAATAATATTGAAAACACTTCAGGAAAATAGTTTCCCAAACAACTTAATACATTTTCTTGCGGATAATACAAAGGAAAAACAACACAGACAACATAAACAAGGCCGGAAACAAATTTCACAGTGTACCATACATTTTGAATCTTATTGACAACAACATAAAGAAAACAATGAAATGTTTTGCCTACAATCCAAACAAGAGACAAAAACATTTTTTCCAAACCCAAAGACACCAATTGTCAAGCAACAACAAAGCAAGATTGTTTGTGAAATCAAGTGCATAGACAAAAATAATGAGAATTGTGAGCTCATATACTCGTATATTGGGACAACAAAAAGAAGCTCAGCGAAGGAAATAAAGAAACAGCACTATTTGCGCAACATATCATGCAGACGGGACACAGCTGTTTTAGAAGGTGTTAAAATACTCTACGTAGAAAAGAAAGAAAGCAAAAGAGAGGGCCTACGAGTTCAACAAAAAATAAACAATACAATGAATCTTTTGTTGCATTAAACTCTCCTCCAAAGAGTACGAAATTGTTACACTGAAAGAAATAAAAACAGCATAATTAAAAAAAAAAAAATTTTAATGATTTAAGCCTAAGAGGAATTCAAAATTTAACAGTGAAAATACCGAACTAAACTTTTGGTATACAATTTTCTCACGGCTGCATAGCTTGTGGAAAACTCGTTGTACCCCAGTCAGGGTGCCCAAACTAGGTGGCCAGTTAACAGGGCAATTTTATGAATTTTATCTTCCAGTAAAAGTTTCCTTCAACAAAAAAAAAAAAAAATCACACAGCGCATTGTCTTATGTCACCCTCGTGTAGAAATGATAGGTCTGCAGCACTAACGCCTTTCAATTGAGGAACCTGTCATCGTGGAAAAAGCCAGCACATGGATTTGCGTAACTTCACTCATCTATTCAGCATAAAATAATGCACTGGGACTTACATTTCAAATTATAAAAGTTCAGTTTCCCGTAGTCTTTAAAAGCAGTGTGAATTGAAATAAAATACTTTTTTACTTTAACCACAAATGTTTAATCAGAAAACAATAAAATAATTTATTTTATTTCAGCGATATGACTCACAGACACTTAATGACGTCACTAGAGTGCATTTGCTTTGAAAGCTGTGAATAACAAAATATTTAAATCAATCACGCTGGTGAAAAAATTAATAAAAAGTCTAAATTAAAAATCATTAAATTTTTCCCCAACTTAAAATCGAAGTCGTTCTAAAATATTACGATCTTCTTACTATCAGCATAGTTGAAATACTTCATAATCGATCAAAAAGTATTCGAATGCTGTTTACGGCAATTTGAAGTCTACTTTTTATTACATTTCATTTTAGTTTTTATTTCAACAACGAGGACCCAGGTAAATACCAGCCACGATCAGTCTATGTAAGAAGTGGCTGTTCACTTTTGCCTTTAACTGTATATTTTTTAACAACAATAAAAATAAACTTATTCATTTTTACAACTAAGCAAATCATCATTTGCGCCATAATTCGCTGCGAAAGAAGAACTTAAGAGGTTTTCTCTTGCTCTGGAGACATGAAAATACGTTTATTTCTAACGACCATTTCGATGGTTTGTCAGTTAATAACGATGTTGCAAGCTGAAGTTAATGATGCGATAGAAAGTAAATGGGTTTTATTTAATCAAGATTTGTTTTACATTGACTCCCGGTCAAGGGTAAGTTAAATAAGGGGCTGCAAAAGTGAAACTATTTTTAAAAACTATTCGTTTCTTTGCAGCAGTTCATTTCGACCGAGGCCCAACAGTACTGCATTGACAGCAAAATGAACAGAATCATACAATCAAATGAATTAGTTGGCCTCTCCAAGTTACTGATCGGAAATTATGGTAAAAATAGTGATTTGCATTTGTTTAAATTTAAAATAAATAATTGAAAAATAATTAAGATTTTGACACAACTTGGTGGCTGTTGGATGAAGACTTCTCCTCCAATTCCGCGAACAATGGCAGCGTCAGTGATTGTTATGCGCTTAGCGCAACAGGCGTACGTTCGGCACCATGTCTGTCTTTGAAAGGTGTGATCTGCAAACAGGAAATATATGGCGGCAGTTTACAATACAAAAATGGCTCTCATCTGGAAGTTGGAGTCGGTGATGTTAATCAATTTTGTAATCCCGAGTCGAATCAGTATGATGAGCTTCTGGAGTTTTGCTTAATTAAAATGCATTCAAATGTACTGCTACTATGAGAAAAACTTTTATATAACTTTAAGTCTATCGTTTGCATTTCTATCGATTAAAATGTGTGTATGTGTTCGGTGAAGTGATTTATATAATAAAGTTAATAAGTGTAATAGGGGTGATGAGGGGTTGTGTAAAATGCCCCATTATGCACCATTGTGCACCAAATGGTAAAGTAGCGCAAAGGGCGCACAAACGTTTTCTCACTTGGACATGCTGCACAAACGTAAAACAATGAATTTGACGGATGCCGCTAAAAGAATGCAGCCACCATCGGCTGTCAACATCGCCCCACCCATATTGTAAGCCCCTTTAGAAAGGAATTTATATGCAGAATCATTGCTGATACTCTATTTAACTAATTTAAGAAAAGAATAATATTTTTCAGGTGATTTTAATTGGCGCCGCCATGGTTTTAGCTTTTAGTTGCTTTTACCGATTTCCCGTTTCTTTCTGCCACACAAAAATGTTGCATTTTCTTATTTATTTATTTAATTCAGTAGATACGAATACTTAAGATACATCAACCATTGTTTTTGTGTTGTTATTAGCCTTGTGGTGATGTGTAAGTTATAACGTCTAGGCAAATATCAACATTTTTATATGAAAAAATTCCTTCGGAATGTGGAAAAGGGGCAAATCTCTCTTTTTTTTTTTTTTTTAATAAAAATCAACCGTAAACGCGTGTGTAAAATTGTTGTATTTTTATAAAAAAATTAAACATTAAGTTAAAATTAAACAATTAGTTATCGATTGCAGTTCAATATGCGGCATTATTCACCTTTTACTTCTAAAAATATATTCCCCTTCACTTTTACAACAAAAACTTTTATTATTTAAGAACAAAAGCAGGTAGAAAAATTAAATTTTTAAAACAAATTGATTTTGCAATTTTTTAGTTGGAAATTTAGCCTTCGACTTTTTCTGTTCAGGGAAACAAATCAAACCCCACACGTACATGTCCATGCGAGTATTGCAATAATAAAATACACTTTTTTATCGTAAACTCCACAAAACATTGGTCTTGGACAAATAGATTTCGCCTTTATGCATTCATACTCTATTCCTTCTCTATTTATTTGCCTGTAACAATTTACAGTGAAGGCAAACGAAATATAGTTTATATAGAATTTTAAAACTGGGATTTCATTTTCATTTGCTACAAATAAAACAATAATTGTTCAAGACAAGTGTTCATTACTAGTTTTGCAGAAGCACTGGTTTTCCTGAAGGAAAATTTATTTATTTTAGTTGCAAATAACACACATGTGAAACGAACTTTAGAAATCCAGCAAATATTGAGACCAAAAGGCTCCTTGTCAGCAAAGGATATTGCTTTGTTGGCATGTTCGATTCCCCAAGAGGAAATGGCCGTTGGAAAATAAACAACTGCAGTTTTCACCTGTATTTATGCAGAAATATTAAGCGCAAACCGTGGAAAGTGTGCATTTTTAAATAAAGTTTTCTTCTATATAACTTTTATTTTGTTTTTCTCCAAACTTCGATTTTCTTTAGTGAACGTTGCAAATATTCAAAATAATAAATTGAAAATTAAATTAGTCCATGTCTTGGTCATGTGCTTAGCTTTAGTAACAAATGTCAAAAGAGTATCAACAAGATCGACCCCGCAGTCCATATGTTATCGGGGCTCCATGTTTGCTACAGCAATATGTTGTTGTATTGAACATAATATGGTTGTTATGATCATTTCACAACTATACTTTTCTTTACGTGCACCTACACAGAAATTGAATGACTGAAAATTTCAAAGAACTCTTTCAAAACATCCAAATAAAATCTTGAACACGAAAGCCAAAGAAAACAAACTATAGTTTAATTTTAATTCCTTCTGTTAGACGCTGTTCGAACACTGTATAGTTAACAATGTTGTACCAGTTGATCCATGTTGGTGCAGGCGCTTTATAAAATAATAAATAAAAACCTTTCGTTGATCCTTTATAGAACTAAAAATATTCAACATACTTTAAAACTCTATAACAACTTGACTCTTTTAATTTTCTTTAAGTACTTTGTGCTGAGTTTGTGCAAAAAAGCAAAATGGAAAAGTCATAAAAGTCAGATCAAGGCAACTTATTGCATTTTTCTCTTGTTTTATTTTGATTTAGCGCGATGCCAAATTACAATTTGCGGATATTTTACATAAAAATTCTGTTAAAATCACATTATGTTTTTGTGCAAAAACACTGACGATAAATTCAAATAAAAATAAATAAATAAATGTAAATTTTTATGTAAATACTGTAGCGATTGTTTAAATGAAATAATAAACGAGTCGAGAAATCCATTTGAAGTTATTAAACAAGTGCAATTGAATGTTTTTAAATAAAGTTGTAGAAAAAAATAATTCTTTGCTTGATATCATCAGTAGTGTGCAGGTTTGTGACATGTTTCTGAAGCTGTGTTTACATTACATGTACACGTCATATGGAATGTCAAAATTGCTATCCATATGGAACTTCATGTGTATGTCAAAATTAGTATTTTATAGTTGTTAAGTTCAGACGTCCGTATGTTATCTACGTATGACAACCTCTCGTTTTTGAAAACAAAACTAATATTCCAGCTGACTTTCAAAGTGTTTTTGTCCGTAAAATATAAAAAAAAAAAACAGTTTAAATTACTTTACATTATTTAAATCTTATCTTTTAGTCTGCATTTTGAGTTCAAATAATTAAATATTGCTTAAGAAATGACTGGCAAAATTAATGGAAATTCGGCTTTAATAATTAATAAAAATTAAATTGATTTTTTGTTTCGAATTCTATTGATAATAATTATGTATAAATAATTAATTGCCTTATTGCGAGTGGCCTTTTTCCCTTGCTCTTGAAGGTTGTCTAGAATTGCTATGATTCCTACAACAGGAAAGGAGAAGGGATATTAGTCAACGATTGTTTGTAAAATTATTTCTTTCGTATTTAAAATCACATATTCATGAGCGAAACATTATGCCAGACCATCAGTTTGGTTTTGGAGCGAAGCACAATACTATTGAGCAAGTCCATAGAATCGTTAACGTTATTAGATCGACATTTGAAAGAAAGCAATACCGTTCAGCTTTATTTATTGATATATCCCAGGCATTTGATGATGTCTGGCATCATGGGCTACTGACGAAAATGATTCAAATTTTACCTGAAAACTTCCATAAGCTTCTTAAGAGCTAGCTGACAGGGAGAACATTTAAAGTAAGGTCCAAGAATCGGTTATCTTAAAATTTAAAAATCTCTGCAGAAGGTCCTCAAGATAGTGTGCTAGGGCCACTCTCGTACATATATCAAGCATACGCGGAATATTACAACAGTCCCAAATACATATACGTCAACGGTTGCAGGCGACACTACATTTGTAAGTGTTAACCAAGACCTGAGAACAACTGCGAACAACTTATGTCTCATATTAACGAGGATAAAAGAGAATGAAAGTAAATCCATCGAAATTTTCTCACATAACTTTTACCCTCAGAAGGCTAAATTGTTCACCAACAGCAAAAACGAACTCCAGTGTTCTAGTGAACACCCATGATAAACATTTGAGTATCCACCAAGACCGACGCCTAACTCGATCATGTCAGATTGAGGCAAAAATACAACTTAAAACCAACCGCACTGGCTAATAGGTACCACCTCTACCTTGGGAAATTATGGGTAATTATTGATCTCAAGATTAACTAAAATATGAATAAAAGTTTCACTTATCCACTTCATTACGGCTTATACTTCCGCCTTCCGAAATGCTGTCATCAGGAAGAAATCGAATGGAATTCAATGAAAGCTAAAGTGTGTCTCACATAATTCTGAAGCGTTAGTGGTACCTTTGCACAAGCCAGTCTTTTAAATCTTTCACCTTGCATTTGTTCGTACAGCGTAGTTAAAAGACTACGCTGTCATATGTTCATAATACCTTCTCATCGAGTCACTGATATTGGAAACATTAACTTACCTTTGACATCTTATGTTGATGCAAAGCTCCTTTTGTTTCACCTTTAAGTATTTTCTACAAACAGTTTTTTGCTTTCTTTTCTTTTTCCATCTGACGCTTTTGTCAAAATAATATTTTTTTTTTGCTTCTGTTGTTGTCGTAGCTATTGTTGACAAGAAGTAAAATTTATTGTTGACATGAATGTTAAAGAAGTTCACACCAATAATGATGTCGTTGTTGATATAATCTTTTCATTTTCGACCTCGTCCTTTTGAGACCTTTTGCATTGTTCACGCTTGAGCCAACGTTTTCTTTGTTGCTACCGATACGCGTATGTGTTCGCATGTAACACACACCTCTACTGTTACAGCAATGGTGTCAATATTAAGTTGTTGTTGCTGTTGTTGTTTATTACGGTCATGATCGTAGCCACCCGTTGTGTTGAAAATTAAAGGATTATTGTTAAATAAAATGACCCAGTCTAGGATTTTTGTTTTAATTTTTCTTTGGAATATTTATTTTTATTGCATTCAAACTAAATATTTTATGTTGGATATTCTATTACCAGAGAATAAATCATCAGGGTTTGCTCTGTCAGGGGTACGTGCTGTCACAACACATTTGTATTTGATTAACTTTATTAGTCTTGTGAAATGTTTGATAAAAGTCTTTCATTTGACAATAAATAGAATCACAATATGATACAAATGAATAGAAAAATCATAACTTTGTTATTGATTAAAGCAGACTGAAGTTGACCTCGTCAGCATCTTCAAGGCGTTTTCTACTCACCGACAAAGTACATTGTCAGAGTGAAGTTTGCAAACAAGTTAAGGCTTTTAGTTTAGCAAATATTTTCCATTTAATTTAATAATTTCTGAACATAATTTTGTGGTTGATATATTTACCAATCAGCGTTGGCAGTTTGTTAAACGAACAAGCGGGGGTTACAGATTCCAAAAAAAACTAAATCTGACTAATGACAAATAATTAAGAGCAATGAATGTGAGTAAGAAGGTAATGTCTAACAAGGATGTGTTCACTTTGCCTTGCTGTTGATCAGAAATTACAATATTATTGCACAGTGGCGTGAAAGTAAAAAAGAAAAGTGGTAACGTTTTTCATCTGCTGATTTCCAAATACTTTTCTACATGTCCTGTACATGAGAACGAGCATTATTCAGAAAGTTTTCTGTTGGTTTATCTTTTAAAATGGATTAATTATTTCCTGCGCAGCTCCACTAAGTATAGCGCCATTACCTTAGCGCAATATAATAATACTTTGGTGTTGATTCTGCTCATTGACCACGAGCGTCATAATAGATATATTTTTGGTTGCCAGTCACAATCCGATGGAAAACCCTCCTCTTTATCTATGTTTGAAAAAGAATTTTCTACAAGCAAAAGCAACGTTCGACGTGTCTTGGCTACAGTGAATATGGCACCCAATTTTACAACTTTTGATTGAATTTCAATTCTTCCAAGTTAAAGGCAAAAGCCTGCTTGGCTGTTTCGAAGAAATCTGCAAGTTTTCTGCTCTTATTCTTAATCTTCAAACTGTTGTGTTGCGGTCCGAGTCTTCTTTGCACTCAACATCATCACACCAAATATTTTCCATTTGAAATGCCACAAATAACCGTGCGTTTGTCTGTCGCCAAACAGTGGAAAGTTTTTATTTTGCAAACCTACCAACAGTCTATTAATTGCGTTTTTGTTATGCTTTTTTTATAATGATTAATTTTTGGAACATTACGGCGAATTATGTGAAAAGTGCACAAAAAATAAAAAACAAGTTGCGGTGTTTTAGAAACGCGATGTGTTTTTAAAACACATTTTGTTTGGTAACGATTTGCATGCAAAGAAAAAACATGGTTGGGGTAACCATAGTCTAAGATCAACATGTCATTATATGGTTGTAATAGTAATAATATGGCCCTTCTGCGGACCATACAAAAGCATTCAAAGGAGTTCTAAAACAATTTTTTATGTCGAACACATGCCTTATATCATCGCATCTCATACTTTGATTAACCACCAAAAGAATTCCTTATGCATGGTTACAATTACTATGTTCTTTTGTATAGTTAAAAAATGTTGTTTGTGGTTTTAGAAAAAAATTGTATCGTTCAATTCAATTCTTATATTTGGAAACCATTGTATGATTAAATGTAAACAATAACTTGTTTATCACAACTAAAGTCATGTAGAAAACTACTTTCAAGTAGCCATTACATGTTTGCCACGACAATATATTATTGTCGACTTGACCATGTGATAACCATGTTTATTCTTTGCGTGTATTTAAAAATATTAAATTAATTATTTTAAAAAATTTTCTGATCACAATTTTTTTGTTACTTGAATTTCGTTTTCAACAATGAATTTTTGCAATAACTTGAGCTGGCTTTAAAAATTATTTTAGAAGGCGACTGAAAGCATTTCATGAGGATCGTTTTAAAACCATCACATAGCCGACTTGTTCAATCAGAATGTTACCAATAATTCGCTATTAAATACGCTTTGAAAGAAAATTTAAAAAAGGAATACGATTGCACAACAACTTAAAAAAATGGTAAAAAATGCGATCATATTTCTGCAAGCGATTGGAAGACTGTTCGACACAATGTAACAATCGGTACAAAAATTATTAAGTTTACAATATTTTCGTCGAAAAATTGACGGTAATTCGGTTTTCATGGATAATTTTCCACATTTAGGGCGTTTTTCAATAAGATAAAATTATTTGCTCCAGTAGGTCTACTACGACCGGCCTACTCTAGGTCATTTCCAAAGTACATTTTCACTGTAACACCGTGTTATTTTTCTGTTCATTTTTATTTCATTATCGGATTTTTGTCGTTGGTTACAAAAGTTGTTCTTTCGTATTCGCAGAATGAAAATAATAAAAGTATGAATTTCATTTCGTAAACAACTTTTGAAGACCAATAGTTTATCCACTCAGTTTTATTCAGCGTGTTTTTTTTTCTTTCTCTCTTTTCATGATGATGATAATTTTTTTTCTGACGAAGCAGAAAATATAATACGGATAAGAAAAAAGTGGACTGTGAATACATTCTCCAATTTGCAAATCAATAACTTATTTTTCCTTTCTTTTACAGCAAATAAAGCGCTCTGTTCATTTTATTATCCTGCTGAATTAAAGGTCGGTCAATCGTGTTGTGAATAAAAATTGCAGTTGGAAGTAAAGAAAAATTAAATCATCACTGTCAGTCGCTTATTGTTATAAATGTGAAATTTGTGTAAATATTTTTGGGTTTAAACTTTGAAAGTTTTTTTTAAAGAACTTTTTAAAGCGCTCCAGACGTTCTCAATTAAAACTTGTCTAACAAAACAAGAAGAGGTGTTTTTGAAAGGAAGGATATCTGCTTTACAAGTTTCTGTGTGCGTGACCTTAAACTCAGATATCATTTTATTATCAACAATGTCATAAGCATCAAGTCAAAGGATGATATCATTTGGGGTTATAAATCTTTTCTATAGTTATTAAAAATTCACAATAAAAATGATCAGAGCAATCAGATTATTGGCAACATACTGCTTCATTCGATTTTGAAGCTCTGCTATAAATTTAGTAGAAGAGAGATTTCTGATTCAATCTTACAATTGATTATAAGACTAAAACTTCATAATGCAAATATACGAATTGTGTGGACTGAAGCACGAAAATTTTGTTAATGGACTTGGATTAAAAACGAACTAAAAGGTTATAAATATAGTTCTTGACTTTAGCATTTTAATGCGCTGTATGTTAAAGAGATTGAATGGTTTTATAATAAAAGATTTCATTTCATTCATTTTCTTAATCAAATATTTCAATTGCAGAGAAAAAGAAATATTAAAATGGTAAATATTGGCCGTCAGCAGGCACAAAGCTATGGCTTGCCGTAACTATCAGAAGTAGTGGCTTATAACTCCACGTAGTGGCAGGCGATAGCAGGTTCCTGTCTCTGCATAGAGTCTAGATAAATGAGTCGAGCGGAGAGAAGTTAACATTTTCCTATAAAAAATCCCTATTCCAGGAAGGTATGACTTCTAGTTCGATCAGTAACGAAAACTTCGGTTCCAGACCTTCGGGGGTGCACGTGGTGGCTGTGGTTTATACCCAAAGCGTGGAGATTACTGCAGGACCGATGTAGCGTTGCATTGCAACGCAAGCTGTCAATTATCATTCGTTGATGGCAGGAAATTAGATAGCTCCGAACCGCTTAGTAAAGCTCCTAACCGCTTAGTAAAGCTCCGAACCGCTTAGTATGGGATGTGCATGAGTGCTATTCTGGTGGTGCTTATACGGATAGCATAGGGGCGCTGGTCTGGCCTCTTAATGTCACACCTTTGGTTAGGCCACCGTGACGTTGAGCCATCGCTGGTAGGTACACACCCAAGAGGGTGCTTCGTCTCAAGTATGCGAACTCTGGGTACCAGTCGAACTCCAGTTTTAGTGCAGACTTATCCGTGCATATGAAGCTCTGTGTGGGTGGACATATTTTTCGCCATTAGAGTGATGAATCAGGAAGACTCGCAAGAGGCGGAGAGGTTAATCTCAGAAACTACGGTTAATTCTGGCCAATCTGGAAAAGATGAACTAGACTGCCTCGCGAGGGGTGGACGGATTAATCTTTAAAAATGCTTCTAAAGCGTTAGACCGTGAGCTTCCGACAGGTATGGACAATAAAGCCTCGCACGAGATGAAGAGTTTAACCTCTGTAGAAGCGCCGGTGTTTATTGACCAATGAAGGAATTATGAAGAGTTGGACAAGAAAACCACGCAAGGGGTGGACGGGACAGCTTCTAAAGATACTCTTGAGGAAGAGGCTGAGACGGCAGCACACATTGTGTGTGAATGTTCAGCAGTGGCCAGCAAAAGACTTAGGAACATGGGCAGACAAGTGCTAGTGTAAATGCCATGGTGGACCTAAGCCTTAAGCAAATGCCAGAAATTACAAGACACTCCGTGATCAAGAAAAAAGGCTAGTCGACAGTCTGAAATCACTATAGTCGAGAGTAAATGGCTAATGGTAGCACGAGACTTTATTGAAAGTTAAGTAATCGTAAACTACAAATCGGTTGCCTAAAATTAATTCGCGGAAAGATGGGGGTCGAAAGGGGATCTATACAAATAGCGGTCTGCTTCGATTACCTCATTCATTAAAAAAATATTAAAAAGTAATTTAAGTTTTGAAATTTTGAATTAATGTCTAATTTTATATTCGATTCGCTGCCCAAACACGAAGGACCTACAACAAGTTGTGTCAGTAATAATATTCTTCATAAACAATTTTATTTATTTAATTAAACTTGAGATCACACGGAAAAAAGTTTCGAAAAAACTGCTGGCGATATCCAGTGATTTAAGAAACGAATGGGGGAAGAGGTGGTTTTATCGACCTAATTTTATTAGGGATCTCTGAAAATTTCTGCCGGACCCCTACAAAAATCCGTTATTTTATTTCTAGATCGAAAACAACTTAAGAGATTTATTAAATTTAAAGTAATTTTGAGAATATTTAATCTGCAGTGTTTTTGTGTTGCACGCGTGATTTAAAATAAATTTTAAGAAACTGAAAATTCTTGCAAATATTTTCTAGTTCGTTTTTCCTGTTTATTTTCATGTCAAATATGTTGGCAGACTATTTTTACGTGTTGAGCTCAAAAACTCAAATAAAATTTCTTTGTGCCAGAAGACAAACATCAACAACAACATTGACATGTTTGTGTGTGTGGGAAATTTCGTTATCCTGTTTATCTGGTTTCTTTTTTTTTGTTTCTTGGTTTGTGTAAACAAAATCTCCATACACCAGCAGGAGATGGAGACAAAAACGATGATTGTACTCGTAGTATCGCATGGACCAGACAACAACATGTTCTTCTTCTTTTTGTGCGATGCAATGTGGCAGTACAAGGCAAATAAGGATAAGATGCAGCGTTGAGGAGGATTTTGTTTGGCACGTGATAAAATAAATATTTTGCTTAGAGGAAAATAATCATACATGGCAGAGGTATTTAGATTTCTCTTTAATGTTACTCACACTAATAAAAAAAATAAATATTTGCACCAAGTTAAATTGTTGAAATTGGAAGAATTTCTATGTCACAAAACATGGGAAGAGAAGTTATTTGAAATATTAGAATTCAATTTTGATCATGTCTGATGGAGCTTCTCAAATACTTTAAACAAATAATATTCTTTCAAGGGTGGCCGGCAGTTGAGTCTGCTAGTTTATCAGTCTGGCGGTAGAGTAGAGAGTTTCATTCCCATTAAATTTTCAGGCGTGTTTCACTACAACGTGTGAATATCTTCGACCGATCATTTGAGTTGAAATTTGTAAATAAAATAATGTTCTGTTATATGTTTGAAAAATAAAAGTAATAACCCTTTTTCAAATAGCTTTTTGTTGATAAACTTTACAACACTTACCTTGTAAAAGACCTGCCTTGGAGGAAATTTTCAAAACGTCATCGCGTTGAAAAATGTTCCTGTCAACTCCGCAAATATAATCTTCTTAATAAGGCGGTAACAATAGCTTAATAAACTATACTCGAGAAGCTCACCAAATTGCGATAAAGATGCGGTGTAAAATTACCGTCCAGTTCTTTGAACACTTTTTTTCTTTGATCAATAATTTCGGAGGTATTCGAAAATTAGTGGCGAAAAATTCATATAAAATTAAAAACAAAAAAACAAATTTACTATTTACGGGGTGTTTACCGGAAAACTCATGTTGGGGAGATCCAAGTTTCAACCTAGACAGCCATCGTTCGCTGACAAAAGTGTAGAGGATGTCTGTCATCACCAGGGTTCAGTTGCTGACATGTCGCAACCTTTTATAGATGAAACTTAAAATCTTTAATTAAAATGTTTCTTTGCGTAGAGGCAGAAACGCCAAGGTTTGGGACTCGCTTCCGCAGCGAACGGTTGTGGGTTATCAATGTAGCGACGCTCAATATTCTCAGACATCCGAAGGGTTTTTCTGGCCCTGAAAGTTTTTTCATCAATGATCCCCTTGTGTTCATATTATATATTCACCTTTACATTGTATTACGATACGGAATCAGCTTAAGCAGCGGAACATTGAAGTACCGGACTCACTGTAAGTGTCTCATAACAAAAGCGTGGTGCTCAAGGTTCCACCATTGTGAGTGCAGAAGTAATCATTCTTCTCTCATGTGTGGACAGGCCCTAAATAATATTTCTTTCTTAAATATTTAAATAAATAAACATTTCATTCCAAAATAAATAATTCTATTTCTTTGTTTAAACTATTGTCGTTATTTACAACACAAGGCCCATTGTAAATTTGTAAAGTTTCTTAGTCATTGGCATTTGAAAAATATTGTTGGACAAATTAAACATTTTAATACCAAACTTTACTTATACGAGTATATAAACGTACTGATATTATTTTAAGGAAAATAAGGAAAAATATATTATTATTTACATTTGCATGTTGTAAGAACTTTGATGCGTGTTTACATTTCTTAAATTGTCATTTTAAATTGAAATATTTTATTTTTACGAAAAAAAACAAATTTGTATCATCAACTTGGGATGAACAAAATACAAAATCAGTTTTAGGAAATTCCTGCATACCACTACAGTGGTATAGAAAATTATGCGCCCATAATAATACAAGAAATCTTATTTTCACACTTCTGAGAAATTGGAATTGAATAAAATATTAGCTTTGCCGTACGTACATACATGCGTTCATATCAACATTATACCGGGCGTACACCCATACAAAGGGTTGCACCAATCCCCTCCTAGGATGCAAAATTTTTCAATGACAATTCTAAAATGCCCCTAAGAATATCCCATTTGGTTTTTTGTTTTTTGTGCTTTAATTGTAATTTTAATCACAGCATATCGACAGCGCCTTTAATTTCGTCCTTGGTGGTTTTTCAGTTGGATTCCAAATATCTGGAATACTTCCACCTAATAACGAATTTTTTGCAAACCATCGGATGACCCTTTTAAAATTATGTAATCGTGGCCTTAGAAAAAGATACTCCTTAGCAAGATACCGACATGGTAGGGCAATGGTAGGGGTGTGTGAATGTTCAGTATTCGCTGGCATAAGACAAAGGGGCGGAAGAGGGCCGACAGTTACCAGTCGACTGTCTGAAATCACTACAGTCAAGAGTAAAGGCCAATGTTAGCAAGAGACTCAATGAAAATAAGGTATTCAGGCAAATGGGTTGCCTGAAATCAATTCGTGAAAAGAAGGGGACCAGAAAAGGACCCATAAAGTAAGCGTCAGCTTCGATAATAAATAAGATTGGCGCCTTTTTTTTGATGGCAAAAGACAATCTGTCCCGCTATGTCGAACGTTAACCTTGGCTGCAATTCTATAAGAAAAAAATCATTTGCTCTATTAGACGTCTTTGCGAACATATTTATTTATCTAGACCGTAATCAAACAAATTTTTAAAATATTAAATTAGACGGACACAAATAATTTTTTCTAAGAATTCCAGCGGACGTTAAAGTTCAACATTATGGGGTAGGCTAAAAATCTGATGATAAGAGTAAATGTTTGATTTAAATAAAAAAAAACCCTCTTTGGCACTTACGTCTGATTAAGTTCGAAACGAACATCGCAGAAATTCTACGTGAAGTGCCAAAGAAAAACAAATAAAATTTGGCTGACAGGAAATTATCCAACTCCCACTGTTTTCATGCTTCAACACCTCCTGATATAAATTTAGAAATACAGACGACTTGTGGGAGTAAAGCGTAGATAAACAACTATTTGTTTTTACAAACTTTTCCTTTTTTGCAGCCAGGACTGATGTTGACAATTAAAAATATCTAAAAAGAAATAAATCGTTAACAGTTTTAAAGCTTTAGTGGGCAATTTGACCTTTTCATTATTGGCCAACTCATGGAATTTTAAATAGCAACTAGGGGTGTAGGGGCCATTTGATGTTTTAAAATGTTTGCTTGTAGCCAGTGTTTGTCTTTCAGTTGCAACTTTGTTTACAATTCTCTCGATTGGTTGGTAAAAGTTTGTCAATCATGAAGTGAAAACTGTTGCCTTTAACTTTAACAAAAAATGTTCTCATATCAAATGTACTACACCAACGATACACAGTGAGCGATTATGTTCTGTGCACAATGGGATAAGAGTTATAAAATCTCGGACTAAAAATTCAAGGAGTCTGTGTATAGGTCCTAATCTTGATCAAAAAAAAGGCACCTAACACAGGTTTAATACTAAAGAAGATGAAAACCATTGGTGGCACATTTTCCATAGAAAGTTCCATAGAAGTTACTAAAAATTTTATTTTTCTTCCAACGACTTCATTTTTGGCCCATTGTTCATTGTAAACAATATGGAAGTGTGTGTGTGCACTGTTTATTAAAATGGCCAGTCAAACCGAGCAACAATCAAAAGTCATCTGTCAATTTGGAAATATTTAAAAAAAATTGTTGACAGATGTAGGAGAATATTTCGAAAGAATTTAAAAGACTATAAATTAAAAATAAGTGCAGATCTTTGCTGTCAGTTAAACGAATTTGATGATGTTCAAGACATAAAAGCTTTTACGATGAACTTGGAAAACATAACTTTACGTACAGAAGTATGTACGCTGAAATACACTCTCGATGAAATGATTAGAACCACTTGAAATTCAATTTTTAGTAGGTCATACCTTTTTGAATATTTTGCCGGCAGATAAAATTTTATTGCAATTGAAAAGTGCACTTTCTTAAGATTACAAAAATGAGAACAACAATATTATAGTTGAAGACAATAGTAGTAATTAAAAAATATTGCATTCCTATAGGAGTTAATACAAAATAGGTGTTTCAGCACCAAAAATCAGATCTCAAGCTTGTATCCAGGCAAGCAACTCAACGATGAAAAGAGCCATTGCAAGCAAAAAAATTGATTACAATTTGCTATGGAACATATGACAGGGGAAATTCAAGTAACAGGCCTCGTTAATAATCGGAATGCTGTGATTTTGAGTAAAATTTAATTTGGACGGCCTAAAGGGCTACAATTATTATTGCAACGATATGAGAAATGCGGAGCTCTTTCTAAATCGCCATCACAGCAGAGAGGGTGAAGTTATAATCTGGAGTGCTTTAACGTATTACGGCAAAAGCGATTTAGATTATAAGTTTAAATAAAATTGTAAATTATTCGTCTTTTTCTGAAAAGGGAACCTTGGGCTACTCTTGCAACAAACTTTGTTTTTGTTGTTGATATATTTTTTGTAATGTTAAGAAAACGCTTATTTCGATGGTAGTAAAATTTTAGCTGTCGCCAAAAAGATATGGCCCACTGAATGCAGAAATTAAGGTGGTACTAATCATATGATCGAGAGTGTATGTACAACATAGGAGTAATTATGGTACTCATGAAAACTCAAACTGTACATTTTTACACTCGCGCAAAGGAAGTGTCAAAAATTGTTAGAAATTTCATTTGCCCAACACTCGTAAACTTGCACAATAAATTTGACTTAGCTAAACTTGCGACGTTTAGTTGCACATTTCATGAACTAGTTGCTTCTTGTTTATTGTTATTGGGAAAATATAAGTTATATAAAAAAATAGTAGCTAAAATTTAAAAACTTTTTCAATGAAGACGTAGCCAGAATACTGCTATAAAAATATTTTTCTTTACTCTTTCTCGTAAAAGAAGTTTTAAATATTTTTTGTATTTTAGAATTGTTCCAGACGTTATTCTACTTCAACTCTAAAGCTTTTCAATTGTTACGAAGAACAATTTTAACATACGGTTCTTGTATGTTACCAGCAGCCAGGTACCATAAAGCTATTAAACACAGGTACCAACAAGATATTTGTGGGGACAAGGATAAAGGCTAGGGGAATAAATATGACTAAGAACCATAATAGATGAACCAGAAACCAAAATGTACATCCAACAAGGTCCTTCAAGAAGAACTACGGCAATCAAAGAGTGATGACTGATTGAGACTACAAGGCCAACTAGGCATTATTAGACGACAAAAGAGCGATCAACAACTATTCGATAAATGGAAAACTGCGCATGATGTAGGTGTCAGACCACCAGGATATCTTTGGTGTTTCATAGTCAGAATAATGGGAAATGCCCAAATGTTAACGAGCAATTTGCAACAGTTGATGTTTCAGCATTTTTTCACAGACTAAATTAACTTCACTCCAGCTTTTTTTGCTCAAGTTTCACCTCGAATTGTTTTTTTTTTTTAGTTTCCATTTATTTCAATTTATCTTTGTTGGGTCACCGGTTATAATAATTAATAAATAAAAACATTGAGAAGTTTCAAACTCTCATCAGGAATTGAAAACATTTCCTTTTAATAAATTTATAAATAAATCACAAACCAAATATCAAAGTAAATTTCTGATTAAAACAAAAAATATTTTAACCAGAAAATTAAAAAAAAAAGCTGGCAACACAACAACTACAGCCACGTTTTGAGAAATACGAGTTGAAGTTCAAGGCTCCTGTACAAATAGATATCTGTTTTAAAGCGACTTCGATAACAAGGACAAACTACAAACATGAGTCAGATGAGTCAATTACAAAGAAGTGTTTAAATCGCTACTGGGAAGTATGTAAGAGTTAAATTGTGAAACTACAAAAAACAATCATTCAGACATTCACGAACCAAAAAAAACTAAATCTCACTTAAGTCATTCTAAAGGTTGCTCTGTTATTAAATTCACACGCTCTGTTGACTATTCGATACAACATTTGCAAATGGTAGCAGCTCTTGGGGTCTTAAACATTTGCATTGTAATGAGACTGAGATAACACTTCAGTTTATATTTGTTTTGAAATTTGAAAACAGAAGACACGAAATTTGCATTTAAATTGCTTATTGTGGTCTTCACGCACACACTCAAACTCCCACCCATACTAGCATATGATTCAAGGTATATGTGTATTTTTGGAAGTATTCATTCATATATGAATGTGAACTAGTTTGCAGGAGGAAGGTGTTTATCTCTCAAAAATCACACATGAATTCCACATTTCACAAATTATATTCTTTAGCCCTTTTTTTAGTTTCACTTCATTCAGTTATTTCAATTAGGCTACAGTCTTTTCGCAATCTGTATTTACGGCGCATTAAAGTTGTTAAGCGGCTTAAATTTGTACATTTATGAACTGAATTCTTTAGAGTTCGTAATGTGCAGCACCAGTAAGAAACATGCTCGTGAAGCAGACAGATAGAAAAGTTTCAATATTTTTCGCAAGTCTGTGATATCACAGACACATGAAACGCGTTGAATTGTATCTAGTATTGATTAGACGCCATCGATTTAATCTTCTGAAGTAATACCGGCGAATATGTTCCTGGTATTCATTAATGGAAGCTACTGAGTGACAGCGGCTTTAAGACAAAATTAGGAAATTAAGCGCTTTAACACAAAGTAAACAGAGGCGACACGAGAATATAGTGATCTGTTTCTCTATCTGTCTCTTTCTTAAATGATTGACCGCTCCTATTCTCTTTTGCTACATTTTACTTCTTTATTTTCGATCATTTTTCTAGCACAAAGTTAAAAATAAGGGTTGAAAAATTTATATGAAGCAATAGCACAATTTAGAGGATAATTTAAGCTGTAAATATTAAAAGATAAGAGAAATTTTCATGAGTTAATTTTCCTGTTTTTTGCTTTTGTTTTGATCACTTTTCGCATTATTTTTAAATGTTATATTTGTCTCTTTCTTTAGAGACTGACCGCGGCAAAAAAGCTGATTCCAGCAATTTTCAAACGTCAAAGTTTACATCTCTGGTCTCTTCTGTGGCCTCAAATAGATTGTTATTAACAGGCTAATAATGTTTTAAGTATAAGAAATATAAAAAAATTCCATGTTGTCTGAGAACGCAGAGCATAATAATTAACTTTTCCTATTTTAATATAAAAATTTTCTTAAATTTGCTTGCGTTTGTCGTTGCTATTCAGGACAGTGGCAAGAATCAATCTAAAGGCTTTTGTTCTCTACTAGTTTTTGCAAGCCTCTAAGTCGTTTACATTATATTACTCCGTATTGGCATGCCAGACTCCTCTCAAAATAAGTTTTACATTCGCTCACATAACACACAGTGAAATGGACTGTGTGCATGAATTATGTTGCAGTTAAATAAAAGTGCAATGTAGTGCAGCAAATAGCGATACAAATAGCTAAAGCACGAAATGCATACTAAGACGAATGTTATGATTAATGAAATACGTTCGGCCGCATTTAAACTTTTTTGTCTTTAAAAATATACTCGTATCATCTGTGAGTAAAATGAGTAAAATAAATTTCCTTCTTACAAACCAGTCACCCGGCTAAAAATATAAAATTTAATTAAATGCTATTTTAGTATTCTTATTTCTAAACAGCTCATGCTGCAGTAGAAAGAAAATAAATGCTGAATGTTCATTATTTACAAACAAAACCATTCCTGAATTTAAATTTCCACATTTTACTTCGACACCAGCATCCCCAAATAGAAAAACACTTGTTTTGTACAAAAGTATTTTCTTTTTTATTTTATATTCAAGATAAATCTGCAGGCATTATTTAACTTAAAGTAAAATATTTTAAGAATTTATTAGTTGCTTGTTGTGTCCTCCAGACATTTTTCATTGGATTTATTAGCCGTTTATTTAATAGCGACTAGATTCTTTGAAAATAAGCCAAACCCTTCGAGAAGGTTTATTAAATATTAAAATAATTTGTTTGAGTTTTCAAAAAAACGTTAAGAGTAGAGCGGTATTTGGCGAAAAGTGAATGCACAGTGGTCGAAATGGCCATTAAAGCTTAACAAAGTGTTACTGAAAAGATTTGATCGGTAACTAGTTTTTGGTATATGAATGTAGTCCGATCGGTACGTTTAATTTTCAATCGCGTTTCGTAACGTATGGGGCCGTGCGCAGGCATTAATTCGAAATTTTTTTGTTTTATGGACTTAACACGTTTAGATATCACGGTGTTAATTCACATAATCTGGGAGGTTATATTTAAATAACCCATTTATATACCTCATTCTTTTTTTTTTTATTTTAATATCTAAAATATATACTCATGTTTAAGCAGACATACCAATATTTTGTTAGGGGAAACTTGCATAATGCAAATTATGGCAGCGTTATTCTAGAACGAAGTATGCGTTTCCACCCATGCAAAACTATGAATTTGACCTATTGACCTATTACAACGTCTTAGGCAAAAATAGTTCTCTTACTGCTCGAATATACGTCGACGGGTATGCTAAGTGCTTTTGAAAAATTAGATGTTCGCATGTGAACAAAAGTTAATTGTTTGAATTCTCACATGACCTACTTTGAGCAGCAGTAAGCAAGGGAATGCAATGAACATGGTCAATAAATACATCAGACATGTAGACATATTGAAAAACGCTATAAAAGCAAGATTCGTCACTTTGATATTACCGAAATAAACTGTATGTTGTTTGATAACGATATATAATTGTCTAAAGCTTAAACAAAACTATAAAAAAAATAAAATTTCCGTTCATTGGTTTTTATTATATCTACAGCTTTTTTGTGTGGTGATTTATAGTGAAATTTTACGTAAGACTTATTTTCAATATATACAAATAAATACAAACTAGCCTCAGGAACTCTAGCTTTATGGGATATTTTGGCACTAATTGAAAATAAGTATAAAGTCAGCCCCTAAACACATTTTATGTTTTTGTCCTATTTCTGGCGTTCCAACTAAATTTTAAGCTTTAGTATCTTTGAAGACTTGTAGCAGAATTTGGTGGCAAATATTTTTGTAGGACAATTTAGCCCGCTATATTGCTGTTTAAGGGGCGTTTTTTGCCCTTTTAGCAGAAAGATGCAAAAAGACCCATAAAGCGGAGAGTTACGAGGGTTGGAATTTTGTTTTACATCAAATTGCCAAACACACTTTACAACTAGAATGTAGAGCTTACAAGATTTCATATGCCGATTCTATACGAGTATGAAAATATACAAAAGGGAGAATTTTAAACCGCCCCTCAAATTAAAGTCAGACGTAAGCTTGCAAACAGTCGATACACATATATTTGTTTACCCTTTCTCCGGAATTAGTTATCAGAATCTTGTTGTACAGTGGTATTAGTATAGGGAGCATAAAGAGCCTATCGAGATCATGAGACGCCTTGCGAAATCGATCAGCATTATTATTTAAAATTTCGTTTGTGCGGGAAACGTACATTTAAAACATTCCTATATTTCTCCTCCCTAGCTTTACGCCTGTTGAAGGTGGTTTCAAGATGTCCGAATACCTTCTTAAGTTCAGACGGGATGATGTGCAGCGATAGAAGAAAAATTTATTAAGAAACCACTGTCATACTGTAGGCTACTATTTAATATTAAAAGAACGTTCTAGTGAAATTCAGCAAAACTTTTTACATGAAAAATTTACCAAGGGGTAGTAGTAGGGAGGTAGAGGCATCGTTATGTTCACGAATTTTTGTTCAAAGATGTTTTTTTTTACATTTTTTTATAAAACTAAGATTTTTCTAATAGAAAAGTGTTTTGTTCTACACTCCATTCAAAATTTATTATTGTTTGTTTTTGTATTTTAAAAATATTCTTATGCTACGACTGCATCAATCTACTCAGTATTCGAGGAACATTTAGTTACAGCTTTAAAAAAGTATGCAGCCAGTATATTTTATAAATATTTAACTTTGTGACTAAAGAAAACTACTAAATATATTTTTGTGTTGCAACTTGCAATAGAGGCAACTTTATTGTGTCGGATTATTGCGGCTTAAGCAAAAATGTCACTTTTAGTTTTCGCTTTTTTTATGTTTTCTACATGAAACGCGTAATAATGGTTAAAGCCAGCATGCAACAAATAGCTGTTTTTGCAGGCAGCAACTATAGTGGACTATTGGCATTTCGCGCTAAAAGGTTTTTCATACTCCTCCCAATATTGCTGGTGTTTTTGCCAGAGAGTTTTTGTTATTGCTTTGACCCACTTTAATAAACTTTAAAATATTTGAAATTGTTAGCAAAGTGTATGTCTGTCGTTCGCTTTTAAAATTGGTAGGGGGTTGGAATGCATTTGCAAAATGTTCTACCACTCTTCCCACTTTAAGGGGATATACTCCCAAGTAACACAATTGAAATTTTTTATGAGTTAATAACATTCAATACGTGTGTGTTCTTTAATTTTATCGATTCATTTGAAATTAAGTTTTAACTAGGGACTTCTGAGTTCATAAGTAGTCGAGTATCTTTGTTCCAACAGTTCTGTTTAACAGCAGTCACCTAAATGTTTCTGTTTATGCGTAAATTTTCGCAAAAAATGTGGGGAAATTTCAAATAACTCACAATTGTCCTTGGCATGGCAAAACAATTTAAAAAAAAAACTGTCCAAGAAAATAATAAAAATAAGCATCAGGAATAATACCAAATGCCTTGAGGAAATCTTTATGATGTTTTTGTGCGCTCATTTAGTTTTCTCTATTTCCCCCAATATTTCTGGCAATATTTTTCGCAATTTTTTTCTAAGGCTGATAAGCTTCTGCAATTTTTGAGTTGGACGACTTAAATTTGAACGCAAAAACGTGTTTTTATTCTCCATAAAATTACCTTTTTAAAGATACCATTATATACGGAAAGAAAAAACACTATGATTGTTAAATCGTTGCCAGCTTCTCTGGCGACTCGTTTAGGGAATTTGTATAGAAATCAACAACAAAATGTTTGTGTTATTCATATTAATTTTTAAGTTTTAATTGTTTGTGGGAGTTAAAAACCCTTTTATATGAAAAGGGTTTTTAAATTTAAATTATTATTTGTGAAAGTAAATATATTTTGCAATCAATTCATTCAATCGTTATCGCATTATCGCTAAAGCTCATTGAATCGTAGGAGTAGCTCTGTCCGTAAATTAAACTGCAGCTTATAAATTGTTTCATATTTTTAAAAGAGAAGACTAATCCGTCGTGTCATTAACACAAACCAACTGTGTATATCATTTATTGGAAGGTAATGAAGTTCTGCTCTCTCTCTCTCTCTTTTATATAAATTAATAGGATTTAAGTTTAATTGAAATGAGATACGTAAAAGAAGATATTTAATTATTTAACACTTTGTTAACATTGCATTATACAACAGTAAAATAAACTTTAAATGAAGGAGGTCTAATTTTACCCTCAAATCAGGGACACAAATCATAATCTGATAAATTTGCTACGGTTTGATTCAAATGTGCTCTTCTGCATTTAGGTTCGTATTGAAATTGATTTTATTAAATCAGTCTAGAGATGATTAATAGTGTGAAGTTGATTTCACTGAAGCACATTAAGACCGTTTCTTACAGTCTTTAAACCGCCCTTAAATAATTCAGTCAGTTTAGTTGCAGTCGCTGAATGTGAAAAAATCTTCGAATGCGCATAAAAAAGATGAGTATAGCCAAAGTCCTATTTCGAGGCGCACATATTCCAAAAAGAAAAAAATCTAAAATTTCAAACATATCGAAAAATATTAGGGTCTAATTGTATCCCAAAGAATGTATTGATGGAACAAGTAGTTATTCTCGTTATGTCTGTCCATAAAATTTTCTGCCAACTTTTTTTGAACTTAATGACCATTTATTTACACAAATTATATTTAATGGCCAGCTTTTCGTTAATTTTAATATTTTGTTGTATCCGCAATCTTTTGTGTTTTTTTTTTTTATTTCAATTACAACAGATTCATAAGAGGTCTGTTTATATTAAATTAAATTTTACAAAAAATTTCTTTAAGTGCAGCTTGAACAAACAGAACAAAAAAATGTAAGCCAAACAATTTTATGCGATGTGAAAGAATAAATTTATATATTCTCCGCCAAAAAATAAAATAAAATGTGGCGGTACCGCTGTAGACTACTGCAGGGGTTCGTTACAGCCACAAGCAAAACAAAACACTTGCCAAAATCAAGAAATATTATCACCTGAATAAATCAGAAAATATAAATTCCCATAAAAATACACTGCGGACTCCTCAACGGCACTAGGGTCCTTGAGAGAAATTCTAAAATGGCGAATAATTATTAAATTAAATTTACGCAATTTCTCTTTTTTGTGGTGATTTTAACAAATCAACTGAATTTCAAATTCAATATTATTGGAATTTATATCTTTGAACAACCCACTAAAAATAAATGTGAAATTAATAATTAATATATTCTATTAATTGACCACACAAATACTGCAGCATCATTTCTCTCAAGAATATTAAGTAAGAACAACTGATAAGGTATAAATTAAAAAAATAAGCAAAATAAAAATTGTTAAGAGATAAAAATGCAATAAAAACCAAAAATCTCACATTGGCGAATATAAATTAAATGGTTTATTCTGAAGGACATTCAGCACTCTAAAACATTTTATTAATAAAAATATATTTACTGGAATAGCAAAATTGTTATTGTCCTTAGTGGCATGCCGTACAGCTATCATTGTAAAGACGTTGATGAAGGTACTAACGACGAGTCATTTGATCATGCACCGATAGCCGATAGTTACTAAATCCATGGGCAAGAATACGTTGAAGAAAACTTCAAAGATCAAGCCTTTCTTAAAAGTATTGGACTACAATCACTTAATGCCCAAAACACTAGCTGTCCGCAAAGGGTCTTAAGGATCCCATCATGAGAAAAACACATCGTTTCCAAAGTCGTCCTACAAAAAAGGCAAGAAGACAGATAATATTGTTATGGAATTCCGTATTTGTTAATTAACTGAATAGAACATTTAGTTCCCCATTTATGTTAACATTTGTCTTGCAACTGCTTCCTTTTTGACACAACAGTATATCTCGAAAACTAGAATCAATAACATAACAAACTTTCCCTTACTACTGCATGTAATTGAAGAAATATACTGCCGGTACTGATGCCGAAAAAAATGATCATAAAAAATTTTATTTTACTTAATCCGAGAGAAAATAAATTTATTATTTAATAAAATGTTTTAAGCAACGCTAATGACAATTTAGGTTAATAGATGCACAAGTTTCAAAAAAACTAAGAATATTCAGCAACAGAGGTGCTGCAACTCTACTCTAAGCATAAACAAAACGTGCAATTCCTGATTTTTAAACCACCTTCATGAAAGGTTTCATCTCTAAAAAGAAATTTGTCAAAAAACTAAAATTAATATCAATCACATAATGATCGCGGAGGACTTTATTTTTATCATATTAATACAACTTTGTAGGACGTTGTTATCATGTATTAAAATATCAAGTTAAAATGTGTGAATACCTAGAAAAATGTTATGGTCAAAAAACATTATTATAAGACCGCAATATGATTCGGAGAATGGCATGATCATTATATATGACAATAATATGATTTGGCCACAACCAAATAATTTAATCAAAGCTGTTAATGAACTCAATCATATTTCTTCTTTGTGTTCTTTGCCTAATGACTACCAGACTTTGAAGCAAATGTTCTTGCTAAAATTTAGTTACAGCAGCAAAAACTGAATTGAATAGAACGCAACGCTACGCTGGCTTGTATTGTGCTTTTCTATCAATCTCGACGTTACTAAATTAAATTAGAATACGAGTATCATTTCTATTTGTATTGTAACTCCAAATGAAATAAACTTTCACATGCTAGAAATTTATCTATTTGGAGATTTCATGAGTTATTACTGACTGAAACGCTTAATAAAACAAAATTAGTCGAAATCGACTCCACATTATGATGGAGACTTGTAAAATCTCATATCAAATGTCTTGGGCACAATATTACATTTTGAACAACTTTTGTTTTGGCAAACAATAAAATCTTAACTTCTTGGTTTCCTTAACATTTTTGTTATTTGGTTTTCTCATTTCATTTATTGGCATTTCTTTTCAAGAATATTTCCGATTTCTCATTGAAACAGAAGCATCATTTCTGTTAGTCTTTTTTTAAGTAAAATAAGAGAAATTAAATCAAGTGTCCTGTGTTGTGGCACTTCAATATTAAGATAGTTGTCTTATTTCAGCGTCAAAGAAATTATGAAGGATACTTGTGCATTTTCGAGTTGAACTTGAAACCGTTTGCAAATGGTTTCGTTTGTCTTTTCTTTTATTTCCTTTCTTCTGTAGCACACAAATGCGTATAAGTGGCATAATGAAATACTTGCAACTATTAAGAAGAAATAAACCGAAATAAATATTTTTGAGCTGTCCAATTGAAACTTCTTTATCGTGCGAACTTTGATGATCTAAAACAGGGTGAACTAAGCAGGTAAACTCTCCACTACATTTTTTGTACTTATTCGATGTCAATTCCAATGTTTTGCCATTTCCGGTACATTTTTTATATATGGAGTTTGACATCGGCAAAGAAGCAGAAAATTCTTTGAATTTTGTGGTGAGTTTACCTGTTATCAATGTGTCCCGATTTAAAATAAACTTTAGAATAATTAAAATGTAATAAAGTCATATTGAGGTTAAACAATTTCGTTTTTAATAAAACTAAAACTATTACTCGTGTATCAGACAATAATGCAAAATTAATTTAGTTCTTGCTTTTGCTTTTTTCTTTTTTAGCTAAAAGTCCGTACGTGAAAATACAAAAGTATTTTGTTATTTTAATTATTTACTAAACTTTTTGACCAATAATAGTGCCAAGGTCACAATAATAATACAAAATAAATGTGTGACAAAACTTTGACGTCTGTTATATAAAATTTCTTACAAGAAACCAACTTGGAACAATCTTTTTCCGTACTAGCATTTATGGTCTTGGACCCATAATAACTTTTTCAGCATATTTAAGCAACCGGATTTGCTTGCTGAAATAAGATTCGAGAATTTTGTATTGTCTGCTTCTCAATGCCTGCTTTGTTTGCTTTATTAAATGTTTTTGTAAAAGAAATCGCGCTATTAAAGTTTCTTGTTGTCGTTTTCCACAATTGATCACAGCTCCCATATTTAGTCCATATATTCGAAATTCATGCTTAAATCTTAAACATAGACTCTGCAATATATTTTACATGTTACTCTTACTTCCACTGAAATGAAGAAGAGCTTGTATATGATGTGGCTCTAGCCCTATTAAGGCTTATGGGGGCTTAGTTTCTTGAATAAAATGTTGCCCTGTTAGACAGTGCATGTTTAAGACACTGTTATTATTTGGGTTTTTATACAGATCGATTCAATATTTTTCGGAATTTTTAAGGGTAAAATCTAAAAAAAACATGAACATATTTCGAGTATAACAAAAGAGCAGAAATGTTACACTTTTTCTAGAAACGAAAACACGCATTAGAAAAATTTAAAAGCAGCTCTTTTTATATTTTTGAATACTTAAACTTATCGTACTGTACCTTACACTGTATATCCAACACAAAGAGTAAACCATTATTGATATGAATGCATTTGATCTAAGTTATGATCAGCCACGATTTGAGCGAAAGCATTTGAGTGTCACATTAGTTTGAGTGCAAGTTAGTAGTTTATAGAAATAATATTAATATTCGTAGCACGAATCCCTCGCTATCAATGCCTGGTACTGAATAAAACAATATTTGCTTTACTCAATACCATGTGTTAATTACAATAAGTTAGAAATGCAATTGTTGAATCGCATAATAAAATTAGACTTTGGATCTATAAACTAAACCGGCAATAGCTGCCTTAGTTTCAATTTAAATTTTCCCCTTTTCCCCTTACCTCTTTATAGGATCGGCAAATATATTAGGGCAAGTGGTAGCAAACATTTATACACATTTTCCACACCATAATTTGTTCTATTGCGAATTGTTTAAGCAACTCGCGACCACTCGCTCATTGCCTTCTGACTACCATTTATCCTCGCACCACACTGTACAAACACAATTATAATGTTTATCTCTGATACAACATGTTACTGTGCAAAAAATATTCTGCAGTGGAGTAGTAAGTAGTACATGGGACCATTAACGAGCAACTAAACAAGATACATACACACACACACACATCAAAGAATAAATACATTTAGTTTAATCAACTTTGTTCGAAAATTTATTAAGACAACTTTTGATATGAAATTTGTTTCGACTCCTCTCATCACGCGCTTAATAGCGACGTTGAGGTTTTCCGTTGTAAACTTTAATTCTTTTCTCTTTCTGGAATTTGTCTGCAAGAATTGTAAACGACATTTTACTTGTCTTTTAATTCAGACATTTTCCCCCAAAGCATCATTCTGTTATTGCGGTGAAAGAAATCTTGTTTTTTGTTTTAACTTTAGCAAAGTTCCTTCGTTGTGCTTTGCAGTTCTGCTTTTTGTAGAATAGAAATCTTGAAACTTTTTCGCTTTCTATCCGCTTTATGATCGGAGTATTTTCTTTAGTTTAACATTTAGTTGCATGAGAAATTTACATCGTGTTACCTTTTGTCTTTGCCTAAAGAAAAATTAACTCGTACATTTAAATGCCAGATATGAAAATATGATTACGTAACGTAACGATAGCAGATTGGATTTTTAGAAAATATCAATTGAAATGATTATTTATTATGAAAGTTTTGTTGGAATGAAGTGTGATTCCATGCTGCATCTTGCTTAAACAAGATAGGACAAGAACAGCTTTTTTTTTTTTTTTTAATTATATATAATTATTAATTAAGAGATTAGTTGATATTCCAATTTTGTCAAATGCAAACACGATACTTGGCATAAGATTGACATTTAAAACCACTTTGTGTTTGACAAGGAACTTACTGGGTCCTAGAAACGACAGATTTTTCATGTTTACCATGGGTAAAGTGCTTGTATTTATTCCATATCTGAGGTCATTTAATTTGTTATAAATCGGAGAAAAGCATTTAAGATGACTTAAAAAAATTAATTAAATAAAAAATTTTACAATTCTAAAGCATACAAATTGTGTGTTTTTTTTTTTCATTTATGTCTCGTAGTGTTCTGGGGTAAAAGGTCAAAAGGTTTAAAAAATAAGCAATAAAAAACTACAGAAGTTTCCCAGATATTTATAACTCGTATACGACAAATTCTTCATTGGCTGAACAGTTTTTAACGTAAAAATACTTCAGAAATTCAAAATTTTTTAAAATTTACTCTACACAGTTGAACACTGACCTTCTTAAAACAATTTTGTTCAAAATATTTGCTCTTCTTTGTATTTTTACTTAACAGTTTTTCTCAAAACTAAAACGACATAATTTTTGTATTTCCGCTTTCCCATCGTATTTGCAATTTAAATGAAAAATGCAACAACGAAGATAAAGAATTGTGTATAAAGCAGAGTGAGGACGTCACTGCTATTTCTGTAGGCTTTCATAAATTTGAAGATTGAGTTTCATTTACAATTAAAATGACATTGTGTTTTTCATTTCAAAATTGTTCGCTTAAAAAATTTCATTTACAAAAGAAAAGTCTTCGCAAGTTAAAAATCTTGTCATGCAGTTGAAATTGTATCTTTTTTCCTTCTCAGTTTTGTGGCTTAAAATTGTTTCCTATTAGCAAAAGTATTGGCAATTTGTTTAGAAATTTCTTGGCCTTTTTAATTCCAATATTCTCTGTTTGTAGTTTTTTTTTTTGTTTTTGCTGAATTCAGGTCAATTAGTTTTTGGGCTCAAACTGAAAAAAACCCCCTAACCTGAGAAAGGACTATGAGGATTTTTCATTAAAATTCCAAAAACATTAAATTAATTCTACCAGCTGTTTAAGGAACAAACCAAATTAAAATCATATGAGGAGATTTTTTGTTGCTGCTTATAATTATCTTTCGTATTTATATTTAAATTATTTATTTATTTTTTCATATTTAATTTACATAATTATTTTTTAGAAAACATCAAATATTTTTACTGTGTCGCTCGGTGGTCCGGTAAATTTTTAACATTTAAAATTAAAGGAATTTTTTGACATAAATTAGAATTAAACAGACTGGCCTTTAAGAGAATTTCCATTTGTTTTAACATAAGTAACACATTCAGTTAATTTGAGATGCATCAACCAAGTTTTTAATTAGTAAAATCATTTTGGTAACAAAAACTTCAACTATTGTTGAGTCTCTGAGAAGAAAACATATTCCTGTGGGAAATTTATGTTAATTGGTCTAGACGCACTTAACTCATGGCTTGTCAAAATAGCTCTAGTAAAAACGAAAGGTTGCCCGACTGGTGAATACTGCGCATATCACGTCACTAGTATAATTTAGATAATTAAGCTCTGCGTGTATGTAACTTTTATTATGGATTTGTATATTTACCCATGTATTTAATGCACAAACTATTACTGAGGACAGTGCTTTGTAACCTAAATTGTACAACAATCATCTATTACATCTATTCAGTGATCTGGTGCACAGTGTCTAAAAGATCTTAATTTTCTCCTCCTACGGCAACGTCATGTTAAAGTGACAGAGCTCATGCAAAGTGATAGAGCTCCAACCGTAAAACACCAGTCACGTGGAAAGTTTAATGCCCGTTCCGTTCCGTTCCCTATAGGGATGTCTTAGTTGCATTCCGTTAATATTAAACTTGTGTTTGTCTACTTCAAATAATATTAACATGAAGAACACCTTAGGAAGCGCTCGATTTATATACATAGACGTTTTTATATTTTTAGAATAGTTAAGAAAATTTTGTATAATAAATTTTTACATTGGAATTTATTTCCCATTCGAGACCGGGATTGTTGATTATTTAAATTAAAAATAGTTTTTAAAAATATTATTTCTTGTCTACTTAACATACGACATGACTAATTCTAACAAAATTCCTGCTTTTCAGGTAAAATAATTTAAATTGAAAAATCTTAATATTTTCTTTTAAAAACCTTTCAAAAAGTTTTTTTATATTTTCCCCAGTTTTATTTCTTTTCATAATTTTTAAATAAATTCGTTATGTCACGTCGCACACCAAATTATTTGGTTAGACAGACATAAAATTGGTTCGGTCTCCATCAAAAAATAGTTAAGACACTCACCTTCTAGGATTAAAATTGAGGTAAATCGGATTCCAAGAAAAAAATTTGCCACGCCCCTGGGCGTATGCTATCTAAAACAAAGATTATAGCAAATTGTGAGATACTGCCTCCCGGTCGAACGGAATCCTAGTACAGATACCTCAGGGAATTAGCTGTGCCATATAAAGCTCTAAGTTTGGTGCTAAGACCGGTTTTGGAATTTTATTAAAGGGATATATTTCCGACTTCCGGAGCATAATACGTCAAGCGTCTGAAAGCCTCAGTGGTACTGACGGTCCTGCGGACGCTTACATTTTTAAGGGTACTAGAATCTGACAGGGTTAGACCACTCAGAGCATGGCAGACTGCGCATTATGTGGGTGCCAGGTAACTATGCAGTGGTCGGAAATGAACGAGCTAAAAGTCTAACAATTAAGGCCAGGTAGTTTGAAAAGGTGGCCTTAAGATACGCAAGACCGGTTGAGGCCACGCAAGCCAAACTGAAAGCCTGGAAAATGAGGGCCAATACAGCACTGTGAAATGAAAATGCAGTAGGGCAAATAACAAGGAGCCTATGGGGAGATCCAAACGCTGATAAAACAGGGAGGTTGCTGATACTAAGCAAATATGAAATTAGTACTGATGGGTGGATCGGGCTTGCAAGCACATCTACGCCCTATAGGGTTTGCGTACACTTCGTCTTCCTTCTAATTAGCCCTAGTAAACTTATATAATCCTGTCCTATAAAATATTCACTTTTTGCCACTCGCCAAATGCCGCCTCTTTTATTTTTTTTTTAAACCAAATGCTTGACTCGAGTATTCCCGTATTCAACAACTTTCATGATTTTTTTTAGTAATTTTATCATCACCGCGCACATTTAACTGCATTTGGATTTAACGTTAACAGACACTGTTAATGATACTTGTAAGAAAATCACAGTTCGAGCTTAAGATTAGCAACCCACAGTGAAGCAAAACTCAAGAAATAGTAACTGTTAGCGAAATTTCTAGACTCGGCATTCAGACAATCCTTTATCTGGTATTTAAGTTGTAGAAAAAGTTTTTAGGGGGATGAATCTGAGATATCCGAGGTCGTATCTAGAATGTTTCGAACGATAGAAAACCTATCAAATTGAATCCGTTTTCAAACCATTAACATTGATATGCGATGTGGTAAGGCGACGGATTGTTCAAAATACCAAAATAGCGGTAACCAGGGGCGTGGCAAAAAATGAAATCTTCTTTAACTAATCCTAAATTCTAGGGTGTGACTGGCTTAATTACTTTTTTGAATCACCTTATTGGCCATCACAAACTACTGAACAAATATTATTTTCGCTTGCAATCTGTAAATAAGATATTTTAATTTTAGTACATTTCTATTTATAATTTGATTTGTTATTGCTCGTTTATTTTGTATGAAGTGGAAATTGAGTAACTAAATACAACATAAAAAATCAGAATGAGGTATTCAAACAAACCTTGTGAAAGCAATCTTTTGAATTGAAATAAATTCACCATTGAATGCCATAGTGCGCATTTACTGTTTGAAAGTCGTAGCTTGTGTTTATTTCCATGATTGCTTGCATTATAGGATACGCTATGGTTTGCGTTAGGAACAAGTCAATATGCGTAGTGTTTGTATATGTCGGTGAACGGAAGCTAATACTTCTTCTCTCAAATGGCTTAAACCTTCATACCTAGAGGTATTGATTCCGGAAAAAAGCAAAAGTAAAAGCGAAAGTAAAAGTAAACGTACGAATGTATATCCAAACAAATTTGTATATTTTCCTTAATATTTGTTGGCAGTAAAACTGTATGTTGGAATGAAGCCATATGAATTTTTCGTCCAATTAATTACATGCATGTGCTTGTATGTAATTCATAGGTGGTTGCTACTTGCCCTACATTTTGGCCACAAATGCTGGTAAAACATTTGGCAAAAATATTTCGAATGCTTCGCAGGTTGTGGGCATTAAATTTGTAAAGTTTTCAATTTTTTTATTATTCGCCAGCACTTGAAAAGTCTGCTGCTTATTACACTTAGAATGTTGAATATTTAATAAGCAAATTATTTTTAAGTAGAAAATGTTTTTCTTTTCTTTTTTATGGAATAGTTTAGTAGCTTGTGTCCTTTTCCTCCCTGTTTTCACTTAATAACGATTATTCAGGGAAGGATATTATTATTAAAATTGTTTTAATTCAAGTAAAAATCAACTAAGAGTTCCACTTAGGACAAGGTTTTTATGATTGATTTTAAACGTAATCAACATTTAGTAATGGATTCAAGAAGAGAGCCTTTTCAAAGAATGCCTAAACAATTTCTTATTAAAATATGTTTTATTTTTTCTTACTTTAATTGCAACGAAACAAATTTTAAGCTAAAAATTAATTACTCTCCAGCTTTAAAGCAATTTAAATTGTGAAATAAAAAGTCAGTTTTAGTAAAAAAAAGGCACCTGAAGTTTATTTGATTATGGAAATGCAATTGAAAATTTACATAAAAAATTAAATAATTATAAAAATTACTTCTCTTCTTATATAACAAACAAGGAAAAACTATTGCAGGTACCTTTTTAAGTAATCGTATGGTTCTATTCTACAAATATAAATAATACAATGGCTGATTACATGTAAATATAAAGTTATAAGAAAGAACAAGGGCACACAAATACATCCATCCCCATATCGAAATACAACATGTACGAAAGAATCATATAATTTGAATTTGAATTTTCATTTCATGATATTTCCGCTTCCGTCTGTTATACATGAATCTCGTTTGCAACTGTTATTAAGGCGTTTTCCAACGTGTGTGGGTGTTTTTCAGGCTCAACTGATTATTTTTATTTTATCTGGTAGGCGTTTGATGCAAAACTTTGTTTCTCACAACATTTTCTTTTCTATTTTTTTATTCAGTTGTTGTTGACATGGAAATGTCACTGTTGCTTTGTTGTATTTGTTGCGCTGGGTCCATATACTTAAATCTAAATATTGTGCCATAATTGGAACCATTATAATTAAATCGAATAAATTATAATCCAGAGCAAGCATTGCTTTGATCATTTGAGAAAAAGATTCTTTGTCATTAAAGCACCTCTCACACTGTTAGATCGAGTAAATCGACTTGCCAAAAATAGAAGTGAAAAGAGAAAGCAGTTTGTAATCAGACAGTCAAAATGTACGAATGGAAATTTAACAGTCGTATAGCTCTAATTATTTTTAGGGTCATTTCTAAACACTGAGACTTTCAATTTCGTCAGGGATGCATTTTTGCAGAAGCAAACAAAGAAAATACTAAAACTAGCTTCTGATCAAACAGCTTTTTTTCAGATCTACAATGCTCCCTCCATTCACCGGCAACGATTGAAATTTTCCCAATTTTCCCGAAAAACGGTGGGCGGTTATTGGAAATAAATTAAAGAAGGCAAACGTGAACAAAATGTGTGATTGAATTTTAAAAGGTTAACTTCTTCATCGTTATATTTGATCATTAAGTGTGCATGCAAAATAATGTTTGCACCCTTTTACTTCTATTTTTAAATTTCGCAACGAACTTTCATATTGCACCTTTATATGTCCGTTATTTTCACTTTTAAAATAATTTTCAGTTATTTGAGAAAATGTGTTTGTATTTAAGTGTGAATATCCTTCACAATAAAAATAAAATTTCTAATTTCATGGAATTTATAAACGTGAAGCAATTTGAAAAAAAAACCACTTAAATATTAGAAAGTTTCAATTTATGTTGTGGCATTTCCTCTAAACAACCGCAACTGTTTGCGTGAATGCATTTTGAAAACAAACTATTTTTAATTTTGCCTGAAAAGTGTTTAAAACTTATGAACATTTCGATTATGAAAAAGCGACTGGGGCTAAACTATACAATTATCAAAAAAATGAAGTACTGAAACCGTGCTGAGCCCCAAAGCTATTAACAGGTGTTGTTGTATTTGAAGTGAAATGAGGAAAGGTTTTTCACATTTGAGGAGCAAAAGTACGATAATCCAACATAAGAAACGTGAGTTGTGTTTATTTTACTGTCTGAGTTTTATGTTTTAATAGAATGTTAAAGCTTTGTCATATATTTTACACAAAAGTATTTTAAAACAAATAAAAGAGCTGTAGTCGGCTGTGCTCAATTTTAGATACCCTTCACCCAAGGTCAAAGTAACGAAAATGTGTGTTTCCATAAAATACTTTTTCACTTCTTTTCATGTTATTATTTTAGCAAATTTTTAATTTTTTAGAAATTTTGATTTTAGTCTTGCGTCTTTTAAAAAATAAAGTTCTTATTAAAATTTTTCGATTTGTCTTGTAATATTGAACGCATCTACTAACTGTAGATTTTTTGGAACAAGTTTCCGTTATCCCATGTCAAGTTTGGTTTCTAGACAAACGCTTTCGGCTAAGTGCCATTTTCAGTGTCAATGTCCCAAAAATCTATATCAAATCACCCTGTCGGAATACCAAGTCAAGAATCATTTGTAGTTAACCGTTTTTTTATTAAGTTTTACTGAATATTTCGAGCTAATTTTAAAACTAATTCTGGCAATTCTTTAATTGACAAGGCTACGCTAGTCATGCTCAGGTAATATAAAATATTCGCTTAAATGAAGACTTCCCCATTTAACACTAATAATACAAATATGTTCAGCTGCATTAGTTTCCTGCTGAATTCTGGTGCGCATGATTAATATTGTCATTACACATACGTCAAACCTACGCTGTTGATACAACATGAAGAAGTTGTACACGAGTTTGTGGGCTCGTTTTATGAAAACTAAATAGTTCTGCTTGTTGCACAATTTGGTGGCAACGTTAATGCGCATGTCGCACAACCTAATTATAGTTTGTGCTTATTGTCGCAGTGACCGCATAGCAGAGAGGGAAAATCAAGATTTTAAAATGGTGCTGAGCTTCAAATTAAAAAGATTTTTTTAACATTAAAAGTAGTTTTTCGAAAATTCAAAGAGGCAACTAACTTCTCCTGTCCGTGGGGAATGCTTTTTGAGTTCTTTTAATTTTGTATATGAGGTAGAGAATTTTAACCATTTTTGAAAATGTATATGATTTTCCTACAAATTTTGTATAACATATTCCACGTTGCAAACTGAAAAAAGTGTTTTTAATGTCGCGGGGTTCTACGGTATTTCACAAATTAAAAATAACTGAAAATGGTGCAATAGTAGTGTCATATAGAAAAAAGTATGGTATAATTACGATCTTTAATCAAAATGAATTGTTTTCAAAATGCAATTGTACAACGAGAATGGTAGTGTTTATCAATTTAACACAAACTTAATGAAGGAAAAGAGCGCGCCGCACTTGAATAGTCACAAGTCCAGGCTCTTTAACCGTAGATGACGCTTAGCATAGAACTTAACATTTTTGTTTTAAATTTTTACAATCCCCGTACCATATTGTTAAAAAGATAAGTGCAAACAAGTATTCTTGCTCGTAAGAATGGTAGGAATACTTGCGACACTCACTGTAAAGAAAGTTTCAGAATTACAGAATATGGATACTTATGGTACCCACTGTATAGAAATCATTAAGCTGTAACTACAACAAATACATCACCTATAAGCCTATATGTCACTAGACAATTTATATACACAGCTACATCAACAACGACATAACAGCAACACGTACAGACGAATTCAATATAGTGTCAGCAAATAAAAACGGAAAGAGATCATCACCATAACAAACGAAGACTGTCTGTTTCGGAGAAAAGAATACGTTTACAGCTAAAGAAGTATCTACTATATTCTTGACAATTCTACAAGTTTCGAGAATAATAGATGACTACTATAAAAAAAACCTATGTGGGCAAGTGAAAAGTCAGTATTGAGTGAAACTTTAAACAGCAAACATCGTTATAAAGAAGTTACCGTCTTATTTAAGTGTTAGTAGCGTGTTACTCTATAGCTAAAAGAATAAATAATAAAAATAAACAAATATTGGAAACATCGCGTAGCATTCTTTACCAGATACATAATTTACAGCGATCTCCTAAATATTTTATTTTCTTATTACGATTTAAACACATTTTTTATACGATTTTATAAGATTTCCTGCTTTAAATAAATGACCAACTTTAGAGCTGCATCAACATCCCTGTGAATGTAGCCGCTTTACATTTTACTCTCCTGCTCACTTAACACTGAGGATATCGTTACGTTGTAATACTTTTGCATAGAAAAGGAAATCTTATCTTCCTTATTCAAATACAAGTAATTTATGTTGCACGTTGTGTTTGAGCAGCTTCCAACTGCTGCAGATGAAAGACAGAACAAAAGAACTTATAATTCCAACAAGTAGAACTGAAAATGTGGAATTTTTTTTTTTTAAATCCCACAAAACTACTTTAGAAAAAGTTAACGAAAACAAAACAAAAATATGTTCAGGTCGCTTCTAAGTGATGGCAGACACTTGAAATTTAATTCCAGACAAATGTTTTTCTGTTTTGCAACATGATACGAGTAATAGCAATATTTCTGCTTTCTATCGTTGGTCTAATTTTTAATTTAAAAAAAACAAATAATTTGTTGGCGAACTAAATTAACGAATCGTGTCGCACGCCTTGGTATTTTATTGCGAAAAAGACTCCTTCTGCTAAACTGCGTTTACGCACGAGCTACTTTTTTTATTAAAGAAAATAAGATTTCAGAGATTATCACTCGCACTTTCATTAAATATTTCTCCATCTGCTACAGTCGATGGGTAAATCATAATTAGAATTAAACATGCCACACGCTCAAGGTCATTGTGCTTAAATGATGCAAATAAAAGAAAATTTAGTTAAAGTTCAACAAACTTGAAATAACAAAACCGCAGAAGTAATTGCACACGAACCATTTTAAAAGGTAGAATAAGAAAAGTTCTGTTTGCTTAACAATTATTCCTATTCGCGCAGTCTAGTTGCTACTGCGAGAGGAGAAATCGCATTTTATTTCAACAACTTTAAAAAATTAAATGTTAAAATTTCCTAATGGTTTCAATCTTGAACACTAAAAAAGCTTTAAGTCAACATGAAGCACTAAGAAGATCTTAAATTCAGTCCAAGATGAATTAAAGTTTTCAGAAAACGAGGCAGTTGCATGTTGAATATTCAAAAATCTTGACACTTCATATTTGGCAGTCGTGAAGTAGAGACGTGACAAATTTATTATGGAAAAATATTCGGTAAACCAACGTGTTTTAATCGTTAAAACATTTTATCAAAATCAATCATCGACCACTGTGACGATGAGAAAGTTACGTGAAATTTTTGGGAGAAACAACGTGCCAACAAGACGCACTATTTATCGTGTAGTGAATGATTTAGAAGAAAGAGGGACTGTAGCCCAAGCATGGACCACAACGTACAGCAAGATCGGCTGAAAACATTACTGATGTGAAGTGAGTGAAAGCGTTCAAGACAATCCACCAACCTCAATTCGACACCATGCTCAGGAACTTGGTCTTCAAAGAACAACTTTGGCCACAATTTTGCACAAAGATTTGCATTTGTTTCCATTTAAGATTCAGTTGACACAAGAGCTTCTTCCAGAAGACCATCAACGCCGCCGTACATATGCCAATAGGATGCTACAGCTCGCTCATGACAACCCCGATTTTCATGAAAAAATCATAATGAGCGACGAGGAACATTTTCATTTGAACGGATATGTGAAAAAACAGAATAGTTCGTTCTGGGTAAAGAAAAACCCTCAAATTATTCATCAATCAATTTTGCATCCATTAAAGGTGACAGTCTGGTGTGCAATTTGGTCAGGAGGAATCATTGGACCCCCTTCTTTTAAACTGAAAACGGCGTAACGGTAACTGTCAATGGGGAGCGATATCGTGATATTATTTGGGCTTGACTAACATGTGGTTTCAACAAGACGGTGCCACATCGCATACATCCAGGACTACAATGCGAGACCTCTTTCCACAACAAGTTATTTCAAGGAATGGTGATGTTGATTGCCTCCACGGTCGCCTGATTTGACTGCTCCCGACATCTTTTAGTGGGGATATCTGAAAAGCAAGGTTTGTGCAAACAACAACTCAAACAAAATATTCGTGATGAAATTAATTAAACACCGCGTGAAATGTGTGAGAATGTAATGAAAAATGTGTCCAAAAGGACTCTTATTTGAGAGGCTAACAGAGGCGGACATTTATCTGATATTGTATTTCATACATAAGTGCCGACATTAAATAAAACATTTATCAATATACGATCCATTTCCTTTCATTTAATCTAAAATTAAAAACAAGTGGCGGACACCCTGTATTTAAACATTATTAAATTGTTTATTTTCTAAATATCTCCCAAAACATTTTTTCAACGAATTCATTATAAAGAAAATAATTACAAACTCTTTGCGCATTTAATGGCTGGTTTTCAATGTGGTGCAGTCCGAAATTGAAAATATATTTCTTTCTAGCTGAATAATGCGAATACTGCTCCCACACTAAATAATTTCGGTTGGCTTTATTAAAAAAAAAAGGTTTTTTTCTACTTGTCATCAAAAATTGAAGTTTTAAGCAGAAACTAGAAACATAATAGAAATGAAAATAAATTTCGCATGTTCTTCTCTTACCATCATACGAGTATACTGCGAGTAGTTTCATACATTTCACACAAACATTACCGGGACATGAGTGTATAAATTTTTTAACATGTTGCTTTGACGCATCCCAGAGACATTGAGAAAAAATGTTGAAGCATAAAATCTTAAATTTAATTTTAGTTCAATAATTTTTAAGCACTGGCTCTTTAATTAATTAAGAAAACTTGGACTTATGCTGTTATTAAATAAATTCAATATTTCCGAAACATTTATCAATTCACATTCCGAAATAATACAAAACGAATCATGTACTTTCTTCGGCATTATTCTGTGTTTAATATTTAATTTCCCAATACACCTGACCAGTAACTTCTCCATAACTATGTGCGCTACAATTGAAGATGCAGTTGATTCCTTCGTAAGACGTTCCTGTTGTCCATATATCTTTCGATTATATTGAAAATATCTTCATATTCTCCATTCTAGTATATTTCGTTTATTAATTGTTCTTATTGCTAAATCAACTGGTAAACTAGGAAATAATGATACAACTTCAAAGGAAACTAAGTTTTCATTATTTTCTATTCTCAAACTTTTAATTAAATTGTCAAATTCTAAAGAGTCCTTAACATTATATTTCGAAAACTTAGTAATCCTCTTCAAAATGTTTGCAACATATTTGCAGAGTTCGTATGATGGTGAATTGACAAATGAACAAAGTCCAGCTGCAGTCGCAATGTTTGTTTTAAATTTCTGTTTCTCCAAAACCTTAATTATTCTCTTTCTAAAAAGTTCTTTCATTTCATTATTTATGTTCTGCAATTAATTTGTGGAATCCTTTCCTACTAAATGATAAACAAAAATCTTAAATTCAAATTCAACCAAGAACATAAATAATTTATTGCAAAAGGTATCTAAAGCATTTCATATTGCTCTTGAATGTGGTGTATTAATTTTTCATTAATTAAAAATTAATTGCATTTTAATTGCTTTAGGAATGTCCAACTCAATACATGGAAGCCAACGAAAAAGACTATTCGAACAATTTAAACATAAATCACGAAGATTATGAAATGGAATTAAATGCATTAATAGGATCCGATTATAAAAACAATTAATTTGCACACAATCGATAACAATTCAGTTAAATATTATTCATCCTCTCTCCTTTTTGTAGATCAACTTTGTTCGTTTACTTAAATTTTTTTAATAAGCAGGAAATGCCCATTAAATTTGTCTTAATAAACCAAAATTAATGTGAGTTTTTCATAGCCTTTGATGACCGTTATGGCATTTCAACTTAAGAGTAAAAAACCAGAAATTATTTTTACTTCTGTTAAACAAAGTAATTAGAAACAATTGAATTTAAAAAAATATTCTGCTGTTCTATGTTCTAACTCTTTTATACTCTGTAAAAGCAAAACTAAGGAGCATCCTGTATCCACTGCCCATGTGGGCACTAAAATCCATATAGTGGGATTAAGGAAGACTTTTTCTTGGCTTATGAGTGATATTTCTTGAAGATCATGTAAAATTTGGCCACTTCTGTAAATTATTATTGGTGAATTGATGTGGGATTGCAGTAGTGCTCACTGATGTCATATAAAATTAACTTTCCAAATCCAAGTTACTTAAGTTGTTATAAACCTGAATTATATTTGTTACCAACTCACCAGGCTGATGTCCTAACGGAGCTGTAGCAATTTAGTTCGTGAAATTCAGCAACTTACACATGCTGAATCATGGTGAATATTTTCTACCTTTTGTCACTCGATAATTAGCCTGAAATACGCCGCAAGTTTGCTGACATTTTATTAAAAGTTGACATTTTCATGAAATGTCATTATGACATTATCGACTTCTGTTACCAATCTGTAACACACTGCTTAGACAATTTAGCAGAAACTATTTAAAAATAAACAACAATTCATATTAAATTAAATCACTGAAGTTGTTAAAAGAAAAGTAAAAACAACTTTAACTTTTCATAAGAAAAATAAATTTAATTTTAATCCGGGCATTAAATCAATTAGCAGTAAATTTGAGAAAAGCAAAAGTTTCAAGAATAAATTCTAAACATTTTGATTATTTAAATTAAAAATATCTCTTAAACAATTATGGCGAAACTTACAACTAAACATTTATTTTAATTCCTCTTATAACGTTCTTCAAATAGCCGACTACAAAGCGCACTTTCTAACAACTGCAATTTACATTTTCATATTTAGTTTGTAAGGTACACACACACACCTGCATACAGCAGCAGCATTAGCAAAGGGACGTTTACAATTTTTTTTTTTGGAATGAAGCGTCATGCATACAGAATTCAAACAATTTTTTCGCCATGTTTCGGGGTTTGGGTGAATTTTCAAATTTTTGTAAATTCCCAAATTATGGTAAAATATTATTTTTATAATTATAATTTGTGGTGAAATTTGAATTTTTTATGTACTTGGGTAGCATCGGTTTTGATAACTATTTTGGACTTTTTTCTAAAATATTGATTTTTTTGTGATTTTTCGGCTTCTTGTTAAATTTACAAAATTGTAGTAAATTTAACATTTTTGTGGTGAAATTCCAAAATTTTGTGAATTTTGCGTTTTTTTTTTTTTGCAATTAGAACTTTTTTATTCCTTTTTTTTTATTTTATAACGAAATTTCGAATTTGTGGCCAATTTAAAATTTAGGCAAAATTTGTTTTTTTTTTTTTTTTATTAAATTTTGGTTTTTGAAAGAATTCGGGTTTCTTTGTTCTTTTCTGAAGTTTTGAGTTTTTTTTTTTTTAGCAATTTTTAATACAGTATGGAGGCTTCGGTAAATAATTCTTACCGCAATTTAATGAGGATTTAGAAATAAAAAATTAAAAGCATTAACATATAACGAGTAATTGCTGTTAATGATCTGCGTTACAATTGGTTCACCCTGTATGTTTATATAAAAAGTATATTACTTTGTCTTTGTTTAACCCTTTTCAGCTTAATGTTGCTGTGAATGAATTAAAAATTTAAAATTAACGGCAGGATTGACGCATCAAAATAAACAGTATTAAAGCAATGGCTTCCAAACTATGCAAACGAAACTTGGCACTACTATTTAAATACCAGTTACTTATGATTGTACCAGCTGCTTTAGCTACCGTCTTGACTAGCCATAGATTTGTTCCGCCATCGTACAGATTTTTGTTTGCACAGGAATTTGGCACGTGAAAACCATCGCTATTAATGGTCTATTAGTGTTTAAATTGTGTCACCCTTTAAAAATAAAACAATTTCATAGCGGTTATCACAAACCCCATCAAACTAAAAAGAAAACACTGGAAACACTGGACATGTACTCGTATAACAGAAAAAGTGATCCTAATTTTCGTCTTATTTCTCCAGCCCCTATTAAAGGCGCAAACTCGGACATTAGTGTATTTAAAATATTTACAAATTAGCGTTCTTAAATCTACTTAATAAATTTTAGTTAAATCTTCACAATTAAAAAAACTTTTAGTTAAATTTCTATAAAAACTATAATTGTTTATAACATACCTGTAAAAACCCCTTTTAAAAAACCGAATAGAAAGTTGGAGTGAAGTACGATACAAAATGGGAACCGCCATTTTCAAATTGGCATTCATGGAATTCAGTACCTCGTTTCGTTTCGCACTAAAACAGCAAAGTGTTTCTTACATGCCAACAATAAATTCCTTAAATAAAGTACGACAAGTCGCGGTGTATAAGAAAAAATATTCCGTTTGTAATATTTCCTCATGGTTGGAGAGCCCACTTAATAATTTCCGTCTGCCTGAAGGCTTTAGATAACCCACGAACTTAAAGGTTTAAACAGTCAGCGAGTTCGATGTATTTTTTTTTCTATTTTAAATCAGCATTAGCATTATCCCTCCTTGAAAATCGTCTGTAAGAACAAAGAATACCAATAAATTTTAATGCTACAGAAAAATCACAATTTCACAAAAGAAAAACAAAAAAGAATACTTTACTTAATTTAGAAATTTCACTAAAAAGTTTTACTTTCACAAAACAAAATTAATATTTTATCAAAAACATCGAAAAGTTCACAATTAACAGAAAAATTTAAAATCAAATTTCTAAAAAATCAAAAATTCACATAAAAAGTCGCATCGAAATCTCATCATATCAATAAATTTCATTAAAAAAATTAGTCTTCCAGTAAAAAACCGGCAATACGATTCGAAATAATGAATTCTTCTTCCAAACTAGATATTTTATTATCCGTACTTCGTATCTGGTGACGAATATAAAAGATATAGCACAACCAAATATAGCATTTTTCTTTGTGGAATAATATAATCATATTCATATATCAGAGCAACACTGATTCTACGGCTACGGATTTCTTAGTCAATATCCCAAATACATATGTATATTTATACATATGTATATTAATGAATGTGTTACCATATGAGTTTTGGAATTGACCCGGATTCTCCTGATAAAGCGTTATATCAAAAATAAAGAAGGATGCACCACATGACTGCCAACATAACTCGAAAAGTACTTATGAAGATATTGATTAAAAAATCCTGTTTAATCAAAGCTGCATCGATAAAGATTCGTTTAATAATAAAATTTTGTATACAAAACTGTTACATCTGAGAAGGAAATAAAATAAAATATCAAAACATTTTTTTTCAGAAGCAAAATATAAAACATTTCGCTTTAAAAAAAATGCTAAACTCTAGCAGTGAAAGTTTAAAAACGGCAACACTGCAGTGATGATATCATGCCAAATTGAATGCGTTGAGTTGTTGTTTGTTTCAGTTCAAACATTCATGAGTGTTAAGTGAATTGCACGGGTTGTCGGTTGTATTTAATTCGTTCTGATCGGCCTCAATTGCGTTAGATAGACAAATCAAAAACTAAATTAATCGTTTGAAGTAATGAAATAAATACCTGCTGTGTGTAACTATTTATTTTCTTAAAATACATTTAATTAAGAGGGTAATTTCCTATGTGTGATTTGTGAATAATAATTGAATTTATTTTTAAAAGGGGTGTAAATTTTTGTGATTCTAAAATGCGTAGATTTCATTGTAAGATAATGAATTTGTTATAATATGAACCTGTGCAATCTCTACGTTACTGATAACGCAAGTAAATATACATACATATATACATATGTATTCGCAGGGGATTAATTAATTTAAGGCGGATAAATCAGATATTAATGGATAACGATTTATCCAGAAATACTAAAATTATCGTTACACTTTTACATTAAACATGTTAATAAAAACTTGTAATGTAATAAAATTATTAATGAAATAATATGAATGTGTGTGAAGATAAATTGAATTTAACTAGCAGAGACATAAACCTAATTTTCTAACATAGCTGATTTTGTATTCAACAGAGCTCTGTTAACTATTTAACAGTGAGAGTAAATTTGACCTCATTTTCAGAAACATACATTAGCAAGCAGAAATCAGATCCACAAAAAATTATTAGAGATATACCACCTTTATGACTTCATTAAGTACTCCCTCGACCACCATTCCTGTACAGTGGCTTTGGCCAGCCTTTTACAATTTTTCCATAGTGGTCACTTGAAATAAGTTCAAGATTAACAGTGTCGCTAAAAGGCCTGTTTTTAAATGCGTTTTACTTTTGTTTCCGAAATATTTTAGATTTTATACTTTTATGGATCAATTAAATATCCCTTGGAGCAATTTTTACAGAGGGGGTTTTTATGGATCTGGTTCCGGTTGCCTATCTTCTAAAGATAAGGTCAACATTACTCCCACTGTTAAATGGCTAACAGAGTTCTGTTGAGTGCAGAAAATTCGGTTCGTTTCACTGCTAGTTAAATTCGAATTGATCTGCACACACATATTAAATATATATACGAGTATGTTCCGCGGTTTGTAATTCGATATAGATCGCTCCGCAAATAATGCCTACTTGTTCCAAGTTTTAGGAAAATCTAGAACATTTGGTCTACTGTTCGAGAATACTATTTTTCACACGGACCGCTAATAATGATTATTTTTCGGATTTCAACAAAACAAAACAAAAATGAAAGAGAACTGCTACAAAATTAAGAAAGTACACTACACGAACACAATCCTTGTTACGCGGGCTACCTTTGGTGCCAATTAATTTTTATTTGTTTCAGTTTTACTAAAAATTAACTTTAAATATTATTTTTTAGTTTTACTTTTTGCTTGGCAGACAAGCGTTATTTTATGACTTTTACATTTTCGTTTTATTTCATTTCTGGCAGATAAAAAGTCACTGTAAAAAAACAGTTTCTGGCCTATCTTATCTTCAGTGTCCGTACATTTAAAAAAAAAAAAATAATCCTAAAAAACTTTCATAAAGTTGGCAATTGTAATGTAAAATGTAAAATTCAGATTGCAATTGCTGAAATTCATCACCTAGTTGCTACAATTCTTGAGTTTGTTGGTGAGACAGACTAGAATGAAGAATCGAACTTACCATTCTCCTTTGTTTTTCAAATTCGCACTTTTTAACTTGAAGTTAGAAGGCGAGAAACAACTAAAATTGAAATGTGTGAACACGAATGCAATTTCAAAACAGAATTTAAAAAATTAGTAAAACAAAAATTGCATATCGGTGGTAGTCCCATCCATATGAGCGGTTTAAGAGCTATTTTTGCCGAAAACTTCTTTTGACTATAATCCCGACTACAAATCACGGAACAATTTAGGAAATATTGGCATGTTCTACTTATTGTTCCATCGTCTGTGTCCGCGTTTCTTGTATTGATTGACTTACTTCCTTAAAAGCAGTCATGCTGTGATGTCCATTTGCTTGGATTACTAACGTCAGTTGCTATTATTCTTATATTTGTTTAATGGTATGTGTGATATTTACACAGAACTGATGTTTCGTTTATGGTCTCCTCTGTGATTGCATCATCTGTATTAAAAAACAAAAATAGGTTTCTAAAACATGTTTGCTCTAATATTCATTCGTTTGTCGTCGGTATTAAAAATAAAATTACTATCATTGTTGATCATAGAGCTAAGCAACAAAACCGCAATAATGATTCAATGGCTAAGTTATTAGACAAAATTAAATAATTCTTTACTAAATCAACGAAATGCTCTTGACAAATCCTAGGATTGATGCAATTTGTATTGCAAAATATACCTACCGTAGATGTCTGTTTTGAAAAATAATTCATGTTCCATTGCTCGATGCCGAAGAATAAGGGTAACCCTATAACATTTTCATACTTAAGTATTACACAAAATGATCATTCGAATAAAGCCACTCATTTCATTACAATTGTTAAATTTATCTGTTTCCATTTCAGTTGAAAGTCCATGTATAAGTCAAGAAAACACTACATATGTACGTACATGTATGCATTTAGTAAGGTATACATGACTCGAGTCGTAACTTTCTTCATTAACAATTAAGAATACAACTAACCAAATGAGGAATTTAAATGTAATTCGTAGACTAATGGCCATATTCGTAAAAAGTATTTTTATAACAAACATTTTGTATGGTAACTCAAAAAAGTGTAAGAAAATTCAATAGAAACAATATTAAACGGTGCAATATTAACAATAATTTACATGCAAAATGATATTTTTAATATTTTGATACTTTTGTTTACAATGCATACATACAGTGTTGTGCAAAACAAACGCAACAAAATACTTATTTAATGTTAAAGTGCGATATTTTACACATTTTCTTATTTTAAGAAACTTTTTCTGTTTACGTTGATAAGCGATTAAAGCAGAAAACGAATGGACTTGCTCATTTTCCTATATTAATATCAAAAACAACAATTTTCGAATTCCTTAAATTTGAAATTTTGTTGTGTTTTCTAATCGAAATATGTTTACGCCCGCAAAAGGTGGTGCTTTTTTATTTTATCCTTGGTAATGCCCGAAACTCATTCTCCTTTATGATCTGTGTAAAGCATGTGTTAACCATGTACTCTTTAACAGGGCAGGCAACATTATTTAAGAAATGAAAACGCCATAAATTTTATTATTTGTGCGCAAGTTTTAATTTTGGAACACCAGGCTTACAGCAACATTGAAATTAGTACCTGAATTTCAAATATGTATAGAATTATTTTGCAATGAAACGTTCATGATTTTTGACAAAATCGAGTTGCATTTTTTTGCAGAAAGCGCAAGGATTTTGATTAAGTGCTGGCATAATCCAGTAATCCATCCGGTCATATGTTTTCATACAAAATTTTTTTGTCAAGCAGTTTGGATGATTTGGGCCTACCAATTCCAGAAGGTTCCCATCTTTTTATAGGTATGTGAGCACTACTTGCCGACGTAAATGCAAGCAATATTGCTCCTCTTTTTATAACCTTTAACTTTCCTATGAATTCGCAAGCGGTGAAATAAAAAGTGAATATCTTCTGCACAGTTCACACGATTTTCAGTGGCAGTTGTAGAAACATCAGTAGCCCCCCTACATGATTCCAAAAATCATCACTACCTACTATGGATATGCAGTATTTCTTCGGTAGTTATTAATTTCACAAATATTTCCAGTGGAGTGCGTTTATTGGTCTGGTGTTCCAAAAGGTCCCAAAAATATTTTATTTAAAAACTACTCACATTTTTGAGTTTAAGTCCATACAAAACAACAAATCTCTCAAAGTAGAAGCCAAATATAAAAATGAACACCGGGTTGTTTAAGAGAAAAACGATGTTGTTCAAATTTTGGAGCACAGGAAGAATTAGGTTAACTCAAAAAAAAGTTTGTTAAAAAATAATCTAACGATTTTTTCCCAAAATTATCCGTTAACTTTGCAGTGTTCTCTTGCTCTTTAGAAATGCGTCATTTTAGTTTGATTTTTTCACAAATTACAAACATACTACATTGTTAGTTTTGTCGATGTTCAGATGACGTCACACGCAATGTCACTTTACCCTACGACAAATGCATGCATGATGTGTAAACATAGCCTTATTGGCCAAATTCTAGTGCGTTACAAAAACATGTCCAAAATAATATTAGAGAGCTGCGAAAGTTGTAACCTTAACACACAAAAAAGAAGTCATTCGATTTGTATTTAATCAAAGAATACATACATGCATACATATGTATGTAGTTGTAATGACATTTGTTTACATTTTATTGTAAAAATACTCATAGAAAGATTGCTTATGTAATGTGGTTATTCATCTTGTTGTATATCGAACCTTGAGTTATAATTCCACACGTATTCTTGATATTTGTCATCTCCACGGTCTATCTAACAATAAGTTTCAAAACAGATAATTATAAATACACGAGTTCATACATTCATATGTTTTTAATTTGAGAACAGCGAAGTGACTAAACCGTTTACATGCTCGTACTTTGCTTCCTAAAATCGTCACCCAAAATTCAAATAGTGGTTGTAGTCACATACAAATTTTAAAAACTAATACTTCATATTTTTTATGTACGCCCTAAAATATCATTAACTGCAACTGTCCAGATTGCAGTTAATTCTGAAGTCAGTTTTTTCGATCTCGTCAGGTTTTTGCGCTACAGAGGGGGCAAGTCCTAAACCCGTAATGTTAACTAAATCAATATTACCCATTATAGAGAGGATTATTTTAAATTCTTAATCATTGCATTCATTTTCATGCGTTGACGACTTACTAGACTTGCAGCGAATTCGTTTTCGAAAATATAAAAAAAAAATGTTAATAAAATAAAAGCGGTGTAAGATGTCCAACTAATAATTTAAAGCTTCACTTGTGCAATTATAGGTAGAATACCACATGATCTTAATTAGTGATCTTATACAGAGTCAGTTCGAAATCTAGATCCAAAATTAGCCGGTTTGACTCTCTGGTGATGCTCCATTCAGCTGGTCACCGTCGAATCGACATTTCTGAACCTTTTTCGTTACTGGCCGCTACGGCGACTATTTTCCCAACTTCGCGCCAAAGCTATGTCTCGTTGGTGGCTTAAGCTATAAAATAGCTTTAACTTTTCCATAGTCTTTACCTTTACGAAATTCATACAATTTAGAATATACTGGATAAAGAAACACGCTTCGTACTTAATGTTTCTTGCAATTTATATTTTTCTTTTTTCAAAAGCAAGTGATATTCATATTTTTGGAATATATGTAGATGCAAAAGTTACTCCTCAAATAAGATCAAAACGACTTCTCTACAGGAAAACCGCTCATTCAGAGGTGGTTATGCTACTGACATGTACTTAAATACCCACAAGGATCCAGCCCCGCTTGTTGGCGGTCATCAAACTAGCATAACAAATGATATATTTAAATCGGTTTCAGCCGCTATTCAACAATATTCCAGCAGTATTCAAGCAGTTAATGAATCTGAAATGTTTTTGTATCCAAGTAAGTAGCTCCTTTATTTTTTAGAAATTCCTTTTTTTTTTTATTAAAGTCAAATAATAAGTACTGATCTGTATTCCTTATCCACAATATTTTATTCGAAATTGAAAATTTCCGAATGTTTTAGCTGTTCTGTATTCCACTTCCCAATAATTTATTTAATTTTGTTCAAAATAAAAAAGGTTGGTGGAATAATATATTTTCTTCAATTGACGTCCCTGTTCTGTATTCCGAGTGGAATGAAAACTTGTCGAATTTTAAAAACATTCGGAGTTAAATAAGTCGGAAATTAGCTGTTGTACATTCCACATATTTTTCCTTTTTTCTTTTTGGCAGTGGTTGATTACCGTCGTCATAATTATTATTCGTAATAGGTGAATTTATTTTTCATTAAAAATACAATTGAACACGTGAACAGTTAAAAACAAACAATGAAATAAATAACAAAAAATCAACAACAACAATATACGTAAGTATATATTGTGTGTTGTATACAATAATAAATATTGCATGGTAACTTAAGCCGATCAAAAAAATCCCACTGATAAGTCAGTGCATGAGTGTACCAAACATTCATGAAAAAATACGAAAAGGGGATAAAAATTGCTTTTTAAATAGGAATAGTAAAAAAGATGATAGTGCTTTTTTAACCACCAGGCCAATTACCTAGCGCGCTCCATTAGCCTACTGTAAATTTTATTGTTTGTAAAATTATTCGTTTCGTCTTTAAAACCCAGACCATCAGTTCGATATTCGAGCAAGGCCTAGCTCTATTAAGTAAGTCCACCATTATTAGATCGGCTTTTGAAAAGGAGCAATACTGATCCGCTTTATTTATAGACATGTCCCAGGAGTTTGATAAAGTCTGACATGATGGGCCTCACTAAAATTGTTCGAGTTCTCTCACAAACTTGACATCTATTTGACAGATAGAACATTTAAAGTAAGGTCAAAGGATCAGCTGCACGAAAATGGCACCATCTTTGCAGGAGTACCCAAAAGTAGTATACTGCGCCGCTATTTTATATCATCTATACAGCGAATATGCCAAGAAGGTCAAATACATCAACGTTTGCAGACGACATTGCATTTATGTGTTAATAATGATCCGACGGTCGCATCCACAACTTCCCACATTCACGAGTTAAAAGGCTGACCAAAGCAGTGGAGAAGAAAGTTTAATCCATAAAAACTCACGTTAAATATTTAAATATCCACCTAGATCGACGCCTAATTAGGCCCCTCCATATTGAGGCAAAACTAACGGTAGTAAAACTTCAGACTAATCAAATCCTAATTTAAACTTGGCTTTTAAATACAAAGTTCTTTAATACAAATCCATTTTCAAACCAATATGGACATATGGCGTTCAGCTGTCGGGTACAGCAAGTGCATGGAGCATCCAGAATTAACAAAGAAGATAGTCTAGATAGTCTAGTTCTACTACTTAGCGTATGCGTCCCTCGGCGTATAAGAAATGAAAATATTTATAGAGGTCTAGAAGTTTCCCAATATTCGTGAAAGTATGTAAACAAACTATACGTCCCTTCCAATTGTTTAGCACAGGATTTCTTAAAATTTTGATGGGCACCATCATAGAAGCCGACACCCCGGGCCTGACGAGACGCCAATAAATAATAATCTAAGATTCAACCAATTGTTCGCGCAAATTTTAAAGAAAACTACTGATATTTAATTGCTCTATTATCGGGAAAGTACAATAAATGTTTATTCTCTTATTTTTTAAAATAGCGCAGCAAATTTTGTTGCATTTTGCTTCTGTAAAATCCAATCGAAAATATTATAATCTGAATATGGTTTAACCGTTTTCTTATTTGAAAATACCAAAGATTTAACACAAATGCTTTGAGTTCGCCCGTGAGTCTACCTTGTATCAATTTACTCTATACCAATGGTGTAAACGCAGAAAACACTCTAATAAGATTTTTACTCTCATTTTCATAACCACCCCCTTAAAGAGCAGTCGTCCTCATTCAATTTGACAAAAAAAAAATATATTCCATATTAAGGCAAAGAAGCGGTATGGTCACCTTGTTGCCGGCGAATATAAATTTACAACTTCAAATTTATATTTTTCATCCCTGTATTTGGCAGCCTTATTTGTGCCACTTTTACAATTTAATATGAGAATGCAGTTAACTACATATACAGATGTATGTATGTTTGTTTTATAACGAACATGCGCAGTCAGTCGTTATTTTTTTATTGGAATGATAAAATGGAATTTTGGAAAAATTCCTAACGTTTTTAAATATTTATTTACTGTTGCAGCTTGTTTAATATTCAACTTTATGCTACAACAAGGAAAACATTTAAAAAATATATTTGAAAGGCAAACGTATGTTTTCTTTTCGGTTTACTGTTGCTATAAATATTAGAGCATTGGAAAATATATTTTACATTCCATGAATTTGTGATTTGAATGCGTGTTTTCCATGTACATATACATATGTATGTATGTATGTGAATGTAGCGCAAATGAGCAACTTCGGTTATCCTTTTTCAGAGGTCTACCTGTAACTAAAAACTTGCAAAAACTAGTTCTATACTGGAAAGCGAAGTGGAAACATATTTTTATTGCGTTTAAAAGAAGTGTTAACAAGAGACTCGGCGATAGTTTCTGAAAAAAAAAATATTGATTAAAGTATAATATTTTTCCAAAATATGTTTTGAGTCCTGAATGAGTGCAACTAATCAGTGAATAACTAAATAAACAAAATCCACAATCAGCAATCTTATCATGTGTAAGTATCTTTCGGAAACTCTTCATCAAGTCTTTAAGCAGTTATCTTTTTTGTGTCTCTAGAATAGAATAGAATCTAGGGAATCCTTAATTGGGTGTGTTATTTTAGCAATGTGCACATATTTTAACTGCAAATATGCTTAATTTTCTTTTGAAACAGTTTCCTACGGGCGTTAAATACATTTATATTATAAACTTGTGTATGTAGCCTCAAAAAAATTATGAATTCATAAGTGCAGTCGGAAAAACGCAACGTTATAATTCATGTACAAGCAAACAGCTAGCGGTATGCAAATATTTGCTTGTTTTATAAAACAATTCCCCCAGTTACAATTAAGTTTTTATATTTGAATAGTAAACTTTTACAAAATCTTGAGGCATGTACCTCGTTTCTATATTTCATAAAAAAAAATTTCCCACGAAACGACGTGAATTGAAACAAAAAATATTTGGTGGAAACTACATTCACATGTACATATGTATGTATATCGCACGCCCGATTTAAAGGTGCCACGAATCAAAATTTTTAATTTTTAAAAAAACGCAAAAAAATGGTTTTGAGCTGAATTAAAACTGTAAAGTGAAAAATAAAAAACATTAAAAAAATTAATTTTATTTGATATCTGCTAAAGGTAGAACTTTGCGTATGGATAGAGAAATTAACAATAAGCAATCTCCATATATTAACTCAAAATTAAGAAATTTTAAGTGGATGTGCGATATGTTTGCCATTTGAGCCGCTTTGGCCTAAGTTATTGAAAAGTTGGGAGTGAAAGTGTAGAGCTGTCAAAACCAACTCCCATTTTAATATTGAGCGCAAAGTAGAAATTTAGTTTTTCATTTGTGTTAAACTTTTTTATTGTTTATTTCTTTTGCTTTCTTTTTCGTAATATTTTATAAATGCTTTGTTATTCTTTTGGCAAATTTTGCCTTTAAATGAGCAAATTTAAAAGCGATGAAAATTACAATCTTAGTTATGCTTTACTAAATTTGTTCGGCTCTCTCTGTCGTTTGCTTCTTTTGTTTGGCTTATTTTTTGACAGCTGTTCAATTGGAATATTCCCATAAAAACGTGATTAGTGTGGCCTCTTTTCACTTTGGCGAACAGAAATACTTTTAACTCGCAAATCTAGAAAAGGCGGAATATTTTGTTTAACACTTTATGCGAACATTTTTCACAAATAGTTACAGAAACGAGGAACTGCGTTTTACAACCGTTACCTGATTTAAATACTCTATTTTCGCTTATTATTGCCGCTCTATTTTTAAACTACGGCATTCGATATCGAAAGTAAATTTCATTGTTTTTATTAGTTTTGAATCGTTTAAGAAAAATAAAATATTAAAAATTCCACAACTTACAGGAATTTATTATAAATTAAATGAATAAAGAAAACTAAAAGAAAAAAATAGGATTTGCTGTCAAAGTTTAAAAAAATTAAAAACAAATTTCGTCTACATTTCTTTAAAAAAAATATCGATTCAAAACGTAGGAAACCTGATTTATCTATTCAACACCGCAGTGCAATTAAGACTTAGTTTAACTCGAAAGGTCTCTTTAAAAGAACTTAATCCATTTAAAAAAATTATTCAAATATGTACATATGTCTTTTTGTTAAGTTTTATATCAATTCTAAACGTCTCGATAAGCAGTGATGTAGCAAATTGTAGGATTCTTTCAGTTCCTCTTGACATGATCATATCTAAAATTTCAAACTCCTATCGCACTTATCAAACTTAGCAAATTTGGGCTTTATCGCTGGAGACTTTATTTGTCGCATTGTTTCCATCTCCTTCATTAAAAGATGTCTTCCCAGTTGATTTGGAGCAATTGGGTCCCTCCATTATCAATCCTAAAAATGAGGAGGGAACTTTAAGTAAAATAAAGATCTAAAAATAAAAGTTAAAGAAAACGAAAAATAATATTTTAATAGTTACAAACTTCGACAATGTTAAGACATAAAGCTGAAAACAACAATCTTTCAATTTCTAATTCTTTGCAGCGAAAACACCTTCGTTTGAAAAGGATCGGGACTACATAGGCTTTGCCACCTTACCCGAACAAGTGCACAGAAAATCGGTTAAAAGGGGATTTGAATTTACGCTTATGGTAGTGGGTGAATCAGGTTTAGGAAAATCAACTTTGATAAACAGCTTATTTCATGGCGATCTGTATAAGAATCGTATTTTACCGCCAGTAGAAGAAAAATTTGAAAAAACTACAAGAATTGAGAAGAAAACTATGGATATAGAAGAAAGAGGTGTTCGCTTACGATTAACTGTTGTCGACACGCCTGGCTTTGGAGATTCTATAAATTGCGAAGACAGCTGGAGAGTATGCACATCGTATATTGATGAGCAGGTAAGAAAGAAAAAGTGGGATTTTGTAAAACAAACTAATTATCATAGCAATTGCAATTGTTTTATTCATATAGTTTCGTCAATATTTTACTGATGAAAGTGGATTAAATAGGCGAAATATACAGGATAATAGAGTACATTGCTGTTTATATTTTATTCCACCTTGGGGCCACAGGTATGCAAATTATTGTTAAAAGTATTCTTCAAGTCTAACTTCAATTGTATGTAAATGATATTGCTGCAGCTTACGCCAAATGGACATAGACTTATTAAGGCGATTACATCGAAAAGTAAATATTGTTTTAGTTATTGGAAAATCGGATGGTTTGACAAAGACGGAAGTTCGAAATTTAAAGGAACGTGTTTTAAGGGACCTCGAAGATAATCACATACAGTTGTATCAATTCCCCGAATGTGATTCTGATGAAGATGAAGATTTTAAGCAACAAGACCGCGAACTAAAAGCCTCTATTCCGTTTGCTGTTGTGGGAAGCAATGCGATTTTAGATATAGCTGGTAAAAAAGTACGTGGCCGCCAGTATTCCTGGGGCGTGGTTAACGTTGAAGACCCCGAACACAGTGACTTTATAAAATTAAGGACTTTTCTTATTTCCACACACATGCAAGATCTAAAGGACACTACCCAAGATGTGCACTATGAAAACTTTCGTGCGCAATGCATTTCACAAATATCGCAGCATGCTTTGCGAGAACGCGGCAAATTGAAACGTGACTCAATTAGTTCTACAAATGGATTTGAAGCTGCCATTTCCGAAACTGATCGCTTGCTGCTACAGAAAGATGAAGAAATACGACGAATGCAGGATATGCTTACCCAGATGCAGGAAAAGCTTAAGCAAACACACATTATGGAAATGAAGAAGAATGATACTGTCATTGATGTTTAGAGTTGACAACGAAAAAAAACAGGATGGATATTTTATCAATTTAGGTTTTTCCTCTGATTTTTTTTAAATTTATTATTTATTTTATTTGAAATGAGTATCAAACTACAAGAGAGCATAGATTTTTATAATCAAAGAAACAGGTTATAAATTAGATGAGCGATCCCGAAGAGGAATTAAAACATATTAGTACAATTTTTTTAACTAATTTTTTTTTTTATTTTCACTCGATACATACATCCATATGTTAAACTGAACAGTTTTTTAATCCGAATACATGAAGTTCGAACATCGGTAGTGACTTTTAAAACTTTTTTCTTTGTGTGTTGATTAACCTCTAACATTATCTCCAACAAATATTTATATTTAAAATTTCTCATACAAAAGATTTATCATTTCGATATGAAACGGAACACAAAAGAACGGCCTTTAAATTCAGAGGAATTAGGCACTGTTCGTTTACAGTTCTTGTGTTACACGTCTTTAGTGGTCAACTTGATATTTGTTATGTAACATAACAAAATCTGTTGGCCAAAAGTAAAGCACAGACATATAGACTATACGAGTATTCATACATAATAATAACCGAGTATCCCGATAATTAACGACAACAACAAAGGGCAGTTGTTATTAACAAAGCTGATGCAGGAAGAAATACTTAATTTGTACATACATATCGCAAACTAAATCGCAAATAGTCCCAACTCAAAAAAGCCAAAAATGATGCACCAACGTCAGAACTCGAATTGACAAAACTAAAAATAGTACTCTTGCGTTGAAGTGCTATGAAAACTGGCTTAACGGCATTTCTCTAATTAAGGAAGACCGTGAGGGAGGAGAGATTTGTGTGTTCGTTAAAGATTTGTCCTGTGCACCGCAGTATTACTGGGACTCTGCGGCCAACTATTTTCCTTTTTTTTGGATTTTATCATATAACTAATCTCTGTACGAGGAATATATCTTTTTGTAAAGCCTATAAATAAGTTTATTGTTTAGCACATTATTCGTTCACTCTCTATGACTGCTATTATTGTAATGTATTTCGATTAAATTGAATCACGGTATAAATGTTTACGACACCATGAAAACCTGAGTTAGTTTTGTATATGAATGTGTGTGTATGAAATACTTAAAAATTTATGTTTTTCTAGTTATTACAATATAATTTTATGTACATAATTTAAACTAATTAAAATTATTTTACTATTGTTAAAGTAAAATTCATAAATACTAGTTAACTTTCCTATTTCAATGACTTTAAAAGAGAAATGTATTAAATTACTTTTACAATCAAACATTCTCAAGTTAAAAACGGATATGAGTATTAATTTAAATATTTTCAATTAATTAAATAAATATAATAAATACAACAGATTTTTTACAATTTGGTGCATTCCTCATTATTCCCAAGGAATATATCATCTAAGAGCCTGGTAAAGTTAAGGGATAATATTTTAGAAACACAATGTGATGTTATCTTTAAACAATCAAATACGGCGGTGGTGGTAAATTTGAACCTCTCTGTGCAAGAATGTCACGTTTTTTTTAAATATAAAAAAAGAACTGACATTTGAGAATTAATAAATTCGTTTTACCTGGCATATGTCTACAAAAACAAACAAAATATGAATAAGTTTGAGCCTTATTTATTTATTATTTTCCAATCGAAGTGAGTAGGAGTTCTGGAGTTTGTAGAACTCATGTTTAAACTTCTAAAAAAACTTTTTCGACGATGAATATGAACGAACAATCAATGTATAGAAATTCGAGAATAACAAAAATATAAACTTTACTCTTATAAATAAGAGTTGTTAAAGGGAAAAGCACGAAATTACAGTTGTTACATATTTTGAAAGAAATAACCCAGAGACTGTATTGCCAAAATTTCTCAAAACGTAAGTTTAACACAATAATTCAACTTATTTTTGAAAAGGTCGGAAAATCAGTTAGATTCAGCAAACATCATAACCGATTAAGTTATCTTTACTAGAAGTTATAACCATTAAACTTTAAGCATATCTCAGAACAAACATAATTCACAATAAGTTATTATACTTTTTTGATCTTTTAATCTTATTTAATTCTTCATCTTCAAGAAATATCAAGCTTGTCCCAGAATGTTGCAATCGATTTTAAGCGAAATTTCCGGTGAGCAAGTCTTTTAATATTTAACATACATGTATTCCATGGTAACTCTCCTCTATGCCCGGCTCCAGAAAGAGGGAAACTAAGATGAATACCCAACGATCAAGTTTTCGCAAACGAAATGTCTTATGTTTTGTTTCATTTAAATTGTAACAGACTTATGCATATAAATCAAAACATATTTGTCGACCTCTATAAGCGTTTAAATCTAAAATTGATGACTATAGAAAAATAAAATAAAAGAAAGTGGAATGAAAAAGGATACACACTTGTCGTCCTTGCAATGTGTTTTACTTCCCCATACTCGAAACAAAAACCAATTGTATACAAACAAGAAATAGCTGAAAATAATTCTTGTATCTGTTATAACAGTGCCATACATATGTACCTACACGCATATATGTTTATGAATGTATAAGGTGATTTTTTAACCGTTTGGGTTCTGAAAATTTAAAAAAAAAGATAATTTGCAAAAGTGAATGAAACATTTTATTTAGGCCGATAAATGAATGCCTGCCATTTACTTTTTAAAAATTATTTCATGTAAATATTGCCCGCTGCTACGCCATTAGTGGTCCATCCCTAAGCTACAATTTTGGCATACTGTTTACAGCATTTCGGTATCTTACCATTGCGAGCTGTAATGTAATCTTCCAGCGCTCGCTTGTCCCTGTACATGAGACTTCACGTATCGCTACAAAAAATAGAATAATCGGGTCAAATGGCATCATTTAAGTTGCCAATAAGCTGCTCCCAAACGTAAGATTAATTGCTCATCAACTCTCCTCTCGATAGGTTCATGGTATCTAATGCCGTGTGGGACCATTCTTAGCAAAAAGAACTTGCATGTTGCTTTGCTTCATTGACTGTAATGTTGGAATTTGCGGGATTTGGGAAGTGCTGTCCAATTATGCCACCGTCCCAAAAAGTGCCTTAGCAGCTCTTGAACTTCCTCTGGCTGCTTTTTACACCAAATTCTTCAATTGTTTTTGTTGACCTACACATTCAGCCAAAAATGAGGCTCGCTGCTGAAGACAATTTTCGTTAGAAAAGACCTTTCTCATATAGCACGAATTTTTATAATAAAATTCAATGATTTGCAAACGTTGTTCGATTGTTAGTTTTTTTTTTGCATTGGCAAATTTCACGAATCGGTTTTTTTTTACAATGAAAAAGCAAATAGCAAAAAATCACCCGATATATGCATATATATAGGACTATTCAGAATTTTGTATTTTTATAACTTAAATCCATAGGAGTTTTGATTAATATGGAATTATGGATCACACACTTCAGTTACTAACCTTAAATAAATTATTCGTTTGAAAATTTTTCAATATAAGAATGCAGCCATTCCTTAAATTGCATTAAATATTTATCAACTGTACCAACAAAAGTAAAGTTTCCAAAATGAGGCGGTGAGTTGTCGCTGGAACTGAAAATATTTTCAATAAAATGTTCGCACAATATTATGGCCGCTACTGCGTCATCAGATGAAACCACTTTATGCATAGAAAGTTTTGCGAAAGATTCCGCAAATTGTTTAAGCATTGTATACGATTGTTTGGAAAGACAATCTTAATAGACAATAAAAGAAAGTATAAAATATAATAAAAACGTGTAAAAATACTTGATTTCAACATTTACCTTGCTTATTAGAACGGGAAGCCACAAAATAATTCTTTAGTAAAAGCGCCGCTTCTGGCGATAAATCTACATTCTGCTGCGATACATAAACAAGAAATTTGCGCATGTCATCTTCGTTAACGGATAAATGGTCTACTGTTGATTCAAAAATTCTTATAGAGGACTGCTCCAGAGTATAACCAATTAAAGCTTCATGATTATCATCGGAAACGAATATGGGTATGCCAAAAATCCTAAACAGAATTTTCGTTATTAAAGAAATTTAAACGAATAGGAATATATGGAAATTATATTACCCCTTTGTAAATTTGTACAAAGTACATACTTGGGTGAACATTACAACAAAAGTGCATTACAAAATCTTGAGCATTAAGTTATTTTTCTTGCTAGTTTTTTTTTTTAATTTGATTTACTTACTTTAAAAATTTATTAAACATGTTTCGTTCTTTAGCGCCATACTTAAAGGAACGCCAATGAGTCCATATAGCTGTTTCTAGCGGAAAGCTAAGAGTAGATTTTTCTACTGCAACACTAGAACACTCTAGGTTTTTAAAAATAGTTTCTGTTCTTCTTATCTTCAGACTCGTCCAATCCCCCACATAGTAGACTCCTCCTCGTGCTAATATAGTAGGATCAGCTTCAATCCAATTAATATTAGAGAATGATTTTATTTCATCCACTGGGCCCAGAAAACGTGTTCCCAGTTGTCCAATATTTGTCATCAAATAGTCTGTCATGTATGTATCGTTTGTCATAGCAACGATCGGTATTGGAGGACGATCGGCGTTATTCTGGCAAGCAATTTAAGCAATATTGAAAGCATTCTGAAAATTAAATAATATGCTAACTTACCCCAATAGAAACTAGACTAAGAAGCAAAGCCATTTTTAATGTTACAAAACACTCCATTGGTACACGATCTTGACATAATTGAGAACTTAATGCGTAGATAAAAGCAAAATCTGAATACTTAGTTTTTACAATATTATGTAGTTGTCTAATTGAAAATGGTATCGATGTGTTATCAATCGGCATGTTTACATTTATAGCATTTTTTGGCACAGTGTAAGGTTGACTGTTATCGGTTGAATGTGTTTGGTTCTCTTCAGCTCGGCACTGAAATTTATAAGTTATACAATTTCACATTTAATAATGTTATAATCCTACCTGTGTTTGAACCAAACCTGAACTACTACAACAATTATATTCCTCAAAAATATTGTCCATGTGTACCATCTTGTCATTAAAATTTGTATTAAGTGAAAGAAAATTCATTTCATTTTCATCTTTCCTATGAGAAATGTCGGTTAAGTTTATATTATTGAATTGTACATCATCAATTGTGTCTACAAATACGGGTTCCGGCAAAAGACGCGTGGAGTTATTTGTATATAATTCCTTGTAGTAATGTTTTCCTGTTTGAGCTGGGCATGAAGACACAAGTACTTTATGTGAATTTTTCAAATCTGATTTTAATGCCAATTGTGTTTGACACTGAAATTTATAAAATAATCTCAGGTGTTAATATTACTAAGAAATTTTGTTCCTAAATACCTTTCTGGGAATAGAGTCTGAGCCGGGCCATTTATTCATACGAGATACTTCCGAATTTGAAATATATTCAATTTTTTTAAATATGTTATCAACTTCCTCAAACTCATTTTCCTTTATATGAGAGCCATCGGTTTCAGTTATAAATATTTCTCCATGTTTTTCAATTGAAATGTTTAATTTGTTGGCAGAAATATTTTCATGTCTTATATTATCATTTCGTTCTGATGAATCTGGAATTTCAATAGTATCCAACGGAGAAGACACATTAGTGGAAAGGTCATTTCCACTGGCGTTTATATTTAAAGGAGATAGCGACCACTGAATACTTGGAGAATAATTATTAAAAATTGAAAAATCAATTTGGGAATTTAATTGAGACACAAATTGCTCGCGGTTTTGATGAAGAATAGAACTGTTTGAATTAGCATCAATATCATTTTTACTGCCATTCAAATTCTGCTGAATACATTCTCCACTTAATATTACAGGATCTATCGTCGGTTCAATAGGTGTGTCAGGCGGACTATCAAACCTTAACAGAGCCTCTAACTGACTATTTGATATTTCCCTAAGGGAATCTAAATTGATGTTAGATTCCATGCTTCAAATTCTTGTTGTCGAGAATAGTATTTGTAATAACCAGTTATTAAATATCGATCTCCTAGTATTAATTGGCTGTCAAGGACGTGTTCAGGCACACGAACAGTTATAGCACGAAATATTTTATTGAGCTGCCTTGGTGATTCTATACTTTCAGAGGGTAATATGCGAAGCAAATAAGAATTTTGTATGTATCTCAGCTTTGGGTATTCACTCATAGGTTGTCTGCAATTTATGCAGCTAGGAACTGCGAACATTTTTTTGTATTTAGCTTTAGAAGGTTTATATGTAATTCATTCTTTCTTACCGTCCAATAAATATGCCCTTATTTTATTCCGCTTGCAACCAGTAGAGCAATACCAAACAGATTGTATACTAAAAATATGCAATTTAAATATAGTATGTACCAGTTTTATGTATGAGAAATTCAAGAAATATAACTGCAGGTATTCCTGGAACTGTGTTAATAACACCCAGTAAAATAATTTGTATATTTACTTTATCTTTTTCTTAAAAATTTTCAAAAAACCATTTTAAAAAATGAAGTGATGCATGGAGAGGAGGGTTTTAAAATAAAAGGATGTCAGAATTAGAATGGAGAAGATATAGGTAATATTTATACTGCGCAATGTTAGTAGTTTCTAGAACAATGTTCTAAAATAATATTTTCCCAAAAAACCATTCGTTATGGAAATTTAAAGTAGGTTTGTTTTAGGTGACTACCTACAATTTAATTCTTTCATAATAATCGGGTTTGAATACAATTTTGTTTATTAATGGTTTATATTCCTGTTTTAAGTTTTTATAAATTGGACTGGACTAGAACGGAGAATATAAACTTAATGTTAGTTTCCAAAAATATTTTTTAATAAAAAAAAAATTTATGAGGTTTATTTATCTACCATGTAGAAAATATTAAGCGAACGGGTAGGCCAAAGCCTACGTATGAAAAAGGCTTTATCTTTTGGAAGAATTTTGGAAGACAGATGCGACGAAATTTGAATTTAAAACAAAGGAAATTTTTGAGAAAAGAGAATGCACTGTTAAGCATAGAGGAGGCGCCGTTATGGAGATGCTTTGCATTGGATTTACCTTGAATTTGGCAATAGAACAATGACCAAGAGAATACATATCATTGTGCAAAGGAATAGCAGCTCTAATGGACACCAAGCCAGATTTTACATCCACAACGGTTATCAGATTTATGTAAAGACAAATTATTTTGAATTTGGATCGCCAGACCCGTTGTCAATTATTACTTTTATGTCTAATATTTTAAAGTGGCATTTTACATAACTTGCATGGGATCGGATGTGTATAAAATACATAAATTCAGAATCTTTCTACTTACACAACTTTCTCAGGTTTCGTTAGTGCAGAGAGCACACCAATAACTTCAGATAAGCCTGTCCTATACGAATTCAAATGAGGTTGAAAGCACAAATCCTTTTGAAGAGGCAACCCCTCAAAACGTGTAAGTACATGAACCTGATCAATGTCAATATTTATTTTATCGACGTTTTCATTAATGGATAATTTTTTTATAGCATCCTGCAGCAAAGCGAACACACAATATTTGACCGCGTTGTTAAATTGTACTGGTTCTTCAATTACGAAATGTAGCAAGTCCAACGAGTGGCTAAAAACATCAGAATAAACGATTTGAAGCTTAATAATAATAGCGTTAAAGCAGTCCTCGAGACGTTTCGATGACCGATAGTTTGTTAGAAAATTTTCCGCTGCTGTGTTTACAATTTTAATGAGTTCTGTGCTTCGAATAAAGGTATCAATTTGTCGCTGCTCTTGAAATCTGTAGAAGAAAATATTAAGTTAGTGCAAGTTCTTTTTTATCAAGTTTTCACTATTTCTTACGATTGTGTCAAATAAAAGTTATCAATATTTTGATCTTGTTCTCCCAAAACCGAGGAAAATTTTGAACCGGAATGAGAACCACCAACCATTGCTATTTCAAATAAAATAATGGTGAAGGCGCCAGCTACGTGTGTAAGTAAATCAATCTCTCAATGTATATTTGTAACAGCTGTTTTTGTTTACATTCCCTTTTGCAAGTGGTGAGTTTGAAAAGATGTATGCATTAAAAAGGGAAATAACAATTATTGTGCAAAATGTAGTAGCATAATAATATACCTTCAGTAAATCATATCTATAATAAAAATCATGCAATTTTGATTTAATTTTAAATAAGGAAATTATATTATCTGTATTGTCATAGCACTAATCAAGGTTTTAAGATTTTCGTATACAACAAACTTTAATGTTTCCAAAAAAAAGAGACCAAAATCACCAAAATACAAGTTTACTGCTAACTTATTGGGTAATTTAAAAATTACTTAAACGGTCGCTGTTGTTCGTCTGTTCGTGTTCAAGCAATGTTATACGAACAATGGTTGGGACAACGTTGCCCCGCCTTCATACAAACAAAATATGCTCGTCTGTAACTTTAATGAGAGACAAACAATTATGCTTAAACTGAATAGGAACATCTATACGTATTCTCTACACAGACGACAACGAGCACATTTCCCCCGTTATTCTGCCGACGCATGTGCTAACAAATTTCTGGTGAGATCAGCAAGCTGTACGTTGGTAGAACAGATTTCTTGTGAATTTAAATTTGTTGGCGTAATTTTTTTTATTTCTATTTTTTTAAATTTTTGTTTTTTAAACTTTTTGTACCATATTTTTTTTGATAGTGAATTATCGGATTTTGTAGAATTTGGAAATTATAATGACATAATTTTTTATTTTTAGCTTAATTGAGGTTTTTTCTAAAATTGAGCATATTTTAAAATATTTTGAAGGATTTTTTCTATTAAGGGAATTTTTAATTTTTTTGTGAATTCCCCATTTGTGATAAAATTTGATGTTTTTATGTTTTTTACTATTGATTTTATTAAAATTTCGAAAATATTGATTTTTTGTGAATTTTTGGTGATTTAACAAAATTTGAGATATTAAAATTTTTGTGGTGATACTTTAATATTTGGTAAATCTAGTTTTTTTTTTTTTTTTTTTTTTGGTAAAATTTGCGTTGTTTTTTTTTTATTAAATATTGATTTTATTAATAATTTTTTTTTAAACCAGTTTTTGTTATTATGGTGCATTTTCGAATTTTTAGTGAATTTCGAATTTTTCGTAATTTTTCTTTTTTTGCAATATCGAGTTTTTGGAAAACTTCGTTATTAAAAATTTCCTGACTATAGTATTGTTTTATGGTGAATTTTCGAATTTTGTTAAATTCCTTAAGGATTGAATGAAATTTTGATAAAATTTATAGTTTTTATGTCAATTCCTCAATTGTGGTGAAATTTAAAGATTAAATTTACTTTTTTTTTGTTTTAATTAATGAAATTTTACATACCCACTCGACTCACCAATCCATTCCAATGCCAGCAACGGTCTGGCCAATCTAATAGTTGAGTTCTGCACCAATATGGGTTATGTTGAATTTTTATATTTTGTGATGTCTGCTTTCAGTCGTATTTTATATTAAAATACTGCTAGACTCGCTATAACAAAAACAACAGGGAAACGTTTATTGTCCATCGTGCTGTGTGCAGTGTGCTGATGGCAAACTGCTTAATGAGAAACCGGAAGTAGATGCAGCATCCTTGTGTATTCCGTTTTTTCTCATATAACTATTGCGATTCAGTAGTTTAACAGACGCATACAGTACAACTGTGGACGACGACCATCCTATGATTGAGTTGTGTAGTTATTTTCGTTAACTGATGCCACTGTTGTTATTGACATTTCATTTGTCGTTAGGGAATCTGTGCCGCTATCATCACAGCCACCTTCTACTGTTGAATCTTTCACAAAACACAAGCAGTAGTCATATTTTCATCAGCATCCAAAAAAACAAAATTCTAGTGATTCAAATGAATTGATTGATAAAAATATAATAAAATTCCGGTCCAGAATAATGTTTCTCAATGTTGCTTTCTGGTAAAAAAGGAGAGGTTCAGCTGCCCCAAGTATTAAGAATTTTTCTGGGGGAAAATAATCCTGTTGTTCGTAGAAACGTTCTTATTAAAATTATTGTATCAATACTCAAACTTTTTATTGTAGGAAATATTCTTTCAGCTCTACTAATTGTTTGTTGAATAATTTTTATGTTTGCGGTGGAACTAATATTTTTGGTGAAAAAATCTTTTCAGGTTAGATTTTTTAAAAATTTTCATAATTTCCTTTGGATTTTTCGGTGAATTATTTTCTTTCTATATTTTTTGGTTAAATGGAAACTAAAAAAAACCGATTTCTTGGTGAAATTTGAATGCTTCTGTGAAATTTTCAACTCTTTAGTGAATTAAAAATTTTTGAAAAATTTTCTTGTCCCTTTAACCACTTTTCCTTTCGTTTTATTTATTTTTTTTTCAAGTCTCAACTTTAGGCGTGTTTTTTTGTCTGTTAACGAAGTAAATTTTTTTATTCAAATTGTTTGCCAAACTACAACGTAGTAACATGTATCAAAGAAACGTCGTTTTACATATTTTCAAAGATACATAGAATACAACTACTGCATAGCTCTCTTCCATAACAAACGCAATCATTGTATATTCTATTTAGGCTACACTCTTTTACTTGTCGGGTCGACTTGTGGGTATCAATTGACTGAAAATAGAAATCGGAACCATACAAATGATACTGCCGAACCAAATGCACCCAATAATTTTGTCTGCATAATTCGTAGTCTGTCAAATCCTTGAGCGTAGTGGATGACAAACGACGTAATAGCGTTCACATGATATCTAAACCAAAGCAGCAAAACCCAATAAAGTTTTGACAATTATTTTTTCCGGAACGAGTGTGTCTCACTCTGAGAGTATAATTGTATAAAAAGTTGAAGAAGTGGTTACCACAACTTAATCACTTACTGAACACACGGATATCACATTCACCAAACTTTCCTATTTATAAATCGATGATTTATTTTTTTCCACTTTATAAAGTTTATGGCTTCGGAAGGTATTTTTAGATAAGAAACAACTAAAAGAACTTAATTAATAAAATTTTCGAATCCAACGGATTTTGAACTAAATAATATTTTTCTTCTAAAGATAATGGCTGCCTTTTAGAACTTTAAAAATGTAATGAGCAGCACTATCGGTAAATACTTTCATTATGTGTTAAAAAGATTTACTTGTCTGTGAGATATTTAAGCAAAAAAGCGAAAACCAAGACTTGATGGCGACGAAATTTTTGCTCAAATTCATATCGTTATAACAAAATATGGCAAGGAGATTTGATGGTCAGATGCTCCTAGAAGAGTTCTTAAATTCCGCTTCAAAATTTAAATGTTTAATTTTTAACTTTAAAGCTGTCTTTAAGTTCACCACTAGAAAAAATCTATTCTTTGTCAATATTCATAGTCAATCATACAAACAAAAAAAAAGGGGAAAATGCGAGAACATAAATCAACAGAAAAAGCTCTACGTTGTTCAACAGAAAACAAATACTGTGAATGTTTTATGTGTTTTTTAATTTTAATTTTGATTTACTACAATTAAATTCTATTCATATACTCAACAAAAGGTTTGAAAAATAGTAGGACTGCCCTGATGACGGGTGCTATAATCGACTTCATTATTGCACGTACGATTTTAAGGACTTTTAAGGACAGGGTGTTTTCTCTTATGTATCTCAATTCAGGAGTTTATACACTACATATGAAATTTTAAGCAAATGCAGATTTCTTAAGGAATATAAATTGCAAATTTTCACAAGGTCACAGAAATTACCCAAGGAATATACAGGGTAAAGCAGTGTGAGCAGAGGAGTAAAAAAAAAATTTTATAAAGGCAAAAAAACTCAAACCCAACAAAATCAAAATTTATTTAATTTAAAGGCAAAGGGCCGACTGTTTTATTATCAAAGTGAAATAATTGTTTAGTTTTATTCTAGAATTTGCTGGGAATATTCTTTCAAATTGTTGATTCTGAAGAGCCAGAAATTCTAAGTTACATATTTCCGAAATCAGATCTTTTGGAAGCGTTGGCAGAACTCTCTTTGTGACATTCATGGCGAATTTTATACTATAATATTCCCAATATAAATTCGAAATCTACCAAGAAAAAATTTTTGAAGTTTGTTGGGGGGTATAGTAGTGCAGCATATTAAAATATTTGTATGCTAAAAGTACTGCTTTCTCTTGCCAAAGACACAATGTTGGAATTCGTAATATCGAAGTTTTTTTATCTCTAAACGTAATAAATCCTTGTAGAAGGATTCTGCTGCTCCTCTCTTTTTTTGGGCTAAAAAAAATATATATATTATTACTGCACGCAAAGAAAAAACAGAGCTGAAGTAATCATAATCTAAGCAAACATATTATGATTGATTAATATGGTTGTAAACAAACCATATTCTTGCAGATAATATGGGTTGCTCAGAACCACAGAAATGCAGCGACTATATCCGTCCTCATATATTATGTCTATTGAGAACATTTTATTATTATTTTATACAGTAAACATATTTTGGTTATGGAGAGAATTTTAGAAAAAAATTGTATTGTTCAACTCAAGCATGTTGCAGTTTTTATGAATGAAAATGATTTAATGACTAAATGTAAACAATAAATTGTTTATCGCAACTAATGTTAGGTTTAATATGCTTTCAAATAACAATTATATGTTTGCCACAGCAATATATTGCTGAAGAGAACATATTATGAGTGTCGTGACCATGATACCACCGTTTTTTTCTTTTTGCGTGTCCAAACAGAATATAATTGCTTGCCATTAAACAGATGTCTGCTCATTTTGTTGTTCAAACAATAAACAAGTGCCTACTTCAGTAAAGTGAAATATAGTGTGTAGCTGTGTTTTCTTGTTTTGTGCCGAAGTTGATCTGTATGCAAGAGGGAACCTAAGTGTGCTTCAAATGTGCTGAACAAAAAAAAATATGCTGTATTGATTCCAATTTATGCAAAACTTGCAGTAATTTAATTCTAAAAAAAGAGTTATTGGGATTTTATTCCATTTAAAAATTTACATTTATCTTATTCTTTTATCCCCAATTCATTTTATTACAAATAATGCTATTTATTGTTGAAAATAATAATATAAATATGAGAAACAGAAATCAATAGAAAACATTACGTTGCCTATGTGAACACTGTATTTTGAGTTAAGGACTTAAAGCACATCTCTATGTTTAAGTTGTGCGGTTAAGCGCAAAAGCGTAACAGAGTAAAAATGAGTGCAAATTACCACGTAGTGCGCGAAACAAATATTACAAAACAAATAGTATTCGCTAAACCACCACTGCTGAGTTATTTTGCTAGCGCTTCTTTGATAACCAACTTGGGACTAATAGCCGGTTGTGTTAGAGACTAATATTTACGCAGCAGGCAACATGAGCACATCACAAAGTCATACATGAAGTAACTACATTTCATTTGTTACAGCCAAAAACTAAAATTTTTGCTGGTCTTTTGTATTCTCTTTAAAAATTGCACTTGACAATCAGTCAGTTATAAAACGCATGAAGCAAGTGAACGTGTGTTCCAAACTGGTGCTGGAATGTGTTCTGAAACTGAACAGATGTGCCTCGTTGAATGAGGTGACGTTGATGTGGGCTAAGGGACACAAAGGCACAGCTGGGAATGAAGCAGTAGACGAACTAGCAAAAAGGGGATCTGATGTGGATTTCTGTGGACCAGAACCCAGGGTTGCACTGAAGAATGGCCTAGTGGGAGCTAAAGTTCTTCAATGGGTAAACTCATTACACCTGAATAGGTGCAGGGAGAATACCACATGTAGACAGGCTAGAATGGTGCTCAAAGAGCCCCTCGGCAGGAAGGCCAGCAAGGTACTCGGGTATACGAGTAATAGGGCTACTTTAAGCTGGATCACTGCGTTAGTGGAACAGGACATAGAAACTTCAAGTACCATCTGGCTAAGATGAAAGTCGTAGAAGATGATACTTGCAGACTATGCCTGGAAGAGGCTGAGACGGTAGCGCACATTGTGTGTGAATGTCCAGCACTGGCTAGCATAAGGCTTAAGACCACGGGCAGACACTTGTTAGATGTGAATGCCATGGGGGAACTAAGCCTTAGACAAATGCTAGCAATTACAAAAGACTCCGTGATGAGGAAGAGTGTCGATAGTCTGAAATCACTTTAGTCAAGAGTAAAGGCTAGGGCTAGCATGAGACTCATTTGAAAGTTAGGTGGTTGATATTACGTCTCGGTTCCCTGAAATCAATTTGAGGAGCGAAATGGGGGTCGAAAAGGGACCCAGAAAGTAAGTGGTCTGCTTCGATATCCTCCGATAGATTAATAATAAAATAAATTCTCTTTAAAATTCTCGCATTATTTTTAATTAAAAATATTATTTCGTATTAAGAAATCTGAAGCAAATTCAATCCTGATTAAAAAATAATTTATTGGATTATAAAAACACATTTATTTGTTTATTTGTTAATTTAATTTGCAATTATGGGAAACAATTATATTACAAACGTTCATCAATGGTAGTTGCTATGAAATAATATTTTTGAAATGTCTTCAATCATTCCGTGCATTACACACGATCATATCTTTTAAGTCATTGATATATTCTCATTTATTTAGTTTTCCTTATACTTTGTGCAGTTTTTACATACAACAGAAACATTGTATTGAAATCGAGCAAACTCTGCTGTAAATGCTACTAGAGAGGAAAGTGGTTTAAAGTAGTTGGCATCTGTTTGTTTGCTAAAACCACGCAGAAATGAAATAAATAGAATTTTATTTGTCTGCAAAAAAAAAAGTAGAAAAATAAATAAATACAAAATTTAAAATGCAGAAAGAAAAACAAAGCTCTCTGCTACACAGGCACCGCATATGTTTTAAGAAGCAGTTTATTCGAAATGGAAGATAATTTGGGAAAAAAGCTTAAGGCAAGTCTGCCGAAGTTATCTCTGATACGAGTATTTTAAAAGCATTTTTAATTTCCAAAATTAAACATTTCTGCGCTTATCTTTTCTCATTACATAAATAACGTCTTTAATTAAAGGAATTCATGCCGCGACTGATGTACGTGCCTAACACTTTTATTTAATTTCTTATACATTTATTTACTTTTAACAAATCCAAGATATTGATTGTGCCATCTACAACGTTTTTATAATAAAATTTTAAATTAAGTGGCATCGTGCGGTTAAGTATTGTAAAAAATGGCAAACAAGCGAAAATTAAAAAGAAATAAACATCTAAACTGGTTTTCTTCTCATTTTATAACTTCAAGTGCACGTGGGCGTATGAGTGTTAAAAAAAATTACTCATACGTTGACACCAGGCGAGTATTTTCAACTCAATGCAGTCTGCAGTAAGAGTTTAATGGCTTACCCTGCAATGGTAACTTTAAAACATCAATGATTTTAAATGGTTAAGAATTTTGTCTTGGATTTCATTAAAACATTTTGTAACAATTTAAGGGCCATTTAATGGGCAATTTAATGGCAGCATTGTTGATAAAAACTATTTGGCACTTGTCCTTTTCGCAAAGAATGTTCTAAACATGTTTTTAATTTGTTATTAAAGAGTTCATAGACAGTATAACACGAACTGAAATAATAATAAAAGAGAACACTCGCCGCTTGCATATTTTCCGAATGATCTTTATGAAGCGACTGCATAGAATAGCAAATGAGTGGCACTATACGCTAAAACAAGCTGCAGTACTACAACATATAGTTTTGTGGTTCTTAACCACAACTGTGTTATTGAGCGCAGAAAGTGGGACTGCAATTAAACAAATTTAAACTGCATAAAAATATTGAATATTTAAATATTTTTCAAATTCACAACTATTGTGAAGATACATATTGTATAGCAGGGGGAAACGTTGTGGCAAGTTTATGGGTGATGAAGATGTGATGGCTGACTATTGTCGGGGCAACAAGCGAGAATGTCCAGATATTAAACACTACAGAAAAAGATATAAGAGAAGATTTATACCTCATTATTTTACCTCCAAACTAAACTAGACCAGAGATGATGCAAATTCGTTGAAAAAATCGATATTAAATCACCTTGTGTGAATATAAAATTAAGAATCAAATGGAGTTTGAACTTTTTTTTTATGAATAACTTCACCTACTTAATTGCGAATGACACCAGGTAAGCTCACATACACCGCTTAATTACCTTCACTTACGACGTAAATGTACCTTTGTTGATTCTTGATATGACATTAGGATGACGGAAATTCGTTTCAAAAATCTGTACTTTCAAACTGAGCCTATAGGTTACCTATACGTGGAGTCCTTATGCTTCATTATTTTACGATTAAATGAAGCAAAGTCTTGCGAGGGGGTAAAAACACTACCGTGCGCCCGTATAACGAACTAGAAAATAAGCTTTCTTTCTCTCTGTTGAAGATTCCTTTGCTGCTTGCCTTCTTTTGTTAAAAATCCTTGTATTTTTAATTTATAAATTAATTTTTAAAAACAATTCTCATTTATTCTTATTGCAATTTCAACATAGCAGCCGATTTTCTCCTGTTAAGAAAATAGTAAAATCAGTTTGTAAATGCTGACATAAAATATCAAATACTGGGCCTGTATATTATGAATTTATAAGCTGGATCTTTATTCCAATCTTATGACGTTGTGACCTATTTCATAGTGACTACAGAACGTAAATAAGAAATTAAACTTGGGTAAAGGATTCCTGCTGAGCTGGTTTTAGCCACCTTGCTGGTGGCGCGTATACAACGTCCAATACGCCAAGAGATATATTGCAATTTTCTAATAATATTTCAGGTGATAAAAATAGCAATAGAAGTATAAGTGACAAAAATAATTCCGTTTCTAAAACAAAAATTAATTCTCAGTATGAGTGTTTGTCAAAATTTTGCAATGAAAAAGAAAAATCAACATAACTAAAAGCGTTTAGTCAATTCCAGATTGAAAAGTTTGTGGAAATGTCGCAGCAAAATGATTTAATTTAATTGAATTTTTTCTAGTTTTTTTGCCACCAAAATCCTTTTAAAACGTTCGTTTCTTTCGACATATTGAAGTTTTATTTTTCAATCTGTGAGAAAGGTTACGTGTAGCTGATGAAGACTTAAATTTTGATTTTAATTCAACATATTAAAAATTAAATAAGCATAATTACGAATTAAGAGATAAACAGAATCATTTATGGTGTTAACAGAAATCACTCACAAATAAAAACGTCCAGCAGCAAGACAAAATCATTGTTATTTTAATTTTAATTGAAATTTTATTAAAAGCAAACATATGAATTTAATCTAAACAATTAATGCAAATAAGAGAGAAAACTTATTCATTTCATAAATAATTGAAAACACAAACATAAAAATTAAAATAATAAAAACGTCAGAATATCACAGAAGAAACGAAAAAACAACAAGAGGATATAAAAGCTGCTTTTGCTATCAAAACTAGAAGATTTCATTAGTTTTAATTCCAAAGAATAATAAAGTGAGAATAAAATCATAAAGGAAACGAAAACAAGTCACATAATTCGTTTGTACGATAGGAGTTTGGGGGCGTTTCATATTCAATATGAACAAGTGTTAAGTATTTGCGAGGGTTGTTTCATAAATTCCATTATAAATTTTAAAAATAGGAAAAGCTTGAAAAAACTAAAATTTATAAATAACAAAAACCACTTTCCTTCTTCAATCGATAATAAAACAATGTTTCATTGCAAGCAATCTATCTCGATCATCAATTAAGAGCGACTTTACAGTCTTCTCCTGCCATAATGTGTAAGTAGTGGCCTTGTTGCAGTTGGTAATCTTATCTATACAAAATACTTCTGCTAAAATATATTTATTCGAGTAAATATTTACAAGATGCTTCCTGCTGATGAAAACTTTGTAGAAATTATCACTTCACATGCCAGAGACCTGAGAAGTTTTAAATTTGTCAGTGAAATTTTTTGTGTGTTTGCTGCAAGAACTTCTTAAATATGAGAAATCTGAAGTAATCTTGACTCCTCTGTAAAAAAATAACTTCAAGGATTTAAAATTTATTGAAGTAGCATTAATTTCATCAAAATGCAAATGAAAGTGAGTTAAGAATAATTAATGTTTGTTATTACTTTTTAGTTCATTCTTTATAATTTTAACTCGCTATCTGTGGCCTGTTGCTACTCAGAAGAACCATGGCATTGTCAGAAAGATAATAGTTATTCCAAATGTTACGAATGGTAAGCCTGTGAAAAGTGATTGGAATATTTAGATAAAATTTTCAAGGGTTGAGTGTAACATAGAAATTGTTAATAGGCTTTTGTCGGTTCTGACCCACTGATTACTAGAATAAGACTAACTCAAAAAAAAGCCATTAATCTTTACGAAAGAAGATATTTCGCTGATGCTTCCACCTGTACTTGACTCTGAAGAGGATTTAGGTTCGGAACAGATCTTTCAAGAAACAGACAAAAGATAACCGTGACACTCATCATCATTTTAGTGCAAAAGAGAATTTATTTTAATTAAAAATGTTTGTTGCCATTATGAAATCAATTATTATGATGATATTAATTCTATTAAAATAAAGTAAATACTATAAAGTGGTGGGCGATTGGTTAGGAATTTGAAAGACACCTTCCCCTCGACAGAAAAGCTTAAAAATTATTTCGTAGAAATTAGCAAAAAAATAATTTTTTTCTGGAAGGGATGTTCAGGGGAGGGGGGGGGCAGATTGGAAGGATAATTCCCCTGTCCAGAAAAGCTCAAAAATTTTAGTTTTTATGGTATTAAGAAGTAAGTAATCCATTTCTTTTAATATTTACATTTCTTTTGCAAATACTATTTTATGTCACCGCCCACAAAAGGGGCGGAGAGGAAAAATAATATTTTACGATCTCCTGGATCCAAGTTTAGGGTTTTGAACTTTCGTTGACGCTAAAAGTTGTATTTGCTAAACAAAAGTATGGGAAAATTTAAAAAAGGTTTCATTTTTTTGGAGATAGAATTAGATCTTCTTTCACCTTGGTCGGTCCGATTTTTCTTATTTTAACATGACATATGACGTATGACCTATGACCAAGTTCCATGGATCCAGGCGCACTCAGTAACTTTTCAGAAGCAATATAAACTAAAAAAAGTAAAGTCCGACTAGATTGGTAAAATACCCATATGTAGGATGATAATAAAGATACAATAACAACAAGTTAAAGTGGTGTAAACTTCATTTAAGCCCAATAAAAGGCAAAGACATTTAAATTTTTAGAAATATGCAATTCCTTTTTTTAATTTTTAAATTGAATCAATCAAATTCTTAAATGAATTTTTTAATTGCTTCAATAATTTTTTTTTTCAATTAAATTTTTTAATAAATGAAAGAATTCTTTTGTATAAACTTTTTAATCAATACAACAAATTTTTTAATAATTTGTTAATCAAATCCAGGTTTTTTAAAATAATTTTAATTAATAAAATCTGGTTTTCAATGTTTTCTGTTCTCTTTTTCAATCACTCTTGTTTATTAATCACATCTTGTACTTTCGGCCTTTGTCAAGCTCATTGTTGTTTACGAAAGCAACTATTCTTAGCGTTTGATACATTTTATTTATTTTTATTTCACAATAGAGGAGGCTTTAAATGCAAATACGCATTTAATGGGAAAGTAGGTCATGGCAATACAAAAAATAAAAATCGTAGATTTTCCACAGCACCTTCGTTAAAGGGAGGGGGAGGGAGGGGAAAGTTATTATTATCAAAACTATTTTATACTACAAAAAGAAAAGGTGGGAAAAGAATGTTATTTAATATTGGAAACTATATTTATCACTGATAACAAATCAATAAAGAAACATTATTTTTTGTTTACTTTCAATTTAATAAATTTTTAGATAATAAAATAATGAGTTCAACAATTGTTGAAAAAAAGGAGTGCCGCCCATTAATTGCATCGATTTCTCTTTACAAAAATAACTTAATAATTTCATGTTTTAATGGTTCCAAAATTTTTTCCTGAATACAAAAAATTGTCATTTAAAGTTCTCACTAAAAGTTCAAATGGCTCCAAAACGGCTTAGGAATTTTTTCATTAAAAATTATCTATAAATAAATTTATAAACTTAAAAAAGACAGCTTCTTTATATCCCCAAGCTCAGCTAAAAGTGCTTCAAATTAAAGTGCTTTTAAAATACCGAAACTTTTAATTTAATCACGTGTTGTTTCACAACTTTCATATAAAAAGAGAAACGTTTTGCCACAATCGTTGTCATTGGTAAATGTTTTCCTTACTTTTCATATACAATTTTCCCCAACTCATAGTTATTCACTTTGGATGTGGCTTTAGCAGCTTAAGACTTCGGTGCACAATCTTAAACCAATAAAATTATAACCATTTTATAGAGAATTTACTGCTTCCTAAGCCATGAAGGCTTTTGCAAGTAACAGCTTTTGGTTAAAACTAATCAAATATACGTAAGTTATCGTGACACAGTCTTCTTGGAAGCAAATGAAACGACAATTAAAACAGGATGACATTTTCATTTTAGCTTCGTGCCGGTTGGCGTAGAAATCTGTCTGAAAACTATTATAAAGGGACTTTTAGAATTGCGCTTAGCTAACAATAAGGGATTGTGCAACAACCACATGGATTTCATACAGTGGCTGTTAGAAAATAAACAAAAATTGAATGAAACTTTAGACCGAGACACAATTGTTGGCCACTGTGGTACTTTTCTGCTGGAAGGTTTTGAAACGTCTTCATCCCTCATGGCCTTTGCCATGTATGAGGTAAGTGTGAAAATTTAAAGTAGGAAAGTGTGTAAAACATATTACGTTTCTAGCGCAGTACGCCATAAATCCGTTAGAGCAAGAAAAAGTACTGTGTGAAATCGATGAAGTTTTAAAACGTTTTAATGGCCGACTATACTATAAAGTTTTGTTAGATATGTACATTCAGGCTTTTCTATATGGTAACCTTGCTAGTGATTTGTATTTATGTGCGCTTTAGTCAAACGGATTTTCGATACGAAATTTAGGTCTACCCAAAGGTGATCGACGATGCTGAACGACCGGTGTTTGAGGTTTATTTCGAAAAAATGTTTTAAAACGCTGATTTAACGAATCTCGCATAACCTGGGGGGTTTTTTTAACGGGTTTTAGATTTTTTCTTTTGATGCTTGAATTGATATTCCGACAGGTTGTTTTGATGTAGAATTTTGGAACGAATTTCCGTCATCCCTTGTTTAGTTTGGTTTGGAGATAAACCGGTTTCGGCTATGTGCCATCTTCAGTGTAATTTTTCGTTCAGAACGAATGACGGAATGATGACGGAAATTCGTTGCAAAATTCTACATTTTAGCTTTTGTTTTTTGCTGGACTAAAACATAGTAAAAGTTCCTCTCTTCCTATTTAAATGCTTTTCATATTTTTTTAGTATTTTAGTGAGTTTTACTTGTCCGAGTAAAAATGCCATCAACACCAAATAAATAAAGATGATATATTAGATTTTCAAAGTAGTAGCACTTTGACAGCAGCCTGTGGTCAGAATGCAGGTTTCAAGAACTACAAGTGAAAACCCGGTTTAGGAAAATGTTTTGTAACCGGTCAACCTAACTTTATTATTTTCCCAGTTATTCTCACATTAAGCCTGTAAGTTTCAACAAGGTCATTCCTTACTGCTACTAAGGATGGTATTTGGAACTGCATTTGACTTGTCATTCACTCTGGAGTTCTTTTTCAATTTAGTAGAATAAAAATGAGTAAAGATTCTTCCTTATGAAGCATCTATTGACTCCACAGAATTTCTTCGAATGCCGATTTATTAAATGTGTTGTGAAAGTTTGAACTTAAAAGCTTCTCGAGATATGAAGGAATAAAACGTATGGGGTACTTCTACTACGCAGGTAGGCCCTGATCATTAAGTAATCAGATAAATATAAAAAAGAGCACATCCATTTGTGGTCGAATGGCCAGTGGATCGCACAGCGCACTACAGACAGAATTCGTTCTTTAGCTGGACTATTCGTATGTGGAATAAGCTTCCTGCAGAGATCTTTCCTCCCACTTTCTCTGTGGAAAAGTTCAAGTCAAATGTTAATAAACACTACTCCCTCTATCCTCCATCCCATAACCTCTTTTCCTAGTTCCAGCACAATGAATTGCATGAATAGGGGTCATCCCCTGAGTGCTGATCCTACCATAAAAAAAAGTATATTTGAAAGTAACAAAAAATGTGGTGACACTACTAGGTTGTCTAAAAAACTTTTACATTTCATGAACTTGGTCCTCATTTTGTTCTAAGTGCTTTTAACGGCCGAAATTTTACGACAGTAACTTTCACATTTATGTTTTTTTTCCACACGCATAAGAAAAAACCGGGATGTTCCATGGTTACGAATACCATATTATGCTCTCCACAAAAATATATTGTTCTGGCAAACAAAATATTCTCAACATAACTTTTTCGCCAGCTATTGTTTACATTAATTTACTAGAGTATTGTTTTGCAAAATTCTTGAATTGAGCAATAAAATTTCTACAAGAGTTTTAACCTCAACAAAAGTATTTCAACTGGACAATAAAAATATAATGGATTTTCCCTAATTCTCTTTTAAATTTTCTTTTGCGTCTTTGCACTGATATTATTTTATTTTATTATATATTTTACCCGCTAATAATTTGGACACTCTAGTATATTTCATTATAATTTGAAACGGTCTGCCAGACTTTGATGTGCTAAATACCAAAAAGTGCCAAATAAAATTAACTTGTCCTGAAATTGTTCTTTTATATGCTCAACGATTTCAAAGTAATTCCGTAATTAAAGGCGAATAAAAATTTTTTATGAAAAAATTAAACTTATTTACAGAATACATGTCAATTAAAAAACTGAAGGACCTAGAAAATACTGAAAACAGATTTTTATTGGACACACTAAAGCCATCCTGTTCATCTTATTTTCGTTTAAATCTTAAATTCTTTTTTTGCAGCATATTTTTGCTTGTCAACTCAACAAAACACACAATTTATAAGATCAAGCACTGGCTTCTTGTGCAGTTTAGCCGAATTTTACTTAACACGACATTTTGCCAGCACGTAGGTTCTGAAAATTTGTTTTTTGGAAAATTTTTTTTAAATTCAGTTATGTGAAAATATTTTGGATACACATGATATTTCACTAATTACCTGAAACTTATCAGAAACATGTTACTTAAAAGGCTGAAAAAAAGTAATAAAACATGAATAATTAATATTCAGCAAGAATTTATTTTTCTGTTCCAAATACATTTCTTGATTTATGTGAATCATTTCTTTGCTAATAAATTAATTCACCTGTCTGGAATATTGATTTTTTGAGTGCGAGTTTTCTGTGTTCTACATTATGCAATCATGCCGCAATTGCATTTTATTGTTTTGAACGTTAAACCAAAAACATTTTATTTACGCTTTTGTAATCGTTATTACGCTTTTAGCAGGTGTTGCTTTGAATGTTTCTTGTGCTGAATGTGGGTCAACAGACTATTTGTTTTGCTTTAATTGCTTTTATTAAGTTTCGATTTTTCTAAATTAAATAGTTTTTAATGTACGTGCGATTGGGAGATATGTGATGGAAGTCGATTTTACTATCTTTTAATTATAATGAAATACGTTTTAAATATATTTTAATTTATTTTTGATATTTTTATCTAAATCCTTTTAATTGAGTTGACTATTTCCATTTATTTCCATTATTATTTGATATTGGTTAAAAAATTTCACAATCATGATCGGTTTTCATCACATATGACATTTTGTCACAAGACAAAATTTGTTTCAACACACCAGTGCTTTAGTTTTTACACACTTTTAAGTAACTACTCGTATTATTCTTGCGAATCTCTTAACCATAAATAAAAGTTAACAAATGTTTTATTTGCCTCTTGAGCGTATGAGTGACTTAACTTTTCCTACACAACACTTATACGCACTAGGAACACAAGGGGCTAATTTTGATGGCTTTTGAAATATGGAGATGCAGCTGATGAGCATGAAGCTGATGCTTTTACAACTATAACAAAAAAGAGCAGGATTGCTGTTGTCTTGCGTGTGGCGCACCAAAATACAATGTTTGTTTTTCTGATGCTACAGACCGACTGGCTGGAATGAAGTTTGTTGTTCATGAGCTACACAACTGGTATTTAAAATGTTATGACTGAAATGAACTCTCTTTTAGTAAGTTCAATTATAAAATTAACGGTACAAAAATTGCTGCAGATAAATATGAATTTTTCTTATATCCGCCTTGTTCCTTAAATTAACTCCTTCTTAAGGGGATTTCTAGGATTTACTGCTTTTAATTTGAGTTAATCGATTTGATTCTTTAGTAATCACACCTTTCGAATGGCGCATCAGCATTTAACGGATCTCGTCTTCCTTCGGCTTTTGTTTTTATTATTAATAGTACTTTTAAAGGACTCAGAACAATGTGAAGATGTTTCTAATATTAAACTCCTAATCGATTAAAATTCACACAGCATTTTATCCGACCCTCTTCAATTTTCGTGTATTGGTGAGGAGACTTTCAAAAGTTTTTTAAAATTAATTTTATATATAAAAGCTGATTTTAAGATTTAGGTTTAGTAAGAAAATTCGAAATAAAAATTTAAATATAATTTTAAAAACTTGAAAATCTTAAAATGATCGGAATATAAAAAAGCACGTACATGCTAGAAATTATTTTTTACTTCTAACAAAAAAGTCCTGAAATATGAAGAGATTTACCGAATTTAATTTATATTAATTGTTGAGTTTAGTAGGCAACATTTACAAGGAAACTGATTAAAATTATTAAAAAGAACGCTGAAGAAGTTTGTGGCGGCAGAGAAAATATATTGCCAATGTCCGGCAAATTAAGTTTTTAATATTGATATACAATTTTGGCTTAAATTAGTTAAAATAATTCACTTAATTGTGATTCCAGTTTCGCAAACATTATGTGAACATTTTTTACAAAGGAATTCTTATGTTCCCTACTGCGTTTGTAATCTTTTTGGAAATTTTTTATTTAGAAATTTATTTCACTTAATTCTGTGAAGTTTTGAAAGAAATAACGAATAAAGTATTTTGTTCCATTTGTTGAACAACAAGTTCTGATATGAAATGTTTCTTCTTAATTTGAGTTTTTATTTTTTATGGTGACTTTTTTTTACTTTTCCTAAATATTTGAGCTGTTGTCTGTTCTTTTTATTGCTACCAAACCAACCTGTCCTTTTGAGAAATAAATTAAAAACTACTTTTATTGCTTCAGAATTAATTCAAAAGCTTTCAATAACAATCAAGTGACTTTTCAATCGATTCTTATTTAACAATCACTATTAAATATTTGTTTATAAACTTAATTAAACCGAAGAACAAATTAATTGAACTCCAAACGATAGTTAAAGTTATAGAAAATATTTAAAAGAATTCTTTCTTAAAGTTATTAACTTAATCATGCTGACATGTCTGCCTGCTTAGAGCACCAGATTTGCAAATACTCATTCGAATTATTTTCTTAGGGTTTATTTGTAATCAATAAATTACAGAATTACTTAGTGAGTGTATCTCAATGCAATTCAGATCTAAACAGTTGCAAAGAACATAAAAGCCTATGAACTATTAAATATTTGACAAAATGTTCAATTTTTTAAAATCGTCTTACCAGAATAAGTATTTTTCAGATGTTTCTTATATATTTGCTTCTCTGGCATTTTTCTTCAAATTAATTCATATACAACTTTTCGTTATTGTAAATGCAAATTATAAATATTTTTGCTTGCAAACTTAACAACAGCAATTAAGTAATTTTCCGTTTTGTTTTATAAAAGTTTTGCCTAAAAATCATCACTAAATAAATAAATTGTTTCTAATTATTTGTTTATTAGAAATAATTGATGAAATTGATCTTTTTTGGCTGCAAAATCTTGGTTGAACTTAAAAAAACAAAAATAAAAAAATAGAACCGACTAAAATCTCGACTGGTAAAGCAAATAGAACTACAGAAAATGAAAGTTCCTTTACTGATATTTCTGACGTAATTAGATGAGGAGACTCTAGTTCGAAAAAATATGGCTGATTGAATGAAATATATCGATTTTGTTTATTCAGTTTTGTTTTAATAGAAAAAATATTTGACTTAAGACAGTAATAAAATCTTAATCCATATGTTTTTTTTTCCAAATGCAGACACATTTGGGAAAAACCTTCTTCTCGCTTAGAGAACTTTTTTTAAATTAAACTGATCCTACGTGAAATATCCTGTCGTTACAACTGGCTTAAATAATTTTTGGCAATTATTTGTTTACATTTATTTGTTTCCTTTAATTGTTTTTTTTTCTGCGATATTTTCCAATTAAGTTGATGAAATTTCTTATTAACCAGACCAGAGCTGTTAAATTTCGATTACGATTAGTAATCAATTACATTACTTTTTAAAAAGAATCGTAATGATTATATAATACACTATTCAACAATTTCTGATTACTAATTGATTACGATTACAAATAATCAAAAAATAATCAGGATTACTTGCGATTACTAAAAAATAATCAAAAGTAATCAAAAATGAGTTCGACTACTTTAAAAGATTACTTTTGATTACTTTTACCTAATCTTTTAAAGTATTCGAACTCATTTTTGATTACTTTTGATTATTTTTGATTATTTTTCAGTAATCGCAAGTAATCCTGATTATTTTTTGATTACTTGTAATCGTAATCAATTACTAATCGTATAAAACTGAATGTAATCGTATTGTAATCATTACTTCTACTTTAAAAAAAAATCTAATTACTAATGATTACGATTACTAATCATTACTTAACAGCTATGAACCAGACACATAAATTTAGTTTTTATGCTAAATTTTATTATTTTGCTTTTAGTAATGAAAGACTCAAACAATTGTACACACTGTTAGATAATTTTGGGACGAATGTCTGGTTGTTGATTCTCTATCTACACAGATCCTTAAAGCAAGTAGGGAAGTGATATTGTTGTGGGGCAGGTATTTAAGAAGAAAGAAAAACCACCAAAACAATTCGTATCCAAAGGCCAAGCAAGTACTGGAAACAAAGATGATTAATGTTTGGTAATTTGAACAAAGTTTTAGCGGAACTAAGAAGAATTTTTAGATTTTATATAAGTGAGTTGTTTCTGTTTTTTCTACTCTGCTTAATTTTCTAGAATATCTCTTCAATCGTCTGGTATCTTTCTGAAAATGGAGAGCGATTATTAAGGGTCCATATGTACCATAGATTTTATAATTCCAATTGGCAATGGCTCTGGGCATGGTGGATTTAAATTTAACAACTTGATATCGTCAGCAATTTTGCTTGTCAACCCAAAATGCGCCTCGTCGACTAAACGCAGACCGTTAGACTTAAGCACCTGGGTTACCACCATCTTGTGTAGGTACCTAAGTCCCCTTGCCAATTCGCTAAGTTTGCATCTCCACGATGACGCATCGAATGCCGCGGACCCTACGGAATGCGGCGATTTGATTTTACTTTAATGTCAGATGTTGTGTTATTTAACAAAAAAGCGCCGTTTAAAGGAAATCAAGATATTTAACATGTGACTGTTTCAATTTTTTTAAATTTGATAGTTTAGGAAATTGACGTTGTTTAAGAAATAATATTCCCTCGTATCAAGGCGCATTTAATCAGGTCACATTAGAGACAGAGAATGAGTGAGAGAGAGGGAGTGGAAGTAGGGGAGAGATTATTGATAATTGGATTGAGCTGCATATAAAATGCAAATAACAGTGGAGCCACCTTACTGACTGTATCATGTCTCCTTTTCATTTTCCAATGCTAAAAAATGTATCTTGCTTTTGTTTGGCATTAAATAAATATTTACTGTAATTCATTAATTTAGTGTAATTTAATTTGTTCAACATAATTCATAATTACGAAATGAAGGCATCAAAGCGAAGTCTGTTGAATTATAAATTTGCCACCACATGAGCGTGTGTAGGTAGACAAATTGAATATCTTCCTTTTGTTGGCACGAGTAACTGTCAACATTTTAATGAAGACTTCAAACTTAATTGTATTAGTGGGAACGTGAGGGTTTGCATCGTTTCATTAATTATCAATTATGAAGCATATAAATATACTGAAATATGAAGATATATAATGTAGTCGTAGTCTAGAAATTTGTGGGTAGAATGCTGCACTTAATGAAAAAATACACTTTAAAAAAACAAGTCCTGCAGAAATTAAGGAAAATGGTATAAAAACTTAGAGAAGCTAATTCGCTATCTTTGAAACTCTTTTCTTTGAAACATGTCATCATTCTTTTGAAAATATTTAATAAACAAATTTAAAGTCTCTTATATTTTAAAGCAAGAATATCATCATTAGATAGATGCAAATCGATTAGTTTTGTTTGGAATTATAATCAAAAAGAAAAGTTTATTGCATGAGGCCTATGGTTTGATCGCTGGGATATGGCATAAGAAAAGTTGCATAATAGCAGGAGCAACGGCAGCCAAAACAACTCGACTTTTAAAAACTTATTCCTTCGATATCCTTGAATCACATTTGTCAAGATTCAGTCTTATTGTTTGCGCTTTTCAATACTACAATTGGACAGGTAGCAACGAGAAGTTACCAATGACTTCAAAGTTAAAAAATATTTACATCTGGCGCTTCTTAAAATAACAAATTATTCTGTTTGTCTTATTGACTCAAACATTTAGAGCACTGCAGAATAAAAATTCTGCAAAAGCCTACGTGTTAGCAATTTTCAAAATTAAAGGACAGAAAATATTTCGAAACTAAGAAAAAATTGTCTTTGGCTGATGTCTTATCTAACAGGGAAGACGCTTACAAAGGACTTTCAGGGCAAAACCCTTAGAAAATGCAAATCTCTGATTGACGTATAAAATTCTGCTGGAGTTATTTTTCCAGTGAAATAAATAAATCCGTCTGCAATTAAAAAAAAATTATCTTCCTATGATTTTCACAGCTTGACTTTGAATTCGTTCTTTTTGGCTAGTAAATATTTGCAAGAGTTAGAGTGCGGAGTTCGGGTTTTCTTCTAAAAATCGTATTATTGTTTCAAGCCATTATCACACAAGATTCAATGGGAACAGCTTCAAATACTGTCGTGCAAATGTGTGATTTGGCAGTATATCATAAATATATGTAAGGCAACTCAACTGACTGCTTAAATAAGCTGTCACAATTTCAATATTGTGAAGCAATCTCGCTGGTACTATCAATTAACTGGAGAAGTAATTATTTGCCAACTTAATTGCGTTTGGGCTGCCGCATTAGGTTTTGCGAATTCTATTTTATATTCGCTGTCTTATATTTATAACCACAAACAGCCGATGCACCTGAACTATTGTGGAGATTGTGAAACCGGTGTGCTCTGCACATGCCGTCACATTTACTTTCAGGTAAATGCTGTTCAATGAAAGAAAATTAAATATTCTTTCCATCTCGCAACTCGAACACAATTTACCAAGTTTCCGTTTCTCCCTTCGCCTTCAACTTTTACAAAAGCACTCATCAAATATAAAGTGTCGCAGCAATGTACCTACCAAAGTTACCGGCATATAAAACGGGGAAACAGGATGTTGGCTATAACAATAAGAAGAGGATTCTGCACGAAAATTAAAATTACCAACAAGATGCCAACAATCACACACAGTAATATTACACTGTAACATACCATCAGCCATATGGGTACCCCAAATGCATTATGGCCCCCCGACTGATGTTGGCTGGCATTATTGTAGTAGCTGTTACTTGTTTTGCAGAGAATCAATGTATAATAGCTACTGTTGAAAGAGAACGATGTTGTTGTATCAACTGTAGAATGTGCAGTAAAGTTACTTTGGGTCAAGTTCATTAACAACAGATATGCATTGCGGAGAGCAGTCGTGGTTACATGGTCATTGACTGATAACAAATAAGCCGGTGTGAAACCAAAAACAATTGATTTAACGGGTACGACGTTAGAGTCGCTAGCACGTAATAAGGCGTCATCAACTCAATGATTAAAACTTAATTGAAAATGCCACCTACACATTTCCATAATGATTAGTTTTTTTTTTAACACATGTTTTAAATATCATTTTCTGTTCAATTTCCTTTTTTTTTAAAGAACTTATCAGTAAAGACGTTATTTTATAATTTTCTTTTAAACTTTTTCATATAAAATAGTAAGTGGCCTGCCCCACATCACTTGTTTTTTTAGTTGCATTAAATTTAACAAATCGTTGTATTTTCTTACACTTGCTGTTGTAAACTGAAACTATAAAATTAAAAAGGTAGAAGAGAGTTGACAGAGAGTGCTTGCTTCATGATTCTCTAAATAACACACACTGCTTTTTTATATTCACCAATACACAAATTATGTTGCTCAGACTTTGTCTCATATACAATGTTTGCTATACAATGTTGATAAGCAAGACTGTTGCTCAACCATTGGGTGCGCTTGGTAGAATTTGTGACTTTTTTTATAACAGTTGTAATTTTTTTATATGCATTTGCTGATAACAGTATCTGAGTCTGACAACATTTCCAAATCCTTCGCTTAGAAATTTTGTTTAGCTACATTTTGCTTAATAATGCATGTAGCTTGGTTTTACAAAAATGAGTAGTGAGTAATTGTTCTTTGTGTATTTTTTTCCAATTTGCCATTTAATATAAGATAAATTGGTTATTTATATGTCGAATATGCCATTTGTTCCGGCGTGACCTTTTTTTTAGATCTTGTTAACAAACAAATTTAACTTTTCTAATAACTTTTACAGTAGTTGAGGAAATTAATGCTGGATTGTGATGAATTTGGAACAATGGACAAGGACTTCAGTGATTTTTATATATCGAAAACCAGTAAAATTTTAACATATCTATTTTAACATATACATAGATATAAAAATATTTTTTTTTTTATTTGAACAAATGTTTTCTGACTGAAATTTTTATATATTTATAAAAAAATATTTTCCGTTTTTTGGGCTCAAGTTAATTTTTATTGTTTTGATTCAAGCAACTGCTACACGTATCAATATTTACGTTTGTGTTCATTTGTCATTTACATACGTTTTGTGTAATATTGAAGAATATCAAAATAAGTTTGGTTTTTTTTTGAAAATATTGAAGAAATTTGACTTAATACATCATTGATGTTGATAATTTTTATTTGGTTTTGCATAAAGTTCAAGTAAACATGTGGAAAATTGTTAATATTATCGCAAAACACACGACATTTTAAATAAAATTAAAAAAAAAAAACCATTTCATAATAGTATTATATCGCTCGTTATCAGAGTTCTGGCACAGACCCTAGAAATATGCGGATATAGGTTGTACAAAGTATAGGATTTTATTTTGAAGAAATATGAAAAAATCGCCAGACGTTGGGAACGCATTGCATGAGCTCATTACATACATTTTCATTCACCTGTAAAAAAGGTCGAAAATCCTTAGGAGAGGTCAATCAGAGCTTGTTTAGCAATTTCTAATGCAAAAACAATCTTTTTACCAGTCTTTCATTCATATTTATTTCTCATTTAGATTTGATAACTAGATAAGAAAAGTATTTGTTGTAAGAAAAATATTGCGTATTGAAATTATATAAAAATTAATATTGACGAGTTATATTGATATAGTCTGGCACAAGCTTAACTATTTTTACTTAAAAAAAACCCAAATGTTGATATAAAATATTTCTCTAAAATATTGTGTAGCAGACACATAAGAACGAATAATTTATTTTTGTAACACAATAAATTTTGGAATACTAAAAAAGCCAAGTATTAGAAACTTGCAGCACAAAATACATGCTACACAAGTCATCATCATTCTCTGTATTTTTCCACTGAGTAGTGTCTATTGTAAGCATTTACCTCAAATAATGATGCATATAAATTACGAAAGTTTTTTTTCACTATTTCATACATTTTTCTGTTGGTTCAGAACAAAGTCCACCCACTGTAACCTTAATCGTCGTGTTATTTGTCACACGTGATTGTTTGTTTTTGATAAAAGCAAATCTTGGAAAACAATTTTTGGTGTTTCAAAGAGATCACTCATCGGCTTAGCCCAACGTATATTTCATTAAAACGATTTCAATTTAATATGCAAATTATTTCCTGGCCTTCTTGCATTACATCGACATTTTTGGTTAACGAAATGTTGACTACTGCAAAGAATTTATTCTCCAACAATTTATCAATCGTTACCCTTCTCTCCTTTATTTTAGTCGAAATCTTTGCTAGTAAAAAAAGAAATAAAAAAGTGAAAAAAAGTTACTCAGTTACCATTAAATATAAATTAATTAAAGTGAAATTCTATTCAATTTCAGCGGTTTTATCAGCAATTAATCATTTGCTTTAAAAAGGAAGGAAAAAATTATGGTTTTAGAAAATAAATCACAACTGAAATATTAAAAGTCGTCAACAATAAAGTGATAGGATTTTTTGGATAATAAATTTTTCTCCGAATTTCTGAATAAATTTCAATTTCGCAAATAATAATTCAATCATAATTAACATAAAATGAAAGTTACTTATGACGTTTGACTAGTGAGTTTAAACTCTTGTATTCTCTACTAATGTGCATGAGCTTGTGTTGTGTAAATCATGAAAATCTCTATAAACTCTGTTTTCAGGGTGCCCTTGTTTTGTAAAATGTTGGTGGACTACGCGTGATGCAAATATTGCTAACTACCAGCCAGTTAGACGACGAGTATTTTAACAAAAAAGTTTTTGCGGAACCCATCTTCTAGGCATACATTCGAAACGTCAAATCGAACGATATTAATTGTATGTTTTGTTATAATCACTCACAAGACGTTTTGGAAATGCACCACTTGAAATAATTTTAATTAGTAGTAGTAGTAGTTCTGGTATTGCTGTAAATTTGTATAATCCACTTTGACATGCTTGACCTGAAAGTTCAAGATATATATTGTCTTGTCTTGTCTGGAATGCAGTACGGAGAGCTGTATTTGATTATGCGACGATACGTGGGCGATAAGATTAATTACTGTTTAAGTTTTGAAATTAAGTTCAGAACATCGGAACTACTAAAATTAAAAAAAAAAAATTACACTTATCGCAAAAAGTATAATTTCTCCTACTTTTGTTCATAATTTTTTTTTTTAAATTTTAGGCTTCATAATTTACGGGCTGTTAATTTTGAAACAAAGTTCGAATTTTCAAACATGTTATAAAAGTTTTTATTTTTCCCTTTTTTTTGGAGAATGGTATTCACATCATCCTAAGAATAGATTTTCGAATTTAATTCGAATATTCAAAATTCAATCCAGATTTTGACAAATTATTGATTGAATAAAAATTTTTCATATTAAATAACACAGAATTCCTGCTGGCTGTGACCACGAGATTTTTTGATATTCATCTTCGTGAAGAATTCTTTTGGCGTATATTGTATCATATGTATGTGGTGTCGTGCATTATTTACATGCTCTTGTTTATTCAACGAGACTAAAAATTTAATTCAAGTAATAGTAAATTAAAAAGTGACAATTGGTCTTTTTAATTAAGTTTTCTTGCAGTCCATTCATTAACTGTTTATAGTGAAATTTAATAACCGTTCTTAATGGGTTAAAAGCACAAGTGCTAAAGAATTCTTAATCAAATAATTCTGAATAAAAAGTGGTTCGAAGTGGACTGAGAAAATTAAAAGCAGAGAAAAGGAAATAACAATTAAAAGACAATAAATTTAACAGGAGGAAAGTAAGTTCACTAGAGATAAAATGAAAGCAAAAAACAAGAAGAAAAAGAGTTCACTTCCTAATAGACATTTTCAATTAAAATTCACGATGGGTGTTAAAAGCGGGATGTGAACAAAAGACCACTACAAGGATTTGTTTAATTTTATAAGGTTGTTTATAAAATCAGAAACTAATACTGCTTAAGCACAGGAGCGAATTTAAGTCTCTTAAGCGCTTCTTTGTCACTGCATCTCTGGTTTGTCAACAAAATCCTAAAATTTAATACTTGAACGAGCTTCAGGACAATAAGAACTTGCAGCATGTAGTTGTAGTGTTTTGTCAACATATTCTAGTAGTAAGAAACTGAACGTTTTGATAAGTGAATCACGAGTTTCCTTTGCTGCAAGCAAAAGTAAACAAAAATAGAGAACAGAAAACAAACACATCCAAGCGCATAATTTATTTGTTAATATGGCAACGTATTTTTAATGCACTGAAGGAGAAATCAAATTTAATATATTCAATAATAAAATATTAAATTTTTGTATAAAAAGTATGCGTGGACGATACAAAAGTATAAGGCGAAATTCCCTGAAATATAAAGATCGTATGTATTAAATTTCAGTAAAATTCGTTGAAAAATAAAAATGTGTTTAGCGAAAAAACAAACGCAGTGGAAATGATTCTTGATTTGAAACAACCTAGGACGAATCTTACAAACCAACACAAACAAAGACGACCAGCTAGATAAACAGGGGGTTCACAAACTGACGTGCACCTGTCATCACAGCTACATAGCGCAAAGAGGACGCAAAATAAAAACAAATTTCGTGAACATATGAGAGACTATAACAAAGAAGATGCATAATCCCGGCTCGACACCAGAATCTAACTTCGCGAACCACATTTTCAATAACAAATGTAATCGAGCGCATATTAGGAAAATGCTCCAACTACTACACTCACAGCGCAAAGGAAATATTGGTGAAATATTGTTAAATTACTTGTGACTCTTTTTCACCAAGTGTCTGAATTTCTGGAATAAATACTTCAATTTTACAAGTTTTTTGTTTTGCATTGAAATTATTACCCATAGACTTTTAAATCATTTATAAGACTCATCAATTTATCGATTTATTTCATAATAATAATATTCCATTTGCTAGGATTATTGGGTTTAATATTTTATGCTTACAGTGGAAACAAAATTAGTAGCTTAGAAAATGTTTTCCACTCCATAAATAAAATTGACGTCATTAGCGAAAAAAAACCAGGGTACAATCTAAAAAGTGTTCATAAACTTTTGCTCTCGACTGTATTACCATAACAAAAACAGAATTATTCATTCTTACAACTAAATAAACCGTAACTTGAACTATAATCTGTACGAAAAAACAACGTAAAAGGTTTTTCAACAACCATTTCGATAATTTGTCAGTTTATACCGGTGCTACAATCTAGAAATAATGACGCGAAAGACAGTGAATGGTTTTTTATTCAATCAAGATTTGTTTTACATTCAGATAGTAATTGCCTGCTGTCATGTCTGTCAAAGTTTATACGTTGTGCACACGATCAAATTTGTGCGTACAAGTTATGAATAATTTTAACGTTGTAGAGTTTATATTTAGAACAGTATTGTTCAACATCTTAGTTTTAGAAATCATAAATATTTTTGGTTGTTTTAAGATTTTTTTTACTTTTTCTGTTATTGCTCCCCTTAAGAATTTTACTGTATAATCTGCCACTTTCTTGCTGGAATTATTTTTAAAATTTTAAATTGGAAATTTAGTGCCAACGGTGGAAATTATGTGAAAGCTCGATTTGGACAATATCGAATTTTTTAATCCCAGGAGCGACTAATAAAATATACTTTTCAATCAAACAATATTCACAACTTCCGTTTTGAAAAAAAAAACTCTCGCATCCATAATCTACTCATACTCTACTGCCGCTCTATTGCAGCTTAGCTGCCCATAAAAATTCATGTTATATAGAACGAAAATGGAAGATAGTTTATATAGAATTTCAAAGCAGGTTCTCTCATTTTCATTTGCAACAAATAAAATAACAATTGCAACAAAAGTTTTCATTAATATTTTTGCAGAAGCCTTGGTTTTCCTGCTGGAAAATTTATTTATTTTATTATTTATCAAATAATACACATGGGAAAAAATCCTTAGAAATTCAGCAAATGCTGATAGCAAAGTGCTCCTTGTCATCAAAGGATGTTGCTTTGTTAGCATGTTCGAATCCCCAAAAGGAAATGTTCTATGGAAAATGAACAACTACAATTCCTACCTGTATTTATTAAGAAATGTTTAAATAACTAACATTCAGGTACATGTACGAGGTGTGTTCCAAAAACAAACAAAAAATTATCTTGAATTTTTGAATTTTCGAATAGATTTAAAATAAAACGTAAAATAACGGTATGTTCCTAATTTAACCATAAAGCAAGCCTCACACGTTGCGACCGTTGGTACAACATGAGGAGGTTGTACACGAAATGTAAACTTTTGCGAACTCGTTGTATTAAGTTGTGTCTTGGTTGGACGAAAAATTCTTGAGGGTATTGTAGAACCTCATTCCATATTATCGTAGTAACCACATAGCAGTGATAGAATGGTTTTTGTAAATGTATCTGATTTTATTATTATTTATTTTGTTTATGGGCAAAACACCCAACTTGATTGTCGACTGAGTTGTACCAACGGTCGCAACGTCTAAGGCTGGCTTAAAGAATACATCTCATTACTTCTATTAGTTTCTCAGCCTTCAGGCTGCCTCTTGCGACGATTTTTGGAGTCTAGATTTTGAAACTATTCCATTTTGCTCCATTCGGAACAAATATGCTTTTGGGAAACGTCAGCTGATTCGCAAAGTTTCACAATAATCTGATAACTTTTGTAGGACTTATGGAATTTTTACTACAAATGACATATGTTACGACCTAGAATCGTAGCTGATATTACATTAAAAATTCACATCACATGGCTGCTTTTATTTTAAATTTCAAGGTTTGGTCCGATTTTTCAAAAAATCATTGTTTTTCTTAATTCAAGTATTTCACGCTATTGTACCTAATTTAAAAGCTCATCTATTTCTGTCACATCTTTATATGGGATCAAAGCATTGGGCAACGTCTGGAATAGAAAACTCTAAACGAACTAATACACAGCCACGTCTGCAGCTGCTTAGTGGCTCTGCTTGTTTTTAATAGCTACCATTAATTGAGTTGTCAGTCGAGAATATGCAATTTATCTCAACATTTTCTTTTAATTTTCTAAAACACCTCATATTTTCCAATTCGATTCTTATCTTATTAAATACTCGGAATACACTGTGTATTAAAAATCCAGTAGAGAACATGACCATTGCAAAAAAAAATATGTCGTCGCCTTTTTATTAAAGTTTGTTTTGTATAAAAGTAGACGGGGGCGAAGGAATCTTATCGCTAAAGCAACTTTTGCACACGTTTATAAACTTGTTTGTATTTCTAGAAGAAGTGTTTGCCTTGTTGTGTTTCTTTATCAAATGTGTACGTTCGGTTGAGAAAGGACGTTATTGTATTTATAAATGTAGGTTAGAGTAAAACTTGTTGTTGCTTGTTGCGACATGTATAGAAAATAACACAATATTTGTTGGGGTAGAGTAGAATAATTTTAGAAATGTCGTACCGAATGTAGTATTACCGCATAGGGTTGTGTGTTTTAGCGGTTGGTGTTTAAGAGCATTTCAATTTATAATGTTAAATCAATTTGCTACAAAGGAGTCAGTAATATCGCGAGGAAAATATTCATTATTCCCCCGATAGCCTGATATTTAAGTGTCATAATGATTTTTGAAAAAGCAGTTTTTCTTTTATTGTGTCTTCGCTTTTCGGTTTCTCTAATTATTTTCCTTCGTTCATAACCTCAACACGATCGAAAGTGGCTTCAACTTCGTAATTTGCTTCTTCAGAAAACGAAAAATTTATTTTAGAATTGACTGTCCCAGTCTTAGGTTTCTAACTGCCCGTGTCTGTATACCGAACGTTTCAATCGCCTGGTAAATTTGACTGAAAGCCACTAATAACATTTAGGTAAAAACAAGTTTAATCGGCATTGCATCTACGGAATACCATTTCGATCGGAATGTGTTTATGATCAATCTAGTAAAGATTTTAGCAATTATATCATTTACTTGCAATGTTGCTTTTAATACAAGAAGGGCGAGTGCTATGGAGGTAAAATAAAATAAACTCTGTGAGGGATATGGCCAACGCAGAAAATCCTGAGTCAAATCAGCCCATGTTTGTAGCCAATATAAGTCTCCTTTTCATTGATAACTACGACTTAAAAACTTTGCCAAGCTTTTATTGCCGCTGTGACATATACGCTAATTTTCAAAGTTAAAATAAACATTTCACCTATCCAAAAATATGGCTCGCCCCTACAAATAATTATATTTTTAAATGGGGGTCCTTTTACAAACATGCTGTTCAATTTTGTACGTTGCCATGCTGATTTTAGCGTTTGTGACTGAATAACAAACAACAAAATTAACAAGCACATTCCACATAAAGTGGCCGCAACAGATTGTCAACATTGACCGAATATTATGTTGCACTAAACCAACAACAAACCATCTTCTTTCACCAAGTTTTAATATTCTTCATTATTGGACTAATAATTATTAGGAATATGCTCCTTGTTTGGATAATCATATGTTTCAAAGGTATTTAAATATTTCCTTCCAATTTGAGTTCAACTCTCAAGTGCTGAATAAAGCTTAAAGAAAGCTGATAACAAACAAGGCTCCAATGCATTTCGTTTAAAATATTAAAAGTCTTTCGTCGTACTTGTGCCTAACAACACAAACAACTTTCAATGCAATTTAAACAATGCTGTCAAATTTATTCCTTATCAACAACATGCGTTAGTCCTTTTGTTGGCTTACGATACATGTTGCCTGTGTTAACGAATCTGTATCTGGTAAAGCCAAATAATGCCTTGTGATGAAATACTTTCTCTGGTTGTATAGAAAAATGTTTTTTATTTCGAGAATCCAATGGCAAACCTTGTCTCAGTTTTCACAAAAACAAAGGCCTATTGGAATATTTGCCTTAAGCACATTTGGCTGCATAAATTGTTCACCATCTGATCTGATTTTTTGTGTAGGTGCTGAGATGCATAGGAAAAAGGGTATCGACGTGTAACGTAAACCTCACGGCAGTGATTGATGCTTCTTTGAAAAGGAAGAAGGGTTTTGGGTGGAAAAATTGTGTTAAAACCTTAACACTTTTGATTTTTTGTTATGAATGTATTTTGGTGTTTTGATATTTTTCTGATTATTCGTGAATTTTAAATCCCCCAAAGAACCAAATAATTAAATTAAAAAAAATGTATTATGTCTCTCTATGGCTGCCATTTATGAGCCCACTTTGTTTAGCTTCAATAAGATAATACAAAACGGTATCGCGAAGTCGGTCCATCCGTGCAATAGTTCTTTGGGCTCCATATTATATTTATTTACCAAAGGACGGTGCCCGAGTCCATCACTTAAATTCAGCCTGACGTATGCGTCCGAGTTATTTAAAACTTCACCTCTCAATTAATTGCCACCAAAACCATTTGAACAACATTATTTGATATCCCAGTTGTGTTTCCAGCTTAACAAATAGCACTTAAAACAAACAGAGGAATTCCTTAAAAAATAGCAGGCAAAGCAAATTTTTGAAAATAATTTAAAAATCGCTAAAATCCCGAATTACCCAGAAGTTCAAAAAATTAGAACAAAAAATGTCCTAATCCCAAAAAATTCCTCAAATTCCAGGAAATGAGAAGAAAAGTCAAAATCTGATCAAATTGATTTCGTTCCTAATTTTCGTAAAAAATAATTCCCACCAAAGACTCTCTCTAGTCTGCTTCAATACAACGTTAGAAGATCCAGGTTACTAATTTGTAAATATTTCGAACAAAAAAGGTCATCTATTGCTAGCAAATTGTAGTACCAAAATTATGCCTAAAAAGGATGCTGAATGGTCTGGAAAAATGTTTCAAAATATATTTTTTGTGAATTTTTACTACTTGCAACGGGGTTGCAGAACTAATAAATGTTGTTGTTATTTACTTTAAATGATTTTTACAACTAAAATTAAATTTATAATTGCCGTGTTTGCTGATACCATCTGAGTTTTACCAACAATTTTCGAAAATTTTGAAACATTTTATATCTTCAAACTTCTCCAAACTAAATGAGAGTTATTTAGAATTTTAATAAAAAACCAATAAATGTTTAACCAACTGTAGTGCAAGAGATATTAAACGCAAACATGAACTCAAAGAAGGGCTTGTGAGGTATTTAAATAAACTGACAGTAAAAGTAATATTTTATTTAACTTAAAAATCAAAGTTAATCAAAATGTTTGCCTTTGCACAAATTTAATAATACAAATTTAAATTTGTTCCAAATATTTGCCTGCAGCATACACGTGTTTTCGTATCTTTGTAATATTTAATATTTTTAGAAATTATAAATAAAATAAAAATTTAAATGACGGACTTTTATTCTTGGAATTTTATGTTTCATATGTTCAACAGCAGTACAAATAATAATATTTATTTCATTTCAACTTCAAGTGTGTGTGTGTGTGTGTGTGTGAGTGTTGTTTTCTTTGTTGAACATATTTTTGTATTTCTTTTCAAATCAATGAGTGCTTTGCAAGTTTTATATTATATTTATGGGAAAAAGAAATAAATATTGGTGGAGAAGTTGTTTATTTTTAATATAAAATGCCACAGGAAAGTTTTGGCCGCAACTATAAATCTTGGGAATATTCACGAAATATCAATTAACCCCACAACGGGTAAGACCGCCTCAAGACTGTCTTCAATTTTATGGGCTCCAGTGCTGTGTAATAAATTTTTCCGCTTACGGCTTCCAGATTTCCAAGAGAAAATGGATCCTGGATTTGTTTTTTTTTTTTTAATAAACCATCAACTCAATATCTGGATGAACTTTGTCACCACAGCCTGGTACATGGTTGATAAAAGAGCATTTCATCAAGTTGCTGCTGTGAATCATTTTCCTGTTGGAAGAATGATGAACTAAAAAAAGGCGCAAACAGTGCAAGAAATCTGACAGGCAAGTTATTCTTTATTAATAAGACCTAAAAATATGCAATCTGATCAATAAAATATGTCTTTAGAACTACCACAATCGTCAATTAATTAATATTTTAATTTTTTTTGCTCTTTTCTCTTTATAAAACATAAACACCGGAGTTCGTACACAGATTAACCCACCATCACTCACAAGGCTTTATTGCCCATCCCTATCGGAAACTGATGGTCCTACGTTTCGAAGTACCTTTAGAGATTAACCCATCCAATTCTCGCGAGGCATCTTTATCCGTCTCTACCAGATTCTTCCCTTGGCCAATTAAAGAGAGAAAGAGATGCCCACACACACATAGCTCAACATGCGAGAGTAAGTCTGTACTGGAATTCGACTGGTATCCAGTGTTCGCTGTGATATTTTATTAGATGCAAGCCGGCAAGACCGTCTAGAGATGGTTTTCACGATTGTTTACCTGTCGTTTTTAAAACAAATAACAAATAATAACGGGTTTGAGAAATATAGCCGGACTATTTTGGGAAATAAGTTACTCGTATCAAACGTTTTTCACCGGAAATTTTATATTGGCAACACTGTTTTCTGTGACAGCCAGATTGGCAGATTTCGGATTGTGCTCATGTCGCAGAATTTTTCGTTTAAATATATCGGCGAGAGAACGCATTCCGTATAACCAGCTAATCACATGATTTTTACCGAATCGAAAAACTTTGTTAAATAAACGTAAAACAATAAACTATCAAAAATGCAATAAAGAAAAAACCTACGAATTTACTCTTTTTTGTACAAAATTCATTGCTGTTTTGTAATTTGAAAGAAGTACGGTCGCAATCTGCCAGGAGTTAAAATAAAAAAATTCTTTCAAAAGTTTACTTTTCTTAAGAAAAGTTGTTATTTGAGTTTGAGTTTATTTCAGTGATTTTTATTACAGCAGCACTGCTTTCAACATTCGACTATCAGTATCGTGTTTAAGCCAGCTCAAGCTGGAGGAAATAATAATATTGAATGAATTGAAGGAGTAAGAAATAAATAAAGTAGTAATTAAGTGGATAATTTATTCAGGCTAAATTTATATTTTTAATTAAGAATTTTTATTAATCTAAAAAAAAGGATTAATAAACAATAAATTTTCTTTCTTAATTAAAGAAATAAATTATTCGCTTAATTGTTAAAATTTTCACTTCGGCGAATTTGTTCAAATAAATAAAGTCATAAGTAATGGTCCTATCGCTCATTGGCTGCAACCTCGTCTTATGTCAAAATACTGAATTTTTCAGGAATTTAAATTGATGTTTTTTTTATGTTTAACTTTCAGACGAAAGATTGGTCAAATTTAGTTAAGGGATATTTGGATGAGATGTAGATGTAAACTGAACTTTGTCTATGACTTCAGAGCAGAGTTGCACCGGTCAGGAGCTAGTTCGTTTAACTGGGAGATTATTTCAGAAAGATGTCTTGTAATTGTTGCAGCATTAATGCTACCTTTCTGAAATAATCTCTCAATTGAACGAACTAGTTCCAGACCGGCTCAACTCTATTTGCGAGGTACTACAAATTTTACTAATGATGTTGTTTAGTGAAAAAAAGCGGTCGCATAATTAAAATCGTTAAAGCTTCGATAGAATATTTTATTTCTTTGAATGATTTGTAGCATTACCGTTGGCTTGCAGGTAGTCCAATTTTAACTATAAATAATATAACTTCGCAACATTAAATTGCACGACTTTTGTTTTTTCAAATGCATTTTCCATGTCACGAACTGTGTGTCTCTTTATGTCGTATTCAACCGAATTTTTAGTAAACGCTCTGACCGTCAGTTCCATTACAGCATTTGACACAATCTTTACTTCTCTATTAAAGGTCCTTGGAATGTAAATGTTTCACAAAACAAGATTACACGTTCCCTCTTTAAGAGCTCTAATACACTATTTGTTCCTTCACTTACGGAGAGAGTTTCAAGTGTAATTCCTCTTATATTAAAAAATTCCCCACACGAGTTCTTGCGTAATAAAACTTAATAGAAAGATGTCCAAATCCTTTAAGTCAGTGTCACGGTAGTGTTAAGTTTAGGAAATCCCAAAAGAGAGAAAAACGACAAAGTGCTAACCATCAGGAAGCTAAAGAGTTTTCATGTTGAAATAATTAAAATTTGCTTTTCACTAAACACTGGCTTGCCTATTTCAGCATCACCTTACACTGTTCACTTTCGATTGCAAGAAAAACTTTTAGTTTGTAACATGTAGTTTGTATTACGGCGTTGTGAATTGAAAATATTGAAAACATTCTACAGGGTGACCGCCGGGAAGGTATACTAATTTGTTTGTTTATATCTTTTGATTAAATGAAAGAGAATGGATCGTATATTGATAAATGTTTTATTTAATGTCGGCACTTATGTATGGAATACAATATCAGATAAATGTCCGCCCCTGTTAGCCTCACAAATGCGAGCCCTTTTGAACACATTTTTCATTACGTTCTCACACATTTCACACGGTATTTCACTAATTTAATCACGAATATTTTGTTTGAGTTGCTCCAGTGTTTCTGGTTTGTTTGCATAGACCTTGATATCTAAAATATCCCCACAAAAAGAAGTCCGGAGCAGTCAAATCAGGCGACCGTGGAGGCCAATTAACATCACCATTCCTTGAAACAACTTGTTGTGAAAGGAGGTCTCGCAGTAATTCCATTGTAGTCCTGGCTGTATGCGATGTGGCACCGTCTTGTTGAAACCACATGTTAGTCAAGCCTAAAGCATGCAGTTGTGGCTTTGAAAAGTTTTCAATCATATCACGATATCGCTTCCCATTGACAGTTACCGTTACGCCGTTTTCAGTTTCAAAGAAGGGGGTCCAATGATTCCTCTTGACCAAATTGCACACCAGACTGTCACCTTTAATGGATGTAAAGGTGACTGATGATAAACATTGGGAATAATTATAAGCGACGAAATCAATTAAAAATTTGACAAATTTATAAATCACAAAGAATTAATTCTAAAGTCATTAATGGATTTATTACAAAAAATAACATAATTCAGAATAATTTGTTTATTATTTTTACAAATAAGTTTTGTATAAATTTGTGCATACCCATACATATGTATGTATGCATGTGTGTAAATGTAAAATTATTTTTATTTTTTATGATATTTGTCTTCGGTGTTTTGAAACTTTTTTCAATTGTAAAATAATTTTCATTTGTTTTATGGTTTTGTTTTTGAAATTTTAAACTTTTTTCTGCACATTATGACCAACTTTGTTGCAAGTCCAATTGACTATTGATGCAACTTTTACTTTACATTCGTTCCAAGATTAACCTGTTATACCTCCATAAATCCCCCTTATCAAGTCATTGGCATTGAAAACATCAACGTGTCTTTATTTGATTGGTGGCAAAGCTGCTTTTGTTTTACCCTTAAGTGCTCTCTACCATCCGGTATTCTTCTCCTTCCCCTTTTCATTTCGAGCGCTTTTTTCGAAATGATATTTATATGTTACTGTTGCTGTTGTTGTAGCTATTGTTGACTAGAAGTAAAATTCATTGTTGACATGAATGTTAATAAAGTTCACACTAATAATGTTGTTATTGTTGATAGAATCTTTTCATTTTTTTAACCTCGACTGCTTGTAGCTGCCTTTGAGACCTTTTCCTTTGTTCATCGCTAAGCTACCGCTTTCTTTGTTGCTAATGTTACTCACTCGTACACGTGCATATGTCACACACATCTTTACTTCATATCTGCTTTGTATTTTATACACAAATGATAAATTTTGCAGCATTGATGTCCATACTAAGTTGTTATTGTTGTTGATGACAGTCATGATCGTATTTATTAAAAAACGAGATGATGTTCGATAGAATGGCCCAGTCGAGGAGTTTTGTTTTAATTTTTCTTTTTTACTAAAATTTATTTTTATTGCAATCGAAGTAAATGTTTTTTGTAGAAAATTTTATAACCAGAGAAAAGAAAATCATTAGGTTTCGTTATGTCGGTGATACGTGCTGTCGCAACGCATTAGTATTTGATTGACCGTATTATTGTTGGTTAAGTGTTTGAACAAAATCTTTTATTTAACAACAAATACAAATACAATATGATACAAATGAATAGAAAAGTCTTAACTTAATTATTATTTAAAGAGACACATGTGGGTCAACATCTTTGTGGCCTCTATTCTCTTACCAACAAAAGGTGTTTTGAAAGTAAATTTGGAAATAAATTAATATTATTTATAAGAATTCAAATGTTTTTGTTGTTTAGCTTGATTTATCTATTTAATTTTAATACTTTTGATTTAATGATTTTTAAATTTAATTTCACATTCGATACATTTGTCAATCACCGCAGCAACTCCGTTTAATGAATGACGCGAAGGAATTCTGATTAATAATTAAAAGCAAAGGGTGAACTTAATTAAGAAGGCAAAGTCTATTGAGGAAGTGGTCCACAATCGCAATCATACAGGCGTGGAAGAAGCACCCTTTTGTAAATCTTGTTTTTGGTACTACACACGAGAAAAAAGGTTAGAATGGCATAAATAGCTGAGGGGCTGTTAGCATATTATATTATGTTTTTCGTTAATTGCTCTCTTCAAACGGATCAATTGTCGTCTGTACCAAATGCAGAGTATTACCTTAGCGCCATAGAATTTTGCTTTGGTGTTGATTTTGTTTCTTCACCTACCCCACTTTAGAGAGAATCCATTGTAATAGCAATAGCTCAAATATAGCAAATGGAAACAAATAAAAATTTATTTCAAAACAGCAGCAGCATCAAATATATTATGGTATATTTATTTATTTACGATCTTGCTTTTGCTGGTTTTGTGCTGTTAAAAATAGTAATGAGCACAGCAATTCCAATTGTTTGCTGTCACCTTGCTTGCTCTTACATGCTCTTGCTGTTTCTTTTTTCATTTTCAGTATAACTGCATGTGCGTTTTGTCTTGTCGTAAATTTTTGTAATGTAAATGTTGACATTTTATTGAATTAATTAGAAAGCTGAATAATATAAAACTAAAGAACAAACAAAAATTGCAAAGAAGTTTCCGGTGTTTAAAAATTCCCAGTTAGTGCAACACATGGTGGCAGTATCGTTTCACAATGCTCCCAATGTGTTTGCTTTTATATTTGTACTGCTGCTACTTTCGTTGTAATCATATTTAAAAAACTACGAACATAGCAGTAGCCTACATAAATTAAAGAGAAGAAAGTGCTGTTTTTTAAAGTAAAATTTTTTGGTTTTTGCTATTGCTAGACTGTATTTATTTTCAACAGCACATATTTGTGGATGGGATTTTTCTTATCCTCTTTTTTTTTTTTTTTTTGATAAATTATAAGATGCTTCTTTGCTCAATCATAATAATTGTGGGAACGTATAACAGGTTCACAGATAATAAACTAAATTTCATGATACGAAATATTATAAGGAGATCGTAATATATTTATTTATTAATATCTTGCGCTATAGCTGCCACCGAAGCAAGTTGCAGCAATATCACTCAACTAAACACAATTATTTGATACTCGCAGGCTTTTAAAGAATCGAAAACATGAAACATTAATCTGCTCCATAAACACACAATTGGAAAAGTAAAAATGTTATGAATTTTTTAAATAGGAATTGTTTTAACTTTATTTTACTTTGAGTTATTATAACATCTTGTGTTCCTTACAGCAGCTTCGGAACTCTTAACAAGTCATTTGAAGTAAATGAATGAAATGAAATCGAAAATTGTTAAACATCTTCTTCCGGCAAACTAGTTCTTGTCCATGCATGAACAAATACTTTAAAGCACACATGTTTTGAGAGGAGGGGTATGAGTGTGTGCGTGTGTAGACCGCAATCAGCAATTTAAATGCAAATTTTATGTTTTCTGTTTTGAAGTTTCAAAACAAACTTAAACGAAAGTGTTATCTCAGTCCCGTCACAATGCAAATACTTAAGACCTCGACAGCAGCTTCCATTTTCAAATGCTGTGTCGAATAGTCAACTGAGGGTGTGAATAGAAAACAGCGGAGCAACTATTGCAATGACTGACGTGAGATTTAGTTTAAATATTTTTTTTATTATTCATGAATGACTGAATGCTGTTTAATGAGCTGATTATGTGAAAAAATTCTAATACTTTTTAATTGCTTGTTTTTTATTTTGTTGTTTCACAATTTAACTCTTTCCTTATTTCCGGTGGCTGAAATATTTTTCCACTTTATTTAATCTGTGTTTTGTTTTACAAATTGCGCTATTTGGGGGCAATTTAAGCACTTCTCTGCATTTGATTTGATTTATCTGACTCATGTATCACAAATATATTTATCGTTCGTAAATTAAATTGATGTCCACTAACAATAGATATTTGTTATCCTGCTGTTGTAGTTGTGCATGAAAGGCTTTACTTTTGCTAGTTGAAATATATTTTGATTTAATCGCGAATGTATTTTGATATTTAGGTTGTGATTTATTCCTTATCGTATTAAAAGGACATTTTATCAAGGGCAAATTACAGTATTTTATAACGATCGGGATTTCTATTTGATTTCTGTTGAAATTGCAATCGATACCACATTCTTATGTTTATGTATTTGTTATCCGGGTTATAGTTTGCAATTATTTTTATTTTTAACAAAAAGTTCATTTAGATACACTAGTCTGCAAAGACTAAAATTGTTCGTCCGTTGTAAAAAACAAGGATGAATTTAAACTGTGCCACCTGCGTAGTAAAAATCTGCCTTTACTTTTCTCTATCACCTGGAGATTTCTTTTTCATGGACGTGGTCAGTATGTAGTTTATTTTATGCTGCATCTTTGGGCGTGTAGTTTATCGAAGTCGGTCTAACTACTCTCAACTTAAGATGAAATGAACTAGTGTAACCGCCATATTACGGCTGACAAATTGACCACGACAATTAACAAAATATCTGAACAGGAGAGAGAAAAAAAATATTTTTGTCAAGCGTTTTGAACACGGTAAACTCATCGTATTCTTATTCAAAATGGATTTCATTGCAGACCAGTGTAATTTAAAAAAATAAATCCGTGTAGTCAGTGGCACAAGTTTTTGACTGGAACAAAATAAAGTTTTTCTTTTTCTAATCTGCACTCGGTTTTTTCTGCTTGATTCTAGTTTTTGATCTATACTGTTCTGGCATAGACAGATATTTACATAACTGGAGCACGGGGTATCCTAATCAGGTTAGTAAAAAATACGAAACTCAACAACAATATTCTCTTTAAGCCCTGCCAACGTTGGGTTTCAAAATTATTTATAAATCAAAAATATTCCAATTTTTGCATATGAAATGTTTATTTTCTCCAACTCTTCTTTGATGTCTCTGAAGCTACTGAGCAGATTTAAAATTTTTTTAATCATTTGTCTGTCGCAATTATTTTATTTTATTTCATTAGGACGGGAGTAGCGAAACATACCGAGTTTCAGAGAGTTTAAACATGCAAAATATGTTTCTTTTTTTTTGCTAAATATTTTTCATTTTTTTCCAATTCGTTTTGACAGTTTGTTTGTAGACGTTCACGCTTTTATTTCGGTTTGTGCGATAAATTATTATGGCAACAATGCCCTAAAACGTGATTGCATTTAGATAGAGGAAATTCTGGTTTTCTTTTCAGTGTATTTTATTATGAAAACAAAAGTATTTGAATACTTTTTTGTGGCTTCAGTGAGTAAAAACAAAATTCTTCGTAAAAGATTAAAGGTGTTTTACTTCGAAAAAAAAGGCTTTAGCTGTGCGATTTTTTGATGAATCAAAACGAAGGTATTAAGTCAAATTACAATTTTAAAAGAATTTAAGCTCTTTAAAAAAATACTTTTTAATATTTTTCACTTCCTCCGTCTGCCAATCTACGGATTGATTAGTCTTCTAAAAGGTTCACATCCATGAGTTGGCAGTATTGCACCACAATCTTGAATAAAATTCTTCGCTTTAATAAATAAAAGGAATAATTTTTATAGAAAAATATCATGTTTCAACACGGAGATTATCCACATCTATAATTTAATTCTAAGAAAAGCAGCAACGAGATTAAAAGGCAGCAAACAAACGCATTATCCACACATCTCGATGACAACAAAACCAAACAAGTTTTCCCTTTGCCTTCTGGTTGCTTGGGTTCAGTTTTCTATTCAGAAGGCGATAACAAATGTAAGTCGAAGCAAATTCGTCTTCTTTACTCTCCTTAAATTAAATCAGGATGTTATACATATTTAAGTAGGTGTATGCGTATAGTCATGTTGCTCAAGTTCATCGTAAAAGCTTTTTTATGTCTTCAACATCATCAAATTCATTCAACTGACAGCAAGGAGCTGCACTTACTTTTAATTTATAGTTCTGTAAATTCTTTCGAAGTATCCTGTTTAACTCTTGAATGTTTCTGTGTTTGGTTGGCCTTTGTAATAAACAGTACTCACTCACTCACACACACACACACACACACACATACATCTTTATTGTGTAGACACAACAATGGGTCGGAAATTGAGAATTGCATGAAAAAATTAAGATTTGTTATTTCCTGAATCGAGTAAAATTTTCTTCTTAATTAATCATGTACTCGTGCAATTTCTTCTTAAGTCGCTGCCTTTGAAGCTAATGATTAGGAATTTTGATGTTTAGATCTTCTTTTTTGAAACCTATACTTGGGGCCGTTTTCTACTCAGGGTTAGGGTATACACTCGGCTTTTAAGGAATTTAGTTTACGAGTAAGAATTACAAACATAATAAATTGTATCCCATTGTGCACAGCAACATACTCGCTCCCTTTCTGTGTGTGGTATATTTGACAAGAGAGAATATTTTGTTAAAGTGATCGGAAACAGTTTCCACTTCATGATTGACAACTTTTTAACAGTCAATTGGGCACATTTTCAACGTAGGTGCCACTAAAATACAAACATTCTCTACAAACAGACAAAAAATGTCAATTGACTTCTACAAGCGTATACGAGTATTTGGATTTGAAAATTCAACAAGACAACCAACAAACAAATATGGAAAAATGTTAATTAAAGTTTTAAGCCTCTTAAAGATTTTATTGTTTCTATGTATTTGTAATTGCCGACATCTAAAATTCTAAGGTTCCAAATTTTATTTTTTTTTTATGAATGAACGTAGGTGTCATAAGAGTCGAATTCTTTTTTATAAAGGAAACAATATAACAAAAGAAACAGAAACGAAAACTATATTTTGATCCTTAATAAGGATAAAAGAAATGCTGTTTAAATGTATGAACAGCAAACTGGAGAAGTGACTTCTTTGTATATCCCCATTTGTATTAAAAATGTGTCACAATACACGACTTTCGAGGACTTAGTCACTCCCATTTACTTATAACTTTTCTTAAATCCCTGTCCGTTTAAAACATTAATATAAGTAAGAAATTCTAACAGTGTATTCTCAAAGTGTCTTAACTCATTTTACCGTTCTAAAAAATTGCAATTTTATATTACATTGGGGAAAAATTAGAAATCCTCAGATAACAATTACAGATACATTTTCTTTATGTGTGACATCAATTGTTTTCAACGTGTCAAAACGGTAACTCTTATATATCTCAATTCAAGAACAATGTGACTTATGCCACTTTCAAAATAAACGGTTAAATTTTTCTAGTCAAAACGGTTTTTTTCATGTTTTGCCAGCAAATGTTTTTGGCAGAATAATCCTACGTGAAAAGTCATTTTTAGTTTGGCCTTTTGAAAAAAGGGCGCTAAAAAATTTAACTTATTCCCTGTTCTTATTTAACAATGAATAAATTTTATGTAGGTTACAAACAGAAAATTAAAAATGCAAATATGAATATCAACACGTACTCGTCACGCCAACAATATGCAATAAGTCGTTCCCCTTATTCTCCCAAAGTTTTATTCTTGTTTAAATTTGATTATTGCTCTTGAAGGCGTATAAAAATACTCGATTAATCACTTTTATACAGGGTGTCCGGCGAGAAGCTATAATACTTTGTTTATATCTTTTGATTAAATGAAAGAAAATGGATCGTATATTGATAAATGTTTTATTTAATGTCGGCACTTATGTATGGAATACAATATCAGATAAATGTCCGCCCCTGTTAGCCTCACAAATGCGAGCCCTTTTGGAAACATTTTTCATACATTCTCACACATTTCACGCGGTATTTCATTAATTTCATCACGAATATTTTGTTTGAGTTGCTCCAGCGTTTCTGGTTTGTTTGCATAAACCTCGCTTTTCAGATATCCCCACAAAAAGAAGTCCGGAGCAGTGAAATCAGGCGACCGTGGAGGCCGATCAACATCACCATTCCTTGAAATAACTTGTTGTGGAAAGAGGTCTCGCAGTAATTCCATTGTAATCCTGGCTGTATGCGATGTGGCACCGTCTTGTTGTAACCACATGTTAGTCAAGCCCAAAGCATGCAGTTGTGGCGTTAAAAAGTTTTCAATCATATCACGATATCGCTCCCCATTGACAGTAACCGTTACGCCGTTTTCAGTTTCAAAGAAGGGGGTCCAATGATTCCTTCTGACCAAATTGCACACCAGACTGTCACCTTTAATGGATACGAAGGTGGCTGGTGAATAATTTGAGGGTTTTCCATTGCCTAGAACCGACTATTCTGCTCTTGGGTCAACTGAATCTAAAATGGAAACAAATCCAAATCTTTGTGCAAAATTATGGCCAATATTGTTCTTTGAAGACCAAGTTTCTGAGCATGGTGTCGAATTGAGGTTGATGGATTGTCTTGAACACTTTCACTCACTTCACAGTAGTAATGTTTTCAGCCGATCTTGCAGTAAGTCTTGGTCCATGCTTGGGCCTATCAGCTACAGTCCCTCTTTATTCGAAATCAAATACTACACGATAAATAGTGCGTCTTCTAGGCACCGTTTCTCCCAAAAATTTCACGTAACTTTCTCATCGTCACAGTAATCGATGATTGATTTTTATAAAATGTTTTAACGATTAAACCGAATATTTTTCTATAATAAATTTGCCACGTCTCTACTTCACTACTGCCAAATATGAACTGTCAAGACTAATGTTTACCAAAATGGCGGCAAAACAAAGTAGCATACATTCCCGTCGGACAACCTGAACCATAATCCAACTTTTAAGTGCCTTAATATTGTCTTAAAATATTTACTTTCGTTCAGTTATCGGGATCAAATTAATAATTGAATATTTTGTAAAAATACAGATCCGATGTGTTAACAAATTTTACTGGCTTGCAGTTAAAAATTAAAGCATCGTTGCTTTGGCAAGATTTTTATAGCTTAAAATTTGTTTGACAAAGCCAGCAAAAAGTTTACTTTAACTATTTGATGTTCGCAATAGAATCCGATTGTCAACAGATCGTTTTTCTTTTATAAATTCTAATTTAAATCTCTTCTGTTTGGTAGCAAATGCCAGTCCTTGTTGTCTTGATGCTAAATTGCTTTTTGATTTTCAAGGCCAAACATTTTTACGTGCAACGTGATAAAATAAAACAAAATAAGAAAAGTTTATTTTTATAATTCTGTAAAGTTAAAACAAATCGAATCTCATTTAATTTGAATTAAATTTTTTGTTTCATACTATGAAGCGAAATTCGAAAAATGAAGCTGCCCTAAAACCACAACTCAAATATGCGTTGGCATTGCTTTTGTCATCGTCCAACTAACCATGACTGCTGAGGTAACGCAGACAATGAGTGACAAATGGAAATGGAAGATAAAATAAAAAGTAAATCTTAGTACATACTTCCTTCCCTTAATGAGTGCAACCACAATAAAAAATACTACACCCAAAAAATAATTTAGGTAATCTTATTGTTTAAATTCAAATTATTATTTTTCAATTTAAACTTAAAAATGTTAGACAACAAATAAAAAAATTCATATTAAAAAAATTTACAAATGTTCAAATATATTGAAAGACGAAAAAAAAGACTTGTGTTTATCAACTTCGTGCCATTTTAGCCAGAAAGATAAAGCTGACCAACATGTTCGAGGAGTGGAAATTACAACTTAAACTTTTAATTTTATGTTAATTGAAGTAAATTTAATTTAGTTTAAATATAAAATAAAAAAGTTTCTACAACTTTTGCTGTTTCTTTTAGAAATAATTGTAAATGAATTATGTTTAGAGTAAATCAACCAAAAATAGTTAAATAATCGTTTTGTAGTAAATTTACCTTTGACTGCTTTAGATTTTTACTGCTGCAAGAAAATACCGCAAAGGTACAATACAGAATAAAATAGAAAATTTGTAACATAATTATCGCATTTTTGTTGTTGTTGCTTGTAGCAATTTTAACCAACAAAAGTGAATGAATTTACCTACAAAATTTTCTTGGGTGTATGAAATACACATGTGTGCAGTTGAAAAGTCATTAAGAATATGTTCCTTCTTGAACGAAAATTGTTTTTTTAAACGAAACTAGAAATAAACTGACACAAATCCTTAATGGACAGAAAAAGGAAACAAGTAGTGACTTCACTCGGTTTTACTAAAGGGCTTTCTAGATGACGATGTTTTACAAAATTATTATTTTGATCAAAAATATTTAATTAAATGTGTTAAACTTTTCTATTCAATGCGTTTTTCTCTAATCTATTGGAACAAGCAGATCTACCATTTGCAAGAAACTTAATATTAATGCGATTTAAAGGGGTATAAAGGGAGCAAATTTTGCAAAAGGATTTTCTGTAATATTATATTCTTGGAATTATAGAAAATGGAATAAATATTGGCTTAATGAATATTTTATACTTTTTTTCTTCTTAATTTTACCATTTCGCAAGATCCAGCACGTATCCTAGAAGTGGAAAAAATATCAATGTTGATAAAATTTCAATCACATGTTAGAAAGTCCTAAAGGAGGTAGTTAGAGAAGGTGGAGTAGTAACAGGTGTTTTAAACGGCGACTTGTTATATTTTAATTTAATAATTTAATTGATTTTTTGTACTTAAGAAGAATTCGGACTTACAGTATTACTTTTTCTTAAACAATAAATTTTTTCGTACTTTGGATACGATTTTTTTTCCTTTAAAAATTAATATATTGAACCTCCTTCATCCACTTCCATTTCATCACTACCCTAGTTAAAATCATTTAATATATTTTCAGAATTGGAACCTGATAAAAAAAGTTTCTAAAAAAAGTGTAAAATTTAAAATTTTGTGCTTGTTTTTGTGATGATTTATATGAAAATTCGTCATTTTATTTTAGAGTAAATTTAGTATTCAGCCATAATGACGGTAATTACACCACGATTGAGACGTCATAATACGCGAGTATTTGTAATAGGTGATTTTTTCTATCCATAACAAGTACAATGGAAGAATAAAAAAGAAAAAGTGAAAAGAAGTGAATAGAATAAAAAAGAAAAAAAATAAGCACCAAACTACTTATTATCTGTTGGGCAATGTTGTAGACAATAAACACTAGTGATTGGTTGGTTTAAACCAGTTTGAATAATTACACTGATAATGTGAATAAGTGTACCAAGGATTTTTGGGAAAAATTTTAAAGAGAATAGCAACAATCCTTGTTATTCTTTTAATGCAAGAAACACTCATAATGTAAATTTCCATTTTAAAAAAGACGATGGTAGTTATTCTTTAACCACCAGGCAAATTAAACCGATGAGACTCATTGTGGCCACACACAAACTTGTTTGGCCCAGAATTAATGAACCAAACAAAAAAAACGATACATGTTTTATACCAAAAATGTTACACCAAAACAACGCAACAGCTAATGTATCTGAACCCCTACAATAGTAGTACAGACAGATATCGATAGACATATAACAAAACGAAAGGCTAATCGTACGTCGTCGCAGCAAGAGCGCAAATCTAAACAATATAAGAGTTCTTAAGCAGCTGCAGTACCCGTAATAGAATAAAGATTCTTTGTTTGTAAGCTCTCCCAACTTAATTTTTAATTAAAACATTTTCTGCTAACACAAAAAACAGACATAGTTTTAGTCTCTGAATCAATGCTTTAGAATTAATAAGTTTTTTACATCGTAGAAATAAGAGCTTAGGAAGAATTGTTCCAAAGTAGGGTACCGCGAAGAAATTTCATATCATACATAGGCAGGTTCGTATGCCATGCTAAACCCACAATCACTTACAAACCTTCTGACGCCGAACCAGTATCATTGGTATTGTTTCTTCCGAATCAAAACAAAGCAACCGAAGTTTTATTCACTTTTTTTCAACTCTACTCTGATACTGATGTGCGTATGAGTAATCTTTATTTATTCTTCTGCAGAGCTCATACGCCTGCTTCTGAATCCTTAAGAATGTTTTAAAAGCAGATTAGAAAATATTGTACATCTTTAAACGTTAAAAGATGCAGCTTACGGATAAGGGCAAGAAGTAAATATTGCTTACAAGAGAAAATAAGGGAAAGCAGTTTCGTCATGACATCCAATGTTGTGCCCACTAGAAAATTGTCAGTTGTGCATACCATCTCGTAGTTTCATTTTAATACTACTTCAGTAAACATAAAAACAACTTTTGGTTCTTATAATTACTTAAAATGTTCCTGCGTATCATTAGAGTAAAAGCTGTCAGCTGTCTACTTAGAAGTGTGACCGAAATAATGTCCGCCAATGTAGACTTTTCTTTAATTCTTTAAAATTTTGCAGGAAGTCTAAATCCATAACATTTGGCCACAGTTTCTTTTGCTTCGATTTTTTTTTTTTTTGTTTTGTTATTAACAAAAGCATTAAAACTTTTGAATATTGTTCTTGAGTAGTGACAAGTGCGTAACTATTTCCTGTTGCTTATGGCTTGTATATATTGTTGGATTCTCTCTGGTTGCATACCGCAAACACCCCATCGTTTAAGGTAATTGTCGTTTCCAAACACAAACCAGACACATTATTGTCTAGTGGGGAATTAAGTTCTTAAAAGGTGCATTTGCTTTTAAACAAGTCCTCAATATTGATGATAAAAAGCGAAGAGAATTCAAAACATACATGACAATATTTGAAGGATATAAATGCATCCTTTTTTTATTCCTTTAACACTTTCTATCTTTGGAGTTTCCTGCATTTTAACAATCGAATAAAAATTCCAAGTGATTTTTTATTATTTCCATAAGAGTAAATTATGCCGATTAGTAAGAAAGCACCCAAATTATTAGTAATAAGTGTTTGCAAAATCATATTTAACTACGATTTATAACCCAAAATATTATAAACAACTTAAATCTTAAATTAAATAAAATGAAAATGTATTTAATTAATGTTGTATCTCTTTCTAAGGAGTGGAACATTTAAGAAATTAATCTTAAGTACTTTTTGTTGCATAAAATCGTTAGCGGAAATCCAATCCGCGACCTTCAATCTGATGGACTAGCAGACACTAACTACACTGCGCGTCCGCCCTTAAAGAATATTATTTGTTTAAACTATTTAAGAAGTTCCATCACATAAAAATAATAGCAAAACAATTTCATATATTAAGTCTAATAGTTCATGTTTTCTGACACAAACTCTCTCCCAGTGCATAAAATTTTTTAAATTGTCATAAAAATACCAGTAAGTTTTCAGAATTTATCTCCTTGCAAATTTGAACATATGTTTTTATTAGTTTGAGTAACATGAAAGAAAAATCTAAATACCTTTGGCATGTGTGATTATTTGCTTAAAGAAAATATTTATTTTATCACAAAAAAAAATAAAACCCCCCACAAAGCTCCATTTTGCATTTGTGTTCCTTGCTCTGCTACATTTCCTTGCTCATAAAGAAGAAGATGCCCTTGTCTGGTCCATGCAGTAGCACAATCATCGCTTTTGTCTTCGTATTTTGCTTGTGTATGGAAATTTTCAACGCACACAAACATGTTCTCTGTGCTGTTGAAGTTTGTCTTCTGTCACAAAGAAATTTAATTCGAGTTTATACGCTCAACACGTAAAAATGGTCTGCCAACACATTTAACTTGAAAATAAACACGCAACGCGAACAAGAAAATCGTTTCAAGAATTTTCAATTTATTGAATTTTCTTTTAAATCACGAGTGCAACACAATAACGCTACAGAGTAAATGTTTTAAAAATTGCTTTAAATTCAATAAATGTTGTTTCTGTTGTTTTTGATCTTGAAATAAAATAACAGATTTTTGCAGGCGTCCATCACGAATAAATTTATGAAAAGTTACACTTTTGAATCTGCCTCTTTCGAAAAACTTATGAACGAGGAATTTCCGAAAGATTTCATGTCTTTGCAATTAGAAGTTCGGTGCCAGCAAGAAAAGTTCTACTGGTTATACAATTATTGCTACAATCCAAAGAAGGAATAATCGTTTCAGTTTGGCGTACGCTACGCAGGCGTTACTGACGCGATACTTATTGTGTAATTCCTTCTGATTTCCTATTCAATGTTGTCCTGTTCTACTGAGTGTGAGATGGTATGTTTTATGTTTTTGAAATAAGAATATTTATAAAAGTTTGGAATATGACGTCGCATTCGTATCATAAGATGTTAAAATGTTTAGCATCATGATGTGCTTCTTTGAAATACAATTCCTTGCGACAACGTTAATAACTTCTTCAACTGCTTTTCTGCAGTTTCATTTAAAAATAAATAAGTTTCGAATAGAAATGTAAATAATTTAAAACAGTGACTATTTATTAAAAGAAAAAGCATTAAATGTGTAGTGTACCTAAGAAGTGTGCATTGCATGCACTACACTACGATTATCGAATTAGCTGCAATTGATATAAATGTTGAAACTCTACACAAATTGAGTGACACATATTTAACTATTGCACCAATTTAAGTGAAAGTGAAACCAAAACGAGAGCAGGGTAGTGAAAGTGAAAGTAAAAGTATAAAATAAGAACTAGAAGATCTAGAAGTATTAGATTTAAAAGAGCTGAAAACAAAGACGTTGAAAAGAGCCAGAGGCAAACAATCCTGGTCACAAAATAAAAGGAATTAAGTAGGAATCATTGCAAATATTTAAATAAATTGCACATTTATACCAATTAGAGGCTGAAAGCGATAAACTTATTTTCTTTATATCGAACTGAAATTTTATGCATATCAAGATTAACCTTTAAATCAGCCAGATAATAAAATGAACAGAGAGCGATCAATTGCTACAAAAGCTAGGAAACACAAGTCATTGATTGGCAATTTGGATATTGTAATTACATTTGGTTTTTCCTCTTCAGTCAGTCTTCACAAAGGTCAGAAATATTTATCATTTTTAAAGATAGTTTAACAAATGAGATTCATACTTCTATTGCGGTCTTTCAACGAATATAAAAGAAAAACTTTATCTTGAACAAGACGTCAAAGAAATGTCAAAGAATATTTTTCTAACCAACAACAAACGGAAATAAAAGTAATAGAAAATAAAACGCAGAGTAGTTCTTGTACAATGAAGTCAATTCTAATGCTAAATATTTAAAATTTTCTTACATTTATTTGAAAATCAAAAATAGACAATTCTGACGGCTGAAACTGTTATAGAGGCAGTCAGCTATGTGATGAACCGGTGTTAAAGCGATCGTTGGTTTGATATTGTGGGATATATTTCGATCGCTTTCTAAAGTAATTTTGGAACTATTTACTCTACGTAAGAGGAAAAAATAATTTACTCAAACTAAATTTACTCAGAATAAGGAAGGCTACATACATAAACTTCAATTAAATGCTTAATTAATATTTATATTTCCATATTCTTAACAATTTAAACTGCAACAGAAATAAAAAAACTCAAATGCGTTATGAATAGCTGGCCTGAATCCTGCAAGCTCACATTTTACAGACACAAAAAAATTTTCAAATTTAAATCTCTACATTTTACCTCGATAGCCCAGCATCTGTAAATGAAAAGAAACATTTCGCAAAAAAAGTATTTTTAAGTCTTTCTTTTAACTTTATTTTCCAGATAAATTATTCTAGCAGAATGAAAATCTGCAGGCGTTCTTTAAATTAAAGGATTTATTAGTTGTTTTCGTTTGTGTCCTCCAGACAATGTCCTTTGATTTATTAACTGTTTATTTATTAGACTAGATTCTTTGAAAGTAAAACAAACCCTTCTGGAAAGGAGATTTGTTAAATATTGCGATAATTTGTTTGAGTTTTCAAAAAAAAGGGAATAAAATATTTTGTAACAATAAGAATTGTTTAGAATAGAGCATCTGAGGGGAAAGTGAATGCACAGTGAACAAAACGGCCATTAAAGTTGACAAACGTGTAACTGAGCGAACTGAAATAAACTTTCTTTCTGTACAAAAAAAAATTTAACTAATAATCTCATTATCGAATAATGCAATTTATTGTTGAGGGTGCGTAATCTAGTCTCTATATACATTGTGCTGGTTGCTTAGGCCAGCTTATAAAGAAAACTTTACTTAAATTTTTAGATAAACTTAAACGACTTATGCCCGAAATTCCTTAGACCAAATGAGAAATCCGACGAAATCGGCATTATTGCAAAAACGGAGTAGTAGCTGATGAGAATCCTTTGACAAAAAAAAAGTCAGATGATGTGGCACGTACATATGCCGAATGATTAGTTCAAAAGAGACAATTAAATAAATTCAGCCAACTTAATTCAATAAGAGGTAGCAATAATGCAATCGGAATCACGACAAATTTTACTCATCAAACTCAGTAGCTGTTGAAGACAAAATAATCCACGGACACGTTGAGACATGTTAGACTGTTTTAAATAAAATATTTCTATTCAAGTTCAAAAATAATTTGTTGGTTTGAAAACTTAAGTTGTTATTTTAAATTAAACTTGAGTAGATGTTTAAAAGTTTTGAGCTCGTTTACGCAAAAACTGAATTGAAGAAATTCGTAATACATCTGAATTTTCTAAGAAAGATTTTCTTTAAAATTAAAGTTTGTATTGAAATATTTTCGAAAGCAGCACAAATGTGCTTTTCAATAAACTTGTGCTCAATTGCGCAGTCATCAAGAAACCCTTTGTGACACTTATGATAAACCAAATATATTTATTGTCATCGGGAAAAAGCACACAATATTGCTTTTGCTACTTTGGTTTCGTGTAAAAAAATCATAACTTATTCCTTTCTTCTTCTCCAGTTTTTCAATCTCATTTAACACAAATTTATGACATTTTTATATCGACAGACCAGAAATCCAGTTGTGTATTTTTATTATAATGAGAAATGTTACTTATGTTTTCAGCTTCAGTTACAAAATTCATACTAATCGACGTTCTACTCTCCTTTTTTGTAGGGAGCCGCTCGCTCAGTTGTTGTTGTTTTAGGCTACAAAAAGGCATGTTTGCATTTTTGAGCAAAGGGTTTATTACTCCTCTGGGTTCATTTATATGTATTTATTGACTTTGTGAAGACATTTAAAGAATGCAACGTTTCTACCTGAGACGCAGCTTCAAAATATCGGGAAAAGTTCACACACACTAAAATAACAGCAGCCGTTAAATTATAATTTTAAATTATATTTTGGCCTTCACTCACATTAAATAAATATTATTTTGAATAATAATATTTTGGGAATATAATATGACTGATCTTGAACAAATTTCTAAGAAAGACTTCACGTTGTTATGCACCAGCGAAAAGCAGAGAAAAGAACTTGAATGTGACAGGACCAAGAAAACTGCGAACCTACAACCACTACTGATTCATTGATTTGAATTTAAGTATTATTTTGAGTTGTTGTACATGACAATAACTGACTGTTTGGTTGTTAAACTATTCAATCCCGTTCAAAATATCGGTGCAGAACTAACTTAGTTTTGTTTTGTCCTCGAAGTCATCGAGTAATCGAAATTCTAAAGTTAAAAATAAATTTTTTATTCAAGTAGAACTACAACCTGTACCAGGTCTCCTTAAAAGTACGTCCAATTCTTTCGATGTTGCCGCATGGTGTTGTTAGTCAACAATTATCCAGCAACATTTGTGTCAACTTGTAAATTTTCCCTCTTTGTAGTAAGACGAGCCAAGCATGTATGTTGGTCACTTCTTTAGCGAAGGGAGTTAAAAAGATATTCTAATTTCACCTATTCACTATATTTTATATTAAAAAATATTTTTTTATAAACATTAATTCATTGAATGCCTTTCATTACCGTTCAAGGAATCTTAAGTTTATCCAATAATTGTGTAAGAGTTGTAGTTCCTTATTTCTGTAAATCTCATCCCTATATTTTGTTGTTCAGTTGTACTGTTTCATTTGAATTCCGTACAAAATAATCAATTTGAAATTGATATAAAATATATTTAACACTTTTCGAAAATTTTAAATGCTATTCCTCCATTGACACTGACACTGCACTTTTATAATTGAACAGAAACAACTAGTTTTATAAACAGTTTAAGAGTGTCAACCCTACAAAATAAAGCAATTGGATAATCGCAATAAATGTGACCATTGTGCAGCTGGTTCTGGAGTTATCACACACAACTTTGCAAACAAACGAACATGAAAATAGGCAACATTAATTGAATAACATCAGCCATGAAGTATGCAGCTTCACTAAGGAACATAATTTTTCATTAAAGGGTCATTGATCTTTTATATTTTCACTTGTTTGCTTTTCTTTAATGACACTTTGTCAAATTAACGTCACTTTGCTGGCGACGCGGAAAAATAAAATTCATTTGTGAAAATTTACTACTTTCTTTTTCTAAAAGCAAACGGCGTCGAAAGGACTCACAGTAAGCTTATGTACTTTGTGACATATAGTCAACATTTTAAAGTAAAATTTAATATCTTTGGCATTATATGGTGGTGCATTTAAAAATAGGTGCCTATGAAGCATGATCAATTTTTTTTTTATTTCGAATTTTAACCAACCCAACTGTAGATAATTTACTTTTGCATGGTTTTTGTTACATTTAATTAAAACAGCAGTGGATTTGATTGAGTAAATGAAAATAACTTGATTTTTCCAGCCATAAATCAATTATTATTTGCGAGCAAAACATTTCTTTTTTTACTCATGTTTTAATTTTGAACATTCCATCAAGTATGAGTGATTTTAAGGACTTTTAGGAAACAATAAAACAATTCATATTAACATTTTAGTAACAGATGCAAAAGTAATTGATTGAAGCAATTAAGTAAATTAATCTGATTGTTTTTGTTCTCAGTGTATGAGTAATCAGCTAGAATACTTTATGATAAAAAAATTAATTACTGTGACAATTTTAAATAGAGTGAAAAACTCTTTATTCCTGACATATCACTGTTGTTTGCGGTGACTGAGTTAACGGCGGACTGCACTTTGTTAATAATTAATGCCAAACACTTGCAACGCGAGAATAATGACAAACGAAATGAATTTCGATATTAAATACTTTTTACTTTAACACTTTGGGTGTCAATTACCGACAACATTGGCAAGTTTTATTAAATTATAAAAAATCATTGAGCCTTGGCAGAATTTAAGAAAAAAAAAGAGATACGATTTTCAAAGGAAATATTTACAAAACGTTATGAGTTGAATAAATTACTTTTCAAGGTCCAAGCAGTAGATTTTCCTGCATCAATGTCATTTTCATGGCGCATGTGTTTAATTTTTGCTCATTTTCATATCTTTCACACTAAATGACTGATTCAGTAATGTACACTGCCATTTAGTGATGGAAAATTCAGCACTATTGCACTATTTTGTCAGGACTTTTTCGTTAAGAAATTACCGCAGTGCCACCACTTTATTTGTAGCTTAATTTTCTGTTGTAACGCTTTCTTTCTTATTACGAAATTTGGTCTGGCTATTTCTTTTGTTTGTTTTGACAATTCTTTAAAAACTTATACTACTGCCGCTACACAGCTACACAACTACAAATGGCGCTGGCTGCAACCGTCGCCATGTAGTCAGAGAATTAATTACGATGAAAACAACAGCAACAACGTAAGCATGATGTCCGATGGACCCAACACATCTTTCAAGTGTCGAAAGAAGCATTCAAGTGCCTAGGCTTCCTCAAACGGTGTAAGAATTACTTCATTACTTCTCCTAAATATCTATACCACTTATATCCGACCGAATATGGAATACAACTCTCATGTTTGGGTCGGTGCTTCAAAGTCTATTTAGGAGTTACTCGATCGCGTACAGGAGAGGGCGAAGGTGCTCATCGGTGACAGTAGGGTACCCAACTCTATTGACTCTCTCGAGCATCGACGCAATGTGGGGTGTGTTTCGCTGTTCTATCGCTTCTACAATGGATTGTGCTCTAATGAAATTAGAGATATTATTCCCGAAACCCGCTCATTCATACGCACCACACGTACTTCATCAAGAGCACATCCATTTGTGGTCGAATGGGCAGTGGATCGCACAACGCACTACAGACAGAATTCGTTCTTTAGCCGGACCATTCGTATGTGGAATAAGCTTCCAGCAGAGGTCTTTCCTCCCACTTTCTCTGTGGAAAAGTTCAAATCAAATGTTAATAAACACTACTCCCTCTATCCTCCTTCCCATAACCTCTTTTCCTAGTTCTAGCACAATGCATTGCATGAATAGGGGTCATCCCCTGAGTGCTGGTCCTACCATAAAAAAAAACAGTTGTTAATATTGAAGTTTGACGTTTCGAGAGATATAAAAATTAATATTTGTGTTGCTAAATAATGACTAAAAAAAATGCATAACATAGCTTCATAAAAAGTACCAAAATTTTGTAAAAAGTACTCCTTTGGTTTGTATTCAGTAGCATTTCAGTTTTCATTTTTCCAACACTGACTGCCATGCTGAAGTGAATGAATGATTTATAGGTTCTGTTGCACTCCAACATAATGAAAGGCATATTATTGAAATTGACACAAGAGTGTTTGGTTTTGTTTGTTGTTGACTTATTAATTGTTGCATTCACCATTCGTTCGCTGAATCAAGTGTTTAATAAGCTCTTGTTTCAAACAAGTCATTTATTCTGATGTTAACATCACATTTACACCAAGGGAAAACCCAGGACAACTGAAAGCAAAACAGTATTTTTATCAATAATTTAAACTTCTATTGAATTGAAAGAAAAAAAGACACCTGTTCGTGGAGCTAGTGGATTCACGGTTTAAGAATTTCCCCTAAGAGCAATTTTGGAATTCATAGAAAACCATCAACACTTTTGAATTTTTTTTTTTATGCAAATTTTAATGTTTGCAACTGGAATTTGCTTAATGTAATTTTTAACTATAAAGAGAAATCATACTTATGTGTGAGAATATCTGTTCTACACGGGCGTGGGAAAAGCCCTCTCTTGACATTTGGAAACAAACAAATCAAATGCAGTTGGCAAAAAAAAAGAAGAAAGCTGATGCATGCTGTTCCTTTAGGATCGATATTATTTCCTTCGGATCACTGCGTTAGTGGAAAAGGACATGGAAACTTCAAGTACCATCTGGCTAAGATGAAAGTCGTAGAAGATGATACTTGCAGACTATGCCAGGAAGAGGCTGAGACGGTAGCGCACATTGTGTGTGAATGTCTAGCACTGACTAGCATAAGGCTTAAGACCACGGGCAGCCACTTGTTAGATGTGAATGTCATGGGGGAACTAAGCCTTAGACAAATGCTAGAAATTACAAAAGACTCCGTGATGAAGAAGAGTGTCGACAGTTACCAGTCGACAGTCTGAAATCACTTTAGTCAAGAGTAAAGGCTAGGGCTAGCACGAGACTCAATTGAAAGTAAGGTGGTTGCGATCACGGATCGGTTCCCTGAAATCAATTTAAGGAGCGAAATGGGGATCGAAAAGGGACCCAGAAAGTAAGTGGCCTGCTTCGATATCCTCCCATAGATTAATAATAATATTTCCTTTATATATCAAAATGATTTGCAAACATTAATCAAACAAGTTAAACATTTCACACTCAAAAAAGTATCAAGAGTTTGTTGGTGGGTCATATTTTATTAACTTTTGTTTGATATGTGAAACTGAAAGAATGCGAGAATAAAAAGTTAAAGTGGTGTAAATTTCGCTCTAACCGGAGAAAGAGGCAAAAACATGAAATGTTGAAAATATTCATTGTCATATTTCGTATCTTGAGTACTGCCTTAAATAGATGATGTTTACAGTGGGCACGCAATTAGACACATAGAATGTTGACGACGGGAGTAACAGTAGTCGTAGTACATGCATTCCATTCGGCTTTTTTCTTATTAGAAAAAACAAAACGAAACTTAAGCCTACCAAAAAAAAAAAATATTTTATTTCATAATTAGACTTCGACAAAGGTTACGTCAAACAATAAATAAAATATTTATCAAACAAATATTGTCTAGTAAATTATTATTTAATGTGTGTAAAACGCTTCCATTTAAATTTTAATGCGCTACAAACGGAGTGATATGCCAAAAGTAACTTGCAGATTAAAAACTCTTAAAACTACAGTACGTGGATCTCAAAGAAATTCTTTTAAAGTTTATTATTTTTAAATATTTCTATCAAAATTGCTCTTTGATATCAGCAAAGCAAGTTCCTCTAACTTTTGCACTCTCAAATGTTGAATTCATAGAAACTTGCACGTGCATATTTTGCTAAACACATGGAAACATATTTGCGATGAAGCCAAAGTATGTAAAACTTAAAAGTTTTCCTTCATGTTTAAGTCTTATATAAACTTCTGACATGCTTGACATTTTTAACATTTTAAATTTAGCTTCGAGCAACTGTTGACAATCTTCTCTTTATTAAATTAAAGTTTTTAACAAGAAATTGTTTAATTTAAAAATAATTATTTTTTTCATTTAAAAACATGAGAAGGCATTTTTGCATATCTTGGGATTAATTTGGTACTCAGCCTTATAGTCACAAGTTATTCCTTAAATGTTTCTCATAAAGCAACATTAATAACTTGGCACAATTAGCTACAAATATAAAGGAGAATGCTGCAGTTCAACTTTTTTGATTGCAGAACATAAGCTCAAGATAAATTCCTGGAAATTTTTAAATAGTTTTCCTGGACAATTCCTCTTATCTAATTATTTTTAAAATTATATTGCTAGTAAAATTGTATCTTTGAATTGAAAACTTAAATCGGTATCAAATTTTACCTTCACTTTCACAGCCACTTTCGACCGGTGACTTCGCTAACGTAAGGAATTCAACAACTAACCGTTTAGCAATAAAATTCCTACTGCTACTCAAGAGGCGCGAACTACCGGATACCCGACTCATTATACACATACACACACACTCGCTTGTACTCGTGGCACAAGAAAACACGTATTTTTTTTTTTTTTTTTTTTTTGTCACTAAATTACTATCGCTGAATTAATTAAGTTATTGAACAACCACGTTATACAAAGAGCAAATTATAAATATCGAAAAACTGTGGAGAAAAATTAATTGTGTTCTGAATGCAAAAAGATTGATTTAATTATTATTTATATTTATTCAAGCGTAAAGTAAACTTTATAAATCTTTACTTGGAACAAATGCGAAAATACTGTTGTGAATAATAAACTGCAAAGTTCTGCGGTTTTCATGAATAATGGCTTAAGTCTAAATTCATATTTTTGGAAAGCGATTTCATTGCAGCCATCTACAAAAGTTTTGCTACACACGCACACGCACAAATAATTGTAAGTTGCTTTAACCTACGAATTCAGCTAAAATAAATCAATCATATTTATTCAATTGCATTTTTCCATATTATTCGAAATATTTTTCATCCTGTGCAAAGAGCACTTAAATTAAAACAATTTGACATAAGCGGTTATTCCTGAAAACCACAGAATTGTTGGTTTTGGAACAAATAAAGTTCCCATAGCCGGCGTTGGAATGTAATCGAAAAATTGTAACGGTCAAAAGGGCAGCAGTTTGATACACCCTTCAGTTTCTATTAAAAAAATTATTTAAAATAAATTTTTCCTCAGCACATTTCAGTATTTAATTTCCGAACAAAAAACTATCAATTAATTTTTATTTACTGTCAAATATTTCGGTTCGCTTACAACTGCATTATATTATAGATTTTAATTAATATTTGCAACATTTAGATTTATTTCAAATTTTTTTTTATCTACAAGAAGGGGGTCGAAAAGGGATCCATAAAGTTAGTGGTCTGCTTCGATATCCCCCTACAAAAAATACTACTACACTTATTGCAGACTTATTATTATTATTATTAATGTATGGGAGAAGACCACTTACTTTCTGGGTCCCTTTTCGACCCCCATTTCGCTCCCCAAATTAATTTCAGGGTACCGATCCGTAATCGCAACAAACTTACTTTCAATTGAGTCTCGTGCTAGCCCTACCCTTTACTCTTGACTAAAATGATTTCAGACTGTCGACTGGTAACTGTCGACACTCTTCGTCATCACGGAGTCTTTTGTAATTGCTAGCATTTGTCTAAGGCTTAGTTCCCCCATGGCATTCACATCTTACAAGTGTCTGCCCGTGGTCTTAAGCCTTATGCTAGCCAGTGGTGGACATTCACACACAATGTGCGCTACCGTCTCAGCCTCTTCCAGGCATAGTCTGTAAGTATCATCTTCTACGACTTTCATCTTAGCCAGATGGTACTTGAAGTTTCCATGTCCTGTACTAACGCAGTGATCCAGCTTAAAGTACCCCTATTATATTTGAGCACCTTGCTGGCCTTCCTGCCGAGGGGCTATTGCAGACTTAGACAGACATCACTTTATTAAGGACTTAAGGATTGATTGGCTGGAGGTCATTATAGAAAAGATGAACTTTTCAAACTTCGTGTTTCGATTCTCAGAAATATATTATTTTGCTCGCAGTGTTACCTCAAAGATCCGGTCAATAATAATCCGTAGACGTCCACACTAAACACATGTAAAAGAAAAATATTAGTGTACAGGTTTTCATATTATAGCGGCGAGCCTGAGCAGTTGTTGGTCCGGTAACGGTAATATTTAATTTAGCTAATTTTTAGAGGAAAAAGAAGGCCACTCATCAAGCTGAGTCCTACCATACACGCTCTCGAATAATTCGCAGTAATAGGTTTGTCGTGTGCAAAAATAGTGTCACATAAGTCATAAAAGTTTTTTATAAAACTTTTAACAACAAAAGTTCATATTTTTCTAGAGGAGTGGACAATTTAATGCCTTTTGTATTTTGATACTGTAACCTTTAAGAGAAACCGTTTACCCAATTGCAACAAATTTTAACAAGAAATTTACTATCAACCAATCATTGATTCGCAGTTTATTTTTTAAGTTATTAGTAATTTTTTCTTTTAAAATTTTTGTTTGTTCATTTGTTTTTTTAAAAAGTTTTTTTCCAATCAAGTGCGAAAAGCAAATTACTGCTCAACTACTTTTTGTGTTTTTTCCTCCCTCCAAAGCAAAATGACACTTAAATTGTTTTTGACACTCTTTTTTACTCGAAGCTTAAATTCGCATGTTTATTTTAGGTTAAGTGTGCTAAGTCGTTTTTTTTTTCTTATTTTTTGTTATGTATTTTTTTTTTGTTGTTTTTATGGATTACTCTTTATTTTTAAAATAAATTACAAGCCTAAAGTTATTTATTTGAAATAAAATGAAACACAATTTCCAATATTCCTTGGCAAAACGTAAAACGAAACAACAGATATTTTTAATCCTTTTGGGACGGATGGGTGAGCAAGCGAACAGTGGGCACTGAAAATTATGTTTTGCGTTGCAAGAAAAGTTATATTTAATTCAAATTTTATTGAGCAGTGGACGGTAAAACAACAAAAATTTAAATATTCAAAAATGTCGTGTAGTTTATGGGTGGCTTTGAATTTTTACTTAGGAAATTTAAATGTGGCTTTAAAATAGCTTTTATACACGGTGTCCGCCGGGACACCCAGTTCATATTTGGCAGTCGTGAAGTAGAGACATGGCACATTTATTATGGAAAAATATTCGGTAAACCAACGTGTTTTAATCGTTAAAACATTTTATCAAATTCAATCATCGACTACTGTGACGATGAGAAAGTTACTTGAAATTTTTGGGAGAAACAACAAGACGAACTATTTATCGTGTAGTGAATGATTTCGAAGAAAGAGGGACTGTAGCTGATAGGCCCTAGCATGGACCACAACATACTCCAAGATCGGCTGAAAACATTATTGCTGTTCAAGAAAGTGTTCAAATCAATCCATCAACCTTAATTCGACACCGTGCTGCAGGAGCTTGGTCTTCTAAGAACAACTATGGCCACAATTTTGCACAAAGAGTTACATTTGTTTCCATTTAAGATTCAGTTAACACAAGAGTTTCTTCCAGAAGACCATTTACGCAACCATACATATGCCAATAGGATGCTACAGCTCGCCCATGACAAGCCCGATTTTCATGAAAAAATCATAATGAGTGACGAGGCACATTTTCATTGGAATGGATATTTGGATAAACAGAATAGTCGGTTCTGGGCAATGGAAAACCCTCAAATTATTCATCAGTCACCTTTGCATCCATTATAAGTGACAGTCTGGTGGAATCATTAGACCCCCTTCTTTGAAACTGAAAACGGCGTAACGGTAACTGTCAATGGGGAGCGATATCGTGATATGATTGAAAACTTTTCAAAGCCACAACTGCATGCTTTGGGCTTGACTAACATGTGGTTTCAACAAGACGGTGCCTTATCGCATACAGCCAGGATTACAATGGAATTACTGCGAGACCTTTTTCCACAACAAGTTATTTCAAGGAATGGTGATGTTGATTGGCCTCCACGGTCGCCTGATTTCACTGCTCCGGACTTCTTTTTGTGGGGATATCTGAAAAGCAAGGTTTGTGCAAACAACAATTCAAACAAAATATTCATGATGAAAAGTGTGAGAACGTAATGAAAAATGTTTCCAAAAGGGCTCGCATTTGTGAGGCTAACAGAGGCGGACATTTATCTGATATTGTATTCCATACATAATTGCCGACATTAAATAAAACATTTATCAATATACGATACATTCTCTTTCATTTAATCAAAAATTATAAACAAACAAATTATTATACCTTCCCGGCGGACACCCTGTACTCTGTTACTTGAAAAACATAAAAAATGCTCCTAAGCATTAAAAATATCAATATTTAAAATTGGTAAATCTTAAATAAGACGATATAAAAATGTTTTCTTTGTTCATACAAACCGAACAACAGAAGTGTAAACAAACCTGGCACAAAAATCATAAATTCGAATCATCCTAAAAGTTGCTCCACTTTAGCTGCTACAAATGAATGTACGTATGTATGTGTGTATGTAAATGAGCCTTTCAACACATTTGTCATGATTAACAAAAACCACAAATGTCAATGACTGCACAAAAACACAATGAACGTATTTGTTGGTTTTTTGTTTATATCAGATTTGAAAGCAAAACAAACAAAATAGAAAAAAATTAACTCAATAAAAAGACTTTAAATTCCTTTAAATCCTTCATCGCGTCAGATACAACTTTTTGTGGACAAAATTTATAAAATTACAAAAAGTGCGACGGACAAGGAAAAATGTGCATAATTGTTTTTCTTTATTCTTGTCTGAAGGCCCCAGCTTGAAATAAGATTTAAGAATTTAATAAAAAGTTAAATGATCTCAACATCGAAATGAAAAAAACTTTTATCGGATAAACAATTTGTTTTTGCCAGCAATAATTTTCACAGTAAAATATGGCCAGTTTGCATAAATTGCAAAATTGTGAAAGATTATTGGAACGAACGTGAGTCGTGAAAATGTCAACAGAAATTAAAATAAATTTTTAATAAAAAATAAATAAACTGTTTGAATAAAATTTAACTTTTGGGAATTAATGCATGTTCTGTGATACTGTGACTGTGTTTCCCTCCATCAATTCTTGTCACTTGTTGTTTACATCATGTCGGCAGGACACGGGTTGCTTTTTGGAGCATAATTGTGATCGAAAGCAGCGCACAAATGAAGACGTAGCCCGATATGGTGTTTGCTTTTTTTAATTTTAAAATAGTTAAATTTTTCTTAACAAATACGTCTACATATTTCCTTTCGTTAATTGAAAAAATAATTTTAAATAACAGAACAAAGAAAATACAATTCGTTTTTTATCGCTAAAGACTTGGTCAGGAGGTGAGAGCTTCAGGCCCGGACCCAAAGAGAAGTTTTGTGTAGCAAAATGTTAATTTTTACTGGCTTGCACGGCAGGGGCCCATAACATATTTCCTATCACTTTTGCCATTTTGCTGTATCAGCATTATTAATATAACATTTTTAGTACTGGGTCGAGCTTTGAGTTTTGTATATGACTAGAACGGAAGTGCTAAAAAATAGCTGTAGCATACAAATTAGGCACCATCACAGACCATTCACGATTTGAGGATACAAATCTACCAAATGATTCGATGGTTGCCTCTAATACCTCGAAAAAATCGCTAGGTGAATGTATCTTTCAACGCGATGCCATCCCAAAGCATGTGACTGAATAAAGAAAGCATTGGTCGACTAAAAAAATTATCACAGTGATGTATTGGCTATTATGTAGACCCAAACTAAATTCGTTCGATACTAATTGGGCAATAATAAAGCAACGTGTAAGAAATGATTCCCAAACACAATTTTTTGTGAGTGTCACCTAAATATTCCTTGCATAAAAGACTTAATATTTTTCTTTATGGTGTATAAATCTTCAGCACTTGAAATTCATAATTATTAATTTCGAGTTCTTTCCATTTTGTAGCCGTCAATATTTTAAAACTCGTAACATTTTAAAAACCTTTAAAATGTAGAATACTATTTGGCACTAAAGGACTTTCAGTCCCACAAACGTGATTTAAATCTTTGCAAGCAATTCACAAATCAAAACTATTTTAGCTTTATTTACAATAAAACTTACAAACAAAAATAATTTAAAATCAAAAAAAGTAAATTGTAAAGCGACCAGTGAAGCAGAAAATTAATAATAAAATTCCCGTGTCGATTATGACTTTCATACACAAAGTAATTTTTGTTGTTGAGAATTTAAATTAATTTTTTTTAATTCTCGATTTAATACTCCGACAGGGTGATTCGATGCAGATTTTTGGAAGAAATGTCCCTCATCCCTTGTCAAGTTTGGTTTGGTATCAGAACGGTTTCGGCTATGTGCCATCTTCAGTGTCATTTTCCGTTCTGATTTCCCGTTTTACCTTTTTTTGTTTACCGAGTGTATAAACGGTGCCAGACTCACATTTTTCTTTAATGATCCAGTGCATTTGTGTGCATATAAAGGGATGATTTTATATTTTAACATTAAGTTGTATTTAAAATTACTCATACGCTCTAGTGCTCCCAATATTCATGTCTTTTTATTCTAACAAATACACAGATATGTGATGGGAATTGATTTTGAAATCGAATCGGCGAACAGTAGGAAAGAGAGAGAGAGAGAGAGAGAGAGAGAAAGGGAGAGAAAGATCGAAACAAATGGGCCACGTTAGATTTTTCTTATTCATCTTTTTTATGCAAAAAAATTGTATCAATTAAAAATGCAAATTTGCATTTTGCTAAAAATGCAAATTCAAACAACAATGGACGAAGGGTATCTTAACAAATTCTGGTTATAAAATATAATTAAAAAAACAATAGTCTCATATATATTCAATTTATTACAGATGACGAAAAGGAATTTTATCGCAAAAAGCGGCCTGATGCAACAACATATTGCACCTGGTGGGTTTTAATGCTTACATCCTTAACTATAAATTATCCATAAAGTTTTATGGATTTAGGCATTAACTTAGGAATCGAGATATTCAGTCTTTTTCTTTATTCACTTGTAGCGCACAGTTTGTTCAAACAACATCTTAATATTTATAGTTAACATATTTGCTGACGTTAACTTTAATATTAATAATTTACACCATTGCCAAAAAAAAAATCCCAAGTTTACCGAAATAACATCACGACAATCTACAGAGTAGTATATGTGTATGTGCCAGTGTAAGAGTAGCTTCCACACATTTTTATTCATCAAAGCTGGATGGAATAAATTTATCATTCCGTTTGCAGTTGCTAAAATATTCATTTTCATATTCCGTATCGTTAGATCGATTCGATAGATAAGTAAACTCAATCTATATTTTCGAGAGGGATGAAGATGGTTATTGTTGACTTTTGTATCCGATAGCCCCAGATAAATCGCATACCAACTTACAAATACATTAAAAATTAACAACTTTAACGAAAATTCGTATATTGAAAACCCAAATTTGTGTAAAAACTTTAACTTTAACTTCGAAATAAATAAAATTATTTCGAAAACGAAATGTTGCAAATAAAATAATTAACTTTCCAGGAACAATGACGGAAATAAGCGCACCCCAATACAGATTTTTATTATGCCATGTTTGTGTTCAGGGAATATGGGATTTCCTGCGGCTAAATGTGGCACCTCGTACCTGCTTTGCATCAGAACATCATGCAATCAATCAACACATGGATAGCAAAACGTCTTTGGTGTCTTGTAACGTGCCATGCCATTTTACCAATAAACGTGCCTGGCTGTTAAAGCTTTGAATTCATTTTCAACTTTAAAGTAAAAAAATCAATATGAGCAAATCAGCACGTTTTCTTTTTAAAAACACATAGCTGTCCCCTAAGAAACGGAAATAATAATAAAGAATATCAGACAAGTTTTTTAAATTAATTTTTTTAAATAATAAGAGAAAGTTTGTCAAAGCAAATTGTCTTCAATCATTGTTAGGTTAAGACGATGATGGTTACAATTGATTGATTAGAAACCCAAGAAGGGCTGAAGATGGTACATATAGAACACATTCCTTCATGCGATTGTTTGCACCTAAGACGAGGAAGGGATTGTTTAATTTAGTGTTCATTTTATTAAAAAAAAGCTTATTTTTAAAAATATTTTTTACAAATATTTTTTAATTCACACTTTTATTAAACGCGGAAGAAAACTTTAAGATTTTTGTATGGCGCGAATTTTAATAAAATTTAGATTTTGTATCCCAACCGTGTTGGGATATAAAAGGCTTTGTTTTAACAATGAAGTGAAAACAAGAATTTATTTGCCGTTTGAAATGTTTCAAATAATATATTACGGTAGAGAAGATATTGTAGTAGTCGTAACTATGACACAACTATGTTTTTGTTCTGCATACAGCGTTTGTGTAGTGGACGATTGTGCGTTGATTTTATGTATTTTTGTTTTCTTGCTGCGTTCAAGCCTGCCTGTCATCCATTTCCTTTTTGAAAGGGGCGAAGTAATTGAGTATTAGGAGCAACTATGTATTATTATTATTAATCTATGGGGGGATATCGAAGCAGACCACTTACTTTCTGGGTCCCTTTTCGACCCCCATTTCGCTCCTCAAATTGATTTCAGGGAACCGATCCGTAATCACAACCAACTTACTTACAATTGAGTCTCGTGCTAGCCCTAGCCTTTACTCTTGACTAAAGTGATTTCAGACTGTCGACTGGTAACTGTCGACACTCTTCCTCATCACGGAGTCTTTTGTAATTGCTAGCATTTGTCTAAGGCTTAGTTCCCCCATGGCATTCACATCTAACAAGTGGCTGCCCGTGGTCTTAAGCCTTATGCTAGTCAGTGCTGGACATTCTACGTATTAGGTATTTTTTATTATTTTTTTTTTTTGAAATCCTTAGCATAAAAAATAATATTCAACTTGTTTATATCCCGTTTGAAGTGAATTTATGGCTTTTAAAATTAAATTAAACATTCTAGTCACGTTCCCTAAGGATGTGGATTGTATAGGACTAAGTTTGTATATTAAAAAGAAATAAACTTTACAATTTGAGTAACAAGTGCTTTTGGTATTAACTTTCACATAAGCGTAAGTACTGCAGAAACATTCGGGCATACATTGAATCGCCAGACCTACAAAGGCCCTAAGAGCTCTCAATGTCATACGATATTTTTCTAATACCTGCCATTTTATGACTATGAAATAATTGTTCTTATGGCGATGTAGATCTTTGGAACAATGTCTTGTCATCCCTTATTAAGTTTGGTTTGGAAACAAACCGATTTCGGCTATGCGCCATCTTCAGTCTCGTTTTTAGTTCCGAGAAGTTTTATAGTATTTCAGGTATCTCTTTGTAGTGTGAGTTAGTAGGCATCTGTAAAGTTTGAACAGGTAGCAGGTAAATCTCGTAGATCGGGTGTTTTTGAAGGTTTGGTAGACGTTAGTGATTACTGTTTTAATACTTTGTATTGCGCCAGAATTTGTGTTTGCGGATGGCAGTAGAATGTTATAGGCAGTTTTATTTCTCTTATTTTTTATCACGTAGCCAACTGTAATTGGGAAAACGTAGCAGGTGGAGGGCTTTTTATGGGTTGGTAGATGTTTGTGATTACTATTTCTTTCATGGCGAGTATAGGAAGTCAAGAAGTACTTACAGTTTCATTAACACGGAAAGGAAGAATATAAAGAAAAATCTAATAGCGCTTAAAAAGAAAACAGGATATTAATTTTCAAAAGGAAAGCTAAGACCATGTTAAGTGCATTGGCAGCCTCCCAATTATAAGTTGAAATAACGGCGTCTCCCTTCGCTCAAATATTTTATTAATTATTTAAAATTAAATACAATTGAAACAACTGCTAAGAAATTTGATTTACAAGATTAATTTCATTGAAATATTACAGGATCTCCTGGCCCTCTTTTGCACCTAAAGTTCATGTTATCTGGTTGTATAAAACGTTCGAAACACTTTGCACCTGATCCAAACATTTTTAACTTCACAACATCCCACATGTTTCCAGACTGACACGACAACTTTAAAGTTTCGACAACTCGTATTAATTTGCATTTTTCACATTTGTGTCAACACTTTTACTTACAAATAAACTTGTCACAATTTATTACCAATTTGCATTAGCAACGGATTTAATGCTCGTAAAAAGTTTATATAGAATTTATTACCAAAATCTGATGTCGATAGACTTTGACCTTTAAATGTCTTCAGAGAAAGGCACATTTTTTTCTCTGCCAACAATTTGATTGTGTTAAAGTTGGAATAAATGATGCCTAGTGAAGGAAATCGTTTTATTGTTGTACTAATGGAAAAGGGTGAAATATACTGTTTTAAATGAAAACAATAAATAACGTCAATCAGAATGGATTTTGCCGATTGACAGCAGGGAATATAGAGAGAACAACAGAACACATACATATGCATGAGTCAGCAACAATTGAAATGACGTGAATCAAATTATTTGACAAAATATTAAGAAAATAGAAGAGATAACGATTTAATTGCGTTAAGCAAAACATGACAAGGGTTCTGTTCACAAACTTGCAGAGAGTTAAATGAAATTTCTATATCGATCATACGCCACCGATAACAATCAAATTGAATCGGTGTCTACAAAATACTTGTTGTTTTATAATTATTTCTCGAGTTATGGGCTGATAAAATGTTACCATTTCTGAGCTTAAAACTAGAAAAACATTAAGTGATTCTTAAAGGAGATTCTTTGATTTGCTCAAGAAAAGACTAAGTTTATTTACAAACCCGAACATCACCATTTCAAAATAATACTTTTGTAAATTGGACCCTATTTTTTTAATTATTTGTAAAATAAAATTAAGCTACAGTATCCTCATTATATTATAAAGGTTTTGAAATATAATGTGCATTAGTTTGCAAGCTACGTAAATAGTTATGCACGCATGTTGAGCGTTAAACGTGTTAACGAGAACAAAAATGGTCTGGAATTTTTGATATTTGTTTGCATGGAAAAACAGGTGTTTTTCCTCCCAGCTGGAGGTTGTTAAGGGCCGGTAAAAAAAGTACTAGTACGGCTCTATTAAATCGTCTGGTGGATGATGTGTAAAGCAAGTGAACAAAATATTGAGAAAACACTTGTTCTTTCTCTAACACAACAAAATCATTCCATACGATAAGCGATTATCGTACAAATACTACTGTGTAAAAGCTTTGCATGAAAGAGGAATAGCACGGCATCGTTATATGCATGAGGTTTTTTTTTCAAATTTGTTTAATAAAAACAATAGATTTTATCATCGAAATATTTGTAGAACAAACGCGTCTTCAAAATTTGTTGTTATTTGAGGTTTTTTGTATTTTAAAAATATTCTTGCCACAGCATAAATCCACCCAAAAAATTCCAAAGACATAGAGACATACTAAGGCTTTAAAAAAAATCCAATCAGTATATTTTGCAAATATTCAACAATGCTGAAAAAAGAAAACAACCAAACACATTTCCGTGTTGCAACAACGCCAAAAATTTAACGTAAACAAAAATTCCACGTTTAGTTTTCGTGCGATAACGGCTGAAGCCAGCATTTAGCAAACAACGTTTTGTTACAGGCAGAGACAACAGCTAACTATTATCATTTGCCGCTAAAAGGTTTTCCGCATTCCTCTTTATGAAAAACATTTGTTATGCGTTCATGCTCGTAATACTGCTAATGTTTTTACAAGAGAATGAACAACTTTTTTTTTATTGTTTCGACCGACTTTACTAAACTTTGAAATATTTAAAATTCTTGGCAAAGTGTGTCGTTTGCTTCAAAAGCTACTGGTTAGCTGGAATACACTTGCAAAACGTTTTATTACACATCACATCACACTTTAAGGGGATATACTCCCTACTGCCATAATTGAAATTTTCGATAAGCTAATAGAATGTAACACTTGGTCTTTAAGCTTGACGACTAAATTGAAATTAAGGGACTCCTCAGTACATAAGCATCATGATTAATCAGTCAGTCTTTTATCGCCAAACAAAATGTCGTTGGAATGGCAAAAGGATTTCGAATAACTGTCAAAGAAAATAATTAGCTAGAGGAACGAGAATAATATCTCAAACAAATGCCTCTAAGAAGCTACTCGTACATTGATGGTTTGCTGCGCTCAAAATATTTTTTACTCTTCTCTAAGGATGATGAATATCTAGTCCGTGGTTTTCCATTATTTTTAATAAAAATAATATTTAGGTTAGAATAAACAGGCAAACTCACCAGCGCAGCTGAATACTTTTTTTGAACTTTTTTGATGTCAAATTTCATACATTTTTTATATTTGGAGTTTGACATCGGCAAAGTAGCTGGAAACACTTTGAATCGCCCTTGAGTTTACCTGTTATCAATTTTCCTTGCTTAAAGCTGTCTGGCATTTCCAATGCTTGCGTTGTGTGTTTTTCATAATAATTCAAACAATTAGCAAACACTGCCTCGGCATGAATTTTCGAACCAAACTAACTCTAGAACAACAGAATAATCGAGAACTGTTTAATCGGTTGTGACACTTTAATACAAAATATCTTTTTACTAATAATTTAATAAATAAATAAATATTCTTGGTATTTAGTTTTACGATAAAGTAAAGAAACTTAGTTTTAACCCAGCAGAAATGAAATGAATATGAAAATTATAAAAAGCTCTCGCATTCAATTATTCTTAATTTGGGAGGCTTACTAGGTGATAGACACTAGTCTGTATAAAGACAGCATTCTCTGTGCTGAAGACGTGTGTAGCAGCCGAGAAAGTACATGTATTTCATTTTGCTGTTGGTCAAAATTTAACTTATAATTAAAAAATATTGAGATCAAATAGCATCATATTATTGATATATTAGACAACAATATAACTCTGAAACCGACCATATTATTAACTATGAAAATAATATGATTTGAGAACAACCATATAATTTGATCAACAATAATTCTTCGTGGTATTTTGAACCTAATGACTGTCTTGTTTTTGCTAAAATTTAATAACATCAGCAAAAAGGAATTAAATATTCAGCCAATGATACTGTTCTCTACTAACAATCTGGACATTACAGTTAAGATTTCTGCCTAAGGCTCCCCTCTGTTACTCCACAATGGGTGGACGATTGCTTTGATTTGTATGCTAAATTAAGTTACAGATACGATTAAAATTTTACGAGTAATATGAGATAAAGTAACATGAACCTTCACATGTTAAGAGTTTATATCTTTAGTTATTTTGTAAGTTGCTACTGACTGAAACGTTTACCAAAACAAAGTCAATTAAATTTAACATCTCATCGTCATCTATAGTGATGATACAGATTTGTAAAATCATTTATCAAATATCTTCATCACAAGATACATTTTGAACAATATTTGTTTTAACCAACTAATTTTTTCCCCTTAACACTTTTTCAAAGTTTTTTTTGTCATTTCTATTATTGGCATTTTCTGTTCAGGAATATTTCCGATATCTTAAGAAAACAAAAGTAATATTTCTTTTCTTCTCCTATTTTATGACAGAATATTTTAGCATTTAAATACTGAAAACGTTAAAGAAATTTTAAAGGATACTTATGCCTTTTCAAATTGATCCTGATTGGACAAATCATTTTCCTTTTCTTCTTTGGGTTTATTTCCTTTCTTCTGTAGCACACAAACGCGTATGAGTGGGATAATAAAATACTTAAAAATATATAGAAAAGAAAGTATTTCTTATTATTTAGAGAACTAAAATAAACATTTTTAAGCTGGCCAATTCAAAGTTTTGATAAAAGGATTTTTATTTCAGTAGATATTGGCCCCAACAGGAGGCGTTGAGGATTATTAGTGAACTTTGATAACCTTTATTAAATAAAAATTATTTAATAATGAAAATGTATTACAGTCATCTTAAGGTTAAGCAATTTGTTTTTAATTAGAAAACGACTACAATTGGCAAACAATAAATTAAAATAATTTAAATTAGAAATACTTAAAATTTATTTTTAACAACTGGTCGAAGTTTGTACGTCCTTTCAAATTTTTACTAAACTGTTAAAAGATCATTAATGTCAGACGGCGGTCTATAAAGTTGTATCTTTTTTTTTGAAAGTCTCGTTAATGTTTAAGTTGCCTTCAGAAATGCCACGGCTTCAGTGATACTTTTACGGGACAAACTGCTGCTCTGTCTGTTTTTTAAAGTATATTTGCACTGAGGTGTAATTAAATCTAATAGAGCCAAATCTGCGAAATTGTTCTGCAAGGGAGTAGTAGTATATTCGATCATAAACATTAACTACGAGTACATAGTGAATGAATAACATACACACACACACACACATACACCCACCCAAATACAACTAGATTTAGTTGAATCAAGTTTGTTTGAAAATATCTCATCTAATTTCAAATGAAAACGAATTTTTATTTAAGACAACTTTTGAAATGAAATGAAGTCTTTGACTCCTCTTATCACTTACTTAACAGCGACCATGGGATTCCAAGTTACAAACTTTAATTCTTGTTTATTTCTGAAATTTGTCTGCTAGAATTGCAAAGGATGTTTTAGTTGTCTTCTAGTTTTGACATTTTCCCTCATGCATCATCGTGTTGTTTCGATGATAGAAATCTGATTTTTTATTTTAACTTTAATAAAGTTCTATTATTGTGTTTTGCTATTTCGCCCTTTGTGCAATAAAAATCCTCAAAGTTTCTCATATTCTATGTTCTAAGGTCGTCAGCTGGCAGGCACAAAGATATGGCTTGCCGTAACTGAGTGCACTGTCAGAAGTTGTGACTTATGCCTCCACGTGGTGGCGGCCGGTAACAGGTTCCTATATCTGCAAGGAGTCTGGCTAAATAAGTCGAGCGGAGATAAGTTAACAGCCTCGAATAAAAAATCCCTAATCCACGCCAGGGATGCGTAGCCAAGAGGGTGCTTAGTTTCTACTACGCGAACTCTGGATACCAGTCGATATCCCGTTTTTATACGGACTTACCTGTGCATATGGAGCTCTGTAATGGTCGACATTAGAGGGATGAATCAGGAAGGCTCGCAAAATGCGGAGAGATTAATATCTACAGAAACTACACTTTTATTTGGCCAAAAGAGGAATCCGGGAGGGGTTAACGGGTCAATCCTTAAAGTTACTTCCAAGGCGTTAGACCATGAGATTCCGACAGGAATGAAGGGGTTAATGTCTGAAGGAAGTCTGGTGTTTGTTGAGCAATAAAGGGATTCTGAAAAGTTGGACAAAAAACCCTTGCAAGGGGTAGACAGGACAGCTTCGAAAGATACTCCTAAGGAAGGGGCTAAGACGGTAGCACACATTGTGTGTGAATGTCCAGCACTGGCTAGCTTAAGCCTTAGGACCACGGGCAGACACTTGTTAAGTGTAAATGGCATGGTGGACTTAAGCCTTAAATAAATGCAATAACAAGACCCTACGAGATGAGGAAAAAGATCAACAGAGTCACCAGTCGTCAGTCAGAAATCACTATAGTCGATAGTAAGGGCTAGTGGTAGCACGAGACTTCATTGAGACTAAGGTAATCTTAAAATAAAAATCGGTTATCTGAAATCAATTCGTGCACAGAAGGGGGTCAAAAGGGGTCCGCCTTAAGTTGCATGAAATATTTACATCGTTGTGCCTTTCGCTTTTCCTAAAGTGAAATAACGAATTTAAATGTATTGATAAGAATTCAGACGAATTTGTTGGCTAAATACTGAAATGTAGTAATTTCTGTCGAATGGTTCAATAGATTAAAATCAACTTAACGATATCTTAATGTTTGTGCTCCAGAACTGTCATGAAGAGTGAATAATCGCATTTGCAGCGTTGTGCAACAACCCAGAGAATCTACAAAAGTCAACGTCATGTTACTCAGTTTACGCAACTCGTATAAATTAGTTCCGGCCTCAATAAGTGATTTTCGCTTACAAACAAAAAAATGAAAGTCATTAAAGGAAAAAGAAAAAAACCTCAAACTTTTGGTTTGAAAAAACCGCAACGTAGACGGCCATAAATTAAAAGAAATGAACACAACCAAATTGTGCGTAAAACTTTTCCTGAACGTTGCATAAACAACGAACGAAAACAGATGTTGGCTTTCCTATTATGAAAAATGCCTGCGACTTAATTTAATAGTTGTTACCACGAGTAAAGTGTCGTCTTCTTTATGTGTATTTTGTCTGCCAATTGTTCACCAGAAAATATGAATTTATAACAAGTGTGAGAGCTTTGGTCGGCTGTGCCGAATCGTTTATACCCTTCGCAAACGTAAGAACTGCTAACATTTTACCACAGATTTTTCTCAGTGCAAAGGAAAGAAAAGGCTTGAGATATTTAATTTTGACCACCGGTTTTAGTCGTATTATTTTACATTTAAACCCTCCTTTTGACTTAATATGAGCACTCTCGATCTGTATGTTTTTCTTTCTTCTGATTTCTCTTTAATTTTTAGTGAATTCTAGATAATAGAGAAGTTGGGTAAAACTTTGCTTTTTTATTGAATAATAATTTTGCAGGGATTTTGCCATTATAAAAAATATAAGACATGAACAAATATTAGACAGTTCATCCTACGATTTCTCTTCCGACCAATCACCTGCATTCGTTATTTTACATGACAGTGTCACAAGTGCAGCTGTAACTCTTATCTCAGAACATTGCTCTGAGAAATTCCGCTGAGATTTAAAGATTATTTGGTGGCCTCAGGGTGATAAGTTCTGTAAGGGAACTTTTAAGCCAATTCAGAATATGCGAATTTTATGGGCTTTTGTAAAAAATAGGTTTTTGGCCCATATCTCGGGAACTTGTGGACCTATATGACAGCCTTCTAATAGCAATAATTTCAAGTTTCAGGATCCCAGGTTGTCTCGAGCCTTCAAAAAGTTGATTTCAACATCGTACGGATAGACATCATTAACTGGACTTCCCTTCCTAGATATATCCAGAATATATATACATACTTTGTCGGGTCGAATATGAATATTGTAGGAACTACAAATGGAATGATAAATCTTTATATAGGCTTTCCATTTTTGTGATTCCCTCTTTACCAGCTGTTATTACTTCGGAACATGCACGAAAACATGTTCTGTGGTTTGTGGTTTTATCGTTTTTAAATCTTTTGATTGAACGTAATTTTCTTTTTTATTTATAGCGTAAAGTGATTAACATTTAGTGCAGAGGATATGGAAAGACAGCAAAACACTTACGTCCATATTTTACGCAAAGATGGCGTTAATAGGGACAGCTTAAATAGTAATGAAGAAGCTCGAAGCTAAAGGAAAAATAAATTTTAGTAAAATTAAAAATAAATTATTCTTCACTTTTGATTTTTTTTTCTCTTTTTCTCCTTTAGTTTGTTTAAAATTTATACAGTTTTTTATCTGGCCTTACCGCGCAACGCATTACTTTTTAATTATTTTATTCCTCTTGCAATTTTCACAACATTCTCCTGCTTATTTCCTAAAGTCTCAGAAATTATATCAAATTTATTTTTTTTTACAATTCAGGTGAAATTAGTCTCACATTTGCGAATTCAAGTCTGATTATTTGTTGGTCTAGATTGTTTAAATAACAATTTAAAGTTTTTGTTGAAAGTAATTTAGGTTAAAAAAACAAATATTTATTATGATTTAATTAAGAAAAGAAAACTTTAATTAAATTTATGTTAGAAAGTTTTGTTTACAAATGTCTGACAGACACTGTCAATCATTTCACATCCAAAAAATATAGCAACCAATAACAACACAACCTTCAGTGCTGCAAAATGTTGTTCATTCTGCATTAAAACTTGATATAAAATTTGAATTAGAAACAAAACATTTTTGATGATTAAAAATTTATGACATTTTCGCATTGACGTATTTAATTAATTGTCAAATATTTCATGGCTGATAAACTCATAAAGCTGAACAAGCAGACACAAACATATAGTTGCGATATAAAATGTTTTAAATTTAGTTTTCATAAATATTCAAAAGCTTTTAATTATGAATTGGAAGAGAAAAAACTGGATGTAACATTGAACGAGTCATACGGGCATGTTCTGACACTCGCAAGAGTGTCAAATCGCATGCGAGTAGCAAATCGCCAAACTTATTTCTGCATGTTCTGCAACTCACGCGTTTTACTTGCGATTTGGTTTTGAAAAGTTTTAAAAGAAAACTCTATATTTTTAATATTTCTAATACCTGAACCTAGAATATTACAAAAAATACCCGGGCATTTCATTTGAATTAATTACAGCACTAGCTGCGTATATTTTTCGAAGATGACTCGTATCAGCTGTTTATTGAAATCGCCAGTGCAAAAGAAGAAATACAGAGGCAAAAGTTGCAGAAGAAATTTCATGTTTTTGGAAAACATTTGTTAGAAAATGTCAATAGTTTTGACTGAAATAAAAAGAAAACACTATTAATTTAATTTATTCATAACTTTGTAGTTTCTTTAAAAACTAGTTTAGCTTAAATACAGCAGTTCACTTCAGTATACTCTTGCGACTTTAAACTCGCCAAAACTCTTGCGAATGCGAGTTACAAAACACCTCACATGCGAGTTGAAATCACAATCGCAAATTTTATGCGAGATGCGACTGTTGGAACATGGCCGATATTGTAATAATAATCTGATCGCTCACTTGACAAGCAGTATAATAGCATAAGTGACGTTTTTTTCAACGATCTGTGTTTCACTGCAAACAGTCAGTAATTTATTATATTAAGAGGCTATCACGTGGTTCAACGGCCGGCACTATGTCATCCCATGGATCTATAGGGCCTCATTCCAAATTAATATCAGGATTCCTTAGCATGAGAATGGTTCTATTCATGATTCAAGAAACATTCGAAGCTTCCTCAACACTTATTTGCATCTTATTAGGACAATCAAAAGCCTACCTGATCGGTGGCTCGCTCTTTATCTTAATGAGCACTGTGGCTGGACAAAGAAGTAACGCCAGAATTTCGTTTCGAATTCCAGTTCAACATGACAATAAAAAAGAAGTAATTGGACCCTCGAAACGCGTACATCTGGCTTGCAGTTTTCTACATTTAAAGTTGTTGATTTTAAATAAAAAGATATTTAAAATTGTTTGTATTCAAAAATAAAGTTTTTCGTTTAAAGTTTCATTTGCAATCACACACAAACAAAAGATATAAATACAAAAGACATGTCTCTGCAAGCTAAAACTTAATATTATCCATCTGTGTCCGTCTTGTCTCTGTCCATACCCCGTCTAGTTACGATTGTTCCTTTTATTTGTCTTGTCGGTTTCAGTTTTAGCGTTTCAACCATCCTCTTGTATTTGTATTTAGGTCGACCAGGGTTGGCACTCTGCGTACATATTTATCATTTAAATTTGGAAAAAGTCTATATAAAGGAAAGATAATTCATTCAAATAAACTTGATTTTTTCGTTAAGTGGGAGTAAACAGACCCATTTTTAACTGAATTTCCTTTTATTCAAAGCTACACAATCAGTTTGCTTTAGGTCATTAACCAAGTTTGTAATTCGTAAACTTACCTCCTTCAAAGAAACTTCATCAAAACTTATTTTTGCATATATGCAGACTCTTTCACTCCGTAGTTGCAATTCCGATCAAATTTGGTTTTTCTTCTTCAGATTCCGATAAATTTTGTGAATTCCCAAAAATTTAAAAAAAAAAATCTTTTATGGGATTTAATATTGCAATATTACGGATAAGTATAAAATCAAAAAATATATGTCTATACATATTTTTATTTGAACAAAGGCTACAAAGGCTCTATAAATATTTATAAATATTGAAAAACTAAAAGTTATTTTAATCCGAAGGAATTTATCGATTTCGTTTTCAGAAATAGTATTTTACGGAATCGAAAAGAATTTCGAATGGAATTAAATTTTGTGACAAGACTGTTAAAGTAATATTAACATTCTTGATTTGCTATTCCGACAGGGTCTCTGAGAACGAAAAATGACACTGAAGATGGCACATAGCCGAAACTGGTTTGTCTCCGAACCAAACTTGTCATGGGCTGACGGAAATTCGTCCCAAAAATCTTATATTAACATCGTGAGGAACAAATTATAACAGTCATTCAAAATGTACTAGCCAGCGCTTGATTTATAAGCACGTTTTTATAGTGCGTTAGTAAAGAAATAGCACTATTTCATAATTTTGCCACATGCAAAAGTGAACAAAAATATAGAAATAGCAACCTTTTTTCCCATTTTTAGCTCGATTCAATGTCTTATATCAAACTACCTTTCCGATCAGCCACAGATTTTAAGTTTAACTTGGCCTGAACTTGGCCCGGCGCACTATTGTTCGCCTTAATGTTGAAATGAAACCAAATGAATTTTTCTTTTGTACAACTATATTAGTCACATGTGATTGCTACTTGTGTTACATTTTGGACGCAAATACTGGCCAAACTTTAGGCAAAAACATTTTTAATGCTTCAAGTTTTGTGGGCATAAAATTGGTAAAATTTGAATTTTTTTAATATTCACCAGCACTTAACTCGTCTACTTAATACTACTATGAGAATGTTGCAAAGTAAACAAACAAATTACACTTAAATAGAAAAAGTTTCAGTAACTTGTTTGTCTTTTCCTCTCCCTTTTCCGTTGATAACATTTCCGCCGGAAGTGATACTATTTTTCAAATGGTTTTTAAAGCACAAAAGTTCCATCTGGGGCAAGTTCAAGTGCAGCAAACTTTATTAAGAAATTCAATAGCAGAACACTTTCGAAGATTATTACTTAACTTTAAACTTTATTCCATATTCCGACAGGGCGTTTGATGCTTTGGAACGAATTTCCGTCATCCCTTGTCAAGATAATTCATATAATATTTTAAGTATTTAATTTTATTGAATTCTTTAAGGGAATAAAATAAAATGTTGACTTGAAATATGAATGTTTCGAGGGTAAAGCCAAAAAGCATTTTTGTGTGCTGCCAAAACAATTTTTATTTATTTCAACTGCAATGAAATAAGTTTTCACCGGAGATTGGAATAACTACACAAACAGTATAAATAATTTTGTTTCTAGCCTTAAAGCAACCGAAAGAGTTTCATTCAAGTAAAAAGCCAGCTGTAGTAGAAAAGCATCTGCTTAAAAGAAAATGGAACAAAAAAATACGTGGAGCATTCGCGTTCAATGAAAGTAATAAAATCCGTTGGGATTTTGAAAGAAAAAAAAACGTTTATTTGATTATTTAAATAGAAATAAGATTTACGAGTACATCCAAAGCTCAAATAATAATAAAAATTATTTTCTTAGTTTTCCTCTGTTTTTAATATAACGTAGCCATGTGGATGCCTTTATGGGAAGAAAAACATAAAAAGAAAGAAAAGCCATTTTATGGATACAAGTATTTACCTGTTCATATGTACATATGTGCACATGGCTACACATATGTGAATATGAAGTTACAAGGAAAAGCACCATAAACTAGACCAACAAAGGGATACAAATACGTCCGCCTATAAAAATAGATCATATACGAGTAAGTAAGAATCATATTATTTTCCTTTTATGACATTTCCGCTTCCATCTGTCACACTTTGATTTTGTTTACAACTGTTCTTAAGACATTGTGCGATCTTTCTGGATGTTCGTATAAATGTTAGTGTTGAAAATAGTATCTTCTTCGTTCTCTATTGGCCTAAAAACAAGTCTTTGAATTTCCCTAAATACACAGGCTCAGCTGATTATCGTTTTTTTTTATCTAGTGGGCGTTTGATGTCAATCTTTGTTTATATCAAATCACAACCTTTATCCTTTTTGTTTTCCTTTGTATTTGACTCAGTTGTTGTTGGCAATTTAATATTTATAAACAGTTGATAATTTTGTATTTGTTGTCCTGAGAAACATAGTCCTAGTTATTGTCCTACAATTGGAACCAGTACAATGAAACCCAACAAATTACAAATCATTAAACGGAAGGTCCCACAACTAGTCAGGAGCACAAAAGTCGTGGTTTTTTCACTTCAGAATTTTCTATTGAAAACTTAATTGTAGCCTACAAATGACGTTTTCTATCCAATGTTGTGGATAAATTTAGAAATAAAAAGAAATTTTGATTTATAATCCCAAATTTGCATTGCACACTGGGATTAAGAGTTATATCTAGATTCTACCATATTACATCCATACATTAGAAGTAGTATGAATGCCCTTATTATTTGTTAAGATCACTGGCTTTATAATCGGACATGCATAATCATGTTCACTTTCTTACATACACGCAAAGAGTGCCATAATTCTGCATGCCCAATTTTCGTCTGTGTTACTAAGCGAATGTGATACTTACATACGTTAGGACACGCAAAGTCACCATTACATACCTCCAACATACACACAACGATCAAATGAGATACGTGATGTGATTCTGCGTTCCCGATTTGCTTATGCTTGTAACAGGTTATAATTCTAAATGCCAAACTCTATGTTTATTGTTATTTGTTGCTAAGAGTAAGATAGACCTTGGCATGCACTATAATGATCAGTACAATCATTATTCTTGCATAGTGGTATAATTTTGTAAAAGATACAGACAAACCAGAATCGATTTGGAAGTCAACCCAGGACATGATCCTTTTTTTTAAATAAATAAATTCAATAAATAATATCAACTAAAAATACATTGTTCGTGTTTTTTTTTTAATATGCGAAAACCAAAGACGTAATTATTAAGCCGCGAGTTATAGCTCTATCCAAGCGTAGATTTCATAACGAACAAAGATCATAAAAGATCAAATTAGATACGGTTAGAGCTACACAGTGTGACTTCCTCCTATTTTAGGTGACCAAAATTAATAACTCTTGCTGCAGCAGATGTCGAAATTTGGTAAATATAATGCCTATGTATAACTGACGGGGCTGCAGAATTTTTTTTTTATATTTTCGTTGTAAGGTGGAAAATAATATCCACGAAATAGGAATTTAAAACTAGTAACGATGTAACAAAACTCGTTTTCATTTATACAATTCACAAACTGCCCTCGTATCGCCTACGGTTTTTGAAATACATTTTTAGTTAATTAGTTTGTAAACAGGCTGTTGTATATTGCATAGCCGCATCGTTGTTTTGCTATCTGTAAAAATATAATGATAAAATTAAACCAGGCATGGAAACTTGTAATTACAAACATAAAATGTACAAAACTTTTTGAACAGAATTTGTAATTTTAATTTAACTTGGGTAAATTAATACCATTGAAGATAAAGGCAAATAAAGAAACCGGACGGGTGACTACATATCACAAAGATTTTTATTATTTATTCAACCGAAAGAATTTAGTCGATACAATAGCTGTGATCACGTACTTTAAGTTGGGAGCACGCGGGACCCCAACTGGAAAATTGTGTAAATATTTTAGTCGTATTGAGTCGTTTCCTTTGAGTAAATTATCATTCAAACATTCAACAAAAACAATAAAAACCGCAAAAAAAATAATTGAAATGAATAAAAATTCAAAATGAATAATTGTTGTTTTATTATAAATTTGAAATTTAGCGTCTGTTGATTTCTCAAATTCAATGTTTATGTCTCAACAGTTTATGCAAAAAAGTTTCTCTTTTTTAAAACTAGGGACTCCGCTTGTTATTTTTGGTACCAGTGAGTCAGCTGCACTTGGTTGGACATCTTAGTTCTACTCCATTCACAGTCACAGTGTGCGCTCGCGTGATTTGTTTGAAACATGCATGACGAGGGCGCATGACTACGTTTGATCGTGAGTAAAAAAAATTCAGATTGTGCAATTAGAATGTTTCTGGGTTTCATTTAAAATTTCTGAAAAAATGAAATTACAAACAAAAGTGCTGCTTTATCAGCAATAAGTTTGTGTAAAATATTTGTGATAGTAAAAATATCTGAATGATTTCGTTAACTTAATTTCAACCGGGAATATCTCGTGACCGTGAGTTTTTGTGATCGCGGCTAAGGTTTTAATATATTCACGTGGTCCTACATACGTGTCAGCAACAACACAAGGCCGTGCATTAGCGATATATACAGCGCGAGCTTGAATGGTGGTGAGTGAAATGCTATTCACGGTTCCATTTATAGATCGAAATAACTGATAGGCAACTGCTCCGTATGTATGAAAATATTGGTTGCCATTTACAAAAAAAAATCCGTTTCTTTTTTTTCGCTAATTCTTCGGCGGTTGTCACATTTTTTATGCCAGTTACGTTACCTTTCCGTCATACAAGATGGTACAAGTTGCTTACGTTAAATTTGAAAGGCTTGTATTGTCGTTGCTATTAATTATTATTTTCGATTACAAATTCTACTGGACGACTCGTTGAAGTTCTGCATCAAAGACTCTTTTTCGAAAAATATACGTATCAGTTACCTTATTTTCGCGGTTAAGGCTCAAAGTGATCAAAATTTGCCAACTTATTTGCCGTTGAAGCTTAAGAGGCAAACCATTAGTTAAGCATTCTTCAAAATGTTCCCAAAAGCTCATTGGCTATAATAATAGTGTCACGAAAGCATAACAGAACATGACAGCAAATTTTTTCTCAGTGAATGTAATTTTATTTTAAATCTGTGTTTTTAGACCTGTCTCGATATGAAAATGTCACTCTTTTTGCACTTTATTATATTTCCTCAACTTTTTATAGAAATTTTAGTTAATTAATTTTTAAGCACTAGAAATTTAATTAAATGTTTTTTCTGTAAACAAATTTTAATTTATTTCACTCGCATTATATTTATTATCGGAAAATTAACTAACTAAATGAACATTTTATTGTCGTTCTGAACAAATGCTATTTATATTTTTATTCATGACATGGCATTGGCAGAAAAGTTATTTAGTGGCAAAACTTATTGTGAAAAAAATGTTTTTATTCCAATTTAAGCCTCCTTTACAACAATTATTGTATTTTTATTTCCATTGAATTGATTATCGTGAATAATGAAAAAAAAACCCACACAAATATTAGAAACTTTTCATTTCTGTTGTCGTATTTCCTCTAAACAAACGTATTGCATTTTGCATACAAATTGTGCTACAAAATATTTTGCATAAAAACTTTTTTAAACATTTAAACAATTTTGTGGGGCTAATCTATAGAAATACTCGTATAGGCACAAACAGGAAGCACCTAAAAGAGTTGCCTAAAATATTTGTGACCGTCAAAACACCAGAACCACACGGAACCCTTCCAAAACAAAAGGGGAGAAAACTTAGTTTAGTTGTAGTTGAAAATAAAATGAAGTAAGTTTTTGCAGCAAGAGGATGGTGGAAAATAATGAGAATTGTGTTTATTCTACTGCCTGAGTTTTATGTTTTTATAGTGTAATAAAACTTTGTTAAAGACTCGTATTTTGCATAAAATCATTTTAAAACACACGAAATGGCTGTGACCAATTTTGTCTAGTGTTCAACGAAGGACGAGTTAACATGAACGTGTGTTGCGGTAAATTATTTTAGCAGCTCCTGGCAAGAGAGATTTTTTTTTTTTGAATTTAAATATTTGATATCAATCAGATTCAATTCAGATTTTAAAGATTCCTACCATCTACTGCAAAGTTTTGAATGAAAAATTCTAGCTTTCTTTTCGTTTAAGCGATTGTTGAGGGTCCCTATTTTGTGCTTCAGTTTTATTTGTTTCGATTTTCTTAAGGCCTTCTCTTATTTTATTTTGTAAACATTTTGTTCAATATTGTAAAATTTCGAGTCCTTGATGGATTTGAAATTTTTATTAAATATATATTTCTTCACTGGATATTTTGAAGAAAATCTCATCAAAAATATTTTATCAATTGGGTATCAATAAAATATTAACTTTTTACGAGAAACCATTAAATTAAAAGAATAAATTAAACTGTTTTAAATCAATTGAAACCATCGCATGCTTAGTAATTTAGCTATTCAGAGAATTATGTAGAATGAATATAATAAGGCTTCTAATAAGCTTGGAAATGGTTAAGTTGCAAGCCTCTTAACCTCTAACGACCCATGTCAGAATACTCGTACTGTAACTTTTATGTAACATGTTCGACTTTTCTTGAATAATTTTAAAATCTTATTGAAATATGTTATCGTTTGTTAACAAGTTGCACAAATCTTGGTAACAATAAATTTTCGCCTTGCGCTATCTGAAACCAAGTACGTAAATTCTATGCAAAAGTTACCATAAAACATTTATGTATCTAACACTGATTTAATTGCACTACCAATCATTAAAGAAAATTAAGTTTTTAAGTGAAAAAGTATCAAAAATAGCAACAACTTAAACAAAAAAAGCCACAACTATTTTTTCTTATAAAACATTTCACTTATTTACGAGTGCCCCAAATACAGACAGATTTAACACTTTGGTCCGGCGTCCGAAGAAAATAAATACAAATTATGGATTCTTTTCGGTTTGTGATTTTTATAAAGAGGACTTCGTTACTTGCTTTCACAGCTAAATTTGTTCTAATTTTCAAACATGTTCGTGTTGCAAGAAACGGTGCTGATGTCAACAATAGTAAATTTTTGTACTTCCGCAAGACTGAATGTGGTGACGCAGCAAGTGTAATGCCAGCATATTTAATTGGTGGAACTATCTCAGCATGTAAGAATTTTTCTCAAATATAATTAATTAACTTACTTGTTGCAAAAGCTACTGTTGCACAAAAAACAAGTTAAATAAAAACGAAAAACATGTGAAAATTAGGGAAAAAAAATTTCGAATTTGAGGCAGATATCGTCAGAAGAAAATCTTATAATACAAAAATCGACAAAATGATGATATGTCGTTAAATCTGGCAGCTTTCAGTAGAGGGCTCGATTCCAATCAAATACTCTGGTCTGATTCACTACAAGTGATGGAAAACTTCGTTACGATGTTCGAAAATTTGCGTTGTAACATTTAACAGTTTTTGGTTATTTATTTCGTATAAAAATTTAAGTTTGTGTTAAACTTTGCAATTCACTTGTTTTTGTTTTACATTTTAATTAATTTCATTTCGTTTTTTTAAGGTTGGGTTTTTTATCGAATTTAGGGTGTTTAGGAAACCTTTTGTGGAATTTTGCATATTTTCTTTTAATTTGAAATTAAATTAAATAAAATGAAATTAAAATTTTACAGTGAATCAATTAATGAAGAGTGTATTACTCAACTTTATCCTTATGTTAGATAAAAACAACAAAAACTTCCATATCATAGGAATCTATGAATCTATTAACTGAATTCGCACCCCAATAATTCGCCGACGCGGGTTGACGCATTAGAATTTTCTGACTAGAAAAAATTATGGGTTCGCAGCAGTTGAATTGACGGAAAAAGTTTATATAAAAAGCTGTTTACTAGATTTCATATCTTATTTTGGGGTTTTTTTTTTTGAAAAAATCTGACAATTACATTTTTACATTCAATAAAGACTCTTCTCTCAATTTGCAATAAAGTTAAAATAACTCAATCAATATGTTTCCTAATCTATTTTCAGTAAATTATTTTTTTTTAATTAAGTGAACTAAACACATTTTTTTGAAATTCATTTAATTAAGAAAGGAAAGTTAAAACTTTTTCCTTACCAATAAATAAAAAAGAAAACTAAATAAAGTGGATGCCTTAATCTCAACGGCTGCCAGTGAATATCAAAATAAAAATCACAATCTCACACGAAATAAATTTAAATGAAGACATTTACATAAAGAGAATGAGGTGCTTAACAACAGCACAAACATTTGATACACAGTTCGATTTCAAATATTTGTTTATTTTTTTAAGTAAATTTTCATTTTGTTACTGAACCTAAACCTGAAAGGTCTGCGACCGCAATTTCTAGAACAACAAACTCAAGTTTAACGAACTGTGATGCCCGCAAGATGACAGACATTAAAATCCCGCAACACCAAAAGGTTTTATCGAACCAGAGTTTTTTATTTTTATTCATATTGAAATCTTCAATTTAGTTGAAATCGAGAAGAAGAAAATATTTTCTTGAGGATTCACTTCCCACACAATTACAATGGGAACTACAGTCGGCAACCGCACCACAAAAGAGAAGGCAAAGAAATAAAACCAAGCGAAGGTTGCCCTTATTTTAAAATCATTTAACATTTTTATATAAACGATAAAGTAGCGTGACTTTTTTTTGGAAACGTGTCAAAACTGAGATGATCGCCAGAGAAAGCAAGAAAAATAAACAAGACGGCGTTGTGGTGCTCAAAATGTTTTGCCCAAAAAATGTATGAAAACTATTTGTCGCCAGTGTTTGTGTTGGTAACTGCAATCACTTTGCACAACGTAGCACGCACTCTGGCATTGCACCAACAAAAATTACTTCAAGTGTCTGAATTTTCGTTCGGTTTTATACAGAGAGGAAAATGAATTAAAAGCGATCTGACTGTCAAAAACTCTTAAAGAAAAATATTCTTACTATATTGTGTGTCTACACTATCAGACTTTAAATAAAATCAAGCAGACGTGTTTGTTTAGTTGGAGCAAATAGCAGAATGATGGCTATTAAGAAAATTCGGCGGCTAAGGTTTATGATAGATTCGTTTTAAGGTAGATAAATAAAAGGAAACAAAGTCACACATTTTCAGCACTACAGTAAACAAAACACAATGCTTGTGCTTATTTGTGCAACAGGTGACTTTGGTAATTTCTATTTATGATTCTGGATGGCTTGCCGTAACTGAGTGCACCGTCAGAAGTTCTGACTTATACCTCCTCATTGTGACGGCTGGAAACAGGTTCCTGCCTCTGCAAGGGCTCTGGCTACACAAGCCGAGCAAAGAAAAATAACTAATCTTCGGTGGAACATCATACGCCACGGATGCGTGGCGAAGAGGGTGCTTGCTCCATAGCATGCGAACTTTGGATACCAGTCGATCTTCAATTTATATACAGACTTACCCATGTATATGGAGCTCTGTGTTGGTGGACATTATTTTTCCACCACAGGGATCAATCAGGAAGCCTCACAGGTGGCAGAGAGGTTTATTTTGGAAGAAACATCGGTTTCAGTTGGCCAAGTGAGGAAGCAGGAGGATACCACTGGCAGAGGCTTCTCAAATGCGAATTCCTTGGTGGACCTAAGCCTTATATAAAAACTAACAATTACAAGAAACTCCATGATGAGGAAGAAGGTCGACATATACGATCCTGGATTAGATTGAATCCGAATTGTCAATTTAAAATCAATTTGATGGGATAATACAGCTTCTAAAATTCTATTTCATGCTGCCCCGTATAAGTCCCAAAATCTGAATCAATATGAAGTATTCCTCGAATATTGTTTCGTTATGGTTTTTAATGTCCCAATTTGTTACCGATAGATTGGCTATAACGTGCACGTGTTTCTAAAATTACCTGGAGTAGAGCTCACGGCTCCCCAAGTTCGTTGCAGAAAGGTTTGTTTGATGTTTTACAAGAGAGAGAGAGACGAGACAGTTTCTTAAAATTTTTTCAATAAACGTTAAAATGCTTATTGGTAAACTAAAATGACTTAATACAGCACGACACGTATTGACTAATACTTACAGCAGCCTCTCTCGCCATCCAACGCTATCAGAAAATATAGCGAGCGGACACAAGCCGACACCCTCTTTGGGGCGAATATAATCCTGCACCAAAGTTAAGAGAAATCTTCTCACTTGACCACGATCCCACTCGATTGAGGTGTCTAAAATTCTGGCTCAATCGTTGACTGTCAGAAATATTGTTTACTCACTGCGGGCTTAAACCAATAGGGCATAATAAAATTCTGGCCCAAGGTTATAGGGTCACCTCACGAACTGGCTTCCCTTGTAGGGGCGAATAAAATTGTGGCCTGACTAGAAAATATCAAAAGCTCTGTGCCTCTCAGTTAGATAGAACTGCCTGCGTTTGGCTCTTGCTTAAGGTGAAAGGCCAAGGGTTGACTCTCTTCTCGGGGCTAAAGAGATTTCTTCCCACTCACCTCTGAGTGCACTCAGTTAGAGAGAATAAAATTCTATCTCCACCGCTTTATCCCGTAGGGATCTATTCAATACTTAGCTAAACTAATTGGGGCGAATAAAATATGTCCCTAGTGGTATGGCTTCACCATCCTCACTGGCTTCTCTTCCATTTTTGTTTCGATCTTTTCAACAACTAATTTTACGAATAATGAATAATTTTGTTCTACTTCAAGAAAATTGAAAAAACTTCAGTTTTTTTATTACAAGATAGACAAGAAATTATTACGACTACAAAAAATCTGTGAAAACGAGGGAAGAATTTTTTTTCGCTTTTGCTTTTAAATGAATAAATTGCTCACGGTTGATTTTAAGGACAACAAATGTGGGTTGATTTCAATATAGATTTTTCCTTCTTAGTTTCCTTGTCCACAATCACCAGACATCTTTTAATATTTCCACTGCCACTTGTTGTTGGGGTTGTTGTTGTTGTTGTTGTCACTATTAAAAAAGTTGTAAACTACAAGTTGGTGGTGATATTACGAGTTTGATATTGCTATTTATGACGATGACGTCCTTGATGATGTTTATTGCGATAAGGCTTTTGTTAAACATAAAATCTTATTTCTTTTCTAGTTACTGCTAATTTCCTTTTGACTGCGGCTATTGTTGCTGCAGCCGTCACTTTTGGTGCTCAAAAGATAACTTTATATTTATAAGTTTCCTGTAGAAACTTTTTGAATAGAATGACAAGTCAATATGGTGGAAATATTTTAATGTTTATGAATTTTTTTTTATAGTTCGATCAACTACATTGTAAAGAATTGAGTTCTAAATTCGCTGCTGCATTGCCACTGAATGTAAATAATAAACATGGTTAAGGCGTAAATAGAAATGTCCTTCTGCATCTCAAATAAGTCGAACTAACGGCTGAGACAGAATGCTGAATTAGCATCAAAGTGTTCGCGACTATAACTGTTGGTTACAGTGCTACAGTGATTCCAAACAAGAAATTAAATTTTTAATTATAAACAAACCACAACAGACGTGCAAAAAACACGAGTATAAATAAATAAACTGAATAAGTAATCTGAGGATAAGAAAAGTTGAGGGTTAATATAACAAAAAGATGAAAAAAGGACGGAAATATAAAAGATTATTTTCATTTTATTCACTTGGGTCTCAATCAATAAATATTTAAGATTTCATATTCATATCAAAAAATGTATTGCAACCCATTTTTACTTAACAAGAAGCTACACCTGAACTGATAAATTTTATTGGAGAAATTATGAAAATTATTATTCTTATAAAATATTCTAATAACGACTGCATATAGTTCAGGTTCTGGCATGATCACAATACCCAATTTATGTTCTCTACCACAATATACTTTTATCGCAAACAGAATGATTATCTGAAACATTATTTGAGTAGCGATAAAAATATTATTCTTTACATTTAACCATTCATTTCGATGCGTTGAAATTAAGACGAGCGTAAACTTTTACGAAAATACTAGCCTCAAATAAAATACACGTACATGTTAACTATACAAAAATAACATAAATAATAACGCCAACCATACAATCGATTTAGTAGACATAATATGTAAACACATTTTAGTGTTAAACCACTACTAATTCTTGAATTTTCTATCGTTCTCAAAAGGATCATATTATTATTATCTACAATAATAATATGATGTGTTTACAAGCCTAGCATTTAATCGTAACCAATTATTTGTACTTAAAGAAAAGGTCATGTAAAATAATTTCTTTAAAGACAAGGGAAGCAATCGGTAATAATTACTACCGCTTCGTGAAGTTTTTTATTTTTTACCCCAACCTTTACAATATAGAAGAAACAGAGTTCATTAAGCCAGAAAAAAAATTATACAAATGTACAGACGTACTAGTATTTGTTTCTTACAAAATTTAGGATGCTAAATTCAAATCTGCATCTCAATCTCTAAATTGGTTCTGCTTTCCGGGATACACCGTGATTTTCATAATGAAGCAAGTGGCACGATATATATTAATACAATTGGAGAGTGTTTTTTTATTTGGCTAAGTGTAAAAAACGAAAATAATCTTTAAGTTATTCTAACACTGTCTTTTAAACTTCTCAGTAGCTTCAGAGAGATCGTGGCAGATGTGACAAAATAACACATTTTGTATGCAAAAACAGAAATTTTCCGATTTTTAAAAATCTTAGCAAAAACAAAAGGACAAAATTAGCGCGTACTTTTTGAAGTTATAAAGTTTAATAAGTTTCATACAACCCGAGTTATATTTTTTAAATCGATGCACAACCTTTAATTTATTTACAATCAAGTCAAGGTATGCGCACAACCTTACGACACTTGCAAGAATTCTAATGTTACGCGAATACGGCAACTTTTTTCTGCAAAAATGCCACGACATCTCTAAATTTACAGAGCATATGAAAAAGCAATATTATTACAACTTAAAGATAATATTGTTGTTAAATTTCGTATTTTTAACTTACCCCAATGGGACAAATCGTTCTCCATTTATGTTAACTTTCGCCATGGGATTGTCCCCTTTTTAACATCTCAAAAACTAAATCCAGCTTAAAGCAACTGGGTGCACATTTGAATTCAACACAATAAATAACAATAGAAACTACTTTCCGTAGCTCTAGTCGAATGCATGCGGAATGCATGTTTGGAATTTGCTGCAGTGTAGAAAGAAGAAAAATAGTTTCAGAAAAATAGTTTTTCATACGTGCAACCAGAGCACGTATTTGCTAATTCTTTCATTTTCCTTCATTTTGCTTTTAGCTTTCTCATGTTTCAAGGAGTAATAGTTTTTTCACTACTCGAATTTTTCATTTTCATAAAGAAATGAATATTAGACAGCTAGTTGCATAAGATTCAAATGTTTGTGAGGCACATGTATTGCAAATGGTTAATGTCCTTGTGTCTGTGCAGCACTGTTGAACGCAGCAATCGAACTTATGTACGATTTCAAAATAGCAAATCAAAAGTTCACCGCAACGAAAAAATAATTTGTATTAAAGGTTCTTTACACTCTATTATGAGTTGTAGAAAAAATTATTCAGTCATTCACATATCATCAATGAAATCGATAGAGCGGTTTCGAAGACTATCGTTTACAAAGACTGCGACACGTGATTTCTGTATTATTAGGGAGAAACAAAAGAAAAAATTATGTATAATTTTATATTATTGGATAAAGTGTCAAATTTTCACAAAATGTGCATAAATTCTTTTATTGTTATTCATTCCTTTCTCTCGTTTACTGGCAAAATTAACTTTCTTTTATGAAAAACAAAAAAAAACATCAAGTCTTGGGGCATTTCTCACTCACCGTTTTTTTGTATTTATATAAAAACACATAGAGTTCTTATATAAGAAGATTTAAAAGAAATATACGTACTTTCATGGAGTAAAACTACGTGCTCTGTCTACAACATAACGCGGCAACTGGGCGTATGAGTTATGCAAACGCCGTATTAAAAATGCTCATATTGCTCATACGACAAGAGCAACTTTTGAAATGATTATTGCTTGGGGCGACTGTAGTATACGAGTGTACAACTTTACGCACGTACAACTGATCGAAAAGAAAATATGTTAAATGAAATTCCATTCACATCATGAAAAAGAAAATTAAAATCTCATGTTTGATTTCTTTTGGGCTTTTACACCCTCCGCATAAATGAAAACGGCTGCTGTTAACAAAAATAATATATCGATTATCTGCCGTTGGCGTTTCACTTTGCCTGCCTAGTGCTGCATCGGGACCATCAAACTCTATATAAAAAGTGACACAGGTTTCACCTCTCCCTGGAGAATATACCCTGAGAAATTACTCTAAGACACGTTTTTTTAAGCAACTTTAAAAAATATTTCATGCGGTCGTAGAATATTTATAATCGAGGTGCTAGATAATTATAATAGCTGGAGTCTAAAATTTTTCTCAAAACATACTTTTTATTATTTATAGAAATAACAGAAACAAAATATAGCAAATTTTCGAAATAACTAACAAAACCTCTTTAACCCATAAAAAGACATTAATCGTCGTCAAAAATAAGGAAAGGATAATTTTAATGCAAAACATTCACAAAATCGGTCTATTTTTCCTATAGCAGCTATTCAATAAACAATTCGATGGGATATTTAAAGAAATTAGAGAAAATTTTCAATAAAGTTGCCAAATGAGTCAGTCAATTTTTTCTTACCAGTAAATGTAGCCGGTTTTTTAGTTTCAAGTTTAAGGCTGGGGCCTAAATGTTACTTTAATCTGTTGCGAGTTTCTAGGTTTTGAAATAGTCTCTAGCATGGTCTAGCTAGCATAGGAAGACTCATTGTTTTTGTGTGTGTGTGTGTGTGTATGTGTATGGGGATGGATGTTTGTCCGATTTTAATGAATAACTCGATTTGAGAAAAGTATCACGTGATGTGCTGTGTTGAAATGCAACATCAATTAGTGAGCTTGCTTCTAAAATACACCCATCATAGGAGACAGACCAACATTCCATTCGCATGTGTTGTAACCATTAAAATGGCAAAACTGTCAACTTTAGAAAAGTCAGATAAAGAAAGAAGTTTCTTGCTAAAGCAAGGAACGTTTAACTATTCATACAGTGATTATTTACATCAAATAAATATATAATGCACTAGTATGCACTAGTTCCTCAACTATCCAAAGTTAAAAATTTTTGGCCAAATAAATGTAAAAAAAAATTATTTCCACATTTCGGAGTCTTGCAAATACATGAAATATTTTTAAGGTGTAAAGTGATCTGGCAGTTTGCTTTGTAGGAACATTGCAAAACTTCTTCTTGCCTTGTTCGCAAATTCAATTAACTGAATCCATATTTTTCCGCATGACGTGTTACATATTTTTTCTACGAAAATTTCACTCTGTTTGTGTAAGTTTGTCTCGTTGTTATGATATTTGAGTAAATGCAAAATATGAAATGTGATTTCCACGAAACATTTTCAATTTTTCGCTGACGTTTATTTTTGCAGAGGGACGTAAATATATGTTTGAGATCAAAATTATTGGGAGCAAAACTTTTAAAGGATATTCCAATCAAATCAACCAGACAAGGGATGATGGAAATTCTTTCCAAAAATCCATACTTTTAAAAGACTTCTTAAATTCGAAATTCAATAAAATAGCACACCTTTTACACTGGGCACTAAAAATGTAAAGATCAGGTGAAAATGGATTTCTGTCCTTTTCTAATAAACAGTTTAGCAGGTTGTTGTTTTTTCAAATGTATTAAGTTTCAATAGTTGATGCATAGAATTAAAAATAAAAGTTATTTTAAATATAACGAGTATCGTTGCAAACGGTAGCGAAATAGAGGGAGTTTTCACAACCGAAATTTGTAAGTTAAATCTTCAACGATTGAAATAATTCAGCTAAAATGAGTCTGTTTACTTTGAAGTGTCAGTTACTCAGTTCAAATATTTTAAAAAGTTTACAGACTTTTTTTAGAAACGTGCTAACCACTTCAGCCATCCTAAAGCCTCCTCATTCTTTGTTTAAACAGCAAACAACTTCTACATTATTATGTCTATTAAACATTTTTTATGGTGAATGTTATTCTGATCTATTTGTTGAAATACTTTGTTTGTGGTTGGTTTTTCAGTAAAAATTTAAAAATTTTAAATATTTTCAAATTACCATTTATATGATTGACACAAAAATACGTTGTTGTAGAGAATGTAATATGGTTATCATGACTATATTTTGATTGGGATAATTAAAGATGTTTTAATTAATTAATCCAGTTGTTCCTTATTCAACCTAAGAGTTTCCCTAAACGCATTTCAAAATAAATCTCAACAATATCACACTTTTCCCTGTAAGATGATCTACCACCATGTCTCAATGCTATAAATTTAGAGTCTTTTCATCTCTTGTTGCCACACCGTACAATGTTTTCTGAGAATATTAAAATAAAAATACATTTTAAAATTCTTATTTAGATGGCCAAGCGCTTGAGGGACCTCTTTTACTATCGAAATCCTTTATACTAAATCATCACAACACATGTTTTCTTTGTACTGTGAAGTAGTAGTAGTTTTTGTGCAAGCTGCAAGTCTTAAATCTTGTTAACACCATTTTGTATCTAGTGCTTTTATTTTCATTTAAAATTAGCTCTCTACCTGCGCAGGCATCAAGCAAACGCTTGCACTCATTTTGTCATTTTATTAAAAATTCCTTCTTTATTTTCTTTTCTGTTCGAGACAATTATATTTTTGCACTTTAACATTTTAAGAAACATTTAGAAAAGTGAAAAGATTTCAATTTTAAATTATTCATGAGCACGACCCCATTTCGTACGAAATGAAAGGTGGTGAATTAGTGATACTGTTGCCTACGTGATGTCAGTATACAAAGAGATTGGATTGAAAAAGTGTTAACTACCAGCCAACTTCAACTTTTTTCAGAATTAAAAAAATAGCCACAATTTAATGTATTGGAGAGGATTTATCAAATTGCAAAATATAATTTCTCATAAACGAGTTAGTGTTAAAACAGTTTCTCTTACTTTAGCCTAAAAATACTGCAGCGTTCACACACGTGCAATTTAGCTTGCGGAATTAGCATTTGACAGCTGAAAATACCTTCATTTTGTTCTTAAAAACGTTGTATTAAAGAGAAAGTGAGACAGTCGTCTTGTTGAGAGTACATTGTTTCGTCATTGTAGGGAGCTTTTCTTTTTCTTTTCACTGAACTGACTTCACCCGATATGCCTGAGAAAATTGACCGATTTTATGGTGCAATTAAGTACTTATTGTTCAATTTATTAACTGAGTGCATGTACGGTAAATTAAGCTCCATTGAGGAATTAATTGCGTAATTGTCAGAGCATAATTCCAGAACATAGTGTAACCTCAGCCCTATTTTAATCGTATTTTTTGTTGTTGTGTGAGTATCAGTTATAGAGCTTTCTATATATTATTCATGGATTTATTTCTTTTTTCTCCGTCAGCATAAATTTTTCAGTCAAATTTATAAAGCCAATAGCGCTAAGACTCAAGCTCATAATTTATATCAAAGTAACAACGACTACAAGCCAATTTTTTGCTTACCTATCGTATTACTTCGCCTTTAGGAATCACACTGCTCTAAGGACGAAATGTGATTCAGAACTCATTCCTTATAAATAGTTTCAGGAATAATAAAAAAGCATAACTCATAACTTTGCTTCCTTTAACGATGAAATAATAAAACTTGAAACATAAGGACTCTACGTATAGGTAAAGTTTCTCATCGGTCAAGTTTGAAAGCTTTACCATAAACGCTTCCCGAGCTATAAAGGTGTAAAAAGTGCATATTTTGATACAAATTCACTGACTTACTGACTTACTCATCAATATTATGGGACACTTCCACTGTAGGCCTTAGGGAATTAAAACAAAAAAAATTGAAAATAGGCACCTGTTATTTAGGGGGATCAAGGTCCCGTATTATTTGTATGCAGCATTTCCACTATAAGTAGAGAGCTGAAATTTGATATAACCCAACCGTCTGTAAGCTTTAAGTTAAAAGAGATTTCATACATGCATTAACAAAAATAACTTGGAAAAATGGACTTAGATTCGCATAAAAACATAAATGTGAAAATAAGACCAAGTTCCTATCCCAACATTTCGGCCATAAAATTAACTGAGATCAAAATTAGGATCAAGTTCTAAATATGTACAATAACATCCCATTTCTTTTGTAGAATATTACAAACATTTATGTTATGCCAAAAAATACAGGAAAAGGGTGCCCCGGTAGTTTAGTCAGTTTATCAGTCTGGAGATCGTGGGTTCGTTCGATCCTCAACAAAGGCTCTGGTCCGCTCCGCTACAACGACCGAAAGTCTGGGTTACTATTGTCAGTAATTTAAGTTAGAATATAATTTGTATTTGTTATTAATAAATAAAGAAAAAGTTAAACTTACTGAATTGGAGTAGCGGCAACTAAAAAAGACGGTGCACTTATATCTGAAGCAAGCGAACGACCTTGCTCGCATCTCTCCTGGCGATGCTACAAGAATAAGTCGTACATAATTCATTTCAATAAATTCAATAAATTCTAGTCTTCAAATAACCGATTAGACACAAAAGCGAATTACATATTAAAACAAATTTTCAAATATGTTGATTTTTGTTAAGGATTCATAAATGCTAATAAAAACTTTTAATGCTCATTGCAAAATTTTTGACGAATTCAACAAATTTTTTGCCAATTTAACGTCCTAACGTTTTAAGTATGGGGCAATGCAAAAATATATTGTATCTTTTTCGTCATTAAACTTTATTTTGACATGTTATTTTAGGATTATTATGCAAGTTTGCTACAAGACCGTGCATGAGCATAAAACAGCCATTAATATGTTCTAGAAAATGCGTCACATGATGCAGCAAGACATATTAAGGAAACAATTTTGGAACATAAAGCCTCAAATTTAAATTCAATCAAATTTAATAAAAAAAAGTATTGCAAAAATAACCCAAAGCCTTTAATATTCACCGTGGAAATGCATTATTTGTTTATTTATTAAAACTAAATTGAATTTGAATTGTTTTCGGAACAGTGACTTCGGTGCATGAGAACTGAGATAAAAACTATTGATAAAAACAATTTGAAGAAAAGTAACAAACACAATTATCGAAAGAGTTCATTTGCATGCAATCGATAACAATCTTAGAGGCAGTCGCCTATTCCTATATGTGCATCCATGTAGACGTTAATGTTCAGATAGTTCGATTGATTTTTGTGGCTTAAAGACGATGTATCCTTCAGCTGTTTGCAAATTTGGCCCCTTCTTTTATGTAAAACTCACTTTAAAAACAAAAATTACTAAAGTTGTTACAAAGATTTATCTGCAAAATATTGTACACTAATTTAAAATTTGCAGTCTCGTCAGTGTATTGCCCAGCTAAGCCCAAAATCGAACACCTTCAATTGGCCAGGTTCTTTGCTACACTAGGGCAAAGCACACTTAATGCGGCTCAAGACTTCTTAGCCCTAAAGGGAGACAGCTGTTCAATACTGTTCAAAATAAAAAGCTAAACGTTGTATGTGGCGATAAGCGCACCGGCCCACAGACTTTAATAAGTTACAAGACTTGAATAATTTTGCTATTGTGAAAAAACATCAAACTGGATCCTTGTTGCTTAGTTCATCCAAAGACTTATCTTCTGATCATTCACGTACAATTCTTAATTTAGACGACAGTTTTGTCACTGCACCTTGTACTTTTATTTTCTACCCCAACAAAAGTACGAATTGGATAAAATATAAAATTTATTGGAGCTTTTATTTCTCTTTGAATATCCAACTGAGCAATCCAGCTGATATTCAAGCAGCTGTAAATCATTTTACAGACTTCGGCTACAGCCAGAGCTGCAACGCCAACAAAATTATCAGTTAAAATAAAATCGCACCAGTTAACAGCAGATAAAGAGATGCTTGTCACGAGAGAAGAGAAGGCTGAGAAGGCAATTACAAAATAGTCCTTCTCTACACATAAAAATACGAATGAATTTATGCCGAAATATCTAACGCAATAAATTCAGACAGCAACGTGAATACGATCCAGCGAAAAACGCGGATTCTAGCCTGTGGAAAGGCAAATGTTTTCGCTAAACACTAAAAGAGGGTATTCAAACAACATGACAGGAGTAGTTGTACCATTGTAATTATCAGTGACATTGTGAATAATGAAGACTTCGAATATGTTTACTAAGAGCGACAATTAAAAATTTTGATGCGAAAAAATCGCCCGGACCTGGTCGTATTACAGGATCAATTATAAAAAAAACTTACCTAATTCAGCTGTGCGACGTTGTTAATAATTTAGTTCAAAAATTTGACTTTTCCATTGCAACTTTTAGCATAAATAATTTCATGGAATATCGTTATTACATTATCGACTTGTATTACAGCAGTGTTACACTGCCCAGACAATTTAGTAGACACTATTTTAAAATATGTTACAAATATCAAATGAAATCAATTGAGTTGCCCAAAGGATATTATAGCAAGAAGCAGCAAATACAAATAGAAAATTAAATTTTAGTTTCTTTCATGAAATTTGTAAAAAGCAAAAGTTTATTTATTATTAAATTTATTATTAAAATTTAAAAATTCATGTTAAATAATGATGGCGAAATATTTATTTAAATTTCACTTATAACGTTCTTCGAGTAGTCAACAACAATAAAAGCAGCAAACTTCCGTACATTTTGTTAAAGCAGCTGCAATAAACTTTTGCATATTCATTTTGTAAAGTACACACCGGCATACAACATCACTGGCAAATGTATGTATGTATGTGTGTGTTTGTGCACATTGCTTACAGGATTTTATAACCACCTGCCTGGGTACTGAATTCTTTTTTCTTTTCTTTCTAAATGTTAATCTACTTACGCAAATATTTTTCAAAGCATTACTACCAGCATGAAAAAAATTTCTATTTAAAAAATGTAAAAAACTTTCTGCACATTTTTAAATTAACTCTACTAACGCTACGAGCTTCAAGCCGTTCACAACGATTGAAATTCAGTAGTTGAAAGAGGTTAATGTAAGCTTATCATTCAAGTCAAACAAGTTAAATACTGCGGGAAATCAACACAGAAAATAGCCAACTTTCTCAAGAAATACAAAATAAATATAGCATTCAAAGCAAGAAAGAACCTAGGATGTAATATAAAACACAGCGTTCAAATGGAATATAAAACCCATCCCCCAAACTCCAGAGCTCCGAATTTTATTTATTCTGTCACATAGATAAGGCTAAATTCGAGCGATGGGCTGGTTTATGTGGAGTTTGAAGACAGCGATAGATACCTACATTCTTAAATTGTCCATTGAACATTTTATCTAAATTATATATTTGAATTTGGTATGTTTTTTCAGATTCTGGCAAAAACTACAAAAACAGACATTTTTTATGGGTCCGAAGCAATCATAACGGTTTTTACTAAGCAAGGCGTAAGCTTTAAATAGAGGGGAATAAAAGTTCCCTTATTATTTCTTGAATTGTGTCCGTCGTCCCTTAGTAACCACTTGTTGTTCACGACCAAGTCGTTCATAGCGGCCCAAAATTTGTAACTTTAGTTACCACTGCTCAATGATGTGGCCGGCTAAAATCTTCTTCACATACTTATTCTTTCAAAAGTACTCCTCGTTACTCAGCAAACCAACGGCCTTCATAAATCTTGAACTCCCTGGTAAATTGGATGATGTACGGGTACAAGCTTAAATACCGCCAGGATTTTCGTCAAATTTTAGCCTACGGAAGTTCGAGTGTACCGTTTGTAATCAAGGGCTGGCCCATTTGAAGGGCTGTCACGATTGCTGCAATGGTGATTTGTTATCAGCGATTGAATAATAAACATAATATTTAACAAAAAAATAAACAACATGATCGCCACAAGTTATCGCGGTCTCTTTATACATAATAGTCGCTATCCAGCTAAAGATTATATTAAACATAATCTCACTTTTGAAGTTTCTTCACATACAAATATCTCGGTGTTTTTTAAAAATCACACAGCAGTCTTTAGTAGCAATCGAATTCGCAACCACCAACCGCAACACCCCATATCCGTGTAAACTGACTACAAAGAACAACAAAACTTTAAATCAATACTACAAAGGTTTGATGGGAAAAACTATATTGGCTGCAAATATAGTCGTTAGTTTGACCATGAGCCAGCAGAATGGCCTAAACGAAATGAATGTTCGATTTCATATCCATCAAATTGCAGGAATTTTAATAGTTTTTTCATGTATTTTTAATTACAATTTGTAATCTGATATCTTGTTAAGCTCCCACAGCAATTATAAAATGCTTTTTTGTGGTCTTTGTTTCCGTTTTGTTTGTGCAGATGTGTTAGAGCCACATTTAATCACATTCTGCACCCCCACCAAACATGTGCAATGACTATTGCTTCTGTTTTGTTAAAATGTCATCATTTTGCAGTTGTTGTTCTTTTGCGAGATGATGACGATTTTGTCATTGTAGTCGGAATTTACTGCAGACTATTTTATTCCCAAAGCAAGATTTTTAATCATGAAGTGGTTTTTTTACAGCACATGAGTCTATTCTAAAATGGTAGAATTTTATTCCTGCACTGGACTTCGAAAACACTTTCGGGAATTTCTCATTTAGAAAAAGTATTAAATATGAATATATCATAATTTTGACAACAGCTGTTGCATAGATACAAAATGGGGTCGTGTAAAGTTAGAACGTTGATTAGAAATGGCCATGATGCACTATCAGATTCAATCGTTAGATCTGTCGAAAATCGTATGTGTGTTCAAAAAATAATAGCAATAGTAGATTAAAAGGCAATGTCCTTTATGGCAGGCCAATCCGATTTGATATAGAAAAATATGTGTGACAGTGGGACATCGAAAATCATGAGGTTTTTTTTGGTAAAACAAAATTCAGTAAGATTTTTATCCGATTGAATTATAGCACTTGAAAGGTGAATCACGGCCTTAAGCAAATAATAGATTTATTAGCCAAAGTTTGATTCTCATCCACAAGAACATAAATTGTTCGTATATGCATTTTTTTTATTAATTAAAGCGGCCTCTTCCGCCTGTATTTACTGAATCGCCAGCGAGGTTAAATAATTATTGCATAATTAGACTACCGCCAAATGAATGTGCCTACTTGCCACCAGAGCCCCTGCAAAACTGCTCTGTAAAAAGAAAATAACAAACTTGCAAAAGAATTAAAAGTAAAAATTAGTATAAATTTCAAAACTAGTAATAATTATATAACTTAGTGCCATTGTGCAGAAAGTCTTACAAAATAGTTTTTATTATTTCCTTTCCAATTACCTTGAAGTATATTTATAGGTACAATGCAGTCTCTTATATCTGTTATAAGAGCATCAAGAACAATTACCAAACATTTATATTTTAAAGCGATCGTTAACATGGGTGAACAGAGTTCCCAAAAAAGGGATGTTTGCTCTAGCATTTGTTTAGGGTTTAATATTCCAAAACAAACCTCTGGCATTTTTTCTAGTGTATTCTTTATTTCATATAAGTTTGTATGTAGAGATATGATTGAAGGCCTTCCTCTGTTATTTCTGTTATGTGGTTCATTCGTGTATATATAATTTACCCTCACATAGTACTTAGAGTGTGGGCCAAGCAAGCACAGTAATGACGGTATATTTTTTAAAAAGATGTAATTTTTTAATAGAATTAAAAAAGGAATAGACCTACGAGGGATCTTGGATGGCAACATCATGAAGAGCGTAAGTGTACAACAAAAACTTAAGTCCAAATTACTCCATCGCAAGTCTAATGAAATATTTCATTTGGTGACCGCAAAAACATTTTTCGTTCGTATAAAAACAGACGCGAGGAAAAGATTTATTTCAGTTTTCTTTTCATATCATTTTGATAAATAAAAAATAAAATAATCAACGAAAGACCCTGTTAACATTTCCTAAGTTCACAAAATCTTTCATTATCGTTATTTTTAATTTTCAAAGTCCCTTTCACATTCGGCAGCCAGCCCTACAATTAGGAAAATTTACGTTTAAAACATTTGTTCCAAACAATTAAAATTGTACTAAAATTTTAAATTTTGTGGGTAGATAACAGCCATGAAGGATTTTTTTTTATATCACGTCTTTAAGCACCTTGACCTTGAAGAATAATTGTGTGGGTGTAGCTTGTGCACACAATAATACACACACAAGAGTTAACGAGCAGCCACATCACATCCTTTAGTAGTTCTTTCCGCACATTTACACAATATGCTTAGGTATCACAATAGAAAAAACTAGTTTGGTTTTGTACTGGGTTCTTTGGAAATTTATTTTTGTTTAGTTAAGAATGTGGATAAAAGAAATATGACAAAATCGAAAAAATAAGACATATTTTTAGAGCGACCTGGGGTATGTAGCCAACTTTAGTAGAATATTTTCTCATTTTTAAAAATTAGATTACATCCTCAAAAGTTTTGAATCGACCAATCTTTAAAAGAAACATGTCGTATTTAGTTGCAAGTAAAACAAGACCAGCAGTGCGATTCACTATTCCTTTTTTAACAACTTTTTAGCTTTTTTCAGCTAAATTAACAATGTTGCTTTTCAATAACTTTCTTAACTTTTTTCGCTATCGTAAACCAAAAGCATGGGGGAAAATATTTCAGTCACGTGATAATCTTCATAATGATTCCATATCCAAAAAACTATTCAAAGGCAAATACCAAAAAAATTATATAATAAAGAATAATAAAAGTTCATATAATATTAACGCAGAGGGAATATCGAAGCAGATCACTTACTACATGGGTCCCTTTTGGAGCCCCTTTGTTCCTCGAATTAATTTCAGGCAAGCAGTTTACAATTTACGACTACCTTACCACCATTCAAGTCTCGTTATACCTCTAGCATTTACCATCGACTTTAGTGATTTCAGACTGTCGAGTGGTGACAATCGGCCTAGCATGTGTCTAAGGCTTAGGTCCCCCATGGCATTCACATTTAACAAGTGTCTACTCGTGGTCTTAAACCTTTTGATAGCCAGTGCATAATGTGCGCTACCGTCTCAGTTTCTACCAGGCACAGTCCGCAAGTCTCATTTCCCTTAATTTTCATCAGGACCAGATGGTACTTGAAGTTTCCACTAACTTTGACTAATGCAGTAATCAAGCTTAATGCACTCACTCCGCTTATATCGAAGCACCTTGCTGGGCTTCCTTCCTTCCTCCTGAGGAGTTCTTTTAAAAACATTTCAGCCTGTCTGCGTCTTGTTCACCGTGGTACATCGGTTTCCAGAACTAGCTTGGAGCACACGTTCACTTGCATCATGCGTCGTATAACCGGCTGATTGTCAAGTGCAATGAGAACCTTTCTCCTTTGCACCCGACATCCCAGCAGGTGATCCAACGCATGCAGCAACCCAAGCAACTCTGCCTACTAAACGGACACGTACTCCCCCAAACGTAGACAACAGAACAACTTCAGCTCAGCTGAGTATACATCTGCTCCTGCCCTACCATCCATACGCTTATTTTGTATAACGCCTTCCGCAATGAGTGTCCGATGCAGCCTCTCGTCTAATTTTTTTCTTTTTTACTCATGCGTGCCATCGACCTCTTACCTCTTTTCTAATTCAGCTTTAATGTCTGATGTTCGGCTGTGCCATAAGCATCGCTTTTCACATGCAAAGCTAACATTGCGGCCGTTGACTTAATGAATAAGTTGAACAGACTTTTGGCCACCAAACACGTAAGTTGTTACGGGTCGCACCATCATTGCGTTAATCGCGAATGCAGCGTTTGGCGAGATTCCCCATCTATAGCCATACACTCCTTTATATTGGAGCAAGATGTTTTTTGCTTTCAATGTGTTCATTTGAGATAAGTTCTTTGCCCAGAGTAACGCCTGGGTAATTCATCTTTCTGGACATATTAATTTCCGGCCCCTGAAGCATAAAGGATTCAACCTCTATACCCTTCTTTTTTTTCGAGTGAAGAGCATGGTGTCAGATTTGCTAGCAGTTATACTTAGCCCCTGTTCCTCAATTCAATAAAACCACATAGTTTCTGTGTAAATGTTTCAAGATTGTTTCATGTTTAAACCCTTGACCCCTTAGGAACTGGTCAAGGACAAATCTTAGCGCAATACTGGCCATATGATTATCATCGACATGGAGCATGTAACACTTGCTCACATTGCCCTAAGTGTGCGAAGTGCACTTTGATCAAAAACGTTTAAGGGATTTACACAGACTGACGCCTTCAGGTCGCCCATGGTAATTGGTAGACATATCTATAACTAAAAAGTTTTCTTTGTCGTGTGTGATTCAACTGTACAGGACAGTCAAAGGATTTAAATACAAATCGAATCTAAATGCATTAAGCGGCCGTTGCACTTCTTGGTAATAATGGCATTATTTCGTTGCCTATGGCTAACTATACTTCATTACGTGGCAATTTAACCCCTTAACTGCGAAAATTATTTCAATATATACCGTAATGATTTTATAGCTTTTGATGAAGGCGAAGACCAAGTTGCTTAACGTAAGTTGTTTCTTGTTTGTTTTTTTTTTATAATTATTTAATATAATTCATAAATCACGAATCATGTTATAATATATATGCGTCGTAAAATAAATGACGTAAGAAGAAGACGTAAAAATGTAAATTTTAATTCATAAACTCCATCGAAACTTGTTTTGGAAAAAAATCAAACGAATTTCTTTAACTTTATATTTTACATTTATTTTCTGTGTCAACATCAATATTAATCATGTCAATTTGTTTATTATAAATAAATAATTTATTACATTTTAATACAGACAAATGTACAATAATGGATTAAAATTTTGTTTCATTATTCTATCAAACAGCAAAAGTAAAATATAAAAAGTATTTAAGAACAAATATTTACAATTAGTCACCATTAAGTTTAATTTTATAATTTCAATTTTTTAACACTTTCATTAGAGAAACTTTTATTTATTGTTAATTTTTTACATTTGAATATATTAGTTTAACTAATAATTTTTTTCTCGACTTTTTGAACCGAATTTTCTATCTTTAGCTCTCATTTTGCTCTCACAGCTCTTTTGAAAATCACAACTTTTTTGCACCAATTATTTTTTAAAAAGTTCTCCTTTTTTTAAGCAACAAAATGTTGCATTATTCCTGTGCTGGCACAAACATTTTAAAGTTCGCAAAACATTCTAAGATCTTGTTAATGCCTGGAAAATACATAATGAGTCTTTAGCTTTTGCTCATTTTATTCATTCTGTTGTTGTATTGGAAACTCTTGTGCGTACGATTTCAATTCTCCCTTCGTAGTTGGGTTTAGTGAGGACTACCACCATTCAAAACCACTAAAATGATGTTGTTATATTTTTATGAGTTTTATTTCTCACTGTTAAACTTTTACAGTTCTTTCAAAGTCTCGGACTGTCCAATACAGTATTTGCAGTCATTACTGTACAACTGTTAGCCAGGGCGATAGAATTGCCTGCCACTGAGAGATTTGTAGCCGCTTTTGACCCCTTATGCCAAAAGCTGCCGCCATTTAAATTCATTCCCTTAAAGGTATCGACGAAAGCTCGACGAAAACTGGCATTCATGAAACAGTAGGTGATGGGGTTACAGCAGCTCGATGAGTAGGCCAGCAGTTGAAAAAAGCTTATCGTAGTATAGTTAACGTGCTCGTATATGGCAGGTCCAATAAACATGGCCACCGTATTGATGACATACAAGGGTGTCCAGCATATAAAGAATTCCAGGACTAAAACGAAAAGCATTTTAACGACACGTTTTTTACTCTCCAAATTCTTCTCGAGGTTGGATCTGCAGAAATGAAATAAAAGAAAAAATAAAACTCAATGTTTAATCCAATCACCGCATATGCACCAGCAAATAAAATTACTTTGAAAAATAAGCGAATGTGAAACCTCGCCATTTTTTCGTACGAAACACTCTTGATACGTTTTTTTGAGAAGGAGAGAGAAAAACAAAAATCATATAAATTTTTTTTAGGAATTTCTTTGTAATACAGTAGCGGCATATATTGCCGACAATTGTATATATTTTGCTGTTGTATTCGTTTAATTACCGCTGAGGCAGTACAACAAGGTCAAATATTTAAAGTAAGAAAAAAAATCCTTTCACTAACCTTCTAAGCGCTGATTCTGTGATGCGTAAACTGGGCGCTGAATTTAGTTTTCGCTTTTTATCCCAATCGGCAGTCTGTTGTTGTTGCTGATGAAACTGCATCAGTTGGGTGTGTTGTTGTTGTTGGTTACTGTAATTTTGCTGCAAATGCTGTGACTTTCGATTTGTAAATAGTCCTGATGGCAAAGTGCTTAATGATAAACCGGAAGTAGAAGCAGAATCCTGCGTATTACGCCTTGCCTCGATACTATTACGATTCAGTAATTTAACGGAGGCTGATCGCATACAGTACAACCGTGGACGACTACCATCCAGTGACTGAGTCGAGTGTTTATTTTCTCTAACCGATGCCAATGTTGTTGTTGCCAGTTCTTTTGTCGCTACGAAATCTGTGCCGCCACCATCACAGGCATCATCTGCTGTTGAATCATCTGCAAAAAAGAAATAGTCGTCATATTTCCATCAATAGCTAAACAAAAAGTATTCCAATGGAATTTGGGCAACTAATATTTCAAAAATTTTCGATTAAAAAAGATTTTTTCTCCTGACAAGGACGAGAAGTACATAAGACTGTCCACGGTAGCAGCGATTTATAGTTTACTGGTTTTTTGGTTTTTGATTTTATCTTGAGATTATAAAACGTCTTGAATGTCACAAAAATATCTAATTTTTATTATAAATTAATGCAACTTATTGTTGAGGGTAGATACGCTAGTCTCTATGCGCATTTCGGTGGTTACTTATGCCAAGCTTATACGGAAACCCTTACCCAACTTCTTAGATACACTTTTACATCTTATGCCTGAAATTTATTAGGCCTTACTACGTTTGGTTGCATGTTTGCCAACACTAAATGTAGCTGTAAGCCGTTAAAAACAGCACAGGCTATGATTTGCTTTAGGCAGAAAAGCAACAAATAGCAAGTGTTGCCAATGTTTGCGCAAGCTATTGCATATTTATTTTAAAGACGAGTTTTTGGGACTTCTGCAAAAAAAATTAAATTAACTATTCTCCCTTTTAATTCAACCAAACATAACATTTCTTTTAAAGCTATTGAGACAAAAATAATGGAAAGAAACTATCCACAGAAAAACATAACCCCAAATAGTCAGCTGCTTTTTACACATTTCTTTCATTAAACATGCTCCTATTGAATGTGGCACCTGCAACACATACACGTACATAAGTTTCATTTTCTTAAATTTCTCTCATCATTTTGCTTGTGTGTATTTTATTGGAATAACAAAAAAAATGTTATGAAAATTCATACATACCGTTAAGAGGTTGACGTACGGAGGATGGAGTTTGGAAACAATTATTCTGTTCTGTTTCCCCTTGAATGTTTGCTGATGGATTGTGACTCAATGCTCTTCTAGCACCCACTGTTCTCTCTGCCGATGATGTTTCTAAATCCATTGTTGAAAACTTATTTTCCACTCCAGTGCTTTGAATATATTTTGTTTCCCTACTCTTATTTGTTTTTGTTTCGCCATTTGCTCCAGCTGCCGCACTGCTGTCACCTTTCCGTGTGTGATAACGCAATGATGCGTTCAAATGAAATATATTTGGTTTTTTTATTTCAGCCTCAACTTGTGTATAAATTTTTGCATCACCACTGCCACTATTCGTCAAATTATTATTTTTACTTCCAAAAATTAGTGCCTTTTCATCCTTAATTCCCATGTATAACGTTCGTGTTATTAGAATATAGGCAACACACAATATAGCCAATGGCAGCACCAGCAGCGCTAGATCCAAAAATATATTGTAAGACCGTTCGTAACCGACAGCTGCCTCTGGCCACTGTTCACGGCATTTGCGCAGGCCTGCAACCAAAAAAAAATCCACACAAATTCAAATTAAATTTAAAAAAAATGTAAACGGAGAACATTTCAGAAATGTATTGAAAATCACAAGATAATTATTTCTAAATTGAAAACGTGAAACGCATTCAATTGATACGAAATAAAAGAGCTATATGATCTTGGTGAACCCTGCCACCAAGATGGATTGCCACTGGAGGAAAACAGCGGCACCAGTTCCTGCGGCTTGTCAGGAGCCTGAAACTGAAAGAAGGTATGACTTCTAAGTTCGACCAGTAGCAAGCAAGGTAAACTGGTACCACGGGAACTAGCAGCCCCTGGAACCCCAGACTGGTGATTGGTAAGGCTCCTTCGGGATTGCACGTGGTGCCTGTGGTTATACCCAAAGCGGCGAGTTTCACTGCAGGGCCGATGTAGCGTTGCATTGCAACGCAAGCTCCCAATGTCATTCGTTGACGGCATGATATTATATATCTCCGAACCCCTCAGCAAGGGGTGGGCTTGGAAGCCTGACAGCCTCTGTCCCAATTTGCTACCTATGGGATGTGCATGAGTGCTATTTTGGGCACTGGTCTGGCCACACCCGTGGTTGGACCACCGTGAGTTTGAGGCATCGCTGGCTATTGCTCACGTATATCTGATCCCATCTGTCCCAAGTTTAAAAAGTTTGTATTAAAATACAAATAGCAAATTCTGACAGTCGCGGCCACACATTTTCAACACCGACAGTTCTTTATTGCAGAATTGAATTTTAGCAGTCATCATTTGAACAATTATAAAACGATGCTTGTAAAACAAACTGTGTATGCGAAAACCTTTTATTCGCAATTTCATTCAACCAGGGATTAAATTGCGGCGCCTGATTAAAACAAATCGGACGTGAGACTTAAAACTCAAATTTTCATATAAAAATATACAAAGAGTGCTGGATACTTTCGTCTTAAGTTCAGGCAAGTCGCTAGATACTCCTGGTGGTACCTTCAACGACTTGAACAACAGAAGAAACATGAACTTGTCTTCTATACTCTTATAAAAATATAAACTATATTTACATCATGAAATTAGTAGCAGGAAATATTTGTTTCTGGCCGAGACGTGTAGACGATCGATACCTTGCGACACTACTTGCCTACAAACAAAAATTACATAACACCAATTTTAAGTTGCACTAATGTAAATGAAGTCATACGTATGATTTTTGCATGAAGTTGGAAGTTTCTTTCCAACAGTATGGCCTCCAAATAACTACGAACTTAATGATATGTAAGAAAGTTTTTATCAAGTCAAATAAAATTAAATCGAAGCAATGAGGGAAACATTTGCATATAATTTATACCGCATTTTATTTACTTTCAAAATAACTAGGGCATAACTTTTCTTCCTTAAAAAATAACAAACGCAGTCATTATATTCTAATTGAGAAACACTCGCCTACTTACCCTGTCGACTTGTCGGTATCAAATGGCTGAAAATGGCAATCGGTGCCATACAAATGATGCTGCCGAACCAAATGCAACCAATAATTTTGTATGCATGATTTATAGTCTGCCATGTCCTTGAGCGCAGTGGATGACAAATGGCATAATAACGTTCACATGATATCGCCACCAAAGTCCATGACGAAACAGCAACAGAGGCAGCTAAAATATAGAGAGAATAAAACCAGTAAAATGAATTCACAGCAAAATACAAATATGACGGCTATATAAATAATCCTTTCTTAACGAAACTGCAACAATTTCGCCGTTCGTGGCACAAATCCATTAACTCCATGAAACAAAAAAATGAGAAAAGCATTAAAATAATGTAAGAACATTGTTTTTCAAAACTCAAATATATATTGTGGAGTAAAACAAAATTAATATTGTTGCAAGCAACATGTAGAAGCAAAAATATAGTAGCCAAAATATAATCGCCGGTAGTGTTTTAATACTTATGTGACTGGCGGAGTGTTAAGCGATTTTGCAAGTGAAAAAATACAACATTTTAAATTTGTGTTTAAGTTTTTAAGTCTTTTATAAAATTATTTGTTTAAAGACTTGTCATTTTGATTGTAAGACGAGGAACGCAATTTATCAGGAATCTCCTTCCTTGTTACACCTCCAATAGTTATAAGGATTATCAACTTCTTTTCCTGCCAATAAATGGATTACTTGCGATACATTCACTCTTGCAATCAAATGAATCTGAAGGAAACGATAACCTTGAACCATATAACATTTTTTTCCTTAAAACTTGCTTGCAGCAATCAGACTATGGTTGACCAAATTATTTCTACTTAAGTTAGATAAGTCGAGGCTAAGACTTACTGTTAACATTCAGCTCTTGCTCTTGCATTTGATTAAATTTATTCAAGAAAGTCAGGGCTATTCCAATTGCTTCGACACTTACATTTAAGATTTCTCAATAAGAGAAGTTAAGGAAATTGTGCTACCAACGGCTTAATTAACTTTTCTCGAACGGGTGTATCATACACTAAGAGTTTAAGGCAACTACAGTTTTACTGAGTACACAGGTAGCACATTCACTAATCTTCTTCCTAATTTATAAAATCATGATTTTTTTATCGTTAAAAGGTTTCAAAATAAAAAAAAATCTTACTCTCTTAAAAGCATTCGTATTGTCTGTATGCAATAAGGCGCAAGTAGCGGTTCATAGTAGGAGGGCAATACGCACCACTGTGGGCAGATATTACCATTATCTGATAATGCGATTTGATAAATACACTTTTCCGTCAGATTATCGTAGAAGATCTTTTAAATTTCACAAATTATAGATAGATCCCATAGTTAATATTGAATTTAAAATATAAAATTTATTTTCCACTAATGTTTTGAGTCAACATCATCAATGTTTTAGCTTTTTCCCCGGGGGAGCTAAATGCAAATGGTACCATAAAATTCAACAACAAAAAGTTGTAGTGTTGTAAACTTCGTTCTCATCCAAGGAAAAAACAAGAACATGAAGAATTGCAATATTCCTTCGAGTATTCTGTTGGTCTTTAGTGTAGAGATAAATAAATGATGTTTACAGTTGACACATAATTAGTAGAAAAACACGAAGAATGTTGAAAACGTGTGCTGAGTTGTCTAATAAAACTTTAACGTTTACAGTATTCAAAGTTATCATATCAAATAAATTATATTTCTGAATACAAAGAATAAAGAAAATAAATTAAATTACTTAATAATAATATTAAATTTAATTTCAATTTGAAATTTATTATCCAGAAATAATTTTATAATTCGCCACCCGGAAAAAAATAAAAATTATTTTTTTTATTTTTTTCATGGCCACTGGTACCAACAAAAAAGGGGAAAATGCGAGAACAAAGGAACTCGTAATTAATGATAGAGGAAATAAAATCAACACCAAAAGCTTTATGTTGTTGCATAGTAAACAAACAGTGTGAATGTTTTATGTTTTTTAATTTTGATTTTGATTTATTACAATGAAATTCTATTATCTTATACTTAACAAAAGGTTTAAACAAGTAACAAAACTGCGTTGCTGACACACGCCAACGCCCACTTCAATATTATACGAATCACTTTAAGGACTGAAATGAGCGGAGTGTTTGTTTATATCTAACTTTAGGAGATCATAGTCGAGTGTATTTCACTAATAATCAAATTTAAATAAAGAAACTGAATTATACGCCCTACTGAGCCGAAGCTTAATGTTGAATGAAGATTGCTTGAAACATGTTGTGGCGTGATTGTTTAGCAATCGTAAGCTTTTTGATTATCTCCTCCCAAAATTCGACATTATTTGTATCATACAAGTTAAAGACTGCCATATATTTCGCTCATTAAGTTGCAAGAGTCTTATAAATTGACTTTCTGAAGAGCTAAAAATGTTTAATTAATTTAAAATTCAAATCACAAAAAAAAATAACATGAGAAAATAAGAAAAAAGTACGATAAGGAGGAATACAATAAATAAAAGTGACTGTGGCGCAAACTTCGTTCTGACACAACAGAAAAATGTTCGAAAATGTTAAAAAGATTAGAAGATTCTCTAATTCGAATTCCAACATAACTTGCATTAAATGGACGATGCTTGCAACAGACAAAACTCAGTAGAAAGATACAAAGAATGATAATGAGGTGTGTAGCGGCACAGAAATTCTATGTGTTCCATTCCACTAGTGCCTAATACTTAACATGTTTACTATTCCAAACAGCTATCGTATTAATAAAATTAAATGTTTTTCTTACTTCGCCAGAATCGAAAGAAGAAAATAACAATTATGACCAAAATTTGCTGCTTGAAAAGGCTCGGCAGTGATCTGTTTCTGATATTCATAGCGATTTCTGTATTACAATAAATTCCAAAACCAAAATCATTCAATTATTTTCGTACTTAAGTTTTATTATTGCAGTCTCTTCAAATATAGAACTTCTTTTCTTTAATGGAGTACTTCGAAGTACAAATTAGCCATTCTGCTCTCCTAATATTTTCGTTTGTTGCCGAAAACGTATTGATATGGCACACATGGTTGAGGTAAACATAATCAGAAAGCAACATATTATTACTGAGTGATCATATTATTATTGCAGAGAGTAATACCTTGGTCCTCTGGGAGTGATAGCATACCAAAAAATTTACATTACTGAATGACAAAGTGTGAGATGCGCATAGTCGCCTGGACTAAAGCCATCGATTTCTTAAGAGTCAACGCGCTAAGCACCTTAGACACAGCACCCTTAACCGTTGATAAAAGGCCAGAAGAATTTTTCATATTTAGAGTTATATTATTTTTGTAATATTAAAATACTTAATTTGTGGTTAAAATTTTATTAAAAATTGTATTGATCAATTCAACGATGTTGCAATTTTTATGGTAGGAAATTATTTAATGATGAAGTGTAAACAATAACTTGTTTATCGCAACTAAAGAAATGTTTAAAATGTTTTTCAATAATCAGTATATGTTTGCCACAACAACATAATTGTTCTAGAGAACATAATATAATTGTCCTGACAATGCCGCAATCATGTTTTTTCTTTATTTATGCGTAACAGATTTGCAAAACTGTTCAAAACTGACAAATGTTGATCATTTTAATGAATTAGTCATTAAAACGAAACCTTTCTGTGTGCAAACAAAAATTTAATTGCTTGCAATTAAACAGATGGGCTTTTATAGTTGGACTTACATAAATGTCAGCTTGTTTTGTTTTTCACATACATATATACGAGTATCTCTTGCAAAGTGAAAGAACAGTAGTGTGTAGCTGTGTTTTCTTCCTTTCTATCGAATTGGTTCCGTATACAAGATGAAAGTGAACTGTTGTTTACATGTGTTTGAAAACAGAAATATGCTGCATTGAGTTTCATTCATGCAAATCGTAAACGTTTGCAATTTTAAAGAACAACACATTTTCATTTCAATACATAAATTATAGTTTAATAACACAAGTATACAGGGACAATTAAGTGATTTGGGCTGCTGATTTTAAATCTGCTTGACCTATACGAGTATCAGTTTAACTTGAGGACGGTTAGTTAGAGTTGCCTGAGTTAAAAATTACCAATAAAGTTACCTTTAAGTTCTACTAACATTTTTCCTGGCTCTCCTCAAGGGTTCCGAAAAAATATGGTGAAAATCACTTTTTATGCAAAGTTTTGATTTTCTAAACACTAAAAAAATTAGAAAAAGGCGAAGGTCCCACTATTTTCTGTAGACGTAGAGGTTTATAAGTTTCAAACAAAACAGTTCATATTTTATTAAAATTGATTTGGGCCTTTAAATTTTATTAACGATTAAATTAAGGTATCTCACACGTATTCAGTTGTTAACTTCTATAAAATAATATTCGTAAAACACCAGCAACATTTAAATGATTACCAAGTGTCTTATAAAAAGGGTGCATTCCATGCAGAACATCCCCTACGCAACTGCTTTAATCATTGATATTTTTGCATTTATTTGGGTTTTTGAAACTTTGTGCAGTCTGCACATGCAAAAAAAAAGCATTTCGTATAAAATCATACAAACGAAATACTTCTGTAAATACTTCTATTAAAGAAAATGGTTTAAACTACATGTTATCTCTATGTTTGCTAAGCAACGCAGGAATCAGTATTTGACTGCAAGAAAAAATAGATAAATACAAAGACCAAACAAGAGGCACAAAGAATAACGAAGCTCTTTGCCATACAAGCACTAGATCTATTTTATAAAGCGATTTATTTGAAATGAAAAATAATATGAAAGAAAGACTAAAAACAAGTCTGCCACAGTCATCCCTGTATTCATGTCTATAAATTACAACTTTAATTAAAGAACTTCATGGTGCGGCTGGTGTCCGTGACATATTTCAGGCCGTCTTTATTTAAATTCCTAAAGATTTATTTACGTTAATAAATCCAAGAAGTTGTTATTATTTTTTCTTTTAATTTTATTACTTTCGCTGAAAATTTAATTGGCTGGAGTTTAGTTTAACTTTTTTAAATATTAAAATCTTAAATTAAATGAAATTGTGCGATTAAGTATTGTAACACAAAACGTGAAGACAATATATATAAAAAGAAACACCTAAACTGGTTTTCTTTTTATTTAATATTTGCAAGTACATGTGTGCGTATGAGTGTTAGAAAATACTCATACGCTGAGTATTAGAAAATACTCATACGCTGATAGCAGGCGTGTACTCTCAACTAATTGCAGCCTGCAGTAAAATTTTAAGGGCTCCGACAACAAAGATATAATGTCAAATTCTTTTAAACATTTTGTAACAACCGCAGGGCCAGCTTTAAAAATAAGAAATTCAACTTCATCATATTTTTTTTTAAATCAACGAGTACGAAGCCAGACTGACAGTCTGCCGGGTTACCTTTGCATTATATGGGAAAAGATTGTCATACTCAGCAAATGCTAGAAATGTTCATTACTTCGATTGCTTTCCTAAATTTTGAGACATTTGTTTCGCAATAGAACAGAAAAGAGGAGGGTCTTAAAATTAAGCACTGAAATGATTACACTATGTGATAAAATCGGAAAAATTGGATGTACTTTTGAAAAGACCTAACGCAGGTTGTAGGCTTACTTGAGTAGGTAATTTTGTCATTTTTGGAATTTCGATTTCATCATCAAAATCGAAAAAAACAATTTTTAACGACTTCGTGACAAAAAAAAATTTTAAACTAAGTCACTTTTGCGCCGATATTGAAATTTTAAACGGTGTTTAGTAGAGAAGAGCTTGGTGGTCGAAAACTTTCCCAACTTTGCTCTTAATTCTATTACTATATTATTTTATTTATTGGATTTTTATCGATTACTTTCGATATTTAGGCTGCAGTCCAGTTTCTTAAAACTACCAACTTATATACTCAAGTGTGTCTACAACATATCGAGACAGTTTGCAAGATTTTGATGGAACCAAACAGTCACATTGTCCTAATTTAAGGATAACTTAACAATGGGTTGGAGACCAACTTTCAATGTTCTTGATAACAAACCAAACTAATTGTAAATCCCATGAAAGCTATCGAAAGGGAGGACCTCAAAAGACTTTCTCATAGCTTTTCCTTCTACACATGTATACAAGTGATTCATATTATTTACTTTTATCTAAAGTGTAATATCATGCTAACAAAATATGTGGGGTAAAGAGCTACAGTACCTTAAGTCAGGTCGTATTGCAGATTAAGTCATTGAAAATTTTAAAGAATATCAAAATCTAAAGCCTAAGTTAGGATTTCAAAAATAAGCTCAAAATTAAGTCTTATCCTTTAAGAATCCTTCTTTTGTTGTACAAGCAAATACAATTATTTATGCACTTGTTTTTCATTTTATACAAATAACAAGTTTTCGTTTGAACTTTAATAAATTTTTATACATTTTTTCGCATTTAAGTTTTAAAACAGATTTTTCTTTTTGTCATTTCCTTCTCTCATAACTAGTTAAATATGCTCTTGCAGTTTAAGTGAATAATGGCTACATTAAGGATAAAAACTATTCGGCACTTGTCCTCTAAGTGCAGAAAATACTAAAAGGAGTTTGTAATTTTATTAAAGAGTTCACAAGAGCTTCATACAAACTGAAATAATTATGAAAAAGAGTACCCAGCATTTGCATATTTTCTAAATAAACTTTATAGTTTAGCGACTGAGTGGAATAGCAAATGAAGGCCACTACAAGCTAAAATATACTGAGATGCCACAACACATTGTTTTGTGGTTCTTAACTGAGTTGTTGAGCAGGGAAAGTGGAAGTGCAATTAGACAAATTTAAACTGCATAGAAATATTTAAAAGTAAATATTTGCTGGATTCATAACTACTCTGGGGCTGTAAGTTGTATAGAATGGGAGGAACATCGTATTATAAATTTGTGAATTCAACTTAAAGAAAATTTCATTAAATATAAAAAAGTCTTAATAACAATTCGATGGTTATTAAGAGAATTATAAGTTATACGGAATTATTTTTAAAAGAGTCGAGTCAAGTGGATGGCAGATGCAAATTTGTGACATAAGGATATTTTAAACAAATCCTGTTATAAAATTAGATATCGTTTGCTATTCGACAAAAGACCATAAAGTGACCAACTATGACTGTCATTTAATTGAATAAAGTAATTTTGTGTCTGCCATATTAGCAGGAAAATAGTTCTAGTTATTTCGATTAAATTCTGGATTTTATTTCTGTAAAGTGAATAAAAAAAATATTTATTTCAATACAATATTTAACACATTCATTCAACAATATTTAATACATTCAACCAGAGCTTTGAAGAGCAAATATTTTACAAAATTAAACTTTTTTGCTCAGATGTGTCCAGAGACTTTTCAATGACGTCACAATCAATACGATGGGCTTCAGAATTGTTGATATTATTTCATATTTAAAGAAAAACATAAAATCTTATGGAATTAAAAGAGAATTCTTAAAAATTTTGTGTCTAGGAGTTCTCTTTAAGCTCTGTGTTTTCCACCTCAAGCTGGCTTTAATATTTCTTCTTTTAAAACATATGACTATTTGTTCTCCCTCAGATGTTCAATAATTTACCCCATTCCAACAACATGCTCAGACTTTTTACTGATGTAAGAGACGCATATGAACGAGACGTAATCTACAGGGTTTAGTTTATTTTGAAACGTGATGCTTAACCTTTTCAGAATTCTATAAAAATGATCGTGTTAATAAAATAAATTTTCTGTTCCTTTATTTCTTGAGCCTGAATAAATAATTTGCTTAATTATTAAAAATGAATGATCGCCCGAGAGAAGATCGTTCAAGACCAAAAATCAATATTCTCGAAGAATTTTGAACTGAAAAAACACACAGCAAATTTACTCAAGCATCTAAAAATATGTGAAAAATTTTCGAAATGAAAAAATCACCAATCACCCAGAATATTGGGTCACTACGGCAAATTGCCCAAAATTGAAATGAACAATTTCCTAACAAAAAAGTATTTAAAACATAAATAATACTTTTAAATTTTGGCAATAATTTCTCCTCCATTGCCGGCCGTTTTGCAAGGATTTTGTCGTCAGAATAACTTCGCTTACCAACGCTATTCCGCATTGCACGCCTTAAAAATTCCAAATATGAAACCCGATATTGTCGTATTTGAAAACATTTATGTAAAAATAACCCATAAAATTGGGCCAACCTTTTATAAGTTTGATCCATGGCATCCCTTAAGTGGACCAAAAGGCTTCACAGCAGACATCGTATGTTTTTCATTTAAAAATTATTACAATAAAAATCAAATCTTTATTTCTTAACCGTGCCATCTTCAGTGTCAGAGAACGAAAAATAACACTGAAGATGGCACATAGCCGAAACCGGTTTGTCTCCAAACCAAACTTGACAAGGGATGACGGAAATTCGTTCCAAAATTCTACATCAAAACACCCTGTCGGAATATCACATCAAGAATCAAATAAAGAATATTTTAAAAGCCAGAATTGCATAGTTTGAAGAGGCTAATTCGAATGGGTTTAAAATATTTGTTATTAGGTCCGACTGAAAAACCACCAAGGACGAAATTTAGCTGTTTTCTAGACATTAACAATGATACGCTATATGTTACGATTGGGCTCAAAATAGCGACTCAATGGACTGTATTTATGGGCGTGACAAAAGGATTTTAATACTCCTTTAATACACGTTCTTTAAATTCGAGAACTTGAATAACAAATAATCAGTTTTTCTTTTAACATTCTGTGTTATTAAAGTGTTGAATACTAGAAGATATGCTTTCCTTATTTCTTTCTAAGAATCCTTTCTGCTTTCCTGCCTTCGTGAAAAATAAATAAAAATGCTTGCATTTATTTTTAAAAACATGAGCTTTGTCACATTTTAATTTGAACTTAGCAGATGATATTCTCTTGTTACCAAAACTTTGTGCACACTGAGAAGAAATCAAACGCAGTCACATGTATCTCTTAAAATGCGAAGCAGAAAAGTTCACATATCTTTCAGTAGTAGCAACCAAAAAAAAAAAAACAATTGTATCAGTGAAAGTTACATTTTCCATTTGTTTAATGGGAGTTCATTTGAAGAATGGTTAAGCTGATCCTGATTCAATGCAAATACAGGATTTTAATTCCAATCTTGTGTCGCTTTGATTTGCTTTCTAACGACTACGGAACGTTGGTAATATATAAATTCTATGCGTTTTTTCAATCCACATTTCTCCTCCGTATCAGCAGCTGTGAAATTCTAAATTTGAAGACGAAAACTTAATAGAAGTTGAAGTATTTTAGCAAAATAATTTGATCGAATTGATTTCCTTTGCTAGAATCCTTATACGGAAAATCCTTTTTAGATATTAATTGGTTTCGATATCACTTTATGAAGAAGGTAATGTGTAGCTTTTGATTTTAGTTTTTAGATATTAAAAACTAAAATAAACATAATTTCGAACAAAGCCAAAAAGAAAATCATTAAAATAATAATAGGAGAGAGAGAGGGGGAGAGAGCATATCAAAACTAATCTTATTTTATTTTAATTTAAATTTTATAAAAAAGCAAACATATGAATTTAATCCAAACAATTATTGCAAACACAAACATAAGAATAAAAAATATTAAAAACGTTAGGAAATCTTTCATATAAAAGATGCTGTTTGTACCGGAACTAGAAAAAGATTTAATTAATTTTAATTCCAAAGAATAATAAAGTGAAAATAAAATGTTAAAACAAATGAAACCAAGTCACATAATTTTTTTTGTACGAGAGGGGTTGGGCGTTTTTTTATACTCAATAAGAACAAGTGTTAACTAGTTGCGAGGGTCGCTACAGAATTTAACTATAAATGGAAGAAATAGAAAATTCCAATATAATTTTGACAAAAAAACGAAAAGCTTGAAATAAATAAAAACTAAGATAACAATTTCATCTTTCCACGAAATCTATCTCGAGCCTCTTTAGAGTCTTCTACTACTGTTATGTAGGAGACAGCTTGTTGCACCAGCAGTCATTGTTTATTTTCTCCACATATCTGCAACTAATTATTTTTACAGAGTATATTTGCTAAAAATGGTTCTTCGAGTCACTATCTAGAAGCTGCTTACTGCGGGGTTTTATATTTCTTATTGAAATTTTCTGTGGGTTTTTTGAGCTCTTTTTTAAAACTTTTCAAATATGAAAGTGTTATAGTTTGAAAGTTATATGCAATTAGACTGTTAGAAACATGGACTGGCAATATTTTTTGACAAATTTATAAACGCTAACACTTTCAAACGGAGCATACGGAGCAGTAAGCAAAAATAACTGTTGCACAATTAACCAAGTCGACAGGTTTGCCGCCGACTGCGCGCTGCCGCTGTGCTTATTAATATATTTTGTACCTTTCCACCAGTTTATTTTGCTAAGTTTTTACAACAAGAAAATGCCACAAACTTGAGCCGCCGAATATTCTCATGACCTACCGCCGCCGTTACACACCCGAAATTGCTTACCCACCGACGCCGCCGAAAGTTTCGTTTCGGCTTTTTTGCCTGCTACTTGCTCGAAGTAAACAAACACGTCTAACAATGTAATGAGTATATATTACTTCCGATTTTTTTTACACTCAGAACGATCATTATTAAATTTCTCTCGACAAAAATCCAACGAAAATCTAAACACTTTTGGAATAGTGTGAAAGAGGCTTAATTAGTATTGCTGCAAATATAGAATGTCTTATAAATAAATCAAACATCTACAAACGAAATGAGAGTACTGGAGAATCATAAAAGCCGACATATTAATTATGAATATGCAAAATTGTATTCAAATGTAGTAAAATTGATTTTCGTTCTTAAAAAATTTTTTAAAAAAATTAAAAAAGCCTCACCTTGATGTGCTTAATTGCATTCATCCTCCACGCTCCTCAAGAGAATAAAGTATTTCTAGATATTCTGAATTTATGTACCTTGAGATTTCTATCACTGATATCGCGCAGTATCAAGAGATTAATCTGAGAACAGAGCAGGATGCTAGAACCAGTTTTAGCCAGAAACACTAAATCTGGCTGAGAAGGTTGTTCTTGTAAGTGCCAAATCTTTATTTAGCGCAAAAATATCTCAAATTAAGAAAAATGGAATCAGAAATATTGCTACGAAGATAAGTGCAAACAAGTAGTATTGTCTGTAAAAATTGAGTGGTATGAATACTTGTGACACTCACTGTACAAAAAGTTTCAAATTAGAAGTGTACGAATACGTTTGGCATCCACTGTACAGACAGCGCTGCGCTGTAACAACAACAAAACACAACAACCATAAGCTCATACAAGTTACCAGGTAAATGAATACGCACAGAACAACAACAACAAGGATACAACATGATTACTTGTGGGTAAACAATAACAACGCAAAGAAGCCACCACCATAATTAAAAAAAAACGACAAAAAATCTGTTTATAGTTCAAGAAGTATCTACTGGATTCTGGCAAATCTACAAGTTTCTAAAAACTAGACGACTTACTATAAGAAGAATTAAGTGGTCAAGCTGGGAGTAAGTATCGATTGAAGCGTTAAAGTGTACAGAAGTAACTGTCGTGTTGAATTTAAGTGTAAACTAAAGTAAATAAAGTAGCAGTGTGTATAAATTCTGCCGTGTATTATATAAAAAGATACTCTTTTACATAAAAAGAAACTCTTTATCTAAAACAGCCTGTAAATAATTAAGCACATTTTAAAATGTTAAACGTAACCATATTTTCCATTATAAAATTTGAAATTGGCGAATACGTAGAGCTTTGCGCCTATCAAAGTGATTCTATCGAAATCCCATAAAATATGCGACAAAAATGTTAAAAATGTTTCTCTTGTAAAGGTTTCTATTTCAACAAAATGAACATCAACCGCAAACTTTGGATTAATCGATATTAACAGGCACGAATAATGTTGTGGCTCTTTTCTGTTCACTCTTGTTTATTAATAAACTTTTGCACTACTTTCGACCTATGTCAACAATAATATGTGTTGGTTTTTTGAAGCTACTATTCTTAGCTTTTTATTATACTTATAGAGTGGGGCTTTCAATACAAATAGGCACTGTATACAAAAAAGTAGGTCATGGCAATCCAAAAAATTAAAACTTTGATTTTCCACTTCGAACCACAGCACCTACATGGGGAGAAGGGAGGAAATAATTATAATTATCTAAACTATTCAAGGCACCAAAAAGAAAGTGTTGGCAAGAATGTTATTAAATGTTGAAATCTATTTTCCTCAGCTATGCAAATCAATACAGCACCAATCATTTTTGTTTACTTTCAATTCAATACATTATGAATAATGAATGGAAGGACACTTGAAAACATGAATTAAATAAATAATTTTTAAACGAGTTTCCAATTAGGGTGGGTTGATGTTAAAATGGATGGAAAAGGAGCTGCTTAAGAGTCATTAACATAATTCTTTTCTTTTTATGTTTAAGGGTTTTATCTGATTTTACGTAGGGCATGTGACATCGATTAAATATTGTCTACAGCTACACACGATAACGCTGATCCAAAAGGAAAAATGGATTCTTAAATAAGACAAACAAATTTGTCACACGCCGCCACAGCTGTCACAGACTGCCAGCAAGGACCCGCCCTCCTAGGAAACCCCTTCTTCATTAAAAGTCTTTGAACATTATTTGTATGTTTGAAAATAACTCGCTCTCGTTCATTATCTAAAATCTATTACTCGGAATTGAAAATAAGAACGATTAAGCGGATTTGTAATCACAATTAATGAAAACCAATTAAAAATATGAAAATGTAGAAATATCGTCGATTGCTGAAATGGCTTTTTAACGACAATTTAATGAATCAATGTTGACATAATGAACTTGTTGGTTTACTTCTTTACTGTGTTTATAAAATCATTAGAACTCAATAGATTGTTTGTGATACTTGAGCGCTGAAAGGGTACTTTAGGCCATCAGATAAGAGTAACAGCCATCCCTGCCACTGCAATGTTTTGTTTTTCAAAACGTTACACATGGTGGTAACAAATCAAAACTATTTCATATAAAAGTTTGATCACACTTCTCGGATGGTGTAAGGCGGAAATTAAAACATATTTATTGTCTTTAAAGGAAAATGTAAAAATTATATTTTGATAATTAAAGTTGTCGTTATTCGTACATCTGCTGGGCAACCCTTTTATCCATTTGGAATGCTATGGAAAATTTATAAATAATTTATTTTTGATCATTCCCAACGAAAACGGCACCGTAGTTATTAAAAATAAACTAGCGGCTTTGTATTGAAATCCATATTTAAAATAAAGTTTACTTAACAAAAGTTTAGAGACCAATAATTTTGTTCGATTTTTAAACATTTTTGTAGTCTTTTTGTTGAGAATTCATCCGTAGTACCGACTGTCTGTGGTATTAGATTTTTTTCACTAGATTCTTAATTGTCGGAACATTAGACAGGGTGATTTGATGTTGATTTTTTGTACGAATTTCCATCATAATTTGTCAAGTTTTGTTTCGGCTATGTGCCATCTATGTTTCCCTAATTTGGCTTCGCTGTTTGCCGTCATTAGTTACGTTTAATTAAAAATGAAGAAAAAAGTTCGTACATTATGGATGTGGTTAAAATATGCTCATCTTCAGGGCCAAGTCTTTCATTAATGACAATTTAAAATGTAAAAGGAATTAATTTTTTTCTCTGTTCTTTTTTTCAAAATCCTGAATTGATACTTGTCTCATCCATCAGACGATGCTGTCCCACCCGTCTCCAGCTACAAGATGAGTTGTTACCAAGATTTTAACAAACTTTTCCGTAATTGATTTAAATAACTAATAAATAAAATTTCGGAAACCTTATTTACGACAAAGGTTATTGAACAAAATGTGCAGAGTTTGTCTTGATTTTTTAATTATGCCTTTTAACTCAGACAAATACGTCCACTTGATATCACACCCGTCCCCCTCTTTAATATAATTAATTGCAGCAGTTCAAACAAAATTTTAAATTTTAAGTAAAAGTGGGTTAGAATGTCCCAACGTTTGAAAAAACGATAATGTCCGTGAGTTTTACTTGTAGATAACGCCTCTAAGATAATTAGGGCCCTGATTTTAGAAAACGTAACGCATCGCAAAGGAAAATTTAATTTTTAATTTTTTGAGTGAATTTGTCATACTCACATTTCTGACAATGAATGAATAATTTCTTATTCATGGTCAAGCCAATTTATTTCTATAAATTAAGGCTGCTTCATTAATTAATGCGAGTGTAAAGGAAAACTTCATGTCATTATTTGTGGAGTTCCAAATATTCTAATTCATGGTCTGTACCCTAGGGGAAGCAAATGCATTTAATACTTGTGTAAATTGTAGCTCACTTTTGGTTTCGCTTTTATCTACACAAATCCGTTGCAAATAGTATTGTTAAGGCCAACCCACAATAAAAGGGCACAGTGCTACTAAAGATAAATTTGCCAGCAGTGTTCGAAAGCAGCGCTCCCGCTTATGCATTCTTAAGAAATTTCCTAAAATGTGTTCTTATCCTCTTATTTGGCAACAACCAATTATTATTACTCTATTTAAGTCTGAATTCGAGTTAGACAGGTATTGAAAAGTGAAGATTAAACCAAGTTACCCTCCGACCTCACAGAACTTTAAACTACCATACAAACCCGTAATTAGTGAAGAAAGGTACACACACGGGTGTAGGTGACTACCGCGGCTGGCGTTATGAATTTTATCAGAATAATATAAGCAATTACATGCTTTTGCGATAAATCGCATAAATAAATACTTACCCTGAGCAAATTGTATAAATTTGCACACCAATTCGCCAAAAATGAAGTGTCGTAAATAAGTTCCCACCAGTGTGATGGGCATGCACAGGACACCCAGCAACATGTCCGAAATTGCTAAATTGGCTAAAAATACATTCGTTATTGTACGCATACGACGATTCTGAAAAAGTGTTGAGGCTACCAATAAATTTCCCACAATGGCAAATATCAATATTATGCTGTAGCAAGGTATCAGCCATATGGGTATTTCCGTGCTAATCCTTGACTTAACGCTAACTTTGGTATGATTCGAGAAAGTATCGTTTGTGGCATGCTGCACAAAGGAATAATTATCGCTGTCATGATGTAAAGATGATGACATGGATGAGTTGTCTGCTTCAAGTAAATCCCAAGAAGGATGATCGAATGTAACGCTCTGCTGTTTAAATCCCACAACGAAGGAATCATTGGCTATTAAAGCCAACGAAATTATGTGATTGGATGAATTTTGCACTGAGAAATATTGTAATAAATCACTTATTTCTTTAGATGTTGTGGTCATGTTGTAAAATCATTTGCATATTTTTAGTAGAGAAATTTTTCACAAAACTTTTTATCAAAATGTTGACTTAATTTTTCAACACAACTCGATGGTTGTAGTTACAGTAGAACTTTCGATTATTTACATTATCTGTTTTTATTTTACATTTTTTTCAGTAATATATTTAGTTTAATTTTTTTTATTTTTTTCCGTATTATTTTTTACCGCGAAACGCTTGTTGGAAAGTTGATGCACCGCTTGAAACTGTCTTCACATTGTTAGCGAACTAATTGGCGAAAAATAAACAATAGAGTTGCAACATTTCAAGTGCCTAAAGCACATGCGCCTTTAACAAATTTTCGGAGTCCTTTGATGAATGAATTTCATTTTTACCACCATTGTTTAATTCCATTTCACGTTCATATAGCAGCAACATTATCTCCTATAAACATGTTGCTTATGTATATTATCATTTATTATGTTGCGTATGTATATCAACATTATTGCGTACAATAATGTTGCTTTATTACACCAACATTTATTATGTTGCATTGTTATTAAACTCTACTGGCAGAATTCAACTCGTGCAAGAAGGGAATAAGTTTTCAAATTTATTATAAAACATGTTGCAAAGCTGTCTTAAATGATCAAAATTCTCACATCGGACTCGCGCCCAAAAATTATTTCTACGTGTAAAAATCACATATGAAGTATTGAGGTAAAATCCAGCATCATAATGTTTTATTATAAGATAGTTATAATTTAATTCCTGTATAGGAAATATGATTTTTCAATATTATCTCTTGCTAGAAGAGTATAAGACAAGAGACAAGAATCCCCTCACATTTATGATTAGTACGTTAACACGCAAGGTTATCTATGTCGCTGAGCCACAAACTCAAAGGATTTGACTGATAATTAACAAAATATTCATGTAGTACGTTTTATAAATTATTATGGGTGTAAAGTATTCAATAATTTCGTTTATATGCTACAAAGAGATTCTTGATTTGTTATTCCCACATATCCTTTGTCAAGTTTATTTTCGAGACAAACCGGTTTCGACTATGTGCTATCTTCAGAGTCATTTTACGTTCACAACGATCCAACCAAAACGCATGATGTTAATTGTAAATAAAACAAAAATTTTCAGAGAATTATCTCAATATTGTTTATTATGATAGCAGGATCTATGGCAATTATATGTGAAACAAAATACCGTCCAAATACTTCGGTGGCTACCTCTAGCCGATGGTCGATAGTTTTAATAACTCTGAGATATAATTGACGCTCAATGTCATTAACGTGCCGAATTATCTCATCTTGCTCTTCAATTGTCTTCGGCTTATTGCCGCACACTTTTTCTTTTAAATACCCTCAAAGAAAGGAGTCCGACGGTGTCAACTCACATGATCGTGACGGCTAATTAACATCGCCATGACATGACATAACACGGCCATTGAATTTCTCGCGCAAAAAAAACATTGTTTTGTTGGCTGTGTCGCAATTGGCACTATTCAGTTGGAACCACATGCCTCCAGGTCCATATCCACAAGATGTTCGTTATCATCACGGTAATTGCTTGGCCGATCTCCCTTTTAAAGAAGTACTCCGCCAGCCCATAAACCGCACCAAACAGATACCCTTTGTGGATACATTGGCTTTCAACAATCTTTCCTGGATTCTCGTTTGTCCAAATACGGTAATTCTGCTTATTAACGAATCCACTCATTTTCGCAAAATTCTGCCGATTGTGCACGCATTTGGTCGATTATGCTAAACAAAAATATCACGAAGGTCACAAAATGAATTTTTTGATTTTCGTAAAAGGCTTCAACAATCTTAACACGCTGCTCAATTGTGTATCTCTCCATGTATGAATTTGTTAACCACTGAAACAAAGAAATGTCAAATTAAGTTGGACCAACAACTTGACGTTAAGGTGTGACTCCCCATTATGATTATACCACCAGTTATGTTATAATGCTTGAACACCTCTTATAAATTCTTAAACTTAATAAGCAAAGTTTATTTGCTCTTTGTTGTTGTTTTTTTTTTCAGAAATTAAACAAAGTGTTTAAGAAAAAATTTCCAAGTTTTAAATTAAGTTTGGCAAACTCAACTTAAAGTTACTCGACTATTAATATCTCGACAATACCAATAATATTTTAAAACCCCCAAAAACTTGCAGAAATCGTATTTGATATATGAAAATCGTTTATCAGCTTGTACCTTATTTAATTTCATGATGAAATTATGTCTCAGAGTCATTGAAAATATCGACCATCGGGTAGAGGTATGCCACCGTGGCGAGCATGTGGACGATATTTTACTTCACACAAAAATGTCACAGATCCATCTATCATAATAAAACATATTAAGATAATTCTCTGAAAGCTTTTGGTTTTAGTTACAATTAACCTCCACCCTTTAAAATCAGTTAATTCTTAATTTGATATTTCGACAGGTGCTAGATTTTCGAAACGAATTTCCGCCATTCCTTGTCAAGTTGGGTTTGGAGACAATCCGGCTTCGGCTATGTGCAATCTTCAGTGTAATTTGTTGTTCAGACCAGATCTTCGTTCCAAAAATTCAGATATAATAAATTAATAAAAGTATTTAATAGCTTCCGAGATGACAATACAGAAGATCCTGTATGTTAAATCAAATTAGCAAAATACTCAAGTGTTTTGAAATAATTTGCAAACATTTTGTTGATCAATGATGCCAACTACTAAATGAAATATTTACATCGATATCAATTTTAAGCCCTAGATTGTGGTGCAAAAGTTCCAGAATGGTCACACTGGCTATAAAAATGCCACTGTCCTATTCCCCTTTTTATGCCGAAAATGCAACGAAGTCGTATTGTATTTGTTTATCTGTTTCAAACTACTGACCTACAAATAATAAAATTATGAACTTTTAGAACAGCTAGTTTCGATACTAAATATAAAAAGCTTTTTATACCAATTTTATAAAAGCTTTTTGTGAATCATTTGCTATACTACATGTTGTGCCTTATAAAAGTATAAGAACAGCGAGAAGCAGCGCAAAGTTAACCTTGTTGTTTGAAAGAACTTTGGGACTAATCAATCCTAAAGTTATTTGTAGGGGTGAATTTAGAGTCACAAATTCTTAGCTGAAAATAGTATTTGGTGAAGTATTGTGTGACCAAAATAGTTTCTAAACGCATGGAAACAGCGTTGCCAAATGCGCAGAGTTATGAACTTTTTGAAGTGGCGAATCGTTTTAAAAATGTTTTTGTTAAAAATCATTTATAAATTTGTCATTAGATGTCTCGCGGTCATTAGATTTCCCCAACTAGAGATCTTCACTATTACATTTGTGTACGTGAAGTACATGTGTAGTGACAAGGCATGAACACTTACTCGAAGTATCAAGGTACGTATTTTTCGAGAACAACAAATTTGGCAAAAATCTACGTGTACACATGCTCTTATTTATAGGTAACGCTTACGAAATGCATAATGTTCGTATGTACTCAGCTGTGTTCGTTTTACGCACATGACACGAGTTCAAAACTTCACTTGTACTGCAAGTGCTACACGAAGCAAATATTACACGTTCAATTCGACAAAGAGATGAATTCAATTTGGACTTGTCGAATGTAAGTTGGCTTAAATTTACAAAATAATCAATAATATAAAAATAGTGTTGGTTTATGAAGGAAGGAATTTTGTTTACAAATCAGTTTGAAAATTATTCTATAAACCAAAATAATTTTTAGAAGTGAGATCATTATCATAATACTTTTTATGTTAAAGAGTCAACTTTAAAGTTAATGCAGCTCACGGAGGTCGAAGCAAATAGCAAACTTAACACTCTTGTGTACACACAGCTATTCACTCTATGAAATCTCCAAGTCAACACTACTCTTCGTAGTGGACGGCACCTTTATACAGAGATCACGGCCGGTTCTTGAACATACGTGATATTGCGCATCATTTATTTCATTTGCTGGCTTAGTAGTCTTGCATATGTGTTCGTGTGTGTGTGTATCTTCTGTCTACTTTTTCGTTCTGTGTTAGTTGTTTTTGTTTCTACTTTAAATCACGGTTCGGGTGTTTTACTCTAGATTGTTGTTTTTGCTTTATGTTTATTACATTGCGTATTTCTACAATAGGTTGTTTCACACCAATTTCTTGTTGACAATTATTTTTTTGCATGATTTAATTAAACATCTTAGATTATTACTTTGTAACAATATAATGACGGAAATAAAATCAAAACCGTTGGGATAATGGTTCAATTCAAAACAATGAGCATATAATGCTGTACTAAGAGAATGTCTGCAATTTACATTTGTCTAGTTCTGAGTATATTCTTCGTTGTCCCTAGATAAACCTTATTATAATTCTCCTGATCATTTCTCTTACAAGGAATTCAATAAACTACATTTGACGTATCCAATTTATTCATTTTACCCTTGATTTTACGGGATAAACTTTGAAAACTAGTTTTGTATTTTCCCTTATCAAAGAAATCCCTAGCACATACGTAAATGTCTTGCATACCTTTGGCTTCAATACGTTACGTTAAAAAATGTGTGTAAATAAAAACATCGCGAATGGTTTCGTGTAATATACACACTGTGTGCTTCAGACATGAACTCGGCATGGCGCACTATCGTGCACATTAATGACTATACCTGTATTTGTATTCTACGTTCACTTTTATATTGATATGATATCTGTACATATTTATATTTTCGCATAAGAAATACTTTACTTATTTACTGCCTCAAAGTTTCCCAAAATTTTCAAACCACGAAATTTTAATTTATTTTTGGGATATTGGCGACTCCTTTATAATTTCATCTGGCAAACCTATCTAAAAGCCATAAATCGTTAAATTAAGAAATAAAACTCAAATTTTCTAGGTTTTTTATTTTATTTCAAAATTCCACTAATTGTAAGTAATTTTCTATTTTAGTTTTACAATAAACAATTTCAAAATAATTCATATTTAAAAGAGATGCATGCACAAACAAGTTTTGTTTTGCCTCATGCCAAAGTTCAGCACGATTTTTAGAAAAATTATTAACAAAATTAAACATAAAAATTAAAACGTTAAATTTAAAAATACGTAATAACAAATATTTAAAGAATTGAGTAGAAAAGGGTTGTATATTCCGTTTCGTAAGGTACACAAGGACACATTTATTTTTAATTTTTATATTTTTTTTTTTTTGTATTTCTTTTAATATATAATTTGTTTATAATTAAACAATAATAATAATAGATTAATACGTTGATATATAAATGAGAGTAAAAAGAAGTTGTGCTAACAGTCTCTTAAGGATATCGAGTTTTTTATTTTATTTTATTTTATTTCAAAAATCAGTGAGTTGTAAGGTTGTTTTACGACTTTTTCTTTAAGTTAAATTGAGTTAAAATTTTATTTGTTTAATAAGTTTTGTATAGTATTTCAATCAAATGCTGTTTATTTGTAGGTATATTGATATATTATTTCTTGGATCTTTCTATTCAGTGTTAAATTTGTAAAAATATGTGATATATTTTAAAAATAAATTCTTTTTTCTTTTTATGATATTTTGATATGACAAGCTGCCTTTAAAATGACTAAATAAAGTTTTCGTCGATACATATCAAAACTGAGCAAATCGTTTCATCATTTGTAACTCATTATCTCGCAATAGGCAATGACGGGAAATAATTATTAGTTGAATATTGGTGGAAAGGGTCTTAAGCAGCTTTTACAAATTCATGCTTTCAATATGTAAATGTGAGATATTTTCAAAATTTCTTATTAATTTCCTTCTCAAAATGATTGTTTTGAAGTTTACACAACTTAAGGTGATTGCAAACATAGTGTGACATTGAATTAAAAGTGGAAGTTTTCAGTGGAGTTTTTTTTTTACTTATACTACAACTACAGGAAGTATTGAATTTCTTTGACTTTGGCCTCTACTAGTGATTTTATACTAAACTTTAAATTTACTTATTCTCAATTATCATCTGTAACTGCAACACCAAACTGCGAGCCAATTGTAAAACAGAGTGGGCGTTGTGTCTTTCTGCCATTTCTGAAAACCAAACCCAACAAATTTTAATACGTTTTATTTATAATTTTTTGTTTTTTTTTAATTTAAAGCCCTTTTCTTACCATTAAAAAATTTAATGACATCTGTAAAATCCATGCTATTTGATAAAATGATGTCTCTGTAAGTTTCCAGCAAAGCCAATGCCAAAAATAACACAAAATGTCCCGAGGCGACATGTTTAGCAGCCCATATTACTTCCCAGGTCGAAAAAACATCATCGTAGACCAGCTCACGTTTGAAATCCAACAAAAACCATCGGTAGCAAAAATAGAAATGTGTATAGTCACCATTTGAGTCCATGAGGTCGTACATCTCCGAGTCAAGGATCTGTATCAGGGATCTGTAATTGTATCGGGCATGATATTATTTTTGAATTGTTGTAGAAAAAGTATGACTGAACCTCATATTGGCAAAATGCATATCCATAGCTCCACCGTTGGGAAAATTCTCAATCATACGCTCCATCAATTTGCAAAAGCAACTGTATGTCAACGATTCGTCATCGAATATAACAAGCAGTGGTGCCACTAAGTCGCACATACCCTGCATGTAGCCAACATCCAAATGTTCCCATACGTAACTAAATAAATAAAACGGAATATTTAAATTAATCAAAAAATAATAAGTTGCCACCCATAAAATCCTGAGACTTGTTAATACAGGGTGACTAAAGCTGTATCAGCCTATCGGAAAATGCCATAGCTTCTCAAGGGCGACAGTCATATAATATTTGTAAAGTAAACAGATAAAAATAAATACAGACAAGCAATGGGGCACACTATGTTCCTAAAGAACCTGAATTAGTAACACCAGCTCTAATCTATCACTTTTTTAGCTTTTCCAAAGCAATGCTAAAGTACTGTTTCTCGAAATTGGTTTAACTAATTGGTTTGTCAAATCGAGTCGAAAATTTCAACTTAAATAATTTCTTTACAATTTTCATTACTTAAAAAAAAATATTTTGCTTTTAAAAACGGTTTCAAAATAAGTGAAAGTGCGTGCGAAAAAAGTTCTTCATCTCGTAAAACAAACAAGAAAAGCGCTTCGTTTCCAAATCGCCAAATTTCAAAATCGAAAATAGTGATCTGGAAATTTAACGATTTAGTGAATTCGAAAATAAGTTCGGATAAAATATCTCAAACATAGAAAACATAAGAACTAATTAAAAAGCTCCAATAAGACAGTTTTTGAGTCACATTTTTTCTAAAATTTTGCGTTTTCAAAACCAAGCCTCATCGGAATGAGTATTAAAAGAAAAAAATATCACTCCTGGTGTACTGAGAATGCACGTCTCATTCAGGAAGGCCTTCCCAAAGTCGAGGTAACAGGAATTATTGGAACTGATGGCGCGATGTAATACAATAATCAACGACTTAGGCCTAGCCTCAAGAACTGGTCGGAAAATATAGATTTTAGGTTCTTCAAGTCCTTATGATTTTTAATTTGGAATCTCTTAAAGAGAATAAATAGTAATATCTAGAAATGGTAATACCCGCACAAAAACATAAATTTGAAAATAAGCTCAAGTTCCAAACCAAAAATTTCGGCCGTAAAAAGTACTGAGATCAAAATGAGGACCAAGTTATTCATATGTACAACATCATCCCGTTTCCAGGCAACTCGGTAGCACCCCCAAATAAAAAGTAAAAAATCAGTCAGTGAATACGAGTATGTATCAAATTATGCGCTTTTTACATCCGGATATCTCGGGAATCTTTTCTAGTAAAACTTTCAACTTGGCCTATGAAGTTACCTATACGTAGAGTCCTTAGGTATCACACTATGTATATTACACGCCTGTGTCTTTTTGGAGTTCTAATGTCACAGAACCACTAAGAAGTCAACAGGGAAGCATGTAGGTGTGTATACACGCACTTGTTGAATGCAGTCTAGCATAAACATAATGGGATTCCCCAAATTAAAATAATTACACAAGAATAACAAAAAAAATCTTCGATAATATTGTTCACGTTCGCGAGTATTTCGGACTACGGGGTGTTCACGTTTTCGCGAGCTTAGAGCCATTATTCCGAAACTTGTACGGTATTGGAAAATATTTTATAATCAACTTAAATATTATGGTGCATTGGCGAGCAACATGATTTAAATAGCACTCCAAGACATTTCTCCCATTGATTTATAGTTAACTTTCCCTTCTCTATTTTCTATTATGAATATCAATGTTACGATTGTGACAAAGTCAAATTGTTTATTTCTACTTACGTTGATATGACATTTCGAAGTTTATCCAAATTTTCATTAGCAAAGTAGGGATAATTGCGGTCGCAGCGTTGTACATCCTTTTCAATACGATGCAAGTTTAGTCCGAATTGCTCCAACAATTCGCTCTGCGATAAATAATATAAACGAGAAAAATTAATCAGTAGCAAATTAGGAAATTGATTTCTTATATTTTCTTTTTATATCTAAACCAGTTGGCCCGTCACATACACATGTAAATAAACAAAATGAAATAACTTTAGAATTCTTCAATTTTGATAATTAAATTTGCTTAAAATGTCTTAAGAATTGCGCAGTCAACTGACCAAAATGTAAGTCTTGTTACTTTAAAAATACGAGTATTTTCGATTTAAATAACCGGTTACAAAGGTTTCCATATTAGATCTAATTTTAAATATTGCATATTTAAAGTTAAATTAGGTTATAGAGACTGCAAATAATTATATATTGTCTTAATAGGTTCCTCACTTTTACCCGGCGGCAAAACATTAGGAATTAGGAATTTGTACGTATCCACTCTTGATTTGGGCATCCTTAAGACCGAATAAACAAGTTCATACTCTTGATATGGAATTCCGTTGTATTGAGCTGATCTACTTCTCCTTATTATAAAAATTTTACAGAAGACTTTGGATGCTTTATCCATCTTGCTTGTTCACATACAAGTGCCACCTTTCTAAGAACACTTTTGCTTTCAATAATGACCGATATAATTTAAACATAAAAGTACCAACTCCTAATAAATAAGTTTGACCTTAAAAACAATCAACTAACACTATAAACTCCACCATTTGAGCTGGCCGGCGATACGCAAGCAGATTTAGGTTCCTGCAGAGCATCACAGACGTTTCGGTTGGCATGTTCTTCTAGAGGTGACAGGCATATATTTGACATTTTTTGACCTATCTCCCAATTTGCAATATCCACCGAAGCGTTTGTAACAATGACTGCTGTTTTAGAATCTCTCTCTTTATCTGCAAGCCCTGGCTCAACCGCTACTCGATCTACACCTCTTAACAGCTCTTGAGAATCGTCAGCGCTCAGGTACTCAGGACTTAGAATGGATTTGGTATCCACTTTTAATTCTACATAGTCATTACCGACGGTATCATAAGACGAAGTTGAAGGTGTACTTTTATCACTTGCATTGACATTGGCTGAGATCTCTTCCTTGTGGGTTGCTTCATCGTTGAATACCTGAGTAGAGACAGCGAATTGTCGTGCTACTCGTTCCTCTTCGATAATTAAATCATCGGTATTATCATCAACATTGCCCGAGTCTGTGCTAGTTTTCATGGCGCGCGGTATTGGTTTCACCATTAAATGGCTTGTATTGCTAGGGGCGGCAATTTCCAAGTCTCCATGCTCTTCCTCAAACTCTAAATCACCAGGATCGGATATATCGGAAATATCTTCGAATACTTCATTCTCCAACTCCAAATCGATGTGTCGCACTGTTTTCTCCTGGCCACTATTACTGCCAGAACTTAGTTTTGCCACAGCTCTGGCTGTTTTCTCTTTCTCTCTCTGCTGTACTATGGCATCGACTGCCAACCATTCGCTCATTGTCGTCTCGTAGTAGTGTTTACATGTTTCATCTAAATTCTGACGTTCACTCAGCGTGCTGCCGAATGTGTAGTGGCCCAAAAGATAAGGCCAAATTTCCTTGCGTAACTCAGGTGCAACGCCACCAAAATAAACCAAACGAAACACCTCATTGGCATCGCCAATTGCTCCGCTCTCATTCAATTCCTTCCACTTCTCTGCTGTTAAACCGTCTTCATCGGCTTTCACTGAAAATAGTTAAACAAAGTTAATTTTTTTTTTTGTATTTAAATTCCTGATATTCACTTTCTGGTGTTATGCGTCCATTGACCAGCCCTGACAGATGAGTTCGAACCGTGGATAAGTGTCTGCAATAGGCCAGCCAACCATAAAATGCCCTTGAAATTATTTGCCTTTTCATAGTGGAGCAGACCATTTCAATACTGGCATTTTGATTGATTTGCGGCAATGGGGACTCCAAGGGATATTGATCGATAGAAAGACTTTTGCTCGAGCAATCACTGCTACCTGTGGTAGAACAACTGCTCAATTGCGCACGCCGTGGTGTGCTTCGAACGAAATCTAATATGGAATATGCAGCCGCTAAAATGAAAACAATATTAAGTCTTAATCATCTAAATATTTGAGTTTATATTTACCAAACTCCTCATGTTTACTTTTACTGACAATGCGAAATACATAATCAATGGGAGTCTCATCGAACGATTCCATAACTGAGGGCAATATACGCCTGCGTACACTTTTTGGCCACGGAAATATTTTTCCAATGCCTCTTTGCGACCATAGAGGCGGATCCAGTTGGCCGTGGGGTAAGAGGCCGGTTTCTAAGCAACCCAAAAACTGTTGCATATGTCCGCCTTCGGGAAAAATTATGGGAGGACGTTGCAAACCATCCTGACTTACTAGAATGACCGTGCCACCACTATCTTCTCCTTTGTTTTGATGACAGTGCACATAAACTATATCGTCCACATTGATGTTTAGAGCATAAGCCCAATAGTGTTCTTTATCAAGTTCTGCTTCTGATTCCTGATAACCATTCATCAACTGATTCGGAGTCCATTTAATTGTTAATGTCTGTATATGTTGATGTAGACTCAAATAACCCAACATAGGTTCAATGCAGTCTTTCTAAAGGATTATAAACGAGTGCACTTTAGGAAAAATAGAGCAGGTTAAACTATTTCTAACCTACCGGCAGGACTTGAACATTGTTCTTTCCGTACAACAAAGTAGCCCTAGAATTCTGATGTAAAGACTCCACATAATCCTTGGCCACTGCACAAGTAGCCATCGATTTAAACGTGCCAGCATTTGAATCATCGGTGCTTGTATTAAGACTTCTCTTGAAATTAATAATCGGCGATCTTGAACACACCGAAGAGGACCTTCTGCCTGAACTTATGCGATGTCTTTGTACCAATTCATCTGCGTGTGGATCTGTCCAGTAATGGTCAGCCGTTTTAGCTTTTGTAAATTCCAAGGCGCAAGGTCCGACCAGAAGAGAACTTAAAATGCAACCGTAATCTGAGTCGGCTACTAAAGAATCACGTTCATAATAAGATGAGGCATTCTCTACGAGAAATTCTATGATTTTGACTAAACGCTTCTCATACAGAGCCAAACGAATCCACAAGTATCTTAAAAAAAAAAGAAAGTAGTTATTTTAAATAGAATGTGGTAGAATGAAGAAGCCACTTTCATTAAGGTAAGGCTTTAAAAAGAATGAGAGAGAGTGGGAGAGATATATACAACGTTGCATGCAAATGTTATTGGAAATAACTCTACGCTGTAGTGAAATACAGATATTTCTGAATTGTCCTACTAAAAAAATACATACCTCATCGAAGCTAATGATGCACTCGAACAACTGCTGCTCATTACGCTGGTAACGGAATTGCTACTACCTTTTTTCATCATCGGCGGCCGAGTAAAACTGTCACTACTCGAAGAAGAGCGTTTATTTGGATCTTGTGCCTCGATGTCCTGCACCATTTTACTAATGTGTTCAGCATCAGCGCAAACTTTGGCAATTTTGTGCAACAAAGCTGTGGTCGATGAAGTTTTGAACAAACCCAAAGCACGTCGCCTTAAACCCTGACTTAAGCAAGCTTCGACTGCTCCGCACAATTGTGTCACTGTAGTACTTTCCTCGTGCACATATTTCTTAGTAACAGCTTCTTCCATCAATTGTTTAACCTCCTTTTTAACTGTAGATATTAAACGCTCCTTGAAATCTGTCTCTGGATAGTAAACGAAATGAGAAAATTAAACACATTCATAAATTAATATCAAACTTGTTAAAGGTTAAATACTTTCACTTGTAATAGAAAATTCAATTTATGAAACTCATCTCTGGAGAATCAAGAGATTAATGAATTCCTCACACACTTGAACATAAACGCAGAGCATGCCATGCTGTCATTAAAGCTGATGGAGAGATAAAAGCTTTATTACCCACTTTTGTCCACAAGAGCAAAGACCTTACAAATATAATTAGCAAAATGAAAAAAGCCACCATACGAATACTAAACCAAAAACTCGACATAAATTTCATTTATGAGTCAATAACACAATAAATTCCGCTTTCAATTTTCAACCTACAACAAATGCTCTCTCTCTCTCTCTCTCACTCTCCCTCTCTCTCCTCGCCTGCTGATAATAAAAAGAACTCATAAAATTTTTAATGATATAATGGACTTCAACATGGATTCCTGTTGCGCCAAAATAAATGCTTAGGTGGGCTGACTGAAAAGTGACTTTAATTTCAATAAGAACGTCATCGAAAATATTCTGGTTATTGTGACGAATAGCCTGTATGTGATTTGGAATTAAGAAGGGGACATAGGGTGCCAAACCCCTGTCATGGTAAACAAACAAATTGATTTCCCCTTGCATTTCCCTAGTTTCGTGTGGTCATTTGCTGCAGTTTTAGTTTCGTTAAAAAAAACTTGCATCCAATGTGACTTATTTTATTTACAGGACCATAGTAAGGTGAGTAATTGGAGAGCTTTTCCAGAGCCAGGTATTCCCCGTCACCTTGATACATTGTTATCGTCTGATGCCTGAAACTGGGGGAAGAGGGGGGAAGTGTGACTAATAAGCACCGGTGCCGCGGAACCAGCAGGCTGTAGGACGCAAGTTGCTTGTGAGGCTGCTTCGGGAGTGGTTTCTATCCAAGTCACGGGAAAATCTTCGCTTAGATCAAATGTGTCGTTGCATTGCAACACAGACTGTCCACAGCATAGCTCCTGGCAGCAGGAGAATGAATGATTATAAATATTTTGTGACAGGAAGAATGAACTAAAAATGTAATTATTATATTTTCAAAGAACTCTTGGAAGTGCCTCGTTAAAGCAAAAAATCAAAAACCCAATATAAGGACATCATATTTAATTACAACACAACAGTAACGAGCAACACAGTATGAAATTATTTAGGGCCAGCCATTTTTTTCCTTTTATTTTTGTCTTTTTTATTTGCTTTATGGCCAAATAGGAAAATAATTTGCAGATATCTCTTTTGTAATTTTCTTTCATTTGTTTAAAGACGACTTAGGTTTAAAGAAGACAAGTTTCTGCCCTTTCTGTTGCTCAGTGTAAACGAACACACTGAGTTGACACACTCGCAAACGTTTACTCATCAGCTTTCTCTCGAATGTTTTAAGAAACTGAACAGTCTTGTGAGTGCGGGAATTCAGGAAGTAATGACTGAGTATTGAATGAAAGCATAGAGATTTTCAGCAGTCATGCAACAAGTTCAAGTGCTGTTGCTGAAGGTATGTAAAGGATACTCTATTTGGTGTGCAGGAATTAAATGAAAAAAATGTTTTATAAAAAGAAATTTTGGCAACTTTTTCTTTTTATTAAACAAATTGTTTGTAGCTAGTTTTAGCCCAACTAACTTTTATTAATAATAAAAATTAAATGTTTTTGTTGCGGGCGAAAAGCAAGTCTCCATGCACATTTCACTTTTTGCTTAAGCCAGCTTCATCATTAAACCTTACAACAACTTTTTAAAAAACTTAAACGTGTTAACGCCCGAAATTCTTCAAACCAAATGAGAAAGATTAAAGAACCCGAAAACAAAAGGCCCCCACAACAAACAAAATTTTATTTTTATTACTTGCCCTACTACATTGGGTAGGTTTGGGAATAACCTAGTCTCTATTTCTCATTTTCCAAAAAGTTAGTTTAACGTTTCTTTCTTGACAAGCTCGCTTAAGCAACCAGCGAAATGTGCATAGAGAGTAGTTTATCTCCACGACAAATAAATGGCGTTTTTAGAATAAAAATAATTGGAATAGAACTAACTACAAAAAGTTTTTGTCACAAAAAGAAAAATGTTTCATTTATTAAAAATTTTATTTGCTGTCATATCGCTTATATGAAGAGCAGTCGGATGATCAAATGAAGCAGTGAACGTTGTCTTCGCCTGTAGCTTATCGGCATAGAATAGTGAAACAGGGTCTTTTTTTTACTGTCAATTATTTAGTAATGATCACGCAAAAAATCTTACAGCAAAACATATTCAAATATATTTTTAAATAAAACTGGTTAAAACTGGCCCTTCAAATGAGGACATTTTATATGACAAGTCAAAAACACATCCGTGCCTTATTGCATTGTAAAACACAAACTTCTAAAACACCCACCCTTTACTACTCAATACACACGTAAGTCAACCAGACGTAAGTATGGATTTTGTTGTTGTATGTGTAATAGTTTAATGTTCTACATGGATATGCCACAATGCCGCAAGTTGTCGTCAGAAAATTATTATTAAGTTTAATACTGAAGGATATTAAGCAGAAATAAGTCCGGCTAAACTGATTATTATAATAGTTCAACATTATTAATTCATAGAGATTTCTAACACATTCATCTTCATCCGGATAATTCTAATATTTTTTACCGTTTACTACTTCCATCACTATCATTGAAGTTGTTGCAAGTTTAGGGAAGTGGGAATTAGTTTCCAATATATTTTAGAAATTCCTTTAAACACGACTGAATTTCTCAAGGACCTGAACATACATAAGGACTCGGTACATCAAGTACTGAAGGTCCTTTTTAGCTAAACCCTTACTCTATGGCTTCGTAAAGGAATTTTTATTGACTCTTTATTTTTTTTACGTACCCAATAAAAATAATGCACTTTTTGTAACAAATTAATAGCCAGGGTGTTTTGTAGTTTATATTTTGTTATTAAAAATACCTGTTGCTTAGTAGTGCCATGAAACAAATGCAGAATTCATAATTAAATTCACATTTTGCCTTCTTCATTTAACAATATTCTAAAGTTCATTTAAATTCACAAAGTCCTAATTACCGATACTCTGCAAGACTGACGCCAGCCATTAGGGAATATGTTTTGTTTTACTTTCTGTGTTAATGCCATCACAATGTCCTTTATTGTTGGCACTGCAACGACTAAGACGACATTACATGACTGTGGCCCCATATTTGTGTCTCTTAAAACAAACTGATGTCTTCTGAGTTGACTTGCATGCATATCATTCTCAACAAACTGCAGCTAAACTTTTCCTCTTTCTGGGTATAATTTTTCACTAATTTTTAACTTTGCAGGACTCGTTCGTTTTTTTCTTTGTTGCTGCACTACAAGTTTTTTTATTTCTGAGACCTTTGAATGTGTAGAGGTTCGGGAGTTAGTTTGCATAAGTTTATTTCATCCTTTTTAATTACAAACAACTGTTTGCTTTAGTCAGTTTTATTTTACTTCCATTATTATTATTTTAATTCTAGTTGTTGTTTTCATGTCGGTGTGGGTAAATGTGTGCGTGTGGGGAGCTTTGTTAATATTGCAATTTGTTTTTATTATCCAAGACGGATGTTGTTCTTTACGCATTGATGTCATTTTATTGCAGGAAGAGATATTTTGAATTTCCACCCCAGCATACAAACGATCTTAAATTTCATTGAAAACACCGCGAGCTCGTATTAAATGGAGCTTTTATAAAACCAGAACAGCAAACGAGATTTTTATTATGAAATAATTGCTTTCAAAACTATTTATTTTAAATTCTTATGAAAATTTATTTTCGAATATAAAAAATCGAGAAATAATATTCGGTTTAAATATTTAAAAAAGCCGGTGCAGAGCCACCTACAATTCCAACATTCAGACAAACTCTTTCTTGTAATTCCTTTTTACAACGAAAAAAAAAACACTGGCTTGGCATTTCAGAAACAACACATTCACTCACGTAGTTACCTGCGTGTGTGTGCTAATGAATCTTCTATTTAGGCTATTTTATGACTTGAAGCAACAACGAAACTAAAATAGATACTGTTTAGTGGTCTTTATCGTAACAAAAAAGGATGCAATTCTATTTCCTTTCACACAGCAAATATTTGTGGAAATTATCATTTTGCAAGACTAAGTCAAACATTTTCATCACCACAGGAATTTCAATTGAAACCGCTTTTTTATCAACGAAAATTGAAAGTTAATTTCCTATCTTATGCCAATGGAAAATTATGAAACAAAAATACGTCCCTTTAATAGATAACAGAAACCTCCCTCATTGGTAATTAGAAATCAGACCACATGTTAGTAGACTCTGTAGACATTTAAAGTAGTCATCTTTATTTACCTTGGGCTTGAAAACCTCATCAAGGTATTATTTCATATGAGGGCGATAGTGTCCCTCCTTTTCAATCGGACATGTCCGGGATGTTGTAGTATATTTCGGGCAAGTGGATTCGGATGCACTTCAAGTTTTTTTTTTAAATAAATCGCCACGTGTGTTTTTATTTCATCTTTGACCGGAGCAACATCAAGGTTCTTGTGTATGTTGCTATTTTTAATGTACCAGGGCCGCCCCTGGTAATCATACGTAAAGTTTTATTTTGACGACGCTGAATTTGATCAATATTCGATGTGGAGCCAGTGCCCCACAATTGGATTCCGTATCACCATATGGGCTTCAAAATTTATTTGTAGAGTAGAAGTTTACAGTCTAATTTAAGAACGGAGTTTTTGTCAATAAGCCAATGAATTTGAGCCGTTATGTGGGAGCATTTTTGTTCGTTTATTCTTATTCCCCATTTCTTAGACCATTTCTCCGCTTGAATTATGTGTTGCTGCAATTGATTTTAGGCTGCTACTGGGTTTTCATGGGTGCTGAGGAAAGCAGCGTCATCTGCAAATGTTGAAGTGTGAGTTTTACTTGATGTTGGCATATCCGCTGTGTATATTAAATATAGAAGTGGGCCCAGAATACTGCCTTGTGGTACTCCCGCTTGAATTGATTGCGGGCAGCTAATATAGTGTCCTTCTTTTATAATATAACTTTGAATTAAGTTATAAATGTTTACTGGCATGATTAACTTCAGCTTTGATAAAACGCCTTCATGCCAAACTTTTTCAAATGCTTGGGAAACACAGAAGAGTGCGGAGCAATATTCCTTATGCTCAAAAGTTGTTCTTATAACTTGCACCAGCCTGTGAGTTTGTTCATTGGTACTGGGTTGCTTTCTGAAACCAAACTGGTGACTTGGAATACAATTGCTGTCGTTTAATATCGGTGTCAACTTTCTCTTCAACAATTTCTCGAACAATTTAGACAGAGTTGGTAAACGACTTATGGGCCTGAACGACTCTACTTTGGAGGGATCTTTTCCTGGTTTAGGTATACCAATGCGACTTTCCATAACGACAGGTAGAATGAAAGTGCGCGAGGTAACTGTGAAAACAAATGCCGCAACTAAGCAAGTTCACTACATCCTACATTAATTTTGGACGCCAGGGCGCCGCGATTGCCGACTTTCGCCCTTAAGAGCAACCATGTAATCACTTCAAAGCAATTTTCGGCGATGATCAACTGCAAACCCGAGGTGGTTTTTACGCCGTTATGTAATCGTGAAGGAAAGGAAATGCGGACCCGTCACAAATTATCAGATCACAAGGAACAGTTAAATCAATGAAATTAAAAAAAAATAATTAGATTGAAATTGGCATTTGGTGCCTAAAACATTGCAGGGCTGTTAATTAATTCATTGTACGCTCGAATATAGAGATTTTGCGTTTTATTTTTGCACAACTTAGCGATTTCTTGCAAAACAAAAAGAGGCAGAATAATGTAAGTAAGAATAGGTCCGTTCGCTTACTTAGAAGTAAACTCCAGTGAATGAGTATTTACTTGGTATTTCGCAAAAATTATCCTCAGAAAATACTTTTATACCAAAAATTATACGAACGGAAAACTTTTGAAAGTTTAAAAATTAATTGAAACAGCTGATTGCTAAGAAATGTTAGCTAAGACACTTCTTTTGGAATTCAGCTCTTAAGAACTTTCCAAGAACCTAAAACTCTAACTCTACGATTTAATTTTTTGTTGAGAATGCAACAGACTGCTGTTAGATTTTTCTTATTGAATCGATACGACTTGGTAGGAAATTGAATCGCGGTCTTTAAAATCGATTGCATGAGAGCCTTTGCTGCATTTTAATAACATATTTACATCTTTTCCATGGAAAATTCTTCGCATTAATTTTTCAACATCTGTGTTAACAAAAGAAAACCTTATTAATGGGATTTAATAAAAAAAAGCACTAAAAGCATTAAAACTCACTTTGAAACCTAATAAATTTTACACACTTTTACATCAAGATATCGTTTTATCGTTTCTCTTTCAGAAAGTGTACAATAGAATTCAATTGGAAAAGCAATTTTTAATATAATTTAGAACCATAAAAAAAGTTTAATAAAAATGAAGTAAAAAAAAAGAAGCATAAAATATGTTGAACTTTTAACGCACAATGGGACACGTTGAAAAGAACATGTGTTTAGATGCAATGGAAAGTGTTTTTACTTGTTTTAAAGTAAAAATAAAACTGCTTTTCAATCTTCTACTATTTATTATACATTTTCCCCTACTCTCCGCTGCACTTTGCACTACATTCGAAATGAAGGCACCTGAAAGAGAAATAAAGCGAAATGAAAGAAATTGAATGCTTACTTTTGAACTTTGGCCTTTGTTGTGGATGGCTTTGGTGATTAACGTGCTCACAATGTAACAAAACAGATGTTGTTCTTAATCAAGGACTAAAAGCTGTTCAAATTGTCTTGTAAAAATATATTTTAATATAAAGTTTTATTTCGTTTTATTGTGAAAGTCGTACAGAAATACTATCCAGAATATTTATAATGACTCCCATTAAACTCCTTAATTGTATTTAGCTGAGCCTTGGTATATTTGTGATGGTTTAGTTTTATTTACAGATTTAAGGGACTTCTCCAAGTTTATCAGGAAAAGTTTGACAAATAGAACAAATTTATTAAAACAAATAGCGGTAAGTAAAACTCATATATCTTTTACCCTCGTAAAAATGTCGAAGGAGTATGTGAGAGATCAGTTCCGTGCGTCGATGGCAAATTGTTTTGAACTTCAATCTACGTTAAATAGCCTCTCCTTCCTCTAAACATCCAGAATATATTCACTGTATTACATCGCAAGTGATTCTTTTCGACAACTAAATACTAAATATTCTAAACACATGCGAGAGTTACAAAGACGTCTAACGCCATTGCTCCAAATCATGACCTTTATAAATTATTCTGAAACTATTTTCAATTTCTTTCTCTCTTAATAAATGAAACTACAGCTGAATCTTTTTTTTAACTAATTTATCTTTTCCTTTTACTTTTACTGCAAAAACAAAACGAATAGAAAAAGTGAATAATGAAAAACTATCAAAGACAAGTGGCATTAAAATAAGGGAATTTATTTGTATACGAATTCAAACGTTTTTGATCGCTTAAGAATGAGGTGGTTGATAGAAGAAACTTTGTCTTATATATTCAAGTTTTAGCCGATGCTGATGTAGGAAAATGGGAACGAATATGATTTTTTATTTTCTTGATGCGGCAAACGGAAATATATTGTTATGTTCAAAATTAAGGGCACCAATTTCAACCAAAGGGTTTCAAAATAATAAACTATAACAATTATGTTCATTATGAGAAATTTATATTACTCTTTCTTAAATAAAACCATTTTAAACAGCAACTTTAAGTTCCCTTTTGTGAATTATGAAATTAAAATTTTCTTAGCTAAAGTTCACCAGTAAATGACGAAACCGAACTTCGGCATAACAAGTTACACCATGTAAATATCGCTAAGCTATGCAGTCGTGAGATAGAATCTGTATTTCTGCAGGACATTTGTTCTCATGCTCTCATTTTGAGACACTCACTCTCGCAACAATGTTGCCATATAATCCATAAATTCTACAAGTTAATTCTTTAACAAAAAGGATGTTTTTGAAGTTTTGGCGCAACGAAAAATAAAAAGAAAAGGGAAACATCGCGTGCACTTATTAATAAAATGTTCACGCACCTCTTAATGAAGTCAGTAATATTAATGAAATATAAATAGAGTGAAGTCTTAAGCATTACCGAGAGAAAGTGGTGACGTTGTAGAGTGCACATTTTATCCCAAATTGAAAAGCGAGCAATTTTTTATTTAAAAAAAATCGTGATACATGAAGACGGTACTACGGCTAGTCTAAAACACCATCATGATTGTGTATCAGACTTATCTGCCGAGACACCGAAGGAATCTTAATTACAAGTAATTCCAATTGAATCTAAGGACAGAACGTATTTACCATTAAATGAAATTATAATTGAAAAACTTTAATTAAAAATTATAGTAACTTGAATTAAAATCAAGCACACAAGTTTGAAATTAAAACTAACAAGTAATTGTAATTAGTAATTAGGTCATTAATAATTACTTGTAATTGAATTGTAATTGGGAACATATTAATTACACATCTCAAGTAATTTTTGTTAAAAACTGTATAATTATGTAATTGTATTTGTAAATACTTGGAATTGAATATTATTCTATTAAATCTTTAGAACAACCAACAAATCCCTGCATTTATAGTTGTAAATATAACTCCTCTGTTTTTACAATTTTTTTTTTTCAGTTACAACAACATGAGTTGATGATTGGGACTTCTGACGTTCGTCTGCATAATCTGTGTTTATAATGAGGCTGCTAGTAATTTCATAAAATTTGTTGCACTTAAAAATAGTGAAAATTATTTTTTTGGAATTAGATTTACTCACTTCAATAAATGTCTCGTATTTGCATCAATATTGCGAACTTTCCTGTGCGTGAATAAATCTTTATACATTTTTTGCATTCTTTGCATTCAGTATACAATATATTAAAAATTAATTTTCGGGAGCATATTCTGCTACCTAAAATTTGTTTGCTAATTAGCTCAATTCATATCATAATAAAATTCTAATTTATTTATAATTTAAAATTTGGGTGAAGATTTTCTGATAAGCTGACATAAGCAGCCAGCAGAATGCGCTTAGAGACTGGCATATCCCCCCAATGAATAAACTGCAATTTAGTTATAAAATTAATTGTATAATATAAATTATTTACTATACATATTTACATACACCCACCCCTATACAGACAGTAATGTGTGGTTGAAAATAAGTTGTTTCCATATGTTTCGTTAGTTTATGAGTTTGTTGGTTGATCAGGGCAAATGTTTTATTTTTCCATATTATTCTATTGAAGAACAAGTTAGCCAAAGTAGGGGAATAAAATTGTAATTTCGATTTTCCGAATCCGGTCTATGAATATTTTTCATTATATGGGCCGTTTATTTGTGAAGTGACATAAGCCACTTTGTTCTAAAATTGAAATGTATGTTATAAAGGCTTGTGTTTTAACAAAATTAAAAATATTTATGCAACCTTTGAAGAGGATTATATTTATTATCTCAGGATATTAATATTTTTCTCAGTATTGTTAAATTTCTATAGTTATTGAGAAATAGTTTCGAAATATTACTAACGATTTGAAAGGAAATACCACTTAAGTTCTAAACAAAATCGTCTTTGTCTTCTTTATATATTTTATTTATCCACATTTTATGGTTGCTCGTTTTGTGTGACGAAGTTTGTTTTTAAGGCTTTTAAGATCAGTTTATTTATTTATTTGAATATTGCACACTAGGTTGGAACATCTTCAAATTACCGCTTACTTTAGAGGTTAATATTAGAACATGTCTTTTTTTCTTTTGTTAAGTCTCACAAAATTGTTTATGGTTCTTTTTTATTTGAATAAAACTCATGCAAGAACAATATAACAAGTTCAAACGAAACAAAAAGCTTGAAAAAAAGCATTGGCCTACGTTGTTTTGGTATTAGATTAATTTTCAGAGTTTTGATCTTACAAGATATCTATCGAGTTCAAATAGCAATATTAGAATATCAGAAAATAATATATTTACCTGTCCGTAGTGTCTTTGGAGTTATCGATTGTGCAGATTTGTCAGTCACGATGTCGCAGTGGTCGAGAGAGCATCGCGCGTTCGCTGTGGAGACATATTTTAAGAGTAAGGATTCTTACGTAATTGCTCGTCCACAATTTTGTTCTAAGTTCAGTATTCGGCGAATATGTGATGGACCTAGTGTAAATTTATTTTGTTCGTGGGTCACAGCCGCGCAACTGCTTCGGCTATAAATGTCCCACGGCCAGGGCCCAGTCGATCTTCAAGGACTCCCGAAAACATTGAACTGGTTGAAAGCAGTTTACGTGAAAATCCACAACTTTCAATACGGAAAAGAGCAGCCTCACCGGGACTTCCAAGAGCGATTATTCATGAAATTTAAAAAAAAAATCTGAAGTTCCATCCTTTTAAAATTTAAATCGTTTTAGAAGTGGAAAAAAGTGACTTTGATTTACGCAAAAAATTTTTTGGAACCATGTTGGAGCGTTTTCGCTCTCTAAATCCCATTTTGAGCGACGAGGCTCATTCTCACTTCAACGGCCACGTCAACAAGCAAAACTGCCGTAAGTGGTCTCCAAGAATCCGCAACCCTCGATTGAAACATCAAAACCCATTGCATTACCCCAGGGTAGCTGTTTGGTGTGCCTTATCCACGCATGAGATAATGGGATCATTTTTTTTTTAATTCTCGAGGTCAGGCAACGAATGTTAACGACGTATGATTACGGAATTCCTTTTGCCAAACCTGCGAGCCCATCCATCGTACTCTTCTCACACGTGGTTTCAACAGCGTGGGGCGACCGCACACACAGCCAGAGCTTCGATGAATTTGCTTCGCGAAAATTTCACACAAAAACTGATCAGTCGCTTTGGGGACATCCAATGGCCACTGAGGGCGCCCGATCTAACTCCCATTGATTTTTTATGGGGCTACCTGAAAGAGAGGGTTTATAATGACAATCCCCAATCTCTTGTGAGAAGAAAATATTCGTCGAAAGTTTTCTGCAGTGTGTGGCGCAGAACACAAGGCTCTGTTTTGAACAGTGTGTTCAACTCGACGGAAGACATCTGGATGACATACTCTTTAAAAAATAAAATCCGCATTTCCATTCTATCGTTCAATGCTCTTAATAAAACTTTGTGTCAATTATTATGTTTTTTATTTAAGTTTGAAAATATAAAGCGGTATAAGCGGAAGAAAAGCAAATTTTGTAAGTAATCTGTGCAAATGATCATCCCAACACGACTGTGTTCCACGCACTAAGCTATCAAAAACAGTAAACACCAATACAGATGATAGAACACTGTATTCAGAAACACAAAAATATCAAAAATTGCAATATTTTGGGACACGAAAATGCAACATTAAATGAAGCATGCCAATGTTGACGCTAATGTAATTTCGTATGTAGCCGCGTTACACAAGCTCTTATTCTTATTAAAATGAATATAGCCAGGTTGGATTGTTTATAATTAGTTATACGATTTTTCGTGCCAAACGTTTCAGTTTTTAGTCAATTTTAGTACAAACCAGTAGTCAACGAAACTGTAATACAAAATTTTTTTAAAGTAAACTAAATTACCTAACGTTAAACCTTGTAGCTTTTAACGTAACTTTAAGGAAAAATCCACTCCTGACTTTAAATATAAAAAAAAATGTTTCCAATAAAACGAAGAATTTACCGACTACAAAAGTTTAGTGTGAGAAAAAATGTTCGACCTACAGCAAGAAATATAAGCGATAGCGATGTTTAATTTTATTTACTTTTACCCAATTCCCAGTGTTATGAAAAAAACATAATTATAAAAAATCCGTTTAGCGACACTTTCAAAGCGATCGAACCCAGTGTGCGACGCTTAAGCAATATGCTAGCCATACACTGTCAACATTGACTCGTCCCTGTTGCAGAAGCCTGTAGATAACATATATATCCATACGTATGTAAATGGGGTCTTTAATATTTTTCGCTTAAAACAACACGCATGCAATTATTGCAAGTAATAAATGACGTATGTGAAATATTTGTTTCCATACGCCCTGGCGACTCGATACAGTGATTTTAAGTTTTTCACAATAAATTTATCCCATTCATATGTTCAAAAAGAACACATTGACGTAAATACATTCACATTTACATACATGTTTAAAATAAACAATAGTTTATTGTTAAATGGTTGGCATGATGTACACATGTAACATACGTGAATGAAACACACGATGGCACACGTGACAATGCCAATGAACTCATATAACATTTTACATTTAAGTAAATCTTTATGAACAAAAAAGTATATTTCACAAACAAAAATAATTCAATTCCCGCCATTATAACGCAGTACGAGCAACGAAAATGAAGGTTGGATGCCGTAACCATAGTCTGGTTCTTTGTCTAAGAATAAACCTCATACGTAACGAAATTGATCGCGATTATCAAAGATTCGGGTGGAGAGAAGTTAATACTCTCGTATAAAAAATCCCTATTCTACTGTGGAACAACATACGGCCGGGGTGCGTGACCAAGAGGGTGCTTGGTCTCAAGTATGCAAACTCTGGATACCAGTCGATTTCCAGTTTTAATACAGACTTACCCGTGCATATGAAGCTCTGTGTGAGCGTACGGATATTATTTTCTCTATTACAGGGATGACTTATGAAGCCTCGCAAGAGCCAGTGAGATTAATCTCTGAAGATACTACAGTTTTAATTGGATATTTAGGGAAAATAGCGACAATATGTTCAATATTATAGCACCTCGTAACGACTCAGGTGAAGACAATATTTCTTCAGTAATATTGTCCTATCTTGAAATCACTTTGTTGGATTTTTTGTTGTTGTTGTGTGTCTATTTTATTATTTCTATTTACACTTAAACGCCCACGATTTCAACGGAATTAAGTCAAAACAAAAAATGTTCATGCACAATTTCAAGGTCACAGTTCCTTCTATATTTATAAGTCAAGTGACCATAAACAGCTGAAAGAAAATCAATTTACAACCACAACTGCAACAAGTTAAACAACCACCGGTCGCAACTAATCTGCTTCATCTGCTTCAGACATATTAAACACAAAAATAACTGGCTAAATGCCCGCTTCTCAGAATGGCAAAACAAAAATAAAATGTGTAAACAAACGCCCCCATAATTGTGAAAGTCTATTTACGTTCTCGTGTAAAGTTTAACATATAATCATGACTGAATGGGAAGAATTGACAGTTTGCATACAATTCTGTTCGATGAGTTTAAAAGTGTCGTTCGTTTTTAATACTTTTTAATGTGCTTACAGGTGCGGGGACAATTAAAATAGGTTTGTCTTACTCATGCTAACACGTGAAGCAGGATTATAAAATTAACTTAGTTAATGTTTTAGTTCGGTCACCTTAGCAAGATGATCGAAAGCGGTAAATACGTATTTTCGAATTCACAGTATTTTTGAATTATGTATGAAAATAATAATTTGTGTTGCTTCTAAAAGGGTTTCTCTTACAACTATTAAACAAGGAACGGAAAAATGTTGTTGCCAGCGGTATAAAAAGGGATATATTGAATAATAAATGTAAGCAATGCGTTACGGGTTTGGATGCGCGGCGTTTATGGTTTGTGGCTTGTGGCATGAGCATGTGTGTATGCTAAGGCGTATTTTTCTATTGAAGATACACAACTTGGCATCCCCATCATGATTGTCAACTTTACTACGATAATAATAATTTAAGTTCGTAGATAACACGCGCGCACACACACACACCTAACATAGGAACAAAAGCATTTAAACCTTAAAAATCCAACTGTAAATTGTAAAATGAAAAAAAAACAAACTCTGAAAATATGTTTCATTTATGTCTGGGTTACAAAAACTTTACTTTCATTTTCAATGTTACACTCTACATGTGGCGCTAAAGGGGCGGGGGATAGGAAAAAAAGTAGTCCTTACCTGGATTATTAGTTTGTAACATTTTCATGTTTGTTTCTCTTGATTCGACACTGGGGTTTCACACAAAATTTTACTTATCCAGCACAACTTTTTTTTTTCTTTTTCTGATAAATTGCAATTTATTTTTAATTTCTTTCAATTTTAATAAGAAATATTTTTATACTCTATGCACACATCTGCACATATGGAGACATGTTTGTAGGTACGCATGTATGTATTTAACCACCCAAAGAGTTTCTATTATATTATAAAGATTTCAGATGAATGTGTCTTTTCTTTTCGCAGGAAATTTATACGTGTAAACGGTTTTAACTCTCGCCAGCAACTGTCAATAATGTTTGTAAAGTAACCGCATTGTTAACTCTGTTGTGGAGTTTGTCCATGTTTTTTTTTTCTTCTTCTATTTGTTTAGCTCGATTTCCTTTCACTTTTAACTCTCAATTTCATTTTGTGTGTAATTTTAGCGCAGGCTCAGTTACATGTTACTCTCCCCATGTTTTATGTTGTTACCGTTAACTTGTAAAAGGGGTTATTTCATTCCAATTGAGTAGGTTATGCGTCGTACATGTGTTACGTTCTCATACACATAGTATGTGTATGGATTAGTGTTGGTTGCACCTTTTCTCTACAGTAGCTTTCATGTTTGTTTACGTTTCTTCACTTCATTCTTGAACCTCAACAAAATTGTGTTTTCTTTCCGTTTTGCTTAACGTAATGACCGTAAATATATGTGTTGCTTAGAACAAGTAAATAATTTGTAACTGCACAGTGGCTGAAGAATATTTCTACGCATTCTACGCATATTGTATATTCTTCAAGTTTTAAATTTTTAAAGGTTCGTCTACAAAAATATCAACATGGAAATGTATGTTTGAGCATCAAATGGTTAACACGGTCATATTCAGGATTCGTTCTAAAATAATTTAGAACATGAAGAAGAAAATTATCTACTGACTGTATCTGAATGGAATGAGTGCTGAGTTACAGCATTTTTAAAGTGATTCTGTGAATTTGTCTCAACTTAACATTTTGTATACATCATTAAAACGGTTAAAAAGTAATGTGGGAATTTCTTATGGCAAAACGATTTCAGTTACAAAATTTAAAATGGCAAAACTTAGGGCCATGTCGAATTGAATTTACGTTTCAAATGTAAAATCTTCAGCGCAATATCGCGTTATTCTCTCCTGACATTTTGACGTTTGACGATTCGAAGACTTGGCCTAAATATTGCGCAGAAAGAAGCTTGCTATTTCTGCACTATAGATTTTTCATCAATCACTCGAGGCATTCATTTGATTTGACATTTGATTTGATTCTTAGAATAGCCTTTACCTTAATCCCTTTCGATGTCGATTAGGTCTTTCGCATGCCTGTTTGGGTTCTTGACTCATCGAGTAGACCTCGCTTTTCCCCTTCGTGTATTAGTTTATTTGTAAAGGTATTGTTTACCCTACAAGTGAGTTCTGAACCATTTCATTTCCTACATGCCCCTCGTGTCCCTGCTAACGTTTTGATATTTAACTTATTCAAAAATACTTCCTTTACAATTTTATTTCTTTTCCAAAAGCGAAAAGCGCAAGAACTAATCGCATAATATATAGCTGCTGCTCGAAATTAAATTTAAGGATCATTTTTGTAACATGAGAGACAACGTCAGCAGGATAACGAAACTAACTGTCGATATTTATTCTCTTGTCAGATCTTATGTTTTTATTAATATTTTCTTTTGTTTAATAAATTTTTTTTTTTTAATCTTTAAACAAACTTTTTCAATTCAAAAATAATTTCCAACATATGAACCCACAGTTGGCCATCAGCCGTGAGGTATAAATAAAGGTATGGCTTGCCATAACTGTCAGAAGTATTGACTTATACCTTATCGATCTTCAGTTTTAATACAGACTTACCCATGCATATGGAGCTCTGTGAGGGCCGACATTTTTTCTCCATTACATGTTGGAGTTATATGAATTTTCTGAAGGAACACTGGTTTAATTGGCCAAGGGAGGAATCCGGAAAAGATGTACCAGAATATCTCGCGAGGGTCAATCTTTGAAGGTACTTCAATGAAGCCTTCGATGTTTAATGGCCAATGAGGGAATTCTAAAGAGACAGACAAGAAAATCTCACAAGGTGTGGAAGAGTCTTCAAAGATATTACTGAGAGGCTGAGACCCTGGCCCAGCACTGGCTAGCATAAGGCTTAGGGCTACGGGTGAACGCCATAGGGTACCTAAGCTTTAGAACAATGCTAGCAATTCCAAGAGACTTCGTGGTGGGTAAGAAGGTCAACAGTCTGATATCACGACAGTCAAGAGTAGAGGCTAGTATTTGCACGAGGGTCGATGAAAGTAAAGTACTCCAGAAATCGGTTGCCTGAGATCGATTCGAGGAACAAAGAGGGTCGAAAAGGGACTCATAAAATAAGCGGTCGACTTCTATATCCACCCTACATAAATATATATGAACACATAATAAGAAGTATATCTGTATATTTTTTTACACTTCATATTATAATAGGTGTGTTTCTTTACTTTTTGGGAAAAGCGAGCATAAAAAACTCAAATATTAATACCGAAAAAAGCCGTTGAAAACAAATGTAAAACTGAAATTAATTTATTTGTTTATGATTTTATCGAACTAAAAATGTTAAAAACTAATATGAAGAATTTATTCAGGCTTCGTTTCGTTTCTTATTCTTTCAATTAAGTAAAATATTTAAAAAAATTTCGTATTATTAAAATAAACAAATTTGTGCTTTCTCCATTAAAGGACTAATGAACGACATTAAGCCTGAATAAATGATAAAATTTATTTATTTTGTATTTTTGCTTTTTCAAATTATTTTGTTTTAATTATTATTCTTTATTTTGCAAACATTTGAATGTTTGACAATCTACCGCCGAACCTACCCACAGCAGAAGTCTGTGGCAGTTCGTGCAAAAAGAAGGACACAATTCTCTCAAAACTTTTCTCATTTGCACAATTTTCAAGTAGGGGAACGGGTTTCGGTAAAATTGGATTCCCGCGGACTTCCAATGTAGAATACGTAATCACGGCTAAGACTTTAAAGTTCTCTTTTAAAATTTAATTTTGTTAAATAAAACGCACTTCCTTCGTTTTCTTTCTTTTATTTATAAACAATAACATACACATATTTTTATTGTATAATTTCATTTTTTTTTCAATAAATAATTTATTGTATTAAATCTAATTTTTTTTTTAACATTTGTTCCAATTTATTTTGTTCGTTTTTGTTTCTGACATAAATATTGAATATGCATTTGCCTGTTTATAATTGTTCACTTACACAGTTTGTACGGCTAAATTTTTTTTCTTCAATTATTAAATAAAGCTTACAGTGGCATGTTCATAAAAAGCACAAAAATAAGGTGGTGTAAGCTTCGTTGTAACCCAAGAAAAAGGTGAAATCTATGAAATAAAAGAAACTTTTCCGAATTCTATTTGTTTTGATTATTGGGTTAAATATACTAAGTTGTTTACAATAGACACTAACATAGTAGAAAGAAACAAGGAATGTTGTAGAAGTGTGTGGCGACACAGTAAATGAACAGTGTATTCCACTAGTGTATAATATTTCAGATATTCCTGATTTCTATTAAAATTATTATATGACATAAACAGTGTCCTTCTTAACACAAGTAGTAAACGAACTTAAGACTGCTCAAATTGAAATTATTATTATTAATATTACGTGGCCATTAGTTACACGTACATGGCCACTCTAACTATAGTGTGTTCTATGCAAAAATATATATTTGTAGCAAACAAATTATAGTTACTTGAAAATATTTTAAACATTTCTCTTGCTGCGATTAAAAAATTCTTCTTTAAATTAATAATTAAGTGATCAAGTGATTTTTCACTAAAATTCTAATTACCCACATACAAATTGTACAATAGTTCTAACCATAAAATGTCATTTGTAAACATAATATACAAACTTGTTCGTGTTAATCAAAGTATGGTTATGAAACCATCAATTAATGCGGCAAGCAACCAAATATGGTAATAAAATTAATACTTTTTACAGTCAGTTTCGAAAAAAAAAACACGCCACAACGATTGTAAGAAGTCAGCCAATCTCCAAGTGCCAAGGATGCGAACTCACACAAAGAACTGCACCCAAGGTGAGACATCGCGAACAAATATCATGCCATATGTAAACAGGTTCGTATGCAATGCCAATTGCAATCGATGTTACCTAGTGATGACGAAGCATCAGTTTTCGCTGGGATAGAAAATTATTTGATGGAGATTTCTTCACAATTGTGTTTAAAATTGAGTGGAGCTTTATGCATATTGAACCCCTAGGCCACATTTCGAAAATAATTTTTATTTGTAACTTTTTATATCTTTTCATACTAAATTCGTTTCAAACGACTTAAAAACTTTCACCAAATAATGGAAAATTGCACGTGGATGTCAAGAACAATCGATATACAAATGATGGGCAATCACAGCAAAGTGATTGTGAAGTAAAGTAAGAATAGCAATTCTGTTTCAGCAAATAACACATATCAATAACTGAGATATTTTTGTAAAGTTTAAAAATGCTCTATAAAAATTGTTTTTAAACTTTTTTATAAAATAGTTGTTCAATTCTCAAACGCCTGGTATTGGTATATCTATTGTATTATTATAATTTATTATAAAAAAAAAAAAAATATTGTATAATTGTAATACAACTTAATATCATATACCATATGACACTGTGCTATTTCTTTCATTAAGCTGAACATTCTCAATTTGTACGTATTGTAAGACTACAAGTTTCAAATTTACAAATTTCTTTTGAAATATATGTAAATAATCATTTCTCATATGCTCTTTTGCTGATGACATTTTGTTACCTGTAGGAAGTTCCCATGCCTGATTCAGGTTCATGATATTAAATGATGTGAATGATATATTGTGAAGAAGAAATACATAACATTAGCAATACAATAATATCACAAGACAATAAAATTAACTGTTCATAAACAAATAACCCAAAGGTTTATTTTAATACAAGATACAATAATACAAGGCGTTTGTGAACTGCATAAATGTTAAGTATGCTCGTATGTAATTTTATATAAAAATTATAACAAATATTTCGTTTTTTTTTTTATACGTATAAATATATATATTTTTTATTTTCATGTTTAACACATTGCATGTGTATGTATAGTGTAAATTTAAATATGCATGCATATATGTATGTTTGTATGTATATAATAATAATGTTTTTGACGGTAGTGGGCAGCAAATGTCATGGTACTCCTTTGCGAGTTTCTTAAAAATAATGTTAAAAATTATATTATCTTATTAGACTGGTTTAAAGTATAAATAAGCAAATTAATTTTTTTCAGGAAAGTAACACTCAGTGCCTGATGAGCTTCAGTGTATGAAACTCTGCAATTATGCGCCTTGTTTCTTTTAAGAACAGTATTGATGCGTCTCAGGTGTTACTTTATTCTAGTACAGTTTATTATTTTATTTGGCCGACAATTAAGTGCTGTAGATACCGATATACTAGTGGATGACTCAAAAAATTTTAAAAATATATTTGGAAATAAGTCATTTTAAAAATTAAGACACGAGGGGGCTTCAGACGAATTATGAATCGTATGATTATTATAGTCGAAAATAATCAATACTGCATAAATTTATACAACGTTTCAAAAGCAAAAAATAACTCAAAACTGAACCACGGATATATTCGCCAAAGCTCAAGGAGAAACAAATAATTAAAGCTTTTAAAGGAAAAAACATTTATGAGGACAATTCAATGTTCAGTGTGAAAAAGTTAAGTCCGGATTATAAAAACTTTTTATGTACAAGTGTAAACGTATTTTATAGAAACCTTGGCCTTAGCTGCATAATGACATGCAGGCGCAAATATAGAGAGAAAGGGAAAAAGTTGCATCCGAAAAAGTTGTAGCCTGTATTATTAAAAATAAACATTTTACCAAACATAAACTTCGAAAAATGTTTCTTTTATTAAAAACTACGCCGGACAATGTGATACCAAGACTTTTGCTGACCACTCCCTTATATGTGTAATAGGTACATATGGGTTCATTTATTTTGGTAAAAAAGTAACAGATTCTACACTTTTTGTTACGTATGTATGTGTTTATATATGCGATCTCATTTATGTACACGCATATATGGCTACGTAAGTATATTTTTATATATTCAAAGTACATGATTATGTAACAAACAATAACAATTTATATTTTTATTTATGTATGTATGTATATAAGTATATTTTTTTTATATAACCGTATGTAAATAAATTTATTTTTATATATTTTTTTTTTTGTTTTCTTTTTTTCTGTCCTAATATAACTTCGATTCCTTATTCTCCCAAAGAAGATTTTATGCCGAAACGTCTTGTGTAAGAAATTATCTGAAACTCTATCAGGTAATAAATCGAGTAGTCCAAACTTTTCTCAGACACTGAAATATCCGCATCAAATTCTTTAAATAGTTGATTTCTTTTTCTTGTTAACGATCTCTATTGCATTCGGTACATTGCCTGGCCGCCAACAAATAAGAAATCGACCACTTGTGTAGACTGATTAAACGAAATTGGGCCGAATTCGGCCAAAAACATTCATTGGGTACTCGTATATACAGGGTGACGCAGAGGTAAATGTTATAATATGAATTGGCTGCCATTTTCGAAGATGGCTCGAAATGTCACTGTGCTTTGACATTTATGATGTAGATATATATATGTATATATAGAAAACTAGTTGTCACACCTCAAATAAACTTTTTATGAAAACATTTCAACCCCCTGGTTCAAATTATGATATTACTTTTGGGCCACCCTATAGTATACCTTAGGGAAGTAAAGAAAGATTTCAGGTAGCTTTAGATAAAATCTTCGGATAAGTTTTCCATATCCTTTTGTTTTAAAAGTTTGATAAACAAAAATCAAATCCCAGCCGTTCGTTTACTTAATTCTTTGTCGCTCAATTAGCTTTAGTTACATTGTAGTTCACTTTGTGGTTACCTTTAGTTAAAATGCCATGTGAAGAATTCAATTCATGAATGTTGAATTAATTTCGCGTAATGTGATATGCTTTCTACTACATGAGACAATGTATTTCGTTCATTAACTTGTATTCGTGATACCGCTTAAGTTGAGTTAACTTGCTTTTTGTAAAATTGTTCTACATATTTTTTTTTTTTTTATAACTTTGACGAGTATTTTTAATTTTTTCTTTGTATTTATGCATAGTTTTTTGCTACTTGTTGGACACTTTTACTTATTCTCAATTATTGTCTGCAATTGCAATACCAAACTGCGTGACAATTGCAATATGGATTGGGCATTGTGACGTTCAGCCATTTCTGTGAAAAGTAAAAAATACGTTAAATTTATTTGCGAAAAATAAATCGAACTTACCATTAAAAAACTTGATGACATCTGTAAAGTCCATGCTATTTGATAAAATTATGTCTCTATAAGTTTCTAATAAAGCCAATGCCAAAAATAATACAAAATGTCCCGAAGCGACATGTTTAGCGGCCCATATAACTTCCCAGGTTGAAAAAACATCATCGTAGACCAGCTCACGTTTGAAATCGAGCAAAAACCAACGATAACAAAAATAAAAGTGTGTATAATCGCCATTTGAATCCATGAGGTCATACATTTCGGAGTCCAAAATTTGTATCAGAGACCTAGAATATGACAAGTTTTACGGCGGGCTTTTGCCTTTATAGACAAAGGGCGATTTGCTCTTACCTCATATTGGCGAAATGCATATCCATAGCCCCACCATTGGGAAAGTTTTCGATCATACGCTCCATAAGTTTACAAAAACATCCATAAGTGAGTGCTTCATCGTCGAATATGACGAGTAAGGGTGCCACTAAATCGCACATGCCCTGCATGTATCCCACCTCTAAATGTTCCCATACGTAGCTTTAAAAGAAAATATTCAGATGATTTTAAAGCGAATATAAATTGACTGAAAAAAAGTCTATAATTATGAAACGTTGTGCGAAATTTTGTGAACTTTGCACTCAGTTTTTTATTTTAACATTTGTTTTGTTTTTCAAAAATCGAAAAAATTTTTATCGGCGAAATCATTTGCCTGGTAAATTGTTCCGAAAGAAATTTCACTGTTAGGTAGGCAAAAATAATTATTTTGCCTTCTTTGAATAAAAATAAAATGACCTGTAAGTATTTTAAGCGCTAAATGAAAACTTTTTCTCAAGTTTTGTCTAACATCTACGGATGTTATAATGGCCGTGCCGAGAGGGCGGTTACAGTAATTTACTGCACTATTTGCCACGTCTATAAAAAAAATATGTATCTTCTGAAAAGCAGCCTAATTTGGATTTCGAAGGGAGTGTGCTTTGCCATATTATTTTATGTGCGCAACAATTTTCTACGAAAAAGAAGAATATTCGAAAGATTGACGTACTGGTAACGCAACAAAATAAATTAATTGTATTCAAAATTTGTTTGTCGAATTCACGTAAAAGAAACAAGACACAATAGTTAAAAGCATTCGAAACGATGATCCACATTTTTTTACAATAGATGGTTGACATTAAAAATGGTCTACGAATGGGTTGGAATTTAAAATGCATTCAAGGCTGTCAATGAAATTTTTTTATTCTAATATTGCTTACGTACATACGAGTACATACGTAAACCTGATAAGGGACTATAGGGTGAATGTTGAGGTTTACACATTGAATTTTTGCCTTCCACAGCTATGAATTCAAATAAATTTCGACAAGCACTGTGTGTGATCAATTTAAAAGGAAAATCGTGAACGTGTAACTGCAGCCTTTATGTGTGTACTCGTATGTATACATACACCCATATATACAGTTTGCAGAGAAGCTTTTGCGGGTAAATATTTGGCTGTTTTTTAAATGTAAATGTGTATCTGGGACAAAATTTTTTAAAAAAGAATACTAAATTCTAAGAAAAAACAGTTTATTTAGTGTACACGAAGTGAAAAAAATGTGTTAATATTGACAGAAATGAAAACCTTTGAATGGGACATGAATGAGCACGGTCACTAAGATAATGGAATTTTGTACTCTTAGAATATCAGAGGTTTTAAATAAAGTTCGAAAGTTTTGTTTGAAACTTTCTTGATGGCCCGTGTATTATAACAAAGTCGAACACTATCCTTTTCGAAACTATGTCATTACAAATGTGTGATGATGATTTCATACATTTTAATAGCCAGTGTTTAAAAACACCAAAGAGAAATGATTTTTTTTATTTCGTTTCTAGTGAAACAGAGAGGGTCTCTTGTAGTTCTACCTATTTAATAAATAGGATAATATAATAATAAAAACTTACGTGGTTATAATATTTCTGAGTTTGTCCAAATTTTCATTAACAAAATACCAATAATTTCGATCACAGCGCTGCACATCCTTTTCAATACGATGTAAATTTAAAGCGAATTTTTCCAAGAATTCGCACTGCAACAAAATAAAGAAAAGAAATTAAAATTTCCCTAGAAAATCTATTATTTGTCTATATTTAGCCTACACTGTAGACGCCTCCATTTGAACTTGCTGGCGAGACACAGGCTGATTTAGGTTCCTGCAGGGCATCTAAGGATGCCACCACTGTTATGTCTTCATTCAGGGGTGAAATTAAACTTGTTTTGCGTGACGTATCTTCGGTGGGATCATCAGTGCATTCGAGGGCATCATTTGAGGCTGCTTCAGTGATTATCACCGCATGTGTCATCTTGGCGATATCTCTCACATCCTCGACACTATGATATTTACGGACATTATTTTCTTTTACTTTATTCTCGCCAAGATCATTGTCCTGATGTACATCATTAAGCTTAAGAGCTTCTATTGCGTCTTCTTCTTCTTCTTTAGCCATTTCGCGATTTTCTTTTACTCTATAGTGATCAGTAACTACTTCGGCAATTTCATCTATATTTTCTTCTGCAGGTATTCCATTATCATGGTCCATTTCCAAGATTTCCGTAAATTCATTGCCTACTGTTTCGTAAGATGATGTGGAAGGAGAACTTTTGATACTTAATAGCAACACACCGCCATACTCTGGTGTTAGTCGTGCATCCTGTTCGAGTTCAGACTCAGCAAAGCATTGTTCTTGTAATAAAGACGGTTTATTTTCGTCCAGCTTTAATAATACATTACCCTGTTCGCAAATAATATGTGTAGCTTCTTCTTCAGCCGCATCCAAGTTATTACTTGTGGTATTTTCATTCAAATGTTTACTTGCTTCAGTATCATTGGCTTCTGCATTTTCAATGCGCTCGTTACTGAAGCTTTTTTTTATGTCTACTTCTTTTGTAAATATTTGATGACATGATTCCTCAGTTTTATATGTGGTTTTGTTTTTGTTATTATCCACATCTTCGTGGTCAAGGGATTCTGCCATTTTTTGATTTTCCAAGTTTTTCTGTTTCAAATATAAATCCCCATCTTCTTCTAACGGGTCATCTTCAAATTCACAATTGCCCGAATCCTTTTCATCCTGTATAACCATTACACCGTCGTCATCAAAATCCATGCCAAGATCAGAAATATCGGAATAATCTTGATCATCAAAAACATTATTGTCCACATCTCCACTTTCTATTTCGGTTTGACGACATACGTGCTTGACAGTGCTATTAACCGCGTTTCGTTTGTTTTCAGCTGAAATTTTCGCTAAAGCCTTGGCATTCTTCTCCTTCTCCCTTTGACGTACTATAGCTTCGACCGCCAACCACTCGCTCATGGTCGTTTCATAGAAATGTTTTTTAGCGTCATCTAACTTTTGCCTTTCCACAATTGTAGAACCGAAACTAAATTAAACAAATTAATTATAAAGGTAGAACTAAAATTGCTGTTTATGCTTGAGTGTAGTAACTGTTACCTGTAGTGACCCAATAAGTAGGGCCAAACTTCTTTCCGTAAATCGTGTACTACACCGCCAAAATATACTAAGCGGAATAGTTCCTCCTGACACCTGACTACACCATTTTCGTTTAAAGCTTCCCATTTGTCTTTTGTTAAACCTGATTCATTTGTGGCCACTAGAAAGTTTTGAATACAAACTAAATAAATAAATTCGAATATGAAGTTGTTTCATTAACTTACAGTCAGGGGTTATTCGATCATTTACCAAGCCCGATAAATGCGTGCGTACGGTAGATAAATGCCTGCAGTATGCCAACCAACCATAAAAAGCTCTAGATATTATTTGACGTCTCATTGTAGAACAAACGAGTTCAATACTCGCAGTTTGACTTGCCTGAATCTGTAAGAAATCAAAAATAGTTATCTTATATCTGGAAAAGTACGAGGTACTTTAAGGCTTAGTTAAGAGAAATACGGACAGAATATGAGCAAGGAGAGGGGTACCCCTTCTAATACAAAGTAATTTTAAATTATCTTAGAACTGTAGAACAATCATAGTGAGCGTCTTTACATTTTCTGCGAGTTACTTTAAGAACAAAAATCGTAGTCAAACAAAGCAATGACGTAAAGTGAGAAGTATTTATACACGGATTTGGACTGGAGCAACTGAAAGTTGTTTCTAATGTAATTTAAAGTGCTGAGGACAAATCTACACTTCATTTTTTTAATTAGGTCTGGCTTCCGAAATATGCCGTTATCTCCAAAATGAAGAAAGTGGCACGACATATATATTGTTATTATAACTTGAGAAGGGTTTGTTCTATTTAATCAAGTAAAAAACTGTCTTTAAATCTACTCAGTAATTCCAGAGATATCGAGAAAATCGCAGCAAAAAAAATCAGCTCTTATGCAAAATTTCAAATTATTTGATTTTTTTTAAATCATTAAAAATAGAAAGAGACGAAGATCTAAGTTTTTCTGCAGACATATACTACCGTGGGCAAAAAATAGTAAGACTCTGTGAAGAGTCTGAACAGCCATAAGTCACACGAAACTAAATCAGGCGAATACGTTGGTTGTGGAACGATATTGATTGAATTTTTGGCGAAAAACTCACGAAGAATCAATGTGGTATGCGACGGTACATTATCGTGGTGCACAAACCAAGAGTTGTAGGCCCATAATTTTGGCCTCGCGCAAACGAAGCATAACACTCAAATAGTATTCCTTTTTGACAATTTGGTTGGTCGGAAGGAATTCGGAGTGCAACACACCTCGATGATCGAAGAAAACTGTCAACAAGACCTTAATTTTTGACATGCTTTGACGTGATTTTTTCGGCTTCGGCTCACCTTTGGCATGATATTCGGCCGATTTATTGTCTCTTTCCGGGTCGTAAGCGTAGATCCAAGACTCGGCGCCAGTTATGATACGTTTAATGACGTCCTAGTAGTCGGAAAGCAATGTTTGACAGACGTCAACGCGACGCTGTTTTTCAAGAAAATTTAGTGATTTTGGAACCAACCGTGATTTCACTTTTCTTAAGCCCAAATGATCTTTTAAAAATGGTTTTCTCTGATCCCTCCGATATTCCAAGGATATCAGTCTCTGACTATTAATCGTCGATTCTCGAACACCAATTCCTTGATTTTATTGAAGTGTTGATCATCAGCTGATGTTGATGGCCGTCCTGGACGTGGGTCGTCGTCAACGCGTTCTCAACCCTCTTTGAATAATTTGTACCAATGAAAAACACTTGCTCGCAACGTACAACTATCACCGAAGGTCTTTTGCAACATTCTGAACGTTTCGGCACCAGAAATTTCATTCCGCACACAAAATTTAATGAAACTTCTTTGTTGAATAATTTCACTCATTGTAAAAATCGCCGAATGCACTTCTTATACTTCAGAAGACAAGCGTATACTAAACACTAGTGATTACTTTGATGTGATATTTGGCACAGATGCCACTGACAGTCATACCAACGTAAAAAGGAATTTCGAAGAATGGATTTCCGCGCGAAATGTAAATTAAAAAGTCTTACTATTTTTTGCCCACAGTAGTATGTTACATAACTATATAAAGTTCAAACAACACGAGCTATATATTTTATAACAATCATGCATCACTTTCGGTTTTATTGACGGTTAAGTTAAGGTATCTCATTTTGAATAAAGTTGCGATATCCATACAAGAGTAGGACACTTGCAAGTTTTGTTAGAGAGTATTTTACTGTTCTGTGCATATGGCATCTATTCACGAAACGAGATATCTTCAATTAATTGCGAATAAAATTGAAAGTTGATCATAGATTCTCATGAAATATGACTCGTTTTCTTTCGAACATATACGCTAGTAAGAAAGGGATTTTTTTGTCTTCTTGTTGTATTTTTGTCGAATTTCTGTACAACAACAGAACACAACACCTATAAGCTCAGACAAGTGCCCAGGAAAGTAAATACACACAGAGCAACAACAACGATATAACATCATTACGTAAAGACGAATTCCCGGAATTGAGTAGTATGAAAAACATAAACAACACGCCATAAGAAACAAACTACCGAATGGGAAAAACAGCAGAAAAGAAGTTTATACCGAAAGAAGTATCTACTGGGTTCTTGCGTATTCTAGAAGATTCTGGGAACTAGTCGACTACTATAAAAAGACCTGGATGGTCGAGCAAAGAGAACAGCGATTAGAAAGAAGTGTTGACTTTAAGTGTTAAAGTAAATAAAGTAACAGTGTGCAAAAATAATATTCTGCCGTGTATATTGTTAAAATAGAATTTTCAATTAAAAGAACCTACGAACAAATAAACACGTTTTAAAAAGGTTAAAACGTAACAATATATTTATTTTATGACTTACCAGTAGTGGTTCTGTAGTACTTTGATCCATCGATAGACTTTTACTAGAGCAACCACTGCTACCCGTTGTTGAACAACTTCCTAAATGTTTGCGTCTAGGGCTGGAACGACCCAATTCTAGAATGGGATGTGTAGCCACTGCGAATGAAGAATATAATATCATTTTAGAGTCCTGCAAAATTTTAATTTGCTTGTAGATGAAACTCACAAAACTCCTCATGTTGACTTTTGCTAACAACTCGGAAGACATAGTCTATCGGTGTTTCATCGGCGGATTCCATAACCGAAGGCAACATACGATGTCTTACGCTCTTGCGCCAAGGAAATATCTTGCCAATGCCTCTATGCGACCACAAGGGTGGATCTAGTTGTCCATGTGGCAAAAGGCCGGTCTCCAAGCAACTTAAAAATGATTGCAAGTGACCACCTTCGGGAAAATGTATGGGTGGCCTTTGTACACCATCCTGACCAACCAATATAATTGTGCCGCCTGTATCTTCGCCACGATTTTGGTGGCAGTGGACATACACGATTTCATCCACATTGATGTTGAGGGCATACGACCAATATGAGCTAACATCACTGCCATCGCTGTCTATGTAACCATTCATCAGTTGATTTGGTGTCCATTTAATAGTCAGGGACTGCACAGTTTGATGCAGGCTCAAATAACCTGGCATTGGCTCAACAACATCTTTCTGCAAGTAAATTATATATTTATGTGTTAGAAAGAACTTTAAAATAAATCGAACCAAAAAGTTACCGGTAAAACGAGCACATTATTTTTGCCATAGAGTAGGGTTGTACGGGAGTTCTGATGAAGTGATTCCACATAATCTTTGGCTACGCTGGCCGGAGAGCTGGCTTTAAAGGAGCCGCTGCTAGTATCTTCGGAACTAGTGTGTAAGCTGCGTTTAAAATTTATTATAGGCCGATGACATGTGGGCGGCGTGCGATTTCCCGAACTAATGCGATGTCTTTGCAACTGTAAAATGGAAACGTGTACATAAATCAACAATTTTGCTCATTAAGATACAATCAGGCTTCAGCTTTATGTTTAAAATATTTTTGGGTGGAATATCTTGTGTTTAGATATATTACATACCAGTTCATCAGCCGGAGGATCGGACCAGTAGTGATCTGCTGTTTTTGCTTTGGTAAACTCTAAAGCACAGGGGCCCACCAGCAGTGAACTCAAAATGGAGCCGTAATCAGGATCTGCGACCAGCGCATCTCGTTCATAGTAATTATTAGCGTTGCTCACTAAATGTTCTATGATTTTGGCCAACCGTTTCTCGTACAAAGCCACACGTATCCACAAATACCTTACGAGTAAAACGAGCTTTTTAATGCATTTTTTCAGCCGGAAGCAAAAAATAATACTCACTTGACCACAGGTCCACCTGAGGATGAACTTATAGAAACAGTGTTAATCGTTGTAACGGAATTGCTACTGCCTTTGGTTAGTAGTTTCGGTTTGATAATGCTATCGCTACTCGAACAGGATCGCTTACCAGTGACCGTCGAACTATCATTTGTTATTTCAATTTCCAGCAATCGTCGGCTCACATAATCCGCCTCTGGGCAGGTCTTGGCAATTTTCTGTATTAAAGCTGTTGTGGATGATGTTTTGAAAAGACCCAGCGCACGTCTACGTAACCCATGACTGAGACAAGCTTCAACAGCCCCACACAGCGATGTTATCGAACTACTTTCTTCATGTATGTATTTTTTGGTTACAGCTTCTTCCATCAGCTGTTTTACCTCCTTCTTAACACAAGCCGTTAGTCTTTCTTTAAGTTCAATATCTATTAAAAGAAATGAATAATTATTTTCTCAATTCAATCCTTATTTATGGATTTTTATACTAATCGACAGTATACACAGCTACATATAGAAGTAAAAGCGAATATTAATATTGGAACTTCATATAATAATACAAACGTTCAAACTATAATGCAAGCTTTTGTTACAATTCGACAGAGTCGATCACTTCAGTATTACAATACTTTCGTATTAAATATTTTAATGTTGTACCCAAAATTAAACTACTTTCTGGTCAGATTCAACAGTGATTTTATTATTAATTCATGCTCGCATTTTTTTAATGTAGGGTGAATATCGAAGCAGACCGCTAACTTTATGGATCCCTTTTTGACTTTATGGATCCCCTTCTTTCCACGAATTGATTTCAGGCAACCGATTTATAATTTACGATTACCTTAGTCTCAAACAAGTATCGTACTGGTGACTGTCGGCCTCCTACCTCATCACAGAGTCTCTTGTAATTGCTAGCATTTGTTTAAGGCTGAGGTCCACCATGGCATTTACACATAACAAGTGTCTGCCCGTGGTCTCAAATCTTATGCTAGCACACAAAGTGTGCTACCGTCTCAGCCTCTTCCTCAGGAGTATCTATCGAAGCTGTCCGTTATACCTCGTGGAAGGCTTCATTGTCCATTCCTATCAAAATTTCATGGTCTAACGCGTTAGAAGTACCTTTAAAGATCGACCCGTTTATCCCGCGCGAGGCATTCTTGTCCTCCTTTTCTGGATTCCTCCTTTGGCGAATTAAAACCGTAGTATCTGCAGAGATTAACCTCTCCGTCGCTTGCGAGGCTTGCTGATTAATCCCTCTAATGAAGAAAAATATTATTTATGTAGGGGTAAATTTGTATTAAAACTGGAAAACGTCTGGTATTCAGAGTTCGCATACTTGAGACCAAGCACCCTCTTGGCCACGCATCCCTGGCGTATGTTGTTCCACCGTGGAATAGGGAATTTTTATACTTGAGTATTAACTTTTATTCGCTCGACTTATTTAGCCAGACTCGAATTAACTTTTATCCGCTTGACTTATTCAGGCAGACTCAGGGACAGACAGGAACCAGTTACCGGCCGCCACCGCGCAAGACATATTCGCATTTTGTTGGGATGATAAATATTTACAAAATGGTTTCAATCTAAAACTTTAATCTAATAGCTAAATGATATATTTGTATCGCTAGATTTCAGCGTTTCCATTAATGTGGTTACTTAGCTCACTATCGGTGACTTTCGTTACAGGGTTGCCAACTCTCATATAATACATACATAAATATATATAAATGGAAACTTAAAAAGTGAGATTGAAAATAATAATGCTCAATTTAAGCTAAAGTTAAAAAAAGTTAAATTAGAAGAAGTGTGAAGCTTGATTTTCATAAGATACGATAGTTTTGAGCAAAAGGAAAATATTCGTAAATGTGTGTTAATTAATTAACCGAGTCGTATATATTCATAGAAAGAATAAATTTGTGTAAAGTTGGTAATTAATAATGAAAAAGCTTTTAAAGAAGAATTTCTCAAAAAAGAGCGTATTAAAATCTCACTTATTACCCCTTAATATAATGCGTGCATTTGCTGCAACAACGTCATAAGTCAATAAATGTGTGGAATCGTTAAAATATTCGAAGTTGAATAATTTGTAAATTAGCTGTTCTGCGTTGCACATTTTTTTCTTTTTTTCTTTTTTAATTATTAGACAAAGTTTATGAAAACACAAAATGTTGCTTACGTTAATACACAAGAGCCCTCAAACAAGTCAGACTCCCCCATATGTATTTTAAAATTTATTGTAGAACTAAATGAAAAATTAAAGAAAGCCTTAAAAATGTCAATACAAAATTGCTATTTTAACATTTAAATAAAGTTTTAGTCGAACAAAATGTGATTCTAATTCATTCCACTAACATTTTTTATTCAAACAAAAATCGAAAGAAAATATTCGGGAATGTTTTTACTTCACAAAAACCAACAATGAATGTTTGCGTGTTAAACGACATACATGCAAACAAACATACATACATAAACACATACATACATCTGAAAGAGAATAAAAATCATTGGGGAAGGAAATGGAAGTAGAGAAACCTTGACTTTCACAACAAATAAAAGAGTGTGTCGATAAACTTCCTTGAATCGGAACAGAAAAATAATAAAAAGTAATAACCGTTCATACGAAAAGAAAAAGGAATTTAATAAAAAACGACATTCGTTTATTGGCTGTGATGCCAACTATCTATCGAGAGTGGCTCGTTTCACATGTAAACACAGTCAACGAATTCAATTATTCGTATACGAGTATATAAGTAAAAAATAGATCTATGTACAATCAGTGAAATACTCTATTATATAGTATATACCTATGTATATACATACATGTATATAAAGACTGGATATTGCCTTTCACGCAGAACGAAAATAATGTCTCCAGATTAGAAAACCTGCCGTCAAGACTGAGCTTTTCATGCATCCAAAGATGGTGCTGTTATTTTCTACATACATATTTGTAGAGTTTGACATGTCTGCTGGAAGGAAATTCCATTTTCTGGCAGGATACTAAACAATTACGGTCTCATTCTTTAGGACGTACGAATGATAGTGTGTGATTTGTTTAAATACTTAATGATATAGAAAATAATTTCTAAGAAATGTAATTTTAAATAGCTGTAATTTTTGCTTGATTTAACACCACCTATCTTTTTATTGTTTGTTTTGATTAAACTTTATTTATCTTTTCTTTTTTTTTTTAGCTATTTCATGCGCACCAATTTCTCTATAGTTGTTTTTACTAACCCTTGTTTCTGTTTTGCTTTTTCCTCTTCGATGACAGTTGACCATATGCTTGACATTAAAAACCGTTACGTAGTAAAATAGTAAGTGTTGTTATACATACACGAGATGAAAAAACACGCACATACATACATACTTTTTAATTAATCTGTTGTCCAGCAAACACAAAGTCAAACGTTTGAAATATAGGGCTTCTATCGCACTCAACTCTCATAACTTTTACACATCTAGATAGAGGTTTGAATTATATAAGTACGAGTATATTTGAACGAATTGCCGAACTGAATTTGTTTAATAAGTAATCGAATAAATCTTATTCAGGCTCAAGTTCATACATATTTCATATTTGATTTGTAGATGGCACATAGCAGAAACCGGTTTGTCTCCAAATGAAACTTGTCAGAGGAAGACGAAAATGTCGAAAAATCAAGAACCAATTATTAATACGCCCATTTTTAGTGTACCGATAAAGTTCAGTATTATAAATTAACAAAATGGAATACATGCATTTTCTGTGCCGTTATAAACGTGATCAGCATTCTCTGTCACTTTCTATACACACTACTTAGTGTATTGTAAACATCATCTATTTAACCCACCTAATGAAGAAATTGAATACAGGAGTTTTTCGTAATTTTCGACCATTTTTCTGTTGGGTTAGAACAAAGTTTGCCTCACTCATTTGCCATTACTCATTTCTTCCAATTTTGAGTTTAAAATTTGAATTCAATGTGATTGAAATGACATTTTTCAATTTGTAATTAAATGTTATTCTTAAATCATTCTAAATTTGAGCATGAAAATAATTCTTAAGTATTTCTGAAACCTCAAAGCAATTTAAAAAATTTTTGAAAATATCAAAAAAAGAAGATTATACTATGTATGATTCCTGATTTGATGTTCCCGTCATTCCTTTTCAAGTTTGATTTGGAGACAAACTGGTGTCGGCTATGCGCCATCTTCAGTGTCCTTTTGGTTCTGAATTTCTAATTTCCTTTATACCTTGTCAATTTTGGTGTCAGCTATGTGCCATCTTTAGTGTCATTTTTCGTTCAGGGCACATAGCGGAGACCGGCTTGGCCACAAACCAAAATTGACAAGCGATAAAGGAAATTCGTTTAAGAATAACTTAAACATTCGAAACATCGACATTTTGTTGAGAAAACCATGTCTCCCAAATTACTCTCAAATTATTCTCACAGATTTCAAATCATTCTCAATTTGAAATCAAACCCAACGGTTTGCTGGGTGGTGATGATTTTCTTTCTTTTTATTACTTATAAAATTATGTACATATGTTTTTATGTTCTTTGCAGATGGATAATTAAATTAATATTTATATTATTTTTGCAGTTTATGCATAATTTTCATAATAGGTATGTATTTAGTTAAACTTACCACCATCTCCACCGACAAAGGAATTCATAATATTCATATTGAAAATATTTTATTGTAGCTTATTTTAAGAAGAAAGTTTTTCCAGCTTTATAAATAAAATGTATCTGAAACTAAGTTTTTAGACCATCTGTTTTATGGAAGTATTACAGATAAAATAAACTATATACAATTCGTTGTATACTTTCGGTTCAATTTTCCTTTCTTATAAAAAAATATTATTGCACCTAGTAGATTTATATATGTATGTATATATTTTTTTTATGCCAACTTCATTTGTTATACAAAATATGCTTTCGACCCACAAAATGCTCTTCTTAATGTAACAATATATTCACAGTTATTAATCTAACACATTTAAATTGCAATTCATTAATATTTTGAAATGAAGATAAATTAAATTTTCTGTGTATTTTTTCTGTAACAAATATTCCTTTTCTGTAAACGGCTCGCGACTTCTTCGGTGTGTTTGTACATTTGTGGACAAGTGTCATATCCTTTCTCAACAATGTATGTACATCAAAAACAGCAGTTAATAAAATCTTTCATCTGTTACACATACATATAAAAATCTTTTGTTTTACTTTGGTTGAAGATTAAACGAATGTTTGTTCTTCTTTCCTCCGTTTCGGTGACCGTTATCTTACAGTTTTGTTACAGTACTAATTTTCAGTTGTAACAACACTCAATATATTTTACATGTTTGTATGCGTCGGTTTTTTAATATGGCTAGCAGCTGGTTATGTAGATAAAACTACCGTTATATATTATATTTTTTTTTCGTTTATAGCGTACTTGACATTTGTCATTATAAATGTCAATTCAAAGAGGCTTGTTTTGTGCTCCTTTCATTACAGTCTTCTATTGACCTTAAAATTAAAATTATGAAAACAAGTTTGTTAAAAGCTTTTTTGATTAAATAAAGAAACATACATACTTGCAATTTGGCAACACTATTAAAGCACAATAGGTTTATGAAATCGTGTGCCGTGTGGAATGGAGTTTTGTTGAAACCTGATGTCAACCAATTCCAATGCTTCCATTATTATTTAAAAAAAAAAGGAAAATGCGGTAGTCATCGCACGGTACCTTGCTCCAGTGACTGTAACGTTGCGATTCCCATCGTTCTTGAAGAAGTACGGTCCTATGATACTACCGTCCCACAACCCAAGCCAAAAAGTGCATCTTTCAGAGTGCATCGCAGCTCTTACACTATCTCGGGCTGCTCTTCACACCAAATTCGGCAATTCTCTTTATTAACTAAGAAAATTTTCGACAAAAAAACACATTTCTCACATCTATTTATGGTCAAATGGAAAGATAACGGGAGAAAATATGTTCGTGGTCTTCTGCTTGGAGCATACGTGTAGATCTTCCTGTTCAGTTTGAGCATAATTTTTTGTTTACAGTGGTTATTGAATGAAGACCGTCGCTGTTGATGGTCGGTTCGTGTTCAAACAATGTTGTCTGAACAAATGTTCGCATAACTCTGTTATACACAAACAAAATACACACAGGCAATATCAGCGAACAGATAGTTTTGATATTTTCGGAATCAAAAGTAAAACATGCATTTCAACAAGCAACATAGGTACAGACGTTGAACTTTGCATATTTCCTCGAGTGTACCTCTAATTGAAAAAGTTTTGTTCAAGAAAAGCTTTTTTGCAGCGTTCGCCAGAGATGGAAGAATCAATACATTAAACATTTTTTAGTAGGTTTTTAAAAAATACTTACCACCGGTTTGGACTCTTGGAAATTTCGTTTGTATTCAAAATAACTGAACAATTTTTGTAGTTTTTTGTCATTTTTCATTCTGAAATCAGGAAAATTCATCTTAACATCCGTCTTGACTAGCCACAAATCTGTTCGCACATGCACAGAGTGTCGGCAGAATAACGAGAAGAAATTTGTTCTGCTCAGTTTAAGCATAAATTTTTGTGCCTCATTGAGATGGTTTACATGGTCTGAGCACAGTTTATATACGGGTGTTTTCAGGCGAGCGCATATAAACATATTTTTTATATTGCCTGTGTGCATGTAACATATCGTCGTGACTAGCCATAAATCTGTTCAGCCATCGCACATTTTGCTACTCGCACAGATATTTTGGTTAGTCGAGACCGTCGCTATTCATGGTCTCTTCATGTTCAAACAGAGTTGTCCAAACAATTTTTCATCCAACTCTCTTATGCTATTACAATTTTTCACCCAACTCTCTTATGCTATTACACAAACAAAATACGCAGGGAAAACAAAAATCATGAGAGCGCTCGTCTATAAACACCCGAAAGTATACAATATCAATGAGAGACAAAAAATTATAATAAAACTGAACAGGAACATCAACACGTATTCTTCAAACAGACGACCAAAAACACATTTTCTCTCGTTATTTTACAGACGCTCTTCCAATGTGCGAAGAAATTTATGATTAGCTAAAACGTAGTGTAATGAATTTGATTTGTGCAAATTCCATGCCTGGTAGCAACAAATACATGTGTGTCTTTTGTTGCCGGTTGTGCGCCATTTATAAAGCTTTATTGGGGGAAAAAATGGTCATTACCAAAGCACAAAGTAGTGACCAAAGTTTTATTAGCGTTGTACGAACGTTCTTCGAGAATTTGCAAAGCGAAATAAATACATTTATTAAAATTAAAAACATTTATTGAAAGGTGAGTGCCGAATAAAAAGCAAATATAGAGAATAGCCCTAGCTGAATTAATCTTGAGTTGTAATTTGAATTAATCGACTTACCAATGTATGTAGTTGTTTTATTACGAAACAATAAATATAAACTAATAGTGCGGAAGTTTTATAATTGATAATTTTTTGTTGATAGACTTGTGGAAATATTTAGAATCCCATCGAAAATGCTTTAATTTGCACCGAGTTTATATGAATGTAATGTACTTACATATGTATGTATGTACATATTTATATAAACATTTTTGCATTGTCATAATTTAATGGAAGAAATGTTAGGAATTTTGTTAAAAAAATGTTTTTGCAATAGCCGTTTTTATTACATGCATATATGTATGTACATATATGTATATTACAAGATATGTACGTACATGGATATGTTTGTATGCATTTTAACAAGCATAATATTCTAGTACATGTGTTTTATGTTTGTAAATTTAAAACCAATGTGAATTTTTAAAACTGGTTATTAAAAATGCAATAATTTAATTGCACCATTTGATTAAATTATAAGCTTATTATTATTTAACTAAACTCTTAAAACCCTTTTAAACATGTGCATATGTATGTATTTGTAAAATAGAAAGGTAATGACTAAACTAGTAATAAATTGTAAAAATAATTGTGAAATGCAGTCGCCTTTGAATTTTATACCACTCACTAAAGGTTCTGCAATATTCATATGCGACCCCACTAAATATGCAAGTATGTACTTACATACATATGTTCCACATCATTATTCAGAGGTAGGGAAATCCGTCTGTAAATTGGATTTAGCAGAGCCGAACGTGGCTCTCTTGATAGTATTGAAAGCAATAAATTCTGGAATGTAGCAATACGTATAATGTTAGTGACAAATCACTACCTACCTAGTACAATTATAGTTTTCGAGTTTTAGGAATATACATACATCTATACATATGTATGTATATTGTAGGATTGTTTTAAGACCGCATTTAGTTTTATAAGGCTTCATCGATAGAATTATACATTGTGTGTTTCAATCCTTTTATTGAGGAAAAGAAACTTATATTGTAATTTATTTATATTATTAATATCAATAAAATTTTGTTTTGTTCTTCAGATGCCGCAATTACAAAAACCTGCACCCCAATTCAAAGGTACAGCTGTCGTAAACAGTGTGTTCAAGGATATTTCCTTAGCTGATTACAAAGGTCAATATGTTGTATTGTTTTTCTATCCTTTGGATTTTACTTTTGTTTGCCCCACTGAAATTATTGGTTTCTCTGATCGTGCTGCTGAATTTCGCAATATCGGCTGCGAAATTATTGGATGCTCAACTGACAGTCAATACACCCATTTGGCTTGGATCAACACACCACGCAAGCAAGGTGGTTTAGGCGAAATGGACATTCCATTGTTGGCCGACAAATCAATGAAAATTGCTCGAGATTACGGTGTTTTGGATGAAGAAACGGGTATTCCTTTCCGTGGTCTATTTATCATTGACAAAAAGCAAAACTTACGCCAAATTACCATAAACGACTTGCCCGTAGGGCGCAGTGTCGATGAAACCCTGCGTTTAGTGCAGGCCTTTCAATTCACCGACGAACATGGTGAAGTCTGCCCAGCTAACTGGAAGCCCGGACAAAAAACCATGGTCGCTGATCCAAAAAAATCTAAAGAATATTTTGCTTCAGCTTCATAAATGCTGTTGCAACAATCGTATCTATGATGAACAACATCTACTTTAATAATCATAATTGCACGCATATACCACATCCATAGTGTATTATTTAATAAAATATTTAACTCTGGCAGTTAACACTCATTAATAATCGTAAATGATTCACCATTCTATAGGTACAAAGCAAAAGAAAAAAAACGTATTAAACCAACAGAGGCCCTCAACAAAGATGGTGTGTGTAGCACATAAAAATATACTTTGTTAAGGATTTGCAATTTAAATGTTAACTGTTATATAACAACCCACAATTCCGTAGTTTCTTAAATAAAATATTGTAGCCCAGAAACTGAACAACATAAAAAATATTTTAAATGTGTTTTTTAGTTTAAATTGCAAGCAAAATCACAAATAAATCACATTGAAAATCGAAATCACTTTGTAGTTTCTTTGCTTATAATTGGAATGATTCTTCTGGTTCAGTCTTAACTTTTGGGAGGAATTTTCTAATTTTTGTGCGTAAATGTTCAAATTTAGATTGAAGATAATTTTTACAGGGAAGCGTCGCCTGAACGTAAAGTTTGCTCTTTCAACAAGTTACTTACATATTAACAGTATAGCTGGCTTCTTAAACGTATGTATACAATGTATTAATACGGTGTTTATACATTGTGTAGTTACTCTTAGCATAAATTGTGTACGATTTGCAACCAAATTTCTTTGAATGCGTAGTTTACTTTGCGCATTAACAAGATAAATGGAGTTGAGAACAAAAATACATCGACAAAATTTTAAGTTGGATTTACGAATCAGTTGCCATGTACATGCGTTTAGGAAGTATATTCGTTGTGAATTCAATACATTGAACTATATGGCGCCTACCTACGGTAATTGTACACGGCTTATGTAAATAATAGGCGTGTATGTGGCTCTTAGTTTATCTATTCAGCCCACATAATTAGAAATATATAACATTATTAAATCGCCTATAAAACCTCTTATTGATGTTAAAAAGGTAACCGTTTGAATTAAGTTCTGCACAAACTATGTACACTTTGAATACTGCCAATTAATAGCATGTAAGTAAATATATATATACATACCTATTTAAACATGTATAAATAGGCAGGCCAACCCTTTTAGTGCCAATATCTTCTGTCCTGTTTGTCAACCGGTTTTACTCATTTTTTAAAATACCATTCTAAAGAGATTTGTTCAGAATCTATCAGGTATGTCACAGAATTTGTACGAGAGTAAAAATTTACACACTTTTTAAATCCCAATGTATTCGTTTTCTCCTCCAGCTATTATAGGTTTTCATAAATCCAAAAACACTAAATAAGGTTGATATCTCAATTAAGCATAACATATTTTATTCTTATGTAAGTCCTCTCTAATTATGAATACCACTTTTCTATTTTGAAGTGGAATAAAACAAATTTTTGCGTTTCCTAGAGATGCTAAAATCGTTTTCTTTTGCACTTTCGAATCAATTTTGAATTCTGTCACGTGCTTGTATATTTAATTAAAATTGGGTCAGAATTTTCGGAGCCATAAAACGCCGAATTTCGACAAATAGGCGAAATCTACTACATGCATATAAATATACATACATATGTGAAAGTATTTGTCAGTAATTAACTATGTTTACCCACATGGGCCAAGCAAGTTTTTCTCAGATTTCACAGATTGTATTTTTACCGCTAAAATCATATAATTAATTTTTCTAAATCTTATTCTTTACAATACAATTATAGATAGTTAACACAATGTTTTAATATTAATTATAAAGCAATAATATAAAACAGCAATATTTATTAACACAGCGCATTAATTATTAATAGGCACATTAGAGTAAAGCCATTAGAAATCATTAAAAGGTGTATCTAGATGAAATGATTAAAGGAATAAGTGTCAAATTTTTATATACAAACGCATTAAAAGAAAACCTAACACATCTGCATACATACAGTGAAATACATGACAATATTATTTGTGATAAGCAATTAATAGCAATAATATTGGGTTTTTGCTTAAAGATCGATACAACATCCCACACTTCCTTTGTAATTAGTTTAAGGGGGGAAATATTAACATACATATCGCACACCCACTTTAAAAGTGACACAACTCAAAATTTGTCATATTCTAAGAAACGCAAAAAATTATTTTTGTGCGGTATTAAAAGTTAGATGTTTCATTACTTTTTAAGTAAAATTCGGTAGACGAGAATGAACAAAAATTACTCCCCCCACTAAGAGACAAAATTGTAGAAATTTTAATAGCGGAAAATCCCGTGATAAAATTAAAATGTAATTTGGTTTATTCTCTCACTTATTTAACACGCCTGAGTTCTATAAAAGCAAGGAATACAAAAATATATTGTAAGATCATAAGCTTTATAAACCAAAATTTATTTTGTATTTTTGTTTATTCAAATAACTTATTTTTTGGTTTTTATTATTAATTTTTAAAATATTTGAATGTTCAGATTTTCCCAACCTCCCAAAGAAAGTTTGTACTCTTTCGTGCAGCAAGAACACAATTCTCCCGGAACCTGTCTCTTGCACAATTTTAAGTACGGGAACGCTTTTAAGTAAAATTGGGACCCCGGGCTCCCAACAAGTAGAATACAGCGCAGCTATATGATATGCATTCGATCATTTGTGTATAAAACGCCCAAATTGCCTTGTGAAATTTGTGAACATGTGCTAAGTATAGTTTACTGTCCATTAATGAGTGCTATTAAGGTGAACTTTTGACTTAATAGGCCTGTAAGCAAGTATGTACACAAATGTTATTTTATTCACGGTATTGTCTTGCCATTTCGTGCCAACGATTAGATAAACATAACTTTCCCTTAAAAGTTCGAATAGCTTTTTTGTGTGGAAATCATATTTAGATACTGCTTGCGCGAATTGAAATTAATTAGTTTTTCACCATCTTTGGGCGATTAACATTTTTTTTTTAATTTTGGCAGTAGTTCGTTGTTAACAAGCCGATTTTTGACATACCACAGAGAAGAGTTATGCTTGCTATATCTTGAACTACACTGCCGTTTAAGATTTGGCACGCATAACTCTTGTTTTCTACCGTGTGTCTAACGCGGGCACGCAAGCTGAAGATATTCTGCCGATATATTAGAGCTCAAGCGTTGAAACATTGTTGGAGAAAAATTGATTAAATAGCGTTGGGGACTTAGCATTTTCTGTTTAAATTGAGCATTTGGACTACTTAGGTATTAGTTGTAATTTACATTGAATTTCTTACTTAATTTTTTAAATACTTATAGGTCGATTATAGATAGCAAAAATACTTCCGTTGTGTGTTGTCCTAAAGCAGATTACAGAGTAGCTGGCAAGTAGGCAACTCAACTATAGTTCAGTTGCTATACATAATTGACCCCACTAGATTTTTCCTATAACCATGTACATAAAAATGTTGTATTATGTATTAGCTTTATAGGGCTTTATTATATTACTTAAATGGAAAAATAAAATATACCTACCAAGAGATTTTAATCTCCTCTTGATATACCTAGTTCGATTAGAAATTCTTGAAATCGACTATCAAGAACATTTGTTAGCACGTAAGTAGGTCATTAAGCCCGTTTGTCGCTTAAAAGTTACAAATTATAATCATCCGCACTATGAACATTTTGAAAAATCTTTTCACAAACAATGAACTTCTTTTAAATTATTAGAAAAAATTTAACACTAACAGATAATTCTTATAGCATTTTGATTATTTTTTACATTTTTTTTTTATTCTCCTTGCTTAAAATAAAGCAAAATCACTTTTATAATTAATATACATGTTTTGTTTAACTATAACATATTTAGAAGAAAAAACCCAAAATCTTTCCTCCTAAATGTTTCCTTCTGGCTTCTTCATGATCCATGATACCTCCGGACGTGGTCAACACAACGTAACCAAATTGACGAGAGGGCAATAAGTTGTTGGTCCACTTTTCAATATCATTAATGGGAACATCGAAACGGGGCGAGATGACACCGCACTTGTTCAAGCGACCGGTTAGGTTAACAACAATCTTCCCAGAACGATGGTCATCGACAATTTCAAATTCTCCAATGTAACCATGCTTCATCATTACTGTCAAGAACTTAATGATGACTTTGGAGCAGGGACGGAGAAGAACTTGACGTTTACCACGCTTTTCAGCGTTGTTGATGCATTTCAATGCATCGGCCAATACATTCATACGCACCATGGCTAAAAGAAAAATACAACATTAGTGTTTGTAATAACATAAGACTACATACATACATATGTATGTATGCAATATGAAATTTTAACAAGTAAACAATTCTTAGCATACTTATGGTAATTTAAGAAATTCATTTCATTGACATAAATCCCATAGTTAAAAACAAGAAATATGTCCGTAATTATCAAAAACTTTTATTTACGCACTCCAAACAACCAGTAAATAAAACAAATGGATGAAATGCATTTGTGTTTGTGCAATTTTTTGACAGACGGCGTTTGAAGTACATAAGTACATTAAATATGCATATAAATGTTAATACCGGCTTTTATTATGATGACGCAAATATTATTAATGACACTTTTAACATAAATTTCAATTTAAAAAATCAATTACTATTTTGTTTACCAGCAGAAATCTACAGAAAAACTAAGGCAACGATTTGGACTTTGTTCAAAAATTTGTGAATTACACACACATTTCACTTTAATTGCCGTAAATTATAGTTTCTTGTTAAAGTATACATAATTGTCTTTTTAATTCACATAATTGAACTTTAATTTAAAGGATTTTCACAAAGATTACCTAGGATTTAATTCGGGAAAATTTATAACAATTTTACACGAACGCGAACGTATTGAAAAAGAGGAAGTTCATTTTGCCATGGTTGGTAGCACTGCTTTTTTGACATTAGCTAGTGTCAAAAAGACTTAATAAAAGTGGCACCACCTGTATGTGAAAAATAAAAGCTGTAAAAAGACCACAATCTAAATTGCTATTTATATACAGGGTTGTTAAATTGAAAAATTTTGTGTAAAGTCCACGTAATCGAAGACAACCACCGGCAATTAACTTTTTTAGGTCCCCTTAAATTGTGTTAATATAATTGAGGTCTCAGCTGCTGTTATTTAGCTAAGCCAACGACCATAGGATATTTTCTTTACACAGTGTATAAACCAATTCCGTTATGTAATAAACTCTAAAGTTATATTAAAAATATTTATAACGTGGGAGAAATACACAACATAAGAACCATTCAAACTGTGAGTTTTATTGCAAAAAGACGGCTTTATTTCACATTCGAAAAAACAACATTGATTGAAGTAGGCGACAGCAGTGTTTTTATACCCTTTGAAGAATTATTACTTAAAATTATTATTGTTTCTAAAAATTTAACATTAAAGTTTTCAACAAAATATCATCTATGCCGTGATTCTTAACCACTCTTTTGTGTGGCGTGAAGATCTCAAGTGTGCCTTGCTAAATTTAATGAATATATAGCACAAATTGTCAGAAAAAAACGTAGAGCTAGAATTTCCGTTATCAGCTTGTCATTACTCTCTTAATAAACGTGCTGTTGTTTTTGTGTTACATATTATTTTATTTTACATTCAATGTTATTATCATAAACAATTTTACACAGGGTATTTTAGGTAAGTGAACAATTTTTTAGCGTATCTCTTTCTTTATGTGCCTATAAAAATGTGCCGCAAAAAAGGCTGAGAATAACTGATCGAAGTATCTTAAAAATTTTAAACTACAACTTGACAAAATGGGTTCTAGAAGTCAAAACTTCAGTGGTTAGTGTTCTATTTGAAATGCGTATGTATGTAAGAGTTTTTTTTTTTCTTACGAGACTCTAAAAACATATCATCTTAAACCACCTGAAAGAAGTAGGTATTATATTAAATATACAAATTATCATAGCCGATCGAGAGAAGGGTAAATCACGTTTTAAAAATGTGCAAGATTTTTAGAGTTTCTTATCGGAAAAAATGAATTTAATTTTTTTTAAATTTACAATTAGAAACATGCTATACAATCAGAATGGGGCAAGAACATTTAAAAATTTTATTTTAATTTTTATTTAAATAATTTTATTAATACAAAAAGTAAAAAAAAATCATTACAAATTTGAAGAAGTTATAAGTGGTAACATAAATAAATAATAACAACAAATACACTATTTAGTAAAGAAAAAGAAGAAATGCACTACGAAATAAATGTACAGACATACATACATACATATGTACATATATTCTTGTTCGACCTTTTAGAATTATACATACTCGCATTCATAAATTTTGTACCTTGAGCTTGCATAAAACTTATAAATACATACATACATATGTAGAGGTATTTTAATATTTAATCTAAAAACGCGCGTTAGTTGTTTAACATATATTGTTAAAAATTATTATAAAAAAATCTTAAATCATTACGTAATTAAATTAAAATACCTATTACATTAATATTAAATCGGTGCGTGTATGACAATATAAGTTATTTCAACTTAATTTTATTGGATCGATGACTATTTTCGATGTTTCATTAATTGGTGTTAGTAGCATAAACAATTTAAGAAATTTATTAAGTTAAATGTTTCGTTCCACGGGGGGAAAATGCAAAAATTTTTATTTTATTGTGTCCAAAATTACGTCAGATTTATTTCAAGTTATTTATTTTTGTTTTGTTGTCACTTGTGTATATTGCCGAGATTAAATGTTCGATATTTATACACACACACACACATACATATGTATGTAACAAGGTGTGGGCGTTTCAAAAAGTACCAGTCGTTTCAAAAGTACCAGTCAGTTTGTCGGCAAATAATCGGTTGATATGTCGATTATTTGAACTGCTGTGTATTTCGTATGTAGCCAGGTGGTAAAAATTCTTTTAAGCTCCAATTAAATTGTAGAGCCGCTCTTGTGCTCCAAATACAAGAAATATGTACCGGCAGCGTAGGCTAAAAAGTTGAAAAAACCAAAAACACCAGCGGCTATATTGGAACCATAACCATAAGAGTGGGGATATGATGACCATTTGGCCAACTGTACGACAAAAGCAATGAAATAGAGAATAGCTGCAACTCCAGTGTTGAGAAGTTCCTAAAAATATAAAAAAAGGAAACGTCAGAATAAACAAAATTGATATAAGAACAGTGAAAACGATGGTGAAATGACTTAAAATGTATATTTTTTTACCAAGGCGAATTAAAACGGATGATGGATGGCTTTTGTTAGGTTTTAAAAAGATTGGATGTCAAAAATAAAAATATATAAACATTTTTTATTTCGGCATTTCCGCCACTTTTTTATGTGGACTCTGCTCCAGAATTAAAAAATACTGCACCAAAAATGTTATCAGAAAACAATTGTGTTTGACATATTATTATGCATTTGTTAAAGGTGGAAAACAGAAAATAAATAAACCGCAATTACGTCGTTTAAACACAAATTGTGTCAATAAGTCTGACATACCAGCGTTCTTTTTCAGATAGTAAAATTTTTCAAAAACCTTAGGTGTCAATGATGTCCCAAAAACACAAAACTTATTAAGACGCACGGTAGTACGTCAGGCCAAGTTCAGGCCTACGCGCACAGTGTGTATATTATCCGAAACCTCATAACTGTTCTTCGTTCAGTCAGAAGCTAATGAAACTTGAAAGATAAGGAATCTAGATATAGATAACCTCATTAGGTTATATTTGAAAATTTTACTATAAAAGCTTGCCGAGATATTAAGATGTAAAAAGTGCATATTTTAGTATCTATTCAATGACTCACTTATCAATATAAAGGAGCACTTCTGCTATAACTAGAGGGCTGGTATACTGATAAGAATGAGTAATCAAAATAGTCTGAAAACGGGCACTTGGTATGTAGGGGTATGTAGAGAGCGGAAATGTGGCACAACCCAACAGTCTGTAAAGAAGTCTTATACATATATACAAATATATACATTTACAAAAAAAAATAACTTGAAAATAAAGTTCCGCACAAAAACATAAATGTGAAAATAAGGCCCAAGTTCCTGTACAAAAATGTCTGCCGTTAAAAGTACCGAGATCAAAATGAGGATAGGCAATATTTTTTTAAGCTTTCTAATATGGAAAAGATGTATGGAAAAAATGTTGGTAAACTAGCAGGTTGCATAGAAATGAGATAGTATTATACTTGGTTCTCATATTGATCTCAGAATTTTTAATGGCCGAAATTTTTGGATAGGAGCTTGACAATTTTTTCATATTTATGTTTTTGTGCAGAATAATATTTAAATTTAACATCTCCTCTTCCAAGTACTGTCGTCTGAAAATACTTTCTACAAGAAAATTAAAGCCGAAACTACTTGTTAAATGTGTGAACAGTGGTAGATAATTATTATACTAAACAAGAATTTATTCGCGTGGACTCTGAGCTGTGCCAGCGAAACAACGTTGATAACTAAATTTTGAATCGCTAGAAAAAAGTGGTCAGCAATCTGGCAATATTTGGCGTTGCCTTCAAAATATAAGTTAAACTCATTGTCGCCGGTAGTTGTGGCGCCAATTGTAAATGGGCAGTTATGCTCCACATTTCCTACGTTGAATATTTTGTGAATCGTGAGTCTTGTATGAACTTATTGTATGTAATTCAATTTGCAAATTTTCGTAACACTTACTGTAAATATCCAATTAATGGCAACATTAAGAGCCTCTCTTATACCCAAAAGGTAAGCAAAGATCCATAATGTTGTTGCTATAAAGGAAACTACCACAACAAATAGGAAGAAAGCAGGTGTAGCGCAGGCCATACAAATTATCCCAAGGAGCTAAAAAATAAAATAAAAACATATATTTCTTTGACCTTCTATTAAAATTGTAGTTAATTAATTTTTAGGCACTAGGTCTTTAATAATAAAATAATTTTATATATTATACTCGATAGTTCCCTACGCCTTTGTGTGGCATCATCAGAAAGTAAATTATATGACAGACAACAACTTCAAATAACAATTAATAATATATGAAAGTATGAAGTTTGTTATAATACATCGAAACAAATTTAAAAATAATTTGAAATTTTCGCGCTAAATCTGCATTTTCTGATGTTGAAAAAATTAGCAGTAGCAATATATTTTTTTAGCATTAGTGAAGAAATAGTTCACTATCGATCACTAAGCCGGTGAAAAGTTATGCAAAATAAATGTAGTCCAATTTTATCTAGTGCTAGTGCAATGTTGTTTTCAATCAACATTTAGTGCACTACCCCAATCTACTTTCATAAAAAACGAATTAACCACTTCAAACCATTAACCACTTCAATCCAAAATACTTCGTAGGAGGATATGAAGAAGAGTTAGTTTAATAAATAAATTTCAAAATACTGTAGTGAATAATTTTATTCAGGCTTAAGTCTGTTTTAATTTTTCAAATTCCTTAAACTTTCCTGCTTGGCAGCTATTTTTCTACGTAGAACCAAATATTTTTATAATTACATAAATTAAATAGCAATATTATGGCATAAGCATTATTGTCAAATGAAGTCATATTATTTTTATATTGAAAAACATTTAAATTTTAAATTCAATACGGATGGGTAATATTTGCGTTAATAATTTTAATATGACATCAGCATATTATATCTTTTCATACATACTCGTAGATGATTAAGTATGTAGGTATGTATATATGTATGTATGTTTGCAATACATTTGTGGGCAAATGTTTACAATTGCTCATTTAAGAATATTCAAAAATAGGTGGTGGTAAAACCAAAATACATATGTACAACTAATTGTGTATGTTAAGAAGAAGAAGAAGAAGAAGGGAAGAGAGGAACGTAAATATGAGATGAAAGTTAGGAGTAAAACATTCATATCTCTTACATGCATGCATACACACATACACATACATACATATAATAAACAGACGAATTCATTCATCATGAATTCTTAAATTTTTATTGTTAACAAGCTGAGCTCATCTTCGGACAAAAACAAAACGTCAGACATCTCACATTGAAACCTACTTTTTGCTTGGTTTTCGTTTTCAAACAAAACCTGTTGATTTTTTATCAAACAAAAAAAAACAAGCAAAAGTATTTCTGAGTATTCGATTCCTACAGTTGTAAGTATTTTTTTTTATTTTCTTTGCTTGAGTATTTTTGTTAGTGTATGCGCAATCGTTCTGTGTACATACATACATGCAAATTCATATGAGAAAGATTACTTTTTTAGTTCATTTGTTCAGTGTGTGTGCGTGTGCAAAAGTACAATAAAGTTTACGTCACACCTGTTGGCATTTTTGCACAAAAAAAATGGTTACTGGTTTACGCCAGCTACATACCCTACACCGGTTTGTATAAATAAACGATGGGTGCATCCATCCTGTAAAGGATTATTACAAACAGAGCATGACACTTAGGCAAACAAATTATAATAAGTTGTTAAAAACTGAGAATGCGTGGAAATATCCAATGGCTGCATGCATTGTTTCACAAAGTTCAGGAACGGAAGCGGTATTATTTAATGAATTTAAAAAAGTAGCAGGCCTAAAACAACGGCAACACTGGATGAAACTCGCAGTGTTGAGTTTTTAAAATACAGAATCTGTTCTTGTTCTTATTACTAAACTCTGCGGCACTGGCACGGCACTGATTTGCCTAAATAGACCTCTAAGGTCAGTTCAGTTTAAGTGAAAAATAAAATATCGTTGCCTCCGTTTTAAATAGAGTTGTTCAGACACATTCGGCTCAGTGCCGTTTTTCGCCACCAGTGCTGGTTAAGTATCCGTTCCTTGATTTTAAATTAAGTTGGCGTATATATTTTTGTGTATTTCACTGACAATCTTATGTCATTCCCTGGCAGGTTCTGTTTAATATATAGAAAATGATGTAGATTTTTGGACCGAATTTCGGCACATAGCCGAAACTGGTTTGTGCCAAACTAAACTTGACAAGAGATGACGAAAATTCGTTCCAAAAATCTACATAAAATTTATGTATTTAAAATCTCTACGTTCAGTTTTTCCATTAATAGCAGTATTCAAAGACTGGGCAAAAAGGAGCTGTGAAATTGATCTATTAGGGATGTCGTAAATAAGACAATAAGCGTTGGTAGTAAATAATGTGATCTTTAATTTATAATTATTTTCCCAACTCAAATAGCTATAATATAAAAATGACATATTGGAGTAAAATCAAGGGACTTTTTATTGGTAGATATATAAAAATTACCTTGTGAAAGGATTGATTTCTTGTTTTTGGAATCCACTAAACAAATAAGTCGAATATATATATTTTTAGTAAATTTGGCAATAAAGTTTACTAGGTAAACAGGGATGGGTATGAATTGAGTTTTCAAAAACAGTACTCTTTCGAAAAATGTCGAATAATCGATCACCCTAGTATATACACACATACATATGTTTTTAGAAGCAGAGGATTTGGCCAAATTAAAATGAAATATCTTTAGCTCTGCCATTACATGTTCGCATGTATACGAGCAGAATAATTCATATTCATTGCTCAAACATACATTTAATATTTGCAGTGCAATTCCTAAAAACACAATTATTGATCGCCCGCGGACTACATGTTCAGTATCAATTGACTATTGTACATTCCCCGTTCATTATTTTTTCATTAAAACTGTTTTTAACTCCACATCGAACTTACGAATTACCGCATTTCGTTTACGTATTCATATTTAATGGAAACATTTCATGTAACATTTCATTCGTCAAGCTTCATGAAGATATTTGTGGTTATTGTAAGTTGACCTCAAATCTTTAAACAAGTTTTAATTTACAAAACAATGTTTACTATTTTCAAACCGTTCTCACACGTTTGACACATACGCACACACACACACACAGAAGAGTTTGGTTGCAAGCCCACTAGTTTCTTTTTTTAAAGTAGATACAATAGAGTTTAGCTTTACGTTTTTTTTTAATATCGTTAGTTAATGCTAATCTAGCTAAAGGTATTTAAACTAAAAAGAATTATCAATATTTAATAAAAATGTAAAGATATTTTCATTTTAGTTCTCGAAGAAACTTTTATAGTTAAATAGTTTGCTACAGAACGGGGTAGTACGATACGGAAAGTATACTGTTACTTTATTAACGAAAAATGTTTCCTCTTATGCGGTACATTGTGCAATCCATAATTTAGTGAGTTGTAACAAATTACAGGCTAATTAAAGAAAAAGTATTAAAAATTACTGCCCCATATTATTTAGTGCATAACAAAAAGCCGAAAAATAATATGTTGGCTTTGAGTTTCAAGCAGGGTACTCTTTTTAATTCTTTCAAAATTCGATTTTGAAGAATTTTTGAGACCTTATAGAAAAAGTTTGAAATTGTATAATTTTTTTTAACAAAGTTTCAAGAATTATTAAAAGAAGTGTAGATACTTTTGTGAAAAAATTACTAATTTCTCCAAATGCTTTTTCATTCCAAATTTTCTAGTAAATGTTTTTTTTTAATCTTTATGCTAGATACTGACGGGGGAACATTGCAAGTAACATGTTTCAGAAATCTAGTTTAATTTTTTAATACAGACGATGCAACCACAGAGAAAACCACAAAATATCAGTTGTGTGTGAATATCACACATACTATTAAACAAATATACGTGGAAGAAAAACAAATGGTTATAGAAATATGTGCAAATGATCATCATAGCACGACTGCTTTCAAAAACACTAAACCTCGATCGATACAGACGATCGAACAACAAATGGAACATAGCAAATCTCAAAAGTTCCCACCTGTTAAGTCAGTATTATATACATATAGTTCTTTTTTAGCTGTGTATGCATTGAACTCCTTCTTTTGTGTGGCTCTAGGATCGGTTTAGATATATAATTGGTCTCGGTGGGTGGCGCTGCAATCACGCCTGAAGGTGGCTGACCAATCACTTTTAAATGCAACGTGATGATATGGATATCAAATGAAAGGGTTTGTTGAGAACAATACGAAATCAAGCAGGCAAACGGTAGTCTATGTAAAATGGTGCCTAGACAAAAGCCAGTCTGTGGCAGGACAGTGTCTGCCCAGACCACAAATATTTCTATTCATATTTTTGTTACTCTTTAAAAAAAGTATTGGTGTAAAACCAAAAAATTCAAGGCAAAAATATCAAATTTATTATTTCAAAATTTAAAAAAGTACGACAGCTAAAATAACTCTACGAGCACGTTATTTCTTTGACTTTGAGAGAAAATTACATCTGCAAAACACAAGAGTGCTAGTTTATTATATCTCCTGCTAAAAGAGCTTGCCTGGCAATATACATTGTAGTTTGTAAATCAAACTAGAATTTATATATTTAGTATCATTTTTTTCACACCACTGTACTTACCTAAAATAAAATTAATTTTTTTTTACAAAAGAAAAACAAATTGCCTTCTTCTGAGGAGCAGCATGTCATGGTCTGCTGCTCAAACAAATTTTCTCAAATAAAATAGATGTACAGCTACCCACTCCCCTGCAGCAATTTGACATTTTTTTCTGAACACGCATTTTCCAAATTAATCAAGTACGTTAATTTTTAAAGACTACTAAGACATCAAAGCTATTCTTATGAATGCCTTGGGAGTACAGATACTACAATTTTAATTATTGAAGCGTTTCCATTTAAAAATGTTTCTGTTCAAAGGTTTAAACTAGAAATTTTATACAAATGTATAACATATTAAAAATACCTATAAAGTTTTCTAACGTAAAGAGACAATTTAAAACAAAACTGTTTATGCAAAATTTAAGTATCTTAATTTTTCTTTGTATTTAGATTTTAAAATAGTTTATGGGAAAAAACGACGAACGCCGTTATAAACTAAAGAAAAAATCATGTCATTAGCTGGCATTTGGCCAGATAAGATGGTATATAATATACATGAGCAAATATATAAAATTAAAAAGTCAAAAATAAAAAAAAAAATTCTTGTTTAATTTGCAAGATAAAGTTTGCAGGAACGCATGCATCATTGTTTTGAATGTTTAGTCATAGTATATGTATATGTGCATTCATGCAAACATACATACATACATACATGCAGATGTACATACTTATATTTTTTGTCCAGATAGCAGCTGTTTTAAATTAGCCAACAATTAACAGCGAAAAATATAGAAAGAATATCTTTCACCGGGAAATTTCAAATTGGGTACAAAAAGAAAATGCTCACGTTTGATTTCTTAAGCTCAGGCACACTAGCCTAGGGTGATTTATTATTCTAAATTTTTCAAAACCGGTTTCCGAATAGTTCTAATATGAAATTAAAGGAAAACCGGTTTCAGTTTTTAAAGTAATTTTTATAAAATTACACATTGAAAAAGCTATTTCACTCAGTTGGACATATATTTAACAAAGCATGGTACAACTTGTTAAATCTTTCAGTTTTTTTATGATATTTAGCTAAAAAATTTAATTGGACTTTATTATATTCGGATTTTGTTTTTCACATCTTGTATGATTTTTATAGTAGTCTTTAAGTCATTCTTTCAATTTTTGTCCGATTCATCGGTGTCTAGTTCTTCATCACCATCAGAAGACTTTTCCATCAAACTTTCATTTAGGGGGAAATTCAGCCAACTTTTTTCTTACAATTTGTTCAAAGTTAAATGCGTTTTCCTGCACTTTAATATGTTCCAATCCTTAATTACATACATATGTAAATATTTCCAATAATCGAGGCATTTCACAGTTACATTGACATATTTTTAATATGACAAATTTGTCCGCTCCCAAACAATGAAGCAGAATCAATTTACCATATTTTCTTTTTATTTCCACAAATTTAGTTTTTTAATTTGTTTGGCTCTTCTCCTAAAAATCACAAATGTTCTCCAATATGGTGGACGCGATAATTTTTTTATGCAAATATGCCAAAAAAGCGGGGTTTCCAAAACCAGGGTTATTCGACATTCGTAAATCGGCATTTGAAAATAGTCAATCGTTCTTAGTCCAAAAAAAGCCCGGTCGGATAGCTTCACTTTAGTAGGCAGCTATATGCAATTGCTTTTTTAACCCTTGTTATTTCCAAACATCTTCGATACAGTCGTCAAATTATTTAGTTTTTTTTTATGTATCAAACCGTTGGAGTCTGACTTATATTTTACAATTAATTACACGTGTAATTTTAAGGTAAAAATTCCATAAAACCGAATTAAAAATAAATTACAAGTGCATGTAAGAAAATTCGATTGCATTTATATGCAAGTACAGTGCTAAAAAAACAAAGAATATTATAGTGGATGTCGGAAAACCGTGTAGGGCTCCAGGCGAAATAACCAAATTTATTGTGCATTTAAAATCCGCACAAAAACATAAATGTGAAAATAAAAAATCCAAATATTTCGGCTGTAAAAAGTACTGAGACCAAGTTCTACATACATATGTATAATACCATTCCATTTCTAGCCAACTTGCTAGTTGGGTAAAATTTTTCTTAATCCTTTCTCATATCAGAAAAGTAAACAATATTTTACCAAGCCACCAAGTGGCCTAGAAATAGGATTGAAATGTTACACATGAAGAACTTGGTCCTCATTTTGATCTCAGTACTTTTAACGGGCGAAACATTTGGATAGGAACTTGGCCTTATTTTCACATTTATGTTTTTGTGCGGACCTGAGTCTTTTTTTGCAACTTATTTTCGTTTATTAATGTGGGTGTGTGTATAAAACCTCTTTTATCTCAAAGCTTACAGACGGTTAAGTTATATAAAATTTCAGCTCTCTACCTATAGTGGAAGTGTTCCATATCAATAAGGGGGAACCCTACTATGTACACCTTCATATCTCAAGAAGCTTTTATGGTAAAACTCGGCCTATAAGGTTACCTATACATAGAGTCCTTATGTTTCAAGTTTCATTATTTTATGATTAAGCAAAGTTATGAGGGTGGTACAAACAGCGCGAATGGTTTCGTGTAATATACACTCTGTGTGCTTTAGGCCTTTTAATAAACAGAATTAAAACATTCACAATTTTCTTTACGTAGCATCGCCCGTGCGGGGTAGAGCTAGTTTTCAGGTAAAAACACAGTGATGTCGGATGGTATTAAAAATGTAAAACAATTTCCGTCAATTAGATGTATTTATGTGCTCCTCCCTCAATCACAATTAATTGTAATTTCTAATTACAATTACTTATAATGTTTGTTTGAGATATTCTCAATTATAGTTACTTGTAATTGTAATTTAGTCCAGCCTTTATTTTCAGTTACAATTACTAGCATTTTTGAGACCCAATTACAATTACACGTTATATGTAATTATAATGGCGATTAAATTATAATTGAGACCCACCACGTCTGTTATGTACACGTATATGACATAAATATCTCTTGAATTTAGTAAAGTTTTCTTAAGAAAAACCTCAACGGATTATGGGACATTAATATTTTTATTAATAAGAAACTACTGTAGGGTAAGTTGACTGTCAGTATCTCGTAATGAAAACACGTTTGTTATGTTTTCTTTTTAAATAATTGGACAATTAATTTTTCGGTGGATTTAATATTCTGTGAAAAAATGTTACTTTTGAAACTCTAACGTACCGCATTAAAAAGTTGAAGCTTTAAAAAACTAACATCAAATAAATCACAGAAATTATTATTCAAAGATCGTACATACTAAAACAAAATTATGTTATCAAAAATTTTCCCTTTCAAATGTCTCACCGAGATCCGCTGTTGCTCTCAGTATTTTCTTTTCTTTTTTAATTAAAGTTCGTTGCACCATAAAATGGCACTATACGCATGTGCACAGATGGAGACTGTTAAACATGGCTGGCGGTGGTAATGGGGCATTAATTATTTGTGGCATTTATGTTTATTGACTTATTGTTGTTGTGACTGTTGTCATAACTACAATTGTTGTTTACGTTTTCTTTTTTAATGTACAAATCATTTTGTTGTGACTTTCCCAGTTTTATTTTATTTTTTTAATTTTTCTCTTGTTTGCAACATTGACAAGTCCAAGTAATTACTCACATTGAAAGTTGTCAGCAAATTAGCTTAACAACAACCTATCTTAGTTGCAATGACGCTAAAAGAAATATTAAGTGTACGGACAGACATACTTGTTAAAATTACGATTTTGCTTTTTTTTGTTGCCTTGCAGCTTGAATCGTTTAAATAATAAATAACTTTAACTATTTATACTTATTAGCTAAACTGTCATATAAATAAAAAATCCTTTTTTAAATTGCTGTAGAAAAACAAACCTCATGCTTATTACCAGATTTTGGGCTAAAAAGTGACATTTTTAATCGAGATTAATTTTGCGATGCAGACACAAATCGTCATAGGTTTGTGCGTAATTTTGTGAACAATGTTCTCTAAAGCCATGTCTACAAAAAATCGCCTGAAACAAAGTTGTACTCCTTTCCTAATACATATTGTAATAATAGAACTTTCCATCATTTTAGGCGAATAGAATTTTTGTCAAATACGCAATATTTGTACATTTAAATAAACAAACCATCACGATCATACTAAAATCTTTTGAATACGATTGGTTAAGCTTTATTTAAGCATTATTAGAGCAATGTATATAACGTATATAACTTAAGGTCAATAGTTTAATTAAAATTAATTGCGTGTTAAAACAAGTGGGCAAAGTTGACGTAAGTATTATATTGCGCAATAACACAATCGATTCGTTCTTTGCTTCTTAGTAGAGAAAATATCTTTTAACTCAGTCAGATGTCCTTAGAACAAAATGAAACTTCAAATACGCATTTATAAAAGAAATATTATTTGAAAGCAACTTTTTCAGGTTGTTAAAATATATTTACCTATAAGTTCTTATTATTTTAACTATAATAACCAGTTTATCTGCTACATAGGTGAGTGCTGCTAAAAGTCTCCCAAATACGTACATATGTATATAAATGTATTTATTTATTTTTATTTATAAACAAATTCTCAGAACTGTTTGTAAAGGTGGCAATTTTCATTATGACTTCCGGTTAGTTCTGTGTAACCGGAAAAGTAAAACATTAGTCACAATAAAAACTAGCACAGTTTCGTATGAAATCTAACTTCTTTTTTATTTTTTAAACTATTATTTTAGCATACAAGTATAAATATAAGTTGTAAACTATTCTTCGTTTGCCTAAAAACCGCTTAAACCGGATGGATTGATTGATTACCTTAATTTTCAAAAGCTCAAACGGGTTTGGACAAATTTCTAATATTCGCAGTATTCAAAAATCGGTTACACCAATACGATACATATACTAAGTGTGTTAAGTAGTTACATATATTGATATTTTCGCCATTATAACATTTAAACAAAAAAACTGTTTTCCAAATTTTATCACAAAACTGTCAAATCAACTGTTAAACTGTTTTATTTTCTAAATTCAATTGGTTTATACAATAATGAATTTTCATGAGCGGACGTTTTCGATATTTTCGAATAATGAGCAGTATTTTAACTTAGGTTACGTAAGGTTAGGTAATCAGACCGCCTGCACCGCAGGTCCACGTGGGTCTGCAAATTCGGTCTTTTTTATTACCTGAAGAGATAGAAGAGTGAAGAAATTCAGGGGAATTGAAGAAGGGTCACTAAATCTGTGCCGGTAGGGAGTCACTGCTAAAGCAGTGACTGCTCCTAATGAAGGAATTGATTCCCCACAGTCCCACCTCCGATATTTCGAAAAGGCTGCCGAAGGAGGCACTTGTCCTCCAAGGCAGGACAGCGGCACAGGGGGTGATATATCGTTGATGGTCCACTTGGGATCCTGTGCCTTCGGGAGAAGCCGAACTTTCCAAGAGCGAGCCGAACCCGTGTAATCTATGAGACCAGGAGGATTCCAAGTCCCTATGATGTTGGAATCACCCCAAAGTACCGGTGTACTTAGTACCAGCTTTCTTGCTAGTAAGTCCACTCTGGTAAGCAGTTCATCATGGTGAAAAGCGCCTTTGTCGGCGTTGTGCTCATGGCTCCTGTTATCAACAAAGCCATGTGTACATTCACGCCATTAAGTCGTTAAAAATAATCTTGTGAATTTATTTCAAATTCATAAGATTTCAAGCCTCTACTTAATCTAGAAAACAATATGGTTTAAAAGTAATAAAGTTCTTGTTTACTTGTAAAATGACTTAAGTACTTAAAATTCAGTGCTAAAAATCATTTTATTCACGGTAGATGTGGCACAATGCAAGTGTTAGTGGATGCATAGAATATTTCGAGCTTTTAAAAAGAAAGAAATTATTTATAATGCTCGTAAATAGTGTTAATTTGTTAAGAGTTTTTTTTTTTTTTAAGCAAAATCTACGACTATAAAGTTAAACATTAAATTTTCACTTTGATACGAGCAGTATAAAGAAAATTTAAAGAAATTTTAATTTTTAGGCCTGAGTTCGGAAAAAACAATAAAAAGAAAACCTAAAGAATTATAAAAACTTATGTGGATTAAAAATTAGTATAAAAACATTGATGGACTTGTTCTTTTTCAAAACTTAAACCACTAAACGATTACTATGAAAGAATTTTGAAATATGTAGGCTTAAAATAAAATATTTTAAATTAAAACGATTATTTTATGTGGGGAAAAAGGTGTTTTAGAAGCAATATCTTCCCACAACATTTGCTCTATCTAAATATATAAATTATTTGAGCGATGTACATACACTCGTACTTTCAGAAGAACTAAAAAATATAATTCGAAACGTTTGTTCATGTTTTACATAAATAATTCTTATTTATTGATTTTATTTTTGTAGATTTTTTGAATGCATTTCCATCATCCTTTGTCAAGTTTGGTTTGGCAACAAACCGGTTTCGGCTATGTGCCATCTTCAGTGTCATTTTTCGTTCAGAACGAAGAAAATCTACATCAAATCACCCTGTCCAAATATTACTCAAGAATCGATTTTATTTTGCTTAATTTTAGTTAGTACAAAAATTCTAAAGAATTTTTATAGAAAAACAGCAGGATAATTTAAACAAAAAAAAAAAAATTTACTTAAAAATTCCAATTGAAAAATTGTTGTGCAACATTAGCATGAAAATATTATTCCGTTGCCTGTATACAAATTCAAAAACATACATATGAACGTTAATAACTATTTATGAATAAGTTGTTTTTATCAAAGGTTTATTAGCTTAAGGGCCATTATTACAACTTGCCTAAAAGCGCTTGTTAATTACTGTATATTTTAACCAAGTTTTTTTAGTTGTTATAGTATACATACATACATACATACATACATACATACATACATACATACATACATGCATACATACATATATAAATAAAAACAGGTGCTTGTCTTCACACATTAATTATCAAAACATTCCAAAATATGTGGCCAGCAATATAAATCAATGTGTGAGTGAGTGTTTCAAGTTAATCAATAATACATACGAACACTATTGTGATTCATTATCAAAAAATATTCAAATCAAAATGCGACAAAAAAGAATGAGCATATAAATAAATGTTTTGCTTCAACACTAAGAGACAAGTATATTTTATATGTATGTGTATATCATTCTAATTGATTAAAAATAAATTTAAAAAAAAATTAATTTAAGAAACACTTGATAGTAAAGGGAAACACACACACCACACATACATAAGTATGAATGGATTTGAATTTTTCAAAGTAACAAACAAGACGCCTACGTACTCTCTCTTCTATAAAATTAATTAATTTAATCACTGCTGTTCTGTATTGCGAATTCGCAATATTTTATTCGAAAGTGTAAATTTACGAATGCTTTAGTTGTTCTGTATTCCACTTCCGAATAATTTATTTCGTTTTATTTAGAATAAAAAAGGTTGGAGGAATGAATGAGAATCAGCTTTTCTTCAATAAAAACTTTTGGGATTATTTGATAGAACGCAACGTAAGGAAACGCCAGAATTTGTATTGAAAAGAAAAAATAATTTTGAAAATTTTATTTTCGTGGTCTTGTCAAAGTGCAAATCCAAAATATCATAGCTTTTTTGTTGTTGAATTTCATACAAAAGCTACTATTGCAAGAGCACTGAATACCGTCAATATAAATTCTAGCCCTACGTTTTTGTGCATTTTATTTAAATGAAAACTTTGTATTAAAATTGTAAAGCTTTTCTTTCAGTTCTCATTTATTTTCTACAATAAATTTTAAAATGCATATGGGACACCTGAACAAACTTGTTTGAAGGCGTTTAATTATTAATGCAAGCGACAACATACATACATGTACATGTGCTTTCAGAAACATTGTCTAATAATTTTGAAAAAAAGAAAAATATGTGGAATAAAGGACAAATAATTTCCGAATTATTTGTTCAAACCCACTTTAATTTTTATAGGAATTGAGGTTAATTTAGACTCGTATACTTACATACATACATATGTATGTAAGTAGACATATGAATCCTGGTGGACACGTAAGGCATGTTTTCAAATGTTATTCATGTAGCTGTTGTTTAACTTACTAGTTATTTTGAAATTGATTTATTGCAACCAAACAACTGCTTCGTTTTTCATTAAATATTTATGAAAATAATTATTACATTGTACGTACACATACGAGCAAACCACAAACCAAGAAAAATCTATAGAATTACAATTCTATAATATCAATTACATATGTATAGGTATATTGTTGTCATGTGGAAAATTTATACATACAGAGTAAAAAAAAATTGGTACGGGATGCAGATGTAACTTTAACGAAAAAATTTTAAGTGCAAATACCTTCGTAAACCTACATACATACTTATATTTCCCGCATTGCGAATCATCTAAGTTGTTTAAACTTATATATAAGTATATATTATTTTGTCATATATTTCATTTTCTATACCGGAATGGCACAATATGGATTTAATGGGAAAGTTTATCAAAACTCCAATCAACCGATATTAGGACGCCTAAAACATTTTTATCAGCTTTAAGATTAATAGTATTCGCCTATTGGTAGAAATTCCCCAACTCGTCGTCTAAAGCGGGCTGAAAAATAACTGCTTTTTTTATTGATAACGAATATTGATAAAACATATTAGTAGCAACTAAACGAAAAAATAAATAAAGAGAAAATCGAACACACAGAGTTTATAATGACACTGAACTGTTGAATTTTAACTTGTCACTAAATAGAATGGGTTGCTATTTCTGCGCGGACCAATTTTGGTGACTTTTGTAAAATTTAGGTTTAAACAGCAAAACTCACAAAATGATTAGATAACGTTTAAAGAAACACAATTTTCTAGTACTGACATTTTCTGATTGTGTTTCTTAGTTAACAATAGCTTTTTGACTGGTCTGAAAATTTTTAAATTCTACTATTGAACGTCTCCGAATTGTACTTGTGTGCAGCTTTAGAGATTTTACTAGCTCACAAAAGAAACTAATGGGAGATTCTTTGAAACTATAACATATTTTTCATTCATCAGGCGTGGAGGTTTCTAATGGAAGCTCTCCTAAAGCTTTCTGAATAGTTCTTTTGTAGACTTATAATACTTTTTTAACCATCTGAAAACTATATGACAGGGTTTAAATATGCAGCAGTAGCAATGTCGTTGTTATATACGACCATGCAATAAATGTTAAACTTTCTAATTATTCGTCATTCTGCTACAAGAGAAATTAGTTCTATATGTTTCTGTAAATACTAAAATTTGAACTCGTGTTTGTAATTTTCTATTAGCACGCACGAACATTTATACAAGAATTCAAATATTATTTTGATGCTGTAGCAGTACACACGAACATTTTAGGAATATTGCTACTAGTATTTATTTTTATTTAGCTTAATGCTACAGCGATCATAAGTAAACAAATTTACGTTTCTTTAACTGCGAATTTGTAGTTTGTTCGCCTTGCAGTATACATTAAACACATACACACACTCACAGAGACAATACTCGCAGTTAAAGAAACGAATATTTGTTTACTGCTGTTTGCCAAAGCACTAAGCTAAAAAGAAATAAATACTAGCGACATAAATTCAAACATTTCCTTGTGTGCTGCTAAAGCAGCATAAAAATAATTTGAATATTCTAAAACAAATAGCGTATGAGTACCAATTGGTCATGCTGATCAAAATTGCAAATCAAAAAATTTCAATTTTCGATTGATAATATGCACATTTTACAGAAAATTTTCGACTAACATAGCAGCAATTTTAAAACTAGCCATATACACAGATCTACGTACATATACATTTTAGCAACGGGTGCTTGCTTTTCCCGCTTGTTGAGGTCCACAATTATTTGGGATTTAACATTTTGGCAATATTTCTTCATAGTCATTCTTATTAGACCACCCGGTACCACAAAGAACTTTGAAACTAATTTCTTTAACTCATGGAAAGAATGAATATCTAGATGATATTAATAAACTGGTTAACCTTTGAAAATGTGTCATTATATAAATAATTTTTGTTACACTTTGAAATTTTGCAATTTGAACTTAAATAGGGATTTTGTTGCTCTTCTTCTGCTCGATACTGTATTAACACATGTATATTTTCTAAGAACAAAAAACAATGCAATTGTAAACATTTTATTAACCTTGTGATATAAAATTGTACGTCTGAACTACAAAAAACACCTGAGATTTAAAAGTTCTTAATAGAAGTCATCAAAACTTAACTGTTCCAAATTTATTCGTATCAGTGATCTGATGACTTAATTTTTTATTAATGAATTGGTTGGAAGGGAGAAGGCTTTTATATTTTATCATGCGTAAATCCAAAGATTTGTTAATATGCAAAACAAACAAAAAACAGGAACTCGTTTCTTCCACTTGACTGATTTTTTTGAAGTTCAATGTGAGTATTTGCACGTTTTACAGAATTGAGTTACAAACCCAAGAAATTTTATTTATTTGTTGAAACTGCCGTTATTGGATCTTAGGCTAAAACAAACAAGTAAAATACATTTAAAAAAACAATCCTGCACGCATTCTTCTTTCCTTCAATGTATTTTACGTATAAATTTATTATTTTTATTTTTGAGTAAAATAGGCCACAGCACTGTTCAACTGTTTTCAGACGATCGAAAGAAACACAATAACAATATAGTAAAAAATACAAATAAATAGGTATTTATTTGTATGGCTAATATCTGCCGTAAAGCTAATGCATATCGTAAGTCATAAAATTAATTAGTTAAAATAATTTTGTTTTGCACTTACGAATTGTACAAGTTTTATTATGCCAGGAACAGTTTGAAAATATCCAATATTAATCCTAAGTGCCGTTATGCCACCACCTGTTGTGGGTGATGCGGTTTGTGACGTTGCTGTACGTTCAACGGTTACTACGGTTTCCACCATTTTGTTTTAACTAATTATTAATGCCTTTTTTGTTTTAATATATTAAATTTTATTTCTTTTATTTTTATTTCTTTAAACAGGTAAGTTGTATGTAACTATGTATTTATGAGAATTGTGTTCTTTTTATGCCTGCAACCGCAAAAGAATATGCATAGATAACATACATTCATGTATGTACGTACATATGTAAGTATGTATGGATTTATTTCTTATATGCGAAATATATTTTTATTTTTTTCTATTCGCGCCGTTTACTTAATGCACGACCAATGTGAGCGAAACACGTTAGATTACTACTGTTGCGTATGAAAACTTTAGTGGGCTTGATTACTGCGCACGCAATAAGCCAAAGTAATATTGTCTTAAAGCTCTCTCTGCCATAAAATGAAATTATTGTAGTACCCTTCACCAAAAGCGTAATAGGTGCATAAATATTAGTTTCTCATTCCGTTTGTATTTTCCACAATATTCATTGCCGATATTAAGTACATATATTTTCTGGATTCTTATAGGCAGGAAAAAATCATTTAACGATGTCCGTCTGAGTGTGTATCCGGAGTTTTAATCAACTTTCTGAACACCTTAGAAAATCTAGGAATTGAAAGCTACACCAATTAAAAAAATACAAAATTTGGTAGTTTTACCAAAATTTAAAATTCCCACAAAATCCACTATTAAAAATCGAAAGAAAATATTTAAATTGCCAAAATTTAATAAAAACCCAAAATTCGACCAGAAACCCAAATTCTGAAATTTCTCAATAAAAATTTATATATCACAAAAATTTTAAAATTAAACTATATACGTATGTATATGCATGTTACCAAAGATCGAAATTAAACCGAGTATTTAAAAAAATCTATATTTCTTCGAAACAGAAAATTTCCACAACCAATTTAAATTAGAAGGAACAATTTTTAGAGTGCAAAATTTTAGAAATACTTGATAACAAATTTCACTAAATTTCCAAAAAAGTCAAAATTTTACAAAAAACTAAATCTAAATTTTTAAAAAAGTTTAAAATTTAAGGAAAAAGGTTTTCAAATATTTGCATTTCACCACCAAATCTGAAATTCATCAAAGAAACTATAAAAACTACAAAGAATTGTAAAAGTTGTTAAAGTCCACAAAGTTTAATTTACCAAAAATTATTTAAAAAAAAGTCAAAATTGCAACAAAAACCACAAATTCACAATAAAAATTTAAATTTAACAAAGCCCCTAAACTTCATCAGAATTGTACTATTTCAAGTTTTACTCTCCAAAAATTTTTAGCGAAAAATCGGAATTTAATAAAAAAAGTCAAATATTAGCATTTTATTAGAAAGACTAAAATTTCTCACAATTTGCTAATTCAATAGAATACCAAAAGTTTACCGAAAAATTTTAAAATCATAAAAACTAAAAAATACAAAAAATCGAAAAGTTTTAAGAATACCTGAATTCATAAAAAATATCCAAAAACAAACTTTCCCATATTTTATCAAAAAGTGGTAACCAAACTCATAAGTTTGGTCAAAAAATCGAAATTTTATCGAAAACTCAAAATTTTATAAGAAAATATAAATTATATCAATACTCGATATTCTATAAAAAAAATGGACAAAAATTTAAATTTCATCATAAACCGAAAATTCACCAAGAAGTCGAAAGCTCAAATCAAATAATAGAATTTCGACATATGTATATATTGAAATTATACCCAAAGGCCGAAATTTCACTGTATATAAAAAACAAATTCCTTTATCTAAAATTCATGAAAAAACAACTAATAAAATGCTTATAAGTTAACAAGAGACACGTTTTAAATAAGACGAGTAAAACCGAAGGCCAAACTATAAGAATTTCAATAAATACACTGCATCAGAAAAATTCTGTAGTATTCCCACATCTATAGTAGTTCATACTTTGGTTAAGGGTATATAAGATTCGGCGCAGCCGAATATTACTCTCTTACTTATTTTTTTATTTTATTTTCGCTCTTCCATTTACTGAAATTTTTTGATTTCTCTCATCAAACAATATTCTTTCTCAAAGTTGTATATTTACCCTTAATTCCGAAAGTAGTCTAACTCAAATGTTTCTTGTTTCCAGATTAATGGATTGCATTTAAAATATTTTTATGTTATAAAGTATTTAAAATTTACAATTTTTAGTCTAGAGAGTATAAAACTTTGTGTAACTTTCATACGAGAATGTTCTTTTTAAAGTTTAAATTTACTTAGACCCTATATGAACTTTATATAATTATTATATAATTATTTATAACGAGCTCTGGTAAGGTGGTTCTCATATGCTGGGAAACTTAAAATATGTTAGTATATATGTGCGTAATTACCTTAATTTCTTGCTTGTTTCGTTCTTACCTTGCACCATTTCTATTGTTTTACCAGCACCATTTGCGGACCAGACCGGAAAATACACATTGTCGTTTTTGTTTTGTTTAATTACCATTTGCCAATATTATTTCTTATAATTTCATATAATGTCTTAAATTAATTCCACATTACAACCACTATCTAATGCTTAATTTTTAATAATATTGTATAAATTACATTGAATTTAGTTCAAAATAATTTGGTGTGAAATAACTCATAAACTACTTTTTTTTATTTGGACTTGGACCACTTTGATAATTATGGGCACATGCATACGTATGTGTGTGTTTTTAAATAATTTGCTTTCCAACATTTATTAAAAAGACATTGTTGTTGACTCTATCATTCTATTAACATTCCAAAGAATAAAGGCTTGTTTCTATTCACTAGGGTGATCGGTTATTTGACACTGGAAAACCCGGTTTCCATAATAGTTTAAATATTTGAAATTTAAAAGAATCCAGTTTCGGTTTTAAGAAAAAAAACCGGTTAACCGGCTTGCAAAAATATTTAACATGATTTTTACTTTGATATTCCGAAAATTTGTTTCGATTTGTTTTATTTACAAAAAAAGTAACTAATTCATTATTTATGTACATATGTATATAACAAAGTAAAAATCACATAGACACAAAAAATGCAAACTTTAAAATAAATTAATTAAATAAAACTATAGTGTGATCTTATTTTAAAAATAAGTAAATAGAATTGTAGAGTAGGTTTGCTTAAAATAATCTCTTAAAGATAGCACGCAATAAAATGCTCTTTCACTCAATGTACTAGTTGGACAAAACTTTGTTTTTTTTTTGTGGCATTTATCTAAATAAATTAAATAATTTAAAATGCTTGGGCATTTACTGCCAGACCAACGATGTCGAACGTCACGTTCGCTGGGTTTGCATCCCTTTAACGAACTAATTTATGAATTTATTTATTTACATCCAAATTAAATAAATTAAGCGAATGTTAACACGTTTGAGATTGTAGGCCTGGCAGTTAATGTTATTTTTTTCGGATTTAGTTTTTCAATTTAGTATTTAATTCATGCTCTAAATTTTTGTCAGATTCATCGGTGTCGTTAATTAAAAAACAATTGTACAACTGCGAAGTCGTTTGTTTTATGTGTGGAAGAATATTTTAGAAAACTTTCACTTTTGCGGAAATTTTATATTTTTCATTACAGAAGTTCCATCTATCCACTATAAAGGCAACTTTTGCTTACAATTTCTTCTACGTTAGATGCATTATATACTAAGTACATATTTTCAGAAAGCTGCAATCAGGATTACAGCGTTTCACACGTAACATTGACATGTTCTAAATATGACAAATCTGTCCAATCACCAACTAGTTTGTTTTCTTTTTATTTTCATAAATTAATATCTTTTTAAAGTTTTTGCCCCTTCTCATAGAATTTATAATTTTCTTCAATATCGTGGCCTCGGCTGGCCTACTATCATTTTCTTAAATAAAATATGAAATCTCGACTCAAAATTTCATAGCTCTTACTGACAGCGATTATAAAATACTAAGTGCTATGAGCTGGATGTTAAGTATTTGTTACCACGCAGTTTGTTTTTAATTTGCTTTAATTTTATGTTGTCATTTAACTGCTATTTTAATTTTTATTTAACATTTAAACTTATACGTTTGATAACTGAAAAGTTTCTATCAATACATATTCAATAAGGCTTTTGAATTACATAGGCGACATTTAATATCTTTTCTTTTTTGTCACTGTCAGACCTCCTCTAATGCATATATCATCATTAAAAAGCAAGATTTGAACAAAGTTCACCATTTCTAACACAACATACATAAATAAATACAATAATATTGAATGTTGGTTTTGTAGTTACAGTTTGTTAAAATTTAAATCCTTCCTAGATATTTCTCACCTTTTTATGGTGATGATGTGGATGGTGGATATTAGAAATATTATTGTTTACATTTTTTGTGCTGATTAAATCCTTTTTAACACTTTCAGATGGCGTTAGATATTATTAAAACGTGATAAAAAAAAATTGTGTCTATAACATCTGCCTGTCATCCGCAATCAAAAATTCTGATGCAATACAAATCAATTGAACATCTACCAATCCGTACAAAAACACCCCACTCACGAGCTTGACCTGCTACCTGTTCACACCTTACAGATGCCCACGAGCTCACATGACAAATAGATACCTGCCAAACAATAAAACACTAATGAATCGATACAATCTTTTCAGAACGAAAAATGACACTGAAGAATGGTTTGTCTCCAAACCAACTTGACAAGAGATAATTGAAAATTCGTTCCAAAAATCTACATTAAGGTCACAACATTCTTAAACAAATGATATGTTACTTAAATTTGAATTTTTAAAAATGATATTTGGATGATAATTTGAACTCGAATTTTATGTATGCTATTTAACAATATCGAGCAAACCTATTTGAGGAATGTAGCAATAAAAATGAAGACAAAAACGAACAGGCTAATAGTTGCAATAAAAATTAATAGAGTAAGCACAAAAATTGAGGATTCCATTAATTTTCAAAATTTTATTGATAGTTTTTTTTTTTTTTTTTGTTGATATTATTACATTAATTCTTGTTTGAATATTCCTTAAGAAACGAACATTCTCTTTTTTTCTAACAAATTTTATAATAAGAACCAAATTTTAATAATTTAAAACGTTTAAACATTTTAAAATAAAAATTCGAGTTAATTTTAAAAAAAATTTGTTAGAAAGAAAAGATTAAGTTAAAAATTTATTTACTTAATTAATTTATATAAATAATTTTTTGTTTTAGTTAGATTTGCAAATGTGTGTCCGTTCATAAATATTTTAAAGAGAACACGCAAGAAATTCGCTTTACAAAACAAGTTAAGCAAATTTTTGGTTATTTTTAAAGAAACTAAAATTAGAGAAATAAATAAAAAAAAATATAGGTAGTTTTTATATTAAATATTAAAGTGGTTTTCGTTTCCTGCTCTTACAAACATCTTAACGTAAAATAAGGCCTTGAACACTTTTTTTTTAAATTTAATTATACATTAGTAGTTCAATTTGGAAAAACAAATCAAAAATATAATTTTGATATATGTATGTATATAAAATGTAGCGTTTTAATTAGAGAATTCGGTGTAGCACATGTTTCAAGATTATGCTTTAATAAAAATTAAAAGATATGCGAGAAATTGTTTGATAAAAACTGTTGCCGAAAACTGCACGTTACGGCATGCTTGTAAAATATTAAAAAAATAGTTTAAAAAAATATTTTATATCATACGGATGTGTTTAGTGATTATTATTATTATTTAAATTGTTATACATTTTACAAATTATGGAGTGTCTCTGGTTTTAATGATAAACTTAAGATGGTTAGATAACAATTAGATTTTTTAGTTTAAACATACAAATCTTTGAGCAACTTAATCAAAATAAAAGTAAATACTTATTGAACGTCTATTAAAATATACTTTTAATAATTAAGCCATTCTAACAAAGTGTTTTTATATTATGTTTAATTATTTAATTAATTGAGTTCAAAACTTGATACCTTTTTTTGTTAAAAACAATTTTTTTTTTAAACATGTTTAAAAACTCAGCAATACTTTGAAAGTGAATAACTATAAATAAAGCAAGGACAGTTGTAGTCGTTGTATGTATGGAGGGCAGGAAAAGAAAATAATTTGTATGCATAACAAGCAATTCAATAATATTTGTTTATAATAATTACAATTTCTCTAGTGTAAGCCAGAATACAAAGAGGTTGGATATAAAGGCCGTAGTTTTCTTTTTTGTCTTAAGAATTGTATATTCAATCTCGATAGTAAAGTTCTATTTGTGTACTAATTTAACTTGGTTACAGTTAATTGAGTTATGAATAGTGCCTGTGTTATGTAGTAACAGCTATTTAACAATCGCTTTGCGAGAAATCTACATCCTTCTTTACACTTCTCGCCAAACGATCTAATTCTGCCGCTGCATCTGTACGAACAGATAATTTATCGGGTGTTAACATGCTATCAGAACCATTGCTTCTTGGTGTACTCATGGCACCTGGCGGTGTCGCCGGTGAGCCAGATTTTTTGTGCAGCAATGAATTGAAGAAATTCGCTAGAACACCTTCACCTCCTGGAGTAGCAGGATTCATTTTAACATCGAGCTGTTTAAAAGGAATATATGATTTTAGTATAGCATATTTTAGTTGTCATTCCAATGCTTTAAAATCTACATAAATAATAATACCAATTTTTCGAATATTTCGAAGTTAAGATATTTAATTTGAACTTTCGCAATCATATATCATAAAATGGTTTTTAAGATACAAAGTATTGCTTAATAAATGGTGTAGAAATAACTGCTAACATAAAGTTTAAATTTCGAAATTACTGAAAAAGGGATCCGAAAAAAAATTTCTTTTTTAAAAATTAAAATACCAATGTTTTTGATTAACAATGCGACGGACTATTTTATTAAAAAGATTACCGAAAAGAAATTGGAGTATGAAGGTTCTAAATAATGAAGAAAAAATTAAAATGTCACTGCCCTTAATAACAGAAGCATTAGATTCTCAGTACATATTATATAAAGTCAGAAAATCAGTTCAACATAAACAAAATTTCAATACAATTTTTGGGTTTACCTTTCTGGTTGGTGAGCTTTGATTTGCAGAACTCGGGCTGCGAGGCAAATTTTTACTAGCTTGAGAACGCAAAGGCGATTCACTGCGTTCATGTGCGCCAGATTTAATGACTTCTTGTTGTCGCGCCAAAAAGGCTTGTTCGTCCTCAGTTTGAATTTCAATTTCTCGATTTGAAACAGCCTGAAACAATGATTAAACATGAAATAATTTACTTCCACATACAAAACAACAAAATTAAGACTACTTTTCTAGTAGGTGGTGCCGCTATAATATCGGTGTAATAATCCTCAGCTTTGCAAGAATGCATATTCTCATATAAAATACTTATTTTCTTCAAGCTATCCCAACCGGCAGGACTATAAAGAAATTTAAAAACAACATATTAATATTAAAGAAATGTAGAATAAGAAAATATATGTACATTAGAACCGCATCTTTTTCAACGACTAGGGCAGGTGTTCGGAATGGTAGATCATAGATTCGATGCGTTAAATATTTGTAGAGTAGATCACAGTTTTTATCTTCTTTAACACTTGTGTAAAAAAGTGATGTGCCATGCTGTAAACAGAAACGTCTTATCCACTGTTGAATAAAATCGAAATATTCATCCCGGTAATCGTATTCTTTTTCCAAAGTCGTCATGTAGTCAGTCTAAAATATACAACAAATGTAATGTTATATAGCCCACAAATATTATTGCAGATCTTATTTGCAAGTACATATATTTTTTATACAAGTAATTTATATTTTTCTTTATACAATCCTTTTCAATTAGGCAGACCCAAATAATTTTTGTGATGAAGAGAAAATTTTTTACCAGCGGAAGGAGTATTGGGTATTGAGCAAAAAAACATATCAATGGGTTAAGTCGACCAAATTCTGCGGATTTTTCTCGTGTCTATTAATCCGTTTATTACATTTGTTTTAATATTATCAATACAAAAAGCCCCACTTGCCGAATTTTAATATATGTATGTATGTAGTTATGTATAATACAAAGCAGTTAACTTGAATAAAAGCAACGTAAAGTACATTTGAAATGCAAAATATTTATATCTTATTATATCTTATATATTAAATATATCGCCATTACGCATTTGTGTCTATTGTTATAGAAAATCATTTGTTGACCTTAATGATATACTATAACCGCTTCTAGTTAAATTCTTGTTGCCAGCACAAAAATTCAAACGATATGGGATGCTAATTGCAAACTATTGTATTTCATTTAAAACAAAAATTAATTTGGACTGTTAAGCCGCTATTTAATGCATGAAATAATTTCAAAAATAACTTTTTTGTAAATATTCCAGTCAAAAATTAAGGAATTTAACTGTTATTATAGGCCACTTCACGAAGCCCTGAGGATTCTTAAAGCTATGGTAGCTATTTCTGTAAAGATGACATTTGATAATTATTATGCATTACCTTTGTAACAACGACTACAATGTCTAAGCCGAGATTTGTAAGCAAGGCTCCTTCAGTAAGCGGTAACAAATCATCATCGTCTATGGAATTATTTCTCATCGTGCGTTTCACCGGTGACCCGGCGTCTAGGTCATCTCCTACTTCACAATAACTCTGCCAAGAATTTATTAAACGCTGGCGGGCTTCTTGTTTCTCTTCAGGCTCTAATTTCAGGGTTTCAATGTGATCGGATAAAACTTTTACCCAATGATTTAGTTGCTCCAACCAATACCAAGGCTCAGTCATAGATACTGTGAGTATAACCAAAGTGTGTGCATAATTTGTTTCATTTAAAGCAAAACCTAAAAGATTTTTGTGCCCTGGATCACCATCTAAGACCCAAACACTTAAGCGCGTCATATCTAAAAAACAAATTAAATAAATCATTAAAACTAAAGAACTGATTATTACAATTAAACTACTTATGAACTCACCATCTCTGTATTCATCTTTAACATCTATGTAGGCATATTCTAGACCTGACCCCTTTTTTGGATTTTCAACACCCTGCAATTTTGCAACCAACGTAGTTTTTCCCGTGGCATTATCACCCAATACTAATACAGATTTATTTGAAGGAAGTTTTGTGCTACCTTGTTTTTGTACTTCACTCAATATTGCAGACCTAAAACGAACAAAGTGTTTTAATTTTACATAAGTATGTTAAATACTACATACAGCTCTGCATACACATTTGAATAATTTTCTTCTTCAATTGTCGCTTTAAATTAACTTTATAAAACTTTTATGGAAGTGAAAAGAAATAAGCTGTTTTTTCTTGTAATTTATAATTACAGAAGTAATCCAACAGAATATCTTTTAAAAGTAATAATTTTCGAATGATTCCTTTTACGTACTGTCACAACTACAATTGAATTAATTGAACTAAATACATTTACCTCTGCGAAAGGACTTACAACATAGTTCTGCTCGATCTTATCATTATTTGAATTGAAATTTGCTATTTTATAAACGAAACATGCAAAGTGCTAAATTTGACGAGTTCGATTATGAAACGTATAAAAGTTTATTACAAATGACCACTTAGCAGTCCTTTTTAGACAGTGTGTTGTATGCTCACGATTTTATTGCTAATAATGGTTGGTGGGTGTTAGATAGGCAGGCCAAACAAACAATATGTTAAGTATTGGAGCATTATTTAGAAAAAAATACATACTCGTATTAAACAACTAAAGGTTAAAGTGAGTTTTAAAAATTTATATTATACTACATATTATTTAGTAGCGTGTCTACTTTGGTGTAGCAATATAATAAAAAGAGCAATTTTACTACAAATATAGTTTCTTTAATGTGTTCATCTGGAATATTTGTTGTTCATGTACAACGTAGTGTAACTTGAATTTAGTAACATTTTTATTAGCATTTTCAACGTTTGACGAAGAAGTGTTGGCATTCGCATGTGTGCATTAGTTCCTTAATATGCGTTCGTAACTTGCTTTGAACTATTTTTAGTTTTCTTATGGTATTAAGCTATGAAATTATAGAGAATTATAACACATAAAAAATAGCCAGTCGAGCCACTGTATTCTTGAGCACGATTTCATTATCCTGGGTCGGCCATATGAGTGAGTTTCTTTTTTTATTTAACAGAAAGAGCGGTTGTTATGGTGTCAATAAAAAGCCAAACGAAATAATTGTGTGTAAATTTATTGCGTTGCGTTATATTATTTTTAATGTAGCTATCGAAGGAGCAAGATATCAAAAGCAGAGAAATTTGCCTGCCGAAAAACAATCAATATAATTTGGAAAATTTACTAACTTTTTTTTTAAAATGAAATCGACATATGATATTAAAAATATGGGAGAAATTCGTTATGCAAACCAAAGCCTACAACTTCCACAATTGGAACATTCAATGGTGAGTTTATCCAAACGTAGAACATCGGCAGAAATGATAAGTGAAGCGAAAACATTTTTAAACGATGTGAAACCATCCAAGAATAGCACAAAACCTGATCAAGCAGCAAGTGGTAAGATTAGAAAAATTTAATAGTTATGGTCAATTTTGTTAAACAAACAAATATATCTCTCCATGTAGTTGTTGGTGTTAAAGTTGTTAGTACAAGGCGTCCCATAACGCCACGAGAGCCAAGCAGAGTTTTATATGGAAAAGTTAGTTTGCCAGGGAGACCGCCCAGTGCTTTTTCGTAATAAAAATTCTCTACAGCCTTGGTGCAATTTTGTAATAACATATTTTCGCCTTTCGCAATTTTAGGTTACGTTATTTGCAAAATGTGGACTCACGTGGTTCCACGCCTAAAATTCCCTCCTTAGAACCATTGCGTAGCCATCAATCAAAGCTGTTTACTGCAGAGCAATTACCTTTAAATAAGGGGAATGGTGACTACGACGAAGATGAGTTCAATTATACCGCTTTGTTATGCCGCTCGCAATCTGTTGAATCAAGTAATAACAATGCATTGAGCGACAAATTAAATAATTCACCGCAAATGCAAACAAAACCACAGTTGGGACGCAAATTACCCGCCCTGAAAATTAAAGAAGTTTCCGCAAGTGTAAAAGGTAAAAATAACCATATTAAACGGTTCAATTTTTTTTCTTACGTGTAACTGTAATTAACCAGAAAATATCAAACACAAGAGGGAACGAGCGGAAGCAGCTTATGAAGCAACATCTTCCAAACCTAACATGCCGTCGAATTCTATGGGGCCTATTTCGAAAGATAATTGCGCTATGAATCTTTTAACAACAAGAAAAATTCTAACACGAAACAATGATTTGCTGAGACAATCATCTACGGAAAAACTAATAGATATGTTACGAGAACATGCAGGTCTTAAAGAGTGCACCGAAGAAACAGTTAGCCATATTAACTCGGTATTTTTTTTTTTACTAATTTACTTTTAAGAAAGTTATTTTACGAGAGAAACACTTTTAGATTTTAACCGAATTATACAATAGAGTACGTAAAAATGAGAAGCAATTCAAAAAAGGATTTATATTAGGAGGTCTCTATGGGCTAGTAGAGACAACATCGGCTAAAATTTTACATGCTGTGGCTAGAGTTGTGCTTGCGGTAAATTTTAAATAAATAAACAACAAGTCGTCATCATTTAAATTATAAATACTTTACAGTTACGTGTCTCTGGTAGTAATTTAACAGGAGCATGCAAACTTATATTTAAAGTAGCTCGCAATGAACAAAACGATTATTTGTTTTACGACAGTGATTTATTGGAACTACTAATTGACGGGTTAGGGCGTGCCAGCCCGTTGGAAGATCCCGAAGCTTGCATTTACGGTTATGGTTCTATTCGTTTTCTTACATGCAGCACAATGCAAGAAAGAGCTGAACTTATCACTCTTAAGGATTTTAATCGGGATTGGTCTGAACAATTTGAATTGCCACGTAAACCAAGCACTGCACCCAATTTAGGAGAAGCCCAGAACTACATGCATGATAGAAATCAAAAAGAGTTTGCTAAAAAATTGTCAAAGCAAGATGCGCTCGTGCTGCGTTTGTCACGACACGGCGCTGTACAATTGATGATCTTACATTTGCAAATGTTAAATGAAGCCGGAGCAACACAAAAGTTAACCGGGCCACCTTTACATTCTTTATATCAATTATCTGCAGCCTTAAGAGCATTGGCAGATGTAAGGCAAATTTCCACGTCGATTGAGAAGTTAGAAAACATAAGCCAAAACTCCCATACAACTAGTATACAACTTGAATTAGCTTGCCCTCATTTAATTAGAGCTGCTGAAGTTACCATAGGGGAAATAGAAGTTCAAGCCAATATTGTTAGAACTTTAAGGTAATCAAACCAATCAACGTTTTAATACTCGTATAAAATTTGTTCAAAATATTACACATGAATTTGCATAAAGAAACTAATGCGAGAGTATTTTTAGTGTTCTTTCTGAAGATATAGGGTGCTGTCAAATTTTAACAAATTTTGCTGGACGTATTGGTATGCTCTTGGGACCATGTTGTGCAAGTTTTAAAAGTCATCAAGCTGACAAACATTTATCACTAATAAGTCGTTTAGGATACATACTGGGTAACATTATGGCCAAATATGACAATGCTAGAATACAGGTACTATTGTCTTGGATATATTAATTTTGAAAGATAATGCATTTCAATAATAAAAATTTAAGTTCTATCACAACGATGTAGCAATGGAGTATATACTTAAGGCCTTAGAAATCTATTCTAAAGAACCGCTGACACTGCGTAACTCATTGGGTGATAGTGTCGTTGATGTTTTAATTAAAATCGTACGAGTTCTAGCCAATATGAGTGTTAATTCTGAAGTTGGTTTTGGTCTAGGAAATACTAAGCTAATTGGTAATATTTTAATGGCATTACTAACAGCTTCACAGCAAATAAAAAGCATTAAAATGGTAAGCCGTAACTTAAACTTAAGCTTTCTTTTTCTTAATTTGCTTGTATTTATTGTATAATATCAATTTAATATATCGTTTAAAAGTAAAAAGTTTAGAATTGCGTCCCCTTTCTATTTGTACATGGTGGCGGAGAGCCTTTCGATTTAAGTTTGTTTAGCGCAATGTGTAATTCAAAAAAATGGAAGTATAAAATGCAATTAAAGGTTTCATTAATGAACCTAAATAATTTTTTTCTTAATTTTGTTTTTTCTTTTTGTACTGAAATGTGAAAGTTTTATTTAAGTTATTGCTGGCCAAAAATGTTGTTCTTCTCTTCCAACAATATTGCCGCAGCTATAGATTCCACATCTCACTGAATTTAAAATATCATCTTCGGCGCGATAGAATTTTTCAGACTGGAATTGTTTGGCCACAAGTCCCTCTTACTTATATTCTGCCCTTTTTTTGTCTTTCGGTGCTTAACTGTTTTATTGAACCAAATTTAACTTTTTATTAAAATGTGTTTAAAATGTTTTATTTTTCCTGTACCAATTTTGCATGTTCCACTGCGAAACAGCTGGTTTTAAAATACTTTCGCACTCTTCCTCTTGTTACGATTCAGTTTATTTTTTGTTGGAATGCCTTTTTTCGATTCGTGTGTAACTGAATGCGCAACCGAAATCGAAATGCCGAATAGGGGTGATTAATATATGTACATATACAAATGTGTGATTTTTTATTATTTAAATGGAAGAAGAAAGATATGCAAACACCTATTTAACATAATAATTAAAAGTTTACAGAATTTTTTTCTTAAATTTTATGTCTCTAGATACAAGAACTGCAAGAACTTACTCATGCCACTTTGGGAGCATTACACAATCTTTGTTTTTACCAAGAAGAAAATCGAATTACATCTGCTCATTTCATTGAATCTAAAGGCAGCCTACAATCTGTCTTGCATGAATTAGCTGCTCAATTGTGTTCAATACTGAAAACAAATCGTGACGAAATAACGGAAACTGAGATTACTAGAGTTTTGGGCAACTTAACGAGGAACGAAAAGGCTAGAAAATCATTTTGCAAGTCCAAAGGACTACAAGTCGTTGTTAGTATTCTAAGCAATAACACAACAAAGCACTTATACGATCTCAAGGCATGCACAATTGGTATATTGGTCAATCTTTTAGGTGATAAGGAAAATCGCTTACCTTTGATACAATTAAACGGCCCAGAAATTTTATTAGAATTATTACGTGAAGCTTTGCAGCAAAATACTGATTTCTTTCTAGCCACTATAATATCCCAAGCATTTTGGAATTTGTTTATTGATACACCACTCGTAGAAGATGTATGCTCGGAAAGCACATTAGATGAATTAAGTGATATATTAGCTGAGTATTTAAATAAGGAAAAAATCTTTAACAACTACAACAATAAGGCAATTCCTGAAATGTGGGAGGACTTTGCAACTGTATCAACTGATTTACTGGAACATCTGCAAGCCAATTATGATACACCAAATGATAGAAAAATTTCTTTTGAAAATGAAGAAGGAATAGAAAGTTAAGCGTTTGAAAAAAAATAAAATTGAACATTTATGGCTTAATAAAATTATATATTACAATCTGAGGCATTATTGTTATTGTGGGTTTGTTGTTTTAATATATGTATTTTATAGTTATTTAAAGGGTGGTTTACATTGCCACACACGCCTAACGATATGTCAAATTTTTGTGTAGAAGACCACGTATGGTATCATATAAACATAATACGTAAAGAAATTTGTTTATCAACGATATTGTTTCCTTGCTTAGCATAGTTTTTGCAGTTATGCGTATACATGCATATATTTTGTTTTGCCTGTGTGTATTTTGTTGATGACCCAATCGCTTTGTGCGGACAACTGTTCGGACAATTTGTTTGAACACGAACAGACCATCAACAGCGGCGGTCTTCACGATCCAAATTATAGTGCGAACAGCAAAATGTACGATGGCTTAACATATTAATGGCTAGTCAAGACGACATGCATTGAAAGGGGCGACATTGAGAAAAAATTTTGATGAAATATGAATATATTATTCAGAAAACCATGACATTTAATTTGATCAGGGATGCACTTTTCTGTAAAATAATAATAATAAAAACGTCTAAATATTTTCCATTATGTTTGGCAATATTTTATATTACAAATTGATCTGCATATATGGATAAGTTTTTTTCTTCTATTATTTTATGTACCCTTTTTGCTACATTTGTAACAATAGCTGTACTCGTCTTTGACAGAGTGTCACGCACTGCCAAGACGAGTATATTCGTCCTACTTTAAATATTTTCTAACATACAGACTTTTGAATTAGCAAATTTTTTGTGGCCACAAACATAAATATAGAAATGTACAAAACTTAAAAAAATACTACAAATAATCGCACCGTATTCGACAACAGTCAATATCTAGCTTTTGACAATTTACAGAAAGTTGTGTCTCGTTTTATTACATTTTCATTATTTTATCCATCTGCGTGATTTTTAATTTGTTTTTCTACTAAAACGTAAGCAAATACGAAATATTTGATGTCGAGTCCTGTTGCCTTTCCAATGTCTACGACGAGTATACTCGTCTTTGGATTTCTGGTTGTAAATGATTATGCATGATAATATATGTGCTGTTACCAAGAAAAAACAGAGCTTTGGTAAATAATAACAGTCAAAAGATAAATGGCAATGGGTTAAGTTATTGTTACATATATGTTATGCCTATACCAATGGTGTAAACCCGAAAAACCACTCGGAAGATTTTTAATCTGATTTTTAAAATACGGATAAACTTTGATATTGTTTTCTCTTGAGTTTTACGTACGTAAAGTAGTACCGTCCAAACCACCTCTAAATGATATTATTTTTAAGTATTTCTATTTTTCCAAATGATATATTAAGTTATAATATATAATAATGGCTGTTGGGCTATTAAACAGCCAATGCCTTCTATGAAATCATTATCACAAAAAATGGCAACATTTTCTTGCTCTTTCCTCTTCTTATGTTATATTATTATTATTAAAATTCGTTTGTTGAATAATAATGAAAACTTTAAAATGATTAACTATAAGCAGCTTGTTGGTGTGGTATCTCTCATGGCAAGTCACATTATTTTTGGTTTCTTATGAATCATTGCAAATTAAGTTAAAGGTACAAATTGCTGTAGAGTTAAAAAGAAATTTTAGAAATATTTTTAATACACATTCGAGTTTTCTTTTCTTTCAATATAACACTTTCATTAAATTCAACTAAAATGCATCACTTAATAAAATGTATGTTCGAATAGAAGTTTCAGTTATAATTAATGGAATAGCTTATCAATTACGGCAAGATCTTCTTAAATTAAACTTTTAACATAACTTTAGCTAAAGTTACAATTTACGAACCAGGACTTTAAAGGCAATTTCTAATAATTCCCCTAATGCTACGTCTTGACTGTCCACAAATTTTCTCGAACATGGAGAGCGCGTCGGCAGAATAACGATAAGAAATTTCAAATCGAATAAAAGTAATGTCAAGCATAAATATAGATTTCTGCCAAAATTCCAAAATGAGTAAGTTCTCTAACCATATGCAGACGTCTTCGAGAAGCTAGCCTACTCGACCATAAAGCTGGTAAAGTTCCATTCATGCGTAAAATATTAGATTAAATTTCCCGAATATGTGTATTACGGAGTGAAGAAAACGTAAATAATATTATTCGGGCGACTAACTAACAACTGCCCGTCGTCCACTAGATAAAGAATTTCACGTAAGATTTACAAAGAAAACGGCAAAATACGAAAGCGGAAATCAATGGTTTGGAGTGGGATAGGCTACCGTGATATTCTGCAGAATATTATGCTTTCGTATGCATAGAAGAATATGCATTTACGATGGATTCGGTCTATCAACAAGATAATGACCCAAGTCTTACACCTCTGCTTTAGTGACCTATTAGCTTCAGAGAAAACTATATAGTCGCAGGACTTAAATTTGATAGAAAACATGTGGGTGAAAAATCTCTAGCCAAACTTTTAAAACAAGGTCGATTTATGGGAAAAAACTAAAAAGGCAATACAAAATTACACCAGAAACTTGCAAAAACTAGATGCGGATATTCTGGATATTAATTTATAATTTTTGTTCAACATAATATAGGCTGTTTTTTAACAATAACAATTAATTTTAATCAAAAAAATTACTTTTATCCAAGAACATGGCATTAACATTTGAAAATGATTTCGAGCCACCGCAGCTGTTATTGGCGAAGCGCATTATGGATGCCCAATTTTGGGCCATATGCCACGATTAACACAAACAATGTTGGCCCAAAGGCGTTGTTGCTTTATCAACATAAACCAGTTATTTCACGTGGCCCCACAAGAAATATTCGAGAGGTGTCAAATCCCATGACCTTGATTTCAATAAGTCGGAAGCTGAATCTTCTTCAAAGACAAGTACGGGTGAAAGCATAAATAAATTTTACTCTTTTGTAAAGGGCAATGACTTTTTTTGTAGTTGGTCTTATGATAGTAATCAGTGGATCAGTAGTGAGCAAAAGTGAGCCTATTAATAAGAGCTATAGAGAGTAACGTAAAGAGTGGCAGAGTTTAAGCAATAATCGACAAAGTCGTGCAAATGGATTTTGTGAACACTTGATATTACTTCAATAATAACTTTCAATTGGTAGATGATCTCAAATCTTATCACAGTTATTTTTGCAGCTAATTAAGGATTGGAAATAAATTTTCTGCCCGTCTTACCATCGTGGGTGCTTCCAAATCTAGTTGACGGTACAATCACTATTAGCCCTAATTTACTTAAAATTTTTTTTATATTTTTTTCCAATGGCTTTGCCTGCATCAGATTTTATTTGCTACTTTTTTACTGTGAGCTTATACGATAGGTGTAATATGCCTTCAAATAGACAAATTCTCGCGTGCAAAGTAGAAATATGTTAACAATATACTTGCAGTATGATTAAGCAGTATGATTGGATTGTTTCAATCCATTCAATCCGGCAATTGTTTTATAAACATACCCGTTAAGTCGAAATTGATGAACATAATTTTACGATAATATATCGGTTCAGTTAATGGCCATTGTTCTAAGTAAATCTGGATAATTTGGCAGCGTTGTTCAAGCAAAAGTGGGATTAGTATGACAGTTACATTGATAATTAACACTTTCGTAAATTCTATTGGGCTTAAGAAACCCCTATATATAATTATTTCTAATACTTAAAATTCGAACTTATTATTTTAATCACCAAATTTATTTTTTAAAGGTATTCTATTTGAATGAGCAAAAATAGCAGGTTTAAAAATTCGCCAGTTTCAAATAGAATTTTGGAGCTTTTGTAAAATGTCTTTTTCAATCATACGCATTTATTCACAAATCAACAAGATATTTTTAGTTATGAAAATTTCATACTGCAACCTATGTACATACATAAGTATGTGCATATTAACATAAATACGTACATCTATGTATGTACATATATACGATGTACATGTTTAATATATCATTACAAAAATGCAACCATCTCAAGTAATCTAAATAAAACATGATCATAGGTACAAATTATTTCCCATGGTCGCATTGAAAACAGAAATATTGTTTCGAAAAATATGTAGAAGAAAAAAATATTTGCGAAAAGAAAAGGTATTACCATTAGCCAACCAAACAGCTAGTTCTGTACATTTAGAAATGACACATCATAACAAACCATAATAAACTTAAGTAAAAGCAGCAGTTAAAAGAAAAATATATAAAAGACAACAGTAAAAATATGTTAGGGGGTGATAAAGAATATGTTAACTTTTATATGAACGACATAGAAATGATTCAAGAAGTTTTTTTTTTGGGTTAGAAATTTAATTCTATAAGAACGGACCTGCTATAAATATACACCCACACTTATGATCACTCGCAATGCAATTTTAAATGTAAATACCTATCAAAGAATGTAAAATGATAGAAGTGAAGAAAAGAGAAACAATTATTCTTGATGAGTAATATTTTTCACGCAAATAATTATTCTTTACATTACGTTGCTGTTGGTCATGTTTTTAACACTTACCAAAGATTTTCTTTTTCGCCATTTACAGCATCTTTTTTTTTAGCGGTAAAGGATGATGTCAGCGCATTGCTGCCATTTGCTTGTATTCCCATGTCCAAAGCCATCCTCACCAATAAAAGACGATGAATAAATGGTGTTAGGCAGTTGTCTTTGATATTTAATTATATTTTAAGATTATTTTGACAATATAAATTCCGTTTCTTGGTAATAGAGGCTGTACAGAAAAAGTTGCACTTTTAGCGAAAACGGTTCTATCAATCTGTTTGTTCACAAAATTATACCTATTATGTGCTTTATATTTAGCAGATCTATTAGTTCCAATAACAAAGTTGCCTATATTGTAGCTATTACTGGCTTTTGTTACAACTTTTCTTCCCTTGCAACTGCTCAAGCTACACTGATTTTTTTAGTCCTATTGGGAGTTTTCGTTTTTCTTTTTTTTTCTTTGTGATATTATTTCTTGTGGAATGAATGTTTAGTCATAATTCCTTTTTCTTTCTTTGGCTGAAAACTCTTTTGTTATGTGTATTGTAAAAAGTTGCAGTACAAAATTTGATATTTAGTGTTATTTAAGAAAATTTAATTCACACGCGATGATAAATTACGTTTTTAGAGGTTCCTTGGCAGAAGTTAAAAAATAGTGCAATTTTTGGAGAAATAGTATAGCAATTGATGTCTCGCCCCTTCTTTTTTAAATTAAAGCTAGTAATACATATTTTTCTTCTTTTCTAGCAATACAGCTGTTAAAATATAACTTTTACATATCTGTTTTCGTTGTATGGGCTGCCAAGTTTTGCTTATTTGCTAATTTAATACACACTTAGTTACAAGTTCAAGGCGAAATTAACAGGCAGTATGTCTTGACTAACAACAAATTTGTTTGCACATGGAGAACAACAATGTGGACAACATTGTTTGATCACGAACAGACCACACCCACAACAGCGACGGTCGGATGTAAATATCCATATACATATTTATTCACCATTTACGACACATTTCCAGTAATATGGATTTTGTATAACTAAAATATACTCTAAATAGACTCTACAACATTGCAGAATCAATTAGAATTGGATTTCAATTCCGTTTCCAATCCGAGGTGGATTTCATGAACAGGCTGATTATTGGAAGTGAATGGGCCGCTTAAGATACTTATTATTCGAAGAATATTCAACATTTCAATAACAGGAATCATTTTGGTTCCTATCTGTCCAATAAACTCCATGTACAGAATGTTTTTTATTTTTTTGGACATGTGTTTTTACAGTTAGGAAATAAAAAATGAGCAGCAAAAACAGATCTGTTCGAATAAGTCTACTCTGATGAATTACGATTGTAGGTATATTGCTATTTACATATATATATTATTAAAAGGAAATTTTATTTTTCAATGGCGTCGGACTGACAAAAAACTCGTCTAAACTTAAACTTTTTATATTTTGAGGATCTGGTAACTCGGTAAAATTACTGTGAATAGCGAAAAAAAGTCAGTCATATGACAGGTCGATTTATTTTTTGTGGTAGATAAAGGAAAAGAAATAGAGAAAAGTTAATTTTTCTTAGCACTAAGTAAATTTGATAAAAAAATATTTTTTCTCTCATAGATCATCGAAAATCTTCGATTCGTAATTATTAGCTTGTTTGATATAACTGTCAATATATATTAAATAAAAATATTTGTTTTAATCAAAGAAAATCCTAAAAATGACTGGCTCAGGTTTTATGTTCAACATTGATGGTGGTTACTTGGAAGGTTTGTGCCGTGGTTTCAAGTGTGGTATTTTAAAACAATCCGACTACTTGAATTTGGTGCAATGTGAAACATTGGAAGGTAATTAACTGTAGAACAAAATGTACTTGTAACTCTGGGAATGATTTTTTTTTTGTTACAAGGCCAAGTCATGTGACACGATTTGGTGGTACAAGTATGTACAGTGACACTAAAAATTATCATACCCTTTAAAAATACTTACAGAAAACCACACGATATTCAGTGTTTGGTCCAAATAATCTTGCTAAATGCCGGAGATTTTTTATAAAATCCACATCTAAATATCCAACATTATTATTAATTTCAAAAAAAGTTTCGATAATTTGCATTTACACTATTGCTAGATAATTTGCATCACTGAATATCGCCATTGTCTGAATGATAAAAAAAAAAACTAAAGATCGGAAGATTTATGATATTGTTAGAAATCGAAAGTAATTGTAAAAGCAATAAAAGTCTTCAAACGCAGAAGAAGACATTCATCAAAAAATAGCCGGACAAGTAAAAATAGTTTTCTATCCTACTGTAGATGCTTGGTACACAAGGGAGTAAGAGATGAACTCATCAGAATGAAAACATAAATGTCATAGAATGAAAACTGGATTTACGATTTGGTTTGACCACAAACAAATTCATTTCTTTTATTACAGATTTAAAATTGCATTTGCAAGGTACAGATTATGGAAGTTTTTTGGCCAATGAACCTTCGCCTTTGTCGGTATCTGTTATAGATGATAAACTGCGTGAGAAGTTGGTAATTGAATTCCAACATATGCGTAATCACGCAGTTGAGCCTTTAGCAAGTTTCTTAGATTTTATCACCTATGGTTATATGATTGATAATATTATCCTGTTGATAACTGGGACACTTCATCAACGCCCTATTTCCGAACTTATTCCCAAATGCCATCCATTGGGTAGTTTTGAACAAATGGAAGCTATTCACGTAGCTGCTACACCAGCAGAATTATACAATGCCGTATTGGTTGACACTCCATTGGCTCCTTTCTTCGTTGATTGTATATCCGAACAAGACTTGGATGAAATGAATATAGAAATCATTCGTAATACTTTGTATAAGGCTTACTTGGAGGCTTTCTATGATTTTTGCCAGGGAATGGGTGGATCCACAGCTGATGTTATGTGCGAAATTTTGGCTGTAAGTGTTACAAATTATATTTATGTATTGCGTTACTATTATACGGCTAAAGTAGTAACATAACCATTTTTTCCTAGGGGCTTTTTGAGCATTTATTTTTTGTTATTTTATAATCCAGTAACTTTTAGTAATTATACAAAGTAAACATTTCTTAACTTTTTATGACTAATTTTTTTAACTTTTATCGTTATATATAAATATTCTGTACTTACCCTTTAGGCCATAATCAAACTAATTTTTGGGCTAATATGCCAATTATTATTTTCTCATTGATAATTATTTTTATCTAAGATCAACACTCTGTTTGCTCGAGCGAGGGTATTTACGCATATTTTAAGAAAACTTCGCTCTAGTTCCTCCTTTTTCAACTCAATAGTTGTACGAAAAAAAAACAAAACAAAAGGAAAGGGAAAAGGAGAACTTGCACAATAAAAGTCGATTTTCTATAATATAAAAAAGAATTGCTATAAATATTATTTTAATCTTAAATTTGCAAAAGATTTTTATTCTACTTTTATCTTACATATGTTTTTTTTTTTTCTAACATTGTTGTTTTATTTTAAAAATCAAATTAAATATTTAACTACCTTTTTTTTTAATTTGATCGTTTTTTAACATTCCTTGGCACTTTAAAAAAAAACCCCCCTTTGTGACCCCTTTTAAAAAATAAAGTCCCTTTTTGAGTCCTTTTTTATTTGACATGTAACCCTGCTCGTATGTATTTAGAATAATAATAGAGTTATTTTTCAGTTTGAAGCTGATCGCCGTGCTATTATTATAACAATTAACTCTTTTGGCACCGAACTTTCTAAGGATGATAGAGCTAAGCTGTATCCTCGTTGCGGCAAAATGAATCCAGATGGTTTAGCTGCATTAGCTCGGGCCGACGACTATGAACAAGTTAAAACTGTTGCTGAGTATTATGCAGAATATGCTGCTTTATTTGATGGTTCCGGCACAAACCCGGGAGATAAAACTTTAGAAGACAAATTCTTTGAACATGAAGTTAAATTGAACGTTTACGCTTTCTTGCAACAATTCCACTTTGGAGTTTTCTATGCTTATCTTAAATTGAAAGAACAAGAATGTCGCAATATTGTTTGGATATCTGAGTGTGTTGCACAAAAACATCGTGCAAAAATTGACAATTACATCCCAATTTTCTAAATGAAAAAATATTTATTTTTTGATGAAAAAGCGAAAAAGAAAGGGTTAATATAATCGTTTTAAAAATCTTATTTAAGTATGTTTTTTTTTTTGTTGTTGTTCATATATAAGCTGGTTAAAAATTCATAAAATGGAATTACCGTTATGGTATCAGTTGCGAAATAATTATTTTTTAAAAATCTACGCGATCCAAATATTGTTAGTAAAGTGTATTGTAATTATGTAAAAAATATAAAACATTGTGCAAGTATTATATATAATATACATATGTATAAATCAATTTCAAAACATTCCTTTTCAAACAAAATTTAATTTAATGTGTTTTAATTGTCGATTCCAAGTCAAATGTTACAGCTATTTACAATGCCTTTAGCTATGTCTTTCTGTCTGCCTTCTAAAATAACGTTTCTTTTATCATATTTGGTGGCATTATTGGTACATTTAAAACAAACAAACAAACAAATGACCAAGAAAAGTTGCATTAGGGGGTTGTTAAAGATGTAGAAAATAAATTAATTTCATGCACACTTATAGTATACGAGTAGTTATTACTAACCCAATTAAATGAAATAACTACTTTTGCGGTTTAAAATAAAAGTGCGTATAGTTTTTTGCTTCCGTCAATATGTTGAGAACTAATGAGACATTTGCGAGAAGTTTTGCTGCTTAATGGTTTAACAAATCTTTTTTTTTTTCAATTGGATCGATGTACTAAGGAAATTAACTTCGTGAATTAGTGGAGAAAGGAGATGGAATTAATTTTTAATTGACAGTAAGATAAGTATGGGGGTGAAGTATTGTTTTGAATTATATATTAAAATTTTTTTAAAAAGTTTTGATCCGTTTGTGGGAAAGTGCAGTTTTGTAAATTATATTGTGATATATTATATGGATATTTGGGACGCATTTCCGTCATCCCATGCCAAATTTGGTTTGGCGACACACCTGTTTCGGCTATGTACCATCTTCGGTGTCATTTTCGTTCTGAGAAGTTTGAAGTTGGTGTGTTATTGTGTAACAGTAGTAATAATTGATAATAACCGAAACCTGAATGTCTCCAAACCGACTTTGACAAGGGATCACGGAAAATCATTCTAAATATCTATTAATTATTATTATGTATGTATGCATGTACATAATTAAGTTATAAATTAATTTCCTTAAATCACTGTTTCTTTCAAAATATCCCTTCAGTAAAATACATCGGACAAGATTAATACCAGTCAGCAATTTTTTCAAACATTTATTTTAAAAGTGGCATAAGACACTTTACAGTAAGGATAAATAACGATTTTTCAATGATTACGAAATTGCTTATTATAATACCAAGTTCTTAATTAGAGTTGTTCGATAACTCTTGTGTTTAAGAAGAGGAAGTCATTTGCCGTATTACGCTTAGGGGTTCCCACCACCTTAAGTTTTAATTTTTTATATGAATTTGGGACTTGCAAATTTTGTGCATGATTTCATTTTTATTCATTTTTTGAACCGATTATCTATATCCACCTACCTGTGAAGTGCGCGGTATGTATTTGGCCCTTTAAGGCGTTTTGAGAAAAACTCGATTCATTTTGGTTTTGTATTTATTAGAATATATTTTTATTAGCATACAAATTTTCGTAAATCTATCTCATCCATACACATTTAAATATTATTTTTTGCTAAAAAACATTGTATTATTTAATTTGTTTTTAACAAATAAATTTTTCTTTTAAGTAAAAAAAGTTTTTTATTAAAAAAAAGTGGACATAATTATATTTTTGTGTTTTTTTTTAAAATGGAAATCGTACGTAGATAAGATACAAAGGCAACATTTAATAAGCCGTGTCAATAACCAATACCAGTTGCATTGAATGAATTATTATATTTTAATTTCACTCCATAAATAAAAAGTGAAGAAATGGAATTATTTTTAAATTTTTTTATATGTATAAAGTTTGACTGCTTTTGTCATAAATAAAATGTATGTACTGTTCTGTATTCCGGGTGGAATTGTAAAAAACACTTGCAATTGAATAGCTATTTTGCACCCCATATTTTTCTTTTTTTTTTCAGAAATTATTAGGCATTTATTTTATTCTAAATTGAAGGAAATAAATTATTCTGAACTAGTATACAAAACAGCTAAAACATTCGGAAATTTCTATGTTCGACGACAGAACATCACTGGTACTTACTTACTGAATGCGTATTGCAGGATACATACGTTTGAAGAAAATTTAGAATATTGTTAATACTATATATATGTTGCTGAATATCTTAGCAATCATACTACTATTATTGTATACAAACGTAAGCAAACATTGAAATTAATAATTAATAATTTCCTAGAAGTATTATTAATGGCAGTGGATGTTGTTATGAAGATTCTTATGTTTTAGAGACGTGATGTTTTTATAGTTTTTTCTTCTATTTGTATTTAAAATTAGTTTAAAATTGGTTAAGTTTAGATTTTCGCTGCTAAAATATTTTCCTTCATTGACTATCTTTAAGAAATCACAATAATTTGTTTTAAATATTTTAGATTTAATGTTAAACTTCACACATTTGTATCGTTGTTTTTATTTTTTTTTTATTTTTTGCATTTCTCAATTAAAGTTAATTCAAGTGCAATAAGTGAACATGACAAATGATTGATTTCTATTTATTTGAAATATGTATGCATGTATTTTGATTTACTAACTTTTCATTAATTGTATGTAAATTGTACTGTGTTTTACAATATTTCTTAAATAAATAAGGGATATTGTTTTATTTTATGATTAAAAATTGGTAAATTTTGAATTTTATAACGTCCCTTTTTCATTATTTATATTCATTCGTTGGGATATGTGCAGATTGCAGATTTTTTTTTGTATGTGGGAGGAAAATATAAGCCAGTTTGCTGTAGGTCATTTTCTCAAAATGGTTTTAAGATTCTATTACATGCGTTTGTATGTGTTTTTGATAACACATATACTACTCTATATATTCAGCATAAATCTGTTTCGGGTTTAAAACAAAATCAATTATGTTTAATTGTATACTTAAAGAAAGGTTAACATAAATGCTTACTAAAATACCCTGTAATTAATTTTATATTAACTTATTGAGTTTTAGTAAGTAATCCAGCCTTAAGGCCATAATAGGTTACAAATTTTCACAAGTTCAAACTTTATCAAAAGAAGCTGGTTCAAGAATAATTGTATTTATTTTGTTATTTAAAGGAAGAAATTGTGAATTTAAGCAATTTAAAATACAAAGCATTTATATCTAAAACTTAAGGTAAGGCCAGGCTAAATAAATATACAAAATATAATATAATTATCGTAACGTCCATTTCACGGGCAAACGTTTAGTCAATAAATACATAATATAATATCTTACGTTCATTAGAAATTTCCCTAAATTTATCATATTTGTTTAAAACAAATATATTGTATTTACATAGACGTTACGTTTATTTTGTTGAATACCTTATGCTCGGAACACAACTGGGACGAACGACGAATTTTTCGCCGCGAATATTCGTCGCCAAAAATAGAACACATTTGTGTATACCAAAATGCACACAATTATGAAGTCGGTCGAAATTCGTCATACGCGGCGAACTTTGAATTAGATTTATTTCTTTCGCCGGCGTACGACGAACAAAACAGTACAATGTGGCCATGTTTGGTTTTAGTTTCCAAGTATTTTAGTAAATAACGTTTTTTAATAATAATTAATTTTATTTTATAGTAATAAAAATAAGTTTACAAAATAGTAGTTAACTATAAAATTACTTTTTGGCTGTGTTTTTGTTACTGTTTAATTTTTTAACTATTATTTTTTATATGGTCACCCAAATATATTATATAGATAACAGCTGTAATTTTTTCGTCGTTATGGTGCTTAATACGACGAATTTACACAGCGAATTTTTACCGACGTATACGTCGTGTTGGACGAAATTCGTCGTTCGTCCCAGTTGTGTTCCCAGCATTACCTTTAGTTTGGTTTTATTAATGTAATATATATTAGCGTTTATTTAAATAGTACATTAGCATGGTTTTAATATAATTTGTAGTTAATATTTCTTTTAACTATGTTTAATTAGTTGTCCTTAATTTTTCTTTAAGCTAAAATAAAATATTCAGGTAATTTAATTAAAAATAAAACTATTAAAAATAATTACACTATTGGACGAATTGGAATTGAAAATGTTAAGTAGTTTAAACTTAAAAAGCTGTCATTACTCCGATTAATTGTAATTTTATTTCAGCTAAATAAGAAACGTAAAGAGGAAAAAAAGAACAGTGCACAGACAATGAAATAAATTTGCTATACTTTAAATACATTTATTATGTTAGTAATTTATCAATGTACAAATCATATAAAATTCAAATTATTTTTACTTTAAATCGAAATATGTACATAGTAACTAACACAGATCCCAAGATAAATATATTCTCTGTTAAATTTTTTGTTTGTTTTTAATTAATTAAAGTTTGATTAAATGTGATAATGCATTTGTAAATTTGAAAATTAGGAACACCGAAAGCGTTCGTTTTGAATTCGAAGTAAGAAATTCGTACGTTTAATTGTAATATTAAATTTAATATTTAGTTAAATTCTTTTTATAGAAACACAATTATTTTTTGCTATAAGTTGGGATTAATGTATGCTAATTTTAAATGTATTTAACTAAAATTTCTGTTGTATTTTATAAAGAAGTTTAATTGTACTTTTTCGTAATATTACCAAAAATACATATATGTACATATTTTTATAATAGCTTAAGCACATATTTTTGCAGCAGTTTTTATTATGCTGTTAAACATTATTTTCCATATTAAAATCTCTATGAACATAATGCTAAAATTAAAGAAAATCGATTGAACAATGCTTATGTTTGATATTTATTTTTTTTAAATATTTATATATGTACCTACGATGATTATTAGAACTTGCCTTTAAAGTTCTTATTAGTAACTTTTAGCGTAAGGTTTATGTACTTTAGTTAAAGTCACCGGTTACTAACAACAACTTTAGAGGCAAGTTGTAATAATGGCCCAAGTATTTTCATATCAAAAAGTTCCTATTTTTCAATGTACATTTATTTATTTAAGCACTTCTTACATATTAAATTATATTGATGGATAAAAAGCAAAAATAAGTAGCCATTGCTAAAACATTTCGAGTGATTTTTAACAGTGTCCACACTTGATGAATTTATATCATGATATTGTGAAGAAAATTCATCACGTATAGACTCAATTTATTAATGTTATAGGAGCAGCAGGTTATCAGACCTCATGTTAAGCTATTTTCATCTTGATATCAAATCTCATTTCGTATTTTTCAATTGTTTACTTGAAGTTTTTCATTAACAAAAAAAATAAAACAAAATATACAGCCATGTCACAGAGCTAAATTCCGTTCGGAAGTGGAATTGATTCAGTATTTTGCTTCTATAGAAAACGTAAAACGAAAAAATTTTCCGGAATGAAACCACTTTGAATTTCCTATGTGGAATTGATATTATAAGCATTTTCTAGGTGTATAAATTACATAGAACATCTTTTAATTACTAAAGGATGTTGTTTTATTATTTTATCTGTCCAAAATAAGTTTACTTTGATATAACTTTGATAAAAGATTTACATTTTTCTAAATGCTTTATAAAAAAAAAAAAATTAAACGGAATTTGTTATTTTAGTATTTTGATTTTTGGCACTTCCACACAAATATTTTTAAAATTTTTGTTGACTTTAAAATTAGCTGTTTTTTGTTTTGCTACATTCGTCGATATATTGCCATATTTAATACATAAAAAGTGATTTTGTATGTTTTCGGTTTAATGAATCCGAACGAAATCTATAGAAGCTAAAACCATTCCGAACGGAATGGTACCTACGGAATCATTTCAATTCCGAACGGAATTTGTGACATGCCTGATAATTTCAATTTTCCTAAAATAAAATAAATTAGAAACTTAAGATAACTTAATAACAAAAATTATTTGATCAAAAAATCTACATACAAAAATTATTTGACAACTTACCGTCACGATCATAAAAAATGTTATTCGTAATACATCAACGTGTTTTTCCATATATTGATGGTAAAGAAAAATTGACATATGCTCTGCTGGCGTTTAATTTCGTGTCATGATATAAATTCATCAAGTGTGCACACTCTGTAACTCTCTTCGCTATTAAAAGAATAGTTCCCTAAAAAGGCTTTTGCAAAATTTACCATGATTTCTATGTTTGTTTCCCTATTAAATTAAACCTAAGAATAATATTTGTGAAAATTTGCCGTAAAACAAAAAGAAAATTTAAGATATTTTATATAATGAAGCATATCTTGAGCTTAAGTGCAAAACCACGTAACTACAGTTTTCAAAATGTTCCAACAAAAGCAAATACATTTCATAGATCATACTTAGATAGTGCAGCAGCAGCTGAACGAGTTCTACTTTCGATATTGTTACAAATTTCAATCAGAAATTTTTATAAAAATACACTGAAAACTTTATTTGATTTGGAATTTCCTGTTTGTTGTGTGGTTTTGCATGTTTAACAGTCAACGATGTCATTAACAAACTTTTGTAATGAAATTTAAATATTTTTCTTCTTACTCAAAATACCGGTTTGATTTCAAATTTATTTCTTAAAGTATAAAAAAACATGTTTAGGAATTATATTTAGACGTATGTTGCTACGGCAGCTGTAGTATTTGTGTTGTTACCCGCAGCATTTTGTTGTGTTGGTGCTGAAGGCGCTGTAGGTGTATGTGCGGCAGTTGTATTGTTAACTGGTTGAGGACTTACAGGAGGCTGTAATTTTCCTGGTACATATTGCCCGATAAAAGAACCATCTTCAGTAAATTGACCTTTGAAAAATAAAAATAAATTAATTTACCACTTGTGTACATATTTTATTTTAGCAGTCATATACACCCAAGGCTGATTTGATTTAACACGTTCACCCGTACAAAAACCTTTTCGCTACTTTTCTAATGACGAACTTCATAAATAAAATTAAGTGAAAATGGTCAGACAAGGCTAACCTTATTAAAAGCAGTGTTTAAAAAACAATGTTAACTAGAAATTTCTTAACTACTGGTAAAACTACGACTCCAAACAATAGCAAGAATGATTCAGCTACACTAAAAGAACAAGTTAGAGATGTGCTTCGCCAAGCCCCTTGGCGAATCCTTTTTTGTGGATTTTCCTAATTTTTTTTTACATTCCAGAAACAAATGTTCGTACAAAATACAAGAAAAAAAACTATAAATACAAATTTAAATAATAAAATTAAAAAAGTATTTTTTTTATAACTTTAAAACAAATTACAAAACAAAACTAAAGCGTCAAAATAAAGAAGTTTGTTCCTTTTTAGAAAATTAAACTTATTTATTTTCTGGTTTTTTTTTATATTTTTTATTACAAAAAAGAGGTCCAAATTTAACTTAACTAAGTTAAATTTACATAAAACGTTACATAATATTTTTTAGTTGATTTAATTCATTATTGTTAATAACTAAAAAATTATGTTTAATTATATAAAAACTATAAATTAAAAGATAAAAGACAAGCGTCATTAACATTATTCAAGAAAAAGGGAGGGACAAAACGAATAATAGTTACACTAACTACTTATAAAAAAGACAATATATTAAAAATCAAAATAAAAAAAGTAAAAATAAAATATAAATAAAATAAAAACTTAAAATTCAATTACATTCGTCAAGAATTTAAAAACACAATAATAAAAATTTTCTCTATTCATTATTCAATGATTTCACGTATGCTTTCAGTTTATAATAGTTGAACATAAACAAATATGTTTGTATGTAGCTGCTGGCAGTAGTCCTTTCTAATAATAATTAATTTTGAGTGATGATTCTATTTCAATAATTATTTCGCAATTAGCTTCTTCCCAAAAATGCAATTAATGCAATGCATGTAATTAATGTGTGTGGAGGGTTGGTGATTATTTCTTAAATTTATTCGATTTTTAATGGTTTTTAATCTAAATCAAAGTCCTTTGCGTCCATATTGACCTATAAAAGAACCATCTTCATTCATGCCTTTAGTCATTCGGCGCAACAAGTTGCGATGATTACATTTGATTACATATTCAATAGATGGCAATTAAATATGTGTTGTTTTTAAGTTATTGGTGGAGGTTGTTGGGTTTGAGGTAGTTTATTTAAATCGTAACCAAAGACATAAAATAAAAAATAAACAAAAAAAAAAACATAAAATAATAAATTGAATAAAAATATAAATTAGCTTTTAATACTTCAGCTTTTTTGCATGATGATGAAAATGAGCTAGGCGGGGGCTTTTTTTTTAATATTGCAATTGTAATGAGATATTTATATGCTTTCGGAGTGCGTAAGATGATGTTGCTTCAAAGCTGGATGTTATTTTAAATATTCAAGACACAAAGCTATATAACGAATAACAATTTAAAAACACCAAAAACAGTACGACTTGCAATTTGAGAAGAAAAAATAATAAACGAGACATTGTTTTCCTTAAATATCTTTAATTCTAAATTTTCCCCAGATACAAGTATCATAATCTTTCGAGTTTTGTTGCAAATAATAGCTAAAATAAATTAGTTGGAACGATGTAAACAAAGTATTTTAAATTCCTGAATATATAGGGAAGGCCATTAGAACGATCATTTTAAAATGTATTAAAAACTTTTTAAATATTCATTTTACACAATGGGTGTGTTCACCACTCATAACCAAAGCCTCTCTCTAACAGATTTATTCTTATGTTTCGAAAATTTCTGGCACGTATGAATTTTTTTGTTTAATAAATGTGCAAACTTGTGCGGACAATAATTAGACCTTAAATTTACTTTCGTCAAACCACTTTTTTTTAATTTCGCGAATTTGATTTCATTATGATTTAATTTAAACATTTATTTCATTTTTTCGCATTCATATAATATTCCGCTAAATAATTTTTTACAGGTATATAAGTCTAACATATTTGGTAGCAAATCAATTAGAGAAAACCAGTTTAAGCGTCGGCTTGGGAGTATTGAACAATAATTTTTACTAGCAGCGTTGTTAACTCTAGTAAAATCCATATTAAAAAAAAAAAAAACTATTTCCAAGATCCATTAACAATATCTGCGATTATGAGAGACGTAAGATGCAAAAGATGAAAGTAGCATTGAATTCGAAAGTGATGTTGAATTCCATTAATGATCTGAGCACAAGTCTTTGGTTCACAAGAGGAAAAGATAAAACAATGAATTTTAAAAGTGAGCTTAGCTTCTTCTCAATGGTCCAGCTCTCGAATCAAAACGAAATGTGGTAAATGGATGGCATAGAATCAAATACACAAAAATATTGTTCTCTGATTAAAACTTGTGTATCATCAGATTGCCGTAACTCCTACGAAAAGAAGCAATAGATTGATTACAAAGCGGATTTCTAAACTAAATTTTTTTATTTGAAAGAGAATTTTAAGAATTTTAATAAACTTATTTATGTCTTTTTTGAGCAGTACCGGATATAATTTTTTGCAATCATTTTAAAACTTAGCTTAATTAATCGATTATTTTTTCCGATTAATTGCAATTATTAATTTTTTAGGTTCGGCTAATCATATGATAAATTAATTAATTAATATGTTTTTGCCATCAATAACCATAACAACTTATGATTTCGGTTATCAAAATAATTTCTGACCGCTAGTTTCTCTGAAGCTTTAGGTAGATTTTTATTCAGAATAAAAATTTGGACATCAGCAATTTTAATCCCATGACCGAAACACGGATTTATGCCTCCGGGTAGTATTATATTTCTTCACGTTTATAACCCCGGTATGCGGTCTTTGAGAAATACCTGAATTCAAAATACGCGCCGACCGAAACGAGCGTTGTCGTCTTTGGCCAAAGATTTTCAACTCAGCGACAGCTATAGAAGTTTTCCCTCAGGGAAGAATTTTCGATTGAAGAGCAGAACTGTTACAACAACCCAAATCATTTGCTAAACTTCGAATCAAATATTTTTCGATTTAATGCGAAAACTTTTTAAATTGATGTTATGTCATACAGGCAGAACGAGTGGTGTCGAATTTACATCTAAAACTCATTAAATAAAATATTATAAAATACTAGCGAAAAGTTAAAGTTTCCCAGTAACTAACACACCATTTCGAAAAGACATTCTATTCTAATGTATGCTTTGGCGCAAGTAACTTATCTCACATATTGATTATTTTAGTTACTTTTAGAAATCATTACTAAAGTGAACAGCATGGATTTGTTAGTTAATAACAGGAAAACCATTTCGGTTGTTTTAAGCTGTAACTGAATTTTGGTACTTCTTTTTTTTTTTGATTATTCAACATGCAAGCAAATTATTTAACCAGCATTTTACCTTAGAAATGTATTTTTTATTTACTTATGAAGTCTCATCTATATGCTCTGTTAAAGAAGGCAACTTTTGATTTACTTTACGTGCACCCGCTGAGCTCAGTTTCAATTTTAATGCATAAAAATAAAAATCAAAGAAAAAAATTAATAAAATAAAAAAAAACACAATTAAGTATCTGCACCAATAGCATTTACATACATATTTATGTACTTATATGTTTGCGATAAACATACCTGTGTCACCGTCACCGTATTCTGCCATTGAATCTGTATCACTTTCCAAACCTGGCTTTGCTGAACTTACAGACTGATGACCAGCGCTCTTATTGTCCAAGCTATAAAATAAAAAATAGATTTAATATTCGCAAAACATATTTCATATTTTTTTTTTTTGTATTTACGGCTGTGAGTATTCATGGAAGCCACCCTCATCGGGATAGTCTCGTCTGCCATTTGCCAATTCACGATCATGTACATCGTATTTGCCACCACGATTGCGACGGATAATGCAAATGATAATAAATAGTATGATTATAAAGGCTAACGCCAACATCATGCCGATAAACCAGCCGGCATTTGCGAGATTTTCATTGGGCACCTTGATGGGACCATCGACACCGTTGGTGTCAATCTCTTGCGTGGCACTTTCAGTCATGAAGTGTCCATCGACGGCCACAACGCGGAATTCATAAACTGTATCGGGATCCAAGCCAGCTACCTCTTGGTAATCGCGATTTTTTTCTTCAGGAGCCTTGTTCCATTCTGTTTCACCCTTAATTCTAAATTAAATAAAAACTTACTTTACTAATTTAAATTATATTTCTTTAATTGTCTTTGTTAACCTGTATTCTGTAAAAAAGTGAGTACCAGCATGACCTTCCGTGTTGGGTTTCCAATTAACGCGGAATTTAGCCAAACCGTTGTCGGAAGGTTGTTGTTGGTATTCAAAATAGGGCACAGCAGGCGCTTGAAAATCTTCAGACAAGGTGCGTTTTTCAATGAAATATCTGTAATAATGGTGAAATTGTTATGCTACAAATATCTTTAATTTTTTTACACAAATACTTACTCTGAACCTTCTCCTACTTTGGTGGTAGCAGCAATAGAGATTCTATATTTCGTGTTTGGTTTCAAACCGGCCATCTTCATGCTTGTCACATTTGGGTCATTAATATGGGGATCATATTCACGCCTTTCACCCACATAGCTGCCTTTTACTTCTTCATAATATATTTTGTATCCAGTTAGTTTTCCATTGGGATTGAGCGGCTTTTTCCAAACTAACCAGAAGGCTGATGAGCCCATGGGATATGCTTCTAACGACTCTACGGGGGACGGTACGCCTTCAGGGGTATCAAAATCAATAACGGCACTGGCAGGACCATTAAATCTTCCATTGTAAGCCAAAACGCGAGCAAAATTTTTAGAATCTGGCTTAAATTGTGTTACTAAGGCTTGGTTTGAATCGCCTTTGACATGGATTTCGCGTAGACCTTCTTCACCTTCTTTTTCAGTCCAGGTTTGAATTTTGTAACCCTTAAAATGGCCACGAATTGAATCTAAATTAACAGGATTCCAGCCTAAGATGGCAGAAGTGGCTCCGGTGACTTGAATCATGCTAAAATTGGTAGGAGCCTCCAAGGGACCTATTACAGCGTCAAATTTATATATTGAAAAAAAGGTTTAAAAATTAGGTTTTGAAACACTTACGGTCTTCTCCGGAGTAACCAATTATTTCCTCGGCAGCGACGTTAGCTTCACCGCGTTCATTAATGGCCACAACTTTAATGACGTAGCGCACAAATGTCGGCTGATCGGTTATAACCAAACTATTTTGTTTCCAATCATAAATATCTTTGTTTTCCCAAGAAGCTGCTGGAATGTCACGTTTCCACGATACACGGTATTGGAAGTTAGGGGCATTGTGTTCAAGTTCTGGCATTGGTGTCCATGTGATAACCAAGTTGTTGGGTTCGGTACCCTGGCCAGCAACGTTATCAGGGTTTTTAAAGGGAACCTCAGGTTGTGTTGTGCAAGTTTCACTATGTCCAGATGGAGGTGACGGGCCAATTTTGTTGAAAGCAATTACACGGAAAGTGTAATTTGCCCAGGGTGACATGTCGACCGTGAACGAGAAATCAGTAGAAGGCACCTTTTCATAAGCCACATCCCAGGAAGCGGGTGTAAACGACGTGTTGTATTGAATGGTATAATGTAAAATCGGAGATCGATTGTCGCCTTGGGGCTCCCAGTTCACTTCAGCATGATGTTCCATACATCTTACTCCAGACAAGAGAGGAGCGTTAGGAACATCTTGTACAATAAGATTAGCCCTAGCCGAGGCTTCGTCCAACTCAGTCCTTGCCACACAAGTGTATTCACCAGAGTCCAACTCAATAGTTTTGGGAATTGTGAGAGAGTTATCATTGGTTTTCACGAAACGAGCTTCAGCTTCGAAATCGATTTGTTGAGAATCTTTCCACCATTCAATCGTTAAATTTAAAGTATCATCGTGAGCTTCGTTACAACGGAAAGTGGCCGACTGGCCAGCTGCTACTTCGTAGTTTTGTGGTTCTTGAGTGATACGCGTATGTTCTTTTACAATCAACGAACCATTTGCTGTTTTCTCGCCAAATTTGTTCTTTGCAAAACATGTGTATTGACCGGCATCATTAAAACTAACTTGTTGGATTTGTAGATCCCCCGATGTTAACACGGTGTAACGACCACCGGTTAGTTCGAGACCATTACGAATCCATTTGACTTGAGGCTTGGGAGCACCAAACACGCGACAACGCATGGTAACGTTCTTGCCATCAACAGTAGCTTCTTTGCGAGGAGGCTCCTCAATCTCTGGTGGTAAGGCCAAGACATTTAAGTAGACATCTTTATAAACATAACCCAAAGAATTGGTAGCGTTACAACCGTAGTTGCCAGTATCGGATTTAAGCAAATCTCGTAAAATAATGCGTTTGGTTTCAACTATACGTCTTGGATTGGGAGCAGCTTGACTAATGGGTTTTCCGTTATGAATCCACTGAATGGTGGGCTCGGGGGATCCCGCAGCTTCACAACGGAATTCAACAGTCTCATCTTCGGCAGCATTTTGTATTTCAGGTTCCACAGTAAAGTAGGGAATGGCATTTATTTGTAAATTTATTGAATAAGATTGAGCGTTACCGACACCGTTGGAAACGTCACAGGTATAAGTACCATTATCATCGAAATTGACATGACGTATTATCAAAGATTTTCCATAGTGACCCTGTGTCATTCGATCACTCCAATCTATTGGACCGCCATTCTTTCTCCAAACCGTTTGCGGTAAAGGCGTTCCTCCATATATACAGAACAATTCCGCCCGTTTACCTCTTAGAGCCACTTCATTTTTACGCGTGACATATTGTTTCTTGGGCGCAAATTTATTTTGGGAAGCACTTATACCAGTCTGTTTAACATCCAATAGTACACGGTTACCGATCTTGTATTCACTACGGAACACCGAGGTGGCAGAACACGCATAGTAAAAATCATCGCTGGCATCTTCACGTGTAACATTGGAGAACCACAATGTGCCCTCTGGATCTAAAGTCATGCGGGAGTTGTTTATAGATTTGATATTTCCATCAATGGACTGTTGAATTAACCAATTTACAGTGGGCTTTGGCCAACCATCAGGTGCTTCACATTGCAATGAAAATGGTTCTCCTTCATTTGCTTCGACTGTTTTAGCAGCTTCATCTTTGAACGCATTCAATTCAGCCTTACGGACAAACACGGAATTTGACGTGGCTATACCGAATTCGTTTTCAGCAAAACATTGATACTGACCCAAATCCTCATCTTTTGGTGAAGTTATTACTAAAGTTCCACGCCCGGGTTGTTGCAACATACGATTATCGTATGCCTGCCAGTCGAATTTTTTGCCGTTTTTGACCCATCGGTATCTGAAAAGTTTAAGTTATTTTAAATAAATTATTGCAGTTTATACGAGTATACAGACACTAATGTAAGTACAATTGAAGAATATTTTGCTTAAAATATCAATCTCAGTGTTATAAACAAATAATCGAATGCAAATAATTTACTATCCCATTAAAAAATAGAAATTTCATAGAGATATTTAATCGATTATTCATATATCGAATGCATACATATTTCTACTACCAATACTAATGACAGAATATGCCGGTGGTGGTTGTAAAATTATTCCTTACACAGTTTTAAAGTTCTCTTTTCCAAGTACTTGAACTCTATTTTTCTGGTCAGTCTAAAGAACAAATTACATTGAATCTATTTAATAGAGAAATATACTCAACAACAAAAAAACAATTTTGTTGTTGCCACAAAGCCCAGTCGACCCAATTTAGCCTTGAGCATTAAAAAATATATACTCGTATGTATGCCTATGTGTGTATGCCGTTTGTATGCAAGAGTACATACATACATATACTATACACATAAGTATCTCTAATACACTCGTATGTAAAATTGTACATTCGTTCGAATCAAACATCGAAAAAGAACACATTACTATGCTTTACTGGCGACTGTATTGCCTGCCGTTGCGTTTAATTTGAAGCTCTCAACCAAACATTGGTTTGAGTAAGTAGGTCAAGAGGAGGAGGAGGAGGAGGAGGAGGAGGAGGAGGAGGAGGAGGAAAGCACAACGCATTCGAAAATAAAAATGTTTAGGAATATGCGATTGTGTCGATGAAATAAAAAACAAAACACAATAACTAAACAAAACATGAGCTTCATTTAAACATCTAACTGAAAATCAGTTACTTACAATTAGCACTACAAGCTGTCTCGATAATGACGTTCACTTCCTAAACGTATGTTGCTTTGTAGTAAGACATAGCAAGCTATTCGTAAATGCAACCCTTAAAATTTCCACAATAGTGGAGTTCAGTGTTTGGTGCAAATAAAAGGGATTTTCATTATGCATTTTTTTTATAGAATATAACACTCTGCAAATGTCCGCCGCAGCTTGGATGGGTGGCGCACATCCGAAATGTTAAATTTTCCATGATTCTGGCGCCTAAATACGGCTGAATTTCACTATTCGCATATCTTTTGTTGGCGTTGAGGGCCGCTGGAGTTTGTGGTTTATTCGCCACCAGACGGTCCTGTTAAGCCACACGTCGTTAGTGTCCATAACACCCAATTCAGGCCCTTAATGAGTTGGTAATAATCGACATATAGCGCTCTTCGTTAACGGTGATGGTCTGGCCAAATTCGTTGACGTACCTTTTCCACCAAAACTGGGCGAAATCGATGCAGATGAATTTTTGACGAAAATAAGGGTCAGTTTCGACAGCAATTTTGATAAAACTATTTTATTATTTTATTTGTACATTGAATGTTGAACGCCATATGCGTACATGGTAGTTGGGTAAAACAGACTTAAAAAAGTGTCCGCCGCCAATGCGACAGATCTATCTTCAACCATATGATTGCTTTCAACTGTCAAAGTTTGGAAGTCCTCATTGGAAGGCCCGGTAATATAAAATGTATCAATAAGGTATTAGACTGTTTCGATTCATTCATTCATCAAAATTATCGCCAGATTACTGCTTACAACGTACTTGTTTTCTCTGGCGATTAGATATATTTAAATATGTTGATAAATGTTTCTAAAATTCTTTTCGCACTCGCTTAATTATAATTCTTTTTTCTTTTGATGTGGTTTTCGACAGTGGTTCGATATGTAATTGGGTTGCTGTGGTGGATGCTTGCTGTTTTAAGATCAAGAATTCGAATATATAAGCATGCGAATTGTACAAACCACATGTGCAAAATCAAATGCAACCAATTTGGAGTCGAAGGGCTAGACAAGATTGCTCTTTCTGGGCTCTCTTTTATGTATACATATGTATGTGTTGAGTGTGTGTTTGCTAGTACGGCTAAAGGTTCTGAAATATTCCTCAATGATCTGGGATGATCTCGAATACTCTCCAATGTGCTGGACTATTCTAGAGATTTCAAAAGAATGGCCTTTAGTAACTCCGGAAACATTCTTTCTGAATAGGGCATAAAAGACTACCACTCCATTTAACTTTTGATCGTACAGGGACTCTTTCCTGAGTTGTATCGACGCACACATTGTACACTTCCTTTATATAATATATATTGATTGCTACTGATTAATTTTAAACCCAAATGAAAGCGGATCACTGGCGACATCTTGTTGACACATTCTGAAGTGTGTCGCTGAAGGTTTGTATACAATTAATATTATATTACCTATGTATTTTATTTTTTTGCCACAAAAAAACTCCAACACTTTCATTTAAAACGTAAAGTAGAGTTGAAAACCACATTTAAATGTAACCCAACTCTTTTATCATTTGCATTTAACAACTCTCCACTATAGAAATATATTGACTCTTTTAGTATAAAAATGCATTCATTTCTATTATCGTACGTCACTTGATCTATGAACTGTTGGGATTTTATTGTATTCAACACTTAATTGCACCACAAATGGCTCAAACAAAAAAAAGTTTGAATCTAAAAAATAAGCTCATGAATTTAAAAATGCGTTGTAAATAAATAAAACATAAACCACATCCCTCATTAGGAATAGAAACCATCCAAACACATACCAAAAACTACAATAGAAGAGAGTTATAAAAAAAGTTTTCGCAAAAATAATGAATGACCAACCATAATGTCGCGTGTCCATTTGTGTTTATGGAAATTTGTTCTACAAACATAAAATAAAGTGCCCAGGCCATTGTAATGAACGGTAATCGGTCAACCATACAGAACAGAAAGAGTTTGATAGAGAGAGAGCGAGAGAGAGGGAAGAGAGAGAGGGAGAGCGAACTTTAAAAGTATTTTATCTTTAAACAACCAAGTGATGAAAATACAATTAATATCTTGGCCGAATATTAATTTTAAATTAAATTTTTTTTTATAAATTAATTATTCCCGCTTTAAGTCTTAAATAAAAATAATTATTCTTAAAATATTTTTACTCTTCTCACTCAATATTTCGCTACGCCTTTGTGTAGCATCATCAGGTAATGAAATACTTCATATAATAAAACAATAACATTTTTTTTATTTTCATATCTAACAAGAACTTAGCTGAAATAAATACTATAAATTTTGACCACATTCTAGTAATGGACTGTTGTTAAAGGCCATGACTTACTATCCTACACAACCATTCGATTCATTTAAAAGAAACTATCATTTTATGAAATTTTTCAAATCGGACAGACCTGTCAAAAATCTGTCAGACAAATTTTATGTTAATACACCTTATCATACTTTTTAAAAACATATATATTTTTGACAGATCTAACGACTAAATCTCATAGTGTGTCACATGGTTTTTACAACCGTAGTGCGATTTTTTATAACTGATTTTCTTTTTTTTTTTAAATACGTGAGTCGAAATTTAATTAAATTCTATTTTTATTAAGAATTTATAAAAACATTTTTGTACGAGTAGCAATAAGAGCTTTGTGTTACTTTATCCTTGTACGACTTCCTTGTGCCACTGTACTATTATTGACCATAAGTGTTTTATCCAAAGAACATATTAGTATTTTACATATGTATGTATGTATGCATGTATGTACGTTTGTACATATGTATGTATGTATGTATATAAGTATGTATAATTGAAGAACTAGTACTTTTAAATCATAAACCGCATTGTGGCGTAATTTATCAAATTTCAAAACATAAACATAAGACTTTTTATAAGAAAAACTATTTTGCGGTTAACTGGTTCACTGATAATAAAATAATTTTCAATTTTTATACTCTTACTGAAGTTTGCAACTTGAATGTTGTAGCTCTTAAGTTAGTAAAAAAAAGTGCTTAATATGCCACAAAACGTATCACCCTATTGCCAAATGCTGTTACTTTGACAAACGGTGGCAATGGTCAAATTTGTTGGGATTATTGTGTAGTAAACAGAATTCTAGCTGTATACCGATAATTGTATGCGCCTAAGCGATTAACAAGTTTTTAATGTCGCAAATTCATCGATCAGGATTGCAGACTTGTGGCTACATTCAGGGCCGCCTAATAGTTTGGTTTGCCGATAGGAAATGGATGACAAGATTGTCCAATTTATCAGTTCCAGACTTCGTTCTGTGATGTATCTTGAAGTTATAGGGGCTAATGTCAAGAAGTGTGCACTGTCCCAATATCAAAAAGTATAATCCAAAAAACTTTATTATACCCAAATAAACATTTCTCTAAACAACTTCGCATGAGTATGCTTTTCTGATCAATGCTGTAGTACGTACAACTTTAAAACGACGAAAATAGTTTCATTGGCGACAGACTTCTACCGCTATATTTTGTGCAGTACAATCAATATGTGCAAAAATCTTCATTAAATTTCGTCGTTAAATCGTTCCTTTGAATAAAATTTAATTGAAACTTAATATTCTTTATATAGAAACATACTCGTACATAGAACGTGTACAAATTTAAGTCGCCCATATTTCTGTTTACGTTAAAAAAAAAAAATTAATAATCATCTTCACGGCTGTAACCATTTGGTGTTGTGGGAATATATTTCTTGTTTATTGAATATTGAATAGTCTTAAATAAACAATTGCTGTTGTTGTGCACCCCAATCCAAAGGAATTGAAAAACAAACAAACAAAAGAATAATAATCGACACAAAAAATCGATAAAAAAGCTAAACCTTTTTGCGAACTTTAAATATTTTTAATTATTAAAAATGTATGTGACAAAATTAAAAATAAATTGGATGTATTTTTTAAGAAGTTGTATATAATCTAGTATAGATTGCGGGACGCTACTTGAGTAGATACTTTTTGTAATTTTTAGAACTTCGATTACACCCTCCGAATCTAAAGTTATCGAAAACAAAACGATTTTTTGCGACTTTGTGGACAAAAAATATTACACTAAGTAATTGTGCTCCGATTTTACAGTTTTAAACGATGTGGAATGGAGGATGAGTTAGGGCACCTAAGCACGTTTAAACAAGTTTGAATTGAGCAATCTTTTGAAAAAACGGAAGGAAGAAATTTAAAGGTTAGAACGTTTAAATTTTAAAAAAATTTAAATAGAAAGAATAAAATTCTATAAAAAAATGTTTTTTTAAATCGTAAAATCAATCAAACTGTTTTTTTTGAAAGCGTATCTAGTTAGTGCCGATTAAAAGAAGACCAGGCTTGGTAAAATCGGAAAGGTACTTCTGAAGATATATTCTTTTGTGCAAAAGATGAATTTTCTAATAATACTTAAGATACAATTTCAGTGTAGTGAATTATTCTAAGATCGACGACGTAAAACTTTACATGAAAAACAGAAAGAAAATTTTACAAACCTTAAAAAAAAATTTTGTTGATCATACAATAAGTAAATTTATAAAGGAGAGAGATACGTACGGTTTTCGAACCCGGGTCTCTACTATATTTAAACTTACATTATTGTATGAAACTCAAAAACAAATGTCGTCGATGCGTGTTCCTGAATAAACACCATTGATTTTTGTATTATACAAGGTTCATCGCCATCTACCGGTGTCAAATGGAGTTATTATAAATTCGTTTTTTCGAAATAACTTAACACTCACATGTCAATTATCCTTCAAAAATTTCCGCCTACTTGAGAAATCTTAAAATGCTTCACTGACAAAATAAATAAAACAAAGTTGTTTTGTATTTAAATAGACACGCATATTTGTACGTTTAACACGCTTATTACAAAAACCCCAATTTAAAGTCTTCAAGTCACGTGTCATAACGCTGTTCAATTGTACGACGACATAATGAAAGTTTTTATTAAAAAGAAAAAACAAATTTCAAATGTGATTCGTAAAAAAGAAAAGTAATGGAAATGTTATCAAAACAAAAATTTAATAATTTATGCACTTGAAATAGATTAAACATACTTCCATCAATTCAACATTAAGAAAGAAACTGAAACTGGAAAGGCGGAGTAATATTGAAAGGATGTGAAAGAGTTCGGACTGGAGCAACGGGAAGTTGTTTCTTATGTAATTTCAGATAAATGGTTCTTCAAAACGATTTATCACCAGAAATTCTGGCGGTTATAGGTTTCTTTCGATTCTGCTGATTACAACGGTAAAACATATCAATAAACGTAGCTATTGGTAGCAAAAGAAGTTGTTATCCTGATAATTGGGTCTTTATCACATTCTAAATTATACTTATATGTAAAAAGAAGAGACGTGACGGACCTGTTAAATTATATTTCTCCTTTTAAGCAGAATTGCTATAAAAATTAACAACAATTCTAAATATCGAGTCCTCCCATTTAGCTCCGTGTCATATGAGATAATCTAAAATAGCTGATGAGATAATCTAAAATAGCTATTTCGGTAATGAAAAACTTAAAAGTTAAATCATTGAACTTAAACTTCCTATTATTTTCTCTTGCTAAATCGACAATCGACTTGCGATTATTTGTTGACGAGTCTTTCTTATTATATAATTTGATTTTTTCAATCTGTTATATGGAAAATTTAATAAATTAATTAATAATTATGTGTATTATAAATTAAATTTCAAAGAACAAAGTATGTTTATTGCATTTCTTTACTATTAGTTTCATGGAGTTATTCCATTTGTGCTCTGAACGGCTGGCTCATTTATTTATCGTATAATACTAAACACATAAACACACTGTAAATCGGTGGGGCAATGACACACTAACAGGTGTTTTTCTGCTTTTACTCAAGTGAGATTTCATATCTTAGACGAAACGGAAGACGAAGGGAAAATTATACAATTTTTACTTTTCTCCTTGTAGTGGAAAACTATTGTCGAACACCTTCGTTAACTGGGTTATATGCATGGCGTATGTACGTGTGTATGTGTGAGTGGAAAAGCAAAATGCTTTGGTATATTTTTTTCCAAGAAAAGTAGACGGATAGCACATGCCAACCCCCCATCCCTTTTCATTTCATTTGCTTTTTATAAAACTGTAACAGTCTCTCACGTTACACTCAATTCGCAAAAGCACATCCTTTTTGTTGTTTATTTTTATTTTAAAGTCATTCCAAAAATACTCAAGTATATCCATGAAGAACGAATATACTTGTGTGTCGAAGACATGCAACCGGAAAATTTATTTACTTTATGAATCCTTCTAAAATTATGAAATTTTATTTTTCCTTCAGTTTCTTTTACATATTTTCGCATTTGGCTTTTTTCACTTTATAGAAAACTTCAATTAAAGGGAGTTCTTTCAGAGGTTAAGAACCTCATAGTAGTATTTTAGTTGTATACTTTCCAATGCATAAGTTTAGGTAGGGCTTTAGGTATAAAACGAATAGTCATTTTAGAGGATGAAACCAAAATCCATTTAATTTCATTTATTTACTTGTCATTTGTGGTTGACTGTTCGTTTGGCGTTGATATTTTCGTTAAGGAATTGAAGCCACAAAATAGTTTTCATAATTTTGTCAAATGGCGTTTTATCATGTCATTGCTTTATGATTATGACTAATGTACATTCATACAATGTAACGACGTATAAGCTTGTAATATTTCCATTGTAGAGTTTAGTTAATCAATATTTTTGATGTATTAAACTTCTAAAGGGAAACGAGAATATTTCGAACATTTTCTTGGGATTCTCGGGAAATCCAATGCATTGTGTTGGAACTAGGAAAAAAAGTTAAAGGAAGGCGGATTTAAATTTTCCACATACGCACAGTATGGCTACTGACCGAGTTTTCCCTGCAGTGTGCTGTGTGTATGTCAGGAAAAAGTTCCCTAATGTTATTGGAACACATGCCCTTGTAGTAACGATAGAACAATGACGAACAACCCACATTGTGTTCATGTTCCAGTGAGCCAATAGAGTTGGATATCCTTGTGAGCCAATAGAGTTGAATATCATTGTATCTTGTACGCCGTCCATAATCTCCAAAAAAGATTTTGAAACACCGGTCCATACTTGGGAGTTGTATTCCATTTTCGCTTAATGAAACCCCATCTATAACAACTCGTATAGTGCGATCTCTGAGAAAGCCTGATATGAACAAGTTTTGACAGTAGTGCTCGTTGCCACACTCTATCAAAAACGCCATAGAGATATCAAGAGCAACAACTTTACTCTCGCCAAAATGGTGTATAGAACGACACCACCTTTCCGAGAGAAAATGTAGCAAGTCTCCGGTAAGTCGTCCTATATCAAAACCACACTGCCGATCGCTGCTTAAATTATTAGATTCTAAAAATCCCATAAGATGTGCCTTTACCACACTTTCCATACCTTTAGAAAACGCAAAACATTCAAGGTGGTTGGCCTCTTCCTTCTTAAGGATCGGCATAATATAATCCGATAAAAAGATTCGCTAATGGACGTATGTACTACCGTCGAAGAGCATAGTTTCAAGAACAGTGCGGGAAAGCCGTTCGGCATTCTTCGCATACGTCTTATTCCTTCCCGGACATTTTAAATCACATACATACACACACATGCATTTGAAAATAATTTGTTATACAAATTACAATTAACAACAATTTAACATCCAGTTTTGTTTTTTACCCCAGAGAGTCGTCATTTTAATGGTCTGGGAATTGAAAAAAAACCAATTCAAAGCATTTATTTTGTTTAATTATAATTGAAAGAAGTCACTTCTTTAACTAGTTAATCCTTTGAGTTTATCACAATGAAACAGCCAACATCTTTTTGCTTTTTTTGTATCATTAGGGCAGTAAAATTGATTGAAGTATGCAAATATTATGATCATTATTGCAAATAGTCGGGCATAATTAATTACAGTTTTGATTGCACAAAAATTAAGGCACAAGTCAACAACTCAGTCATTCAACGGCAACAGGGACTTAACAACTTTTGTTTAATCAAGTTAAAAATAATAATAAAAAAAAGTCGTTTATACGCAACATTAAATATTTACAAAGTTTTGATGGGCCTGCTGTGATAAGAACTTTAAAGCTTATTTATATGCACCTTCAATAAAATCATAAGTACTTGGTTTCGTTATATTTGACATCCGCCGGTTTTGTTTGTTTTCACATGCACAAACAAACAGACATTAACGCATTAACTTCCTAAAGTGAATGATTTTTTTTTCACATAATTTGTTTTATTTTTTTTTCGGTTTTCGGTACCTTTTATATTTACTCGTATAAAAAAAAACCTCGAAACGGATATGTCGTACGCGTAAATGCCAAACGTTATATACGATTACGATGATCAAAATTCTTTATTATTCAATAAATTCAATTATGAATTTTAGTAGACAATGCGAGACCAAATTTACAGGTACCCAGTAGCAGTGACAATTGTTTAAGAAAGTTTTTAGGACTTCATATAAAATATAAAAACTTGCCACTTAAAGACATAATAAAAAAAAGGGAATTAGTTTTATTTTTTATTAAAGTCTTAAAGTTAAAGAGAGCTAAATGTTAAATTATCTTTTATACAATTCATACAATAATAAAGAATAGGGGTAGTTTTATTATTTACTACACAATTTGTCTGCCAATTCCTTCAATAAGAAATGAAAGGGAGTTTGTCCAAATAATAAATGATACTAATTAAATCATTGTAAATGCATACATACATACATACACATATGTACATACACGTACAATGAATGAATAACAAGTTCAATATAAAATAAGTACTTAATGCTGGTGGTGACGACGTAAGGGCGTATTTGACATTTTAAGAGCATAAAAAAAGGAACATACATAAATAAAACATTCATGAGGGCACAAAATCATGCATTAATTAAAACTTATTGATTTCTACAACATTTCAAAGAATATTGAAAAAGAAATGAAATACTTTCTTGACTTAAACAATTTGACTTTTTTACGTGTCCTCTTACTATTCCAGAAAGGAACCTGATCTATCGATTATTTTCAAGCCAAAGAACTTTTCGAAAATTAAATCATAAAATTTGTAAGCATTTTCTCTCCTTTTTTTGATGAAACGAAACCAAATGGTGAGTGAGATTTCCCTTTTGTGATTTTTGAGGCATAAAAAATGCCTTTACAAACATGAAATCGTATTTATTTTGCCAACATGCTGATGTGTACTAAAGGATTCATTTATATTTCAAATACATAAATACATAATTCAAACAAGTATTAAATACATTTTTGCCCAAGGAATTGTAAAAAATAATAATGCATAACGAAAAAAGAGGGAAAACAAACAGAGGCGAGCGCCCAACAACCAGCATGTTGCTGCATAATGTCCCAGTTCAACCATACATATTTGCCTGCATTGTTAAGGAATTTTATTACAAAAACAAAAAATAATGTGAAAAAGAAAATAAAAAAAATATATAAAACTTCAAGTACTGCCACAACCACCACCATCATCATTAAAAATGTATGAAAAAGCCAGACTACAAGCAACTTCTCTCAACAATTTTGTCAATAAAATAAGGAAAAAGAGAGTGCAAAATACTAACGTCCTTGTCCTTTAAGGATGGTGCAATAAAATGAATCAGAGACAGAAAATTTCTATGCGCCACTCACGATGACTCATTCATTCGCATGTTATTCCTCCTCGTATATTCCTGCCGGGTAGTACTTACAGGCATTTTCGTATCAACCCAAAGAGAACCTTAGTTAATGCACGGTAGCTTCGTTTATAGCTGATACTTGGTTGTTCATTGCTTGTAAACTTTACAATTTTACTTTGCGTACAAGTACTTTGTAGTCTAAAACAAATATTGGTATGTTGTACATGTTACTAGGAGTTTCGACAGTCACCATCAAATACTTTTTTCCAACTGAACACAAATTCCAATAACCTTAAACGCATGAGGCATACATATGTCCATACATATATTATGTTGTTCATCAATCTAGCACACACTTAGCTTAAGCAAGATCAATTTCTATAAATGATACATTTAGAGAACACAGTGAGTGCATTTTATTTTAAAGAAAGAATGGCAACAGTACATATTCATCCTGTTTTAAAATGTAACATCCATTTTTTGTCTATTATTTTTCATCCTTTAATTTGAATGCAGTATAATTTGTTGGCATTTCCAGCTGCCATTTTCAAAACTAGCAAAAATTCATTATTCCCCTGGTTTACTCTACAGCTAAGTCTACAAATTTAAAAACAAGAAGTTATGTTTGAATCTGTATTCAACTTGTTGTCTATGCTTGGTTAACATGACCCTACACTTAACCCATCAGTCAAGCATTAAGGATTATTCTAATGTACATACTTACATACTTCAAGTTGTGTCTAGTATTACACCATCAAACATGGTTTGTAAACAGTCTTTCCTCTATTTCTCTTAGTATTTACAGGCCGCCTCCCAATAGATGTTGGAATTTAATATTTTAAACTGATAACATTATTAATTTAATGCTATTTTAGCATTTCAAATACACACATACTCGTACACAATTCGAAAAATAATAACTAAAGGTCGAGCAGGCATTTTCGACTATGGAGATGATAGAATATTCACTTTTCAGTTTTACTATGCGAATCATCCGAATGAGAAATAGGGATTCGTTTTTTTCAGTTTTCTATACCTATGAGTTGTTTGAAAGCAATACAAATCGATTTTTACCAACTTTAAAAAGTTAAACAAATCAAACAAACAATCAGCATATGAATAGTATGTAAATGCATTTTAATATGTTGCAATAGTGTCAACAGTTTCATTAGAATAAAATATTGTTTGTGATCATAGCTGTGGTATACAATTCTAGCTATGAATATGTTACAATAAATGACTTATAAATTAAAAATCTTCTTGAATTGGAAAATGAGGCTGTAATAAAATTATTCAATAATCGATATCCCAGAACTATTTTCATTAATTTAAGCTAAATCATCATATTGACGCATCTGTATTAAAGAAACAATCATGTAGTTATTGTTGCTCGTTGTAACTCCATATAATATTTTCTCATGCATTCCCATTACTCCAAAAATGAGAAATATATTGATGCGGTACGCTTGGCAACAATGCTGCTTCAACACTGGTGCAAATAAACTCTAACAATATCATAAAATTAAACTACATACTACTTTAGGGCAAGTTATGGCAGAAGTAGTAAATTCGTTACGTGTTGTTGCGGATCAGCTGGCAAAAATATTCACATATGTAAATAAAATGTGTTACAGCCATACCTAAATAAGAGCGTTGATCGTTGCGTTAGCGGCAGGTTACGTAGCTACAAAGCTTTCAGAGACATACATTTTGCATCAAACGTACTATGGCTACGTGCCCTGCTAATGCAACGCTCTTATTTAGGTTTGGCAGTTACTGTTTAGTTAACGTATGTAACGTGACTTTTGTAACGTAAAAATCTATCGAAAATGAATACGAACGTCAAATTTTACTAGAACGCAAAAAAAAAAAACATTTGACTGGTTAGTTGGTTGGTGATCTCTACCCCAACTAACCTCAATAGTTTAAGTGCCTTTGCCACTATCCGACCGAGTAAAACAACTTGTCAGTAATTCTTTATCATTTTGATTGTTAGTTTTAGAAAAATGTCTAAACGCTTTTTAATCCATCAGGGATGCATTTTGACAGCGGCAAACGAAGAAAATAAAAGCAGCTGTTGACTAAATAAACAAACCGTACTCTGTTTGCTGACTACAGTGCTAAAATCTAAAAATTTTTGTAATTTTACCGCTTCATTTTGCTACTCAAAAAAGCTATCAAAAACTTAAAACACCGCCGAAAATTGGTTAGAGCCACTGTATCCGCTACCCATTGGATAGGGTTCAGCGATCTTCGCCGAAAGTATTATATGGGCTTGATTCTCTGCTACTTGCTGGCAGTAATACCGACTAAATTCGAAGGAATATTGGACTGTTCTATTAGATGTTCTTCGTTTTCAGCGATGTTGCTTGTTCAAAATCATTTTCCTTTCTTGGTTTCGCATATATTTGTTCGAAATATTTACACACAACTAATGTTTAGATTACGGTTTTCTCTTTGGATCCTTCGTCTGAATAATGAATAGTGTGAAAAGCCCCCTTTAGCGATACCGTTCTAAAGTAAAACAATACGAATCTACTAAATCTACCATTAGTCAGTAAAAGAAAACAACCGCAAATCCTAAGACAGCGTAAAGGTTAACTACATAAGTCGGAATTTGTAGGTGTAAATTTAAATTATACTCTGGTGTGTGTTTGTTTTGTTGTTATTTAAATTTGTGTAAAAAGAGAAAGAAAAGAACAACAGCTCTTAGTTTGCTGGTGAGAGTACAACAAATCCAAAAATATGTACTAAATATAAATGGATAAGAAGTACAAACATTTTGAACTTCATTTCGTTTCTCAAGTTTTGTACCAAACGTAAAAGGCGAAGTAGGCCGGCCGTTAAATAAGAGGATACCAATATTAAGGCAAAGTGTAAACGAATATATTCCTAAGCATACGAGTAAAAAGAAAATGCAATGATTTGAAACTAAATACAAATAAAACAAAAACACACGTACATACATACATATGTATCGAAAAATATAAATATCGATTTTTGTAATACTCGTATGTAGAATAAAAACAAAGAAATAGGTGATCAACAAACAAATCGATTGACATGTTTGGTATGAAAGCGTATACGCAAGTATGTATTTAGTAGACAGGTGTTCATTAATACTTAAACACGTTCGTTTTAAGGGTCACACAAATGCAAAAGCATAGAAGGAAATAATTGTAAGAAATCAAACAATATAAAAACACCAACCTTAACAGCCAAAAATATGTATGTAGGTTATATTGTATTACAAATCATAAAATAAAGACAAGGTGGACATGTGAGGGTGAGGTTTATACATACTGTATTTAAAAAAAAAAAAACACGAACGTGCTTTTGTTTCTGAACGGATGTTACACGTGCAAATTGGTTTGTCACTGTAACATTGAAATCGATTTCGTTGTTCTTGCCGTCATTTTTTGTTTTTTTTTTTTTGTTTGTTTACTTCACTGACTAAGAAGCTTCCAATAATCGATGAGTCATGGCAAGGAAAATTATACAAAGAAATGCTTAGATTGATGTTATAAGATATACAAATAAATACATCAAATTTTCCTATATTCTTCATGTATGTTTGTGTGTATGTATTTATGTGCTTATGAATATAAATATTTGAATGTTTGGTCTAACATAGCCACCCTTCACAGTGGTAAGTAAAATAAATTTTTATGAAAACTCGAAGGGCGTGTTAATATAGAAGTCGAAATTCAAGAAATTATTATTCATGGAAATAATTCAACCCCAAATATCGACATTGATTGAATGCGTTTTAATATGACTAACGTTAGATTAAAGGCGTTGTTAGTATGTGGATTTCTGTCTGCATTAACACATTTAATCTTTAAATTTGAGGATGTTGTTAACACACTTCCTTGAACAAATTTTATTTTTAATTTATACGTTTTTATAAAAAGAACTTTACTTAGACTTCACGTATAATCTTAGACTTCAAGTTAGAGAATTTTTACGAAATCCGGACTCTTTTTTTTAGCAAACGAAGAAAGGCACCTAGCGCGCCTTCTCACTTAAAGATTTTGTTAGATGGTTATATAGAAAAATGTGCCAAATCGAAATCGCTCAAGATACAAACACACAAAGAAAAAACATAGTTGAGGTAACCATAATCTAAGTGCAACATATTATGATTGAATTATATGATTATAAACTAATCATATTGTTATTGTAGATAATATTAACATAGGCCTCTTAGAACCATAGAAAAGCAAACACTTTATGTTACTTACTGACAGCGGCTCAGGTATGAACACAGGCGACAAAAGCCACCGAATAATAACCACAGCTCTCTTCCGATTAAATACCAAAATAATTTTACATAATATAACTGTTAAGAATATTTTATGGTTAGAGTCATTATATTATTTTTGTGTAATCAACTCAACCTGGTTGTAATTTTCATGCATGGAAATCATTTATTAATTAAATGTTAACAATAACTAAAGTAATCTTTAAAATGTTTTTAAATAACCATTATATGTTTGACACAATATATTTTTGCCGTGCCACAACAAGGTTTTTCTTTGCTTCATTATTCCAGGTCACATACGAGTATATGTACATACATACGAACTACTACATAAAAATCATTGGTGTTGTGACGCAAATATAAAGCCAGAAATCTGAAATTGTTTACCATGAGAGGAGCCATATCAGGTTCTTTTTGTTTTAAATTCTATAAGTGTTACTGGGACAGAATCATTGAGAAATTTTACAACGGCAGATTACGATTAACTTCGAACAGTACTGAAATTCAATATCGTGGCTGTGTTTTAAAAAACAAAGTGATCAAGTTGTTAAATGTAATAAATATAATGGATATTACGCCAATGTACAGCCCTGGAATTTTAGCAATCAGCATGTTAAACTTACCCGGCCGGGGCCGGCCGGCAGTATAACGTTTCTATGTTAGAGCTGTTAAATAATTTAAAATTATTTTAGTTTTAACAATATTTTGTTAATTTTACTAAAATTCTATTCCTGCTTTTTACAACGGTTATTTCAATACCTAATCATAATGCACTCACTCACTCCAAAGTTATTGCTATTTTCTGTTAGCGTGCACATTTTTATTATAAAATTTTCTGCCACAAAATTTTAGTCATCACTCCTTTTGGCGCCAGCTATCAGTTATAATTTATGCACAAGAATAAACAAAAGGATCAAGTTAGTAAACGAACTGTGAGAATTCGTACTTGTAGTGTCTAACATATGGTGGAGGTTACAGTACTGGTATTTACATAAGCACTAAAGTAGGGAAGGGAACATATCCACCCTATAAACCTTTTATTGCGGTTGCTATTATTGTGACGAGTTTTCGCTTCCCTTCTCTCTTTCGTCTTTTAGCGCCATTACGTTGAATGGCTACACCTCACAAGGGAGAAAGGGAGAGAGATAGAGAGACTCTGTACCAATTTTTATTTCAAATGATCACCTTTCGAACTATTCCTGAGACAGCATTTAGAACCTGCTAGTTTCACAGAATCAACTGGCATTTTATTGTTTCAAAAAGCATTTTAACGTCTGCAATAATATATAAATACATGATATTTTGATTCTTGATTTGATATTCCGACAGTGTGATTTGATACCGATTTTTGGAACGAATTTCCGCCAGCATACCAACCTTGACATGGGATGACGGAAAATCCAAAAGTCTGCATGATTTTTTCCTACACTTGAATGTTGCCGCCTATCATTGGGGAAATGGAATTTTTCACGCTTTTAAGGCAAAGCAGAATTTATTATCCAATATAAATGAAATTAAAAATACGCGTTTAAAAGAGTCCAAGCTTGCACTGAAAGCAAAACGCAGACTTAAATATTAAATGTCCCATCGTAATATAGAATAATTTTTTCGGAAAACTATTCTTACACATTTGATCTCTCAAAGTTTTATTTCATCTCTGCTGTAGTTTTATACATTTATGAAGATTTCTACCTACATATTCATTTCTAAATAATCTCATCAGACATTTTTAATCTGGTCAATAGTATAGATAATTTCGTTGCAAACAAAATAAAAACCGCGTGAACGATCGAGAAAAAAAACAATTGACAAGAAAATTAATACACTTCACCTAATGTGTGTCATGATGTCAATAAAATGTTTTATTATAAGACAATGTTTATTTCACATTTAATTAAAATTCTAATTACATCAAACTAACACATTCACAATTAGTTAGTTCTAATGTATGTATGTGGATTCGCTGTATGAGTTGATTTCAAATTAATATTTTTGCGTACGGACCACAGTATTTTGTTGTAGTTGTTATACAATTCTTGCGCCAAGTTATTTATGTGCATTTTTTTCCAACAGCTTTTCCAAGTTTCATTTTTTTTTTACTCTTAATAAAAATAAACACATTTTACACACACACACACACACGCACACATGTTACATACATACAAAAACTATTAAAAAATAAAATTACAATAATAATGAAAATAATTGTGTCATATGTGCCGGCTTGGCATTCACGGATGAATAAGTGATAGAAATGATTTTAATTTAATAGAAAATGTTGCCATTGCCTCTGTATTGTAAAAGACAATATTGCTTAGCCATCACTACCTGTTAACATTGAATTTTAATTTGAAAGATACAAATATTTGCAAATTACAAAGTAATATTTTTTTCGATTTTTGCAAATTTTTGTAGTTTTGTTGTTGTGCACGTATCAGTAGTACCACTGTCTGTGACATTACAATTTCGTCTCTCCAATATGACTGCGCTGTTTGCCGTCGTAATTTAAGTTATATTAAAAATGAAGAAAATAAAATTCGAAAACAATAGACGTGGATAATATACATATATCTAGTATGAGGATGAAGTCGTTTATATATGAAAATTTGCTTATAAAAGAAATGTAAAAGAAATTGTTTCTTTTTTCTTTTCTCTTCGAAAACCTGAATTAAAACTTGGTTAAAAAAAAATCAATTAGAAAAAAAAGGATTTTTTTATTCGTTTCAAGCCTTTGTTTGTCCCTCGTCCCCAGCAACAAGACGAGTTTTGTATTAAGCAAAATTATCAGTTAACAAAAATCCAAATAGAGTCTAGTGGAAGACTTCTCAGCCATTTTAATGCAACAGACGTATGGGCCAGCGAGATTTCCGACTAGCAAGTATGATTACTTCTCAGAGGGTTCCAACGCTCTCGCTGCGTACTACACCATTAAAAAATAATAATAGGGAAATTATCATAGTTTGTTTTTATTAACATTATTTATTAATCCTATAATTTCTATCAATTTATTATCAAACATTCCACGAACACATAGTATTTAAGTACGAGTACACTACAAAACGATTTTTTCTCTGGGGCTGATGTAATGTCCTTAATTGCCCTCCCCACCATGTCACGTATTTGTGACCCACTTTCATTTTTGAATTTGCTTCCCTACAACACCTTCATGCCATATCCTTATGCGATTATTCCATAGTCACAAATACAACTTTTTCGATTCACATGTTGTAAATTAACTTCAAACTGCAAAAATAATTTGTACTCGTAGTTTGTCTTTTTTTGATGACGTAATATGACATGATCTTAAGCAGATAAAAATGGCCTATAAAATTTGTGAACGAGAATAGATGGCTGCTTAAACCAAACATCCATATGTTTGTACATGTGTATATGTAAAAATATACACAGACATAAGCGTGAAGGTCAAACAAATCAAACGGAATAAAAAAAAATAAAAATAATAAACAAATAAAAATATTCTAATACAGCGGGGGTTTGGAGAAAAAGCAGTGTTCGAAATAGGCATGTACGCGTAGAACGCGAATAGATTTCAAGATATATAGTACATCCATACATACATACATACATACATACATACATGCTTATGTAAGACATTTATAATTATAAATATGTTTTTAAGATACAACGATATATAAAACGAGCTCTCCCAACACAATCGAGTGTGTATTAAAATTAAATTAAAATTTATTTATAACTTTTATTGTTTTTTTCCAAAATACAAATATTATTAATTACTAAGTAATTTATAACTTTTTTCAAAGCACAATAAAAAAAAATATCAAATATTATTTGTGTTAAATTTGAAATAAAATTATATAATTTTTAACTTGTTTGATTGATCAAATGGAAATGGTTTTTTCGTTATTGTGAAAATGTGATCATATGACGACTTCGCTTAACAAAAGACTTGATGATATCATTGAATTTAATTTGGCATAAAAATGTATCCAGCTTTTGTTTTCAAAGTAAACTTGTTTTCGAAAATATTATCGGTAGTAGCGCTTTTTTATTTTTTTTCGCTTATTTATTTAATAAACAGAAATTGTTTACTTCTCTCAATATTTTAATGTATTCACCCTATTTTTCATTACTTTTTTTGCGTTTCTTTTACTACTCACCAAGAAAAAACATGCTTGTGGCATGGTTACAATAACCATATTATGTTCTCTACAACAATATATTATTGTGGCAAACTCATAATTATTATTTGAAAACATTTTAAGCGTTACTTTAGTTGATATTAGTTGTTATAAAATATAAACGAATAAATATATGTTATGCTTGCTCAAGGTCGTCTCAGAACAGTGGTATGTTCAGGAAGTCGAAAATACATTTCGATCTGAGGTTGCTTTATAAAGAATCCCAGTTCTATTTTGTCCCTAGCGTAGATAAAACGTATTACTGAAAATTTACAACAACTAAACTGCCGAAACGTGCAAAAACCGAAAGAATTATTGATTTGTAAAAAAATTGTTAAATGAACCTAATGATTTCATTACGAAGCCGCTAATTTGTGTTCTGCAATTTCGGTGTCGTTTTCGAGGTAATTGCTCAAGTACGAATATCTGAGCACCTAAAGAATCTATATATTCATTTTCAATAAATAATTTTAATACTCAATGAAAAGTCAATGATCATTATAAACAAAAAATTCTAAATGTGAATCATACATACGCCTGGAGAGAATAATTCTATAAACAAAATAAAAACGAAATGTAGCATCTCAAAAAGGAAATATTCTATTAGTGAATCATATTTCTATACAAAAGAACTTGACATCAATTAAAATCTTTATTTAGAAATATATTAAAATAATAATGCTTAACATTGAGGAGTGATTGTTATTGTTTATATTGGGAACAAATTCTTACTAAAGTATTTTTTAAATTGTTTAAATTATCTTCGCCTAAGCACTCAGGTTTCATGATAAGCAAGTCCACATACTCGGACGATTTTTCAAAATCTTTAAAACAATTACAGAAAAATAAAGTTTAAATTGTGGTTTAATTGTAGTAGTTAAGCGACAGAAATAATGTTGTTGTAAACATACCCGTGATTGTATGCAACAAAATTTGCAACATAAAAATAAAAAGCAAGCATTCGAATACAGGGAATTTCATTTCTGTGTTTCTTCATCAACGAATGTAATCTGTTGCAGAAAAAAAAATATAAAGTTGCAATTTTTCCGTTTGCTTCACAGTATGTTGCATTGCAACCGGGACTCCCAAGAGCAATAAACTGCATTAGACGGCTGAGTTCTTTTTTACTTCACAGACGCGAGGACAAGGATGAAAACAAATAAAATCCTTTAGTCTATATTTTTTTTGTTTAGCTGTTTTATGAATACAATTTTATGCAACAGCAATTGTCATGAAGTTTTTTTTTTATTTTTTACTTTTTTTTCTCCCTTTTGCTAAATATAATCAATAAAATGAAGTGGGGAATAGCGAAAAAGTTCTTTCTTTGCGGTAAACAACCTGCAATTTTTTTATCTCTTACTTTCTGTAGATATTGTCAATTTTCAAAGAACAGGAGACAAAAATACTTTCGAGAACTAATGAGTCATTAAACGGTCAATTGTGTAAGAAAATAAAAGAAACCGTTTTAGTTTATTTATGAACAAATATGTAATATTGTTACGTTTATTACCACAATAAACGTTATTTTAAAGGGTTCGTTTAATTGCAAATATTAAAATACACACTCCCCTATGATCTTATCAGTACACAACTTTATTCGGCAATTAAGACTCTATTTACAACTGTACTAAGTACTAATTCACACTGTACACTTAACACTTTTGTACGCACAGATATTCACTCTATGAAATCTCAAAGTCAACTATCTCTTCTGCGGTGGACGGCGCCTTTATATACAGATCACGGCCGCTTCTTGAAATGTCCCGAACATACGCGAAATTGCGTATCAGTTATTTCAGTTGCTGGCTTAGTAGTCTTGTATATGTGTTTGTGTGTGTGTGCCTTTTGTTTACTTTTTCTTGCTGTAGAAATTGTTTTTTTTCTACGTTGATTCGCTGTTCGGGGAATTTCTGCTACGCAATTTGTTTTTGCTTTATGTTTATGATATTGCGTATTTGTATCTACATTTGTACAATATCTCGTTTCACACATCTTTGACTATTACTTTGTAACAATATTTTATAATAAACTGGAGTATTTCAATTCCCAAGAATTGTATTAATTAAAAATAAAGTAATTACTCGCAGTTTAAAAAGTCTATTGAGTGCAAAATTAATATGAAACATATCATATTCGTCTCATTTACTTTAAATATTTGTAGAAAAACAAAAACACTTCAAGTTTTTCTTCATCCTAATTTTCGGTGATGAACTCTTGCTTTACGACAGAGAAAAGTTAAGATATCATGATGGCCATCATGTAAATTGTGTCTTTAATTTACTCACTACGAGTATTCAATTTTTTTTAACTACAATAGTAAAATTAATATTTGTATGTTTGTTATAATGATTTATGTGTCCATTACATATTTCCTGTCTTTAGTAAATTGTATAAACGACAGCTAAAACGATTAATTATGAGGCAAATTGAAGTAGTCTACTTAAGAAACAAACCAATTAAAATTAACACTAATTTGAGTAGAGGACTAAGGCGTAAAATCATAGTTGCAATTTGTTTATTTTAAATTATATCACATCTGTTTCTGTTTAAGATCCATCATCTTTAATTGAAGTTAACGAAATTTCCATTAAAATAGAGATACACAATTTAGGAAGTTAAGCTTTGCGATCACTACAACTTTCTTGTAATTAAAAGAGTTTTGTCTTTTTGTGTAAATATCATTAAGGCGCTCGGTAGTGTGCCAGGCCAAATCCAGGCCTAATGCACACAGGGTGTATATTTACACGAAACCATTCGCGCTGTTTTTACGACCCTCATAACTTGGCTTCCTTTAATCATAAAATAATGAAACTTAAACCCTAAGGACTCTACGTATATGTCACCTCATAAGCCAAGTTTGTAGTTTGAGCTTTACCATAAAAGCTTCCCGAGATATGAAGGTGTAAAAAGATAAATGTGAAAATAAGGTCAAGTTCCTATCCAGAAATTTCGGCCGTAAAAAGTACTGAGATCAAAATGAGGACCAAGTTCTTCACATGTACAATACCATGCCATTTCTAGGAAACTTTTGCTAGCTTGATAACATTTTTTTAACTTTTTAATATGGGAAAAATTCTAACAACCTAGCAAGTTGCCTAGAAATGTCATGGTATGGTACATGTGAAGAACTTGGTCCTCATGTTGATCTTAGTACTTTTTACGGCCGAAATTTCTGGATAGGAACGTGACCTTATTTTCACATTTATCTTTTTGTGCGGATTAATTATATTACTTGATTCAAAACCTACTATGACTTATCGTATAAGACAGGTTTTAAAAACGTTAAATTGAAACAAAAATTATTGACTGCAATGTCGAGCTTTGTACAATGTGTACTGACTACAGATACCCGCTAAAAGGAATTATAAAACTAACTTCTCGTTATATGTGAAATTAGTATTGAATTTATTTTTCGAAAAGTCGTCATATCGGCAGAAGGTTGTATTGTCTGTCATTTTACAACTTTAAGTCATGGCAAAGGTTTGTTTACGTAGAATGCTGACTTCATTCTAACCATGTTTCTTTCGGTTTTTGTTCTCTTCTATTCTATTGTCAGTAACTTTTTTTGTGTATCATTTCAATTTATGTTTTTATCGCATTCAATTAATTGTTTTTCTCTTTATAAAAATACTTCATGACAATATTTTATTAAATTTATTAAAACAAAAATTACGTTCAATTCAAAATATGTGTTTTAGCAAATCTTTTATAGGAAAACCAAATGAAACTGCCCTTTTAAAGCAATAATGACTTGGAGAATATAATAAATGTAAATAGAAGAATATAATAAATGTAAATATGTTCGTTCAAATAAATCGAGTTTATCTTGTTTTTGAGACACATCTACACTTGACTTTTTTTATTTTTGTGTTTGAAGTTTTTGCATTTTAATGATGTTTAACTTTAATATTAAACAAAAAACCTAAAAGTGATCATGACCGTGAAACTTAAAATTCAGAAAAAGATTGAGGGAAAGATAAATCAGGTTGTTGTTTAATTTTTTTATATATTAATTCGGTTGTGTGTGTTGGCTTGAAAATTGTATGTGGCAAGAGTTTACTAGAATATACATATGTGTACATACATATTATGTATGGTTGAATGTACTTTATTTAAATTCATTTTAAAGCACTTGGAAACTCATATGTGGTGCGTTTTTACTAGTCTGAGTCCACAGACGACACTTTATTTAGTACTCTAGTCGAAATGCCACTTGTTACATATTTAACGAACATACTACATCTCTGTTTCCTTTTGACTCAATTGCACACAAATGTAATAAAATAATAATCAGTTATTGACTCACCATTATTTTCTTTCTGCAAGTTACTCTGTTAAAAAATATAGGAATTCAACTGCACTGAGAGAAATTAGTCTGATCTACTCATTTGTGAAATGGCCTCTATAACGCAAGTTTAGAAATTCAGGTCAACTTTTGGACTGCAGCAGTAGAAAGTTGATTCTAATATCATTTGGGGTGCTGAATTCAAATCTTCTTACTATTAAAAAGGAAGCAGTAGTTGCACGACAAACATTAACACAACTGGAGAATGGTTATCCCGTTCTGTTAACACGTAGAGTGCCACGCGGTTTTATAGCGACGGCGAAGTCAGGCCGCGCGAGTTTCAGCAATGCGAAAATATTGCAAATCGTGCTATGAAGAAAATGCGGCACAGAGTGGCAGAAAAATAGCACGAAATTTGACCAAACAGGTTATAACATTTTCTGACACTTGCGAGGAACAACCATTTTTATATCTACCTTGTTTCAATAAAATCCATTAAAGTTTTCTGAAGAAATATTAAATTTTTACCTTTATTATCATATTTTATACTGTCAGTCATCGGTGACTGACGCGGCCTAAACGGAAAGGTCGGTGTCAGTCACCGATGACTGACGTGGCACTCAAAGTGTTAAATAAAAAATTAGACAACAATGCTATATCTTAAAGCCCCGCCTCATTGTTTTAAGTTATACAAATATTGTCCTCAAAAATGCTCAGAACTTTCAGAGGTACCATTAAACTGAATGTATCTCGTTTCGACAAAAGTTATCGTATGCACACAGCAGTAAAGTCGTCTCTAACAAAATTTGCAAGTGTCGCGCTACTGTTGTACGCATATGGCAACTTAATTTAAAATACGATACCTTAAATTAATTGTGAATAAAATTAAAAGTTGTGCATCGATTTTAATTAAATATGGCTCGTCTTAATTGAAGCTTATAAAGCTAATATGTCCACACAAAATATTGATTTTCATTAAATTAAATATGTTAAAATTTTTTTCGCCACAACTTCTTCGATATATTTGAAACTTTGTGTATACAAAGCCAACATTTGTTGAAAAATAAGTTTTTTGACGATTTGACTGGAAAAAGGAAATCCGTAGATAATTATTTAAAGCGTTTTTTTTTGGAGTGTATGTACGTAAAAACTAGAAATTAGATACATATGCAACGTAATGAGATTGCGTACAAACGTAATGCGAAACTTAATTCGACATCATTATAACAAAGAAAAGATACATTATTCACAGCACTGCGACACAAGTGAAAAAGAAAATAGAGACACGCCGACGAGCATTGAAAAATAATGTTGCATCACATACATATGTACATAAGTATACATGTATGTATGTATCTGTTTGAATGAAAAGTAAGTAAATTTAGTTTGTGCAGCTGAGCTATCACTATTACTGTGGATGATGGTATTCTGTTTGTGCTCGTTAGTCTACTGTGTATCCGATTTTTAATTCATAGAAAAAAAAAACGTTGGTAATGCATTTAACAGATATAGAGTTAATTAAATGACCTACGTTTGAAAAAATTAAATAAAAATTATGTTTCAAATTCATAACATGCTGTATTACATTTTTACAAAATTGTGTTCATAATGCAAGAATGGTTCCATAATTAAAAAATTGGGAAAATATTATTCATTAAAAATTCATTCTGGGTTCTGAGTTATACCGTTAAAATTACATTTAAGTAGTTACAGAGAGCTATCAAGGAAGTTACGGCTCGAAAAAAATATAAAAAAACAAAACCTCACTTTTTCGTGTGGGTTTTAAACAAAACGATTGATATTTTACGAAAATCGATGCACAACTTTAGATTTTATTCACAAATTAATGAAGACATCTCATTTTGAATAAAGAACAGTGCGACACTTGCAACTTTTGTCGCAACGAGATACCCTTACTGTGCATCGATTATTATAGAATGTGGATAGTTTTTTTTACAACATGGTTACTTATATGTTCGTAGCAAAACAACACAATTTTTATTGTTTATGAATTTTGTTAAAACGAATATTTTTAGGCAAAAAATTCTTTTTGCCATAAGTTCCACAATATCTCTAACGGTATCAAATCCAGTGATAAAAAAAGTTTAAGCCTGAGAATTTTGAACATTTAATCGTGTCTGGTTATGAGAGTTTTGATCCTAAGAAAATTGATATTTTCTTTGTTCTAACTAAAGCATTTGATATGAAACAGTACGGTTCTCAAATACGCGAAAATATAGGAATGTCAGGAAACCATTTCAAAGAGATAAATAACAAACTCGTATTATTCAAACAGGTTTTAAAACTCATGAAGACGATAACAAACTCGCATATTGTGCAGATGTAAATGAATTATTTGAATGCTTCAAGTCTAAGCATCAACCAGAGGATTGATTGGATACTATTTTTACATTAGGCGAAAAAATCGTTCGAAATCACTTTTCTCAGGTCTTAAAGCGGTGTCATTATACAATAAGAATCATTTGCCACTAGTTCCAATAGCGTACGCATATTACACAATTGTAAATCTTTTGAAGTATGTAATTCAATTCGCCTTTCTTTTAAAAAATATATGTATATATAATAACTTTCGATTTGGAGGGAGTAATCGAATTTCTAAAAATTACAAAATTATCTACTTCAGTTGGTCTACAACGTAATTTCAAAAGTATATTTTCACTGTCACCCCATGTTATTAATTTTAAATGAACTAGAGAAAGAGCTTCAATGCTTTAGACAAATACATGCCCGCGGCTACACAACTACACGGCTACAAATGCCGTTGGCTGCAATCGCCTCCGTGTAGTCACTTACTTAATTATAGGGAAAATGACAGCAATATCGTAAGCGTCTGATATTGAAGTTCTGATACGTATTAAAATTCTTCATATTTGTGTTGCTAGATATGGACTGAGGAATATATTTAGTGAATTTCATTACAGCTTTTTCTAAAATAGCGCGTGTTGCAGCTTCAGCAAAGAAGATGGGTTCGTTCGATGAATACAACTCTTAACAATTAAATTTTCAAGCTCTAGGCCTTTCATAATTTTTTTATATAATAATTTTATTGATTATATAGACGCTGAGACGTGCTTCGTTGTAACAACAACGTAAGCAAGCGAAAGAGTTACTAGTATTTTATAATAATAAAATCAATTTCGATTACTTGGCGCGCAAGAATATAATCTCAAAATTCTTGCTCTGGCTTACAAGCTGGGAATTTCAACTTTTCTCAAAATTGCGTATGAAACATTGAATTTGGAATAAGTTGCTTGCAATGTATGTTATTGGTCGCCTACATACGCGAACAAGCTTATAACCATATCGGACAAGTCTTATATATCTATTTGGAACAAATTTCCGTCATCCCTTGTCAAGTTTGATTTGGACAGAATCCAATTTTTTGGAAATTCGTTCCAAATATCTAGGTATATCAAATCACCCTGTCGGAATATCAAATCAAGAGCCAAGTTTATTTTCAAGACTGGAATGTCCAATTGCTTAGGAGATATTGATAGCAGGTGTGAAGGAAGCTGTAATCTTTATATAAAAGTGTGCGTTTTAGTTTTAACAGATTGTGGTCGGTAGCCTGCTGTCGTCAATGTGTTTAATGCCTAAGCAGATCTTAAGAGAACATGGACATTAACTTAATCCGTTTTAACTACATATATGTACATAACTGTATTAATAACTTACGATGGATCAGGTTGTCCTTCAGCTTCGCATTCTATGATGAAGGGTTTATCACTTTCTTTGTTTTGTTGAGCAACTTTAAATAGTAGTTCGTCTGTGGGCGGTTGTTTGATAATGCGAGGCGGTGAATTGACTGAAATTTAATAATAAAAATATTTAAATAATATTTTCAAATAAATTAGTTAATCATTTGCGTTTATATAAAATTTGATCAAAAATACTAATGGAAAAACCTTTAAAGTTTTCAAATCACAAAAATTGTTTTCATGAGTATTTACTATAGTTTTGACTTAGTTTTTTGACGCTTGACTTTTCGCTTTTCACTTTCTCTCCTTTAACAGTGTCCGTAGTCAATCAAATGCGATGTAATGATATTGCAAAAGAAAAACGATCTGAAGTTAAATTAATTTTTTTTTCTTAGTTTTTTCTTGGTTTAAAATTAAAAAAATTAAGTACCTTTTTTTTGCAAAACAATTTTGAGAAAATTATAGGCTGGAGTCCAAAAAATTTATTTATAATTAATTTATGCAATAGATGGATGCACTCTATGAAAACTATAGTTTGTTCAGTAACCTTTTGTTGTGGCATCCAAAAGAAAGAAATATGTTTGTATGCATGTGTACATTGCATTTATGGAAATGGAAATAGAAAAAATAATAAGGTAGACGAGACGATACAAATACAAAACACAATAGACTAATTTTTTAAAGTGCATCGCAATCTATGAAATCCAATAAAAAAAAAACCAAAAAAAAAAGCCAGACGTTATCACAAACAGTGCGGACAGACAAAACGTATAGAAAAATTATTGCTAAGATAAATACATCTTTACATCGTAGGCTATGTCGCGCGCCGTATTTACAAATGAAATTTCAATTTATGCTGCTCAAATAAAAAAGATGAAAATACATAGGATTTCTTCCATGTGTGTGCATGAGTGCGGTGGCTGTTTCCCATGAAATTGTCTGTGTCGGCAATTAATTGGAACAAAGGGAAAAAGGTGGTTGAATATTTTTAGACGGTCTAATTCTATCGACATGTGTAGGTTAAATACAGAGATTTTTATTTTGCGTGCACTTTTTTCTTTGAGCAAAAATAAGCTAGAAAACATTAAGAATATTTTTGTGTTTCCTTATATATATGTATATAATTTCCTTTAAATACATTTTTATATCTTGCAATATTTTTATTTATTTACAGTGCCAGACAAAACATTTAATTGATTTTTATATCTTGACCACTTTTCACAAGCACTTATGAAGCTCGCTCAAAACTCAAATCTGGTGACCGCGGGCCCAACTCAGCAATTAAATTTTAGCAGCTTTAAAAAATCCAAGTCTTTTTTCTTCTCATATTTGGGGCCGTTATCTTGCTGCATACGAATTTTTAAATATTTTTACCCCAATTTTCGAAACCGCCGAAAGAAGACGACTTAATTGTGTTAATATGCAAATTGGCATTCATGCGACCTTAAATTTTATGAAGTGTTTATACACCTTCTGCTCATATCAATCTCGTGAGATTCAGAAAGGGATGGACAATGAAGCCTCGCACGAGGTGGAGATGTCAATCTCTGTATGAAAACTACGGTGTTTATTGGCCATTGGAGGAATTCTTAATATATAGACAAGAAAACCTCGCAAGGGCTGGGTGGATCAGTCTTCAAAGATACTCCTTAGGAAGAGGCTGAAACGATGGTGCGCATTGTCAAGCACTGGCTATCATAAAATTTAGAGCCACGGGCAGACGCCTGTTAAAGGTGAATTCCATGGTAGACCTAAGCCTTAGACAAATGCTAGCAATTGCACGAGACTCGTATATAATCATTATAATCAAGAGTTAGCGCGAGGCTCAAGTAAAATAAAGTAGTCGGAAATTACAAATTTGTTGCCTGAAATAAATCTGAGGTATGAAGAGGGTCGAAAAGGGACTCATAATGAAAGTAATCGGTCTGATTTTACCAGTCATAAATAACAAAACTATTAATCCCGACTGCAAGTTGACTGCAGAGTGCGGGTTTTCATGTGACGAGCGTGTCAGTGAATCTTTGCGGAAGAAAAATGGTATAGTGGGGAGAAACTTCTCGGCCCAGTAAAGGAAGTGTGATTCTAAAGACTCTCACACTACTCACACTACGTCAATAACTCGCCGTACTGTTTATATGAAACGAGCAATCGGGCGAGTTACTGTCTTGGTACTCTAAGGCATAATGCCTTGATTACACGTAACGCAGGTTGGTAATAAATATCATAGACTACGACGTGACTGGCTCTTTTATACTAAAGTCTATATCAAATTCAAAAGTTTTAATAAATTAATAAACAAATCGAATACTTACTCATTGCCGTTGTAGTGCTTAAAACAGCAACCAGCAGGACGACGGCCAGCGTGCTAGACGATTGTCGCCCCATTTCGGCGAAATTGTGTGTTAGTTAATGTAAAGAACTTGCGTTCTTAACAATTTTAAGTCGATTACCCCTTCTTCAAATGAGGGGGAATTTAAAAGTTATTGGAATGTCTTTTCTGATATTTTTTTCTATTTTTTAACTCTCACTTAAACTTTGTATCAAGTAAACATTACGTTTTTTGTTGAAAATCTGCAAAAATAAAACGGTACGTTAAGCGTTGATGCTGAAAAGAGATAAAGACAATTAGTTATTTATCAATTGAAATAGGTAAGCAAACTACAAATACGTTAACGAAAAACTATTAATTAGAGCTCTGGGGCTATCGTTTTATTGGGTGCCCCCCGTTAGGCTAGTTAGTAGTGTGCTAGTCTATCATTCTGTGGTTTGTGTACTTCACTACTGTAGCAGACGAAAGCCTTCGTTAATGTGCTCGGCAATTTATATAAAATTATACTTTGTGATTGTATTGTAACATTTATTGTAAGAAAAAAGACAAATAAACAGAAAAAAAATTTTATAATGTCGCCGACCATAGAGCTGCACTTTTATTTTAAGAAGGCAACTTACTTCAAGTGTATAAACAATTTCAAAGTAACCAGACTTACAATACAATTGTTGCACTAGACTTACATGTCTGTATATGTGAAGGGTTTGGCTGCGTCATAAAGGGTGTGTTTGTTACACGTATCGAATATTAATATGAATCTTGCCTTATTTAGACAACAGTTTTCTTTCTATCAATTTTATTTGAACTTAATTTCTGACATATTGCCCCATGGTTGGACACTAACATTGATGATATCGATCCCGATTTTGCTTACAAATCGCGAATCAATCAATCGAATTGAAGAAGCCATTTTGTTATCGGAAAATTGTGTGCATCGGACCTGGGATTTAACACAGCTGTAATATTATTTTTGGAATTTCCAATCTATGCGGATCTGGAATCCATTTTCGCCGCATTATTAGCGATGTGCATGCATTTTCAAATGTCATTTTCCAGAACATCACAAGAAGCCATTAAAATAAAAATGACAGAAAATTCGTTTCTGAAATTCTATGCGTTTAAATAAACACCCTTTGTCAATTTTATGGAATAATGTGTAAGCAGAGACGTGGATTTTAAAACGTATTTGATGAATTTTGGTGCAACTTTTGAAAACTTAATGAAATTCTATTTATTTATTTTTTTTTTGTTTTGTGAAATTTCGTTATTTTTGTATTTTTTGTAAAATTTTATTCTCTTTCGGGAATTTTAAAATTTTATTATAAATTCCTGATTTATTAATTTTTGGGTAAATTATTACTAGCTTTCAACAACTTTTAAAATTTTTGTAATTTTTTATGGATTTTAGAATAGGAAACCTTTCAATTTGTAGTAAAATTAGGTAAAATTTTTAGTGAAATCCGAACCTTTTCGAAAAATTTTGCACTTTTGGTAATTTAATCTTTTTTTTTAATTTTCTGGCTTTGTGGTGAGGTGAAGTCCCAAATTTAGGTAAAATATGGATTTTTGTAAAAATTTTTAGTTTTTATGGTTTTTTTTAATTTTTTGGTGTTTTTCGTTTAAGTGATTTTTTTTTAATTTTTGGCTAATTCTTGATTTGTAGGGAAATTTGAATTTTTTATAACATTTTTGTGTAATATTACATTTTGGTAAAATTTCGACGTTTTTCATAAATTTTAAGATTTTTAGCTGCGTAAAATTTGTGTTAAAATTCCCGAGTGTAGTAAAATTCGATATATGGGCTTTTTTGTGTGAATTTTCGCTTGATTAACAATTTTGTTCTTGTGGTAATTTAAATTTTTTTTTTGGCAATATTTTGTGTTTGAGGTGATTTTTTTTCGTGAATTCCTAAATTTTTGTTAAAATTTAAATTTTGTTTATGATTTTTCAACTTAATATCATAATAAATTAAAAATTCCTGGTGAAATTATAAGATTTTTTACGGTATATTTGATAAGTATCCAATTTTGAATACTTGGGTGAAGGTTATGTTTTCCATAAAATTTTAATTTTTTGGTGGAATTTCAAAGTTTGGGGTGAGTGAAGTGAAACTTCAAAATTTGATGCATTTCGGATTTTTGGTGAACCGTTTAAATTTTGATGAAATGTTGAATTTTTTATAATTTATTTGAGTGAAATTTCGCTTTACGTAGAAATTTGTATTTGTTGTCGACTTTGTAGTTTTATGTTCGCTCAAGTCAGAAATAAAGTCCCCAATTTCCAGAAGAGACTTATAATAAATTTCCCTCTAAACACGTTAGATCCTTACGTTTCTGTTCAGTTAGTATATGTAAATATAACTTAACATACTTATGTATGTACATACTGAAGGTAAACAATGTAACAATGTAATAATATTGCATGAATTTAATTTCGACGACGCATCGTATCGCTAGTATATTTTAACTGTTTTTCACATATGTACATATTTGTGTGAAAAATGAAAAACGAGTGATAGAAAATGCTCTAGAAAACTGAAAAGAAAAACAACGAAAAGAAACTGCATATGAAAAGGATGATCAAAGAAAAATAACAAACATGTTAATTCAATTAGTATTAGAAACCGAAAACAAAAAAGGCAATTGGAATAGAAAAAATGCATTTGAAATAGACACTGTAACAAAAAGCACAACACTTCTGTGCTGATTTGCTTTACACACGACCTGTAAAATGTTCTTAGATTCGTTACAGAACGGTAGTAGTAATACAATCGGTATAATTTTGGCATTATTAATCATTTTAAATATTTTAATGATAATTAAAACTTTAACAAAACGAAATTAAAACGATATAAAACTATTAAAAGATAAATTAAGAATATAAAAGCCAAAAAAAGGAACGTAACGGAAGGAATAAAAAAAAATGGATTTGCGTAATTTATGTTCAAAAATAGACGTGGATGCAATACGAGGTTAGTTTCGCAGCAACTCACACAAACACAAGTGTACATAACAAAACAAAAAATTGATTTTAATGTCACGTTTAAAGAAACCCCTTCAAAAGAGGTGGATTATTTAAGTAGTACTATTAAATTACTGTTTTATTTATTTACTTTAAATGGGATTTTGCTATTTCAGCTAAAATTCCACCTTTACCACAAATCAAATTACCAAAGTCAATGACAAAACTTAAGTCACGTAAAATTTTTCGCAGTTCAAGAGAAAATGTCAACTCGGTTTCACGACCTGTTTCTTCAAAGCGCAAATCAAGCAATTGTGAACATTCACCGCTAGCACTAGGACCGCCATATACAATACCGCCGTCAGAAGTTATTAATCGAACGCCCAATCGAATATCGACTATATCCTCACTTATGAATCGAAGAGAGGAGCCCACAAAATGGATGTCAAAAAATGGTGATGAAGAAAATTTTTATCGCAGCGCAGGTGGAATAGATGATTATTATCCCTCTCCGTTGAATCAACGTTTTGAACAGCATATGTCACGTCCCATAAGTCCGGTTAGAGCCCCGCCTATTACACAGGACCATCGTGCGGAATCTGAACAAAATATTAAAATGTCCTTTGGCGATAAGTTGCAAAAGGGCTACAAGGACGTTACAGAATTCAAATTTAAACATTTATTTGCTAAGAGAACTGTTGTACGTACCGATAAAATTCAAATAACCGAATATATTCACCGATTCAATGAAGACCGCTTGCGGGAAGAAAGAGTGCAACAAAAAGTAGATAATGACATAGCTGATAATTACAGATTCCAGTTTAAAATCTCCCAACAAAAATCCGAAGAATCTTGTATTAATAGCCCAGCTAGCTCTCCGCAAAACACTGAAATCAAGAAACATCATAAAACGGTTAGCGAATTAAGTGGTGATGAGAGTGGAATGGAATCATCACCACCACCACGAAAACCTGGCATAGCATCAAGTAGATTTTCTAGAGTCCGTCATACGCCACTAAGTATGTCACTGGAGTTAGATAACGACGATGCTGATGGCATACATGTAGTGGAAGAGGAACCTTTAAAAATACATTCCGAAAAGCCAAGTGACTCACGACAAAGCTCTGAGAAATCTAACAAAGGTAGTGGTTCATGCAAACTATCTGCAGTACGCCACTCTTCCCTTAACATGTCCATGGAAGAAAATACCGATGACGATGAAAATTACGGGAATGCTGATGAAATTGAACTAAATGTGGTGGATGAAAACTTACCAAAAATAAAACCGAATACAAGCTCTCTTTATGGTATTAAAAAACAACAAAGTCCTCGAAAGCCAAAAAGTATTAAAGAACATATGAGCCGCTTTACTAAACGGAACCCGGAAGGTGACGAGAAGAAACGTCGAGCTCCCCTTAGTCCGCAAGAGTCGGAGGAAAATGAGGCTACTTCATCAGCGGCACCACCAAAATCTGACAAGCCATTTGAAGGCATTAAACACAATTTTAAACGTTTACAAAAATCTATTAAACTACCGCATCAAATGTCCATGCAGTCGGGAGTCGAAACAGAAAATGACGAAGCAAATCCCGCAAATAAAACAATACTGACAAAAACCCAACAGTTTAGCGAACGCATTAAACGTTTCCGTTCCACTGATCAAATTAATAAGAATCCCGAAGATGATGATAATAAAGAATCGTCGCCTATTCATAAAATTACAAATAAGTTAGAGGAATGGAAGAAGAGCTTTAAAAAAAAGGTCGACTTACACAACGCTGACAATGAGGATGAATATGGAGCCAGTTCGCCCCAAAAACCTGTAGGAACTCTGATGAAGAGACTAAAACATATAAGATCACGTAAACGCGACAGTAACGAAGATCCTGATGATGACGAAGAAGGTGGAGAGACGTATAAGGAAAGTTTAGCGTCTAGAGCAAAGCTACATTTGGAAAAAGGTGTCGCAGCAGCTAGTCAAATGCCACAGAAAACTATGAAAAGAATATCAGGTACTAAAAAGTATTTCAAAAAGAAACAAGAAAATGATGATAACAACAAAACAGGCAAGGCAACATATGATGAAGAAGACGAAGAAGAAAAGAAGGATGTTCAAGCAAAGAACGCTAGTCCGCCAGCAGCTAGAAGTATTCCTAGACGTCCTCCGCCGATTCCTCGACCGTACTACAACAACAACAACAACAGTTCTGAGGAGGATAGTGACGATAAACAAACATTTATCGCAAAATCTATTGCCGAATCTCAGCTAATCTCAGTACCAGCAGCAAGGGCAGTTTGGACTACGAAACCAATATTATCAGATGATACCACCGACTACGATGACGAGTTACCTCGAGTTCTTCTACATCAGGATAATTCGGATGTTTTTGAATCGACTCTAATTATAGCTGTAACACGTCCTTTATCTCGCCCAGCTACAACCATAATTACCGAATTGCCTCCAGATTCCACACAAGAATACACAACAGATAAAAAACCAGCTAATTCGATTCCAAAGCAAAACATGATAGGAACCATTCCGGAAACATCGACGCCTTCACAGGACCACCATGCAACTTCAAATTCTAAACAAAATTCCAGAAAGCCATCTATCGAATCGAGTTCCGAAGACTCTTGGATTAAAGATATACCAAGGGGTCCTTCGATTGCTGTTGCTGTTCTAAACAATTTGTACGAAAACGAAGAGCCTTGGAAGATTCAAAAAGGTAATCCTGAAGATAATCTGTACAAAACTAAAAGCATAGACCTATTTGAGATGCAAAAGAAACATGGAGGCGTTTTAACCGCTTTTGAAGATTTTGATGATGAGCTCAAGAATACACCCGTTTTTAAAATAGAAGAGGAGGAGCCACAAAAAATTCCAATCCGTCGAAATCCAGACAATTATGACCGTGAAAGCAGTGAGGATTTAGAAAATCCTGACGACGACAATTCATCTAGAGTTACAAAAATATCTGTACATCTTGCAGAGGTACAAAATATTGGAAGTATGGAAATGGAACCTGAATTAAAATCTCTGCCTTACGGCAATAGCAGGGAAAGTTTGACAGGGCATTTAGATGACAAAGAAGCTATTGGCAGTGATGAGGAGGATAATAATGAAGAAAGTGGTGAAGATGATAACCATAATGAGAACTACGATAAAAATGAAATTGAAAATGACCGACCACCCTCTAAAACTCCTTCGCCACCACCATCTACATCTCCAACACCTCCGCCTTTACCACAAAGACAGCCATCCATTAGGCTATCAAAAGTTAGCAAATCATCTTTAGACCTAGCTTGTCCTTCAGAACCACCGCCACCTTTGCCTCTAACAAAGCCACCTATTCCTGCTAATAGACCAACCCCACCTCCGCCAAAAATACCAGATCGAAATACTACAACAGCACGAATATCAAAACCATTGGTAAAAACTGCTTCATTGCGTCTTGCCTACAGTGAACAAGTTAATCCTCAAGATGTTGGAAAAGTCAATAAACTTATATCACGCTTCGAAACCGAAGCTCCTAATAAAGAAAGGCCTAGACTTATACCACGGAAACCCTGGCTAAATAACGAATCTGAGGAATATAGCGATGACGAAGACTCATTCGAGGTGTTGCCAACAAAACAGAAAGACAAAATGCGAGACACGACACCGACAAATCATCCGAGAATTAAAAAATCCTTTTCTATAGATTCAGTCGATATACCGAACAACAACGAAAAATTATCCGGACCCAATCGAGATATTCAAACATCTCTCTCACGCAAAGCCACTTCAACTATTTTACTCGATAATAGTGAGAGTGCTTCAGCAATACCCACCATTTCAATATCATCCAGTTGTCTGGATAGCAATTCAAATTTTAGTCAACCAAGTTCCATATACGGTTCACCCCTACCATATCCTTCGAGTTTAGTTGGATCTACAGAGGTAACTCCTTTAACAAATCGAAAGGAATCCGAATATCTTGGCGCACGACGTAATCGTCGTAGCTTGGCACGTGACGATGAACATTTCTACTCTTTCGATAGCGACGAAGGTCAGTTATTAAAATAATTTCTTTCTTTTTTTTATACTAACAAAAATTTTAATTTTTTTTACAGAAAACAGTTACTATTCGATAAGTTCAACAAGCAGTAATCGTTATGTTGTAGAATTGTAAAAATGGGTGAAAGTGTAAGATTTTGTTATTAATTAAACTAATTAAAAAGTTATGTTATTCAATTATTTGAAATATTAAAAAAAAAGATAAAATATTTCCCTATTCTGCGATATTTTTGAACTTTATTAAACTTTTTTGGCAATAAAAAAATTCTTTCAAAATACTTGCGATTTAAAATATTCTCATGATTGCGCATAAAATAGTGGCAGCGTATACTTTAGATATTTTTGCCATAAAACAACTGCTGCCGATTAATTTACTACATTATCTAGAGACATACATGCGCACATACACATAACCAGTGTTTTGCAAATCGAACATTACCTTACGTGCCATGCCGTCTTGTCTAGCCATAGATCTGTTCTGACAACGTACAGATTGCTGTTCGCACAAGAATTTGGCTCATGATATACCGTCTTGAGTAGCCATAGATTTTTTTCTGCCAATGTACAGATTGCTGTTCCCATAGGAATTTGGATCGTGAATACCGTTACTGCTTGATGGTCTACTCGTGTTCAAACCAATATACCTACAGGTAAAACAAAAGAATTATGTGTGTATTCCCACTACACTAAAAACCCGTAGATAAACTATGCTGAGATCAAGGAAACAATCTCGATGACAAGCAAAAAATTATGCTCAAACTGAACTGGAACTTCTAAACGTATTCTCCACACAGAAGACCATGAGCAAATTTCTTTTCGTTATTTTGACGACGCTCTCGCCATGTGCGAACAAATTTCTGGCTAGTCAAGACGGTATGTTATTTTATAACACATATTTACTTAAATATGTAAATATAAATATTTATCTATTCTTGTTTTATGTCGACAACTTAATCACTCTTGATGTTGACTAATCTACACAACTGTAAACGTATCAAACAATGCAGCACTGTATCACACCACCACAATTTGGTGGTAAAAATCTAGTTGATGACGTTGTTTTTGTTATTATTGGTGAAAATTGACAACATGGCAAATATTTAGATATTGCATTGAAAATTCGCATAAGCAAAAATACCAAAAGTTCCATGTCAATTTTAGCGTTTGTTTAGACGGTACGAACGAATGTCGTTAAATATTTCTCTGTCTAATTCAACCACCACGTATTTGCATAAAGTCAACATGAAATCAGCTGGTTTTGAGAAATGCCTCAAGTGTACATATGGTGTGAATATAATACTACATTTACACCTACGCAAAATCTAGTAGATTTCAGCTCAAATCTCGAAGAAAATCTCTACCGTTTACACCACAGCTTTTTGACGTATTATTGGATTTCATTTTCATAACAAAAACAGCTGACTGAAGAAAGAATAAAAAATTGGCTCTAAACTTAATTAAATTCGTACTACAATTGTTTTTATACACATAATTACATATGTAATATTACTTACCTTTATTTATTACTGTTTTATCCATTTTGAAACCACTTATTTTAAACTTTTATTATTTTTTAATGTTGCTGCAAATATTTTGTTTCTACCGCGCTTTTTTTTTGTTACAAATGTCAAAATTTTCTTGTTCAGCGCTGTATATTTCAGTACATTTGCAAAAAATACATAGTTGCATCATTCAGTATTGCAAGATTTTGAGAGATTTTGCCAAAATCTAGTTCGTAAGTAGATTTTATTTTGTATGGGTAATCTGGTAGAAATGAACTAGATTTCGCTCAAAATCTCATATGTACCAGATTTTGCGTAGGTGTAAATGTAGTATAAGACTGAATATATTTGTCTAATTTCTTGGCAAATGTTTATTATTTGATCTTACAAACTGAATGTAAGATCAAACAGCGGAGGAATATAACAGCCGTTTGGAAACATGTGCCAAAGAAAATGGGTAAATTTTAATGCATGATCGTTATGAAAAGTTTTGAAACTTTTTATTTGGGAATATGTATATGAGAATTTTATCTATAATTAATTGAAATTATAATTGGTTGTGGAAAATGTATGAAGTAGGTAAAATGTGTGTCGTGAAAAAACTGTTTTGTAGGTGAAAGTTTTTTTTAAATAAAAATTTTTTAAACCTGATTGGTATATTTGATTATAGAAATTTTAATTATTGTGAATTAAAATTGTTAGTTTTGGAATCTGACTTTACTCGTTTTGTTTCTCAGTTTAGCTTTTTTCGGTTGTATATATGTTTCGATTTTCATATTATAAGATCCGAGTAATACAACTTGTCAAAAAGTGAAATGAGAAAGTAATATATGTAATGCGAAAGCAATATGTTATTAGAATGTCAAAAAATGCGGATGGAAATTTGACAGTCGCATAACTGCTATTGTTTGCACAAAAATCTCTAAGCGATGTGAACTTTCATTTTACAGAAGCAAGCGAAGCAAAAGAGTAATATTCCAAGAGAATAATAATATTTTACTGGTTAAAAGTCCAAAACTTCGAAAACTTTTATATTGCCAAATTTGAAACCAAGCTGGTGGTATAACCGAAGGCCCACGATGAAAATCCTCAACCAAAAATCTATAGTTTTGCATAAAAAAATATATTTGAAAAGATGAAATCTTTAAACTCGAAAAATACTAATAAGATTTTAAACATTTTAATTCAACAAGCGCAATATTTTTGCCCTGAAATTTAGAAAGTACTTTTCACAGCCTATGTTTGGTTTACTTAATATTTGAGGTGACGAGCATAATAAATTTCTTTAATACTATTTACCACTAATGAAACTTTTGAAATACCAGTATTTAACACATTCCAGTGCCACGTCAGCCACTGGTGACGGACACCGACCTTTCCGTTTACGCCGCGTCAGTCACTGGTGACTGACAGTATAAAGTATGATAATAAAGGTAAAAATTGAACATTTTTTCCGAAAACTTTAATGGATTTTATTGAAACAAGGTAGACATAAAAATGGTTGTCCCTCGCAAGTGTCAGAAAATGTTATAACCTGTTCGGTCAAATTTCGTGCTATTTTTCTGCTACTCTGTGACATTTGCTATATTTTCGCACTGCTGTAACTCGCGCGGCCTGACGGGGAAGTCACTATAAGACTGCGTGGCACTCAACGTGTTAAGTAAAAAATATAAAAACTTCATTTTAAAAACGAAAAAGGCCAGAGAAGTGACACGAAGCCAAGAGCTGCAAAAGAAGTTTTAATTTAGTCTCGAAAAAGCTAAATTGGCATCGCCGAATCAAACAGAAATAATCAAAAAACTAGTTAAGAACAGTTGTATTGTTAAGCACACGTGGTTGCACGTTTTAAACTTGACATGTTGGCAAAATTGTACTGAATACAAATTATGCATTTAAATTAGAAAATTATAATTTTAATTTGTAAGAAGGCTGCTAGTAGTTTTCAGATAAAACTTACGCTTTTAATGCTTCTTTCAAATTTGATGTGGTTTTTGGTAGCAGCTAGCCAACTTCAATAAAAACAATTGAATAACTAGATGTCAGTATACAATCCAAAGCGAATCCGTAAACAGATGCCCTTTTTACGCCAACTGATCAGATTTTGTTACATTGGCTTTCGCCATACACACGCACACATATTCTGATATCCACTTTGTTCAACCCTTAAAAAAGAAAGCCACAATATTAACTCTAACAGATGCAGAAACTGCTGTAATATTTTTAATAACACGAGCCATCACAAGCCAAACACATCTGCATGGACAGACATAAATCCGTGCAACTGTAATATATCTATGCGGGCGTTTCAGTGTATAAACATACCCAGTTGGCCAGATGGTCAGACATACACGACATTTTCATCGATGATGTCTTCAGGACTGTTTACAATTTGTCGTCTAGAAAATACTGTTGAGGACAATTTCGATAACACAATAGCGTAATTTTTGTCGTGTTTTAAGAGATATTGTCGACTAAGTCTTGAATAAAGCCCTATATTGGGGACAAAGTGATGGACAACTGTATGCAGTTTGTCGTATTTCCAGACGGATTTACGATAACATGAGTGACAAGTCCATTGATTTAATTGTGTTGCCAGAAACATGAAACAATTTCATGTTGTTGTCAACAAGTCTTTGTTGAGAAAAAATGCAAAAAAATGAAAAAAAAATGCACTTAGAAAACGAAGTAAATAAGCTGAAGAAGAAATAAAAACATAATGTTTTAAAGTAAAGTTATATTACAGAGGGAAGACTTTAAAACTGGTAAGTAAATAATACCGAAATCCGGGGGAAAAAATGTCATTTGGATAAAAAAATCAATTAAGAACATTTTAACAGAAATCTTCTAACGCTGGCTTGGTTCAACTGAATATCCGAATAGACGGACTACCGCTAGTCAAAAGCAGATCCGTGCAGTTCTAGCTAATTTTAGAAATATCATAAAATTAAAAATAAAATGAATTTTTGCCCATAAGAATTTATTGTAGAGAGAAAAACCCAGTGAGCGAACGAACATAAACTCGTTTTTACATGCTTTTGCAAACGAAATAAAAGAGTTAAAAGTCACCGAAATATTTGTAAAAAAATAATATTTCTGTGATTGTCAAGAGCATTTATTTGTGAATATTCGTCCACTAAGATTTTAACAACCTTGTCGTCTCTAAAATTGCCAACGACAATCATTGTGCATGGCACTGTCGCTCCTTGTGTGAACAAGTCGTTAATAACTGGCTTGCACAGTCAGCAATCCGTCTGCCGTTTAATGATATCTTGAAGACATGGCCAACTGGGTATGTATGCAGATGTGTCTGTGTATGTCCATACGTACATTCGCATGTATAAACATTCTTGTTCGTATTTCAATTAAATGACAGAACATTTTTTTTTCCAACAGTAAAAACTTTAATTTATAAAGCGATGTGAAGAAATCTATTATTCGTTAAATGTACTTATGTTTTGACGAAAAGATCTTATTTAAGAGAGAAATATAAAATTTTTTAATCACCACCACAATTGAGCAATTATACTTTTGAAGATACACGAGATAGTGGGTGGATTAGGCGCTTTGACTAAACTAGCCCTAAGAATTTTTCTGCATTTCAATTTCTTTAAAGTCGTGTATTCCTTTGATTCCCCAGAGGTTTTGTGAAACGAGCGACATGAATCGGAGAGTTGTCTTGTTGGAACGTCCATTTGTCTTCATATAATTCCAAAAGCAAAGTCTTTTAAATTGTTGTCGAACAAACTTACATACATATACATACTATGTATATATTTCTGTGTTATTTTTATTAGAGCCAAATATGTTCCTGTTTTTCTTGATGTTCTAAATAAGTTGCCAATTATCCCCCCCACTGTGTTTTCGATTGCAGCACATTGGGCGAGAATGGTGAAGATGTAGCCAATATTTATTGCGAATATCCCGGTCCTTGCGAATTAAAATGTTTCTCCTCTCTATATATTGCTGTTCGATATTTTACGTTGCAAAATACGAAACAAATTTATTGTGTTTTAGCAGCTGCTGGACAACAAGCTGAGCCAAATTAAGTATTTACACGGGGATTTTTTTCTTTTAATCAGTGCCCAGGAAAAAATAGTCTATTGTAACCACCCAGGGAATAAATAGGGTAATTTTCCTCTTTTTCAACAGTGTTGATTAGAGAAGAGAAGAGAAGAGAAGAGAAGAGAAGAGAAGAGAAGAGAAGAGAAGAGAAGAGAAGAGAAGAGAAGAGAAGAGAAGAGAAGAGAAGAGAAGAGAAGAGAAGAGAAGAGAAGAAGAGAAGAGAAGAGAAGAGAAGAGAAGAGAAGAGAAGAGAAGAGAAGAGAAGAGAAGAGAAGAGAAGAGAAGAGAAGAGAAGAGAAGAGAAGAGAAGAGAAGAGAAGAGAAGAGAAGAGAAGAGAAGAGAAGAGAAGAGAAGAAAGAAGAGAAGAGAAGAGAAGAGAAGAGAAGAGAAGGGGAAAATCTTACGGAAATATTAGTTCATAATAGAAGATATGGGAAAAGGGAAAAATTTCCCGGGGACTTCTGGTTTATAATTGTGCTGATTATCTCGTTGCATTTAAATCTATTCAACTTTTTCCACCTCCTTCTCTTGTTTGGCCTATAGTTATGCTGCGTCCACTGCATTAATTACTACCTATTGTTAGAGGTCTTAAAGAAAGCCTGAAACCGCATTGTAGTGTCGAATTATTGCAACTTCGATCTAAACAGTTCTTTTTCCAATTTTCTTTATTTATTTTAACTAACACAGTAGTGGTCAGGTCATGCACCTTAAATCCAAATTAATATGAAAAAAAAATGTTACACTGCTGGCCTTCTCACCGCAAATATTTCAGGTAAGTAGTTTTCAAGTACAGCATACACTGTTATGTACATACGCACATACATGTAATAAATATATTTCCCCACTAACATTTTTCCTATTAAAAGAAAAACCGGTAGTGACAAACTAACTTCCTCATAATTCCTGCATTTCAAACATTAACTAACAAAATAAAACTTGAAATTTATGCCCAACGAAAACTGAATGTAAATAATTGTCTGTCTGTCTGTCGGTCTGTTAGTCTGGTGCAACATTACGCTCCCTATGGAGCTGCGAAATTCAAACTAAATAAACAGCAGGCCATTTCCCATATTGTTTGCACGCTAAAACAGGATATATTAATGAACTCATTGTATATCGGACCACAGAATAAGAGTGACGTAATCGTACACAGATATTTACATGGTGAAGGAATACATACCCTTAATTTTATTTCAAACTTTAGCGTGTGTCAGCTGGCGCGTTACACTACTCGTATGTTGGATTTTTATAGCAAGTAAAAAAAAATATTAAATGAAAAATTTAATGAGGAATATGCGCTTGCGTAAAATGCCCCTGTATTAATTTATAATTTTTTAATTAAAACCCTTAATCAATCACTTAATCAAGCACCCAAGCCAATTGCTTAGTATACGAGTAAGGAATGAGAAGGGTAGAATTCAATTCGTTGTTACATGACCGAAAATAATACGAAATTTTAGAAAATTTATAGAACTAGGTGGCTTAAAAAGTCAAATAAAACAAAACTCGAGTTCGAAAGGGGTTGAACTAATTTTTAAAATTGAAAAAAAACGTTTAGAGGGTGTCATATCCGTTTCCCTGTGACATTATAAGTGAACAAATTCTTGCAAACTACAAACACACACCAGCATAACCCAAATTAAATAAACACTCCTTCCAACAGGGTTTATTTTAATTTACTATCCCAAAATGCTGGCACATTTTATACTGACAAAAATATATTTGACTATATTAAGTTGAAGAAGAAATCTATCAGTTAAATTGGATATAATTTTTGTTAAATGACCTATTTGTTCATTTTGATCCGCCAACTCCCCTCCTCGTGCTTACAATTATAAATCATGATTTTGGTTTTCGTTAAAGAAATAATAAAAATCATGCTATTTTTGTCTGTTTCCCTTCCTTCCTCTCAATACGGAAGCCATTGTAATGTGTATTTATGGTTTTGATCTGTAACTGAAGTTTTTCTCAAGTGAGTATGTAGGTATGTAAAGTACATACATACATAAAAATCTTATGATCTTATGATTTTCAACACCTTTTATTTCTCACTAAATCAGGGTACGTATTGTATTATTTTTCACGAATAAAGGTTATGTTTTGCTTTTTGTCTTTTCATATCTCAAGAAAGAAATTCTGCTTTTAGGGTTTTTTCATTGCACACGAATGAATGTTTCTGGCTTTTTTCATTTTCGGAAATGAAAAGGAAAAAAATCACGGTAAAAAAATACGGAAACCAAAACTAATTTTTTTTCATTGAGAGTGAGTTTTGAACAGTAAGAAAACACGAACATTCACGAGACCTTCAAACGTGTATGGTGAAAAAACAAAATAAAATTTCTTTCGTCGGCGATGAAAAAAAAAATAAATATCCAAGATTTCATTCGTGAACAATGAAAATAAGAGAATAATCAAATACGTACTCTGCGCTAAATAAGAAACAAAAATATATACATATGTATGCTTCTACATATTTAAAGAATTCAGATATTCATTCCACTTCTAACTAATTTAGTTGCAATATCCCGCAAGATGGCACAAAATTAAATTTTTCGTTCAGTAACTTCCATAACCACTTCAATACGAGCGTCGACTATAGGCGACGGCCACAGGTGGCACCACACAGCCCAGCGTCGCCTATAGTCGACGGCTGTAATATAAACGTGGCCGGCCGAGCGACATCTATAAGCGACATCCAGGAATTTTCTCTTATCTCTGTGTTTGCGGAGTGTTTACTCGCATAATTTTAGTTTCGTTCAGACCATCGCCCAAAACGGTTTCACATCTGTAAAACGGTAACTGTGAAATAGGAGTTAGTATATTTAGTTCTCTTTGTATTTTAAAGAAATAAATAAAAGCTCGTTTCGTGGGCGATAGGCGCCGTACCGAAGTGGTTAAACAAATTTTGTAAATAAAAAATTTTAGATTGGAATATGAGTTTTTAAGCAATTTAAATGTTGTAAAACAAGCACAGTTCTTTATTTTTTTTTGTTGGCAACGCGGCCCTACATCTTTTAAAACATTTTATTATATCTACATACATAAATTAGAGTGTCAGTCACACCCTAGGATGAAAGATATCTCAATGACGTTTCTGACGCACTAATTAACACTTTTATGCCACGCCCATAAATAGAGGCGATTTAGTCGTTTGGTTATTGTGTCGGTGACTGACACCGACCTTTCCGTTTAGGCCGCGTCAGTCACCGGTGACTGACAGTATAAAGTATGATAATAAAGGTAAAAATTGAAATTTTTCCGAAAACTTTAATGGATTTTATTGAAACAAGGTAAACATAAAAATGGTTGTCCCTCGCAAGTGTCACAAAATGTTAAAACCTGTTCGGTCAAATTTCGTGCTATTTTTCTGCCGCTCTGTGTTGCATTTTCTTCATAGCGAGATTTGCAATATTTTCGCACTGCTGAAACTCGCGCGGCATGACGGGGAACTCGCTATAAAACCGCGTGGCACTCTACGTGTTAATGGTGTTGAGACGGCTTCAATTTCGTTCTTGGTGGTTTTTCAATCGGACATCAAGTTCTAAATACGAGTTTTAATATCTCGAATTCTTCGCCTTGATAACATATTTTTTGCAAAATACTCACTTTTTGTATTTTTATAACATTCTTGATAACACTTCTGGTATCTCGAAGCTTTCTCTTCTAATATCCAACATTTGTAAACGTCCATAAGCTTCCCTTAAGGCTACATAAATTATTATTCTAAAATTTTAAGAGGTTAATTTATGTATTTTGAATGTCTTTTCATGCTACGTAGAAATCGTTGCACAAAAACAGGTGCTGATAACGTTGTCTGAACAAAATCATAACGTCGACAAAAGCGAACTAGAAACGACAAATTCATGTGCGTAGTGCAAATTCTTCGTTGTTCTAATAAACCTAAAGCCCGTCAAGATGCAGTATTATTTATTAATGACACTTAAGAGTGAGTAATCAATTAAAATATAGTCAACTTTTTCCAAAAATATAAATTTTAAAAATTATCAATTATAAAAATCCCTTTCTCCCTGCCCTTTTTTTAAATCAAAAAAACTTAACATCAATAATTTTCTCCTTGTATTTGCAACAGTGAGAGAACTATTTACAATGGCGAGAATCTTCAAATTTTCCACGAAGAACTACTTTGTTTTTAGTTCCCAAAAACTGTAATGTATTTTATTGCGATGGGTGCAGTAAAGGCTCCTCGGGTTGCAGCTAATAAAATAAATAAAACAAACAAAATTATTAAAATTACAAATGACATGCAGAGTGCTTGCAACAACAAATATCACTTTCCCAAAAAAAAAACCATCTAATGACTCAAGTATCAGTCAACGAACTATTGGATTGAATTTGTTTAACAAATTATGAGCAATCGCATGCATTAAAATCCGACATTGAAGGGCACTTCAAAAAAATTAACTAAATGACTGTGGTGTATAAGAATGTATGTGCATACATACATACGAATTTCTTAGGAGGCCCCGCCAGTCTTGCTTCTCTCATAATGATTCTCGATTACATCTAGTAAATTAAGAATATCTTTTCTTTTAATTATTTGTAATAAAATTAAATTATAAGGGTCAAAAAGCAATAAAACGAAAGATGATTAAGTCAGACAGAAGAACACAAACAAAATTGTTCTCATAAAAATCAAAACGCAAAATGTCAAAATTATTTGACGATACTTCGATGACGATGACTATGGTGATGGCGACAACGATAGCAATGAATGAATGCGATTGTCACATAACTACAACTTAATATGACAGCACACTTTAATGGTCGTTATGGTTGCTGAGTTTTCAAATGACTGCAATGGGATAAAAAATATAAATAAAATGCAGTTTCTTGTTTAAATAAACAAACAAAAACGACAACTCGGGGCACATCACAGCACAAAAAGTCTCATACATATGCACCGATTTACAAATCGATAAACCTTGCACCAAGGATAACGTGAATATAAATGAATTATCCTTATGCTTTTGAAAAAAAAATATCATAATTTTTAGGTCAAGGACTTTAAAACTTTAAAACTTTGTTGCCATGTCAAAAGTCTATAACAAAAGACCTTCAAAAGGAGTCCGTTATTACCTAGATGTTTATATACTCAATATGCGCTTTCAAGGACTCTTTAAGAAGTTCATTAAATAATTTTTCAAAAAGTTTTTAAACGCGAACGTAAATTTCCCGTCAACTTCTAACGTTATTTTCATTCTCTCAGGTGCATCAAAACTAATCGTATAGAAATTAGGAAGGATAAGGAACCTCACTTCTTTTAATCGAAAAACGAAGGAGTTTTTCAAGTTCTGTTTTCATAAAATATTTTTTATTTCAAATGAAAAAAATTACCACTTCAGTGTATTTCCGGCAACTCAGACGCAACATTTTTTTTTTTTTTTTTTGGAATTAATAACACAGATGGATGAGTAAAAAATTTAAATACAAATTAAGGTACTTAACTTTGGGGTTGTTGCATTGCATTATTAAACGAAATCAAAGCAAAATCTGTTTGTAACAAATTGCTGACAAATGCAACACCCTGCCATTGTGTTTTTTTGTGTTCATTTTGATCAACCAAAAATAAACAAAAGTTGACTTTTCAGTCTCATTCTGAATATAATCTTTTCTCCACTTTCTGCTGTGTTTTCCTTTTTAATTTGAGGTTGGATAAATTGAAATTAACTTAAGAATAGTAAACAATTTCTAATGCTGTCTTGTGCCCATAAAGCAGCATTATTTTATTATAAAAGTTTTAATTTAATGCAGTCACTAGAGTATTAGATTCATCATTATGCCACCAGTACAGTACAAAACAATTTGAAAATGTGACACCAAAAAAAAAACTTTTCAAAGGAAATTTCTTTATGGGTGGTCCTTAATAAATATGAAAGTGCATCCAACTCTTAAGGCTTTTTTAAGAAACGCTCTCAATGGTGAATGTAACCTAAATTTTTTGTAAATATAAGTGGTTTTATAGTTGTATGTGAGTTGACAATAATTAGCATTCATTTGAATGGGAAGACTGTAGTGCATACTTGTATTTAGACAGTTTTAAGATTTATATAAGTAGGTGGCATAGATTAGTGGGAACAGAACTTACCAGGAATTTTTGAGAGCATTTAATAAAAGGGAAACAATTAAGTTATTTAGTTTAAGTTTATGTCTGTAGATAAACAAATAATATTAAAAAATTTGTTTACACCATATGAAAGTTCTGCTTCAGTGGTTCCAATAATACAGTCTGCATCGGCCAAGTGGCGTCTGTCAAATCAGTTTTTTTTTAGTTAATCTCTGTTGCTGTGACATCAATAATAATCTTTTTTTGTCTAAATTGAATGATGTGGACGACAACATGCGGTTCCAGATTGTGTAAATTATAATCGCTAGAGTTCGTTTTGTAAGAGTTTTTAAAGTCTCAGATTGTCAACATAACTGAGGACATCGCTCAAATTTAGCCGGACTTACATATGAAATAGAGTTGTTAAAAGTTGTATGTCTCAGTTACGTGCCATTTTGCAAAGCCGGAGGGGGCATTTGAACGATGTTATAATCTATATATTCGGCCTTACAAATCAAAAATTAATTACGTAAATACCCGCTCTTGTTAGAAATTGCCGGCGTAAGAGTTCTGTTGATCGCGAACTGGTTCGTTTAGAGAGAGAGAGTTTGAATTGTACATTGCTTGTTGCGTTCGTAATTGTTGTAAGACTACTACAACCTTTCTGAAACAAGCTCTCAATATAACGAACTAGCTCGTGGCCGACATAAATCTAGCCATACATAATTTTCTTATGTTCGGTAGGATTAAAAAGACAATTTGTATTTAAAAACCCTAAAGCGAAACAAACTCACTCCTGGGTAGCATATTTACAAAAGAATCCTACAGATGTATTGCTACAAAGTATGAATATTATTTCTTCAGTAAAGCAAATAAGAGATTTTTCTTTTAATTAAAAAAAAGAAGTATTTGTTTAATCCTTAAGAATTAATACGGATTTTCTTCACTATTATTTGTTCAATTTCATCTTGCAATTTTATAACCTTTTTTGTTATTTTTTGCAAAGCCGGCATAAACTAAGACGCAGGTTATATAAAAACAACGCCGCAAATTATCATAAGAAAAAGAGATTGGTTTTTTGATGAATTACGTAATAATTGGAAGTATAATACTCTTGATCGTTCTAGGTTTCGTGCGTTCCTATGTCCCTTGTAAGAACGAAAGGAAACATATATGTATACCAGGCGCGGATCTGGGAAAATTTCATTCTCCTAACTATTACAAATTGAATTTTTGCCGTACAAAAAGCTCAGAAATATTAAAGAATTATATCTTTGCGTTAAAACTTCTCCTACAAAAGCTAGATCCGCTCTTGATCTATACATACAACATATATTGTAGGTTTTAAAAGTTGCAGCAACGTATATGTCAGTGATTTCGTATAACTTTTTTTATTGAAAATTCTTCAAGATATTTTTTGTTTTTTCAACAAAAAAAAAAATTAATTTGACCAAACATCTAAATTTTGCAAAGAACTACAAAATACAACAACAAAAATAATTCACAAAAAATCAGAAAAAGTTACAAAAAAAATTAAAATAAAAAATTAGCGGAAAACCCAACGTATTTTCCAAAAAAAAAAAATGGTTATCGACGAAATTTTTAAATTTTAGCACAAAACAGAATTGTAATTGTTTTTTTCTGCTCATTTTATTTTCTTTTATAACCACATTTACAAATACATATACACGTATGTGTGAATGTGTGTATATTATGTTCAACTCGCCCAACTGATTACTAATGCCAACTGTTTTTGGGTGGGTCTCCTAAAGTATGTTCTACAACAAATTTTGTTTTTAAATAAACAGCACGGCTACCAGATAGAAAAATCCAACACAAATACATTAAGAGTTACAAATACACATGTAGAAATAAAAACAAGACAGACTTGAAGTCTTGAACTTTACTTTCAAAAAAAAAAAAAAAAAAAGTAAAATATTTGTCTGCAACATGAGAATGTTTTAATAAAATAGTTTTTTTTTTATTTGTTAAGTACGAAATGAATGTTGTTACAGATGACGAATGTATCTATAAGATGCCACGATGCTATATTACACAAATAGAAAATAAAAAATAAAAAGAGCAAGCTCTTAAAAGGTCAACAAGTTGTTATTGCTTTTTTTTTTTGCATTTACATGCATTAATTACTGGCATGTCGCTAGGATGAAATATGTTCATTCTGTTAGAAATTTTGTTACACATTAAAAAAAGTGCTGGTATTTAAATGCGAAAACAAAATTTTAATGTGAATTTCAATAATAACTTAATTTAACAATATTTTTTATTTAACTTTTATGAAGTTTTAAGTTCATTTTCGTGTAACGTAATCGTACAAGGAACATGCACCGGCAAACCTAAATTTTTTGCTGGCAACAAACATGCTATAAGTTATTTAAAACCTAGAGATGGTGCCAGCAGATGACGAACAAGAATCACAAACAAATATTTCAGATATGTAAATATGTACAAAGGAACATATGAATGAAGGTATTAAATATTCGACCCACTATTATTCTTGTTAAAATACAACTTGACGACTTAGAATTGAGTTCCGGTTCATTATTTTTACATTAAATTGTCACTAGAGAAATAGGTTCCGAGAAGCTGTTGGTGAAGTTGTATAATTTTTTTAAAGGCAAAATGTTGGGGGGTTTGTTTTTCTTGCCTTCGTTTGCAATTAAAATGTGAGTTGGCAAAGGGCAAAATTGCATGAATTTTAATTAAAATTTTTCTAGCGGAATAAAAAATAGCAAAAATTAGTTAAAATTGGAATTTAGAAAAATTAAGTCACCTTGTGGAATGGAATGTACTTTGATTTCTGTCATTAAGCAGTTTTTCCGCTCACTAAACACACTTCACCAGAATTGCGTTGGAAATTTGACTCAATTAATGGCACAATTAAGTAATAATTGCTCTATTTATTAATTCACGTTTTGTATAGTGAACTTAGCTTAATTAATGCTTTAATTGCGTAAATTTCCTAATAGCGTAATTAACATAGTATTTGTCAAGTTCTTGCTCAATACTTACAATGAGAAATTTACCTAGCTTATTATTACAGTATTGAATCTCATTTTGCCCTATATGTGGCAAGTAGGATTGAACGAACATTGCCAAAAAATAGTAGTAACACTCATTTGGTGATATGTTTTTCTAAACACATAGACTACAGCAGACTACACAGCTTCATGGCTACAAATGCAGTTGACATCATATGTCGTCGTGTAGTCAGCTACTTAATTTTTTTGAAGGCGGCAGCTACGTCATAAATAGCTGATAGGAAGATTGGCGCTGCATTATTAGTATTTATGTTTGGCGAACAATGTTGACACTTCAACTTGTTTTGCCTTAACGCAAAATCACTTATTTAAGAAACTGAAACATAGAAAAAAACTGAATATGGTAAAAAAGAAAATCAAATAAATAAAAAAAAATATTTTAACAGGTCTGGCCTAAAAATACTTTTTTCGTACTTTCTATGCGGTATTTCAGGTAAAATAACTTGTTTTTAAATGCATATAAATATAATTCATTCCATAATTTCAAGCTGATTTGTTTCTACGCGTTCTTTGTAAATTGTCAACACTTTATTTGTCAATTGTCGTCACTAAAGATAGAAAGTAGTTAAAATTGGCGACAGCGACAATTGTAGTCTAGTAGTCATGTAGCTGAGATGCCTCCAAAAAAATTGCCTTCATATGAACGTGTATTTTACTTTTGACAGAGTGTAGTCTGCAGCTCGCTGTGGTCTATGTGTTTAGAGCATTACATTTCTGTTCGCCAATATATTTAATTGTCTGCTTTCATTTTACGTGAAAATGTGTTAAAACAAAAGTGAAAAATTTATTTTTTCCAATTTTTACACAGAATTCAGTTATTTATTCGTTTGTACCGGTTAAAAATAAAAGTTGTTATTGAAGATATTACTTATTTAACTTTTTCTTACAGAACCAATTACACCAAGTCTTTAATTTACACCAATTATATTTTGTTGTTTCTACTATTGTAGCGTAAAGCTTCGTTCGCGTGCAATTATCTGTGGGAATTAAGTTCAAAACGCAAATGTACATAATTCAAATTTTTAAGTTTTAGTTTACATTTTGCCCAATTGCACTACATACGTGCACATACTTGATTGGACAAAACAAATAGGATACGTTCAATTTAAACAACATTTTTATAATATTTTGTATTAATCACCAAACAAAAACGTGTTTTATTACAAATTTATTTATCAAAATAATTTATTTTATAATAATCTTTAACTAGGTAGTGTCGTGTTATTGCAAACGATTCACTGTACATAAATTTAAGTTTTATGAACTGAATAATTTGAAATATAGTGACATCATCGTTTGCGTTTTTCTGTTGTGTCGATATTTGAAAATATTCATTAGGATTGTTTGCCCAGATCGTACGCCTAGAGTTGAATATAATTAAAAAAAATTAAAAACATGTACAAAAAAATCAAATAATTTTGATTGAAGTATTTCAACGAATAGCTAAAAAAATAAACTTTTGGATATAATTTTCATTTCTGTCAGTTAGTTTAAAACTTCTTTATGCCATAAATGGTTGTATTCAACAAAAATTGTGTGAGAAAAAAAGGAACATCGACCATACATTCTTTCATCTAAGAGAATTAAGGTCGTGATTTATTCTACCACATAGTCGTACGATTCAATTAGAAAAAAATTTGGCAGAATTCTATTTCACGAAAATCAAAATGCAATTCTCATCGCATACCAAATTGTATTTTATAAAATCTTTAACATTAGCAAATCGGGCAGATCTGTCAAAAAATCTGTCACACTTTTATTTACTATCATACTTTTTGAACACATACAATTTTGACAGATATAATGCGATGACGGGAGTAATAATCAAATAGGTGTCTTTCGATTACTTAGTGTAGAAAAATAAAAAAGGTATTTTTTTTTAAGTTAGTTTTTTTTAACAAACCGTTTTAAATAAATGATTTCCTTTTTTGCGTCTGGTAAATATGCAAAGCAATTAACCTGATTTTTTTTAAAGGGAAAAAACAATTTAAATCATAAAGGTGTCTTGTCTTTGCATTAAAAACGATTCATTCATTCATGCTCTCTCATGTCGCTTATACTTTTTTTCTCTTTTTTTTTTTTTGTATGTAGAACAACATAATATGTATAAAAGTTATTTTTTACAAGTACATACTGCCTTCCTTCTATATTTATGTACTAGTCACGAGAGTGAGTTTATTATGCTTTTTCGTAGATACATGTATTGAAAAAAACAAACATATCGTACAGAAAGCTGGTTAAAAAAGTTACCAAGGAAAAGTATTTCATAATAAAAGCCAAAAGCTTTAACCAACAAAATACATAAAAACAAAGTATGTAGATAGTTTTTAGTGCAATAACCTGAGAAACAAAACAAACAAACAAAAAATCATACCACAACACGGTCTCAACGACCAACCACTACAATCGTATTTATGCTTTTAAAATATTAATGCCTGTACATTATTTACACATAAATCCAAAAAAGTAGTGCAAATTTTTCTAAATAAATACTTTTCGGCAGAGCAATAAATTAAAAGAAACTAAAATAAAACATCCGCCTTAAATTGGTTGCTAAAAACAAAAGAAAATTAAGCAAATAACAAATTAATACCGATGGAACAATTAACCCCATGAGAAAAGTAGAAATATTTAACAATTAAATATTTTATGCTCCCGCCGTTTTTTCAGCTAATGCGCTGGCTGCTTAATATTTTGTGTTAAAATATTAATAGACTGCTGCTGTCTTAAGTACATATATGGAAATAAAGCTTTATGAATAATATACTTCTATTAATGTATGAGCGAGCTACACATAAGTAAAATCTTTTCTGAATACACGCAAAGAAAAAACATGGTTGAGGCAATCATAATCTAAGATCAGTACAATACGACTGACTTAGATGGTGGTAAGCAGTTCATATTATTATGTTAGATAATAGTAATATGATTCTCTTAGAACGTTATAAAAGAAAAAAAAATATGTTACTAATTGGCAGCGACTATGTTACGAAGACAGGCGACTAAAGCCATCGAATGCTTGTCACGAGTACTCAACGCACTCTAACTACTTAAGCGACAGACGCTCATACGAGTACTTTGGTTAATCATTAAGAAAGTTTTACATATTTTGTCGATTAATAATACTTTAATGTTGGAGTTGTTGTATAATTTTTGTACAGTTGAAATACTTTGTTTATGGTTAGAATTTTAGTAAAAATTGTATTGTTCAACTCACCCATGTTGAATTTTCTATATATGGAAGTCATCTAATGATTGAATGTAAATGGCAGCTAAAATGTTTATGGCAGCTAAAGTAATGTTTAATATGTTTTCAAATAACCATTATATGCTTGTCTCAACCATATATTATTGTAGAGAACATAATATGGTTGTCGTGACAATGGTTGTCGTGTACAATTGCGTGTACTTGCAAAGCCTTTGGACATAAATTGTCTATATACTGTACAAGCAAAAAACATAATTTCACTGGTTCACGTATCTATTATGTTGCCCAATTCAAGATTTGATACTGTTTAAATATTTGCTCTTGCTACGATAATACAAAAACGTTTTTTTTAAGGACTTGTACTAAGTATGTATGTACATGTAGTTCTTTAATGCGCTTAGACTTTAAAAATAAATTTAAAAAATAAATAATATAAAATAATATAAAACTTATTTATTATTATTCATAACTGATGAGATGGTAGGCTTCCTTAAATATTTCTGATATTCGATATTATAATGGATTTTGTGTAAATAAATTATCTGAATCAAATTATATTGTTGAGAAGAAAACAAATAAATACAAATGTTGTCATAAACAAAGTGACATACGAGTGCAGACAAAATTGTAAACCTTTATAACAAAGTGACGGATCAGCCATAACAAATGCAAGTAAATAGTGAAAACACTTTATCTCAAAAACTGACTTGGCAATCTTAGCAATTGACACCAACCAACCAACCAACCGGTCTTCTTCATTGCCAAAGTCATCATCATCATCCACTATAAACAATAGATCAGAGACCAGTCAACAACATTATATGGATGTGTTTATATATTTTTTAATTATTTTTTTTCTTTTATAGAAAATGAAAGTCAAAATAAAATTGAAAAGAAGAGAAAAATCATTAATTAAAATATGTATTGGCAGATGAGGTTTTCGTTCACATCCACCGCCGTATGTTTTCCTTTCTCTTTTGGCACTGGAAAAGAATTTGTGACCACCCCACCCCCCGTCTCCTTTAAGCATTATTTATCAAGTTTTTTTTTTGGCTTAAAGTAGCTTAAAATATTGGGGAAAGTCGTAAACTTTATTTTTTTTCCAACTAAAAATAAAATAAGTTCCACAAAAATACAAACACATACTCAATAATGGTAATTTGTGAGTGTGTTTTTATAAAAATGACGTCATCTTTTCCTCAGCTCGTTTGGGTATCCTCGAAAATGTGTGTAGAAAATAATATCGATTTTATTTGAGTGCCCTAAGAGCCTCAAGGAAGTAAACTTTATTACATCGTTTTTCTTTTACATTACAGCCGTTTGTTCATAAGGTTCATGTTCTTTTTTCCCCAAAACTCTTAGAAAAACTCTAAACAATTTTACAGAAACACAATCGTTTCACATCCATAAAAAGGATATCTTTTAGCACAACTTTCAGGGAGCACACACACACACACCTATAAGTTTCTTGCCATAAAAATATTTAATTTTGAATTCTTTCATACAAATGATGTCATTTTGACATAAATTAATTAAATTAAATATACATCGATGAAAAGTTCGAAAACATTGCAAATAAATATTATGTTCAATTACTTGTGGAAATGAACAAAAATTTGTTAAATAATTTGGTTTGAATTAAACATGTTTTATTTAATAGAAACAATAACATTCCTTTACACATTTAAGAGCAAAAAACTCTTTCAAAACCTTCAACGGAAAAGGTTTTTCTTTTTGAGTTTTAAATTATGTTCAGGCATGCGCCTTAATTGAGGCAATTAAATATTAAATTAAATTATAGACTTTGGAGTTCTCACATAAATATTTTAGGTTACTTAAAATGTTTATTTGGCCACTGAAAATGTGTTAATTTTTTTGCTGGTGAAAACTTGTGTTTGTGAATTTAAAAAAATGTACAGAAATTCGACATAAAAAATTTTTGAAATAAATTATTTTAAAAAGAAATGAATTATTAAATGCTTTTTTCATTAAGACTTTCATAATATATAGTACTCAAGTACATATTATTCAATTATTGAGTTTTTGTTTAGTAAGGGCCTTTAATTGCGTAAGTTTCCTAATTGCGCAATTAAGATTCATGTCTGAACATAGTATTAAGCAGGAAAGATAAATAAAATTTATTAATTATTCAAGCTTGAAGGTCTTTATTATATAAAAACTCTTTTATTCAATATTTCGCTGATATTGAAATAAAAGAGTTTTTATATAAAAAAGACCTTCAAGCTTCATAGGACTTTGTAATGATTCGCGAAATGAATAGAAACGGAACACTGTGTTATAAACTTTAACACAACACACCTCCAGCGAGGCCATTGTAAATAGAGAAACCTTATACATAATTATACATAACTGATTTATGGAAATCTAACAGGCAAAAAATGTAGAGAGCAACCATATAACAAAGATGAACATCAGTGCTGACGAGCAACTCTATCCTTATTGTGTGGACACTGGACTGGATTCACAAATCATATATCGTACCGTTACTTCTAAAACATTGAAAGAACAAAAGTCCCAAGAAGAAAAAGAAATAAATTAAGCTAAACATGTGGATCTAAGATTGGTTTTGTAACTTTTTTCGCGGAAGTCAGCGGAACATTTGTATTTGGCAATATTTTTTTTAGTATAAAGAATTTTTATTTAAGCCGACCAGTGTAATGCTTACGTTATGTAGAATGATGATGCATATGTACTTATGTACCGACGTAATTACTTACATACGAATACATTTAAATAAAATCATAATTAAATACAATTTGAACATCTTGAAAAACTACTGCAGTGTGTGTTAAACTTTCTTTGAAAACTGTTCAGAAGTCATGGAAAACGCTGGCTACAGATCGTAGCGCTGTAATAATATTAAAAGAACCAAACAATGGCGGAAATGAAAAAAAAAAAAACAACTTTAATTAATGAAAATTAAACAATGATATACAAAGTACAAAAACTCCACAACTGGATGGCACATACACATTTATTACGGATTTGCGCAACGTCGTCGTCATAACTCAAAATTCTAGATTTTTCGCAAGATGAATTTAAAGTTTTTACATTGACTTCCATACATTCCATATGTTTACTTATTAATTCTTTAAACGAAAATAACACTTAAGTGTCTTCTAATTAAGATGTAAACACTAGAGGTTACAATTCGAGTTTTTCATTTCACACTTCAAATGGCGAAATAAGGAGTAGCTTTAAGGATTAAGCAAGATAAATCAAGAAGGTGATACTCGGGAGTGCATTATTTGAGGTCAAAGTGTGTATTACTAAATGAAATATAAAATATAAATGTGAAGACTTTATGGTCCCGTTTTCGAAACAACGTTTTCTCCCCAAAGAGCAACAAGTGTTAAAAATCACAATGTCCTAAAATAAATCAGATACTCTCTTACCGGCCCAAACGCTTGCGATCATTATTGATACTAACTTATCGACTCATCAATAAAACTTGCTTAGACAGCATACTTTAAATGTAAGTTCCAAAGTATATCCTAATTAGTCACTAGTTGTTCATGTCTTAATGTGATCGTACGCCTCAGAACAGGTCTTAGAGATATTAGAACACAAACAGATTATAAAAAAATGAATGACATTTTTAAATATACAAATACATATGTACTTACATATATTGACTCGGCCTGAATAGCTCAAGGTTCTTTTCTCTATTAATTAAGATTTATATATAATATTTCTTATTAATTAATTAATTTTAATAATTTCTTATTAAAATACCTCAGTAATTACAATAACTTAAGACATAAGATAATGAGAACAGTTTTAATGAACTTTTTTCTCCATACATCAGAGATGCCAAAAAAAAATGGGCAGATGACTACCATTTTTGATTTACAGCATCACTTACATATGTATAGGCATTATATATATCGAATTTCATTTCGATATCTGCTTCAGTACGATAATTATTCATTTTGACCAACTAAAAAGCGCCTAGTCACACTGTACGTCGACTGATCATAAACGATACAATTCTATTTTTTAAACAAGTCCTCCACGACATTAAAAGTAACTCTTTCCGATCTGAAACGTTGAATAATATACTGCACAAAATTATAGTAAAATCATATCAATTTACAAAACCGGTTTAAGTTTTCGTTTTGAATATTCAAAATAGTACTTTTAATGTGCAAAAAGTACTTTTAAGTTTAAATTCAGTGCCATTTCAAAAGTTTGCTTTTTCTTTGACTGCTATGTGGTCACTACAACAATAAGCACAAAATAGAAGGAGCTTATGCCCCATGCTCATTAATGTTGCGCCCGAGTTGTACATACTACTTGCCAAAAAGTCAGAATTTTTTAATTTTTCGTACAATCAAGCACAACGGAATACAACGTCTATGGTTTACTTCTTAACAATATCTTTTGAATGAATGAGTTTTTATTTTTAGCAAATTTAAACATTTTCGTTCCATTAGTTCTTCTTATTTGTTGCCGTTTTTTTTTTTTGTCATTCTGTAACAATTTACGAGCGTCGTAAAAATTAACCTAGAGAACATAAATTATACATCATCTTTTCAACAACATGACGTAATATTTTAAGAATAAATATTGAAACAACGTTTATTAAATAAACACTAATGAAAACATACGCCAGGAGAAGAGAAACAGACAAATAAATAATAAAGACAGCGACTGCAAAAATAATGTTGTTCAAATAAAAATTAAAAAAAAAAGAAAGAATTGAGAAAAACAGACTACAAACAAACGGAATCATAAATTCTTTTAAATTTAACAACAAAATAATTTATATTTTGTATTAAATAGAATAATGACATATTAAAATATAGGGTAGTCCAACCATAACGCACGATATAAATTCTGAGTCACAGCCGCGAGATGCTAACGGACTTCTTGTGGCCAGAAATTGAGGAAATGAACCTGGACGATACGTGGTTCCAACAGGATGGTGCCACTTGCCACACAGCCAACCATATAATGGCTCTTTTGTGAGAGAAATTCAATGACCATGTTATCTAACGTCGTGGCGATATTAATTGGCCGTGTGATGTGATTTGAGACCGTTGGACTTTTTCTTTCTTTAGTGACCATTTTGGTCGCACCACCCTATATTGAAAATCTTGACTGGCAGAAACGTGAATTAGTATTGGGAAGAAAAATATACAATAGAATTATTGACTGTAATGTTTGTTTTGCCGTTTACGGCTTGAATTTTAAATAAATGTTGTCAAATTTATTAGATTCTATTCTTTAATGCTGTTAAAATTTTTTACCGATTTCGAAATTTCGCTGCTCCAATAGCAGCTCCAGGTAGCGCTTCTGCGGCTTAAATGATACTGGCATTTGATTTGATTTGTACGCGATTGGAAACAGTTGGGAGTGGAACACAGGCTAAGACCCCTTTCACACCAGCAAAGTTTTCTTTGCAATGTCTTGAGTTTGTGGAGGAGAGAGGAAAAGAGAGCGGGGGTTGGTACAAAACTTGTTGTACTCGCAAATTCCTTTTGTGTTTTTAGTTCGTAAACCGAATTAATATGGCTGCTCTTTATATTTGACAAACATACAAACAAAAGAAACAGACTTTGTCAAAGTAAAATTATCCTGTCTGAACACAAGACAAAGTTTAAAAGAGAATTCAAGAAACTTTGTCAAAGAAAACTTTGCTGGTCTGAAAGGGTTCTAACAGAAGGTTATCTACAATAATATTTTACCTAAAAAGAGGGTAAAGCAAATGATTCAAAGATTGGTACGATTAAACGTTGCGAGTAATCGTGATTACGAATACGGTTATATCGATATGCAAATCTCAATTAAATTAGTCCTTTTAAAACGGAATAAATAATGGTTTTCAAAGAAAACCCGGCGTCAAGACTTCAATGTATATATTTGGTTTCCTTTTCTTTAGGGTAAATGCTTTTTAGCAAATTTCTAAATCTAGGCTTTATGTTTAAAAACAATCGTCACAAATTTTTTATACTAAATGTATTGACAGAGACCAAGAATCGCTATTTCAATACCGGTACAGAAAGAGATTTGTTGAAACGAAAATGCTCTTGTTATTAGACTATGGACTTCATAGTACCATACCAGTTCGCAAACATACACACAAAACCATTTGTACACTAATGTTTTGGATTACAAATGTTATAAACACTATTTGTCCTTGGCTGGATTAAAAATAAATTGTTATTAATTTAAAAATTTTGTATAAAAAATAAGAATTTACAATAAGCACACATAAAATAAATTCAAAAATAACAAAAGTGTAAACAAAAAACATAAAAATATTAAATTTTTTTAAATTTTTAGCATGGGAATCCGTTAATTTTTAATGGTTTTGTAGGGGGACATTTCCCTTTTTCACAGCGCCTGCTATAGATAGATCATAAATAAAAGCTTCAAATAAATAGACTATCATAAAACTGTCTCTTCTATATACTATATGAAGGACTTTCTAGTACGGGCAGGTCAAAGTTTTCTATTGTTTATTATTCGGTCACTGATGCCAAATCACAAAGGGCATTTGGAAGAGAACCACCTCAATATGAATGGCTATGAATACAGCAGCAAAGTTGGCCGTGTATTGAACAGCGCCAACCCTCACGAGTTTAGCCATGCGGCAATGCATCCACAACAGTTACTAATTGTATGCGTATTTTGTGCCTGCGTGATGCTATGACGGTCAACGGTAGCACTGCAGATCAAAGATCCACACATTTCTTCTGGAGGCGTGTGTCAAATGGACATTTTGAATATATTATTTAAGCGTATGCTTCTTATCTTTTGTGTTAATTAGCCAACAACATCTTACGATCTGAGCCCTAAGACTTTTTCTTGTGTAATTTTCTGTGTTCGGATAGAGAAAGAGAGCCGCATTCGACAGAAGTCGAACTCAAGGCGGGCATTAGAAAGAATTTCGGGCGGTAAAGAATGAATTTCGTTAATATCTGATACAAAGCTTGTTTTATTCCATTTATTTAATCTTTGACCTGCACAAGTTAGAATAAGCCCCTTTAATCAGAAATGTATAATTAAAAAAAATATAAATAAACACGTATTCGGAACGTACTGCAAAACAACACTATTTTTTATTAATAAAAAATAACAAAATATTAGTTTCTAAATTAAAAAAGAAGGAAACATGTTTGTTGTCGATACCTACTTTTATAAAAATAGATCAAAAACGACCCCAAAAACGTTTAACAAAAAAAAAAAAAAAAATTATCACGCAATAGTATGAGTAAAAGAAATACACGAAATCGGTATCCACATACAAAATTGTATAAATGCCAATTTTTGTATTTCTTTTTGTAGGTTGAATGTGTAGTTTTGTTTGTTGCTTTTCAAAAGCTGACGTCATTTTTGATGATGTTAATGTTGGTGGTGATGATGATGATGATGATGATGATGAAGAGAGGAGTCTAGAGGCCAGTCAGTTGTCAACACACATTAATAAATGTGGTTAAAATGAAGTGATTTTAGATTGCACACATGCATACACACTCAAGTATATAAACACTAAATAAACTCTCGTTTGTACATAAAATATGTTCTTTTGTTCTGTATATTTTAATTTCGGATTTAAGCAATTGCGCTTAATAAGTAAGTGAATAGGTACAATGGAAAGGAACAAATACACCGATGTTAGTAGCATCAATATGTTGTTCTAATCATGATTTTTAGTTTTAGAATGAAATTAAGTTTAAGCTACTCATTTTTTCATCTGTCTCATTACATTTTTTTCCATTAAAAAGTCTTTTACTTTATTAACAAAGTTGACGCCTGCCTGCCCCACCTTATTTCAAATTGAGTGTGAATTAGTTTAGCCTCTCTATTACTCATTAATTTTATGGCTCTCTTTTAAAGATATCAAAAATTCCACTCGAATATGTATTGTTAGAAAACCTGTTTTCTTTGCAGAGAATTTCGCCGTTTCTATTTCGTTATTGAGGAAGGAAGCTGGTTGTGTGTGAGTATGTTTGTGCTTAAAACATGAATGGATACATGAGAAAACTAACTTCGTACCAAAAAGCTTTTAAAATTATACTTTTTCGAGTACAATTGTACCAAACTGCCTTTTTGTTTCATTACAGATTTTATATACATACATATTTAAAATGTAAACAAATTGTAAAAAATAACACAAAAAACTAAATATTAATCAAACAAATAATTTTATTAAAAAGATCAATGCCTTAACATTTGAAAATGATTAATTTTCAAATGTTAAGGCATTTCAATTTTCAATTTTGACGAAATAAGGCCCACCGCAACAAACGGTGCATTTTTCTGAACATAATGAAGTCGGTAGGGTCTGTGATAGATTGGTTTTACTCTATATGCGGCAATATGGTTTTTAACTTGAACAGAATTTCGCGATAAAACATCGTTAGGTCGATGGCTGCTTATCAAAGTAAATCTGAATAATTTGATAGCATTATTTAAGTGTCAATCTTTCCATGACGATTTCATAGTGTCAATATGTGAGCGCAGTATTATAGTTCGTTCAAACACTGAAGCACCGTTTTAATATTTACGGAATAAATTGCAAAGAAAAAGGTGCAAAAATCCATTCACAATATGACAATAACAATTAGTTGCCATATTGTATCAATAAAAAACAATAAATTGGGAATATTTGTAAAAAGTACTAAGAGTATCTGGAGATCTTTAGGTCCAAAACAATGGTACAACTTTATCATCCCTGTTTAAAAATGTTAAAGAAAAGAAACAAAAGAATAAAAACAACACAGTTTGTTTTCATGGGAAAATTTTCACTTAAAACTCATCCTACCACCTGTCAGATTTTACACACAAACAAAAATAGCACAAGCAAAAAATATCTAATTCCATTATTTTTTTCATGAAAATTTAGGTTTACATACATAATTATGTATCTATATATAATTTCATTGCCTATATACAGACATACATATGTATATATGCGGGAGTGAAAACACATACATACATTTTTTCCACAATATAATTTTTTTTATTTATGGGAGGCTTGAGGTTACATACATACATATGTACAGATCTGCCAGTAAGCTAATGTTATTAAACAAACCTGAATTTTTTACTGTGTTTGGCAAAACAAAGGCAGCTGCAATATATATTTATTAATTCAGCTTTGGAAGACAAATTCTAAAATGTAATTTTTTTAAAAAAAATATATTTATAAGTTCCATATTTCCTTTTCATCAGATAATTATTATTTTCAACAAAATGTAGATGAAAATGATAAAATGCCTTTATACTTTTGATCTAAATGTTTTCGTTTTATATACATATGTATCTAAATACATACATATGTACATAAGTATACACATCGACTACCAAAAGCTGTTAGGATATGGTCGAAACAAATTATCCATGCAATGTTCGCAAACGTTAAAATTAACAAAATATTCATAACATCGCTGATCAAAAGTTATTTTATGACTGAATAATGTGGTCAAATATTTTTATGAACTGCATACTATCTACAGCATTTAGAAGTACTTTTCAAATTACCGATTAATTAAATAATCGGCACATATTGTCTAAGTCAATTCAAAAGAAGGAAAAAATAATTGAAAATAAACCGGATAACCGCAGATTCATTAAAAATGCAGACATGTGCGCATGGGATGAAAATATAAAATGCTGGGATATACATACGTCACACTTTAGCAAAACTAGCACATAAGTTGAATGGGATAATTTCCAAATCTCACTAACTTCTCGAAGAACTTTCAAACATGCTTTTGTGCTGCATTACATCGATGCTCCGCTAGATCGTTGTTTACGTAAATAAATTCTAAATCATTGAATAATTCTCAGGACAACAAGTGTAAAATAAAAAAATTCTCCGAGTCACTATTAAAAATTATTATTTTTTATGTACATCAGTGTAAAAAGGATTAACACTAAACAGTATTTAAATTGACATCGGTAAATTGGACTCCTTAATTGAAATATATCTACCATTTTTCTTTTCAGCTTTTAAAACTGTTGCTTTTTAAATACTCCGCATGAACACGGTCTTTAACGACGTAACCTTTAAAAAAAGTCTAAATCACATTATCTTGGTGGCTAATTGACGTAACGTGGCACCGTCTTGTTGAACATAATATCGTTGGGTTCGGTCGGTAACGATTCTTCCACCGTAATTTTCGATAAATACGGCCCAAAGAAACCAGACCATAATTCTGGGTGTTCCGATCCACATATGCAACAATTTTACTTATCAACGTAACCACTTAGAAAATAGCTTCATCGCTGAAAAAATTTGGTTCGAATAATCAGCATTGCAAGCCGGTTGCTTTAGCACCAATCAGCATATCTACGCCATATGGAGCCGTAACACAGGCCCAATCGCTGAGAACACAGTGGAATCGACAAATTCGGATTATCCATTCTTTTACTAACAGAAGCGATATATTCGTCAGTGTGCATATTGCGATAATGCATAGCCGCGCTCGCACAGTAGGTCGATAATGACGAGCGTAATCACCCGGGCCACGTTTGAAGCACCACTTTTTAAGTGGGTTTTAACTATTTTTACGTATTCTTCGGATGTTAAACGACCCATATTCGTAAATGGCATAACATTCACTAAATAAATGACACTTCAGTTGGCAGATATTAAACAGCCGTTAGCCTTGCCAGACCGGCGGTTATGAAACCACTAAATAGATAACCCGTTACAAGCCGTCTGGATTAGCCATAAATCTGAACACATTTTCTCCCGTTATTAAGCAGATGCATTCTCAATGTGCTAATAAATAAATAGTGTTATTTATAATCAAAAATGTTTTTATTGTCCTGTTCGTTTTACAGACCCCAAAAATACATTTAAAAAATTATATTTACATACTTATATTTAAATATATATATATGTATGTGTAGATACGTAAATACATAAGTAAATGGTCAATATTTAATGAAAATAAAATCTTACCTTCATATAAATTGAGAATATGTGACTTGATAAGTATGAAGTAATTCCTTTTATTTATTTGTTTTTTTTTAGAAATTCCTATAATGTTAGTTCATATGGCAATGCCATTAGTAAAGAGTGACATCAACAAAAATATAAAAGCAAATACACAATTTTTACACGCATACACGCATCTACACAACACATACATCATCCATATTTGCTCACTCAAACAAAATAAAAACAACAAGAATTGCACAACATTAACTACGCCGCATCGTACAGTAAGTAAAAAACCGTTAATTTATCCAATTTATAAAACTGAAGGGATTAATGAAATTAAATGTAAATTACAAAAAAGTAAATAAAATTTATTTTCACAAATTTTGACATTAAATTAGCAAAAGAAAAGAGTTTTAAAGAAAACTGCCGTGCACACGCTTTTTCCCACATGCAAATAAATTCGCTAGTGTTTGTTATGTATTTTTCCCTGTATAACAGTGAATACAATAATTGAGAGCAGATAAAGCCACGCTCAGGTGAGCGTGAGAAATTGTCTTTTCCAGAAAGAGTATATCTATGTTGGTTAATTCTTTTAGTTTAATTTTGCAACAACACAACAAATTTTTTTTTTGCATGATTTGTCTATGCATATACTACATACATATATATTCTTTAGTTCTTTTTTTTTTACTTTATTTAAGTGTATTTCTTTCCGTTTGTTGTTTTTATAGTGTTTAGTAGAAATTTAGATGAATACTTATGTTTTAAGTTGGTGTAGAGTAGTTTTTTTATTCCGCGTACAGCCACTTGGCCATTAAAACATTTTCATTGTACTTTTTTTTCAAAACATACTGGTACGTGGATTTAAAAAATAGTTTAAAAACGTTTTCTTCAAATCATACTATTTATTAATTTATTACTGTGTTAATTGTTGTTGTTTTTTTTTAAGGATGCGGTGTTCCATCATTATTTTAAATAATGCCACTGCAATTATTATACACAATTTAAATTAACTCACTTTAATTCAATCAAAACGAAAATTGAAGACAATTTTTTGTTTAAATTAGAATTGCACACAAGTACTAACGAAAATAAACCTGAACGAAATTAATCCGTTATTACGCCTAACACGTATCGCGTCCGAACACGTAATGAAGAAACCCTCATTTGTTTTAGCACTCAATTTAAAAATTTATTCCGCTCTCATTTACTCAAAGAGTAAATTTGTCTCCACTATACCAATGTTGCCACTGGCATATTAATATGAAATTGTAGCAATGGACATTTTATAAATTAAAATAGTACTTATGATTTGAGATAAAAAGTACTGAATTTGGTGTACAATACATCCAATACAAGATGTTTCCAAGGCATGTTTAAATCATGCCTTTTAATTCATTGACAAACGGGGTAGAGAAGAAAACTTTACATTATTTCGAGTTCTTCTTATTTTTATTCATTCCTTTTCTGATTTTAAGGTAAGTACAAGTAGATATACGTTGAAATATCCACACCGCGCAAGAGGTTTTTAGTAGTTACTTTTTAAGAGAATTAAAAAAGGCATGCCTTATTTTTAATATTGTATTGCGTTCAAATTATATTTAATATATAATCCTTCTACTTTCTTAATTTTTGAACTTACTTCTTTATGATAAGTGCGGGAAAAGTACTGCAAGCAGCGCAATAATCAATAACGCCATTAGTAAGTAATAACTTTCATCCCATAACACTGTTGCCAGATTTGACTATACTAGTCATTTATTTAGTATGTACTTGTTTAAAATGCTAATATTTTATTATGATTTAAATTTAATTTTTCTTCGTCATATTCAATTCTTTTCTTGTTTGTAATACATATTAAAAATTCTTAAATATTGATACACACAATTTAACATATGTTTCTTTAAATGTTTTGAGATATGTATGTATGCAAGTAAATAGATATCATCTATATAACTGCCAGATCGTATGAGTTGCCAGACTATTTATACTATTTAAACTATCAAGTGAGGTAAATCAAACTGTTGAAATATTCTTTCTTCCAACAAAAAGTTTCAGAGCGTGGATTTTTATGTTAATTGAATTTGAAATACGATGTAGAACACAGGGTGTTCCCCCCCGGGAAGCGTATGTTTTTGTATTAAGTAGTACACGACAAGTGATGGGGGAATGTCGATCGCGTTTCGTGAAATCACGTGTTTACGTTGAAACTTTGAAGAGAAGTCCAAGCCATTCGACGAGAAATGTTACAGAATTCAATACGTAACTTTAGGGAATGTCTGGAAACCTGTGTTCCACACATACCACAAAAATATACGAGTATCGAACATGCGTAATCGAACATTTGACAAATACTCGAAATGATTGGTTCGAATGCAATATTGGATTCTCTGCACAATATTTCGTTTGGGTGTGGCGAGCGATTGCTCATAAAAGCTTTTGATCATGCATATATCAACAATCAAACATAAGCACATCAATCTGTTGATATAAAGGTTAAACTACACAACGCTTTGAGGGGCCTATAGCTAGTTACGGCGCGATCTGTTTAAATTGGCCAAAAGTGCGTTTAGTAACGGCCCCCTTGCGGAAATTACGAGAACAAGACGTAGAAAAAGTTAGCAGAAGATATATTTTGTCAAATCTGAGATGGGAAAAGGAATTTAGCTTTCGCTCAAAATGAAATTCTAAGCCAACGTAAATGCAGGTGAAAAGAGTATTGCAGATAGTTTTTGCAAGAAAACTTGTATCGTCTGAACTTAGAGCTACTAAGTTCATAGTAACATAAAACTATATTGGTCCCAACACCTCAAAGATCAGAAACAATCCATTGCGGATTCGTACATATAGGGGCTCATTACTCGAAATATTGTTTTTTATTGTACCTGTAAATTTGTAACTTGTACTTTTGAGAAATGGGCGCCAGATATAAAGTTGACAACAAAATCGAATACAGTTTTGCTTATAAGGATGTTTTTGCAGTGATTTTTATTTTACGAACTCTTGAAAAAACATCTTCAAAATTCAATTTTTGGGGCAGGATAATTTTTAGTTTTTTTTAAGTTAAAAAGTAGTAAAGGTGTTTTAAAATGTATAGTTGGTTACGCTAGTCTCTTTTGTTAAATACGACCTATGTTTGAATATAAGAAACACTTACAGTGGTGGCCATGATTTCAGCACATACCTTTTTGTACTTTTATAATTAAAAAATGTTGTTACATAATGTATTATTCCCGGAGTCAAGAATATGCGATATTATTTTACTTACCTTTTTTTCGTTTATGTTATTTTTTATAACGAACCCTCAAAAAAAGACTGGACAGTAATTTAGCACAAACCAACAAAATTTATTTCCAACAAGATAAAAATAAATTCTCTAATATTAATTTCACAAAATGTTTAATATTTGATAGGATAGCCCTAATTCTTTAACACAGCTGCACATCTCCTGGGCATACTGTCCATTAGGCCAATGCAAGCGTTCCTTTGGTATTGCATACCAAGTGTTTTGTATTTCCGTCCATAATTAGTTCAAATTTTTGGGTTTAACAGCAGTTATGTGTTGCTCTACATCGTTCCAAAGGTTCTCTGTAGGATTAAGATCAGGCGATTGAGCTGGCCATTTTAAAACGTCAATGCCACTTTGATCCAAGCAACACCTCACTATGCGTGAAGTGTGTTTTGGATCGTTGTCGTGCATGAAACGCCTTCTAAGTCACATGTGTTCCTCTGCATATGGAATCATTGTACTCGAAATTATATTTTTGTAAACGTACTGGTCCATTCGCGCATCGATTTTAAGTATTGGAACAACACCGTGCCCAGAAAACGCAGCCCAAACCATCACGTTTTCACCACCCTGCTTTACGTTCTTCGAGGTGTACCTGGGATTGTGTTGCATGTTTGGAGGACGCCATACATAATGTTTTCCATCAGAACCAATTCGACAAAATTTAGATTCGTCGCTCCAGAGGATATTTTTCTAAAAAAGCAGGGGCTTGCCTAAGTGTTCACGTGCGAATAAAATTCGGGACTTTAAATTTTTCTTAGACACGTGTGGCTTGTGTTGTGCAATACATCCACGCAAATTTTTTTCATGAAGTCTTCTTCTAACTGTTCGTGAGGAGACGTCGATACCAAATTTTGCTGAAACTTCCCTTTGAATTTCAGTTGAGGTTTTAAAGGGGCCCGCAACTAAAGCTCTGTACATAAGGGAGTCCTCTTTACGTGTGATTCTTCTAGGTCTAGCTCTCTGTGGAACATTTTTGTGTGTCCCATTGGCTTGAATATGACTGAGTGCATGACACCATTTTCCTAGAGCAGTTTAATATGGAAGCAATACCACAAACGGTTCTTCCTCTCGATTTCATATGATGGATAGCTTTACGCTGCTCCTCTGTGCACCATGTACATACCTTTAGCCATATCTAGTTTTTGTTTTTTTTTCTTTCAATAAATCAAAAATTTAAATAAAAAGGGCAAAAGAGAATAGAAAAAAAATAACGGTACATACTGATCATGCCATACACAACACTTGTGGGTAAGATGGTTACTTAATTTTCATACCTTAAACAAAATAAATGCATTTGACTGCGACGTACATGTAATGTGCTAACCTAATGTCCACCACTGTATGTAAATAAATGTATTCAAAATATTTTCTAAATAGTCAATTTTATTGATAATTTATTCTTCATGTATTTTTTCCATTTTTTTATTATTACTCTTTTGTAATTAGGTCAATCAATTTTGAATAATTTTAAATATTTAATTTTATATTACTAATTACAACTTTAATTTTAATTAAATAGAATAATAGCACCATCGTCGAATTGCATCCTTTTAATTTCCTTGACAAGCCAAGTACAAATTGTGAATTTTAGTCCAATTGACTTAATTCTTGTTTTTTTTAAGAAGAGTTTCTTTAGATTCAATTGTATTTCGCCAAATTTTTTTAAATGAATTTCTTCGCATAGCTTTTTGTTATGTATAACATTGTCAAATTATTTTCTTAGAAATCACTGAAACTCATGGCTGTAAACCAGATCAACGGAATCTAAAGATGCCAAAACAAAATCTACTGAAATTTGTACTACGAAATTTTGACCACAGTGCTGTTTGTTATCAATGACATATAATAACCTGCATTAGAATAACATTTAAAAACTTATGCGTGTATGTGCTTATTATTTTATAAATAATTAATAAATACAGAAATGCTGTTTTTTTTTTGTTTTTCTCATATACTTTTGATGTGCACACTGGGGCCATAACTTTTTAGCAATTTTTAAAAATATGAAAATTTGATGGTCGGTCTTCAGAAAAAAAGTTGTTATTACTTTTTCGCTATCGGCAAAAAAGGTCACGCTCCAACAGCAATGAAATTTTAAATTACAGAGTTCTATTTTTTTTCAATTCTTAAAAAAAAATAATTTGCTTTGTTTTATTAATTAAAAGCTTACACCCATTGCAGGTTACAGCTGTTTTCCGTCAATTATTTAATTACTTCAAGAAAATAAATACAAAAAAAATTTAAATAATTAATTAATAATAATAATTAATTAATGGATCTCCATTAAAATTCAAGCTAAAACCAAAAAAAAATACCTTTTGCATGAAGGTGTGAATATATATACTTTTTTTTATATTTGCCATGGCGATTAGATAAAAATATTGATTTTTGGGACGAATTTCCGTCATCCCTTGGCAAGTTTGGTTTGGAGATATACCGGTTTCGGCTATGTGCCACCTTCAGTCTTATTTTTCGCTCTGAGAAGTTTGTATAAATTTGTTGGTGTTTTATTGTTTGTCAAATATCAATTAGTTTTGAGCTGGTAGCAGATAACATCGTTTATCAAGTAGCCATCTGTCAGGTGTGAACAGGTAAAGCTCGTAAAAAAGCCGTTTTTGTAGGGATTGGTAGATATTATGGGGCTACTGTTTTATTAATCTGTATTGCGTTAGAATTAGTGTTTTCAGGTGGCAGGTAAATATTATAAGTAGTTTATTAATTTTTTTCGTCCCAAGAATCTATATATATCAAATCACCCTGTCGGAATATCAAGTCATGAATTACTTGAGAAAGTTAATATGCACACAAGTTGCATACATCTAAAACATTGTTTGGTTCGTGACTTTTTTTTGCCAAATGACTCGAAATATTGATTTTTGTTACTAATATAACATTTTCCAACTGCTTGCACCAGCAATTGCCAAAAATTGGGTTATGGCCCTCATGTACACTCGTAAACTTTCATATTTTAATAAAAATTATGGTAAGTTTATTTAAAATATGATTTATTTTATAAATTAACATTCTTTATTTTCTTTGCTAAACAAAAAACAAACACATATACATTCATATATAAGAAGATAAAATACTTAAACTAGCCTCACACTAAATAATGTCTTTTATAGAAAAATTGTTTACGTCATTTACTAAAATTTTTTAAGTTTAATTTTTTATTATTATATATAAAGTTATGATGGGCTTAAAAGTTTAATTAATTAATGTTTTAAATACTTTTTTTTTCTCTTAAAATTAATAAATTTTATTAAAATTATTTACAGAATAATTATAACTATTACTTCAAATTTATTTCTTTGTTTTTGTGTTGAGAGAGTTGGGGAGAAATTGAGGCTTTTTTCATATTTGCGGTCTAGTCCAGAGTTCACTTAGATCTTTTGGTCTTAGTTTTCCAACATCTTAAATAGAAAAATAAAAAGTATATGAGAAATGCTTAAACTTGCTTGAGTTTACAACCAACCTAATTGTCCCGGTTTAGGCGAGGGCCATGCAATATCAAATCTGGGTTGCACACTTAATGAACTGCTTTGTGACGGTCTCATAGATGTACCGCTATAAAACGAAAAATACATATACATATGTACATTAATTTATTGAAACCAGAATAATAAAGTTATACATCGTTTTTAAGAAAACCAAAAACGAGCAAGAGAAAAGTAGGAAATACAGTTAAAGACCATTGAAAAAACTTAATCGACTTTAAGCAAGTTAAAACAATCGAGTAATAATTTGCAGAATACCATATACTGAGACAAATACGGTGGGTATTGAAAAAAAAAGAAAGTACAATTTTTATACCTGTACGGATGCTTGAGACATCCATAAACTTCTCGATAACGTCCATAAAGTGTGCCATATGATACACCCAAAATGCGAGCTGCTTTCTTCATTTCTAGTCTTTTATTTTTTATGGCATCAAGAACCTGCAAGACAAATGAAAATATTCTTTAAAAAAGATTACAAATTTCCATAGAGCATAAAAAAGTTTTCTTCATAATATTTTTTTAAGAATTCATAACTTGTATGTATTTTCTTAAATTGTTGGTAAAATAAAATCGAGCAGGTTAGCAGAAACATACATTAATAAAGACTTGTAAAGAAAAAAGTTTGCAATGCCTCTGTTGTGGTGAAATTTACATAGTTTAATAGATTTACAATAGTTCAACAAAAATAAAATCAACACATTCGATCTTGTGTTTAAATAAATATTATGTTCCACGCAGGATTGCATATGTCTAAACTTAAGTATTTCGAAATGATTTAAAATATTTCCTTTCCAATTGCTTTGAAATATTTTGTATGAACTTTTAATTTCAAATGCAGTGAGAATCCATTGAACATGACTTTACCAAACTTTATTCTTCGACATTCTAATATTGTTAATATTATGGACCATGTGCTTACACTTTAACCGTGTTTAGCGAACCGTTTTTAATATTTGTTGGAAGGAATAATTAGAGTATGCATACAAAAATCTGTTAAATATTAGCCAGATGCTACATACTTCAAAAGTTTCAAGTGAGGATCTCAACTAATTATTGAACTCTTTTTTTTTATTTTTTTATTTTGATGAGACTAAAGAAACTTTTAAAGAAACATCGATTTTATTTGGTATCCCACTAGTATCTACGTTATGTTTTTAAATATTCAAAATTACTAACCCTTCGAGTAAAAGGTTCTTCCCAGAACTGTGGACGTCTGCCTTTAGCCAAATAATCGTCCATTTTAATGACATCCTGCCACTGTGACATTTCCTCTGTTGTCAAACGTAATTCGGCTTCATTGAATTCTTCCATTTTGATGTCAACATATTCATCTGAATGATGACCATTAGAAGCTGAAGCCGATGATGTTGGTATTGAGGCCGTAGGGGCGTGTATAAAGTCATGAGTCATTAGGATGCCGTGTTCGTTAACCAAATAACCTTCGGGTACGTATTTGCCATAATGATGGGGATGGTGCAAGGAAGGTGGTGGAGCGGGATGGTGAGAATGAGAGTGGGAATGATGGGGGTGATGGTGTTGAGAGGAATGTGACGAAGCTGATGCTTTTTGAGCTGCACTGGTAGATGAAGATGTAGACGAAGAAGATGCCGCTGACGGTGTTGAATTATTAGTTGTGGCAGATGAACAAGGGGTATTAGTTGCACTTGCAGATGACTTTTTTGACTCTTTTAATTTTTGTTGTCCTACTTCAATTTCCTCTACAGTTTGTGGAACATTAGCTGACAGTTCTGTTTCTAGCTCATCTTCGTTTTCAGATTCCTCTTTGGATTTTTTACGTTTAACCGCTTTTGTTTTGAGATATTCCGACATAGAATCTTTAGAACGTTTTTCTGGTGTCCGTTTTGTAACAGTGATGTCATCATGTTCCTCTTTTATGTCTTGAAGTTCCTCCTCATCCTCTTCTCCTTGCTCTAAAGGATCCTTAGGTTCCATTTCATGCTCCAATGAACTAGTTATCCATTCTGGTTCTGTGGCCGATTCATCATCTACTTGATCATCATCGTGTGGAATTCTTGAGGGTCTATAACGTAGGCGTTGTTTCTGTTGTTGGATATGTTGCTGATAAACCACTGAAGCTGCTGCAGGCGAATTTGGTCTGGAGCACTGAGCCGTTCTGCCATGGTTGTTTTGTTCATCATGGTACTGAGGACCTTCCAAGTGTGCACTGGTATCTCCATTATCGGAATAATTACCCAATTTTCTACTGCAATACAAAAATTTATTATTCAGTCATTAAAATGCTATAAAGTTTTATTTACACATTGAACACATCGTAGGCATCATCCAACGGAGGTCGACCACGTTTGCGTTTAGGACCTAAATACGAATCGATTGGAGAACCGGCCGCCGTTACTATAGAAACCGCTGACGTAGGAATGGGTGTAAGTGTGGGCATACGAGTAGCTATGGCTGCATGCTTTGGAGAAGGTGTTTTCTGTTCACATTCTGTGTCCGGTGATTGAGATCTGTGTTGCGCTTCGTGACCAAAACTGTCGTATAAGTTTGAGTCTCGATTGCGAGACTGTGATGGTGAATGGAATTCTGTCTGTGGCGTTGGTGGCGGAGCAATATCGTCATCATCTCTCCAAGTAACTTCAGCTAGACCTTTTATTTTAAGATCATCGGCGGTTTTAAGTAAAGTTGCTAGATTTGCCTAAAAGTATAAAAAGAATTTAATAAATAAATATATTTTAGGTTTTCACAATTAATTAATTTCATTATTGTTCTTACATGTTCCACATTTATTTCGCCCTTGTACATAAACTCAATCAAAGATTTAATATCAGCAAAAGTGACATCTTTCATTATTATAATTGGATCACGTTCGCTGGCATAGTTTGTCAGGACTGTATCGAAAAATGTACTGCAGGCACATAAAACTACTCTGTGCGCTCTTATTAACTGCCCCTCGCAGGCCAAAGTTACATCACAAAAGCAGCCACGATCCAATAGCTGAGAGAACATTGTCTGTAGGTTACTGTGATGGTATTTCCACCGCAAACAATACTGTTGCGGCAACATGATGACTAAATTTTTTTTATTTTCTCTTTTTTTTAAAGCTAAAAATAAAAAATATTTCAAATTAGTTTGGCTTGAAATGAAGATGATAATGGATTTTTATTCATTTAAAACGATATACAAGTACATGTTATTTAAATTATAGAAATATATGTGTACATCTGTATGAAGGTTTAACTCATAATGAAATTAGAAAGGTTGGTTTCAAGAAGCCAGAAGATAATGATTGTGGGGGCCATTGTCTTCGCAATGCTCAAAATATATAGCAGGCAAATGTTTTATTAGTGTTGACAGCTCGCATTATCTATCGTACATCCGAGTGTAATTTAATAATTCAGGAACTTTTTTTACTTCACCTCGTTGTTTCAGTGACTACCTATTCATTCAACCCAAACTCTGATCACCGCCCAATTTCTTTAGGTTTCGAAAATGGAAAGATATAATCACTGGGGGCAAAGTCTGGAGATAATGCTAGATGGGATTGCAATGACGACCATTTTTTTCAATGCAACTTTTTCTTCAGATCAATGTCCTATTCAAGATAATCAAAGCAAATGACCAAGCATCTTTCCAACAAAAAAAAAACAGTCGCCATGCTCTCGTTGACCGACAGACCCGTGCACTTGGTGCACGTTCACCAAGAGAATTCTACTGTGTCTCGGGTGCGTTGTGATGGATTCATGTTTTGTATGCTTTGAAACGGTTATGTTTTGAAACGGCTCATGTTCCTTACATTGTCCGTAGCAGAGAAAGAAGCCGAAACTATACTTTCGAGTAGGTGGTAGCGGCGGTAGCTCAAGAAAATTTTCAGCGGCTCACGTTTTTGATAGATATTTTTAATAGCAAAATGAAGTGGTAAAAAGGTACAATCATGTACAGCACTAGAGTGAACAAAATACATTAATAATTGATGCGCAAAAAGGCAGCTTTTACGTGGGTGCAGCAACACGCTGTCGGCGGCGAACCAATCGACTTGTTTATTTGTTCAACAGATGTTTATGGTATTTTGTTCGCTTGCCTCTGTGAAAATACATCCCCGATAAAATGAAAAGTCTCAGCAATTATAGCGTTTCCAGACTGTAAAATTTTTTATTTTACTTGAATTTATGACAAGTTGTTGTACCCGTTGTAATAGTGTAAAAGGCGTTTAATCAATATCCGATCAATATTCATGTAACGTTATACTCAGAATGCAAACTGTCTACAAATACCTAGAACAAATACCATTGTTCCAGCGGAAAACCACGTTAAACATTTGGATGACGACCTAGATCGACGCCTAAGTTTATCTCGTCATATTAAGGCAAAGATTAACGGCAATAAAACTTATAACAAATCCTTAGAACAGATCCTAGCTTTGGAATTCAAAGTGCTTTTATGCAAATCCATTATATATATAATATGTACATATGGCATTCAGCTGCGAAGTGCTGCTTGCATATCAAACATTCCGAAGTTACAAAAAAGACTTAACGACTCATCGTCTTGACCCATTGAAAGAAAGATTGAAATACCACATTACTGGCCCATCCCAACTCTCTTGTGCGGGAGTTATTGCAATATCATGGGCACCAGAGACCAAGAAGAGAAAACTGAGCCTGGCTAGACGGCTCTCTCAACCCAAGCGTAGGTAGTAAATTAAGATTTCAATACAATAAATTAGTTGCTAACTTGGCAATAATTAAAAAAAAAAAAAAATAAATGTAGAGCTAAGATTTGATTATTAAAATTTATAATAAAAATTTACTTCCAACATTCGCCACTGGGCGCTCTATATTTTAAATAAAAAAAGATACATAAAAACTCAACTACCTACACCCTTTAAAAAAAAAGGCGACCATTAAAGATGAAAAATTCCATCAGAATAAATTTCAATATAAATTTTTTTAAGCAGGATGTTTTTATCCTTTTTTTTGTATTTCCAAGTAAAAAAAAATTCTCGTTAAAATATAAAACTGCGACATAAAAAATTTTCATAACACCAGAGAGCGAACAAATACATAAAAAAACGTAAAAGCTGAGTAAAATATATAAAATTGTGGGAAATAAATATATTTTATATAAAAAAAATCTTTGTGCTCGTTTAATATAAATATGTATGCTACTACTTACTCTTCTCCGTTCATACCTTGCAACATTCATTCATTGAAAACAACAGAAAGAAAAAACAGCAACAAATACCCCTACCTAGACACCCCATTCACTTCCCACTCATCTTTAGATACACGACAATGGGTTAACTAACAAATTTCACATGATTTTTATATTCGTTTAATTTTTTCCCCCTTCTTTTTTGGTTTTTGAAAATAAAATAATAAAACGGGTTGTCTTTTAGTAAACGTGACGCTAAATTTGCTATAAAATAAATGATAAAAATTTAATTTAAAAAAGTTATAAGTTAAAAATAAAACTGGCAATATAACTTTAGGATTTGATTTCATCGTAAGGATTATTACTATTATCTAGGCCCTATGCACCTAGGATCTTTTGTGTGACCTTGGCCTTTTACTGGAACAGATCGAGGCTACGAGTAAAGCTAATCAACTTATTCAGTGAGATATCAGAAACTGCTTTTGGAGTTAATGTGGACGTGCCAAGTAACTTGACTCTGCGAGAATTAAGAGCTGGACAATCATAGAGCACAGGCTCTCTGAGCTCCCTATTTTAAATTGGTGGTGACGTATCTTGGACCCCACCGTTCAGTAAACTACCACGTAATTATCCTAAGCTCATTCTTATCCGGCATCAGAATCCTTTGTGATTTCCCCCGGGACAGCATAATGAAGCGCTTTGCTGGCTTAAGACCCAATATATTTGCCCAGTGCCAAGCGAATTCCGGTTTAATACAGGTACCAATTTTTTCAATAGTATAATAGCTACCGCCGTCTGTAAAATTGGTCTAATCACGCCGTCGAACCACCGTCGGTGAACGACACTTGATCGGACACTATGCTGAGGGGTATTGCGGAAGAGATAGAAATTATCACAAGTTATGGCATCGTCTTGTTTTCAAATTTTTCGTCCTGTAGAATTTCATTTATTTATTTTTCCAAGAATTCAATTTATTATGAGAGTAAGGGAAAAATATATAAAATTATTTTACTTTATGGACTTTTAAAGCTATATGCACCCATTCCTTAGTACCTGCTGTTCCATGAATCGAAAAAACAAGATACGCATAAACTGTAAGCAAAAATTGTTCTCTCTGCACAGATGCTTTTTCTTTGAAAAAACACATGTGAAAACCAACCTTGTTAATAATATTTAATAAAAATTTGTTGTAATTTTCACTTGTTTTAAAGCGGTTGAGTATACGATTTTGCGCACTGGGATTTGGGTTAATATGTGTGCTTGGAATAGCAGCCGGATCCTATTGCTCTATCCATTAAAATAAGGTGGTTTCAAACGAATTTTAAATTTCATGTCGCATTTTATATGAAGCTAGACTAAATATGTTCAGTGCAGACTCTGTGAGATACTACAAAATTGTTTACATGGCAACGAAATCGTACCCATTCCGAGTGTAATCACTACGTGCGAAATTGAAAAAAACACAACAACATACAGATTTGAGTAATTCGGAAATTAGCCGTAATGCATTCCACATAGTTTTTATTTTTTAGAAATGTTTATTAACTTTTAATTTAAGAAAACTTGATTTTAATTCATTCCACCAACCGAAAGAAATTATTCGGAAATGCAATACAGAACAGCTAAAACAAGTTTTTGGAAACAGGAGAAAAACTTAAATTTGTTTTTTTATTACTCTTATTACAATTAAATACGGCACACTTCGTTTTCGAACTTTTAATAAATTTAATGACTAATTTTGTGGGCTTCTTCACCACTTGCAAGGTCACAGCTTTAGAAAAAATGCGTAATCTTTTTTATTTGATTCATGCTGCTGTTCACATATCGGTCGCAGAAAGCACTGTTGGCTTCAGAGATAACCTTTGAACAACCACCACCTCTACTCCGAACGAAAATACACTTTAAATCGATGGAGAGTCCAAAGAACACTCATTCGAACATGTTTAATTCCGATATTTATTGCGAAATTCTGCACTACAAGTAAGAACATCAAACATTTAATTTCAATTTCGTAATCAATAAATTAATCAAATTAATTAAAAATTACCAAATTATAAAATAATAATTTTTAAATTAACAAATTTAATATTGCAGCTGAAACTAAATTTACAGCTTGCGCAATCCTCGCTCCAACGGATAATTTAAAACAACTACAAAAACAACAAAAATACACTCTCGAAAAAATTTAATCCTTTATAAAAAAAAGTTGAGATTTTCTGTATGTAGCTTGTGTCCTTTATTTTAATTTGCGCTGTAAATTATTTTAAATTTATTTTAATGCCTGTTTCTGTTTCTATTTTTTATGGACTTTTTTTTGCAATTTTTTTTTCTTTTTTAATGTGAAGGACCTGGAAGCAATGACGTTATTTAAAATGAAAAACGAACATAAAAATTCACATTATTGCAGAACATTTTTTATAACTTGGAACAATATACTTTTCGTGTACGTATAAAAGTAATTTTGTTGGAAAAAAAGTAAATTTTCATATGCTTTTTTTCTCTTTTAATTATGCTACACCTGCAAAAAGACCGAAAAAAATACATATTTATTTCTTGAATTAAAAAAAACAAACAAACGGTTGTACGTTATATAAATACGACGACACAGGTTGTTGCATATAATCCTGTAAAATACCTCTAAAAATTTTTAAAATATTTAAAAACAGGGGGAAAATCGAACGCATTGAGTATTTTGTTCGGGTCTATATTAATTAAACTGCGAAGAAATATATTTTAGAAAATTTAATATTTAAAAATACAAACCCAAATCGAACCCAAAAGTTAATTTTTAATTTTGGACAAAATCTACAAATCGAGCACTAAGGTAACTGACATATTTTTTTTAAATTGATGCAGAATTATTCTACAGCCACATCGTCTGGTAAAGTATAGAATCGAAAACAGCAGATATACAAGCATTAAAATTTTAACGTAAAACAAACCCACCTTTTTGGGTGGCCGTGAAAAAAATAACCTCAAAAAATAACACTGACATAAAAAAGGTGCGTCACCGAATAATTAGCGCAATAAACAAATAAATTAATTATATAGGGCAATCAATACGATCATGACAACTACATTATGCTCTCTACAAAAATATATTGTTGTGACAAACCTATAATGATTATTTGAGAACATTTTAAACCTTACTTTAGTTCCAATAAACAAGTTATATTTAACATTTAATGATTTTCATCCCTAAAACTTACAACATAGTTGAGTTGCACAAAAGAATTTTAATAAAAATATTACTAAAGCTCGGCCTTCTTTCTCATTTTTTTTTTGCTCACGCTCATGTACGCTCACGTGAATATAGTAAAAGAAAAATCAACACGGTCATAAAAACTCAAGGTCACGGGAAACAAACAAATTTAAAAAACCATTTCTACATATATTTTCATTATCAAAACTTATTTTATACAAACTTGCTGCCAATAAATAATTTAAATTTTGAGTTTAATGTTAACTTGAGGTTAGTTTTTTTAATGGTCAAGAACTTTTCTAATACGAGGAATTAACGTAGAACTAATCTATAACTTCCATAATATTAAATTGCATTAAGAAATCCAAAGAAATTAGAAAAAAATTACGTTATTATAGCTGTTCGGCCTCGATATGTTTACAAACACCTTGTATTGTTGTATAGATTATATTATTGTATTATAATACAATATTGTATGTTCTTTGTTGGTAATTTTCATATAAAAATGTGATGTAGTAATACAACTTAATTTAATATGTTTTTTAAATATTGTATATGCAATTTGTTTGATGAATTTGTGGTTAAATAACAATGAACATTCTCAATTTTTAGGGATAATTAAAAAACTAAAAACTATTTATGGAATTACTCTTGAAATACAATTAGTTATAATCAGGGCATTAAATGACGTTTATAATTTTTTGACACTTGCAATACAATAATACCACAATAATATTGACTGTTCACAAACAAAAAAACAAAGTTTTATTTTAATACGCGATACAATATAGTACAAGGCGTTTGTGTATATAATAATAATATTTCTTTAACTTTAATGTTTTTATTTAACTACCCTGTATATTTTTTGTTAAAGCAACTTTTATATAATCTCGTAAATAAATGGAAATTTTTTTAATATAAATTTTTTTATGTCAGATTTTTTTTTTTTGATTTTATCACATTGAAACATCCTTTTATCCTTACACTGTTGAAAAAAAGTACAAGAAAAAGAAGAGAACTCGGTAGTAAAAAATACGAAATAAAATTTTTGTCTACTTTGAAATTCCTCTTAACATTTTTGTTGATTTTATATGGTATTTTTGAAAAGCTGCCAAGGCAAAATTACAAAACAAAAAAAGGACATACTTTTTACTAAAAAATGTGAGCAAAAAATCTAAAAGAATATTTCAACTTTGCAAAAAAGGAAAAGGAAAATATTTTTAAGGGAATGAAATGGCATGTCCCTCTTTTTGTAACCCAAATTAAAAGAAATATACACATATATAATAAGAAATAACCACCCCCCACAATATTTAGCCATAATAAAGCAATATTTTTTAGAAAGCGTGTATGTGTATGTGAATGTATATATGCATGTGTGTGAATCACATAAAGGAAGGAAGGAAGGGAACGTACTACACACATGTACATTTTTCCAGACATATTCGCTTTCTTTATATTAATTTTTCTTTTAAATCACTAAAAATTAATAGAGGGTTACTGACGTCCTCTTAAAAATATTTATTTTAAAATTGTACACACACACACACACGCACGCATGCACACTAACATATTATATCGGAAAACCCTGAGTCATAAACTTTATACCCATTTTTGCAAAATAAAAAAAAAAATTGTTGATATTCCTACAAACGCCACTCAACCAACAATTTTTTCTCCAGTTTAATTTTTTCATTTAAAGCTTTTTACTTTTTTGAATCTCGTGGAAAACATTTTCTTTTATATTTTTCCATCACAGCTTGGATGGTTTGCTTGGGCTTTTGTGTTCATTTCTCGTAAAAAAAAAAAAAAAATTGTAATAAAAAATACAAACATACTGAGAACGACGAGGAAGGCGATGACTAAAAGGTAGAGAGGTTTTTTGAGAAAAAATTATAAAAATAAAAAAATTCCATTTCACAACATAGAAAAAAAATATAAAAAATGACAGCAGCAGCAACAACTACAACAACCACTGAACGAAGGCAGAACGTAGAGTGAAAAAAATTATAGCAACTACTTTTTTATTACTGTCTTTTTTTTTGTTTAATTTTTTATGTACATAATTTTTTGTTTAAAGATATTTGTTGAGTTTTTTAATAACATTTTTTATTTCAACCATGTTTATCCTTTTAAAAAAATATCGATTTTCTGTCATGATAATAATAAAAAAGGTGCATCAGATTGGCAAGCAAATTTACACCAAAAGAAAAAAGGGTTTATCTTGTATGAAAAATATACTGACATAACATATATGTGCATACATACATAACTATGTATGTATACACAGAGATATCAAAACTCTGCTCTTTGAAGTTTTGTATATCCAGTAGGTGATACAGATGTGTGCTATTTCTGTTTTGTTTGTTTTTATGTTGTAGGGGCTCTTTTTCTCCTTTTCAAGGACTAAATCTCCGTAAAAAAATTGAACAACGCTGGGTAAAATTATTAAATAGTTTCTTCAAGACCAATAAAATATTTTAAGATTCTCTTGTCGTTGAGTTGTCTACTCACTTTCGCTGTAGTTGTTCGGTTCTTTAAGATTTTTGTTTTGTAAACTGAATTTGAAGATATCAACAAACAATCGACCATTTGCGCAATAAGTTCAATCAAAAAGAAGGCCAAGTTCTTTATACATACAATACCATCCCATTTCTAGACAACTTGCTAGTTTGGTAACATTTTCCACATAACACTTGCCCATATTAGGAAGTTAAAAAAATGTGGCCAAGCTAGCAAGTTGCCTAGAAATGGGATCACGTGAAGAACTTGGTTCTCTTTTTGATCTCAGTACTTTTAACGGCCGAAATTTTTGAATATGGACGTGGCCTTATTTTCACATTTATGTTTTCATACGGCTCTGAGTCTTTTTTCCAAGTTATTTTTGTTTGTTAATTTATGTATAAAACCTCTTTTAACTTTAAGCTTGCAGACGATTGGTTTACATCAAATTTCAGCTCTGTACCTGTAGTAGAAATGCTCCATGCAAATAAGAGGGGTAACCTAGTCCCCCTAAATAGTAAGTGCCGGTTTTCAGGTCAAATATACCAAATTTCAGCTCTCTATCTAAGTGGAAGTGTCAAATTCAATATCTGGGAAAGCTTTTAAGGGAAAACTTGGCCTATGAGATGACCTATACGTAGTATCCTTATGTTTCAAGTTTCATTATTTTATTATTAAAAGAAAAAGTTATGAGGAGGGTAAAAACAGCTCAAAAGGTTTCGTGTACATTAGGGCTGAACTTGGCCTAGAGCTCTATCGTGCGCCTTAGTTAATTAACTATCAAGCTCTTTTTATGAAATAATTTTATTGATTATATTCGATATTTCGCTCCGCTTTATATTATAAAAACTTTCTAATTGACAATCAAATAATAAAATATGGAAAAAGTTTCAACATAATTTTACACTTATATGTAGGCATGTACATATACATATGTACATACATATGTATGTATGTTAACAAAAGTTATTTATAAAAACAATAAGCAAATTATTAGTGCTGCTCAGTGTTTCGAATCCGCAATACTTTATTCGAAAATGAAAATTCCCGAATATTTTAATTGTTCTGTATATCATTTTTAAATAATTCATTTCGTTTTATTTAGAATTAAAAAAAAGGTTGGTGGAATAAATTAGGATCAGGTTTTTAGGTTTTTTTTATCAATTAAATTTTTACAATGGAGTAGCGAAATATCGAAGAATAAAAATATAATTTTTAACAAAAGACCTTCAGCTTGAACAATTTTAATATATTAAAACTTAATTCTGATTAATTGCTAACAGAACTAAGTAAGTGGATAAAAACAAAGCCTTATTGATCGCCTTTTCACACTAACTCACATCTTTTATCTTTCACCAAGATGCTAACTTCTTTCCAAAATTTGCAAGATATTCCTCCTTTATTCCACTCAACATCTTTCGATAATTTTAGTGTCATCACTAGAAAAACGAAATTAAATTTAAAAAAAAAAATTGAAATGTTAAGAAATATAATGACCTGGACAGAGCTACGTAAATAAATTTTAATTTAAATAATTTGAAAATAAAAATGTTTCTGCGTATTGTAAGGCCTGCTAAAAAAAACACGCTGACTAATTTTGGGACGAAGAAAATTCACATCCTCTCCAGCAAATAGCAGCTAAACAGTAAGATGGTGGTTTCTGGTGTAAATTTATTTTTTGATCTTATTTTTAAATAAATTTTGAAATGAAAACAAACTGTGCACATTGGGTTGGGTTTATTTAACAAATAAATGGTAATGTATAAAACTATAAAAAGTTTGCAAGTACAAAATAGTGTAGCTTTTTCATAACAACCAACAACAAAATACACACAATTTTTTTTTTAATTTAAATCAACTATTAAATTTTATTTATTGTTTATTCCGAACTACAAATATTATTAATTAATATAAAAATCATAAAAAAATATAAATCAAGAAATAGCAATTATATTTTAACTTTTATGAAAAAAAGCCATAATTAGTACGTTCCCTGATCTGCTAAAAATTTTTTTACGTATAAAAACAAAATATTTTTATAAATTAAATTAATGGTTTTGGAAAAAAAACCTAAAAATAATCTTTTTTTACGCTTTTTGTTTTTGGTTTGTTTTCATGTCATTTTATAAATTACAGAGTAGACAAACAAACAAAAAATAATATTAATGTCAACATAATGAAAATGCAGAAACCAACCAACGAATTTAAGAAACAAAAACCCTCGTTTTTTTTTGTTGTTATGTATTATTATTATTGTTATTGTTTTATTTGTAGTAGTATATTTAATGAAAAAAAAAACGCACATTTTATTGCCAAACATGAAAAAGAAAAAAATTGTCTACAAACTTGCCAACTACACATTCACTCACGACGACTTTGCTTCCCTTATTTTAGATTATAACAATAAGAAAAACTTTACATACGACCACACTGTATTTTTTTTTTATTTTCTTTTTTCTTACAGAGCGCTAATCCTTAAAGCACTTAAATTATTTTATATTTAAATTAAAAAAAAAATGCTTCCTTTATAGAAAAAAAAAATCACAAATTGTGGTAAAATAATGTCTTTTTTCACAAAAAAAAATATACAAAGAACTTCAGGAAGTCGTTTTTAGGAATTATTTTAGTTTAATTTTAATTTGACGTTTAAGTATAAAAGCTGAGATCAGTTTTGGCGTTTGTTTATGAATTGAAAACTACATTTTGATTATTAAATACCGTTGACATACAGATCAGATAACAGCTGGGGAAAATTCTAATTAAAATCAAAAGTTTCAAATTTTTGAAAACGGATTTTAAAGACAGATTTTTTTAAGAAATCTGTATTTATTTCCCAAATAAAAGTAATATTTATGTCTGGTTTAAAATAAATAAAATTCATTCAATCAGTTTTCCTCACCTCTTCGATTTTAATAACAACAAAAAAAAAACAAAAAGAACTCTTGATTTCTATATAAAAAAAAGTATATATCTCCACACAAATCGGCGTGTGCTCTGCTAATTTTTTTTAATTTTCATATTCCTTAACTCATTTTTTTTTTTTTTTTTTGTATTGAATGAATATTTAAATATTTTAAAGCTAAAATGGTTTATTTTCAAATTTCAAGGATATAGATGTTATTTTTTGCTTTTGACTTTTTTGTGCAGAAATAATAAGAATTTTTATGGAAATAATATTACTTAATTTTTATAGAGTACTAATTTTTTTTGTTTTTTTAATTTTTTCTTTTTTTTTTTTGGAGCCAAAATAAAAGTTTGTTTAATTAGGTGTGTCACAAAGAAGCCATACTTTCATTAAATGCGACCCATTAGAAAAATTGGAAACCTGCCAAAAACCGAATCTTGAGTTAAAAGAAGTTCAAAGATATTTTTGGTGTTTAAAATGGTATCTGTTTTTTGCATGACAACGATTTAAAACGGCAATACATCATAAAAGCAATACATTTTTCACAACTTTCACCTGAATCATTTAAACTAAAGATAAGTTAAACTATCCGAGTTAAGTTTTCCAACTACTTTTCAGATAAATAGTACCGTAAAACACTTGTTTGTGTCGCACGTACAGAATGTAAGGTCAATTTCATTCGACAATAATTTTTTTTAATTCCTATACTTAATAGCATCATCGCGTCGCTTTTCCCTGATTTTAGGCAACCGATTTGTAATTTACGATTACCTTACTTTCATGGAGGTTCGTACTAACACTAGCCTTCATTCATGACCGGAGTGATTTCAGACTGTCGACTGGTAACTGTCGGTCTTTCTCCTCATCTCGTAATCTGTTGTAATTGCTAGCATTTGTCTAACGCTTAGATCCCCCATGGCATTCACATTTAACACGTGTCTGTCTGCTCATTGTCCTAAGCCTTATGCTAGTCATTGCCGGACATTAACACATAATGTGCGCTGGCTTCTCAGTCTCTAACAGAGACAGTCTGCACGTATCATCTTCTTCGATTTTCGTCTTGCGCAGAGGGTACTTGAAGTTTCCATGACCTGTCACGAACGCAGTAATCCATCTTAAGTTAACAATTTTATATCTAAGCACGTTACTGGCCTTCCTGCCGAAGAGCTCCTTGAGCACCATTCGAGCCTGTCTGCATGTAGTAGTCTCCCTCCACTTTTCAGGTGTATTGAGTTAACCAACTGTATGACCTCCGCTCGCACTAGGACATTCCCCAGTATAACTCTGGGTTCTCGTCCACATAAATTCTCAGCAGATCCCCTGCCTATGTGTCCTTTAACCTAACTGCAACTGTTATTTTATTGAACACTTACACGGTTGTTCACACTTTAAGGTTTCAGTCGATATTAACTTCCAACTTGATCACCCGAGACCTTTTATAGTAGTCGTCTAGTTTCCAGAATATAATACGCAAGAATCCAGTAGATACATACTTCTTTAGCTATAAACATCTTTTTTTTTCAATTCGTTTTTACGAGTTGATGTTATATCGTTGTTGTTGTTGTTTTTCTGTGTGTATTTATTTTCCTTCCAGGATATGTTTTGTTGTTGTTACAGCCCAGCGCTGTCTGTACAGTGGGTGCCAAATGTGATCGCACTCTTTATTTCTGAAACTTTCGGCACAGTGAGTGCCACAAATATTCATACCACTCAATTCTTACAGGCAAGAATACTTGTTCGCACTTATCATCGTAATAATATGCAATTCTCAATATTTTTACAAATGATCAGACTAGTAATAGTTTTTTTTTTTTTTTTTTAATTTTAAAAATACATATTGCTTTTGGTTCTATTATTTTCTCAACGAAAAGGTGACCTGAATTTTTTTCAATTTCCACGCCGAAAAAAGCAGAAAAGGCGGGGCAAAAACTTCTCAAAAATAAATACACAAATTTGTATTTAAGTGCTCAAAAAGTCTGTGTTTTTGTAAACTGTTAATTAAATTTAAAACCTTTGCTATTGTTTAAAATGTTTGCTTTGAAATTATAAAATAAAAAAATTAAAAAACTAACAAATACAACCAGAAAAAGGTTTTTTCCATTTCACATACCTACATATAAAAAAATTTGTTGTTTTTTTGTGAGAAGAAAAACACAGAAAAATTCCGAAAAGTATAATTCAAAATAAAAGGCAGAGAAAATAACTCCATAGTCACACTCGTAGGAGCTAAGCTACGACAAGCAAGTTGAAACCAACCAACCATCGAAAAGGAACAACAAGAACAGCACCAAACAAAAAAATTCTTTCAAACAAAAAAAAAAATTTTATGAAAAGAAATAAATATTTCATAATTTGAAGCGAAAAAATCAATAAAATTCTCTTATACGCCATTTCAAGAACTTTGTAGAATAAAACAAAAGAAGAAATGTTTACAAATAATCAAAATTATTTAAAATATAAATAGAAACGAGCTAAAGAAATATATTTGTTTAATTTCATTCCACTCTAGACCATTTTTACTTCAATCTGAAAATTTTTTTCTATCTGCTAAAGTATTTTATATTCTCATATCGTGTAGACGACAAACGTTTATTTTAACTTTATCCCTTGAAGGAATTAAAAATATATAATTTTTACGATTATAAATTAATATATTTGTAAGCAACAGGGGTGGGACTTGTCTGATATGTATAATTCGAAAATCTATAAACTTTTTTGTTCAATGAATTTTTTTATGTTAATGTTTCTGAAATTGTATTTATTAGTTATTGGAATCAATAATGGAAAAGTTTGAGAAATCTTGTAGCTGGTGACGGGCGGACCAACCTGAGAGTTGTTGAAAAACTATTTTTCTATTTTACACTAAATGAGCTATTTATTGATTTTTTTTTAGCAAAAAAGAACAGAAAAACATCTGGTTATATTTGTTCATAATTAAATTCTTATTAACGAACAACTTGGCCGTGATGGTGAGCATGTATTATTTATTGACTTGGAATTTCTTCTTGAATTTTAACTCAACGTAACATATTGACGGCAAACTGATAATTATTTTTTTTTTTTTTTGCAAAAATTTTATAAATTAACTTCATTTTATATATGGATTTCACTACGAATTCGCTAAAATATTTGTCTCATTTATAGTGTCGTTTTCGCTGGAAATGGCCCATTGTAAATTTAGGAATTTATTTAATTCAATTAAATTGAAAATGTTTTCTTAAACTTAAAAATAAAAACTTAAGTTAAAAAATCAAATTTAATAAATTGAAGTTAAGAAAATCCATAACTTAAATCAAATAAAATTTATACACATTTAAAAACAGACGATAAACCAGCACATAAATATGCATTTCCTTTACGAGTTTCTTAATAATTATTTTAGATTTTTTTATAGAAATATAAAAATACACTTGGATCCATGCAAGACAAAATAAAAATAAAAACAAAAAAAAAGTAGTAAATATTAAAAAAGAAGAAAAAGCTGTAAAGAAAAACAAGAAACGAAGCTGGTCAATACGTAGAACAAACAACAACATCAAACATCAACTGGGATTTTAAACCTCCCGCCATCACAGCCCAACAATCGCATAAAAATTCTACAGCATGTTTTTACTTGCACCACAATTTCCTTTCATTTCCTTGTAGCAACATTTTTATAATTTTTTCTTCCTTAATGGTTAGAATTGTTTGCTATTTTTGAGAAAAAAAAAACAAAATTAAAGAAAAGACAAACGCATTTGTAGCAAAATCCGAAAAAGTAGTTTAGCAACATATGTCTCCATAACGATCAAGGGGAATGGACTTGAGAAGATGACGACGACGATGCAGAAAATAAAATAAACCTTTTTTTACAACAACAACAGTAAATGATTTTTATGTTTTTTCTTGAGATTGGTTTTTTATTGATATTGACGTTGTTGTTGAGGATTTAGAAAACAGATCCCAGTAACCAACAGACACTATGAAACGATTAAAAAACGAAGAAATGGAATAGAACAGTAAATAACACAACAAGTAAAAATATAAGATTAGGGAGAGAAATTTTAAGTTACAAAAATCTCCAAGGTGAAAAGAAAAATGTGATAATTAAAAAAAATCAATAAAAACAAGAACGCCTTGGTCTTAAATGCACATTGGATACATATTTGATAGTTGTATCGGCTCCTTATTAGCTTCAGATCTCATCTAATGCTAATTAGATGCCGATTTTCTTTTCGTATACAAATAAAAAAACTACACTGTTAATTGTTAAAAAATTATTAATTTTAAGTCTAATCTGTTCGCTGGGATATTTTAACTTTGCTACAGGATGAGTGAGTGCATGTATACATACATACTTGTATATACACAAATATATACATAGATATGTATATAGTTTAGAATTCATAGAAACCAGATTTGTTTCTTTATTTTAAAGTATTTTTTTTTTCGAAATATTAATTTTGCTGTTGTTATAATTTGTGGTTAGAGTAATAAAACTAAGGAATTCTTCCTAGTGCACAAAGGTAATACAAAAACATGAAATGGTCTGTTAACTGTTTTTATTGACACATTCAACTGTCAGATTCCCTGTTGCAGTCGATCCTTAACACCATATTTCAATTAAAAATTCAAACACAGATACCCTGCAAAAATCATCATTTTAGCCAAAACGCAGTGACGATTATTTGCTAAGAAGCATTTCACGTTGCGTGACATGTGTTACGATCGAAACTAAGAGCTTGCGGGTGCTCCACGAAATCGTGATGCAGAGTAGTTTTGTTTACTACAATGTACTTCGAGTCCCTTCTCGAGCATAGTTCACATGCGTGCTATACGCTATTCTTTGCAGCTATTAGCTACAAAGGCCTTTATAAAATCTGATCTGCTTCCGAAATGTGTCGTACTTAAAGAATATTTAAAATAAGCTATACATTATTTAACGGTCACACTTATTTCATCAAATATTTGCCTCATCTGAACTAACTCTAACTGATTCACACTGCCATCATTTGTACTCCCTTTTGTTTTAAACAATTATTTCCTAAGTTTTACACCATCCACCAAAACATTATCCAGAGTTTTCATAGCAAGAGCTTATATTTTGCGTTAGTAAATGTAATACTCACTCTATAACATAGAATAATACATAACAACATATGTGGACAGATTCGTTTTGTATTATTTCAGAAGATGGAGTTACTATGTTGAATAATTTTAATTCGTTTAATAATAAGTTCAAGTTTAGAATAGAAAAAGAGCACGATTCAAATTGCGAAACTTTCTTATTTAGATAGTTTGATAATGAGGAGAGGCAATGATTTGGTATTGAATTGGTACCAGAGGACACGAGCTTCGGGGGTATGATTAGTAATTATTTTTCAAAGCGCAATACAGTAATTATTATTTTGTATTATACTTGATTTTTTGAAAAAGTACTTATGCCACTTTCAAATAAAATTTATCAATTAAGTTTTATTGTTGCCAGAAAAAATTAATATAAAAAATTTCAACGATCAAAATGGTTTCCTTCCCTTTGCTTCCCGATATTTTGATGTATTTCTTCCCTTTTTTCTATGAAATTTCCAAAATAATTATCATTTTTAGTTCCTAATTCCAACAATTTAAAATTTGTTTTTTTCGTTTCTTGGTAGTGCGTAAACCTCATTTACGAATAGTGAGTGTTTTGCAGATCTTGGGTTCTCTAGAATTTAGTTTTTCTTTTGTTTGGGTTTTATTTTTTTTTTCTCCAGCAACATTTTTCCACCTCTTATTGTATTATTTTATATCTGCAACTACGTGTTTGTGTTAGTGTGTTATTTTATTTATGACTGTGTGTGTATAGTTTAATTTTTTTTTATTTTTTGCCAAGAATCTTGACGTCGAATGCCAACTTTTTTCGTCGTTGTTTTATACAGCATTTAACAAACTACAATATTTTTCTGTAAACAGAAAAAAAGCAGAGAAAGAGAAAATAAGGAAAAATTAACTACTTCTAGCTTTAACTTTGCTTGCCACACACATGCTTCTGCGTTTTAAATTCCCCTTTCTATGGTTCTTATCTAAAACAAAAAAGTTGTAATATTTTATTTTCTGTTTTCAGTTTGTTGCTTTTTCTCACCTTTTTCACAATTTTCGAAAGCAAGTTTTTCTTTTCTATTTTTTTACGATCTTTTTTTGTAGCTGAGTTGGGTTTTTTATTATACAATTTTCAGCCTCTGAATATTTTCAGTTCTAAGGCAACGACGATGTTTGTTTTTTATTTGTTTGCAACATAACTTTTATAATTTTTTTTTTCTAAATAATAAAAAAATGCATGTAGTCGAGAATCGGCCGCAGTACTAATGGCGACGTTAGCCTTTCCTTGAAATCTTTTTTTAGTTTAGTTTCTTCTTTAAGCTTGCAACTGCAATTTATTTATGTGTACATTTTTTTGTAAACACTTTTTATATTGAAAAAAGTTCTTGTTCATAACAAACTAAACATGTATCGATGTGTATGTGTGTGTGTAATTACACCTATAGGAAATGCTAGTTCATTAATACCTCTAAAATTTCGCCTCAAAATGAACCCAGACATGGCTAGAAATTTAAAAAAAGACATACTATGTACATACATACTATATGTACATAAGTACATAAGTATGTATATTTATATATATTTTATAGTTATACCCAGTCAACTTTTGAAAGATTCTTTAGGCAAGAATTATTAAACTGAACCATTTCAAGGCTGATCTAGGCGTCTAAAAACGAGTGTTTAAATGCTAGCTGTGAAGTAGCAATAGCAAAAAAATACTTTATACAAGTCTGATTAACGATAATTTTGCTGATATTGTGCTGTTGAAAATAAATACAGTCCAACAATAGAAAAAGCTCAACTCATAAATATTTACTGTCACAAAACAGCATTTCTTTCTCGTTAATTTACTAATGCTATTGCGATGCTCGTGCTGTTGACAATTCGACAGCTACGAACACATCACCAGCAATTACATTGACAGCATTGTAAAATGGCAAATCAACCGTGCTTTGCACTAATAAGAATTTTTTACATACATATTATTTGATTTATTAATTTTTAAATACCAGGAATTGTAGTTTTTGTTAATAGGTTAAGTTTTCTTTTCTAGTTTTTTAAGAAGGTAAAAAAATCAACCCTTACTCCTTAATGAACAAACAGCAAGAGCTAGAAATGTGACTGCAGACATTTTGTATTGTTGTTCTGTTTTTTTTTCTACAGCACAAAAATAGCAAAATCAAAACCGTGAATATTTTGCTCAAGCTGCTTCTGGTTAGAAAAACATTTTTAAATTTTTTAGTCTGCTTTTAGCATGCTGTTAAAATATGATTGCAAAGTAGAATAGCGCTGTTTGAGTGCCATATCTTCGAGTCGAAACGAGTGCATAAATGATTTATTTTATTCGCACAGAAGAGTAAAAAAGACTGGAATATATAAAATACTGACTGCGTAGGTTCTCTGTTGTTTTTACTCTATTATATTTTAGAGAACCGTGGAACTTAATGACTTTTTTAGAAGCAAGATAAAATTAATAATTCTTGATTTTAATTTTTTGTAGAAATAATTGTAATTTTCTTTCATTTTCAAAGAACTAATCAGAATTAAAGTTTCGTTACACATGCGCCTTAATTGAGGCAATTAAATTTTAAATTTAGTATAAAATTTAGTATAAATTTGGTGAATTTGATACCTTAAAATATTTTCTTGCCCCGACAGTGATGTTAGCAAAAGCGTGTAATCATGTGTTATGCGTTTTTACGTACAAAATTTCCAATTATCACCATAATGTGAAAGAGATAAATTGGTAACAATAAGATTTCTCGTCCCTTTTATATAATTGTGGTAATGTGGTTGTAAGTTCTCGGGTATAGGTAGTGGTCTATTACATTTAATGTGTTCATTTTTTTTTGCCTACTAAACACACTTCATCAGAGTTACATTATGAATTTGATTCAACTTATGCTGGAATTAAGTACTAATTCCTTACTTTATTAATTGAATTCTTGTATGGTAAATTGAGCTCAATTGAGCCCCTAAATGCATAATTCTCGTAATTACGCATGTGTGAACATACTATATACTAAAACTAAATTGATATAACTAATTGAACAGTGTTGGAGAATGAAATTAATGCAATTTTGAAACTTATTGCAAATTGTTTTTTAGTATAATTCAGCGACTTTACTTCCCTAAATTCTCAAAAAAAAACAGAAAATAATAAATAAAATTTTTGCAAAAAAAATCAAAAATGTAAAACCATATGAATTTTTGAAAATCTAGTATAACACGCTTAAAATTTAGTGCTTTAGATAGTTCTCCGATATTTTTGGGGACTGCTTTTTTTTATTCTTGATTGAAACTTGACAAGACATTAAGAAAGTTTGTTCCAAAAATCTACACTGCTTTTTTTCTATGAAACTTAGAAAATAACTATTATTAGGGACACATCCGATACCGATATATCGGTGATATTTCATGTTTTCCGATACATTTGTATCGACAATATTTTGATTGCCAATGCAGCGACATATTAACATACGCATCGCAAACTAAATCAAAAACAATCACAAATCAAAAAACCCAAAATGTTCATTAGTTGGCAGGGTAAGTGAGGGAAATAATATAAAAACATGCATAACGGTTGCTGTTTTAAATTTTTAATAAATAAATTACGATTGCATAGGTAGGTTGTACTTTCACAAATCAGATCGATTTGAAACACGCGGGTTTTGCTTTAAATGTAGTATAGCTTTAATATGGAGAATATAAATGATATAAGAGGCACCTAAGAGATGTAGCCTGTAAAATACTTTAGTGATATACTAGATTTTCCTCTGAAAAAAGAAAATTATTAGCCAATATTTACCTACCAGTGTAATTTAGCATAATAGTAGAAACAAAATGGATTTTTCTTTTGCTATATTGCAGTTTTCGTTATACAGTTTTTGCTTTATTTTTAATCATAAGCAAAGAACAAACAAAAAATAACTTCATTATAAAAATTTCTTTTTTTTTTAGTACGACCCGCAACAGAAAAAAACCGAACGACCAACAATAGCAAACAAATCTTTTTTACCACAGAAAAAATAATAATAAAAAATAAAACATTTTTGTTGTCTGTAAATTACGAATTAATAAAAAAAAAAAAAAACGTTAGAGAGCAAGTTTTATATATTTTCTGTAATTTTTTTATAAAAATTTATTAACAAATAATGCCCTTGCCACGGTTGAGATTTTATAATTAAAATAAAGCTTTCCCTAATATGCACAAACAAACATACTCGTACATAAATAGTGTATAAATTATTACGTTTTTCATTAAATAATCAAAATTTCATAATTTTTTTATGAAGTATTTTTTTGGGGTTTTTTTAAATGTTTTTGTTTGCTTAGTTAATACCAACAAAACAACAATATCAAATAATCAAACATATACCTATTTAAAAATACAAATATCACCAACAATTTTTAATATTATCTACAATTTTAGAATTTAACAGAATCTTATCAAAAAAAACATTTATACTTTTTTTTAAATTCCTTATGGCATGTTGTTTGTCCTCAAGTTAATTTCGTGATATTTGCTCATAATCGAAAATAGTATTCTTTCTGCCTTTTAACACTTAAACAAAGTGCGGTTTTACAATTATGTTTACGAGAGTTGTTGGGTTCTAAACGTACGCCAAATCGGAACTTTCCAAGTACTAGTTCCAGGGCTTTAACCAAACATGCGTAACAATATTTAGAAATTTCTCTATATGTGTATGTATATGTGGTTGCAAAAACCGTTATATATATATATATATATATATATATATATACATATTTAAAACGTTGCATTATCTTTTTATTAAGATCCTGAGAGCTTCTGATTAAAAAGACAAGCGCATCACTGTAGAAAAGTCTTCAAACCTGTCAGAATTTCTTATGGGTATTTTTATTTATAATTTTTTCTCCGCTTTTATTTATTGTACTTTTTTTTGTTTTTATACGCATTTTTACTAATGTTGCGAAAAGGTAACAAAAATTAAAAAGTACACCGGCAAACAGGCAGTTATAACGAACGTTTTTCTAAAAATCAAAAACTTTGGCTAAACGTAATTAACGTTGTAATAAACCATTTTATGACATAATTCGATTTTCATTTTTAGAGAAAATACTACAAAACTCAATTATCTTACATATGTACATACAATATGTATATGAGTATATTTGATACAAAATGTATTTGTACTCAAAATGCGCTAAAATGGAAATATTTCCTTAAAAATGATAGAATATATTTTCTTAAACGATGTCACATTATTTGCAACTACATAAGATTCATTTTAGTTTAGCGAATTGAAGAGTATGAACTTTGATTAAGAACGAAGTCTGAAATCAAACCACCAAAACTATTTCCAGGCAGCGGTTTCAAGTAAGATTAATAAGAACGGTTCTTTTAACTCCGATTTTACAATTGTTAACTAAGCACATCATTAGCATTTTCTGTCTTTCTACTGAGTAGTGTCAGTACTGCAAACATCATCTATTTATGAATTTTGAATACGAGACAGAGTCTTCTCATATGTTTTATATTTTCGAACATTTTTTTTTTTTTGGGTTAGAATGAAGTTTGCCCCACTGTAACTATATTAGTTGTATTCTTTCTTTCACTCTTTTTTTCAATTTTTGCTTTAGCGGCACATAAAACACATGTATTCCATTCTGTTTTTCAAATTATCGTTTTAATAAAAACAAAAATTTCGTTTTTAAATTGAAATAATAGAAAATGAACTTGAGTCGGAATAAGTTCTTCGCTTTATTATTAAAAATTTCAGTTCCTTCAAACAAATAAGTTATTATATTATTTTTGTATTATAGTAAAAATTGTATTGTTCAACTCAACCATATTGCAATCTTTATGCATGGAAATCATTTAATTGTTAAATATTAACAATAAATAACTTGTTTATATACATTTCTTAGCAATGAAAAATAAAATTAATATCTTTACACATTCGCTTACAAACGTCCATCCCAGAATGCACTACTGTAAGGTAACTAACACAAATGTATACATTTTACTATGAGTTACGAACAGAACACGACAAAAGGATGGCAAACATTCAGTGAATCCTTAAATGCCATGCAAGAAATGCTCTAAAATGCGATATCACGAACAAAAAACATATGACATGACGTAAGCCGGTTTGAGTGCTATGCCAACACGATATTCTCTGGGATGGTTACGTATGACACAATATTTGTTCGCAATGTCCCAGTTTTTAACGGCCGTATGCGAAAAAAAATATTTTATTTTAGGTTTGAAGTACACATTAGTTATGAACAAGTTTTAAGCTTAACCAATCTTGGTTAAGAATACATAGGCAAAAAATTACTTTAACTAATGTATGTGTTAGTGAATGTCTACTCGCAACACCATCTTAAATAGGTTTTTATTGTTTTAAAATAAAGTAGCTTTTGTATTTTTTTTTTTTATAAAAATTCATATAAATTGTTGTATGAATTCACACAGCTTACTATAGTAAGGGATGAAAATTGTAATCGAATAACGTGCGTTGCATGTACAACACTAAAATTAGTTTTTATGAATTGTTTGACAAACCAATAAAATAAAATTTTGAATGAAAAGAACGGCTTTACAATATAAATATGTAAAAATTGGAACTGAGTAGGTAGAGGGAATATTTGTACTGGAAAGTATTGCTTCTGTTTTCATAAAACATAAAAATCTCAATTTAAGTTAGGTTCACTAACAAAATTCTTCTTTGCATACGGCTGTAAGTGCTTATTTCAGCTTTTCGTATGCCGTGTTCTGTTCCTAATATTGTGTTCATTGCCTTACAATAATGCAGTCTAGAATGCACGACTGATAGCGATATAAGTGGTTACTATGAAGAGCGTTTGTGCGTCACAAAAAATATGCACTGCTTTCAAAATCATGGATCATTTTTTAGTGGATAAGTTATTAGTACACAACTTGTAAATATTACCGATCTTATAATGCTCAAAATTTTCATAAATAAATATGGGTGATGCCCAGCCTGGACTGCATGGACTAATAAACGAAAATAAATCATACAAAATTTTGAACGCTCTCGTTATTATATATGTTTCATACTAAATATTTATTTTATATAAAAGGTGCCACTCCCACTATGCCCATTCTATTAATATATGTTATTTGTATTAAGAATCGGGTCTTTAATAATTACTTTGCTATTTTCGGTCCTAGGTTGGTGCCTCTCGAAAGCATTATGGATGAAAAGAATTAAATGATTTCTTTACAAAAAGTTAACAATAATACGAGTATCTTTAGATAATAAGTTTTTACAGCATATACTCCACATTGATTATTCATTTTCAAATAACTCCGCTCCAAAAGTGCTCTGGATGCATTTATGTATCTACACTTTTATGTATCTACACATTAAATTTTTTTTTATTAATTATAACCTACAAAAACTTTGAGAAACATACATACATACACTTTTTTGTTGAGTTCATAATTTATATTTTTCAAAAGGTTTGAAAAATTCAATTAAAATATTATTTATCTGCTGTTGGTTTTTTTCTCTTGCTGCTGCTAGCTAACAAAAGTTGGAAAGAGTGTGTATGTATAAATTGAAATAATTGCCTTGCGTATTTTTTTTCTTAATTTTTTATTATTTTCCATTTAAGTTTTTTTCGAAAAAAAAAATTTCTACGACAAACTCAAGGGGATATTATTTTGTGTGCATTTTTTATAAACAAAAATAAATTTGTTTAATTTATTCTGTAGTTTTTTCTTACTTTTGTTTTTATAGTTGTTTTTATTTGAGTTTTTTTCTTTATGAAAATAAAAGTAAAAAAATTGAATAAAGAATCAACAACAAACAACAGCAACAATAAAAAAACATGAAAACTATGTGTGCGTGTTTATGTGTACGAGTACAATTTGTTTATTATTATAGTTGTTGTTTTTGTGTTAAAGTATTTCTTTTTTTTTCTGTTTTTGTTGTTTTTATAATAATAATTTCAATAAAATTGAGGTGATTTTTTGTTTCACTTTTTTTATGTTGTTATTGTAAAAAATTTAATTAAAAAACTTAATATTTTTTTTTTTTTGCTTTTGTAGTATTGAGTGGCGATATAACTTAATATTGTTATTACTTTTTTGTAGTTGTTGTTGTATTTGCTATAGCCAATGATTATTATTTTTCAAGGAAAATCGAGTTTTTCAGTATTCGGTTTTTTTTTTAATTTTAATTAATTATTAAGACAATACATATTCATGCATACATACATACATGCGAGTATATACACATATTTTAAATTATTGTTTTTAAATATTTCCTGTACACAAAACTTAAAAACAATTACGTTCAATACCATAAATATTAATATACATATTTTTGTTTTCTTTGAAGCCGATCTGTTCGTATAAAGTAACATGGAATATAACTTATAAGTCAACAGAATATTAAAAACGTGTTTTATTAATAAGATTTTTGAATTTTAACTGCTCGAGCTAAACCAAAATACACACTGCCTTTTTCATATATTTTTCTAGTTTATAATAGGTTGAGAAGACAAATATTTTATGATATGAAACTCTATAAAACATTTTTTTATGAATATGGCCGTAAGTATACACAATTAAAGTGTATTTAAATTTGATTTAATTTATTTATTTTTCTATGAAAGAGAAGTATTTTTAAAAACGTCTAATATGTATTCACCCCTAAATGAAAGTAGAGGTGTATAAATATTACACGCCACTCCGATTTGTTGAGGTTTTTGTTGGACACATATACCAAAGCAATCTTTTTCCGATCTTTTTATTTACATATACATATATCTGGCATTTTGAAAAAAGTTTCTATATACATACCTACAACCAGCGTTGCCGGAAAAGTTATTTTGGAGAGAGCTAAAACGTTCTACAGACGAACGAGTGAATAACACAAAAATGCTAAATAAAAACTTTGTATAATTATGTATTAAAATGTTTTACTTGTAGTAGCATATGTTTATGTAGTACATAAACACATAAGTGCATTAGAGCGGGTAAATTTTTTTGTCAACCAAGATTATAGCAGAAATGTAATCTACGGAAAATTCAAAGAGCATTTTCCTAAGAATCCATATTTCTAAAATCAAAATGGAACCCCCTCCGTGCCGGTATTTCTGAATCAGGTAGTGGTGGGTCTTCAAATTATGTACCCTAACAAACGATGGTAGGGGATAACAAGTCCCAAAAGTTGCTACGAAAATGTCAAATTTTTTAATGCATCTCCCACGCACGGTTTTTGTTGTCATCGAAAAGCATTGTCAATAAAACATTTTCTGGGTTAGCAAAATACGCACTGTTTTCCACAACATTATTTACAATCTTTTTGTGACTCTACAGCAGATATTGCGTCGATCGTATGAAATTATATAAAAGTGCTCTACCACATATATCACGGAGTTATAGTACTTTACACTGAAATGCATTGGCACAAAAACTTTCGTAATGAATACATACATCGTAAAAGCCTGCTGGCCTTTGTCAACCAACGGGAAATGACAATTAGTGCAGTTATTCTGGGCAGAAACCACTAGAAACTGCCTTGCGATACAAGTATATAACGTCTGTGGAAAGTGCCTGTTGGACTACAGTTTCCATTGGTGATGGCATGATTTCCAAAGAAATTAGTTGAAAATCGGATACGGCCTAAGACGATGTATTTTACATTTAAATACTAAATACATGTATTTATATTATTTATTTGCCTACCTTTCGCTGCTCTCATGTTTGTATCAGCTTCGTCGAAATCCCACTGGAAATTGTAGGTCTGCTTGTGGTTGATAACTCTGGCGCGTCGAATAAATGGCGAAAAGGTAATTGATTGAAATGCAATAAACACACAAACCAATGGTATTGCTCCTGAACAACGACTGTATGTGGTTCCTTGACTAAATTTGTGTGATTCTTGCCTTCAATGTTTTCCCCAAGGTAAACGCTATGATAAACGAGATTCACCTGCTACTAGTTCACATGGCAAATAGATACCTGACAAACAATAAAACACTAACGAGTTGACGCAAACTTCTCAGGGCGAAAAATTACACTGAAAATGAGACATAACCGAAACCGGTTTGTCTCCGAACCAACCTTGACAAGGGATGACGTAAATGCGTTACTAATGCGTTGTCGGAATATCAAATCATGAACCACAAAAATAATTTATGAGAATAATTATTGAAAACACAATAGCTAATGTACTCAAAATTAAGAACAAGTAAATACAAAAATTTATTCAAAATGAATAAAACTTTTCTCGTAAAAATTCCGGGGGCTCCGTTTTGATTTTCTTCTTCGAAAAATCCTTGTCAAGTTTTTTGTCTCCGAACAAATTAACCCACTCTAATGCGCATGTCCATGCATACACATCTGCATATATTCTCTTATAAATTTGAGTATAGAATTACGCATTAAACTATTTAATAATATCTAATAAAAAAGTTATTCGATAAAAATACAAATTTGTTATTTTAAAATTCATAATTTCTGATATGTAGTTCAAGCTCGATTTGCGCATTCGAAATGAAATCGGGGTTAATTCTTCATTTGATATTCCGAAAGTGATTTGATATAGATATTTGGAAGGAAAGGGGCGACCTCTTGTCAATTTTTTGTGGAGACAAACCGGTTTCGGCTATGTACTATGTATTGTGTGATTTTCAGACCATTAAAAACTTAGTATAAAATTATAATGCTTTAAGCCAAAGAAAAATTCTAAATCTAAATTTATAACACCAACCTGCAACTTCAGAAACCCCTGCAAGACAAATTTTAGTGGAGTCAAATCACGCGATCTTTGTGGCTATTTCGCCACACCTTCGCGAGAAATAAACATATGATCATGCAGAATGTTCACTTTGAATTTAGCTGTATGGCACGCTGAGACTTCCAGCTCGAACCATATCCATATCCTCCTCCATGTCTTTTAACTTGGTTCATTTGATTGAAACAACAAACCCAGTTGCAGTGCAGTATTTAAGTGTGAATAAATAAAACAATTTACATACATATGTATTTAAACATTAAGCATTAGATAAAACTTGCAGACGTTTAAAACACACATATACCATACTTACAAAGATATGTAAGTGTGCATGTATGTATGAACTTTTATAGCTGAAAAACAAAACGATGAGTAGAATAAAGTGAGTGAATAACGACAAAACAAAATTAGAGCAAATATGAATAAGTATTTGGTATAGAGCCAGCCATAAACAAAAATAAGAAAAAAACACTTGTTGTATCGCTAAATGCAAAAAGAGAAAAATTAAAAACATTACACACACACATTCGTTAATTTATCGTATTCATACATATGTATGCACAGTAGATACAACCACAATTAGAAGTAACAGTTAACTGTTAACAATTGAACATACAATATTATGTATACATATGCATGTATTGAAATTTGTATTTGTTGCTGAGAGGGTGAGGAAGTATTGATGTTTCCTTTTGGGCAATGAACTTGACATCTTGGATTTTGTTTTTTTTTGCAAGCTTTACAAACAAATTCGCTTGCGTATACTACGAGAAGAACGAAGAGCTAAATCTGCAAATGTTGTAATTTTAGAAATTTGTAACATACACATATTAGATAAATCATTCATAATGCGTACAACTGGGCTAGTAATCAAGATGGGCGTTTTGCTCACAAACAATACAACTTTGTTTTGCAAACAAGTAATGTTGAGTAAAGATGACAAATATAACTGGCACCGCATGTTTATTGCTATGTGGCAGTGATAAAACTTCAGAACTATCGCACTATTTTTAGTACTGATTGACTTGCGAAATTTCGTACTAGCCCCACGACATTAGAAGTATTTTTTCTGATCTGAAGCGTTGTATAATATGCTGCACAAAGTTATACTAAAATCCTTTACATTATACTAAAAATAACTAATAAAAACTCAAAAAGAATTCCATACACACAGAACAAACTGTCTTTTGATGTTTGAAATAGTACTTTAGTTCAGTATCATTTTAAAATCTTGATTCTCCATCACTGCTATGTAGTCACTACAAAAATAATTTGTGCATCACTTTAATGTACTATTGCAAGTTAAAATCTCAAAAATTCCTCCATACGATTTTAAGTCACATCGCAAATGTTTTCCGATTCATATTTTTTAGACACAACTCCGTCTCTTGTATAATAGTACTAGAACTGTCAGATCTGGTGATTTCTCGCTAGATTTTAAAGTTCACTTGGCGACAAAGTTTTTGTTTTTCAATAAATTAAAATTTTTGTATCATTAAATAATAACGGCGAAAGCTGATTTACATTATATGCAAAGATTATTTCCAAGTTGGCATGAACAAATAACTTGCTTAACACGTTGAGTGCCACGCGGTTTCAATAGTTCAATAGTGCGAAAATATTGCAAATCGTACTATGAAGAACATGCGGCACAAAGTGGCAAAAAAAAAAAAATATATAGCACGAAATTTGACCAAACAGGCTATAACATTTTGTGACACTTGCGAGGGACAACCGCATTTATGTTTACCTAGTTTCAATAAAATCCATTAAAGTTTTCTGAAAAAATGTTCAAGGTCGGTGTCAGTCACCGGTGGCTGACGTGGCACTCAAGGTGTTAAAGAATGCTGCTCGAAACAGTATCAACAAAGCGTATGAGACTGATGTGTACACCATCTAAGATATATTATCTGAGCCGCTGAATTTAAATCTCCCGCCAGTTTTTTTCTATCAACTCTAGTTTTCGTGATAAACCGTTGGCGTAAATGAAGGCAGTTACACGGTATATCTAAACATAACTGGAGAACTGTTGTTCCTATTTGGTTAAATAAAATATTAAAAAATTTACAATTACATTAGATTTAATACAGCCCAGTAGTTTCAAAAATATCGTGGACGTAGTGGTAAAACTTCTCAAAAATTTGGTTGTTGAAATTTATATTGAAATAAAAATACAACGAAGGTATGTATATTAACATACATACATATAGATAAATATACTCCAAAATTTTAGCCTCTTCTCAATGTCACTGTAACAGAAATTTTAATTTTATTCGCAATTAAGTGGTTGTATTTAACATAAAAATTCTTACAAAAAAAGTTTACAAACGTACTTTTCAAAAAGTACCGTACTCTCAGTGCCTATAAAAATATATTTTTGAAAATTAGACAACACGTAGAGCCTTTAAAAGACTGGCGTGCCACATTCACGCAAACAAAATCGATTGCAATTAGCCAGGGAGCATATGACGTGGAGTATACTTGAATGATTGGAACGTTGTGATTTTCACTGATGAGAAGAGCTCATAATTTGAGAACCGCCACCACAGCAGAGAGGGCAGTATTGTGGTGTGGGGTGTTTTAACGTAGTTAGGAGCAAGCGGTTAGATGATTGTGGCAACATATAAAACTGTGCTTAGTTCGATTATTACAGTTGTAAATTGCTTTTTGGAACGATTTCGTGGATTATACAACAGGATAAGGCTGCTATATATAACACCAGAGAAGTAATAGAAAAATTATTTCAAGCCAAAACATTCGCCTTCATTATTAGCAGTCTTATTCTCCTAATGGAAATGTTTGGGGTTGGTTTATACGAAAGGTATATGAAGGAGGAAAATAATGCAATGGAAGGCGGACGCTTATTCATCAGTCATTAAAGAATTTTGGAATGAAATATCATTGGACTATTTGAAGTGACCCACTAAAAGATCTTTTATTAGAAGTTATTGTCCACCTATAACACTCATATGCACTATTGGCAGAGTTGCATTGGTTATTTTCAAGTATTGAGAAGCTCTGCAGTGCATGTTCTATATACATACAAATCGCATACCCACTTCAAAGGTGACAACTCGAAATTTGTTATTTTTCAGAAAACGCAAAAAACTATTTTTCAGCCATAAAATATAATGACTCAAAAATATAATGAATCAAAATTGTAAAGTAAGTAAGCATTGAATAAAATTATAAAAAAAACTGAATACATTAAAGATAAAATTAAAAAAATTAAGGGGATTAATTAATTAAATACGTGCTTGCAATACGCTCTATATGATATACTTGCCGATTGAAGTGCAGTGTGTTTTTAACAGGTAACAATAACTTTGCGTATGTTAACTACAAGCAATTTTCATATATTAACTTAAAATTAAGACATTTTAAGTTTTGTCACCTTCGAAGTGGATGTGCGATATGTATGTAGTTCAATTGAATCTGTTAGAAAGTTGTCAACGCTGCACTTTCATTGATAACAGTTCTAAAAGTATTTGTTAGTAGGTATAACTACAATCAACTACAGGTACCAATAAATTACTCTGAAGTCCTAAGCTTAATTATAAATTGGTAATAAAAATATTGTAGTTATGGTTAAACAAATAGGTATAACAATGGCAACACTGATGACGACGTATCTATGCCTTATTATTCGTTTCAAAAGTACATACACACATGCATATGCAGATACTTTTCTATTTCACTTTTTCGCCGGCATAAACAAATTAAAACGGACAAAAACCAAAACAAGATTGATTGATATCTATGACTTGAAGTATGTATGTATGTATGTGTTTAAGTAATAAAAGTTTTAATCTTTTTCTTTTCTTCAAAAAATAAAAAATAAAAACACATTGTAAATTGATCTAAATTATATGAAATATGATCTTAAAAATGTGTTCTAATTTTTCTCTAATTTTTTTTTTGTTTGATTCCGCGTATTGATTCATTTAAATTCACTAAGGAAGTAAATTGCAATAATTTTATTTATTAATAATTTATTACTCACCTGCCTTGTAGGGGTATTTTTTGTTGTATAATTTTTAAACAATTAATGAGCTTTTTATTAAAAGTACAACAAAATTTTAGCAGATGTTTACTGCTTATACTTGTGAACCACAAATATATTTTATTGATGCAATTAAATTAAAATTAACAAAAAAAACGACTTTTTGTTTTTACTTTTTTATGTCATAATTGCAAAATACACTGATATGATTTTTGTTCATGTATTTTTGGTAGGCGTTTAAATTTAATTTGAAAAATATTTATTTACAAAATAATTCATGGTGTCAGAGTCATTAAACCCGGAAATATGCAAAAAAAAAACGGTTTGTTGTTGGTTTTATTATTTTAGTAATTTTGTAACTTTTAATATTTATAACTTTTTGCGGTTGAACAGTACTTTTGGTAAATTTCTGAATTTTTCTGTATTTTCTTAATTACTATCTATTCTTTTCACTGGTATTTCCTCTTTGTTGTTTTTTGCAGCTTGATGAAATATTAAATTAAAATATTTTTTTGTGTTTTGTTGCCGTCACTCATGTTTTTTGTGTTTCCGTTTTTACTTATGACAACAAAAAACATGTTAATTTTCTTCTTATTTAAAAGACAAAACCACATTCACATATATAAACTTTTTCTACGCTCTTAACAAGTGTTTTTTTATCTCATTTTTACTAATGCCTTTATTTGGAGAATTTCTACAACACATAGAAAACGAAAAGAATGAATTTTACCTTTACGAACCACTGCAAATAATCAACTGATTTTTAGTATACAATTGGAGTTTCGTGTTTGTGCTTTTTAGAATTTCTCTGAAAGCCAATGTTGCCGTCTCGAAATACTTTCGCGTCTTGTATATAAGAGGGGCGGGAAAAATTATGAAAAAATTAAAAACTGGATTAAAGTCTAAAAGAATTTTATTGCTTTTTTTATTCCCTGTGGAAAGGTTATTTTTAATTATTGTAAATGTAAAATGTTTCTTCAAATTAGATACTTTTGAACAAGCGAATAAATATTATAGAATGAATGCCATATTCTTAAATTACTTCCTAAAAAATTAATATATTCCAATGTACACTTAACGAATTCTTATAAATATACTATATAATAACAGAATATTTTGATTATGGAATTCGTATATACTATTTAATTTTCTTACTAGCTTTTACTCGTGGCTTCAAAAAAATATATCGCCAATATCTTTTTCGCATTTAGAATATTAGTGCAGAGGTGGGTAGGTTTCATTCTATATTTTGGTAAAAGAAATTTAGAAATCGGATGTGTGATTCTAGAGATTACCTCTTACAAACATTACTGGTCGCGGTATGTTATTGTGAGTAACCCCTTTCTAAAAAATAATACAAAAAATTCACACTGCAAGAACGTTATATTCCATGAAAGTACCACTTTTTGTCCAACAATGTTTTTAAAACTATTACTAATCGTGTTGAAAAAAAAACACTACAAAATTTTGATAAGCGACATCAAAAGTTAACGCGTTAGGCCCTAATTTCAAAACGGCACACTATATTTTTATTAACTGCGAAAAAAATATCTACATTAATCGTTTTCTAACATTTTTGTTAACAAAATTAAAAATTGCAACATGAATTTGTTACTGTTATTACTGTAAAATTTTTTCGGAAGTAGGGACTGCTTGCCTTATTACCCGCTTTCAGCTTGGCGAGACTCGGTATAGCAGTTTTTGTATATAATTTTTAACTTTATTAAATTGTATTTTTGGGGGTTTTTACTTTATTAGAAAAAAAATTGTGTTTATGGCAACACTGACGGCAGCTAAGATGGCGTATCATGTCAGAGAATAGAGAGAGAGATAAATTTTGGCAGATAAACAGTGTAACCATTTCTTCATTTTGCAGCTAAATCGATTTATCAAGGGCAGTGGTTATCATTCTCGCTGGACTAAAAAATATAAGTAATAAAAATTGACCAATATTAAATGTTATGCCTACATAACATAGTGTTTATAAATCGAAATTATTTTCGAGGCAACTTCGCAAAAATACTCAAATCAGGAAATGTAACATGTACCTCAATTATCCATAACAGCAAGAAAACTTATCAGGCATGTTCTGAAATTCACTTGATCCTAAATTGGTTTCGAATTATCTCGTGACTTAAAATCGGTCACCTAACACTACGTCTTGACTAGCAACAAATTTGTTCGTACATGGAGAGACCGTCGGCTGAATAACGAAGAGAAATTTATTCGTGGACTTCTATGTGGAGTTTGAGCATAATGTTTATCATTAAGAGTGTTTCCATGTTCTTAGCATAGTTTAAGTACAGGTGTACAAACATATTTGTTATTTTGCCTGTGTATTTTGTTCGTGTAATGGCAGAACAGCGTTGTGCGAACAACTGTTCGCATATAAACTATGCTGAGAACATGGAAACAATCTGAATGAAACAAAATCTACACGTATTCTCCACACTGTAGACTAAGACTAAGATCATTTTTATATAAAATTTTTTTATTAATTTTATGAAAAACTAAAAAATAATGAATGAAAGGAAGGATTTTAAAATAGAAAGATGTAAAAATTAGAATGGAAAGGAGGTAAATTTTATACCGCGCAATATTGATAGTTTTGAGGAAGTATGTTTTTAAAATAATTTTTTCGCACAAAATAACTTGCTTGGGGACGTTTGACAATCATTTCGCCCTTTAGTGCAACTTATTTTAAAAATTAATTAATTAACTTATTTTATTAAAATAACTTATTTTAAAAATTAATTAAAATAACTAAGAAAATTTTTACTATGTATGTACATATATCCTTACAATGTTTTATTTGGTGGTAATCATTGCAAACGTACATATTATATACATATATATTTTTGTTTGATTTATAAATATAGCACATATGCTTTATTATAGCGATCGATACCAACAAGAGCAAGGCGGAGTCTATCCAATTTTGTACTACATACGCAACTCTTTCCCCTTGACATACGTCTGGATGGTTAGATACCTTCAGAACTTTTACTTGTGTAAATGTCATATTTCAAAGGATTGTTCGTTCTTGCGTCAAATATCCACCAAGCATTTACGCCTTATTTGGCTGCTTTTGATGGAATGACGATCCCAGATTAGCCGATTTTCTTAACCCTTCATACTTTCGCTGAGTGTCAAAACCAATCGTAACAAGAGTTTCAGCCGTTTTCTTGACATTGGAGTCTGATAAATATCGACACTTAAAATGTTGTTGAAGCAGCGGCTGTCAATTTTTTGTTTACTTCCCGAAGTTTGAAATAAGTTTATGGGTCAAAAGTATTTTGTAATATTAGGTCCATTAGTTTACTTTTTCAGCAAAGTCCAATACATGAGTATTTACTGTTGCACAAAAAAGTATGCGAACGGAAAACTTGTAAAATCGAGTAACTTAATCAAAAGAGCTGATTCCCAAGAAATGTAAACTAATATCGTTTTTTTTCTGCAATAAATTGTTTTTTTGCATTCAAACCTTTAATAACAAAAGAGCAAAACATTTTACATTTGTTCTTTTCACTTTGAAATAACCAACTAATAAAATACGTTTTAACTGTTGATCAATATGAAACCCATTAAGCAAGAAAAGTTGTTAAACTTTACAAAATAAGAAAGTCTAACGAAACTTTAAGGAAACTCTATGCTAGAAAACATCATAAGAATGCGAAAAATGATGCCACAGAATATATGATTTCAAAACTTGCGGAAAAATTTTGTTTGCCAAAACGGTTAAAAAATTTAAATTCAGTATTGTTGTATTGCATTAAGTTTTTGCTTGAAAAACCTTTGCTAATAGAAAAATGCGCCAATATGTCATAATCAGGTTGAAATCGTCTTATTTGGTAAGATGTCTCCAAACTTGAGTTGAACAATGCATTACTTCAACGAGTATGGTGTAAACCTGCCCAAAAACTGAAATCGAAAAACTACACAAACGGTTAAACATGGTGGTGGAAAAGTAGTGTTAAACAAATTGACTTGGCGGAATTCATCTTTCAACAAGATAACGACCACAATCACCCAAGCAGCGTCAAACAATTATTTTGAGGAAAAAATTTCGATCAAATAATAGGCTGCTCACACCCCCCATATTCGACGTGATTTTACATTTTGGGTAAAAATCCAAGTTGAATGGTGATTAAGCATTCACAAATATTAACATTTATACTTTATTTTGGCTAACCAAATAATGAATTTACTTTAATAGTACATGTTAAAAAAAATGAGAATAAAAATATTCTAGTTGTATTATTACTTTAATAGAATATTACATAAAATACATTTATATATTAAAATGCCCATATTACGTAATTACTTCATAGTTTTTATTGAAATAATAGCGGCACTTTTATACTTTATTTTGACCGATAGTGTATGTATGCATATGTTTGTATTTTTATTTTTTCGTGGGAACTGAAAGTTATTGCCAATAACTAAATGTTACTATAGACTTTATCACGGCTGGCGTTTTTTACTCGCTCGGGAAAATGAATGAAAATATGGCTTGTATCTTGATTTACATGTGTGTTGCTGTTACCTTTTGGCTTTTTAAAGGTTATGTTTTACAAGTCATAGTTTTTCTCCAAAAGTTATAAATCTTGGCTTATTGGTACACTCTTATTCATTGCTGTTATTACACTACATATAAAGTAGAATTGTTAATTATATATAAGCACTGTTATTTATAAATAAAGATTAAAAGAAAGAAAATAACAAATAAACTCACCATACAAATACAAAGTAGGAATCAACGACTCTCAACCTTACCACTAAACATTTTCATTTATTCTTTTGAATAATTGGATGAACAAAATTATTATTAAACAGCTTGCATTTCAGAAATTTTTTCTTGTAAAATACCAATTATATTAACATTTATATATTCAGTAATCTGTAAGTAAAGAACGGAATATATCTAGTTTAGGAAGGCATCTTCATAAAAATATTGTATTAATATCGAATTTGTATCACACTTGTCCAAATTTCAAAAACGAAAAATAGTGTTAATATCTCAAACTTCGAACATATAAAAACCAATTAAAATCTGCTATAAGATAGCAATGCGAAACCATTTGCGGCTACGAAAATAGAGTTAAAAAATTGGGCAAATGTGGCACATATCGTACAATAATCTTAAGGGGTGACCGACCTAATTGAATATAAATCAAAACGCCTGCTGAAAATGAGCATTGCCAAAATTCGTAAGATGGCAAGTATTCTGACCCGACGCTCAAGCAACAAAATGTAATAGACAAAGAAATTCGAATTGAATACTTTTCGAATCGAATTACGCAGTAAACGCTCTCTCTGATCTCCTATATCGTGAAAGGCCTTTTGATTATTGGTTCATAATGTAGAGCGCACAATAATCCAGACCAAGGGATTAATTCTATTTTCATGGGGTTTAGACTAATTTACTTAGTTCATATTCGCAACCTAACCTAATCTAGCAGAGATTCTGCCTTAAAAAGCTTTTTTTGTTTAGAGTTTTTTTTAGATAAAAATATTAAACAGCAAAAATTTCTATGGGCTCTCATTGGGTTAAAACAAGAAATTTTGCAGTTTCTTGCTCTTCAACATTTTTTGCTTGTTTCGGGGATGCTTTACTAAACTAGATTTAAACAAAAACACAAAAACATAACCATGTATGTATATTTTATGAATATGATAAACTTACTGTCATTTTCAATTCAAAATTATTATCTCCCGAGATATTGACTTTTAGTAAGCTAGTCAAGCGTTCAGCATATTTTTTCAGTTTTTCCAATTCTCGTTGTGTGTATGTAAAATAATTTTTATAGCCAGCCTTTTTAAAATCATCATTTTTACCAAACACTACCGAATTGATCAGGAATCCAAGACATTGTACCAAAATGTACACAATGCGAATATTGTCTTCCATTTGCAACATTTCATCATCCAACTCATTAAGCATTTTTATTAGTTCACTAAACTCATGAAAAGAGCACATTTCAATTTCGGTTTCTGTTATTTCACAAATCAATCTCCAAACCAAGCATATAGCTATGGCTCGTCCTGTCTCTGATGCCAATGATATATGATGGCTTATCGTAAGAATGTTAAAGACGAATTCTATACCATCTGTATGAAACGAATTCCAAAGGCGTCTTGTGGCCACATGCAACTGTAATTTGTTTTAAATTTTAGTTCATTATAAATCTCATTTATTCTTACATGCATTGGACTTAGGGTGTCAACATGTTGAAAAGTTTTCTGCAAAAGATGGGAACGCCATTCAAAGTTTTCAGGATTCGCATGCACAAAATAAATCATAGAAGCCGCAACAAAAAGAGTCGTGATTTCATCAAGATTTAGTTCATAATTTTTTAACAGCCAACTGAATTGCTTGCAAATCTGTTAAAAGGTGAGACATAAATAACTTATCCACTTAAGGATATGTTTGAATGTACTTACGTACATAAATAATTACCTGTTTCTGTATGACAATCGAGCAATTCGTCCAGAGAATTTGTGAGAAACACTCAATTTTTATTGTTGATTTCTACACAAGTAGCTCGGTAGTCATCCAGAAACCATTTCTCACCTCTTCTATATCCTCGGAATGTTCCAAAAATTCACATTTATCTGTTAGACAAGATTGTTTTATATACTCTTGCAAATTTGATAAACCGTACGAAGTCTCAACTATCAAATGCATTCCATCATTTTTATCCTTAAAATCTTCAGTACTAATTTCCATCATTTTTATTGCTTTTTTATTTTTATTCAAGGAAATTATATATGGACAGCAATTGCAATTGCATTAAAAAAATGCGAATTGAACAGCTGGTTTATTTGCTGAACAATTATTGTGATATTCCAAGCGAATTTAAACAAATGAACACATCAGCACAGCTGATTACTCTTTTAGACTGATTAGATGTAAAATTCCATTTAAAATAATATTCGCCATTCCCGTCAAATTACTAAAAAAATTATCAGTTAGCTGGTCAGTTTATCTGCTTAATCTACCATTATATTAATGTTATTGAATTGCTAATGTCAAATAATTATAGATTTCATTAATGCCAAGGCATATTTAACTAGGTGGCATCACTACTGCAGGTGATTTTTTTTGCTTACATTTCATTTCTCTTTGTTTACACTTTGTTAATGTCAAAGTGTTTGGTTTTGTTTACGAAAAACCTTTTTTCAACTATTTTCCTTTTAATTTGCTTTTTGCTGTCACATGGTTTTGACAGTATTCATTGATTTTACACAAACAAAGTTGCTGTTGTTGTATTTGATGTCGTAGCAATGCCACCTAGTTAGATACGCCTTGATTAATTCACTAAAATGAATCAGGCATGGGAGGTTTAAATTGTTGTATATTACACATGTATGGTACGTTTTCACCGGGACTATAACAAGTGGTTTTGATGATATCAATTCAAACAATTATGCCCAGTTTTTGACTCTATATGTAAATGTTATTTAGCTTTAAATTCTATTTAAATACGAAATACAGTTATTCAAGGCTTATTTAATTGCAACTTAAATGAGTAACATTGGGCATCTAAAGTTTATTTAAAGTCCAGAAAGTTAACATATGACTTTGACGTTTGTTTACCTCTCAATTTCTTGGTTAAAAAATATTTTTCAGAAATTAAAACTTATTAAATATAAAAAGTATATATATGTAAATTAAATTAAAAACTATAGATATCTGAATATATAAGTACATATATATTATGTACATATACGTATAAATATACATATATTTATAAATAAAAAAAGCAACAAAATGAATTCCGATCAAGAAGACATGATTGATGCTGAATTGTCTACAACTTTTATTTTATAGCACAGCTGCTTTCGTTAAAACTATCGATAAATTTTTTGACATTTCATAGTGCTACCATATTTTCATTGCGATTTAATACGAAGATTTATTTAACACTGAAAAACTGAAGCTGTATTTAAATACAATTTCAATTTAAGTAAAAATTAGCTAATTGCATATTTAAATATCAAGTCAAAAACTGGTCATTATTCTCACAACTCTGTTATTCCATTACACAAACAAAATACACACAGGCAAAACAAAAAGTATATATATATGTGTGTGTGTGTGCTCGTCTCTAAATGCCCGAACATAAAGTATGCTAAAACCATGGAAACATTCTCGATGAGAGGCAAATAATTATGCTCAATCTAAACAGGAACATCTATACGTATTCTTCAAACAGAAGACGACGAACACATTTTCTCCCATTATTTTGCAGACGCTCTCTCAATGTGCGAAGAAATTTATGGCTAGTCAAGACGTAGTGTTAACCTCGATACAAACGAGGAAACATTGTATTTAGAAAGACAAAATATCAAAACATTTTGATATTTATTGAACCGAAAAAAGAACATGAATTAATTATTTATTAATTTTTGTACTTAATAAATGGAATATAAAACGCCTTTAAGGTAAATTTAAGCAGGAAACAGCGCTGCATATGGAAAATGTCATTGGGTCCCGTGTGTAGTCGGCATCAGAGGAGACTAAACAGGTAAACTCACTTGCGCACTTCTATACTTTTTTTAAACTGATTGACTGTCAAATTCCATATAAGACAAATGTTTCGTCATTTTCGGTAGATTTTTTATATATGTAGTTTGACATCCGCAAAGAAGCCGAAAGTACTTTGAATTCGCCCATGGGTCTATCTGTTATCAATTAGCCTTGATCTCTATTTGAAACTATTATTGATGTATATTCGCGGTAACTTTGCTGGGTAAGAGAAATAGAATATGTATTACATTTAAAGCGATACTTCCACCTCTGTATTTACCATTAAAATTCTTATCTAAGACACAATCGACTGGGTTAAAACAAAGAACATACGATAATGAATATTGCTTTGTATCGTTTTTCTCAAAAACGTCATTTTTGTGCTGTAATTTTCCCCGTTTTCCATTACTACATAAATAGCAATTTATTTTATTTGTTTGTATAGAAGTACATTACGGCCTACCGCTACAGGTTCGAAAATGTTTATCAATTGAACATTTAAACAAAACAGTCGAAAAAGATCAAAAGTTTATCAACGAAGACCACTAGCAAACATAAATTTATAAATCGAGACAAGAAAAGAAGAAATCGCATCATGTAAGTACATTGAATTATTTTTGTTCAATGTCTTTAAAAGAAATAAAAATCTTGTGCTTCTAGTTGGTTTGCTGTATCTAAGTTCCTTAGAATCCAAACTTGAAAGAGCTCTGCCTTAAAACAAAAATGGTGCAATTATCTCTACGCCAAATACCAGCAGCTGTAAATAACAGAGTCATTATATTGTTTCAGTTTAGATACAACAGTTCTGCCAATGTTAAACATAGAACATGTATTAAAATGTTCGACAATAGCCAATCAAATTCATTAGTAACTGGTCTGCCTTGCATCAGAGGTAATTCCACATTAATACATCGATCTTCAGGAGGAATATTTATTCGAAAAGAATCTGCTAACAATTATTCGACTGTAAGTTTTTGTTTACAAGAAAAAATGTATAAAACAACCAGAACACTTAACAATTATCCGGAGTTATATATATCTTCCCATTCAGTGTCTAACTTGATATAAAGGAAATCGCATTTCATATATACTTGTCCAATTAGTAAAGGAATATTTTATATGCAAAATTTATATGTCAAAAGTTCCAAGAAAATATATTTAAATTCCATCTGCATGTACATATGTATGTATGTATGTATGTAATTGCGGTAAAGTATCTACAAAAAAACGTGATCATTAAAGTGAAGCCATGCGGTTAAAGAATTAAAAGTTTAAAATAGTTTTTTTCGTACTACTATTATTAAAGGCGAGTTACAATGGACTATATGAAAATCGTGCGTTCCAGAATGCAAGCGTTTAAATCTTTAATAAGCCAGCTTCCAAAATATATTTAAAAAAAAAATATCGATGCGTAAATAAAAAGCAAATTGCGTATGGCTAAGTTTGAAATTTGGTTATAACACTGTCAGGTATATGAGAGAATTCGATCGATTTAAGAACCACCGTTTATAAATTGTGTGCTGAATTTTGATCTCAAGTTATTGGACTTGAAATGTAAAAAAAAAAATTCAAATAAAACAAAATTTAACATTAAATAAGATCGTCAAAAAGCAATGAAAATGTATTAAAAACAAAAAATATACAAATTTTTTATACTTACATACATACATATGTATGAATATACACAACCTCTATTCGTAATCTGTCGTAATTAGCCAAAGCAAATCTGATAACTTAATAACAGGAGTTGTGGTACGTTAGTCAAAAACATGAGAGAGTTGAAACAGCAAGCGTATCGCTGCCTATGCAAAGTGAATATTTATTATCTGGACAACGTCGATACACAGTAATTCCAATTTAATAGAGACTTTCAAAGCAGTAGTATAAATGTAATATTAAATGCACAGAACTTAAACTAGAGTGTACAGATATGTGCTACCGAAAGAATTATTGCTTTTACCGAAAAGTTGCAATAACCGACCATTAAAAACTTAATGTAAACTTCGATTATTTAACTTAAGTTCACTTTACAACGTTCTTTCCTTAACTCATATGAAACCTTAATGACAACGTTGAAAGGAGTTAAAAAAAAACAAACTAAAATTTGTGTATTACATTGGCTTAGAAGTACTTTTCCTCAAAACCTTTCATATTATGGAAATCTTTTCAACGCTCCTCCTGCGTGAGAACATAAATAGTTAATAGATTAAAATAAATAAAAAGCATCATCACTGACGTGTGGAAAATATTTTTAATATGGGATCTTTGGTGAAACCTTAAGTACTTGTTAAAACTACGTTTCTGAGCAAAACCTAGAGCGTTTTAAATTAAAACAAATTTGGAAAAGTTTCACTATCGAGACGGTTTTTTGAAAAAAAGTTGCACTATCGAGACGACAAAGTAAAAAAATTACCTGTTGCGTTAAATTCTTTAATAAACACTCACACCGTAACAGTAACATTTTATAATAAATGTACATGATAAAGCTAAACATGGGCGTGGCACATTCTAAACCAGCTAGTTAGTTAATTGCGATGGATGCAGTGTGGCATTCCAGAGTATATCTAGTTTCGTAGAAAATAAAAATTTGTACGTAATGTGCATGACGTAATGATTTAAACCAAAAACTTTGTGTCAAAACAGTAAAGCACTTTTATATTTTCTATTATTTGAAAGCAAAAGAAAATTGGATTCTAACGTAAAAAAAAAAGTTTCGCCTCCCTCATAAAATCAGTAGACTTTCGACATTTTGCAAAAAAAAGGACGGAGAATTTAAAATACCCCTCTTTTCACACACTCATAAGGTATAAATTTATTTTTGTAAAAAGTTGTACAAAGTTTTTTGCATGATTAAAATATGAAATATGAGAACTAAGGCTGATGTGCAATTGCTTTAATATTTAAAAACCTCCATCTTATTATCACTCTGTTTTGCTTATAGTCAGAATTACCGCTTAACATTCGTTATCAATTTAAAAATTATCTTGGAGTTAACCTCTGATCTTAGATTGGAAGCTGTTGTCATTTAAAAACTGTCCGCAAAACGTCAATGATCTTTGCATTTGAGATTTTATAAAAATAAAATATATGATTTTAAATGTAAATAAAATTACATGGATATTCGTAACCTAGCGTTTGTAAAGACTAGATCTTTAAATTTACAAGTAATAGACATAACTTTAAAAAATGTCAACCAAAGTAATTAAGTTGATTTAAGCGTATCCATAAATTGTCATAATTTGTCTTTTATATTATGTATTTTCATTATTTACTTAAATTTTCAGATGTCTGGAAATGCTAAAATGTTGACATCATCCATAAAAGAGATTGATCCAGAGCTTTTAGCTATAATCAAGGACGAAAAACAACGTCAAACCCAAGGTCTTGAAATGATTGCTAGCGAAAATTTTACATCGTTGTCTGTTTTGGAATGCTTAGGATCCTGCCTGCATAATAAATATTCTGAAGGGTTACCTGGCAAACGGTGAATACAAAAAATATTTATGAGTTTAAAAATAAATTGATTCGTTAATTTAATATTCCTTAATAATTTTGTAATTTTGTAACATCGGTTTAATATCATTAGTGTTAGCTAAGTTCGAAGTAAAATTTGTTCTTTATATCGTTCTTAGATACTACGGTGGTAATCAATTTATTGATAAAGTTGAATTGCTGGCTCAAAAACGTGCGTTGGAAGCATTCAATTTGAGTTCGGAAGAATGGGGTGTAAACGTACAGCCCTACTCTGGCTCTCCGGCTAATTTTGCTGTATACACTGGTTTGTTGCAACCACATGATCGTATAATGGGTTTGGACTTGCCAGACGGTGGTCATTTGACTCATGGCTTCATGACAGCTAACAAACGCATTTCAGCCACTTCGATCTTTTTCGAATCGATGCCGTACAAAGTCAATGCACAGACTGGTCTAATAGACTACGAGCTCCTAGAGGCCAATGCAAAACTATTCAAACCCAAAATTATTATTGCCGGAGTTTCTTGTTATTCCAGATGTTTAAACTATGCTTGTTTTCGAAAGATTTGCAATGATAACGATTCCTATTTGTTTGCGGATATGGCTCATGTTGCCGGTTTAGTGGCAGCTGGTCTTATTCCTTCGCCTTTCGAATATGCTGATGTTGTTAGCACAACCACGCATAAGACGTTGAGAGGACCTCGCGCCGGTGTTGTGTTTTTCCGTAAAGGTGTACGCAAGGTTAAACCCAATGGTGAAAAAGTCATGTACGATATCGAAGATCGTATTAACAATGCTATTTTTCCAGGCCTCCAAGGTAAATAATATAGTTGGGGATTATTTTTGTTTCAGTAACTCAATTAAAATACATTTTTGTATTGAATAGGTGGTCCCCATAATAATACCATTGCAGGTATCGCTACAGCATTTAAACAAGCGAAATCTTCTGAATTTAAAGAATATCAAATTCAAGTTATTGCAAATGCTCGCCGTCTATCTGATGGTTTGATAAAAAAGGGATACAGCATTGCAACTGGAGGTACCGATATTCACTTGCTTTTGGTTGATTTGCGTAATGTTGGTTTGACTGGATCTCGGGCGGAGTATATATTGGAAGAGGTTAATATTGCCTGTAATAAGAACACTGTACCTGGTGACAAATCGGCAATGAATCCTTCGGGTATCCGATTGGGCACCCCCGCTTTAACTACTCGTGGAATGGTGGAGTCTGATATTGATACTGTTGTCGAATATATTGATGCTGCTCTTAAAATTTGTTTAGAAGCTGTTAAGGCTTCTGGACCAAAATTAGCCGATTTTCATAAAACTGTTCACAACGATTCGCATATACAAGCAAAAATACAATCTTTGCGTTCTGAAATTATAAAATTCAGTGAGAAATTTCCTCTTCCCGGTTTTGAAGAAATTTAAATGGATTTTCTGTTCTTAACATGCCGTGATATATTAAGTTTTTTTTTTTTATAAAATAAAATAATTTTTTAAATGTTGATGTTCTGCATTAATTTAAGAGACTTCTATAGTGTTGGGGATTCAAATTTGTTGAATTTGAATCCATTCTTAAGATTAAAGTTATAACAATCATTTTTGAAATTTCTCTATTATTTGTTTAACATCTTTAACAAACAAATCGAAAATGCACCGCGTATATGTAGTTTATTCCATAAATTCCATACATTCTTTAGAAGGTTTCATATCACGATGAAATCTTGAGTTGTGTGTCGATAATGACCATTTCGTTTTGAAACCTTTATGACACACAGAGCAGTTAAATTCCTTACCCATAATTTTCGAGTGTTTTGAGGCAATGTGGCGTCGTAGAGCGTTTGACGAATTAAGTTTTCGTTTGCAGATTTTGCACAATAAATATTTACCTAAAAACAAAGAAAACATAATGGATAATTTACGTTTTATTTTTACAATTCTTTTTTACTAAATACTTTTTATTATATATTTTCATAATTTTGTTATTTTTTTATTAATATGACAAATTTTTAACTAATAAAAATCACATGATTTCAAATATTTATTTTTTTTTTGTTATATTTTTAAATAACTATCGGTGCTTTTAATATAAATAAAACGGAAAGTTTTTATTGAATAAATATATATGGGAAGTATAACAAAAAAAGTTGCAAAGGAGCAAGAGATGATAGGATCCTTGATTTATTTATAAGTTGTTTATTTGCATAAAACTTCTTTGTAAATATTTAGGTCATACCAAAAGTATGGTTCTAATTACCAAACAACCATGAGTCAAACCGCCCGACTTTGTAAGATTTATGTTTGATAATAGTATTCAAGAAGGCTAAAATAAAATTTCCACCAACTAAATAGTTCTCCTCCTTAGTTCAAGCGACCCTAGAAACATAAAAACGCGTACAACAGCAATTTTCAGATAAAGCAGACAGTAATGAAAAATAAATTTCTGCTGTCGTTAGAGATTTGTCAACAGTTTTACTTAAAAAAACTATTTTGATCTATTTTTAGTTGTGTCTATTTTGGTTTTAAGGTGCGATATGCTATATAGGATTTGATTTTCGAACAGGGTGATAGAAATTTGGAACGAATTTCCGTCATCCCTTGTTAAGTTTGATATGAAGACAAACCAACATTTACATATTTAATTACTGATGTCGCGAAATTAGTCAAAACCACAATTACGTGCTTGCATACATGAAAGAATTGTTTAGGCAAAACCTCAAAGGAAATGATGTAACAGCTTTAACTCCGCATTGAGAATCCACAGACTTCGTCGATATCATGGCATACGTAGAACAATCTAAAAATCTGAACACTAATCGCGTCGTCACCCACACTTTCAGCGCTACTTTTTTCTTAACGCAACAGAACAAACATTTCATAAAAACTTTTTATCACTGAATGTATTAAATTAAACATAAGCTGCTGATTAAAACAACTTTAATCAGCAGTTAAAAAAAAATGTATAACACAGCCGCGCTTAGATTAAATTGAGTGTAAAACATGCCTCATATTTTGCACTTTTTCGTGCGACATATTTAATAAAGAACCTGCTACAAATCTATTGACACTATTGCACTAGCAAAGGAAAAAATATTCACGATCATTTTGATGTACCGATTTACTGATTTACAAAAAAAAAAAACAACTTCCTATAATCAGTTTTGTCCTCATGTATTTTTAATTTCAAATATACCTTCATAATAAATGTTTAATGTTATTTAAAAAATATACAAGTAAAACAAAATACTTATACGACTTAACTTTTATACATATAAAAAAATAATACTTTGAATTCAAATTCTTAAAACAAAAAAGAGGTATTAAAAAAATTATTTAATATATTTAGTTTTTACATTAAACTACTTAAATCTGAATGTTGTATTTATTATACAGATTTAATTTTATTCTGATAATATATATTCTATATTTAATGTTTATCCTTATATACGTATATTAATAATTCAAAATTAGGTTCTATGAAGTAATACATACATAAATTTCTTGTTTAATTTCAATAGAACAATTTTTATTTGCGATTTTCTTCCTTTTTTTAATTTTCTTTTGGTTAAATAAATATTTTAATCGTCTAAGATAATATATGGCGACTAGCTTCTTAGTATGAAATATTTACACTCTTTCACTATTGATCAGTTTTCCGTCTTTAAGGCCAACTTTTCGTGAGAAATGCGTATGTGCTCGCGTAGACTGTACTTGTTTTTAAAATTTTTATTACACAATTCACATTTGCGCGGAGGCTGGGGTGTATGCTGGGTACGAATATGTCTCCAAAGATTAACTGTTGTTATAACCATTTTGCAAAATTGACATTCTGTCCATTTGTTATTTGGTAAATCTAAAAATATACAGAAAGAAAAATCAAGAAACAACCAACAACAACAACACATTTTACTTTTTTATTTTTCAATCTTTTAATTTAGGTAAACACATGCAAATACAATTTTCTGTTGTATATTGCAGACAAATAGTTTTTCGAGCTTCTGATGACAGATATTTTAAAAATCTTGTATACACTCTACTTTTATTACACATAGAACAAAATTAATATAAAAAATACCATCAAAATATGAAAAAGAAAACAGTTAAACTATATTGCTAGCAATTTACTTTGGAGACATATTCGTTGTTAGACACTTTTTAGTGCATTCTTTAACTACATGGAAAAAATAAATTACAATATTTAAAAAGCTTCTATTTTATGCATAAACTGAAATAATAATAAGGGAAATAAACACAAACAAAAAATAATAAAAATACTTTAAATCAACCTACAAATTCAATAAAAAAATAAAACGTGTATATATACATATGTAAATAATGCACTTACCTGTTGTACAAACTTTATTTTCGGTTTTGATCGTTGTCAACACATTCGAAGTGGAGGTTGTCGAATCATCTAACTGATTCTGTGAAGTACCAGTATTTGTAGTGGTTGGGTTTAACAAACGGCCTTAATATTAAAATTTAATTATAATACTAATCATAAAAACTGAGTTTTTTTACATACCCATTTCCAGTGTCATATCTGAATTATCTCCTTGGTGGAATTTATCTTCTATTTCAGATTCTGTTAATATTTCATACTCTGATGGGTATTGTGTAACGTTCTGGCCACTATTTGCCGAATCTTGATTATGGCCTGGTGTTTCACCAGCATCCGAAAGTTGATCATCAACTATATATTCGGGTATGTCCATCTTTATGGTTCCTCTTAAAAGAGTCATGTCTGCAGCTTAAGTAGACAATATAAAATTAAAAATATTTTTATTAAAATTATGAATTTTGGAAACATATTGTTGATAGCGAAATTAGGGTAGGCAATATTTAGCCCTATTACAGAATTCCAATCAGATCGATAGTGTTTTCAAACCTGTAAATTGGTCTGCAGAAAACGAAAAATTTCTTCATAATTAAAAGTCTTTTAGTTTTCAAAGTGAACGTGTTTTTATTTAACTAAAATACGGAAAAGTATTTTTAGTTACCTGCACCATTTTACTGATAAAAATATAGTCGATTATTTTTTGATTTGAAACCATTGCGTAAGATTGCCATATCACATCTTATTAAAGAAATTTTTCGGACTTTTGGGAATTAAAAAAAATTGATTGGAATCTGAAAAAGAAAAAAACATATTGGATCGGAATTACAAATACGGAATTAAAACCATTCCGATCGGTAGGTCAGATAAGTTTGCAATTGAATTATTTATATGCTATAAAAATTTAAAAGCAAACTAAAAGCATAAAAATATGCTTAATAGACTTTAGTTTAATTTGCATCTATTTTATCCTAATTATCCTTTGCCAAGTACTTCAATCCTTAAACATTGCAGCGGATACTCTTAAAAAGATCGCTTTATAAGGAATTGTGAAATTAAAATAACAGTTTATTAATAAAATTGTTAACGTTACTAAAGCTGGAAAAAGACGATAAATTAAAACCAATTATACTTAAATGTATTTTAGTCAAAATGATGGAAACTTTAATTTTGTATTTTATAGCATTTTATATGAAAAACTTATTGATTAGATTAATCGTAACTGAAAATTTCAATATAAAGTTGACTGTGTAGTTAACACAAAATAATCGCATTTTCTGACAATGATATTTAAAATATAAAAACCATTTACTACATATTAACTAAGGATTGGCTGGCTAATAGGCATTTTCAGCGGAAACGATACCCTTGTAAAAAATAAATTAGCGGCTACGTTATGAAATCCATACATAAAATAAAGTTCATTTATCTAATTTTAGAATCGATTTTTTCTGGATGTTTGCAGTTTTGTTGTTGTGAACTAATCAGTGCTACACTGTCTGTGGTATTATAACCTTTTTTTTTATCTAAGTTGGCAGCGGTCGTTGCCGTTTTGCCGTTCATTATTTATGTTAAATAAAAAATTAAGACAGATATTCCCAGCATCAGAGCTCAATTAAAAAATTGTTTTTTTTTCTATTTTTATAATCCTGTATTAATGCTTGCTATTAGAAAATGCAATAAAAAGCTGATATATAAATGAGAGTTTTCTTAAGAATTTTGCAAGCCTTCCCGTATTGGTAACTAAAAGTTCCATAGTTTGTTTTGATTTTCGAATTATACTTAATAAAAAATACGGATATGATTGCTTAATTTGTGCATTAAAAGGATTTTTCATAGATATGACCACAGATTCACTTTATAGTCGTGAAGGGTACTTACTCTTTACAATTGTTTGATCGTCCACACTTTCAGTTCCATAAATATTTTCGTCATCATCAGAAAATGTTATTTTTCGCTTTTTTAATGAATTGCTAGTAGTGGCCGGTAGTGAAACAATGCTACCACTTAACTGTGTTGGTTGCGTATTCACTTGAACTTGCTGGACTTGCGATGATTGCTGTTGTTGTTGAACTTGATGCTGGATCTGCAACTGTTGCTGATGGTGTGCCGTTGCCGTAGTCACTTGATGAGTTGCCGTAGGTGAAGTATTTTGATGGACATGTATGTGTTGGATTTGTGTTGGAACATGATGTTGCGGCTGTTGTTGCTGAGGAACTGAAGTCTGAGTTTGTGTTTGTAGATGTGGAATTTGTATTTGCTGTGTGGTAGTATGTAGCAGGGGAATATCAATTGTTTGTGTAGCTGTTGCAGCATCATTTACAGCTCGTATAGTACTAGGTATAGATTTCATTAATTTCTGTTCTTCAAGCAGAATAGTTGGTGGCTTTGGTTTTTCTTTTTCTTCGGCTGTCAGGCCTTGGACTGCCAGAAGTTCAGCGGTTTGTAAAAATGACTGTAGAGCCTCTTGTTGAACATTAACTTCACCCTTAATATACACATTTAGTAAATTTTAAATAAAAATGTTCATACTTCAGATGCTGCACTTAACATACCTGATACATAAATTCTATAATTGAATTGAGATCTTCGTATTTGATGAATTTAAATATAATGACTGGATGCGGATGTGGATTTTCGGTGAATATCTCCTTAAAGTAAGAACTACACGCGGATAAAACCACTTTATGGGCTCTAATTTTACGACCATCGCACAGTAGACTGACATCAACGAAATCATCGTTGACCCGATGATTGTCCAATGCATAAGTTAAGTGGCGAAAATAGTTGTTCCAACGCAATGAGTACTGTTGAGGTGCTGCCATTATATAGTTATTAATATTGAAAAACCTTCTAAGATCTTTTTCCCATAAAATACTAATATTTTATCATTTATATGCAACTATTTGAGGTTTAACTTTTTCTTTTTAGAGAATCCAATTAAAACATCGAATTTTTCTTTATGTTCTTGCTTTTTTTTACCACCGCAATTTTCACTTTCACTAATTTAACAAATATTAATCTAACGGCAGCTTTTAATTCAATTTTAAATTGACTTTTTTTATATTTTATTTCAATATTATCTGGTGAAAAATTAATTTGTTTATTTTGATTCATTTATCAATATTACAAGAGATTTTTTTGGTGAAAAATTCTCTATGTACGCTTTAAGTTAAAGTGCTGCCAAATTCGCTGTTCTCTCCTAATTGACAAGATGCACAGAAAAAATAACACTGCATTACCGACAACAAAGAATTGCTACCAAGGTGAGTTTAACATGCACACTACTTGAAAACAAATATATTTTGTTTGTTGAATCCTAAAAACATGTTACTTTGAATTAATTAAATTACTGATCATTTACGATGAACCTAACAAATTGTAGATATCCTAGAATTTAAGGGCGAAAATAATTCACTAATTTGAACATATGTTAATTTAGGAATAATTAATACAGTTTAATATTTTCAAACTTTGCATTAGTTCCTTTGTATTCAAGGTACATAACCACAAAGAATATTTAAATGCACTCAAAGTGCGTATTATCTCTTATACATCTAGAAAGACATATTATCAGTTATTTGGAAAAATGTAAAATCTATGTTCTAAAAACTTTTCTAGTTAGTTCGCTATCAAATTACTCTACTTGAATCTAGGAAAATACTTTTAATTTTTAAACCTAAAGAACTGCAACTGCTAGAGTCTTTAAACATCGTGTGGAACATTTTGCTAACGTCTAAGAAACAGTCGAATTTGCTTCCTCCATACAAACTGTTGCTATAGCCTAAAAAAAGGAATACTTAGTAGAAGTGTGATACAATTTGTATATTGGTTTTTTATTGATACTCTTTAGTCACAAATGTGTATGAAGGTAATATTCATACTATTTATAGCAGGTGCAATGTAAAATGCCGCGCGTGAAAATAATGTGTCACTTAATAAGTTTCCCGAGTTAGTGGGGTTTTTATTGTAATTTAACGTTTGAATAATTACAAACTAGGTAAAACTTTTTTTATATACTTTGGTTATATCATTCATAATGTATAAAAATAATGTTATTTAGAAATGTGACTGCAAAAACCGAAGCAAAAATTTGCAAATTAAAAAAATTAAAACAAACTGAATTAAATAATGTAAAACAAATATTATATTAAGCCGCATTTTGGTTTGTTTTGAGGCCTCTGGTGGCTCACCCAATAGAAATTGTTTAGCTCCTCTAATCCCACGTGAAATAAATTCCTCGTGTTTAATATTGAAATAGCACTTAAAGCCCAATTTTTTACTAAAGTATAAAAATAGAAAAATATATTAGTTTTTAACTGATTTTTTTTGCATATCTATGCAGCTTACTAATCTTCAGTTGGTATGAGATTATCCAATTCTATAAAGTTTTTATTATAGAAAATCCATTCTGTTGTTATGAATACATATAAAGCAATGTTAGCAGCGTAAATTCGTCGCTGTAGTTTTAAGAGGCTTTAGGTGAGCAAGCAAAAGATTTTAATGAAATATTGTTAAAAAAAAAGACTATTTACTCCGTACTTACAATGGTTTTTGTTTGGCCAAGCGTAAAATCACATCAACGATTAATGCCATACCTACTTGCAGAGTAAAAAACTGTAATTATATTTAACAAAAATTAAATTATTTAAGGACATACAAAAAATATTTTATTAATTCACTCACCCGTATGTAATGCCATACTGCGCATCGGGTCACACTTCCTTCTGGTAACCAAAGACATTTCTCAAACGGATTCTTTCGAATAAGAATTTTGCCAATATTTATAATATCACCAAGTCTTATACGGTTTATGTCAGAATTTGCACAATTAATGACTTCAACATCGTTTGAATTTGAAATCGCTTTGGAATTTGTTTGGCTTGTTGCCAATTTATAGGCAGCTATAAGAAGACTCCTAACTGTAACGTCGACCGGTATAAGATCTGATACAACATCTGGATCAGCATGATTTGTACGCAAAAGGCCAATACCACAAGCCACCAACATTCCAATCGGACCGTTAAAGTTGTCAATCCAACCAGGCACAGGCTCCTCAATACTAGAAACAACTAAATAAAAGATGGATATGTTAAATATTGTTACAATTTTAGTTTCAACAGAACTGGTGTCTATTAGACATCAGCAGGAATGAATTTGAAATGTCACTCAAATCCCTTCAATTAATGTGAATTTCGTTCAGATGCTTAAAACCTACCTATAGATGGTCTAAAGATCATAATTGGCAATTGGTGACGGTAATCATTTATTATGTGCTCAGCTAAACTTTTTGTAAATGTATAAGTGTTTGGTTGATCCGAACTATATTTTGGAAAAAATATATTTAAAGTTTCCACGTCATACGTTTCTGCTAATTTGATTGTAGTGCGCCAATCGGCATACGCTGGATATATCTAAAGAGGAAGTAAAAATGTAGTAGCAATTGTATATGAAACCCTCAACAAAACTTGTTTATATTGACGTAGGCAATATGAATATTACTGTCACAAGTACTTTAAGAATTTTTGAATAAACTTACTCTTTCTTCGACTATATGTCTATCAGGATTCGAATAGGTAGTTGAAATATGTACAAACGCCTTTAAATGTTTTAATGTTGTAGCAATTTTGACCAATTCGTGTGTGCCACGTGTATTTAATAGAATGGCAGATTTTAAATGACTATCAAAACGAACACTAGCCGCTGAATGAAATATCAAAGAAACATTCTTCATTTGCTCTAAATCCTCACAACTTATACCCAGTTGTGATTCTTGACAATCTCCGGCAATTGGGTAAATGTTTGAAAATGATTGTGGTTGTTCATTTCGCGCGCGTTCAAATACGGAAGTATTTAATATCTCTTGTAGTCGTTCATGAGCCGATTTACCCTTTTTGCTGCGTATTAAAACGAACATTTTGTCGAACTTTGGAAAACTTCGTATTAGTTTTTCGATTAAGGCTTTGCCAACGAAACCTAAAATATTCGAACAGATTCAATGTAATATTTTCAAATTTATGTAAGCTAAGGACATACCGGAGCCTCCAGTAATGAAAATTTCTTGATTCGCATAAAAATTTGTTATAGACATTTTGCTTTAAACTTTAATACTTTTGAACTTTCACTCCAGATTTAGGTTCTCCAAATGGTGAACAAAGACTAAATTCAATTGAAACTAATTTCATCGATACCATCTTAATGTATTCTTGTTTTCGATTGTCATTAATTAATTATGTACATTTTAAATTTGGTTTTAATCCAACATTTTAAATGAATGATTTTTAAGTTTTTTTTACTCTTATATATGTATATGAATTTGAAGGAAGTACTTGTACATAATTTTATTTAATTACGGTCATGTCTTCTACTCAGGAATGCATTGCATTGCATCTTGGCAAAAAGCTATGGGAAAAAAGAAAGAGGGATAAATGTTATATATATCCAAAAAAAATACCGTTTTTCCTATAAAGTCGTATGGAATTTATTGGTCAATCGACCACCTAATTATGTTTCTGACACAATTTCATTGATTTCATTAGCGCCCATTGCGTCGTAGTAATTATAGAGCAGTGAAATACAACTCACATATCGGTGATACTACAGTTTCCAATCCATACGTTGAAACTACAAGTAGTTAGCAGATCAGATGAAATAAATTATATCTTACACCTCTGTGGTGCTTTTGGCATGAAACATTTGTCTGCCCTATTCTGTGAATCAAATCGTTTCAAAGAAACGAGTGACTTTTAAGAACTATTTTAGTATAAGTACTACAAGTCTCTGGATTCACTGCATTCGATGTTAAAATAAAACACAAATTTTAAAATTCTTTTTTTTTCAAAATCGCTGTTACGCTTGTTGTTAAAAACTGGAACATGTAAATTATATTTGTTGATAATTTGTTAAAATTTGTAAAAATTTAGATCCGTTTTAAGAGCCATATTTGAAACAATCTCATATAATTGTAATTGAAAATCCTGATAAGATAAAATTCATTAAATGTAAAAAAATTTTAAAAATAATTCAACGCCGTCGATTAAAACTCGTTTTGTTTTGCAAATGGATATCCATCACACGGGCGGTTAATGGCCAATTCGGTTCGAAAAGAAAATTATACGAAAATAAATTCAATCGAATTGAAATATTTGAAGCAATAACCACTACATGTATAATGAATATTTTCTGTTGTTTTGAAGAAATACACAAATTTCTACCAAACATAATGGAAAACAGCAAAGTTATTATACTATTTAATATAATTTCATCTTGTTTGTATGTGCCCCGTAACATTGAGAAAACATTTTACGAAAATAGTGGCTGGATATTTTTTTATATTTTTTACCTTTACGGTGAAACGATTATCCACAAGCCCACAAAATATGTAGACATATTCTTAATTCTTATCAAGTTTGCTATCAAGCCCTTCTATAGAAATTATGTACCGAACTACGAAGATAACTGCATGTAAGCAGGCAGGAACGTTTAGAGCTGCTGCAAACAGCAGTAAATAAATTTTCGTTTCTTTAACTGCGAGCAGCTGTGATTTGCTAATTTGTTAAATGTTTATGCGTTTAAAAATAACTACGAAATACTTGCCTGTGTATTATTGTTCGTTCACAAATGAAATCTCCGAAAAATTTTCAATTTGCAAATTGATGTAAACCAAATTTTAACCATTTAATTTACCAGGGAGTAAAGTAAAAAAGTTTCAAGAATTTGACAACCGAATTAATTCCTAACAATTTTCATTAGTAAAGTTTATACTTCTGTATTATGTACATATCATCCATTTCGCCCCATTAAACAAATCATTGCTGTGGAAAGGCCAAAACATAAATTTCACATAAAATCACTTTGAAACAAGACAAAAAAAAAGGATGTTGCAGATAATTAATAAACAGTATGTTGTATATTCCATTGTTTTTATTGACAAATTATTACAATTTCATTGATGTTTTTATTTCTTTTTATGATTTATTTCTTCCGATTTTGACGTTAAAACTTTTTGAGTGATCAATTAAAATTATTACAATGAAAAATCGGTTATTAGATTTTTTCTAGATGTTTTAAAATCACTTAGTAGTAGTTTAGTTTCTTTTATTAGACAATTTTGGCATTTTTCAGTTATGTGCGACTTTTAAGGTTTTAAAAATAAATAAAGGGAAATGCTCTGAGATAAGGAACGATTCCTTTAGTCTCTTCGTTTCCTTTTCAAGAACATTTAATTAACAATTTTAAGCGTACATTATATCAGCACATACGCATGTAATTAAACACAAAACATAATTATAAATAAACAAAAATAGTTTCATCCTTCCGTTGGAATGTTATCGTTTTGAAAACAACTCTGAAGTAAAATTGTCTGTACGGATACAAAACAAGATATCAAATTCAAACAGATCTCGAAAACGACATTATTATCGCAACTCGCCTTTTACTTGGGCTTGCTGCGAAGCAAAATTTTATAATTTCAAGATAAATTAAGCATTTGTATGAACAATGAATGTGTGTTGCAGAGTAAAAAGGGTGAAGGGTGAATGATTTGTTTAAGATGGAGAGAAAGGAATAGACATGTTTTAAGGTATTTTCATTTTTTTTAATATAATTATATAATAATAAAGAAATAATACATTTGCGAGTTGTTTTCAAAGGAAAAAATAAAAATTAAAAAAAAAAAGTTACAATTTGCAAATTATTTTTTTGGATCTTTTTTGTAAATTTATGTTGTATTTATTGTTCTTGTGTGAAATTTTCATTGTCAAACACTAAAGCAAAATTTTCAATAAAAATGAAAATTACTTCTATATATATATTATAGTTGTATTCTTTGTTTAGTGTAAACCTCATGTTGTTTCTTGTTTTATATAGATGATCTGTTCTCCTTATTACTACGACAATACGGCAGCTACTAAAAATGGGTTTCAATGTTGTTTTTAGTAAGACGATACCAAACAAATGCTAAAACACCTCACAAGGTGATGAGCAAAAGATGGTAGCAAAATAAAACATAAATGTGGTGGTGGTGGTAGTAGTAGGTATAACATAGCTTAAAAGCATTTTCTGTGCACAATAGAGGGGCCGGATTCGTCGTATTCTTGTTTGGAGATCCACATCTGCTGGAATGTTGATAGAGAAGCCAAGATAGAACCACCGATCCATACGGAGTATTTGCGTTCTGGAGGAGCGATAATCTTGATTTTCATGGTGGATGGAGCTAAAGCGGTGATTTCCTTTTGCATGCGATCGGCAATACCAGGGTACATGGTAGTGCCACCGGACAAAACAGTGTTCGCGTACAAGTCCTTACGAATATCGACGTCACACTTCATGATGGAATTATATGTAGTTTCATGGATGCCACAGGCTTCCATACCCAAGAATGAGGGTTGGAACAAAGCTTCGGGACAACGGAAACGTTCATTGCCAATGGTGATTACTTGACCATCAGGCAATTCGTAGCTCTTTTCCAAGCTGGAGCTGGAGGCAGCGGTGGCCATTTCTTGTTCAAAGTCCAAAGCGACATAGCACAACTTTTCCTTGATGTCTCGAACAATTTCACGTTCAGCTGTTGTGGTGAAAGAGTAACCACGTTCTGTCAAGATTTTCATCAAGTAGTCGGTCAAATCGCGACCAGCTAAATCCAACCGCAATATAGCGTGTGGGAGGGCATAACCTTCGTAGATTGGTACAGTGTGCGATACACCATCACCGGAATCCAACACGATACCGGTGGTACGACCAGACGCGTACAAAGATAATACGGCTTGAATTGCCACATACATAGCGGGTGTGTTGAAAGTTTCGAACATAATTTGTGTCATTTTCTCACGGTTTGCTTTTGGATTCAATGGGGCTTCCGTCAACAAAACGGGATGCTCTTCTGGGGCTACACGCAATTCATTGTAAAACGTGTGATGCCAGATCTTTTCCATATCGTCCCAGTTGGTAACAATACCGTGCTCAATAGGGTATTTCAATGTAAGGATACCACGCTTGCTTTGGGCCTCATCACCGACATAAGAATCCTTTTGGCCCATGCCAACCATAACCCCTTGATGACGTGGGCGACCCACAATTGAGGGGAATACAGCACGGGGAGCATCATCACCAGCGAAACCGGCCTTGCACATACCGGAACCGTTATCAACAACTAAGGCAGCAACTTCTTCGTCGCACATTTTGTTTGCTAAAATAAAAATCAAATTATTTAACACAAAACTTTGGTGATAGGAAAACTAACTAAATTATTGTGTGAGTTTCTTTTAGCTACATATTTCTTTCCTCACGTTTTCAATTCTAATACCGTTAAAATTTTTCACAGTTGGTGAACAACTACTGCCAAGATGTATAAATATTTGTTTTAAACAAATAATTTTTATTTAAGAAAAATAACTAAAACGAATTTATTATTTAAACAGACATGACTTAAATTTCAACGGTCGATAAAAAATATTTTAAAACTTAATTTACATATATATGTATGTATATAGAACAAAAAAAAAAATAGGAAGGTTTTTTTACAAGGGCAACGCCCTTGAAAAAACAAAAGGCCGGCTTGCTTAACTAAATTAAAAATGGCGTATTAACTTAAGATAACTAATAATGCAAAATAAATTTCAGACTGATTTTTACCTTTTTTTTTTTAAATCACACAAAAAGAAACACAACTTTAAAATATATTCACTTTTTTTTTCTTTAAAATAAGCTTAATGAAAAGAAATCTACTGTTCGCAATTATCTTTTAAAACTTGATTAACTGCACTCTTTGAATGTATACCCAATCCTATAAGAAAGTGCAACCAAAGCGTTTGACAACTGAACTACAAATGAGTACAGAACAAATCCCAGTTAATTTTTTTGTATTAATACTGGCGTGTGTGAGTAAGCAAATTTTCTAGATAAAAAGCATGTGCATGTATACAAAAACCGCAAAGCCTATTTAGTACATATATTCAACTCTCTTTTTTTATCTCGAAATGATGACTATAGTCTTCTCTTTTTGGTATATTGATTAAATCGAACGAACGCTTCTATCGTTTTACATTACCATTTTCAGATATTTAACCAATTTTTGTGACCATATATGGTCATATTTGGTTCGAAAGCTTAAGCTAAACATTTTTTTGTTTTCTTTTACACCTTTTCAATTGAGAATTTTTTTTTTAAATGAGAAATTCCAACTTGAGAAACTTATTCTCTTTTTATAACGTTGGGTGTACTATATTAAACAAAATAATATTTATGTAGTTATCACACCCATACGCTTACATATTTAATGGCTTTAAATATTTTTTTGTTTGGCTTTTTGCTTAACCGGCATTTTTATGTATTAAAAATGTACGGAAGCTTAAATGTGTGGATAATAGGTATGTAGCTACCTATTTAATATGACGATTACGTGGTTTTATTCTTAAAATATTAAGGCTTTGAAAAATGGGAATTTGTGGACTTCCGTTTTTTTATCGGAAGTTATTTTAATATAAATAATAGCTATGTGTCTAGAACCAGAGTTCAATTAACTTTGGACACAAAAGATTAATGCTTTATGCATATGTATGTATTCAGTATATACCTACATACATGTGTACGTAGCTGTATCTTACCGATTCCTATTTTTTTTATCGAGTATCATCACCTCACAATTATGTATGTAGATATGTATACACCTTCAAAAAAAATCAACACGAGTGCATCATACATATGTATATATGTAGGTATTTTGAAACAAAATGTTTTGCCTCAAAAAATAGAAAGCGTGTACCTATATCTCTTGTACTTTATAATCAAAAAGTAACGTTGAAAGTTCATCAATATAAAAAAGTATATACATACATACATATATAAATTTATCAATAACTGTTTTATTTCACAGAATAATATTTTTAATAATTATTTGTTTTCACTACTTTCTTAACCTTATTTTAATATCAGACATTTTCGCCATAAATTTTACAGGTGTAATATACATACATACATATGATATTTTTGCTTTTTTTGTGATTTAGTAAAAAAAAATAACTTTCAGAGTTTACATTTCCGTTTTATTTCTGATTAATTAATCCACAAAGTTGTTGCTATAACTTCCATTGATGAATTGCGTAAATATGTATGTATTTTAAGTTATCACACAAAAATTGTTTGGAATTTCACTGTTTTTTTTATTTTATTTTTATTCACTGGTAGTATACTTACTTTGTGTTTTATTAAATTACTAATATTAAATATAAATTAAGTCTTTGTTGCTTTAGGACGTCTCGCGTTGTTATCCACACAATACAAGAACGCAAACTTTAATGATAGTAAAACTCGTTGTTACAGCTGTTTATAAAGGCGTCTACCCTTATCAAAGCGTGTTTCATTGGATTCTCTAGCAATTTTCAGACATTTTACCATATATGGGTATGGATGCATAAAACGTATAGCATTGTTGCCATATTTCTAAAAATTTTGTATATTTGAGTAGTGAGTAACGAGAAATGAGTAAGCCCGCATTAAAAGTCTACACACACTTGTGCAGAGAAAACACACAGCTGGAAAACCTATAAGAAGAATCTCCACATTGAGTCTTTTGAGTAACAGTATACCCAATAATAGAAATGGTCGTTCCAGTGGAATTTGTTCGTTAATGGCTGTTAGTTTATTTGGCAATTTTGCTCATGCTCGGCATGAGATTAAATACACTATTTTATTTAATAACTTGTATTTGCTGATACATCAAGTGTTATGCAAGTGAGACTTGCACATTAACGGCTATATGTATGTGAGCAAGTGTATTTCCTTAAATGAGTGGTTTGGAGAAAGTAATGTTTTTCTGATTGGTATATACCTATTTGGAGTATTTTTTAGTAAACTTCAAATAATTATTCAAGGTTTAACGTCTTAAATAAAATGTTTATTCTTAAATATTGTAGTGAAAAATTTATTCAAAATATTTTATCCGAAAACATAGGAAAATAGCAATTTATATGAAGAAAAAACATTTTAATGTATGTGTATGTAAATAGTATGAAGATGTATCCGGCTTTTTCAACAACAACACAAATATTGACAATTTTTGCCACTTTTCTTTAGAGTTTCTTAGGGGTTTGACATTTTAATTTGCACTAAATTATCCTATTTTAAAGCGACATTGTTATTTTATAGCGGTAAAAGTTGTTTTTCCAGAAGGTAACATTACCAAGTATAAACTTTCGCTCTACTGCATTAAACGTATTGTAAATAAAAATGTTAATGAAATAGGCGATTTTCTTGAAAACTTCTTGCACGTTTACGTAAAAAAACTGAAAGTTCATTTTAAAAATGTAGTCAAAGCGAAGAGTTGCTTTGATGAGTTAATTTTGCCACCATTTTTATTGTTTTGCTTACTACCTACTTAGAGTTATCAAGAATGTCACATAAAAAAGTTTTAGGAAAATTGTTTGAAATAATTAAATAAAAAACATTATTCGCTTCATATGTACAAAATAAGTTAAATTAAAAAATATTAATTTGCAACAATCCTCTCTTTCATCAAAATATCGCTGAAAGTTGAGTAGAAATTTATACTTAACTAACAAAAATTTGAGTGGGTTAGTGAAGAAGTGTGAGTGTATTGCAACTTTAAGGCATTGACGTTCATGTGTAAACGCTAAGTAAACAGCCTTTATGACTCTTATTATTATTATATTTGGTGCTTTTTGTATTATTAAATTTTGCGTTTTTGTTGGGAAATTTTAGAAAAACCTATTAAAAATATTTATTTGATAGAAATGCTTTTATTGTTATAGGATTCACAATTTTAAATACTTATACAAAAATTCACTTCTTTCAATATTTCATTGTAAGCTCAGTCGCAAGTAATACAAGTGTAATTGAGTTAGTAACAAAGTGTGAGTTGATTGAGTTTTTTCACTTGCATTTGAACGTGGCAACGGATGGTAAAATCTCTGATTGCATATATACATATGCATACATACATATATATACATCGATTGTATTCAAGCCATGAGAAAATAGGCGAGTCAGTAAAAATGAAGGCTGCCAACTCTACAGATGAAAAAATATACAGATTAAAGAATATAAAATTTGCTACATTGCAAAATGTTTAAAACTTCAATTAAAAAAAATTAAGACACGCATACATATTCATGAACGTTCTTATGTTGGTATTCGGAAATATTTGATCTTTAGCCACTTTCATTACGAAATGAAATTTCGGTCTATTCCGAAACCGACATCTAATACATCGCCAATACGTGTGTTTCACCATTAGTAGCATTTAATAGTATGTACATACTACTACAACTTAAAAATCCTAATTCCAGGAAATGTTCACAGCTATAAGAGCATTGGGTATGGAACAGATTAAGGCCTTGGACTGTCTCTTGACGTACATACGTTTAGTTACAATGTTATACATAAGTACATACATATGTATGTCCTACGTATAAGGGCGCGTTCATTTCGAGAATATAAAAGTGAGTGAGTGGCGAGATTTAATTTGCTGGTTGTAAATGTTTTGGCTGTTCGAAGAGTGATTTCTTAACAAAATCTCGGCTCCATTTCACCTGTTCATTGTAAGTTCATTCAAATCAGCTATTTTTCTTGTTGCTAGCTATTATAATCATAACTAAATGAAATATTAATAAGTATTTCAATGCATACATACATACAGGTAATAGCTAAAAAAAATAGTAATATACTATATATATATATACACATATATAGAAACGACGCACTTTCTTCGTCGAATCGACGAACATCGTTTATAATTTGTCATTTAATCACGTTACTCTTTTTTCTTTTTTAATAATAAACTTACAATTTTTGTATTTTTTAAGTTATATGATTAAAAAGCAAATAATATTTCTATCTAAAATAAAAAAATATATTTTCTCTTATTTTGCTGGGTCTGGATATAGGTAATACGTCCATACATAGGGAATTTTCTATTAAATATCAAAACGATATACATAAAACTACAGGAAAGAACACATTCTTGACTCCTACATCTTGCCACTTTAAAAGGAACCGAATAAAAATAAGCAAGAACATGCATGAATGAGTGCAAAAACAGAAACGTGAAAAATTCTCTCAATTACAAATGTTTTTTTCCGCCCCTCTTGCATTTTTGCCGGTATGAGAGAAAAAAAAAAAACAAAAATATAAGCTTTAAAAATATTGGAGAGACTTGTTGTTATAATGCTATAGGAAATACATATGTATCTATTTGATATGTGCAGTAGTTTTAATTCTTTTTCATTTAACTTCTAGGACTCAATTCAATTCCTGGTACGGGTATTTCCTTTAGGTTTTAAATATTAAATTTTGCTTATATACTTACCTATGTAAATACATATATAGTTACAAACATATATATGCATATGAAAAGATGAGTGACTGCGCGAATGGCATTCAGTAAACCAAAATCAAATTAATGATTTTATGCCTATTTAAATACATATGTATGTATATAGGTATGAATATAAATTCCTTAAATGAAAAAAAAAATAAAATTCGTATTAAAAATAGTGTGTTTTGACTTAAATGTGTGCACAGACACATACTATATATGTACATATGCATGTATTCAATCCTTATATGATTAACATTTCCTTTTAAAAACTCTAGCTTTATCAGCAATAATAGTAAAGTAACAACATTTCATTTTGACAGTTTCCATTATAGAATAAAAAAAAATACATTTTCCGAACATTTTAAATCGGGTGTTTTTAGAAGAGTTTGTTATTGCAAAAACTTTTTTCAAAAATAGAAAGAGCAAATGGAAAGGGGGGGAAGGAAGTCAATAAAACCCTATTTTGTACAAGTGACCATGAAATTTCCAGGGACTAAAACAAAGCAAATATAAAATTTTGTATTGTTCATAAAGAGGTACAACAAATAAGAGAATAAGAGGAGAACTAGAATGTTTGAGTTTTCAACTACATATGTATGTACATACATATATCTACATATACATATGTACGTATACACATATATGGATATGTTGTATATATTTACGTATAAAAGTTTGCTGGCAGACAAAAAGCCGGCTTGAAAAATAGTTTCAATGTTCCAAGTTTTCTTGAATTATTTTCATGATTTATGTTTTTTATAATAAACTAATATATAATACAACCCAGTATTTGACTCCCCCAAGTAGGTACGTATTTCATTTAAAAGTACTAGTAGAGGTACGTGCCTATTAGATTTTCTAAATATGGTATGTACCTATCCAGCCAGCAAACTAGTCAGACGTTGTAAGAATCAGACAATATGAGACATTATTGTTGGAGTCTTCGTACAAATTTCTGTCAGATATTAAATACCTATAAGAATTTTCTGGGCGCTTCCTAGTCGATTTTGTACGGATATGCTGGTGCAATCAAGTGACTGTGCCTCAAGCACGAATTATATACTACAACAGCATGCTCGTGCAATATTAATTCCTTTCAAAACTGTGTAAATTTTATTGCCATTTCCTTTGACTGCACAACGTTGGTGTAATTGGTATATATAGTTTTTAAAGTCCTTTGTCCTTTAAATGCCACACAGAGTTGGGATATCAAGCCTATTTCTGTGTGAAAAAAATTGCTAAACGTTAGCAGTGTTGGACTTTGCAACCTTTATGCAAACTCATCAGTGGGGAAACATGTAAAACTAATGCTTTAAAATATGTATTAAGATTTAAAAATATATTATAAGCGGCTGTTAGACGAATCAATATTCTATTTCAATATTTGTATTTGTTTGCTTACGAAAACTTGTCACACACATACATATGTACGTATTAGAGAATATCAAAATGAGTTTGACTTTTTTCCCCAAGTATTGAAGTAGTTTGACGTAGTGTATGATTCATATTGACAATATTTATGTACATACCTAGTTCAAAAGAACATGTCGAAAGTTTTTAAATAAATATAAAATAAAATAAATTTTATAATAGAATTAATAGAAATAAACCTGTATCTGAAAGAAAAATATCTAGCGTCTGGAAATATAATGCATGAGTTGATTCATATTCATTTCTTTTTTACTTTTTATTTTTATACATAATTGCTAATGCAATATCAATACAACAATTTTTTATTAGCCATCTCTTTATTTTATTAACAATTGATAATTAATAATTGATTAGACAAACGTAATTTGCGTTACTTAGCAGGCCATACATATATTTTGATAACTAGGAGTTAGAAAATATATTCTACTACCAGCGGATAGCGCATTTAACTGAGCGCAAAAGGATATCAAACATTTTTTGAAAGTGAAATGCATTTTTTCGGAAAGTTAACATAAGAAAGTTAAATTTTTTGTTCTTCCCCAACAACAACAAAAACTAAGTCATGCAAATTCATTCGATTAAGAAAAACAAAGAAGGCTGTTGCAAATCTGATATATCTTTCTCCCAAATATAAAGTAATACTAATATATGGTGTGATAGAATACTGCGTTTTAATTTTTAGTGCCATATTCATATGTACGTATTTTCCGGTTTTATAATTTTTACTTAAGGGAGTTTGATTTTTTTAGTGCAGGACGCTTTTTGCGTTTTTTAATTTGTTGAAATTATACGCATTTACGCATTATATACGCATTTAAATTATTTATGAACCCCAAAGTTTCTTTTCAGCAGTACAATTCGATGGGGGTTAAATAAAATGACGTAAGTTTTATAAACAACTAGTTAATTGTTATAAAACAAAAATTCTCGAGATAAGGTAATGAACGGGACTGCCACGTTACTCTGATTACTGGTTCCTAATATATTCATTCAATCTCTTTTAAAAATGATTTTTCTGCAGAGAATTATTAAGTGATAAAAATTATATAAAATAAGACAAAGTACTTTTATTGCAAGTATTTCTTTTTAGTAAAAATCAAACAGATAAAAACCAAAAAGTTACCAAGAACAAGAATTTTATTTGTTGAAATTTCGAATCTTTAAACTATATTAAGGATATATAGTATAATATGATTTGACAAGAACCATATAATTCAATCATAGTATTTTGCTCTTGGGTTACGGTTACCTCCACCATGCCCATTCTTTGCGTGTAGGTGTATAGCTAACGATTTACAATTAATTGCCAGTTGAGAATGAAACTTGTGTTGCCTTAAATGCTGCTGGCATACATATCTAATATATGTATGTACATATAGTATATCTATCTACATATGCACAATATGAGGCATGTTTGCTTATGCGTGTATAGTAATCCACTTGTTTGTTACGTTTATAGAAATTTAACAGATTAATTTGATGTTTTTAAATTTGCAAAAAAGATTTCGTTTAACACCAACATTTTGGCTTACAAGCAAAGTGAGCAATAATATGTTAAATAAATTTTTAAACACTTTGTTTACAATCGCCAAAATAAAATTTAACGAGATACGATTTGAGTAGTCTGTGAAACCTTTTAGTTTGTGTGAAATATATTTTGTCATACTATAGCGATGAGTTACAGTTTAGAGAAACTTACATACGTACATATACTATATTTATTTTATGTAGTTGTTACTCGCATACTTTTCTTCTCTTCAATTAAAGAAAATATCAGCATCCACTACGATTTACTGCTTCTTATGCGCTACTTGTACTTTGGTGAAATTTTTTTTAATTTACCATCTATGTTCATACACACATACTACTACGTATGTACTGTTATTGGTTTAATAAAAAAGGCAAGCAAAAGAAAACAGTACAAATATAAGAAAACAATAATTGAAACTAGTTCCAAACACTCTCAGTACATTTTACACCTATGCAGTGTAGTTTTATTGCTGTTGCTTTTGCATTTACAATTTATGTACATATGTACATACATACTAACATATGTATATGGAGATATGTATGTATAAACATATATGTTTCATTTCTTTTAGAGAAAAAAGCAGCAAAAATATTAATGGCTTTTAAAATTACAACTATGTACGAGTATGTACGAACATACATACATGTGTTTGTGCCACATAAAAATTACATCGGTTAATATTGAATTATTTGTTGAATGTTGTTGTTGTAATCATACAATGGCCTTGACAATTGGCAAGATGGCATATTGAGTATTGTGCTACTGTTTGAACTTGTATAAAAACAGATGCGTATAGCCAGTTAAATACTTGGTGCATTTATGATAAAGTATGTATTGGCATCAGTAGATTAGTTGTTGAGTTTGCAAAAGAAAGTAGCCATCCTCAATAGTCATACATATGTACGTACATTTTAAAAAATGGCAAAATACGCTTTTAAGTTATAAAATAAATCGTAATTACTTTGTAAAGGGGTTAGTGCCCCCATTTGTTTGTAACCAACGAACAATGTAATCATATATTGAAAGCCAATTTTATTAATAGTCGAATCGAAATTAAACTTTCTATATACTACATATGTTTTTTTAAACTTTGGCTTTGGAATATAAAGTCCTTTTATACAAATCCGTTATAAAGCCAATATGGTCATATGGTATTCAGCTGTGGGGTACTGCCTGTGCATCAAACATCCAGAAGTTACAGAGAAGACAGTCTAGGATTTTACGTCTTATCGTATGCGCCCCCTGTTACATAAGAAATGAAAATATACATAGGGATCTCAAAGTTCCCACTATCTACGAAGAAGTTAAAACGTACACGTCCAAATACGTGAACAAACTAGTCGCACATCCCAATACTCTAGCACGCAATTTATTGCAATTTGACGACCACCAGAGACTAAAAAGAACTCACACATTGAGCCTGGCGAGGCGGCTCTCTCTACACAATAGAAGATAGATTTTTAAGATTTGAATACAAAAAATTTAGTTATTACATTGGTAATAACTAGTAAATAATAATTTAGAAATAAGATTTGAATACTTATTGTGAATTTCTTTTAATAGAAAGATTCAATAAAATAAAATAAAGTATAAAAAAAAAAATATGTTTTTTTTAACAAGATGAAGTTATCGAAAAACTTAGTGCAAGACTTTAACACACACCCTAAACATCTTTTCAATCCTTGCAGTACGACCCCGAGGTATTTCTTAGCCGGCATAGTTCGGTTCTTTAAACTCCACTATATCTGTTTAATTTCCACAGAACGAACTTCACACACTTCACCTAAGCACAACATACGAGTACTATCAATACTATCGGTATTCATGGTGTTGGTCCGTGTAGGCGAATCATAACGGATAAGGATTCTAACTACTCCTGCTAGTATCTTCCTTCTATAGTACATAGGACCTCTCGTGCTGGGCATTATCCTACAAGGAGATACAGCAGATTTTGTTTCGACGTAGTTTAAGCGATTATTGAAAGACATTTTGCTATCTATCATTATGCCTATGTACTTCAAAGAGTTCGTTGAAGTAACTTCGCAGTCTCCCAGATTTATTTGTATATATTCTCTAGTTCGTCAACTTGTTATGACGACTGTGTCCGTTTTGCGCCATGCGTCTGATTAAGGGTTAATTAAGTTCTACGTATGCGAAGCCATATGCTGCCACGTATTGCAGCTCAACATATAATAACAAAAAATACATTCTTGTCGGAAGAGTGGTCAAAGCTATGCGATTAAATAACCCTCTGTGTGAATATTGTAAGCCGATACTGAACTTACTAAATTCAGACTCAAATATTATTAATTGTATACTTAATGGCCGGGAACATAATTTTAACTATTTACAGAAATATTTAGAAACTTGAAACATAGAAGGCAGATATGCAGCCAATAAATTCATTCGAACATTTTGTCTTGATACTAATTCATATACATATGTATCTGCTTTGAATTTAATATAAATGTGTAATTTGCAGTTTGTTTTTTCTAATGCCAATCTGGCGCACAACAATATTATTTATTAAGTGTAATTAAATTGAAAGATTTATACTTACATACATACATATGTATATATATTAAATAAATATGAAAATAAAAAATAATTGCCGAGTTACAATAGTGAAATTCTTAAAATTTGGTGAGAGTTAATTTGAGTCCAGGCAAAAACGCTATTTTAAAAATAAAAAGTAAAAATTAAAATTATAGCTGTTCTTGACCTTTTTTTAAATTTAATTTAATAAAATTGTCTAAGCTTGAAGGTCTTTTTTTAAAAATTATATTTTTATTTTTCGATATTTCGCTACTCCATTGTATAGCATCATCAGGAAATAAAAATAACGAACAAATTCTATGTTTATGAAAAAAATAACTAATTTATTAAAAATAAATAAATAAATTAATTAATTAAAAATTACACAATGGAGTAGCGAAATATCGAAAAATAAAAATATAATTTTTAAAAAAAGACCTTCAAGCTTGGACAATTTTATTAAATTAAAAAGTAAAAATAAAATTTAATGTAGTTCAAGAAATCACTCCAGGTTTTGGATAAATCATTCGACTTGAAATCTTCTAGGATATCTATCATCTACTACGTATTGTTAACGAAGAATATGTTTGAAAGGTAAAATAGATATGTACATACACTGTGCTTCACATGAATAGGTGCAGTGTTTTAGCAATCAATTTAAGTTTGCTGCGCTCACGATAATTCATGGAGAGGATTATGTTGTAGTTCTAATTAAAGGTTTAACAATTGGAAGAATTTGTAAGCAAAGAAAACTTGAAAAAGTTCCATTTGATTTAATCTGTGCTTCTTTTTATAATTTGTGAAGAAAAACTTAAATTGTTTTGGCGTCACTTGATTAGGTACAGTGATTAATAGCGGATGTATGGTCATTTTTTAAAAACAAAAACCAAAACCAAAAATAATTTACTATTAATTTTAATTGAAATTGGGTTTTGGTGAATCATGAAGGTAAAAATTGATGCCTATTGATCAAGCAAAGTCTGTTCGCCCTGAAATTTCTATAAAAAATAATACAAGTGATAACGTTTGTGTGGAACTATTTATGAAATAAATAAAAATATGAAGGAAATGCCATTGCTTGCACAACAGCTACGGGTAGGCGAAATATTCTAAGAATATCATCCATTTCTAGTGGCTCTGTAATAAGAAAAGAGTAGCTTTCTACCGTTAGAGAGGTTTAATTTTTGCAAAGAACACATGACTTTTAAGAAAAATTGATGGGCCCGGGGATTTTAATTACTATTTCAGTAATAGGAGCTCGTCCCCATAGTCGAGTATTTGGTATTATGGTCTGGGGTGCGATATTGTTCTATGAAGTCATAGTCTTAGAATTTCAAACCGTGAAAATGACAACAAGTTCTCATCAATCTGTTCTGCAAACGGCGGAAATCTATATTATTAAAAATTAATAAACGAAACTTTATGATTTTTGTGTGTGTGTTTTTTTTTTAATTTTGTACTGTTTTATGCTCTTTTTTAATATGCACCTACTCAAGTGTCGCCAAAATAATTCACATTTTTTTCGCAAATTATAAAATAAGCACAGATTAAATCTAACGGATCTTTTTCGAGTTTCTTTTGTTTACACTATTTTTCTCAATTGTTAAGCCTTTAATAAAAAGTACAATATAATCCTCTCCATGAATTTTCTTGAGAGCAGCAAGCTTAAATTTATTGCTAAAAGACTGCTCATATTCATATGAAGCGCAGTGTATGTATGGGTATCGTAACTAATAAAAATCAAATTGATTATTTTATAACTTTTACTGCGTAATGAAAGCATGTTTTTCGTTTTTTAAGACTATGTACGTATGCACATGCGTACATATATGTATTTTTATTTTCAAATTCAACCTAATCTGTTTAATTTTTAATTGGCTTTCTATAGCTCGAAGTAACAAAACAAAAGCAGCAGTTTCTATTAAAAAACGTTGACAATTAAAACAGTAAATAAATACGTTCACTCTGAACGTTTGAACGTATTCGATCTGATAGATCTCTTTGTAATGCGGTTCAGGATAAATTGCCAAGAGTATTCTCACGTATTTGGAGAAGCAATGAAGTCGATGTTGTATTGACATACTATGTATGAACATACATACTATATGTAAGTATGTGCATATGTTTATCTTTTATTTTTATTGTTTATTTTTTATTCATACAAGTCTACTAATTTTATAGACTTTCAAACGTGTAGCAATTAAAAATATACTTGAGTTAGTTCAATATGGGTATTGAAAATTAAACAAATTCGCTACAAAAACTTTCGCGTAGGTTACGTTTAGTTAAAAAGTAATAATCATAACATATGTATGTATGTACATACATACATACCTATAAAGAATAAAAAAAAATAATATTCACCCATGAAACTGGATTCAAAATATGTACATATTTGTATTTCACTACGCCAAGATTATTTCACAGGTTTAGGTAGGGGTACTCTTGCACCAGTAACTCCGATTTCATAAACACATATCATACACACAAGCATAATTATACACACATGCATATGTATAAACATACTTACTTATGTACATGCAAGCAAAGTCGGATATGATAAAAAACAACATGCATGCCCCAATGTCATTTTGCCAGCTATTTTCTTATTTCATATTCTCTTGCAATGTTAGAGAATTTAGTTAAGCTTCTTGCTGTCGTTTTTTACTCGTAATTATGTCATGTTGCTACTTTGCAAAAATGGATGTAATTATGTATGTTTGTATGTAGCTTTTAAATTTTCTTTTAGCCCACTTGTTCTTTTCAAGTTATATTTATGTACGTATTGAATAAAAAACAACCTCTTAAGCATTGAACCTACAATGATTCAATTGTTGGATCATGAGATCGTTGTCTTTTGGGTTTTCTTTTGTAAGTGATTTCTGGAGTAGCCCTACTCAAAAAAAAAACACCAAGAATCCACTAGCATTGCTTTGATAGAGTAAAATCTCTCTCCGTGCTCGTCACTGAGAACTCCACAAATAGGTGAAAATAAATCGATGTGATCAGCGTTAAGATTTCTTGCAGTCCAATCTGCTTTAATATATTGTGAATTCCTGGCTATACCATCCCACATACATAAAAAGCAACAGTATTTGGTGTACCCCAATTGCCTTCCTAAGAGCACTTTTAGATCACCACATATTTTTCATTTCCCTTCAGCTTATTTGATCGATTCGAGGGGAATGCTGATATGATTCGAGGGATTGCTGATATGAATATTGTCTTTTTAAAAAAGACTATTTATTTAATTGTTAAAAAAGGACTTCGAGATGTTACATGTACTTCGAGAAACTGACATAATTTTGCAGAATATTCAATTGATATAGCTTTGACCCTAGACGTTCAACTTTTTCCGGCAACAAATCGAGATCATTTAACTCCGATTGGCTCAATTTATGCGGTTGATAATCTTTTTCTTTGAAATCAGGTTAATGGAATGTGGAAGGCGTGTTTCGCTCTTCTTCTTGCATATTGTATTCATTCTCTACATCGCACTCATAAATTTGGGGTACAAAAGGAATTGGTAAGCTGACTGAAAGTGGAATAGATCGAATAGTAGATGGAACATTAGGATATTTCACTGTGCCTTTTTCTTCATCTATAATTCTGGTTTTATATGCGCAGTCAAGTAAAAATTGCAGCCATCTGAATGGCTTGTAAATTTATTTTATAATTTTTCTCTAGTGTTCACTTCTTCTTGAAGGCTATTAGCAAATTAATATTTTGTTGAGCGACCTTTGCTTGTTTTTAACTGCTTCACTCCGTCTTTTTATTGTGTCAACAAGTTTTTGACATCTTTCAATCGAAAGCTCATTATTAGTCTTCGTCTTTACTATAGTTATCGGTGGCGGTAGCGCAGGCCTTCACGTAGTGTTAGAGTCGAGTTTGCTAAAATAATGTTGGGCCAATATCATATTTAGAAGAATGTGCCCACACCATTAGTCTTGATCAGCACTGATCCAGGAAAAGGGAAAATGTAAACAAGGAAGGTGAATCAACAGCGTTCACAGTATGTAGTCATAAAAATTAATTCAAGAGACAAATGTATAACTATAAACTTCACAGATCCAGACGAATCCTGGGAAAATGGTTACGTTCATTGCTATGTGTGCATTTTCCTGAAATTTGGCAAGTTCGATTTTAATTGAAAAATATCCAAACTCTTGACAAACACCGTGATCAGATTTATTTTGTATCAATTGCTTGACTAATGACTTGAAGGAGGATCAGTCGGTTCAAAGATGTTCACGAGGGCAGTGGTAAATAAGATTCAGCAAACCGCAATCTACAATATCTTTGTTACGTGTCTATTATGTTTTTATCTACCTAATTTGTTTTAAACTAAATTTTACTTTGATACAAACCCGACATTTTTTATATTTGTATTATTTAGAAAGTCTACACTGTAAATTGTTCCTGTATGAAGTAATTCTCGTCGTTTTCCACCTAACCCAAAAATACATTCAGAAGTCTTTTAGATATTTCATTAATTTTTAAATAAGGACTTCAGTCATTTTTGTCACTTATCATCCAGTCATTTATTTGTATTTGTAAGTTGTTTCTATATACATATGTATGTATATGCGTTTCGTTTTATCGGATTAACATCTACATACATATTTGCAAACGCTTCATTACTGTATGTAAAACATGTGTTTGTAACCGATTTGAATATGATGACCTGCATTAAAACTAGTGCAATCTATTGTTGCAGTATTCTGTTTTTATTGTTATCATTTTATTTTTTTCAATACAACAGATATTGTTGGATAGAAAGTTGTTTGTCTTATTATTTTTGTTATTTTTTTATTAACTGGTTCGGATTCAATTGTGTAAAATACGGATGGTATTCACATACCAAAGTGAATAGTTTCTTTAAATTAAATAATAATGATACTCATGAAAATGCTTAAAAGTCTCGCGAACTGTGCATCTTTACACTCTCGCAAGTGAACTGTCACAGCTTGCGCTGTTTAATTGTGCATTTTATGAACTAGTTTATTATTTGTTTATTATTGCCAGAAAAAAGAGTGGTGTTATAAAAAGAAAATAGCTGGAGTATTGAGTAATTAAATTGAACATCTTTTTCAATACTACCTGTTAAGTGAGAGACTGCGCATCACCTGGGTGCCAGCATATCGGGAAGTATTTGGTAATGAATGGGAAAATACTGTGGCAATGAAAGCCAGAGGGTTACTGAAACTAAACTTGGTTTATGCCAAGCCCTTTGAGAGTGCTAGGACTGGCGTTTAACAATGTTGGTCGATGATGAGCCATATCGCATTGTGGAGCAACGAAAAGCTGGATCACCCAAGCCAAGAAAAAACGAAGAGCCTGCTAAAACTAAACGTGGCCGAAATTTGTAAGGGAACAATTATTTCAACAAGACACTCAAGTTTACAAGCGCATATGCTTCGAATATAAAGAACAGACAATAGCATTTGCAGGACGTGTCACTGCCTAACTTTCGCACAAATAATAGTGAATGAAGAACGTACATACATATATGTCTATGGGCCTAAAGTCAATAACTCTTCTCGACTGAACCTTACCTACCAAAAACAATTTCTCCAGGCAACTTAAATAATTATTAAATAAATTTTTGAAACGCATTTCTGTCATCCTTTGTCAAGTTTTATTTGGAGACAAACCTGTTTCGTCTATGTGCCACCTTCAGTGTCATTTTCGCGACGGCTGGCGGATATCCGTTAGATATATCTACATATGTATGTATGTACATCAAAACACCCTGGCGAAATATCAAATCAAGAATTATTATTTTCATTTTTAGAAATTTTCTCATGTAAATTTGGAAAAATTCCTAATTTTTTTGTGTTCTTAGTTCTTGATTTGAATTCTAATAAAATTTACATTATTTGTTCAAAGTTGATAAAGGGGCTTCATAAAACGAGTCTCGTAAATTTGCGAAATTGCAAGAATGGCAATTTTAAGCGTTTAAAACAAAAACAACATTTTATGTGGAATTTGATATCCAATCAGTTTCAAAAAGTCATTACCTGTGCTGATGAGCTTAACATTTTTAATAAGGTTTGGATAACAGGTATACTCACATGCCAAATCAAGGCATTTCGGGCGCAATGTCGGATGTCAAACTACATATACAAAAGTTGCGGAGATGGCTAACATTCTTTTGATGTAACTTTTGACATCCAATCTGGTAAAAAAGTTTACCTGTTAAGTTTAAGTTAAGTTTACCTGTTTTATTTCGCCTTAATTTCAACAGTTACGGTATTAACGGCTATTACGATAACAACAAAAATACGTACACATGTATGAACAATAAAAAATTTCGTCATACTTTATATAATATGAGGTAAAATAAATTTACACCAAAAAAGTTTTTAGGTGAAACAACAGTGATTTGAATTACTTAAACAGGTGGTAGGTAGCAACGGGATTTTTTTAACGATAAAAATACTCATAATAATTAATGATTTTTGTAGTGAATAGAATAGATTTGTTGTTAATACCCAATTATCGAATAAGAGTGCGATCGATATCTATTTAAAAACTGTTATTGAAAATTGAATAGTTTAAAAGTTAAAAAGCCTTTATAGGTGTGATAAACAAATACCGGTATAATAACAAAAGATCACGAAAAACTTCATTGATTATTTGAAAATTGTAAAGTCTCATTTAATTTTACACCAAACGAATAAAACAAATCATTATTGAAAATCACAATACAATTAAATATTAATTAATTTTTGATGTCTATTACATTTTTTTTATTTGAAGTTGGAACGTGCCTTCCCAAAGAAAAACAAAAAAATAATAATATTAATAAGAAGATAAATCATTTGTTAGACAAAACATAAACTACAAACGGCCTAAAATAAAATTGCGAACGATGGACATATGAATACAGCAATTAATACTCGTATTTAAGCAACATTTTCTAGAACATGAATACGATGCATTGACCTACGCCACCATATTTAAGTACCAATATTCAAGGGTGGGAAAATTGAACAAAATAACTGTAAAAGAAACGCTAACCCTTATATAAAAACTAATGCATTATTAACCGTTACTCATCTGTTCGAATTGAACAGAATTTATCTCTTGGGTGGGATTTTATAAACATAAGCCGACATGGACATACTAGGCCAAAGCATAATATTTATGTGCAGAAAAAGTTCAATACAACAAGCATAGAAAGAAATTCACACCCCCATGGAAATTGTTTAATTTCACAAAATCTCTAACATTGCATGTATCGAGGAGTTCCTCTTCATTTTTTCTAACTTCAAAACATTTTTATAACTTTTTTTTTTATTTTCAAAGTGCGTTTCAAGTTTTATGTTTTTTTCTTTTTAACGCAATGGGGCATATTTTTGTTTATTTATAAAATTCAAGGTAGTCGGGGTGGGACCTTCAGTCAAATTCGATTTAATCAGAATTAATTGTAGCTCAGTAAGTGGTTATTAGTTTTTTAATCCAATAGCTTTTTATCGAATCAAAAATTTACGAATTCAGAATGATTGATACTCTCACAAAAGTATCGGCTCTTTTAAAACTTCAGGTCTAATCTACCTGAAATATACTCACTACAATTTATCGATATTTAACGCAGAAAACTAACTGCTTGTAGGTGCTTCTTGCGGTCATGGCATATACATAATAATTTTGAATTATTGCGATATTGGAGACGATTATCAAAAGAAAAATCTCGGAATGAACTAAGAGAAAAACAAAGAAAAATATTTCTATTATTTATCGCATGTGTATGTATGTATGTATGTACATATTAATTTGCTGTTTACGAACACAATAATAAACTAAACCGCCAATAACAACAAAAGTTATTTTTTTAAATAAAGAAATTGTTGCTTTAGTTATTCACAGGAAAATAAAAAAGGATATATTAACCGAATTAAACAATATGTACATTTGCGACTTTAATCTAAACTTGCCTAAAAAAGTTTTAAAACTTGTGGTTTCAGAACAAATGACTCATTTTTGTTTTTCATTTTCTTTTACCCCCTAACGTTTTCGATTATATTTATTTATGTATATTTGCTTAGATTGTGTGAATAAGCGGAATTTATTGCATACTGAAAGATGACGTGCCAGTGAACTTGAAGAAAGTAATGAAGTTCAGATAATGATTCATAAATATTTCAGTTTATCAACTTTTAGTCACTTTAAAATTCAAAAAGTTTTTTTGTTTTCATAAAATGTTTTTGTACATTTGAATATTTTAAAATTTAAAACCAGGGCCCGTAATAATTCTGCCTTTTTATTAAAGTCAAAATATAATTGTTATATTTTGTCTTTTTTTAATATTTTCTTTTTTTTGAATAATTATTATTTTATAATTTTTATTTTTTTTGCCAGAAATAAAAATTATTTTTTTGACATGCCATGTTAACATAGTTCGAAGGTAATTTTATTGTGCACATATTAGTGTTTTATTGGTTGAAATCGGGCATATTGTTGTCTAGTTAAGCTAAAATTACTGTTGCACCTAGTGGAAATACTAGACAAGTCCATAAAAAATCGGAAAGTGATAGAAAAAACTGCAAACACAGTCTTATTAGGCGCATTAAACTCCTTCATGATGCCATGGTTATTCTCGAAAAGTTTAAATTTGTGGGCCTATGTAATTATTTCTACCAAAAAAAAAAAATACAAATTTTAAAAATATAGGATTTTATAAAAGTCTGGTTTAAAGCGTTGAAAACGACATGCTTGAAATGGTTCACCCGTTATCTTTTTCTGTCTGCTTTTTTTCTCTGAATATTCGAAAATAATTATTATTTACAGTCCCTGTTTTGAATTGTTGCTTGTCAAGAAGTAGCCAGCTGTAAATTGTTTTAATAAATATGTATATTCAAATTTTAAGTTTATTGCATGAAGAATAAATAAAAGTAAAATGTTTGCAACAAAGGAATGTAAAATGTGTTGCACATTATTATGAAACATAAGTATGTACATATGTATTTATGATACATACTAACATTTAGGCAGTTCACAACAATGTTTAGTAGCAAAAAGTTGCACATTTACGAGTAGGTACAATAACCTTTGCTGGTCAATGTTTTGAAAACGTCCATACTCTTTTATGTCAACTTGTCTAAATAAACTGTAATCTGTGGAAAATTTTCCATAACTGAACTTGATGGAATGCTTAAAAGGCTTGATGTATTGACCATAATAGGTACATATGTACATTGAAACCACAGCCATAATTTCTTTGGCCAATCATTGTTAATTGGAAAATGTTTTGCTATTTCAACATTTCATATACATACATACATATGTATGTACATATATATTTTTGGAAACACATAAAGAAGTACAAATTTTACTTCATTTAAAGAAATGTTTGGGTTTGAGTTTGTATTTAATTAAAAAAACAAAAAGGCCTGCAGGCATTTAACTAATTGTAATTTTAGTTTCGTTTAATAATAATTTATTGTTTTTTTTTTCTTGCAAAGTCTGTTGAGAAAGTAAAATATACGAATACAAATTAAAGCTTTTATAACGATTTTCACAAATCATGAAACGTTTTCACATGCTTCTTTACAGTACTAAACAGACCGGAGAGAAATATTTAATATTTAAAATACACCAAATGAAACATTGGTGCTGCTTTTAAAGTATTTAGTGAATTTTGTAAACACAATAATGATAACATATTAATAAATTTCAAATTTTCTTTTAATTTTCAATTTTGATAACAAAAGGAATTAAAACTTTTTTTGAATTAAAAATACACTTTTACAAATTTTTACAGTGGGTACAAATGAATACGAAATATCAATTTTTTTCCAAAAAAGTATATTGTTGTACAAGTGCGATATGTTTGTTTATGAAATAATTCGTATCCATCGCTGTTGAACTAAAATTTGTTTTATTCGATTTATTTCGTTTTACGTTACTTTATTTCGATGATGAATCATCATTATAAAAATACACGGGTCGCATAAAACAAATCCTTTTCTACATTTTCTTTTACTTTTAATACATTATGACTCACTCCTTGGATTAATTTATTGCACTCGTAGTACAAGTACATAAACGAAGGGAATGAAAAGAAAATATGTATTTATATATGTATTTTGAATATGAAACTGATATGATTAATGCCGGTCGTTGTTGGCAGTGTTTGTCGATACTTAAAATGTGTTTTTTATTCTCAATGTATTGATAAGAATATATAATACATACATACAATGTATTGATAAGATATATAATACATACATACATACATACTTATGTGGGTACACATAATAATCAGAAATTAAAATGATTCAAAATATCTTACAATGAATTTAATTATTGTATTTTAGTAAATTTATTTTACATGTGCTATATTGAAGTAATTTTACTTTTCTTAACGAACCAGTACTTTTTTGAGGCGACTATCTTACATTCATTCAACTACGAACATGATAGATCTTTTGAATACTGGTTTAAAAAAAACATTACGATCAGCTTGGATTTGGAAAAAAAAATAATTTCAAAAAAGATCCCTTTTAATTCTATGTTTGCTTCACTTACATACTACATAAATTCATAAAATAAACAAATACAAACTATATAATGCTGTGTTATAATGAGACGTCTAATAAAGCAGACACCGTCGTTTTTTATATGTCTAAAAATCACTTGTTGGCTTAAAGCTTTCCCTTACCATGTCATTCTGCAAAGTGGATAAGCCTTTAATGAATATTTCACATCCTATAGGAGCACATTCTAATACCCTATATCGGATGGGAACACAAAAAGCATTTCTACCAATCCTATACTCCTCCGTACAGTGTGAAAATAATTCAAACCAAACTGGAAAGGTATATGAATATCCGGAGCAATATAAACAGGCGCCTGAAATTAAACTAAACAAGTTATATCTACTCTGTTCTATGAAACGAGTAGGATAAGTTTTATTTAAAGTTTTCTATAGCCGCGGTTTTACTTTCCGTTCGAAGTGGGTTAGTTTTGGTAAAATAATGTCGATCTACCTTAACTTTTATTGTGTCAACAGCCCTAAAAGTAGACAAACAACTCAGTAAATTTTGTATGTAATAGAAATAAATAAGTTAAAGTTACAAAGAAATCACAATTCAACTAAAAAAAACTACCACCATTAGCCTTGGTTATGTGAGAATACAATTTTCCGGATACAAGTAATTAATTCTGCAAAGAAAAAAAACTTATTTAAATTTTAACGGACGTTTATAAAAATTAATTATGCAAAACACAATAAATCAGAAGCCAACGCACAAATTGTTTATTACACACATAGTTAATATAAAATTCTAAAAACGTGCATCAGAAATTATTGAGTATGCACCAGGTAAAGAAGAAAAGTGCATAAATTTACAACGCGTTGCGTTGTTGTATCAATTGTATTATTTTACAAGAGTGTAAACTAGTAGTTCATGATTTTCTTTAGAAAGTGTAATACAACTTTACACTTTCAGTTGATATGTTTTTCAAATATTGTATTAAATTTCATGGCATCATTTTGATATAACTGTATATTTTTTGACATTAAAAACAACAAAAATAACTTAATGCCGGCAAAATTATTTTAGAAACATTGTTTCATTTTTTTGATACAGACGATGAAACCACAGGGAAACCAGAAACGAAACAATAATTCTGTAGTTATAAACTTAAGGTTAAAAACTATATTCAAAAGCAGCAATCCATATTTATGTATGTACCTATACACAGGATGTATGAATAAATAAATAAAACATTTTTTTTATAAAATTTAACATTAAATTATGCAATAAAATTCAAAAATAGTGTAGCTTTTTCAATTTAGAAATTGCCATGATTTGCGAAATCTGATAATATTGATAATAATACTGGTATCATCGGCACGGGCTTGGCGGTGGATTGTAAATGTATTAAAGATTAACATGAAGACTGTTGTAGCCATGTTGGTGGAGTGTAGTTAAAGCCGGTGGCTTCTAATATTTGTTTAAGAGAGTAAAGTAATTTTTCCAACAGTCGCTTTATTTTCTATTACCCTACCTCATTTCATATGTGCATTGCTGTTTGTGTTAGAGGAACAATGTTGACGCGTGTTTATATAAAGGTAGGGTGCGGCTTTATATCAAAATGTCTCAAAACATTTCAACAGAGCGCATGCACTCTGACTACATATATTTTTAGTAAAATTTATTTAAAAAAAAAAAAAAAAAACAACAACAACATTATTAGGAAGAGAAGAGAAAAAATAAATGTTGGTAAAAATAACAAAATAATAATAAAACTTAATAACACGCAGATGATTGCATAAATGCTTATTATCCTGAAATTGGGGAGATTTGCTCTTAAATAGGAAATTCGGCAACGTGGTAAAAAATTGTGCTCTCTCTCTCTCTTTTGGTGATGCAAGACAGTATCTGCCTTGGTGTTCTGTCTCCCAACTATCCCCTTAATGTAACTCCTCATAAGGCATGCGCATTATTGATAAAAACCCTAATTTTTGTTGTTGTCCCAAACGGTAGTTTTGTATTCTACAGTTGTTACCATATGATTTTGTCTGCTTTTTTTGTTGTCTTGTTTGCCGGCATACTCAAGCAATTATTGATTTTTATTAAGCATGAACTTATGTCCTTTTAGGGAAGTTGTACTTCTTCAATTTTTGCATTCATATGTACGTTTGTGTATTTACCATATAAAATACTTTCTATATACATACATATATGTATATATAATATGGGTGTTTACAAGTTTTTATTGTTCTTTTCTGCCCTTTTTAAAGTGGTAGCAGTTTGAGCACAAAGCACATAAATAAATGCATTCATGCGTACATACATACATACATATGTATATACATATGTCAATTTTTGAATAAATATTTAATAATTAATTCATTTACAATAATTATTTTTGTGAATAATTGCGAACGAAATGAATTTTAAGTTGCGACTTATTTCTCTGGTCCAAGTTGAATTTTGAGCACTTACATATAAATGAATTTTATGACAATTATTTTTGTAGGGCATTTAATTCCGCTATATCACTATATAAAATAAGTTTTTGCCACTTTTTCAAGAAAGGCCATCTAGCGAAAAGTGAGAGGGTCAAAATGTATCACAAAAATGTTCCTCGTAGGGTTACTAGCTACAAATTTGTGCACATATGGAGAGAGCGTCGGTAGAATAACAAAAATAAATTTGTTGGTGATCTTCTGTGTAAAGAATACGTGTGGATATTTCTGTTCAGTTTGAGCGAAATTTTTTGTTTCTCATTGATTGTTTCCATAATAATAACATATTTTAGCCCATTACACCGACTTACTTATCAATATTAAGGAGCACTGCCACTGTAGCTACAAAGCTGAAATTTGGTATACAGATAGGTGTGCGGGAACAAGTACATATAAAATCTGAAAACTGACTCTTTTTTCTGTTTTTGTGCAGATACAAATATATTAATCCACCTTATATAAAACGTTATTTGAATTTTGATAAATAAAAAATTACACTGAAAAAAAGTTTATTAATTGAAAAAAAGGTTTTAAATTTTATGCAAGAATTTTAGAAGCCATATTTTTATAGAAATATTCTCAGATTCAACGACAATAAAATTAGAATGGTTCCGTTTCAAGACAGATTTATGAGGTATGTGTCTTTTTATTTTATATTATAAAAAATCTAATAAAACGCATATCGTCACTGTCGAAAAAAATCTGCTACGTGCAGTTCTTGGAGAATTTGAAATATTCACTAATATGACTGGTATTCTTACAACATGTTTGTATAAAAAGACTGATGTGACTCTAAGCATCATATGGTGAAAGGTTGATGCTAAAAAAAATTGCTATGTGCATTAGCCAAAATACTGCAAACTGAAAGCTGTTAATTTACCAAACGTGCATAAATACCATAGATGATTGGTTTGACATAGACGATAACTTAAATTTTTCCAAATGTTTTGCTAACGAAATATATTTTGTTCTCTATTAAGGTTGTAAGTTTTAGGGCGATAACTGATCACGCATTAAATTTTAAAGTTATAAATCAAAGTGAGAAAATAGCAATACATTTTTTTAGAAATCTCATGTTTAAACAATAAATTTTATTTTCTCTGTGTATTTTGTTTGTGAATGGTATGACAGAGTTGTGCGAACTATTGTTTGGACAACTCTGTTTGAACATGAAGCGTACATGAACAGTGGCGGTCTTGACTAGCCATTTTTCTGTGCGAGCAGCAACATGTGCGATGACTAAACAGATTTATGGCTAGTAACGTAGTTTTTCTTTGCTGTCCCTATTCCGCAGCCACCATTTTAAACACTGACAATATGTAACGAAAAATATCTTAATCTACTAAAGTTTAAAAAAGTCATCAGCTGTGATATATTACCCTAGTTAAATAGTATGTACTGTGATTTCTAATTTCTAATTTAGTTGACACAGCTTCATTATTGTGAATAATTAATTGTGTGCAGCTGTTGTAAAACGTCAAAATCCTTGAATGGTGTTCTAAAGTCAACTTTCTACTCTGTATGCAATATCCTAAATAGAATATCATTAATTAATAATATCTCTAAAATGGCTTTAAGTAACTTAATAATAAAATCCTCATTGCAAAAGAGTGTACTTTCAAGAGCGCCTTTGATTTTGTTTAGTAGACAAGGGCATACACTTAGAGGAAAGCCGCCGGGAGTAGCTAAAACGATGGCAGAGCGATTGCAGGGTAAGTAAGCTGCAGAGTTGTTTTGTAATCATATATCATTTTGAATTTCTAAATTTTATTTAGAGGAGAACATACAGGATCCAGAGTTGACTGCCAGAATCAATATAGGCTTTCCGAAATTGAGACCTGCGCGTTCGGAACTGTTAAAAGAACGTCTAAGCCATCTCAAAGTGCGACGCGCCAGTAGTGATTTAGAGAAAAAGGCCAGAAGTAATAAATGTAAGTAATAAGCCAAAAGCTGATATTTTTTATTGTTTATGGTTTATTGATAAATATGCACTGGAATTAACCAAACTTAATTTACAACTTCATTTTAGTTACGTGGTTTAGAATTTAAGACAACGATATATGTACATACATACATATCGTCAGACTAAATGCATAAGTAAATAGGTAATAAGACTTTTGGAAATCCTGACTAGTCCATATCCAGTAAATTTTGATCAAAAGTCGTTCATTGAAGCTAACAACATAACATGTATGCATTGAGTATGTATGTACATATGTTGCTATGTTACGACGAGGGATGTGTAATTATTTAAATAATAAAATCTTTATTAATAAGGAATCTTTGTACATTGAATTTGATTGCATTTCGTGTACTAAAGATAATTTTAGGAGAAGTTTTTAACCATAAATTTACCGAATTTAGAAACGAAGAAAATTTACAGATTTTTAAACTTGAAGAAATTTTTACCAAAATCGCAAAATTTGTTGACGCAATACTATGACAATGTACATGGGTGTATCCAAAGAAATGTCATTTCGATAGATTGTAATTCGACATCAGAATATAACCATCTTTCGATTAATTTAATTTTAAATTTTTTCATCTAGATTTTTTTAATTAAGTATTTTCATTGGTTCTATAAACAAAGTTTCATTTGGAAATTAAAATTTTTGACTATTGTATATTTTCTCACAATTGAAGCCAAAATTTACAAGAACATTTTAAAATTAACAAAAAGTATTTTGTTTCTATTTATATTTATTTATTGACCCCTATTCTGCATTTCGAATTGGATTGAAAATTTCTCCGTTTGACAACTTTGATATTCTGCTTTCCGTTTCGATTGGAATTTTTACGATTCTGTGTATTTTGCATTACGAGCGTAGCCATGTTTTTCTAAGTTATTAATTTAGTGGCGGAGAATCTTTCGAAGGTAGATTATCTTCAAGAAATTTGTAATTTAAAAAAGAATGCAATTAAAGGTTTTATTAATGATCCTACATAATATTGCAGGTCGACAACGTTGGTTTTCTCTTCCAACAACATCGTCGGTGCCATCGCATATTTTCATGAAATTAAAGCAAAGAAACTTTATTTTTGTGCTACAATGATATACAAAATATTAAAATATATACTCCGGCGCGGCAGAACCTCTTTACACTGGAATAGTTTGCCCAAAAATACCTCGTACTTATGTTCTGGATTTTTTTTTTTGCCTTTCCGTACTTAACTGATGTGTTTATTTAAAGTTTGTACCCACAATATATAATTCCTATTTGTTTGAATTATTGAATCACTGTTTTATTGTGCAAAATTTAACGTTTTATTACAATGTTTATAAAATTGCTTAATTTTTGTGTTCATATTTCACACGTTCCACAGCGAAACAGCTGGTTTTTAAAATACTCTCGGTCTTCTTCTTACGAATCAGTTTTTGGTTGGAATAAATTTTTTTCGATTCGTGCATAACTGAATACAGAAACGTAACCGAAATGCAGAATAGGACTGATTATATTTTTTAAATAGAAATTATTTACAAATGTATTTTAGGGTAACTACTATTTTAAATACAGTTTATTCAAGTTTGTAAAAGAAGTCTATCGATTTCAAAAATAATCTTTTTTAACGGATGTGATGAATCAAGGCAAACAAATTACGAGAAAATAATGAAAATTATTAAAACGGTAACAACGTTTTAAAATCGTTATGTTTTTAAAATCGATTTCCATCACATATCTGATTATATTATGCGCGTTTTGTTTTTCCTACGGCCGTAAACTTTACATCTATTTTAATTTATTTTATTAAAAATATGTACTTTAATAACGTTAACATCTATTAACTTCAAATGCTACTTAAATTCCTAATTAAATAAAATAATTTTCAGTACTTATCGATCTAAGTGAAGTGCAAAAAGAATATGCTGAAACTAATCGTGGTTATGATTTAAAGATAGTAGCGGATCATTATGGGGTATTTAACGATCTTTTTGGTGCAGCATTTTTTATACCTCGTGTTGATTTAACTATTCAGGTATGAATACGGAATATTTATGTAGAAAGAAATATAAGAAAAATAAAATGAAAGTTTATTTGTTGGGGGGTTTGTTAAAATTATAATGTTTTTGTTTTCAACTTCTGAACACCTATCATTTGGTTTGAATAAGTTGTAAGTCATTTATAGCTTTTCTAAAATTATGGGTAAACATTTCCTGATAAGCTGGCATAATGCAACCAGAGAATTGCGCATAAACTACGTTGTGCCCCAACAAATAAATTGATATTTTATTATGAAATGCATTGGGATAATTAGCAAAAGTAAAGGTTGTAAATTAAAAAGAAATAACTTTTAGTATCAAGCAACCGAAGACACTTTGATTCCTGTCTATAATGGCAATATAATAAAGCCTTTGGAAGCAAGGCAAGAGCCATTGGTAACATTTCATGGTACAATAGATCCTATAACTGGTAAACCAGCCAAGGGTGAATCTTTTTGGACGTTAATTGCAACAAATCCAGATGGACACTTCACGGAATCCGATAAAGAATATGTACATTGGTTTGTGTAAGTAAAAAATATTTACACTAATCGTTAAATTCTTTATGTCCCTCAATTTCATTTAGAGGTAACATTCCAAACGGCGATGTAAAAAAGGGTGATGTTATAGTCCATTATTTGCCACCATTTCCACCTAAAGGTATTGGCTATCAACGGTTTATTTTTGTTTTATATAAGCAAAACAAAAAACTTGACTTTAGTTCACTAAAGTTGTCAGCCGAAGATAATGTAAATTTGTTAAAACGTACCTTTAAATCATACGAATTCTATCGTGAGCATCAAGATAATATAACACCTGCTGGTTTAGCCTTCTACCAAACCAACTACGATAAATCTTTAACTAGATTCTATCATGATGTTCTGAGTAAGTATTTTGAGTACGTGTGTATATTCAATATTTAATATCCCTTATTTACCAGATTTAAAGGAACCTGTTTTCGAATATGATTTCCCAGAGCCATATTTAGCGGACCAAAAATTCTTCCCATTAAAACAAGCTTTTAACTTATACTTAGATCGTCATCGTGATATAAAGCAAGTAAATAAAGAATTTTTGGAACGTAAATTGGCTAAGACGCATCCCTTTAATGGACCTGATAAACCACTACAATATCCAAATGCACATCCTATTAAGAACACGCCATCTTGGTTACGTACCGAAATAAAAAAAGAACGTTTAAAAATTGGACGCATTAATGATTATTGAACTTGTCAACCTGGGTTTTTTGATAGCCAGTTAGTTAAGTTCGATAGCCAGGTATTTTCAGAATCTACAGTTTTAAAAACACCGTATTTTCATCGTGTAGAATAAATTGAAAAATAAAAGAACCTTCTTTAATTTTTTTATTTAATTAGTTTCTCACTTTCTCTTGACTTTTATTATGTTTTTTTATTTGCAAAATAATTCACACAGGATTCATGAGAACATTTTTCCATTGGTATTTAATATTTGGCACAACAATTTCGTTGAAAATACTTAAAATTAAGTTTAAAACAATAAATATTATTTTTAAAAACGTTAACAATAAATTAAAAATTATAACATAAATACGTCTTAACAAATTAAAAATGAATTATATTTATTCTTTTTAACCAAAGTACATGTGCTTTAAAATATTGGTTTTAAGCGTAGTATTAATATAAATTCTATATTTGTTGTAGATTTTTGGAACGAATTTCCGTCATTGGAGACATCCAAATCAAACTTGACAAGGGATGACGGAAATTCGTTCCAAAAGTTTACATCAAAACACCCTGTCGGAATATCAAATCAAGAATCTACATTTTTTATTTAATTATTAAAAGCTACAATAGAATTACAAATTAACCGGAGTATTTGGTGGGAATCAAACCCATGACTTCCAGACTAACACACTACTAACTCGACTACCGGGGCACACGATTTTTTAAGTATATATTTAAAGGACACATTTATGTGTACCTTTCGTCATGTTTAAGTAATTTTTAAGTTTCTGCCTTGCCATATAAGCCAACCGGTGGCCTATACATGGCCGGCAAACTTAAAACTTGAGGCAGATTAAAGGCATATTTACGTTTATCAATATTTTTAGAAACGTTGTCTATACGACAACCTTCGCTTCTCATAGTATTCAAAACGTGTGGAACGTTTTTAGCTGGCAGTTGAAATTCTTGAACCAACACGCGACACTGTTCCAAAGTTACAGCCATGCCGGTGCGATCTTTGGCACTTTTACAAGAAGTAAGACGTAATCCAGACATCAGGCGGCAAGCGTCTTCTGCTAAATGTAAAATTTTCACATTCTTTGATACGTTGGCTTTCAATTGTTCTTCCATAAAATTCAAAATATTCAACAGGAGCTCATAGGCTGAATTATGTGTTTCATTTTTACTTGGTGTCTCTGCAGCTTGAAAACGTAACTTGCGAAAGCGTGAGTAGTACTGCTTTAGTCGAACATAGTTATCCCAATTTGAGCGATGTTGCTCTCTCGTGCGACCTACAGCCTCCGCTAGTGTGGCTTTTTCGTTAATACCTATATTAAAGAAAACTGGCGTTACTTTAAAATTAATCGTTTGTTTACTGGGAAGAAGAGCATAGACATGTTCTGGTATCGGTAGTTGAACACTTAATGCTTGTCTTGACCCGCTTACGCGTGGTTTTGGTACAGAACGTTGATCATTGTTTGGTAAATTACAACGCACTAACATAAAGTTCACAGCTAATAAATCTTCAATGGCGATGCACATATCACCCCACATGTCTATTTCTCCTCCATAGAGGGAAAGTAGGCCTTCAAAATATGCTAGAGGGCCCAAGTCGCAAAGAATTGTAATGAAGTTGTGCGTTATTTCATTTCCCCATAATTTAGACATTAATGCGCTAACAAGTGCCGTTAAGGACTGTGAAAAACAAACATCTCTTCTGTACATGATATTTAAGTTAACACCAATTCTGTCTATATTCTGTTGCAAACGTTGCACTGAGTGCATGAGACGAGCAGTTTTTAATAGGCCATCCATAGCATGTCGTAATTTGCGCATTGAAGGTCGCAATTCAGAAGCCCAGTCGGTAGTTAGAGATAAATCAAGACCTAGAACTCATTAAAAAAATTTAAAAAATTAATTAGTAGCAGACAGTTACACTTACCGTCTGTAAACTTATTTCCTGTCCTTGAAGACGACGTGTGATTGTCATTAGCCACTATGGGTTGCATTAAATCCAAATTTAATCCCTTACTATTGCCATTGGGTGAATGTCCTCTTTCGGCATTTCCGTTACTAACACTTATTGAAGCTGTTTGGGAATTTCCGTTGTCTATAACATCTGGTATTTGTACTGGGTTGTTCCTAAATCCAGATCTTCTCATGGCCACTTTAGGATGTCTTAACCGTATTGCTGGACTACCACACCGGCCACACAGAAACTTAATTTTACTTACTAAACACATAACACTTGCTTCGATATTCAATTGGGTTAAATCTAAAGGCTCTGGTTCTTCGGTGGGCCTGTAGTAATTGGCTGAAGGAGAGCTATTCATAACTTTTGTATCTAAAAATCGTGCATTCCGAGTCGATGCAAAAACGGAGCAGTTGATTGAATCGCAATCATAACCCCTTCGTCTCGTATATGGAGTTTCGATGGGTTTAGAATAATTTAATTCCTGTTCTATAGCGTGACTGGAAGGTTGTTCATCCAAGTCAATGAGTTTAAGAGATGGTGAAGCCAATTCATTTTCATCTTCCTCATGAAATCGATTATGGATGTATTGAAATTTTGAATCAAGTTTTACTGGAAGTGATTGGAATGTAGCTTCATTGCTTTCATCTTCAATGTCTTGTGAAAGTTGCTTGTCATGGGAAGAATGTAGTTTATTAGCATTTCTTTGCAAATGTTCGTTGTATACGCGCACTGTATGCTGAAGACTGTGTATGGCGTCAATGTCCAGTGTTAATGAAGGTGAATGGTTTAACTGTGTCAAACTGTTTGAACGCATAAGTTTGCTGTAAGTTGCTGACGTTTTAGATCTGGGCCATAAGTCAGGTGGAGCTAGCACTGGAGTGGCGAAATCCTCCAATTCGGGCGATTTTAATTCTAAATCATTAAGCTGTTGTGTTATTTTACGAAAAGGTGACATGGGCTAAAAACGAGTTTATAATAATAAACATACATATTAGAAAATATTTGAAGAGTAAGTACCATTAAAACATTATCTGGCTCTTCAATTATGCGATGTTGCTCTATGAATGAAAAAGCTTCTTCCACCAAATTTGGTTCCCATATATTTAATAAAGCTTTTGTTTTTGTAACCATTTCAGTACACAAAGGCATCATACCCTTTTGGTTTTTATGTTTTGCCAAAGATAGCAACTGGGACATGATCTCAACAATCTCCTTTCGTAATTGTTTGATTGCTTGTACTGCGTCGTTTGCCGTTTGAACCTTACAGTTGTTGCTGACTTCAAGTTTGGATGGAGATTCTTTGGAATTTTGTAAAAGTCTAATTGTTTTAAATATAAAATTGATTATTCGCAGAAACAATTATTTTATACGCAAATCAGTACTTAATTAAGCCTCCAGTTTTACCCATTTTACTAGCATGTCTAGTAAATGCTCCTACCGTTATAATGTCCAACACACCCGTGCGGTTTAATGAGTCATTTTGTGCCCACATTCTTTGCAAATGTAAATTCACCGGTATAAATTCCAAGGATTCGTCAGTTTTTAGTGACGATTTTTTAAAAAAAGACTCTGAAAGCATATTTTTGTCGATGTTACAATAACAATTGTATTTATTTCTTTTCTCACCTTCGCTATTAATAAGCTGTTGTAAATTCTGTTTAGCTTGTGAATAGTCATTAAGTAGCTTTAAATGTTTGTCTAATAAATCCATTTGCTTACGTCGCCACTCGCCGCCAAGTTCACCCATTCCAGAAATTTCTTGCAGCAATTCCTTTTCCCGTAATATCCAAATTGATCTGCAACCATAAAGTTTTAATCAAATGATGGTTTTCCTTTTAATGCTCGATTTTAAACTTACAATAATTGTTGTGGAATACTAAAGCACAATTTCGACTCAAATAAAGTCTCGTGTACACTAATATCAGCTCCCAGACTTGAGTTTAACCGATAAGTGTGTGTCTGTAATCGAATTGTTAAGCGTTTTACTATTATCATAATCGATTATTTGTTTTTTCTCAAATCTTAATATGATGTACACATTTTTTATTGTACTGACCTTTGGGTTTGAAAATATCCATTGTATATTCCCGTGAAATGGAGCAAATAATTTTACTCCTAATTTTGGTGGCAACGACTGTGTGCGTCTATGGCCTTTGGTGTGCTGTTCAAAGATTTGTGTGGTAGAACGTGGTGGAGGTTGTAATTGCTTATCAGTGTCTGGAGCCCAAGAGGCGATATTTATGAAACCACATTCTCCATGAATCGATCTTAAAGGTATTCGAAATCTTGTCGCATCCTAAAGGTGTTATTTTAATTATTTACATTTTTCATATGTATATGGTTATGTCCTTACCTGTATTGCACCTAAAACAACATCGGCATATCCAATAGGTACCATTGTTAAAGACATCCTTTCTCGAACATCATAAACTGTAAATCTTAAGAGAGTGTCAGCATTAAAGCCATTACTGTGTTTAAAAGTCATGGTGCACAAAAATTGTGGGTTATTATTATTTTCTATAATTTCGGTACGAGCATAATTGCGCCAAATTATATCGTCCCCTGATATGAGAACGGCACACACAACCCTTGGGCAGGGTAGGCGACCATTATCAGCACATGGCAAATTATCACATGAAAAAGCTGATTCACAAATCGGAATCTCCGATAGATCTGTAAATTTGATGGGAAACAATATATACATTAGAGCCGCAAAAGAATTTAAAAAGTAAATTTATAAGTTAATTTGAGGTTACCTTTAAAAACTTAACAATTAAAAACTCTTTCATCATAAAATTAGAATCCAAATATATTTATTAAGCTTCTTATAAAAATAATTCAATAAAACGTAAATTTTTAAAACAACTACATACAAGTTCAGACCAAAATTTTAACTAGAACCATGACTTTTAGCATTTTTTTCTAATTTAACCGATTGTTTTTCAATATGAATTTGCTTCGAATGTTCATTATCATATTATAAATATATTACAATCATACCACATTATCCATGCTTCTCAATGGAAAATTTACAAAATAGACAAATTAAAGGCATAACAATAATTTCACTTTGAAATTACTAAAAATTACTAAAGAAATTAAAAATTCGAAACAAGGAATGTGAAACATTATTAAAATTTTATAAGATCACCTTCTTCGACTTTTATTGTTTTGGCAGAGTTCAAATCTAATATGCCCGCCAATAAGGTGGCATCATTAGCGGGTGTATATAATGGTAAACCCTTTTCAATGCGATTGCCCATAGTTATCGCAATTTGTTCTTCCAAGTACTCTATTTGTTTATTCAAGTAAGAATAGGAAGCTAGTTGTATACACTTTACCCAATCTAAGCGTTCCTTCGCTGTGCGTGTTGAAATACGTTGCGGTAAACTGCCTTCGAATTCTGTAAGTAAAAAAAAGATTTAATACATATAAATTATAAGGAATAATTGATCAATTCTACTTTCCTAATATAAACACAAAACCATCAAACTCTTTCTCTTCAGTTCGTATTAAAGGACGACAATTCTCTAAAACAAACACACCGGTTGGTTGTGATAATGGGTCGTTATCTTTAAGATAGAATAACAAATTGCCTCGTAATTTACACCAGCGAGGATAGTTAACTGAAAGAAAAATCAGAGAAATTAAACTAATTTATTTAGAAATTAAGCCATATGAAAGTAAAAACTATCCAGCTACTATTTTATGTAAGTCAGAAATGGTGTGATAAATTTCGATGGATTTTGAAAACAATTTTTGAACCAATGCATGCTAGGGGGTAAAATTCAAATAATAAACAACTTTAATAAAAAATTATTTAAGATGAATGAAAATGTGTTAAAAACCACTTAGAAAATAATGGAGCACATCAAATTTTGTTTTGTTTTAAATCGTTTTGTATTCAAAATCGTTGTCACATGCAAGCAAATTTGGTATTACATATTATTGAACTCGTACTAATGTAAATTTAATTACAATTACCAGAACTTGTAAAATATAATTAAACTACTTATTCCAATAGAATTTAAACTAAAACAGTCATTATAAAATTAATTCGTAGCGTTTTACAAGAGTGTTATACATAAGCTTTTCTAAAACATTTCCTTATTAATTTGTTTTTGTACGTTCAATCAAAAATATCGAAAATTTGTAGAGAAAAACGTTTTTACGTGAAATTTTACTTCATTAAAAAATTAATAAAAACTCTACTGAAATGGAAATATCAGAAAGATAGAAAAAGAGCGGTACTACGAACAATCTCAATAAAATAAGTTCAAAAAAATAACTCCCATTTTGTAATAAAAATAGCGGAGTTTTTATTTTTTTGTTGGAAGTTCTTCCATTTAGGAGTTATGTCATAGTACTGTAGAACTAGTTAATGCCGTTTTCATATTTTACAACAATGTATGTATTTTTTTCCGAAAAAATTCAAGAATGTCCTTGTTCAAACATGCAGTTCGAAAAAGTGTTACATGTTTCACCATTAATTTTGCTTAAAGGTTAATTGCTAAGTTTTTGAATAATATTTTTGTTCTACTGTTATCATAAAAAACGCAACACTTTCTAGATATGTGTATAATCATTAAAAAGTGTTACCCACAATATACGTAGCATATTTTCAGAGAAGACAACGCCATCAGTTTTTATTTCTACTTAAGTAATTTTTTTTTATATACGAACCTACGAATTAATTTGAATTGCTAGCATTTAATAAACAAGTACATGCATTAAAATTATTATTACAATTAATAAATTATGCTGATAATTACCGTCTGCTTTTCTAAAGAAACCTTCTTGCCTTTCGGTTATAATTAAGAGTCCCTCTTTTTCAAACTTTATTGTAGGATTTGAGGCTAAAGTTGCTAATTCGGCTTTATTGAAACGCATATTCTGATGTTCTGTGATGTATTGGAATTAGTCACAATTCTAAATTTGTAAGAAAAGAAAGCGAAAGTTAATTTAACGTTTTGAAACAACAAATTTATCATCAACTTTTAAATAATTATGTTTACATTAATAACAACCAACTTCATACGTTTAAATTTAACGCGCAAAAGCTGACAATAAAAATAAAACAGATAAAATAAATTGTTTACCATCAAAAAGTAGAACATTAAAAGTAAACAAAGACAAGGCATTCGTTTTCAACTCATTTAAAAAATTTATATCTTTTTTTTAATCCTAAAGGTCAGACGGGGCAAATATTTGACGAAATAAGCGTAACCGTTAAATAATGTGTACTTTTGTTTTTAGAAAAATTGTTCTTCCTTTCCACAATATTCTTCCTAATATAATAAGCAAAGTGCCAGCCAACATTATTTAATCTAATTATTATATCTATATATGTCATGTAAAGCCGTCAGCTGGCATGCACAAATATATGGCTTGCCGTAACTAGGTGTCATGCGAGAAGTTCCTGTCTCTACAAGGAGTCTGTCTAAATAAGACAAGCGAAGAGAAGTCAACACTCTCTTACAAAAAATCTCTAATCCACGGTGGAACAGCAAAGACCAGAAATGCGTGGCCAAGAGGGTGCTTAAATTCTAGTATGCTAACTCTGGATACCAGCCGATCTCCAGTTTTAATAAAGACTTGCCCGTGCATATGAAGCGCTGTGTAGCTGGACGGACATTATTTTCTCCATTCCAGGGATGACTTATGAAGCCTCACAAGAAGCGGAAAGGTTAATCCCTGAAAAAACGACGGTTTTAATTGGCCAAGGGAGGAATCCGAAAGAGCTGCACAAGGCTGCCACACAAGGGCAGTCTGAAATCACTGCAGTCGAGAGTAAAAGCTAGTGGTATCACGAGACTTGAATGAGAGTAGGGTAGTCGTAAATTACAAATCGGTTGTCTAACACCAAATCGAGAAAAGAAGGGGGTCGAAAAGGCACTTACAAAGTTAAACATTAAGTGGAAAAAGTGGTTACGTTTATTTTGACAAATATTTCCCTCGCCTATCTTTACCATAAGAGCATATACTTTTATTATTTTCAAATTTCAACCAAAAAAATCATACTGAAAGAGAACGGCTACAGGATTAAGAAGTGTACCAACGCAATTCTTGTTACGCGGACTACCTTTTTGCTTGAGTTTCATTAAAAACATTAACGCTAATACTTAGTTCCTTTTCAAGTTTTATTTTTTGCTTGGAAAACAATATTATTGTAAGAATGTTTTAACGTTCCAAGACAGATCTTTATTTTAACTTTAAATTATTTGCAAAAAGTCTACAAGGGGTTATAAACAGTATTCGCTAGTATTTTTATGATAATGCAATTAAATATACAACTTTTGTTACTGGTTTAGCAAAAAGGAAGTTGCATATTTAAAACGAACTTTTGGTATTTGAATTCAAAGGAAAAGGGTGTAATTTCCGCTGATTGTTACGTTGTTTTTATTTTGAGTACGGGAGTTAAACAGTAATTGAAAACACTAGTATTCGCTTAGTAGTCGAAATTCGTGAAAACTAATTGTTTTTTAATTCAAAAAGAAGGTAATCAGCGGTAATCAGTTTACAGTGGAGTAAATGAAACTTTGTGCTTGCCTACAGGTTTATAGACTGTAATATTATTTATGAAAGTAGTGTAACAGGTATACGGATATGTCTTAATCATTTACATACTAAACTTAAATATCAGTTAAATATTTATTTCGCTTTATTAACCGGAACTATATTGTGGTTGACTTAGCCGCCAAATGCAATTATGTACATGCTCAGTATGTGAGTAGCAAAGAGAATTATTGAAAAATGCACTTGCATGTAGTGTAAATAATTCACAGATTCCTGTGTATGTACATATGCATAGTATATGCATGAACAAATAATTGCGAAAGCATTAAGTTAAAAAGAAGAGTTCAAAATTTTTTTAAAATAGATTATGTAATTTATAAGATATTCTAAAAATGATGTACTATTATATGTATATTAAACCCTAAACAACACAGAGTGCCACAAAGGAGTTCAAACGTAGATTTCTGTGAAACGATTGACTTTTATTTAGCATGAGGTATTTAATTAATCGCATTTAAACTTTTCACACCATGTTATGTCTAACTTTAGTTAGCACTATATACGAGTATATGCAAATAAAATTTTTAATATTTTTCTTTAACGAAAAACTAATTGTTGCCGACTTTTATAGTAGCAACGACTGTTAAAGTTGCTTTAGTAAAAATTTTTTTAAACAAAATCTCATTAATATCAATTATTTTTAAAAGCTGAATTTAGGGTAATAGAAATTATTAAAATTAATTTATCCAAGGAAGCAGTCGAAAAGGGAAGCGAATTCGACCCAATAGTTAGATACGCCTTGGTTAAATTAACAAAAATATCGACTTTAACAAAAAACACACTATTAACTTTTTGTACGCCGCGTGTGACGTAGTGCGATTACTGGATGGTGTTGATAATTTTGCTACTTTTAGTGAGCATAATTTTTTAACAAGTCAGGAAGAGAAATCAATACATACAGAAGCATAAAGGAATAAAGGTCAATGGGTAGTAAGGTACATAGATACAAAGTAATATGCATCCAGCAGTCTTTCTGTATCATAAAGTTGATTAAACATTATTTAACAAGATATTGATGTTAGTATTACCACTTTTAATACTCTTCAAAATTTTTAAACTTATATTGATTATCACATAGTCTGAGAAATCTGAAAAAACTATATGATTTGATTACTACACTCAAGTATTTTATTTCTTACTACTCTGTTACACATACTTTTGTTGTAAAATATGTTTTTTATTCCATTAAATTTAGTTACTTTTAAGAAACATTTCTTAACACACTTTCTTCACCACTATTTCACACACACAACCCGTTTATCCAAAAATTTATTGGGCAAGTTGATGGAAATTTTTCTTGTTTTTATTTTGCATTAGTTTATTATCTATTTTTTAGATTTGACGTTTCTCAGCTGTTTTGGTTAGCCCCCTTTTACATAATGGAAATTAAATGGTAACCGCAGTTTTTTGGCAAGCAAGGTATTTTGGTTACAGATGAGCGCACACACACATACATACTTTTTATTTTGCCTGTGTGTTTTGTTTTTGTAATGTCATAACAGAGTTGTGGAACTATTGTCTTGACTAGCCAAATTTTTGTGCCAAAGGCAAAATATGCGATGCCTGGACAGATTTATGGCTAGTCAAGTCACCATGTAACATTTTTCATAACAGAATAGATTTAATTGTAAACGGAAGTAAATATATATATGTCCTTTAAAAGGTGTTGAACCAAATCAAATCAAGAAAAAGTCTAAACATATGTTTTGAAAACTATGTTCGACCATTAATGATATCTTTTGACGATTTGATGTTTTTGACGATTTTTCTCAAAATTTCGTGATCAGGTAAGAACACATAACAAACGATGCAAGTTTTCTTGCAGAAACTCCCTGATATTCAAAATAAAAATTATAAATTATACAAATCGTTCACCGAACATATTGATACGTTGTATCTATGTTAAAAATAATGAGTTCTGGAGTCAACATATTACACAAGCTATGTATGTATAACCTTCTCGATACTTACCTTCAACCATTCTTAATATCCCATCGCTTTAACAATTTGTTCATTTTAAAATTACGAAGAGAAAAAACTGCGAGTACAAGGATCCTTACCTCTATCTGCATTAAACTCATACTTGCAGCAGGAGCACTTGCATTGTATATGCATACATATGTAAATTAATTTACTAGAACAAAAGTATTTTTGGCGACTTTTGGTGTTTTTTTTTCTATTAACGAAACCAAGGTTTTCTTAGGCGATTTTTGCGGAATTCTATTTAATTTTTGACGACTCAGCTAAGAATGAATCTGACAACGCTGGGTAGACTACTTTTTCACATGATTCAAATAATACAGATTACGCATTGCGCAGGTCCGTTATAATTGTTGTATTTGCTTTTTGTGCTCAGCTGTTGTGTGTGACGTCAACCGTGTTTGCAAGTGAAGCGGGAATAATAAAGTGTGAATAATAAAATTATTAAATAAAATGAAGTGTGCAGTAAAATATTGCAAGAGTAGCAGTTTAAATAATTGTAAACAAATATTTTTTTTACTTCCATTAAATGCTTGTGTTTTAAAGCAATGGATAAGTTTTTGTTGCCGCGGTAATAAAATGAATGTGAAAAATTCACGTATCTACATGGAACATTTTAGGCCGGAGGATTTTGATAACAAGTTGGAATATGAAATGTGTAAGTAAGTAAAGAATTAGTTCAATGAATATTTTCAGGAACAATAATAGGAAGTATTCATATTGCTCCAGAAGTTGAAGAACCAGTCGAGCAAGGGTTGAATGACATGCAATATGATGGACTAGAAAACCTTGCGGACTACATTTGCCACAAATTAAAAAAAGATATTCCTGATATTGCCATATCAGGAAATGACACAACATATTCGTGGGTTAACCATTTATCTGAGGGAGGCTTATCAAAGCCAACGCAGAAAATGATGCAACAAATGCAGCAACTTCACGAAATATTTGAGGCAAATAATAGAGATGGCCTCCTAATTAAAAAACAATTTTAAAGTCTCTTATAGATCAGGCTCATCACATTCATTGTGATATGAATATAAAAACTCATTTCTTCAGATCTAGATTATATTTTAAAATAAGAAATCTTAATCAAGATTTAGTCAATAGCGCTAGGTCTCGAAAAAGAAAAATAAAAAAAATTATAAATTGAAATACTTGTTTTATTTATTGGTTTTACCCTTAGGTAACAACAAATATGGTGGGAAAGAGTGTTTAATTATGAACTCAGTCCATTTCTATAAAATATAATGCATTTTCGCTTCATTATATTGTTATACTTTCATTATATTTACAACTTTCGCGTTTTCTACAAGAAATCACATACTATTGCTATAGCACACACACACACACTGGCCACTTGTGACGTACATGCGCAGTAGATTTCAATTTTGTACAATCGTCTGCGCCATCTGTATTTCTTGCTTCATGACTTTTTCAAACTTCCCTCTCGATCTCTTTTTTTTTTAGTAAATCCAGTGATGTTAACTTTTATTTCCAATGCCGTGTGCGTCTTATAAAATTGGCGCCTTACGGTCATTTGAATAAATTTCTTTTTAACTTTAAGTACACAATAGTTTAAGGCTATTAAACATTGAGAAGGAAACGTATTCATAAACAGTTTTTAATAATTAATTATTTTTGAATTTTTATACCGGCAACGCCATTACGTTTTATGCTAATGTTGCACAAAAATGTTTGAATTGATCCGAGTAGTCGGATTTATAAGTGTTTTTTATTCTTTTGAAATAAAATAACTTTTGTTTTTGTATTTTTTTTTTGTTTTATAAAAACGTATATAAATTGTTCCATTAAGTAAAATTAACAAAAAAAAAAAAAAAAAAAAATTATTAACTAAGAATTTACACAACTTATTTTTGTAAGGGATAAATATTGCGTTCAAATAACATGAATTTTATATTCGTGTAGATTGTATAAACAACACTAAAAAAATGTTAAATTTCTATTGAATTTTGTGTATAATTTAATTGAAAACCAATAAAAAAAATTAAAATGGTGAATGAAAAAGGTGGTGTTACCATATGAAGATGTAAAAATTAGAGTGGATACGTTTGAGGGAATATTTATACTGGGTGAAGTTGATAGTTTCTGGAACAGTTAAAAAAAATTTAAATTAGCATATGAATTTATTGTAGGTTTATTGTAAATGTCTACCTACTTTAAGACTACAATAAAATTATTTCGTAATAATCGGCTTTAAGACAAAGTTATCGAACCCAAACTCGGGAATTTTTTCTGGTAAAAATGCCTAAAAACCGATTAGAACAAGATAGTACGTGTCAAATAGATACTCGTACTTGCCCAAGAATGGTACTCCAAGTCAAGAACACCGTGTTTAACGTCAATTTAAAAATCTTGCACGATTGCATTAACCTTTCGAATATATTAAATACATTAATAAAGAAGAAAACGCTCAATACCACCATTACTGCTTGCATTTAATTTAAAATTTCAACAACAAATCAAAATAACAATTAGTGTATTTAATAAGAGTTTCTGGAAGAGTTGTTTTAAAAACTTCTGTGAGTTTAGGATGGACATTTTTTTCCTAAGTGTATAAATATTTATTTATGTATGCATATGTATAGAAAATAAATTTCCCTACTCATGTATGCAGTTTAAAAGTACGAATAAAAAAACGGTTTAAATTTCCGTACAATTAACATCACTGAAGACGCCAGTCTATCTTTTTAGAACCTTGCAAACAGTTTTCAGTGTTTAATCTACCTGTAAGAACGTTTTGAGTCAAAAAATATATTTCAAACGATTTGGTTTTCGTAAGAGAAATCCGATATCAAACGTGTAATAACGTGTGTTATTATGATTTTAAGAAATAAAATTATTAAATAAGACGAGTCACAAAAAAGAAAAGAGTAAACAAAGTGTTAAATTCACTCTACTGAATTCTAATAAGAGATACGCGATTACAAAACAAATCAAAGAAGTGCTCAACGAAAGTCTATTACGATCTTTAGTAAATAGCAAAAATTAAGTGCTTAACATCCTAATTTTCATCTTGTTTAATTTAAATAAATTTATAACAAATTTTTGTTAATAATGTTTTTATGTACATATGGATATCTACATATGCATGTAACATAATTATTATAAAAAGAAATATAAAGAAGCCAACAACTACAAAAAAGTTAATGGAAGAAGTTTATTTGTGTATGTGTGTAGGTAACTAATGAAGAAAGTCATCTCAGGGTTTGTTTGTGGACCGGTAATTGACTAGTTTTTTACGATCATTATTTTTATACTCTATGTATATGTACATATCTATAATCAAGTGCAAAAAAGTGAGAATAATTGTTTGAGTGAACATTAAAAAAATATGTTTGAATAATATAAAAAAACAATAAATAAATGTATGAATTCCTGTACCTACCTATGTTGCATAAAAATATAAAGGTAATTTAAAATTTGTATTTAGTTTATGTATGTGTGTAGATATTCTTGCAATATACATAAATAGTTGCGTAGTTAATATAATTTGAACATAAATAATTGTTATATAAAGAGTCTGTTTGATATATACCCTGTTAAAAATGTTGCCAACAAGCCAGTTTTAACCAACTAACTACCTGTTGAGTGTGAACTGATGTGTTTATTTTTCTTGTGACAAAAATCTTGTTTTATATTTGAAGAATAAATATGTGTATATATGTACATACCTATGTATGTATGGAAAGTCAGGGATGATAAAGCTGGTACAATTATACCAACTCATTTGGTACTTGGTGTTTCTTCAAAATGGAAAATTCTGTTAGAGCCTACATTACAACTTAATTCAAATAATTCTTGATTTGATTTTTAATACGTTTATTATATATACATACATAGATATTTGGAACGAATTCCCATCATACCCTGTCGAGTATAGTTTGGACACAAACCGGTTTCTGCTATCTGCCATCCTCAGTGACATTTTTCGTTGTGAGCAAATGTAAAATCATCTATGTTGCCAATTGGTGATGAATTCCTTTCGTTTTTCTTCGATTTGTTCGTCTACTTGCTTCATTACATTCTTTTTGTGGTGGCCCTGAAGTCAAACTGCCAGATTCCTTTACTATTTGAAATAAATCTAATCTTGTGTAAACTTTTTTCCATCTTATCTCCAGAACTTATCAACAGTTATGATAAGAATTCTGTGAAATAATATTAATGCAATTATTAGGTCATTAAACACACCTTTAAGTTAACATACTGTTTAAACAAAAAGGAAAAACTCTGTTAAGGAAACAAAAAAATTAACTAATATAATTAGCTTGGTGAACTAATATAATTAGCTTGGTGAACTAATATAATTAGCTTAGAAAAAATTCTCTGCTAAAATATTAAGTGCCGGGATCCGGTTTAAATCTGGGCTTTTACAGAACGTTTGAATCAAAATTTTACTAGAAGCTTTGCCAAAAGTAAGTCAAGGCGGATGATACTAACTCTTCTATTTTTTTATTTTGAGTGTTAGATCTTCGTACTTAAATATATAATCTTTTACCGACAGCCAATTAGTTTGAAAGTGATGTAAACAACGTTACCGATGAGCACATATAAAAAAATAACTAAAAATTATGGTGCAAAATTGCACAAACGTTTTTTTCTAGAAGAAGAGTTTTTTAAACATGGTGCAGAGTTTTGTTGTCTATTGAGCTGCATACTTAGTTCTTAAGATTTAAATTCACTTTTGCCTTTTTGACCAGCTTTATTAGTCAATACTTGTCTGTACATCGGTTAAGGACCTATAGCTCTTTTTATAAATAATTTATATTGTACTACAGCCGATAAGAAATAAATAGAAAAGATTATATGCGTTCAATTACTCCATGTAGTCGATTTTATAAGCAGGTTTTCATTGTGTGAAAATAAATGATTTCTGTTTTTCTTATATAATTGACAAAACTGAATGAATTCTCATGACTTATTTTTATAAGGAATGAAACAATGGCAAATAGTTAAAAGCCTTCACAGGCTGGTTTTTTAGAATTAACAAAATTTTTCTAAAAAAATCGTTTAAATATTACAAACGGCTTTGCTCCTAATAAAAAATGGGCGGAAAAATAATATTGGAGAACACTCCTATTGCGAAGAGAAAATCAACATTTTCAAATGATACTAAACTTCTACTTAAAAAGTAATTTTTTCAATATTAAAATTAGTGTTTCTAAACAATTAAAAACGCGGTTGTTTGCTGTATCTATGGTATTTCGCAAACCGAAAAGTACTGAAAATAGAACTGAATTATCATCACTGCCACATAACAAGAAGCATGTTGTGCGAGCTTTATTTGCCGTCTTTATTAAAAATGTAGTTGTACAACCAGCTTGTACACGAAGTTGTATTGTTTGTGGGCAAAACACCTAACTTGATTATTAGCCGAGTTGTACCAAAGGTCGCAACGTATGTATGGAAAAAGTACAATTGTACAGAGTTTATCATCCCTGTTATAGAACGTACAAGTTTTATGCTAGAACGCTTTATGACAATAAGTGCTACAAATACGTGAATGAGAGTGTGAGAAGAAGATACACACCCGCATTTATTTCATAAACTGACACACAGTCACATAACATGCTAAGTATTGGTCATATTATAAAACTTCTTTGAAGCTAGAGGTAAAATTTAGAGAGTGAAGAAAATATTCACATACGCATGCTTGACTACTTACTATTCGACAATTACTATAAAATTGTCTAACTGCCTGTGAGTCCGTGAAAACACATAATTAATAAGGAAAAGTCTTAAAAGCTACCATAATATGCACAACCATTCAAGTGTATTCAGAGGTCCCATATGGGCTTTACAATTTATTAACACGTTGTGTGCCACGTCTGTCACTGGTGAATGACACCGACCTTTTCGTTTAGGCCACGTCAGTCACCGGTGACTGACAGTATAAAATATGATAATAAAGGTAAAAATTGAACATTTTTTCAGAAAAATGTAATGGCTTTTTGAAACAAGATAAACATAAAAGATTGAAAAAGATCCTAGAAGGCTATTTCACTTGATACGTAGCGAAGCACGTACCGGGCGGCTAGTTGAATTATAAAATTTGTAAATGAAAAGAAATTGTATTGGACGTATTTTGGTAAAATTTTAATTATTTATTTTTTAATACTTACTGTTTGTTACATAAAAAAATGAAAATTTCTATAATTTCAACAAAGTTTTAATTCAAGAAAACATGCTTCCTTTTCGTCTCTCTTGTGAGTTCCTAATGCAGCATTATTTTTATTTACACTTTCCTTGATTGGCCAATAAACGATGCTAATAAATAATTAATTTTGTTTCTTACCGATTCTTGTAGCTATTAATTATCGAAAAAGTTTGTCATTTTTAAAGTGTACCTTTTTAAATTGTTCAACCTATTTACAAATGTTTAATGCCGATTGTGGCAACTGTTTTCTAAATTTTTTTTTTCAAAATTACATATTTTTAGAAAGTTTGCAACGTTTCGGAATTGCAAATGTAAAAGTTGAACTAATAGTAAAAGCACCCGGGCAAATGTTTGGCAAAATAAGCGTAACCAATATAAAAAAAAAATTTATTCTATGACTTTTTAAATCCGATTTATTTTTCTTCCGCTATTTCAATACAGTGGTACCCATTACCATTTTTCCCATCTTAAGCATTGGACATAACTTTTTTTCTTATACTTAATTTTAATTGTATTAATCTTTCTTCTAAAAGAAATTTACAATAAGTATTCAATTCTAATTTCAAAATTATTATTTACTAGTTATTACCAATGTAATAATGTATTCAAATCTTAATAAACTGTCTACTATTGTGTAGACAGAGAGAGAGAGGGAGCTTATTTAAAAATTAAAATGAAAAAAGACACTGAAGATTGTACATAGCCGAAATCGGACACAACCGAACTTTCCAAGGGATAACGGAAATTCGTTCCAAAAATCTACATATGAAATAAACTTTGATTTTGTAAAGCAGGAACCAATGTCATTAATGAATAAATTAAATAATTGCGTGTTTAACTATTTATTTATTATTAAATTACCTTACTAAAATATCTCAGTGTTTAAAACTTAGTTATTTTATCTTATCTTAAAAACATTTTTTTATTCATTCTAATTTTGTTATAATTCAATCCTAAAATAAGCACTTATTATATGTATAAACATATGTACAAACAAAATGTTAACCGTCGCATATATGTATATAAGTACGAGGGCGGATTAATAAGTCCGTGACTTTTTGAATGAAACACAGTTTTTTTGTGGATTATCCCACGTGCATCCAAAAAAACTGCTGCTTGGTCTCCGGAATACAGTAATGGATGCATGTTTCATTCACAGTTACAAAACGCCGGATTACAGTTAAACAACTCCAAACAATCCATTGAAGTTGTCACACGTTTATGTTTATGGTCAAATGAGAACAAACGCGGCAGCCATCTTGCAGACAACTTTCTTAAACCCAACTGATCATTTAAAATCGCAACCATACTGCCATATGAAATGCCTATGATATCAACAATCTGACGCACTTTTACTCTTCGATCGGCCAACACTATATCGGGGATTTTTCCGACATTTTCGGGTGTACTGACCTCAATTGACCGTGCAGAACGTTCAGCGTCATTTGCATTTGTGCGACCACAATGAATGTCCGTAAACCACTTGTTTTTACCATTAAAATCGATGGTGCAGAGTGCCCATAGTATTTATTCTTGGTTTGATTAATGTTTTTTTTCGCAATAAATAATGTTTAATGAGCACTCGAAATTCACGTTTTTCCATTTTCAGACAAATACAGGAGGTTGTATGTTTTGAACAGCTGTTAAACGCAAAATAAATGACGACACTTGCTCAAGATTTGACAGTAGTATACTAACAGGTGGTACTTGATGGGAGCAGTGTTGCATTTCATATAACTACGAGGGAAGTTCGAAAAGTCACGGACTTATTATCTACATATCATATACATGCATAGGTGTTGACAATATTTCGTTTATCAGTGATGCACGTAATTCCATGACAATACGTAGTAGGTTATCTAACTTTTTTGGCAACATTTATAATTTATGCTAATTTTACGTACTTTTATATAATTGTTTCAAATATGCAAAAACCTCGTAACTAATTTTTTTTCGAAACTGAGGTTTTTAGTGTAAAACTCTCTTCAGCACTTCTATTGCTTAAAAAACAACACTAAATGTTCACAACGATAGTGGAACATCTAGCGTAAGTGCTGTCGAGATTGTTAAGATGACCTTTTGTCTTATTACTGAGTGTTTGTAAACATGCCAGTTTTCTTTCTCTCTCTCTACATATATGAAAATCATTCTGAAAGGCTTTATCACTATACATAAATATATAATGTTTATATTTTCTAAACATCAGCATAAATTCGTCATACCTTTCCCAACTACGCTCATGTCGTATTAAATATTGTATTTGTATGGCCTGTTCCTTATCTTTTGTTTACGAATGAATTGCATTATGGTCTCTTTGCTGATCATCTCGTTCATTGTGGTTGTAAGCTTGACCTATACGGTTAAATTGCCATCAATTGTATCCAATTTAAATACATGTGTAAAAAAGAAGTTTTAAATTGCTGCACTTTTTTTTTTAAAAGGCATTACGGACTATACGAAAAATCTCTATGTGTTACTTTGAAAAGCTTAATTATTTGCTCTATTTTATATTAAGCTTTTTCAAATATATGTACATACATACACGCACGGACAAAAGTCGTGGTCACCTTTCTTCTTCAACGTTTGTAGTCTGCCAAGCCAACAAATTACCCAAAGCACAAAGTTGAAATGTTATCAATAATTTTTTAATATATTTATTAATTTTTAATAGTAAAAAAAATTAAAAAAAAAAATTAATCCGTACTTCATCTGCACAAAAATGTTTGTCACTTACAGTGACATCTGAATGTAGTTTTTGCTTGGCGGCCTTTCAAATATGATAAGCTAGAAGCAGCAGGTAAAATTGCTGTCCAAGACAGAAACAAATTATTTATACACACAAATACTCTGGTCATTATAAAATTAAACATTTATATCATTAATTGGACAAAACAAAAATAACAAGAATATACATTAAAAAAATAGACTGGAAGAAGTTACAATGAACGAACGAGCAGACTCTAGATCGAAAGGAACAAAGTCGATTGCAAAGTATTACATCCAAAGGAAAACAAACCAATAGTCACAAACCGTGTAAAGAAATATAATTTGAATGCTGCCAATGCTACTGTAAGTGATTAATTGAATCGCGAACTATTATTATTTTTTTATTATTTAATCTTAAGCGAGTTAATCTGCAGTATATTTTTTATGTTATTAAAGTAAATAAATATATTAAGAAAATTATTGCCGGATACCTAAAATTTTGTACTTTGATGTACTACATGCATAACTTTTTTTGTAGGAAAAAGTTATTGGAAATCTCTGGCGAACAACTGCCAGAAATGTGAGATTGGTGCTCTTAAAACTCCTCGAAACTAACCCATGATCCCTGTGGAAATGGCAGAAACCTACATTATTCGGTTCTACTTCAAATCTGCTCTTGACTGCTAAGTTCTAGTTTCGAAAAATGCATAGTCCAAATAATTTCAGAATTACAACATTTACATGCATTATGTTTTTTATTTAAAAAAACTCTAGCTAATTCTATTCCAACCAACTAATTTTATTATAGGAATGGTGATGGGTACCAACATCTCACTATATAGAAATGAAGCTCCATATAGGCAGATTTTTGGAACGAATTTCCGTCATCCCTTGTCAAGTTTGGTTTGCAGACAAACCGGTTTCGGCTATGTGCCATCTTCAGGTCATTTTTCGATTTTTTTTTGAAAATTTGTCTCCAAACCAAACTTGACAATGGATGACGGAAATTCGTTCCAACAATCGACATCAAAAAACCCTGTCGGAATGTCAAATCGAGCATCTTCATATAGGCATTTTTCGAGCTCATATAGTGAAATTTCTCAAATAATTTTGGAACCTTTAAAAAATAAGTTTAAAAAGAAATTATATTTGGAAAAAATTGCTTGAGAGGATTAATGGAGATTAATGGTCGTTATGGATAAATGATGATGGGTACTAATATCCCACTACAATGAAATGTTAATTCAAATAAGCTTTTATCAAGCACATATAAAGAAATTTCTATATATTGGTACCCATCACCGTTTTCCCAAATTGCCCACATAAGTGTTCACAACAAAAATTGCCCACAAAAATCCTTCTTTTCAAATTCTATTTATTTTTCTTCCAAAATTATTTCAAAAATCCCACTACAGTTACAGTGCTATTAAGTACCCTCTGGATCATCATTTTCCATGTAGTGGGATCTTGGTACCCATCACCATTTTTCCATAATAACCAATGGAAATAAGTTGATGATTAACAGTGTCACCAAAACGGCTGTTTTTAAATTAAATTTACTTATGTTCCGAAAATATTTCAAATTTTTTGAGTGTATAATCAGCCATGTTAAAAATAGTCAAATTCAAATTTATCTTCACACACAGCAATTTGGGCCGTCGAAATTAAATTTCATTTCGTCACTAAAAACGACTACATTCAGCGCCGATTTTTTTCTAAGTGTTTTTAATTTCAGTTATTCCCAGCTTGCAATGGCGCTGAAAAGAGTTTGACGCAATTCCCAAGATTTTTCCCTTTTTCGGCTGGAGTAAAAGCGGTTGAAATCCTTTCTTTTCAATTCTTTCCCTAGGGTTCAGTATCTTTTAAGTAACCAAGCACAGTTTTATGACTTCGCCCGAATTCTTGCGAATTTTTTTAATTTTGTGTGTGTGTGTGTTTTTTTTTTTTGGAAAAGGACCTTTAAAGTTTCAATTTTAATGTTGCTGTTCCTATTTTTGTAAACTAAAGAAAGTGTTATTTTTGACGGTAGAGTAACATTTTAGCTGTCGACAAAAAATGCAAGAATATAGAAGAAACACAAAGCATATAGAAACCGGAATTTTGGAATAGGAACTTAGCCTGATTTTCATATGTGTGTTTTTGGGCTGGCGTGCTATTATGCGGCGTAGTAAAAAAAACACTCGTCTCTCCTATTAATTATGTAGATGTGTAAATTGTATAGAACTCAAAACTTGACATAAATTAACGAGGCCAAATTATATTTTTATATCTTCTTACAGATTAGATTAATTGAAAATATATAATGTAAAATACTTTGGAAAATAAAATTTTAAATGAATTAGTAATTAAAACAAAATGAATTCGAATCAAGGAAAATTTCGACCTACCATAAGTGCCATTGATGAAGTCGATGATCGCAACTCGAAACTAGATGATGCAAAACAGCAAGTAGAAGGCGGTGAAAGAGCGCCTTTAACGACAAATCAATTGAAATTAAATATTGACCAAAATGTTAGTATTGGCAAGAATCACGAATCTCAAAACGACCGGCACGAATTTGATGTTCAAGCGGAAACACCAATTTCTGGTGGACCGGAATCTGTCAATGGCTTCAGAGGTTAGTATTGAGCTAATTCATCACCATTTCATTAATTATTACGTTTTTATTGTCTTAACCACTAATTCATATTCATTCCCGCTTGTGTTTTTGTTTCTCTTCCATGGAATGTAGCATTTTTAATTCCAGGTCGCATGTCATTTGATGCCTTAATGAGATTATCGCGTAAAAGACGCATTATGTATGTTACTACAGCATGCCTGTGTGCTGTGCTGCTTACCATCATCATAATGATGATTGCGTTTTGGCCCGAAGTGCCATTTTATCTAAATGCTGAGTTGTGTTTAGAAAAGGAGTGTGTTCAATCCAGTCAGCAGATTTTGCTATGGTCAAATACTTCAAAGAATCCCTGCCGAGATACTTACCAATGGGCATGTGGAAATTTTGACAAAGAATTCGCTGAGAACGATTATTATGTTATTAAGAAAGGGGAATGGAATTACAAGACTTACAACGAATATAAAGGTGAGATTGTGTTGGAAAAGTACAATTTGAAACAAGTAACAATTATTTTATTTTTTTGTAAATTTAGAATTGAATGAATTAAATCGATTTATATCCATGTTGCCAACGACATCGGTATCATACTCGGTTGAAGCAATGGTTACAAGTTTATACCGGTCTTGTCGCGAAATCGATATACTTGATAAATCCCAGTCTGATTTATTGCTGAAGAAAGCTATAAATTTAGTGGGTAAGTTACCATATTATTCAGTTCTGGCTATTTACAAATGTAGAAATATATTACATTACATAACTCTAAACTTTAAATAAAAAAAGTTAAAACTTATTTTGAAAACTAGAACCGATAGTAGCAACCACCGCTAATAAAAATACTAGAAACACTGTGGCGTTTGCGCGCCAGCTTTACTATGAAGCGATATCCCCATTAGTACGTCCAGGGGTGGTTTATACTCGAGCGTATTCATCTAAATCAGTTAATGCTTCTTACGGATAAGCTTCAAATAAATTTTCTCGGTATTATACATATATGTATGTTATAATAAAGAGAACATTAACTTGGTTTACGATTTCATACGGTGAATTTATTAGAAAAGGACACATATTTAAAAAAAAATCAAATTGCTTTTAAATCTTTCGAATACAATTTTCATCCCTTAAAAACAAGCCATGCGAAATGATATTTATTCAGTTTGTTTTGTTTTTACTTAATGCAACAATTCTTATGTACATATGTATGTTGATTTAAAAAGAAGATTTTATTATACTTTAAATTAATATAAACCTAATTTACGATTCGATTAGCCGGATAAATTGGGACATTTTTATGAGTCACTAGCTTCAATTTGTGATTTTGTTTGTTGCCAGTAAAAATTCAATCAATATACACATTGGTTAAGTTACTTTTAAAAATAAGTTTTTTTAATAAAAGTTTTTTAAACCTTAAAGTGTTTGTAAACTAATGTGCACAGCAAACCATTAATTATGAAATTTTAACATATGTATGATTTCCTGCTACAGGTCGTGAGTGTCTTTTTTTAGTATTTCGCTTGAGTTAATAAAGGCAACAAGTGCATAATAATTGAACAGAAGGGATATCCACAGACAAGTGTTCAAAAATCGTATAGTTTTTGTTTAATTATAGGGTAATTTACATTACACTAAAAGCTAGTAACAGTTTTTGACATTAGCAAAATTTTATTTACTCAATGCAACCAAGATAACAGCAGCAAAAAAATTGTATTCTAACTGCCGTATTCATTAAAAATAATTCGAATTTCAAATGTTTTTCTACAAAATTTTTATTTAAATTGAATTTGAATTATTTATTATGAATACGTAAGTAAGTGTAGACTATATTATATGTAGTTTGACAGTAAGAAAACAAAAAATTAATAGTAACTTCATCAGCTGTGCTAACGCACATAGCAAGTCATATTAAGGGGAAATCCACGTTTGTATCACTAAGTACTATTAGATTTTATCGTAATCTAGTGACGAAGTAGATTTTGTTTTGTATAGGAAAACTACTGAAAAACAACCTGATTTCGTTCGAAATCTTGTCAGTATCAGCATTGTAAACACATTATTAGTAACTTAAAATTTTCGATTATTTCGTCAAAGGTTATTATTTATTTGTTTACAAAGTTGCATGTCGTAATTTTACGCATGCATGTAATGAGCTATAAGCTAAGCCGCATCCAATATTTAAACGCCAAAGCCGCCTCTAGCAAGCATCTGGTTTTTGTATAAGGCTTCTCAAAACTTACACCAATTAATGGAGTTTGTTTGATATTTTATTTTTTTGTTTTCATTAGCGGTATTCAGTATTTGGTACAAATGGTCTTGCAAAAGTGCAAGTGCAAAACATCCTAGGTTTTAAAATAACTTCTTTAAAATTTCATATTGGAAGAACAAAACTGAGTAGGATTGGGGCAGAATGTGGGCATTAATTTTTACACATTCTCAGAACTTTTAACAAAGCGAACTGGAACGACATTTTTTTAATTTTCAATTTTTTTTTTCTCTGAAGGGTGAGCACAAAGAAACAGAAACGTAGGCGGAAAAAAATGAATAGGGCTTGGGAACAATTAAGGGGCTGTTTGTCTGCTCAGAAATATTTTAATAATTAAAACTTTGTGCTTAGGATACAGAAAGAAGCAGCATTTAAATTGAAAAACTAATTTTATATTTGTTAAAAAAATTAAAAACTTATCTAATATACCCATATATATTTCTATTAGCTTTGTAATAATTGAGAAATTTTTTATACAATGTAAGAACACAATACAATAAGATTACATTCATATTTGTGAAATTTTCCATGAAATTAGTGGCATGTAATTTTTTTTTTTGCAAGAGGTGTAGAAAAGCAAACAACTTTCTACACCTCTTGTCAACCAACTAAAATTTCATGCCACCTTTGTAGTGAAATTTATTTATGTAAATGTAGTCTACTGTTGTTTTCGTTTCTAGGAAAAATCCAAAATTGTCTTCCCATTTCTTATACCCGAAATATGCTTACGCACAGAAAAGCTTCTTTTTTTTTTAGATTTTACCTTTAATAATGCCCAAAGGCTCTGTACGATCTGTATAGAATTTCCAAATAATAAGGGTGTGTTAAACATATACTCTTAAAAAGGGCAACATTATATTTAAGAAACGCAAACGTTATAAGAGCAAACAAATATCTCTTTTTATCTGAATTTTATAAAAAAAAAAGTTTAAACTGTCATACACCGTCTTGCTTTAAAATCGAAACGTGTTTTATTCAATACATGTATCATTAACGAAAAGCTCCACTCTATGCGTACATATTATACACATACATATTCGTATTGATACGACTAGTAAATTAAAATTAGACTAAAAAAACAATAACTCAACATACGCACCATAAAAGTGACTCAATTAAAAAAGCACAAAAAAGCTATATGAGTGTTTTTCTTTCTTAATAACTCACTGTATTAAGGTGCCCTTTACACACTTGTATATAACTAAAGGGCGTCAAAAAAGTTCTCTTCTGCCAATGTAAAGTTCTCACATATTTTTTTTTAAATATTTGAATAAATTTTATTTGTCAGGATCAGCAAAAAATTCACAATGCTACCAAAACCACCCTGTACAATAAGGTGGTAGGGATTGGATTTTGATAGTTGTACTTTTTAGATCTATTTGTACTAAATGACACTATTTATACATAGGGACAAAAGTCATCTTCATTTTGCTTACTCAACCTTTAAAGGACTGTTTTGTATCGATACAAGATCGCCGACAATTTTTGTTATTTATTTTTAAACAAGTTAATCTGAAGTATTTTATTATTATTAAATTTAAAAAAATCGAAAAGACTAAGTAACGATGACTTTTGTGCATTTGTGTACTATAACCAGCAATAAATAAAAATAAACATCGGTTTAACATCGGTTAACCAGGTTTTTCACAATTTTTAAAACTGAAACCGCGATTTTTTTCAATTTCAAATATTCGAAAACCGGTTTTTGGAAAATGCCGAATAATCGATTACCGTAGCTTGTTGACATAGACCTTCGACTTCAAAGAACCCCCATTCACACGATCTAGCTGGCCAATTTAGGAAGTTTATACTGTATTTCGATTCGAAAGAAAACATTTTCGAAACTCAATGTATTAGGCATACAAATTCGAATGGTTTTCTTTTTGAATCGAAATACGCAGTAAACCCCCTGATCAGGAATGGTCTCATGCAGTGCATGTAGCCACCGTCTTCTTGAAACCACATATTGACCACGTTATTATCATTCGATTACGGATAAAAGAAATCTGTTATCATGTCGCCATATCGAGCACCATTAATAGCCACTGCTTGACCAACCTGACCTTCAAAAAAGTTCGGTCCAATTATGCCACGTTCTATCGTGCAATGCTTCACTGCGCCTCCTATGGCGATAAATTCAAATCTTGCGATAAATTTGGGACACCCTTTATGTGTATTTGGGGAGTTTTGTAAGTTAGATTTATAACACAATTATTTGTTGTTATTTCATATTATACAAATATTTTTATTTGAAATATTATTCTTCTCCAGTTACAACTTAATTGACAGTTTTTTGTTTAAAGAACGTTAATGAACCTTTAAAACGCCGATGCTACATTTATTTTATTTCTCGCTTCTTAAACGAATATTATTTAAAAATTGGGTTGAGTTAAAAGTTTTTCTAAGATGTTTGCTTAGCTGCGTTGATAGTGGTTACCGGTTTTTGGTTTGTTTTCAATTTAAAATTTTTGTTTATGAGCCAGTAACACCTTGAATCATTTTCAAAATATACAAACATATGAATACAAACATACATACGATTATGACGTTTTGTAAACAAGAAAAAATTCTAGAATGTCGGTTTTGTATGAATTCAATGCAATCATTATTAAAAAAATAATTCATTAGATAATTATTAATAAAATAGTAAAAATGAATTTATTTATGTTAAACTAGTGTATAATAGGTATTTCCAAGATGAAAACTATGTATCTAAAATATTAAAACGACAACCTTCTGGCGTTAAAAATATTTCATATGAAAAAAAGAAGATTAAAAACGAGTGGCGAGAGATGTGGTGTGGTGGCATGTTTGGCACTTTTTGAAAATATTTATGTTTTCTCATTTCCAGCTTAATTAGCATTTTGACATTCATTTTATTGTTTTATTACTAATTATACTTTGTCGGCTTTTAATAATGCTTTAATCTCTAATAAACCATTTTATGCATTTCAATAGAAATATTAATTTTTATTTATTTTGATTCACCGAACAGACGGACTCGCTTTTATTTTATTGTTAATAGCTATAACTATAGTTTTATTAATATACCTCTAAAATTTAGTTTGTTTTTGTTTAAAGTTTCTTTAAATATAGCAACTTCTTATACTAAAATAAACTACTTATATATGGCGAGTGAAACAATCATAATGCTGTTGGCAGACAAGATGCCAGAGTAAGTGAACAAAAAAAATCTTTTTATTGGTGTAAAACCCCAATAGAGTTATCCAGTTTGTTAAACTAAACTAAATCCGAAAAGCGTGAATTAAGAATAATTTGTTTTGCTTTGAAGTTTCAAATTTACATAAAATGTAAGAATTGTGTAATAATTGCATTGATCTGTAATATTTTTTAATGCGCTTAAAAAGGCAGTCACACTAGAATAGTTCACTATACTAGTGTGAAGGGTTAGTTCGATTTAGATAAATAAAACACCAAAAGATGCGGTTAATTCATATGTATTTGTACAATTCATAATTATAATAACAAAGGCGTAATAGTAAAATTTTCTGTAATAAAATTTGCAACAGTCGAATCATGTGAATAGGGAAATTTGGGGAAAGCAAATACTTTATACAAAAAATGGAACAGGCCCTCCAAACCCTTATGGCGTTTTTCTTTCTGGGAAAAATGCTGCATATGTATGTTGCCATTTCTGCATGCATATTTTACTAAATTCAACATTGCAACGAACGAAAAATAAAACTTTCCTTGTTAAATATGTTGCACAAAAAACTGGCGATTATGCAACATATTTTCCACTCGAACTTAAAGTTCAGGTTGAAAACACTACTCATTTTTACGATTGTATTATCTACTAGAAATTTATTTAATGTGTTTCTTTTTGTGTTGAATTTGAGTTAATTATTTTTGTTCCATTGCGTAATCCGAAAATAGTACTACCTATTTATAAGGCAACATTTTTTCTTCAGAAATGAAAATACCATTTGATCCATTTCCACCGTGGTTTAATTTATTTCTTTTTAGGGAGACATCAAAAATACTATGAAAGCAATCGTTCCAAAGGAATCTGTTGTGTTTTATTTAATAGGAAAAATTAATAAACCTTTAGATAATTTTATAGTCTGTGTCACTGGGATTCCAAAATTATCTTATTGTTGTCTAAAGTACTCTAGGTTGACATTCGGAATTTTACCATTCACCCATACATAATCTGTTGAACTTGTTCAATTGTATTTACATACATATGTATTTCTCTTATTTTGTGTTACAGCTTTCGTGAAAAACCTATTGAACGATTAGATCATCTTACGTCCTGAATATTGGCAATTATATGCTTAAACCTAAACACAAAATAAAGAAGAAAACTTCAAATATGTATGTAGGTTTAAATTTAATAATTAATAAATCACAAGAAATGCTACAAATTTACAACTACGAAATTCGCTTCTTAAATAATAAAGAACAAATGAAATGTCGTAACATAAATGTTATGATATTGATAATTTTTCTAATTGGTAATAGGGGGCAAGTATTGGGTAATGGCGGACTTTTCATGAGATGTTGGTGCAGGTGCAATAGCTTGGTAGTTATAAGCACCATCAGGAGTTAGACCATCCAGAGTGCCAATAACAGAGGTGAGCGGAGCAACACTTTCGTCAGAGTATTCATTGATGCCTTGCAATTTGGAATATTCATCTGAAAAAGGCAGACAAAACATTTAATCGTTACAGCTTAAAATGCTCACTGTTACTTGAAACTTACTTTGAATTTCGCTTTGTGCGGCTTCGGCTTCCTCGGGGGTATTGTATTTAATAAAGAATACCTCAGGCTTGCTTGGTTGAGATGGAGGAGGTGTAGCAATATCGCTAGCATCCAACTCGTTGTCCTTTTTGCTTAATACATATATTACAGTCTTTTCCTCTTGAGGAGCAAATTCAGCGGAATATTTGACTTTAGCACTGTCGGATGTAGGGGTCTTAATAAACACCACACGATAGTTCTTTTGTGGACGTCCCAATACCAAGTGCTTATTTTTTGATTGGCTTTCATTACCTTCAGGAGGCGAAACTAAATAGAACTGTTTATGTACAAGTGGTGCTTGTGTTGTGGTGGCAGGAGGCAAATATTTTTCACCGCCATGGTGATCCCCACTCAGATGCGCCCCTTGTTGTGCCTCATATCCATATCCAAACTGTGGAGCTGCAGTAGCTAAAGCCAATACGCTTAGAGCAATTAGAATTGAAAATAGTATTATTATTAAATTTCGAAAAATCTTCATTAAGGCAGTTACGATATGAATTCGTGCGCGTGTTTTTCTGCTTTGTTTGTTTCAAACTATACCGCAGTTGTATTTATTTGTTTATATTCGTACGATAAAAGTTCAATATTAATTTTAACTGATTTTGAAGAAAATCTATATTTTTTTAAATCGTTACCTCGTTTATAAAATTAAAGCTTTTTTGTTAGCAGCTTGACTGTTTTGAGTAGTTTTTATACTTCTATTAACATTTTAGTAACATTATCCCCTACTTTAGCCTTTGAAATTGAGTCACTTGCAAATCAGCATCTCAAATACATAACTAATACAAATGCATATTCAGCATAACCTAATAAAAATATACTTAAGTTTTATTTGACGTAATTAAACTTTTTTTTTTGGTTTGAAATACATACGAGTACATATATATGTATGTGTGTGCACAGAAATTATTTAACAACTCAATATGTTTATTAAAAAAAAATAATATGATGCTACTATTCATGGATTAAAGTTCGCACTGTCAGAAAAAAATATTTATTGTCCGTTATTTTGTTTGTGATTGTGTCTTTTTTAAGTAATTTATTTATTTATTAAATGATAAAAGTCTAAATATAAACGTTATTTCCTGGTTTTGTTTTTTTTTTTTGGCAGTAATAATGATATTTTCAGTTAAACAAAAATATATAACTATGAAACATATACTAGTTAAGTGACCGTGTTCACCGGTCACGGAACGTTTCTTTTTGTGCTAGAGCTTTTTTCAGAAGTCACGCGACACGTGCGTCTGGTCATACATATGTATATTTCGCGTAGTGTATATCCTAACTAAAATTAATGGAACAAACCAGCGTCTTTAGTGGGAATCCTCAGACTGATTACCGCACACACTAACACTGGTTTGCAAAAAAATGTTTTTTTTTGGCATTTAAATAGAAATATGTGAAATATAAAGACTTTAATTTAAATTCGTTTTCAGTTTTCATCTATGACGTACAGATTTTTTAATGGGCGAGGCCAATAAAGCGGTAACGCTTATATATTTCACCATAACTCGAGAACGTATAGCCGGATTTTTATTAATGAAACACTAAAAGTTGTGGCATAAAATTAAACTGTTTCGAAATTAGTTAGTAGAAAATCAAATATTTTCATGCAAAATAAATTTTTTTTCGTTTATGGATAATTAATTGATAAATTCACAAAAAAAGTTAAAACGACAAAAATGTTCCAAATTTTTGGTTAACAAAAAAGCCAGGTTTGTATACTAAGAATAAAATAAGCCATAAATCATGAATATTGATGGCTAATTGTTAAGTTTGTGCATCACAATTAAGGGAAGAAAGCCACCTATAGTATTAAAACAGCGCATAATCGTTTAAAATAAAACGCCATCTTTGGTAAAAAAATTAATTTTTTTAAGTTTTTTTCAAATTTTATTATTGAAAAAGAAAGTATTACAAATACTGTTAAAAATTTACATGACATTATTTCGTGAAATGATGAACGTAATTATGAAGTGTGGCTTGCCTACCAGTTACAGTGTAGTGTTACTTTGGTTTTCATAACATTTTGTGTGAGGTTCTCTTACAACCATCAAAAATAAATACATATGTCCGTTCTTATTACTGTGTTTTTTAATTCCAAGAATTTAAAATAAAAAAAAAATTTTTACTTGGTATGATTTTGACAAAATCCTTGAAATGCCTTACATACAAATTGCATTGCGTAATTTTTGCCTTTACGTACCTGTCAATAAACTACACATTTGTCTATCGTTTTCTATGATATATGGCTTATTTTATTCGCAATGTACCTGCGTTCAAAGATCATAAGTTTTGATTAACTCCGAAACTTTTGAGCATATAACAAATTTTTCTTTGGATAACTGGAAGCTAATTTAATGCGATTTGGTCATATTAGCTTTTTTATTTTGGATATATCTGATGTATTTTTCCGATTTTTAGTTGATGCTCTGACTGAAATTGATAATAAATCCACTAACAAGAATTTTTACTAATTAAACAAGCACGTGCCACAATCATCTGCAAAATAAAGGCTTATTTCTGCATAAATTCAAAGAAATATGTATGAATATCTAATTCGTAGTTGAATTATTTTTGTTTGTGCCTCATACTCGTACATCTATCGGCCACAATTAGACTAATCCATTCTGTTGAGCGAAAATCACGACAACAATTTATTCATTTAACATTGAACTTGAATTTAAAAATACTATTTAAAACGACCTTGTTTGCTTCTAGTGTTCCTAAAAAATATCTAAATCGTATCTTAACGTTTATAATTATTTGCATCCAAATTTAAGAATGCACACCAACCAACCATCTCACCGTGTGACTTAAAATATTTAAAACGATCATTAAAATATCAACACATCGAAGTGAATAAATTTGAATAATAATAATCAATTTATGCTTAAGTCTGTCTCGCCTACAAGGTGGGCAAAGGTCTCAGCGGAATATTATATAGAATTTATCACTTTGTAGGCAAATTTGGACGGTTGAAACAAATTGGTAGTTAAAATTATTAAATATACAATCATATGTATGTATGTATATTGATTCATTTTCATTTACATATATTTAGTTAAATAAAGAGTTACTCTCTTTTAGATTTTATCTTGAGGAAATGTTTTAGTATCAATCGAGATATTTTGTCGATATTTGCGCTTCAATGCTGTTCATTTTTAATAATAAATAAAATCATAACAAATCTTAACGATTTTCTTTTCATCGCCTATTGATTAATATTATTTACTATAGCATAATCAAGTTTTCTAGTTGTTAGACATACATACATATACAGGGTGTCTGGTGGAAAATTTATATTTTTAAATACGATTATTTTACGCAAACATTTTTGTGAAACGATGCTGGAGCGTTTTCGCACTGTAAAACCCATTTTTTTGGGCGACGAGGCTCATTTTCACTTAAACGGCCACGTCAAAAAGCAAAACTGCCGTTACTCATCTCCAAGAACCCGCAACCCTCGATTGAAACATGAAAACCCATTGCATTGCTACAGGGTACCTGTTTTTTAATTTTGCGAGCTCATCCATCGAACTCTTCACAAACGTGGTTTCAACAGGATGGGGTGACTACACATACAGCCAGAGCTTCGATGAATTAGCTTCGGGAACATTTCCCCCAAAACCTGATCAGTCGCATTGGGGACATCGCATGGCCACCGAGGTCGCCCGATCTAACTCTCATGGATTTTTTTATGGGCCTACCTCAAAGAGAGGGCTCCATCTTGAACATTATGTTCAACTCGACGGAAGTCATCTGGATGACATAATCTTTAAAAAATAAAATCCGCATTTCCATTCTATCGTTCAATGCTCTTAATAAAACTATGTGTCCATTATTACGTTTTTTATTTAAGTTTGAAAATATAAATCTGCTACCAGACACCCTGTATATGTACTTACAAACAGGCTAAAGGCCATGCATTCCTACAAAGTATCTCTACTACTCGTATGAAGTTGTCTGTCTGTTCATTGTCAATATAAATATACTCGTATATTTAATTAATAATTTCAAATACCAAAACTCATAAACATTTGATGATAATGTTATCAAGATCACTCACTTATAAGCTTCTTACTTGCTTTTATAGATCAATAGGCAAATATTTTTGTTGACAATTTTTAACTGTCAAAATTAAAAAAAAATATAACGATTTTTTGTTTGTTAAAAATATAGATTCACCATTCAGTATTAAAGAGAAGTAACAAATATAAAATAAATGTATTATCAACTTTATGGTTTCTGACAGAATTTTGAAAAAGTAGTCAAATGGAAATTTCGATCGATATCGAATGCCGTAATTTGCCCCCTGAATTTAAGCTTAGTTAACGCGGAATCGAATTTGATTTTTATCTCTTGAATAATAGAATTATGAACTCGAATTTGGAAGCCTAGTGCTTGTTATTCGTTTCAACGCTGCAGGCGCGCATAATTTAAATATTTTTTCTTATTGAAAATACAAAGTGGCGCCATTTACATATGTGGAGTTATCTTACTACGTTCCTGCATAAATTATATATCTTCTTCAATTTTCTTAAATCATTTAAACAGTCTTTGTTTAATTTGTGCATAAATAAATGTGGCATTATTTTTTATAGTGTGGAAATACATACAATCTGTGGAGACTACCAAGTGTTTTTTTCATTAACAATGTCGTCTTATTTTAAGGTTGATTTTAACATTGTTACCTTGCATTTTATGGATTAGACTGACGACTTCTATTTTAAAATTTACTTAACACTTTTATTTAACATCTAATAACACTGGACTTCAAAACAATCCCGCATTAAATAAAAATAGGGTGACAATAAGGGGGGTTTTATGGGCGTAAAGGACCGTAGCTCCGATTTTGATAAACAAAACACCGTAGTTTTTATAACCTTATTTTTTTATACGCGCAACAGTTTCAGAGTTATTCAGAATTTAGTGGCGAAGAAATATTTTTCATCATGCAATTTTCTGTTTTTAAGATTTCCCAACAAAAATTTCCCAGCAAAAATTTTCGTTTTTTATAAGTAATCAGAAAGCTGCGTATGCTGCGGAAAATATAAAACATATGTATATAATCAAAATTGTTAGACCAAAGTTAAATATATTTAATTTATATTTTTCCTTAAAAGAGGTTAACATTTTTTTTACCAGCAATTTCCGAATAACTCCGAAAGTGTTGAGCAAATAAAAAACTTGCTTTCTTTATCTAAATCGTCAAGGGGCTCATATTAACCAAGTCTATTAAAAAACACTGTACGTGATAGACGAAGAGATAAAAAAAGTGTTTTTGTAGACCTGTGTAATTTTTGTAGTGTCTTTTTAAAAGAAAATACAGCAGCCAAATACCATTAAAGACCAAAGACCAGTTTGTGTTTGACGTACGTGAACATAATGATTATAGAACATAATTTTTTATTTTAATAAAATCTATATATGTATATAAAAATCAATTGCTGTTAGTTAGTCTCGCTAAAACTCGAGAACGGTTGAGCGGATTTATCTTATGTTGGTCTTGAAATGTTCGTGGAGGTCTAGGGAAGGCTTAAACGGTGAGAAAAATTCCAATAATTACCGGGAAAACCCTAAAAACAGCCCTTTTCCTTCCCCCATATATCTATCAAAATAGTCTTCGCGTGCGCGTTGGATGATATGAATGTCAGTGATAATATCGCTAATGCGACCAAATCAGTAGTACTGATTTTCAATTTGATCGGCTTCGCGAAACTTAATTTTAGCCAACTTCAGTTGTTAAAAGTTATAATTTTGAGATACTTGCTCTGGACCGATTTTTCTGAAACTTTGCACACATATTGAGCTCATTAAGGGGCGTAGCAACGCGCGCCGGGCTTGGCTAGTAATATAATTTAATTGAGCAAAACATTTCGATTGAAAGAAGTTTGGCAAAACAAAGTCTTAGTTCCGAGGCTTAAAAGTGAAGTCAAATGATGTATGGTCTACCAACTTACGCGGGTGATGATTCTTTCAAAATGTGTGGGAGTTAGGATGCCTAACGGAGAAATCCCAAAATCCAAGTATTTTTCGGAAATAGTAAAGTAGGAGGAATAAAAATGTTTGCTACGGAAAAAAAAACGTCGAAGAAAGCTTTTGTTAACTTTTTTAAATCATATTGGTATTTTTTGAATTTTGTATGCAAGACTAATGATTATTTAGCTCCAAACAAGTGCTGAAAGTTTTAAATTTGACGTTCCGATTTTAGCGTTTGTTTCACACTTTGGTTTAAGTCAATAAAATAAATATTTAAAATTTAATTTTTATATTTAATTTTTAAATCAGTTGAAATATTTTTTCCGGTTTTCAATGTTTCGATTTGTTCAAGTATTTTACTTAACTCTTTAGTTGGATTGTAAGACTTTTGTTTAACTTTCCTGTATTTTCGAGGTAATTTATTTAGATTGTTTCTGAAATTTTTTGGTAGAATTTATGATAATTTACAATATGTAAATTTTGTTGGTATAATGTTAATATGTTGGTAGGATAAATTTATGTTCAATATTTTTCCTTTAATAGCAACTTTATTCAGAATTTTCGAATAATTGCGGGTTTTAAATTCTTTAGTCACTTGTTGCGAAATTTAAAGAAGTCTATGGTTTTGTAATTAAAAGTAAAAATATCTCAGTTACATATTGCAAAAGGAAAATTTGTAAACAAGCCTTAAATAATTACCTGTAATAACACAGAATTGTGTTTATTGAAAACACAAAGTTTCATTGTATATTTGTTTTTAAAGTTTTTTATTAAATGTAATATTAATTTTTGTATTTAAATAACGAATAACTTTGTAATTTCTTAACTTCTCAACAATTACTTATTATTAATTTTCCGAATCCAAATGAATATTTTTTCAATTACAATTACAGACATGGAATTTTATTAATTCCAAATGTCAAACTAGAAACTTATCTTTTACGTGAGAACTTTAAATCAGTGAGTCATTTCCGAACAGGCTCAATGTCGTGTAATTCTGACAACTCTATGAAATAATAGGTTCACTTTGTTATTGTAAAATTTAATCTTTAATTGACAACTTTTTCATTCTTACTTAGTTGTTTATCAATAAAATGAATAAACATTGGTTAAAACATATTTATATTCGAAAATCTCATATCAAGGTGATTCAAGAAAAAAATATTTGAAAAATTATATTTGGGGTTTTACTCTAGTACATAAATACATTTGTATATATGTCTGTGCATATGTATCTTCAAATATTATTTAAAGTAATTGATTTATGTATTTATTAATTATAAAAGGCAATAGGTTTGTACGAATGATTGTATATTACGTTTTTAACAAAAGGATTTTTTTTCTTAAAATAAGGAAAAAATAAATCATTATCAATAAATTGTTGCTGAACTTCAGCCATATAATACGATTGCTGATGTTGCGATGTTGTCAATGGTATGGCTAAGCCAACTGCTGTTGTTGTATTTGTGCGATATTATTTAGTAGGCTTTAGTAAATTTGGCATTGTCTGGCAGTTGAAGCACAAAAACAAAAACCACATCTGCATATTAAACTAGAAAAAGACAAGTTTTTAACAAAAAGTTTGCTTTTTAATTTGAGATTTTCGAAAACCATTTAATTTCTGTATAAAAGTATCGAGATCAATAACAACGTGTCTACAGTGCAGTGTTAGATTTTAAGTAAGAAACAACAAGTCAAAGAATAAAAGATATACAAACAAAAAATTGAAATTAAATTGAATTGCAATAAATACTTAAGTGAAGAAGATCAGTAAGCAACAAATTCTATAGTAAAATGCGCGTTGTCGGATTGTTATCGACTCTTTTGGCTGTGGCCCTTGCCATGCCTCAGTATGGTTATTTTGGACCATTAGCTAGTTATAGTGGATTATCTCAAACTAATTTGCCGACATCATCTCAAGGACATGGTGGGGAAAAATATTTGCCCCCTGTATCTACAACAGCGGCTCCAATTGTACGTAAACAGTTCTATGTTGTATCTGCCCCTGAGGATGAAGACAGTCCACAAAAAATTAAACGTTTGATTTTGGGTCGCCCACAAAAGAACTATCGCGTTGTCTTCATAAAGGCTCCTAATTTCGGCGCTGGTAGTGTCAAATATTCCGCTGAATTTGCTCCTCAAGAGGAAAAGACTGTAATCTATGTGTTAAGCAAGAAGGATAATACTTTAGATGTTAGCGATATTGCTACTCCTGCTCCCACCATATCCAGCAAACCTGAAGTATTCTTTATTAAGTACAAAACCGATGAGGAAGCTCAACTAGCCCAAAAAGAAATTCAAGGTCAGTATTTTAACGCTGTGTTCAGATCAATATGGAAACAAACTCATGACTGTTTAATCGCTTTTAGGTGAATACGATAAATTGGGCGGTACCAACGAAGTTGCCGATGAAACTACAGCTCCCATCACTTCCGTTGTTGGCTCTTTAGATAGTCTTAATTCCGACGGTAGTTACAATTACCGTCAACTTACCAACGTTGGCCAAGCTGAGAAAATAAATTCAATTGATCAAGCTCCTACCTCTCAATACCTGCCATCCTTGCACAAACATTCGACTTAAAGTGATTCGTTTACCGAATGTTTAGTCTTAAGTTTAGATAAAGTACAAATCACAAATTGTTGCCATACGCCATTAACAAATTAGTTGATTGTGAAAAACTGACTGCGTTTTTTTATTAACAGATACAAATAATAGAACAAAAAGTTTACTTACACATGGGGACTACTCGTATAATAGTTCTTGCAAGAAAAATGTACTATATGTTAGAACAGCCAATGCGCACTACTGGACGTCTACTACTATATGTATAATGATATTTAAATAAGCAAAGTATTTAGTGTAGTTATACTAAAATGAATGAAATATAAAATATTAGAAATCTATATTTGTAATTATAATCCGCGCAAAAACATATATGTGAGCGTAAGGCCAAGTTCTTATTCAAACATTTCATCCCTTAAAAGTACTGAGATCAAAAAGACGACCAAGTTTTTCATATGTATCCCATTTCTAATCAACTTGCTAGTTTGGTAATATTTTCCCCATAATCCTTTCTCATATTAGAAAGTTATGAAAAATTGTGCCAAGCTAGCCATTTGCCTAGAAATGGGATGGAATGGTCCTCTTTTTAATCTTAGTATTTCTAACGGCCGAAATTTTTGGATAGGAACTTGGCTTTATTTTCAGATGCATCTTTTTATGCGGATCTGAGTTCTTTTTTCAAGTTATTTTTGTTTGTTAAGGTAACTGTGTATAAAACCTCTTTTAACTTACACCTTACAGACGGTTTTATTATATCGAATAAGAGGGAAGCCTAGTCCCCCTAGATGAAGAGTGACAATTTTTCTCATTTTTTATTCCCCAAGGCCTACCTGAATACCAAATGTCACGAGCTATGGTGAAAGTGTCAAATAAAAATAAGGGGTACGTCCCACACCAAACTAATATTTAGTATCGTAGCCTATATTTTTTTTAAAACATATGCGCATCTGCGTGGCATGGACTCAGTTAAAGTGGATAACAACTCTCTAGGAATTCCATTTCAGGCAACTTCCACTTTCCGGAATATCATGTACGTGTTCTTACAATTATCCCGTATTACTTCACGATCTATGATTTCCCAAAGATTTTCTTTGGGATAATGAATCACTCTCACTTATTTAGCTGTGTGTTTGGGGTTGTTGTCATTTGATTTTGAAGAATGTGTGAGTACCGTCCATTTCCATCACAAGAACCATATCCCCAGGCCATAAACTTTTCCTCCTTCGTGTTTCACAGAGGCCTTAGTATAGCGTGGATTAGGACGTTTTTCCTTGGTTCTACGAACCAACTTAAATCTGTCTCAAAATTTTAAATTAAATTTTGACTCGTCACAGAACATCACTATCTTCCATTGTGCCGTTGTCTAGTTTAAATATTTCTTTGCGAAATCGATCTTGGCATGTCTATTTTTTGGCGATAGAAAAGGCTTTTTTGCGCTTCTGTACGATTTTAAGTCACCTTCTACAGCTCGTCATCGAATAGTTCTAGTCGTTACACTTAACGACGATTGAGTAGCAATAGACTTGGAAGTCACGAACGGATCTTTTTTTATTGGCCGTATTATTAGTTGGTCCTCGCGTTGGCTAGTTTTAAGTGGCGTACTGCCTTTATGAATTGTAGACAAGAAACTTGTAGAACGAAATCGACTTATAGTACAAGAATCTACGCTATGATGAATATTAAACTTTTTTGATATGGAAGTTACCATTTCACCGTTATTAAAATCATTTAATTAGTTTCTCTTTTATCGCAACTGAGTACTTATTTCGAGCCATTTCGATTGGCGACTTTAAAAGCAGAGAAAAAACTGACCAGAATAGGATATCGACATATCGCTGTAATTTTACGACTTGTTAAGTTATAAATTTTCTATAAAAGATTGTTGAAACAGCAACAACATGTTTGTATTCAAAATTTTATGTTATTTCTATAATAAAAACACTGTATAAAAAATAAACGAATCTTTCAATGTTTCTATACCTTGTCTGAAAATATGGATGTCCGTGCTTTAGTTTTGTTCAACGCTGTACGTTCAAAAGTTTTCCAAACAAAATAAACTGAATCTTTAATATAACTCGTGTAACAATTCATTCCATCAATGAAAAGTTCCTCAACTCAGTTCAATTGAGCATAAACGTAAGAAATTGGTTTTACACGACACTTTGTAATATATCTCACCTAGTTATGGTTTGCGGGGCAACGTCATAAATCTGTATATGCACGAGTAACTACAATTTTGTATTTTTTTGTTGTAAAAATTAAGAAAAGTAACTAAAAAACAATACCGTAGCGAACCATATGAGTCAGGAGGGAAACTTTTCTGACTCCTTTTGCGGAGCTTTTACGGTCATAAGGAGGACCAAAAATGATCATTTACGATAGGAAAATCTTCATAAAGAAAGATCATTTTCTGAAAGTGAGTTTTATGGCTCTTGGCGAGCTGATAGTTTATTGCGGAAAAGATTCGATTCTGGAGATTCAGAAGAGCTTCCAATTTATTTCAGAAAGGATTCATAGTTCATAGTTTTTAAGGGTCGATATGAACTTCTAAAATTTTTTCAGAAAATATTATTTTCTGGTACATAGTTCTTTTTGACTCCTAAAGTGCCTAAATTAACTTTGGTTTTAAATATCTAAAAGCTCAAAATTAAGTTTTGTTGGCTCTAAAGTTGAAATTCAAACTTAAGATTTTTTAATGTTTTCTCTTTTTTTGTGAATATTTGATCCCGTCCTTGGCTGTTTGAAACCATTTTGCACTGCGTATTGTTAAAGTTTCTTCAGCGATTTTAAATTTGCGGTTGAAGGCTCCTGCACAAAACGAAAATATTTATAAATGGAATGGTCTCGTAATGTCTAGGTATATTTTAAAGTACCTATTATGATGGACGTTAAGTCATAGCTAAAACGAATTTTTTCTCGTCTATAAATTTTGTTTTCCAAATGCCTCGAACGAACTTGGGAGGATTAGAATTAGTATTTAAAAATCCAAATTATTTACTATTTTCGTCAGCACTCTATTGCTTTAAGCCGAACTTTTTCAAACCTACTCCATTACAGTTTTTTGTTTTACTTCAACGCAAAAATGAGTATCGTAATAAAGAGTGCTCAAAAGGTATACATAAGTCACATTTCTAAGTCCTAACGTATTTCCAAACATGTCAACCGAATAAGACCCCTTTAAACTCAATTAGGAACCATTTTCGAGGGGTGCTCAGAAAAAGCTCTCTAGTTGGATCCTTTTTTGGGTCTTTTATTTCGAAGCGTACTTTTTTACCTCAATTTTCAATTTTAATTATTTTTTAAACAAGAGCGAATCTAAAAAAAAATTCTGGATTCAGCATTGTCGAATTAGGGTTACCCGCCGAGTGCCCGGCTTTTTTTGAATAACATCTCCATTTATATGAAACGGTGGGAAAAATAGTTTCAATAGTGCCCGGTCAATATAGGCGACAAATTATTTAAAAAGTTGTTCCATACCGAGTAGCTTACGTATTCTTATTTAAATACTCAATATTATATCAATCAATATTATATCATGAACTCATGAATGCGCAATTGAACAGTCCAAAATTGTTGGGCAAACTTACTAGGTAAATGAATTTTGACAATTCATTTGCGATAGTGCTAAAATTGCACAGTTTGCGAAGCTTTTAAGTGCTTTCATGAGTGCCCTTATGATTTTAAAAAATATTTAAACTCTGATATCATTTACATTTTAAAGAAAAGAAACTTAACTTAAGTCTACACGTAACATGATATCAAATATTTTTGTATCAGCAAACGTCAAATTCAATCGAAGGGAGAATTTTTTTATGAGTAGTCGTCAACTCAATTCGTATAATACATACATATAATTAAAAATAAATATTTATTATTTTCATTACAGATGGTTGGCAAGCATTTCGAGATTCAAATCGCTTGCAATACTGGGAATATAAAAGAGCATTGGTAAATATACAGGCAGGTTATGGTATATTTCCCTACTACAAAGTTTCCGTAGAAAATCGGTGAGATTTACGCTAAAGATAAAATGCACATCAAGTGCTAGCAAAGTGTACACAGCTGATCGATTTAGATCATGATGAACAGTTGGGCGTTTATGTGAAATAAACATTGTTTTATATCGTTTATATGCAATTTAAGATACATACTCGTCCATCATGATATAAATTCATCAGTTGTATGCAGTGTAGTAGGCTAAGGGCACTTAACAACTGTCATTTAAATGAAAGTGATTTTAATAAAATTCACATCTCGAGTACTCGATAACGAGGATGCGAGTACCTAATTTAGGAATACTTATTATAAATTAAACTATTTGAAATAATTTCTTTTTAAAGTTTCAGCAAACCTCATGACTATATCATAACCTTGGACGAGGGAGAGATTGGTTTACCTGACCATTATTTCTACAATCGCGATCAGAATGATGAGGTATGTTTGATATTATTTTATAAAGACCAATATATTTGATACACTTTACTGATTATTGTATTTTTTGTAGATTGTTCGTGCCTACATTCTCTTGTTACGTGATTTTGCCATTAATATGGGTGAGAGTACAAAGAAGAAATAATTTTAATCTTTGTTAATTGTTAACATTCTATTTACATTTAAGGCATTGTATCGGGAGAAGCAGAGCTGTTTGCTGACGAAGTCTTTCATTATGAAAAGAGAATTGTGAACCATATTGCTTTGGTTAGATTATCGCCAGAGAAAAGAATTTTAAATGCAATAAAAACATTGGCTGAGATGAAAACAATTGCACCATCGGTAGGTGTTATTAACATAAATAAGTTTTACCTACAAAACAGTTTTAAAAGACAGAATGTGCGTGGATTAAATAATTAACAAGTCAATACGAATTCAGGCTTTTATCCAGCATAAGATAAATCAACTAATTTTTAAAATATACTTATGTGTATTTTTTTTAGTCGTCTTGATTCAGGAAATGTTATCAAGGAACTTAATATTAATTGTTATTGTTATTACATTATAAAATAATGCATTTTTAATTAAAATTAGTTAAATGGATCAACGAAAAAAACGTTACATTTGTGGGTTTTTTCGAAAAGGAACTTAAAGGAAAGTTTATTTGTATTTGTTGATATTTTTGTAATCTTTAGAAAATATTCTCTCCGATGGTAGCAATATTTTAGCTGTCGACATAAAACTCGAAGAGCCTACTAAAAACTGAATTTATTTTATTTATTTATAAAGTGCGTCCAATATTTATAACGGCACTCGAAAAATCGGTGTAAGTCCAAAACTATAGACTGCTGGGTATAGTGATACCCACGAAACGAAAATGATTGCAACATAAAAACGAAATAACACAATGGAATTGAGTTCAATTTTAGATGTTAGTTTTTAGATTTGCAAAAAAGCTAATTTCTCTTTGTTCAACAGTTAAAATAGTTATGAAAAAACGGATGAAAATTCAATCCAGCCAAGCTCCCTTAGCTGAGTGTAGATTTTTCATACCGGTTGCCCATACCAATAAACAAGATTACTAATGACATCCTGGTCAATTGACATGGTAAAAGAGCAATGTTTTTCGTTTTCTCTCAACTCGTGCATTATCCTGTTGAAAAGTCCACTCATTTCGTTTGTGACTATTCCAAAATGGCAACAATCTTTTTTGTAGTACATGTACTCACTCGTATGTATATAATCTACGCTTTTAAGTTTTGATGAAACAATCACCAATTCCAAAAATCCGTCTATAGAGAATGCTACCCACACCATTAGGCTGCCGCCTCCAATAACCTCTATTGCCATCAGGTCCATCAAGATTCCATTTTTATCATCAGAAAAAGTGATCTGAAGTATGAGAACATGAGACAATTTGTATTCAATAAGATTTAATTTTTTTTATCATACTTGTTTCCAATTTGTGTTTAGATTTTCACATGCAAACTTTTTAATCTAGCCTCAATGTAATGTTTCGTTAGGTTTTACGTAAGCCTCATTTTCCTATGTTCAATGTTTTTTGAACACTTTATAATGTTCCAGACAGTTAATTTTCTCTCTCGAAGATCGTTTAGGCTGATACGGTTGCTATTTGCTTGTTTTACGATATATGTATCTTTTCTGGCGCTCAGTAAGCTTCCTTCTTGCTCCAAAACATTTTATCGTATTGTATCCAGGTGAATTTTTCATAACGTTTTGGACTACTCTTTTACCGTTAGTAAAATAAAATTTAGTTAAATGAATTCTTTTATTTTGTATTTATGTTGAATTTAGACATACTGCGATGTTTCATGTGGCTTTATTAATAGTGGAAGCACTATATAATAAACCTGTATAGCCGACTGCAAAGCGTATTCATGTTTTTTACTTTTCACTGTGTTTTTTATTTCTTACAAAAGCTTCCCATTATGGAAACGTTACAAGCCCTATTTCCTCATACAAAAATAAACGAGGAAACTGAAATTTTAGTAAAGGATGTCGAGTTTTTCCATCAAATATCTACTGTAGTTGCTACGTCAGATAAGAAGTAAGTAAATACTTGCATAAGAAATGTGCAGCTTTCTGAGTCCATAGGAACCCTGGCTAATGTTTTAAGATAATATTTTTAATTTTTGCAGGCCAATAAATAATTTTATTGTATGGTCACTGGCCCGCCATTTATTGCCGCACTTATCAAAGGAATATCAAAGTTTGGTAGAAAATTTTGATCATGCATTATTTGGACGCACAGCAACATATCCCAGATGGATGATTTGCACGAAAATTGTTCGACAATGGCTACCATTCGCTGTGGAATCCCTGCAACAAACCAAAGAATTGAATAAAGTACTCGTTTTTTATTTTTAAATATTTATTTCTGGTGTTAAGTTTAAACTAATTGTTGCCTTATTTTAGTTCAGCACAACAAATTCAAATCGTAGAAGAACCTCTTCTTTTAATACATCCAGTGGTAATGATGAATTCCTCAAACTTATGTATTACAGTTTAAGAAACCAGTTGCAACAATCTGTTGCCGAAGCCGATTGGATCGATAGCGATGTCAAAATTTTTATAAACGAAAAAGTATTGCCAACAATGTTATATGTAGTCTAAAATAAAATTTATTATTTATCGTGTGTTTTCTGTTTCCTTGTGATTTAGCTTACCACAATGCGTTTACAGATTGGTATACCTGAAGAAGTATTGACAAATAATAGTTATATAAGGGACTATTACAATCAACTTTTGCTAAATAATTTGTTCTTTGTGGAACATTTACAGTCTATATGGAGTTTCCGTAAAGCGCGTATGGAAGAGAAACTGAAGCCCTTAAATATAATTGATACGTAAGTTGAACATGTTAGTATTTTTGGTTATCGTAAATTATTTGAATACTTTCTTTCTCAGGATAATTTCCGAAATGTATACATGCAATGATTCACCTGCCGTGGCCTATTCTAATATGCTTAATATGTTGGTTATATCGCGAAGAATTTCGATATCCAAATACTATGACTATCGTTATCCAATCGCTGTTAACTTCGCTCGTCTAGGCAGTGATATTCTAGAAGTTTTAATCGATAGTATTCCTACATTTGTCGAACAATTTAAAGCTGACACTACAGAATTTTTGAGATCAAATATAAATTTGGCAAAAGTAGATGTGGGTTGTATTACAACGAATGAACAGGACTTTGATGATTTGCTTGAACTTTCTGCGCATGCATTAAAGAGCTTCCACAGCACTCTGAGTTCAGCTAGAATAACGGCAAAAGCTCTTAGTTCATTTCTTAGTGCTATCGATAGTTCTTCCCCCATAATAGGAGCTTCATTTGATCAGGAGCACACGTACGACAGTCTAAGGCTAACGGAACGCTTACGGTTACCAGGCTTAAGATCATTCAATGAAAACGAACTTTTTACTTTAGCCTATATGCAAAAGCATTGTAGTACTTTATTAGCTGATAAAAAGGATTATGCACGCATAAAACCACATGTCGAACAAAAATTAGCTGAAGGATACCTGTAAGTATATCCATAATTCACATTTTATATAACCGCATATTTGCATTAAACAAGTTCCATGTTTTAGGTTTAACGCTACTTGGAATCATATTCAATTTTTTTCACTCTCCACAAGCTGTTCCATTCCATCTGTACGATGTTCAAATATCCTCTAATTTGTATTGTAGCTCTCCATACGTACTCTAGTCCAAACGACAATAAGGGAACTGATAAAGAAAAGTCCTACGTGACAGCGTGGTTGTTTGTTTGGATCCCTTTTTTCCGCATATTTTAAGTTCAGGTTAAGTTTTTTTATTAATTGCATAAATGAGCTTAAGACATGTGATTTTAACATTTTAATAAAACGTCAACTTGTTATATATTGTTAGATATAGGGTACATCATAGATAGATAGCGATCAAAAAAGTAATTTATTTTGTAACATTTAAAATTTAGAATACAGAATATAAGATTAAAGAAAAATAAAAAATAAAAAAATACCTTAAACATTCATTTTGTGATGTTATTTCGTTGGTCAAGTTTTTATTTGATTATATGTAAGGACCAACTAAAAATTTTAGATCTTCGGTACGAATTTGCGTCATCCCTTGTCAAGTTGGGTATGGAAACAAACAGGTTTTGGTTTTGCGTCATCTTCTGTGTCATTTTTCGTTCTTTCCAAACCAAACTTCAAAATCAAAACACCCTGTTGGAACACCAAATCGAAAATCAAGAAAAATTCTAAGTAATTATTTTAAATTACAACATAAAACTTTTAACAGTTTTTACTTGAAAGAATTTACCCTACAGATACATTCTCGTTTTCTAGTCCAACTATGTTTGAATACATATTTGGGATACTAATATAAATGTTTCTTTCACTTTGTCATTGGTAGAGTCTGTCTCAAAAATAATTTACTTCGACATACAAAGTTAGAAGGCCTTAGTTGTTATAATTGCCTCGATATACGATTATTTTAAATTACATCGTATGAAATGCATCACGCCCAGAGTTCCGATCACGCGCTTTTATAGTATTTTACGCTTTGACTACCTTTTGCCAAATCATATGAGGCTATTAAAAACATTAATTTCGTTGAATGAAAATAAACTTCCTTCTTGCACTTCGCATTCCGCTCGCCTGTCTGTATTTTGGGTTACTTTCGAAATACTGAATTTTGATGTCACAATAACACACAATGATTGGAAATTAAATTTTGGTTTCTACAAGAGATATTTATGTCACAATTGCTGCATTCGCCTTCTGTCAATTTGAATAAAACTCAAATGCCGGACACTTCGCCTAACATAACTAGCGTTAGTAACGAACCCCAGAGGATTGACTATCATTCTAACAGCTTTTAATGTGGATTTTTAAAAATAAATTCAGACAAATCATTCTTAAGTGAAATAGAAAATCATTCGCGTTCAACTATTAATTTATGTGTTACGCGAGGGTGTATTTAAATCGAGAAGTATTTCACAAAAAGTTTATCGGCCGGGTACTTCCGTTTTTTATGGCGTAATTACTCACCATTTGAATCTGTTCCTTTTGATAAATATTAAAAAAAAATGTTTACATAATTTGTTTATTAATTTTTTGGTAATTTCTTATTTATTTAATAATAAAGGAATGCATTTATTAGGACAGGGATGGGTGTGTTAGTATATCTTTGTTTGCATCTTGAGTGTGTAGTATTTGTGTACTCGTATGTGTATTGGTAGTGATTTGTATTTTTTTCTTTTATTTCAAAATTATTAGTTGTTTAATTGAATGAACGCCGCCACAATTTCTTTTGTTTTTTGTTTTCTTTTGGTTTTGTCTATCCTCAAGATGTAGCGTCTTTATTATTATTGTTTTTTTTTAATTTTTTTTTATATTGATTTATTTATTTTTTGTTGAGGGGATTAGAGTTTTTGTGTTTTTGGTTTAGTTTTTGTTCATAAAACAGATTTGTTGTAATTCATATTTTTAACAATTTATAAAACTTTCTTTAGAATATTAACAACTTTGTTTTGTATTTAGCAATTATTAAGTGTTCTAATTCTTGTTTTTCTTTTCTTTAATTGTTTTAGCATTATTATTGTGTTTAGATTTTATGTTTATAACTCATAATTAATTTTATAATTATTATCGATTTTTTTACATACTTTCTGGTTTCTGGTTTTAGTTATAGCTTCTTACAAAGTTTTTTTTTAATACTTTTGAGGGATATTAAATGATTTAATTCGTTTGTTATTTCTTCTAAATTATTGTATATTGAATATTAATATTTAAATTTATTTATTACATTTAAAAAAATATCATAAGCATCATTTGTTTTTTATTCTTGCAATCTTACTTTTATTTGCATAAAAAAAAATTATTTTCCACTCAAAGACTGATAATGAAATAAATTTTACCAAAACCTATTTTAAGAAGGTAAGAAACTATTAATCGAATAAGTAGCAAGGAAAGCGAATTTGAAAGTTTTGGAAGAATTTGATACGTCATACATAATTGCTATTATTATTTTTTTTTTTAGTTATTTGACTATATTATGAATTCTTTGGTCAGTTTTCCCTTTAATATTCTCTAAGATTTACTGTTAAATTCAACTATTTTGTGCAATATTATTAAATACTAGCATTATGCACGTCTGTATGTATGTGTGTCTGTATGTATATAAACACATGTACTAATGCACATGCATTTGCCTTGCTACGTTATTAGAAAAAAAATGTATATTAGCCGTATTCAGCGTGTGCTGCAAATGGTCATGCAAGAGTGCAAATGCGAAATAGCGTAGCGTACAAAAGCTACGATTTATTTTTCACTTGCACTTTTGCAATACCATTTGCATCAAACACAGAATGCAGCCATTGATAAAAAATTTCTAAATTTGAAATTGACTATTTATTTTGAACTTATATTATTTATTAATTACATTGCTTTCTTATTCCTCTTTGGTTTTGTTCAAACACAAAATCAACAAAAAAATATAAAAAAAAATATTTAACCAGAAATTCTGTTTGCTCTTTTTTATTTTTAATATTTTTTCGTTATTCCCAGTCTTTGTTGATAAAATAAATTTTAAAGTAATACATACATATACATACATATGTACATATGTATGTGTATGTGTTATGTAGTTTAGGTCTAGTGTTTCTTAATATTTCTTATTTTTACTCTGGCAAAGCTCTGTATTATTAATAATTGGGTCATAAAATATTTCTAATGAACTTTAACTTTTGTTTTTTTAAGTACATTTTGGCATTTTCTTTTTATTTATTTGAAATTTTTATGTATTATGATAAAATTTATTTTGTCCTTTATTATAATGTTTTTAATGTTTTTGTGTTAAAGTGGCATTACATAATTAAATAAAATCTCATTATTAATTAATTGGAATAGAAATAAACAGATTTTTTTTTTGAGTCGATATGTTAATTTTTTAATGTTTACTATTGTGACATATTTGGAGAATAAGGAGCAAGGCAGGTATGGCTTCAAATAATAGTGAAACCATCACAACTCTTGCAAACATTTTAAAATTTCTTAGAGGCAGCAAATCTTTATAAGATCATAAAAAATGAAAATACATTTTTCATAAAAAATTATAATTATCATTTCTTAATGTTGATCGTTCCTGGTAAACAGAAGTCGTATTAAAATAAATAGTTTCTAAACATTTCATATTTTTGCAGTGAAAATACGTAAGTGAAACTTAATTTTTTTTTATCAAGTTTCAAATGGCAGCTTCATGTTTTATACTTTTTATTAGTAATAAGAAATGTGATACAATCATTATAAAATGTTACTGGATGAGATAAGAAAATATGGGGAATTCATGTGAAAAATGCTTTTTAGCTTATGTCACATTCACAAATTATTTTCTTGTGATTTACGCGATATTTTCTTAATAATGAGCAGTGATTTTACATATTAAATTCGGCAAATTTTAGCGTGTCCGTCGTAACTTCCAAAATATTTTGAAATCAATTTATGTAATTATAGCAGATCTTTGTATGTACAGAATTATTTGTGAAAATAGTGAAAGGGAAATTTATAATTTCTACTGCCCTACGATCTCGTAATGTTCACAATAAAAATAGGTGCAGCCTATTAGATATCTATGACAAGGCCCTATTAAACGGATAGATCCCTTTCATGCCAAATGTTAGAACTCGAACCGATGCCTATCCTCAAAGAAGCAGTCTCTTGATAAGTTCTGTGCCAGTTTCGTTCCCTTTAGGGGTCTTGATCACTTTTTTATAAATTTTATATTTTGGTGTGGTAACGCAAAATTATGAAATATTTATTTTTTGTGACTTGTTGAGAAATCAATGCCCATCTCGAGAACGGATGACGGAAATTTCTTTCAAATATCTATATCAAATCAAAAAAAATAAATAAACTGTATAAAGAGACTCGACTATTTTTTATTGTGAATGTAAATTATTGCTTCCAGGCTGTTAAGCTCATTCTCCCATTAGGAAAGATATTTGTATGGTAACGAAAAAAGGATGAACCCCTATTTTTACCAAAGGTATGATTCTTTACATCATGTAGAGTAAAAATTTGTTTCAAGTTAATTGAACAAAAGAAATACTTATGTATATTCCGGTTAGGCTAATTTCGTGAAACATTTGATTCGTCTGACCATACCTTTACCTTAAGGAAATATACATTCATGCGATTCTGTTCCTGCCTGCAATAGAGTGAGATAAGTTAGGTTAGGTAATCAGGCCGCTTGCACCACAGGCCCACGTGGGTCCACAAATTCGGTTGGTAGAGTGAGACAAATGATCGCAAATTATAAACAATAGTGAGGAAAGGCAACGAATTAAAAAGTTCAATGTGATTAATATGAATATTTTTTTATTTGATTGCAAACATTTCGGAACCTTAAAGTATTAAAACATACACGTGCTTTGGGGGTTTTTTATATGAATTTCATGTTATATTTAATTGCAACTTCAACTTTTGCAAATTTAATTTCGTTTTTTTTTCAATTTCTTTGAAAACTAAATTAACTAAAACTTACAGACTTTGATGAAAGGAAACAGAATAATAAACTATAAGATTTTTGGTTTTCCTGTGTGTGGGTGAGTGTGTTCTTCTCTTTTGTATCATTTAACAATCTTTTTTTAAATCATGCAATCGCGTGGACGGTATTCAAAGCTTTTAGATAACGTTTCATGGTTTTTAATTAATTTACTATTTTTTTTTCAATTCGTTACATAATTAAATTGTTTTAATTTTTGTCATTATTTAATTTTTACATGAATATCTATGTATATAAATGGTTGTTTGTTATTGTTTTTATTTTAGTTTACATATTTACAATTTCGGATATTGATCATAAAAAGCAAAATAAAACTCGATTTTTTTAATTTAAAAATTTTTGTGTATGCGTGTTTTTATTTGTGGTTCGTTCAGTCATTTTAATTTTAGAATATTTGATTATTTTTTCTTTTCTTTTTATATATTTATTAATTTTTATTTTTTATTTTTTTTTGGTTAGAATAATTATCAAAAAAGTTATGGTCCAAAAGAGAGAAAGAGAGAGAGAGAGAGATAGTTATATAGAAAGAATTTATTTTTATCATTCATTGTTTTTAATAGGGTTTATTTTGTTCGGTAAAATATAAAAAAAAACTTAAAATTTCAATCAATAAATCAAGTAATTGTTAACAATTTTAAAAAGTAGGCAAAAGTTGAAGTGTTCGACTTAGTTTAAATCTGTTTTGGTCAAAGATCAGGTATGCTTCGTTAAGTTTATTGTAATATTATTTTTGAAGAAAAAAGCAAATATGTGTAAAAAATCACAATTCGTAAAAATTCAAAGTTTATGATGGGCATTATTTTTGAAATGATTTCTGGTGATTTTTTCATGACAATTTTTATTTAAATGGAAGATTTTATATTGAATTAAATTTCTAATTTATTTATTTACAAAAATAAACTTAATTTTTTGCTTATATAAATTTATTTTATTTATTATATTTTAAATTAACGGCAGTTTTGTTTTATTAATTAGCGTTTATTATTATTTTCTTTTTCAATATTATTTAAAAACCAAATAAAACTCAACGAAGGACTACTCAACATTTGAAATACGTCATCGTATTTTATTTGTTTACTCAAGTAACGCAATATGTTTAATACACTGATCTTCACACATTGTCTGTCAATAATGCTCTCTATTTGAGTTTTGTTTTTCAAAAGTACGTAATAGTAAAGAAAACTTAACTCAAATAAAATTAATGTCGTTTTGAAAATGCTGACCATGATTTTCCTCAAAGATGCCAAGCATCTTTTGAACCGGTGGCGTAGCCCTGAATGCTCTCAAATATCTTTGAATCGTCAAATGATAAAAAAAATTCCGAAACCTATCTTTAGCGGTGAAGTCTTGCATATGTTTATGTAGTCCTCTCTTAAATGGCGACAAAGATTTATGAACTGTGTTAAGAAGGAAATTTGGATAAGCAAATTTATTCTGCAAAGTATTTTGTAAAACTAAAAAGCTTTACAAGAGAGCTTTACATGAGAGCAATTTTAAACTTTAAAGTTGACTTTTAAAAAAGTTTATATTTCAAAAAACGACTTATCTACTCTTAAAATTTTATTCCTAACAAATTTGTACGTTAAATTACTGTTCCAAATGAAAATCATTAGCAGAAATTCATTTTAATATAACTTGCCAAAAAAGTGAAATTTAGCTGGAGGGGTACTTTTGGATTGAGAAATCATAATGGAGTAATTAACTTGTTTTCAGTTTAAATGGACTTAAGCACTTATTCCTTATTGCCACAGATATTGCACTACAAGTTGTTTCGTTGTTCATTTTTTTTTATACAATTTTTTTTTTTAAATTGTACAAACGGCAGAAAACAGTTGCTTTAACAAACTAATTTCAAAATTCGCAAAGGAATGGAAATAAAAGCGGTATTCAGTATCAACATGTGTGTATGTAAATTATTGCTCCATGCCAATTATTATAAATTAAAATTTTTATATTTAAAAAATGCATTTTAATGCTTGTAATAAAAAAAAACTCTACGTGTGCTCGCGTTTCTAGTCATTTACATACAACAACACATTGTTGTTGCTCTCTTAGTTTTGCATGGATTTTGTGAAATTCGCCTATTAAGTATAGCCGAATCCACAGGCTTCGGCTGAACCTCTCTGCAGTTGTAGTTCTTTCCAAATGCTATTCTTAAAACAAAAATTTTAAAATGTTTTCACCAGAGAAAAAATTCGCTTGAATTGAAAAAGAAATATTTGGATAAGCAAAAGTAAATATTTTTAAATAATTAGGAATCATACAGTTTCATTCTGTTAACAACCTTATGGTAAATGTTGAGTAGTTGAATTGAAAAATATTATAAAAATTATGCTTAACCAAAATGGATTTAATCTGTTTTATCAGTTGTTGTTATAAAACAATTTACTATTTTTGTTTTTTCTTTAATTACTACAGTTATTAATTACAATAAACCAATTGTCTATTATTTAATATACTATACTATAATTTATGTTTTAGGCTAATTTGTTGATCTATTTGACTTATTATTCTTTTAATTTAGCTTGTTTAAAAAAATTGTTTTCTAATTATAAACTAAATTTATCTCATCTATTTTTGTTTATTATTATTTTTTTTTTTTGGAGTTTTAGATTTAGTTTTTTTAATCTTTTTGGTTTTACTAACAATGATATCGGCTAAATGTTAAAATTGTTTTCCTTTTTATCGATTTTAATAAATTCTAAAAATAATAATAAAAAAAATTTTAACATAATTTTTGGTTATTTGAATTTTCTAAAAAAGAACGATTCTGTGTCATTTTGCGCACAAAATGAACGTTGTTTAAACCGCCTTTGATGTAGTTTCTGGCATCCAGCGTAGCATCTCACGACGCCAAATAATACTATGCTCTAATTTTTTTACTAGAAGACATTTAAATTTTGGTTTTCAGTTGCTGACATAAATGTGAGTATTGAGTTGGAGTTGTTTTTAACAAACAACACTTACCCAGTAGTCAGACATCGGTTTCAATACTGACAGCCATAGCGCTATTGTGCCTGTGGTTTAAAGTACTTGACCCTCTAACTCCATTTTGTTGAGGTGGTTGCAGTTGCTGCTGTTGTAATTGCAATTGCAGCTGCTGTTTCTCAAACGATTGTTGTGTCCTTAAGAATGGAGCTAAATGCCGTCCTGGATGGTCAGTCAAACCCGGTGTACCAATACCATCATCCAAGTCCATTATATCCGAAGACGATTCAGATAGAGAGGATTTTCGATAATGTTGAGCTAAATGTTTGCAAACAAAAGAGCCAGAAAAAAAGGGAATGAAAATAAGGAAAATATAAATAAAGAACGGATTAATATGGGCTGTGACAAACGTTACCTATAGATCCGGGCATATACGAACAGCTTGTGACATGGTTGAAATTTTGGCTTTGCATTTCCTCTTGATCCGTTTCGCGATGATAGAAATAATTGAAATTACTAACAATAACGGGTACGGGCAGGGCGATAGTCAGCACACCAGCTATCACACAAAGCGAACCAACGATTTTACCCCAAAATCCAACAGGTCTATAGTATGTACCAGACAGACAGAAGTTGTGGTTGTAGTAGGAAGTGTGGTAGTGGTATATTTTTATTTAAGAAAATAATTTATAAATGTTTAATGAGACAATTGTAAATAAACAAGTTGTTGTTTTTTTTATTTATCTTGAATTTATTAATTTAATTTTAGTAATTTTGATATTTTTTTTCCTTTAATATATTGCACAACATTGTAAATAAAAGTTAATTAAATAAATTACACCAATTGTACACAAAAACGTGTAAACGAAGGAAATTTAAAAACGAAAGTTAAACGTAAAAAATCGAAAACGAAAACGAAAAAATAATACAAACTAAAAGTCACTAAGAGTTCTACAGTTTGTGTATGTGTTTTATGAGCGACACTGAAATGGACTTAATGAGCGAGTGAGGGAGGAGTGATCGAGTGGCGAAAGTTAAAGCGTTTTAGTGTTGTGATGTAAAATATGATTTGTAATGTTTGAGGGTATGATGAAATGTATATTTGTAGAATGTGTATCCACAAGAGCTTTTGAAGAGCGAGAGAAACAAACAATAAAAAGAGGGGTTTACAGAGAGAGAGAAAGCAAAAAGTGTGTGACATTATATGAATGATAAACATGACGAAATATATAAATTATTATTTTTTCTTTAAATACTACTTGTATATTATTATAGTCAAGTCTTGCCGGGTTTAAATTTTAAATTAAATGAATTTCGGTTAAAAAAAGTTGTGTTCTTGTTAGTTCTATAATTAGTCAAGTCCTTCTAGTTTGTTAAGAATTGAATTAAATGAACTGAGAATTACATATGGTTGTCAAACTTATTGTTAGGTTTGTTTTTACTTTACAACATTTGCTACAAGAGTTGCCACTTGCTGATGATCTTCCGGTTATCGAAAAAAATATTCACAGTTCTGCTAAAGACAACTTTTGCTACAGACTTTCGATATTTTTAATTTCTGAAATTAAAAAGCTTTTAATTGTTCAAGTATTAAAAACAAAATCGTGCTTATAAAGTTTTAAGCAAACAGCTTTCAAAAGCTCATGCATTTGCAAAAGTGTTAAGGATTAATAAAATACAGTATTTTGGTATTTCTAGGCTATTGGTTCGATTAAGAAGGAGTAGTAGGAGACGAAATGGATCGAATATTAATGTATGTTTTTTTAAATTAACTTTTAGATTTCGTTCTCGTAGTAAAAAATAATGAAATTGAAATATTTAAAACAGTGAATGTATAAATAGAGAGCTTTGCAATAAGTTTCGCTACAGGATAAAAATTCAATATTTATTAGAAAAATATTAATTAAAATGAAAAAAAATTATTTAACTTACCAAATTTGTTTAACAATACTTTGGTCAGTTGAGAAAATAAAGATTATGTTATTATTTTTTGTATACAAATTTTAAAATATTTTTCTTTTGCACTATACGATTGTCAAAACTATCAAACGTACAATTATTTTTTTTACTCGTATTTAGTTCTATCAATCACAAAGAATTACTTCTATTACAATAAGTTACAAGTTACTTTGTAATCTAAATAATTATGCGTTAAAACGCGTTAGTACTCTATTACGACTAGTCTACAGAAATAATTATACTCGTAAATAACATAGTTACAACATTTTAATTACATAACTACAAATTATTGTACTAGCAATCAATGGCTTAAATTAGAAATGTATATTTTTGATGTTAAGGCCCTTTCACACGATTGGATTTGTGTTTGGATTTTCGCTGAGAGAAGTCGTATGATAATCGTTCTCTCATAACGTTGTGTGGTGTCTACACTATCGCACTTTTGTAAAAATGATCAAATCAAAAGTCGAAGGCCCAAGTTTTATAATACGGATCGTTATGTCAGAATTTATATCAGAGACGGCAAAAAATTATTATTCTTCAAATTTCAACAAAAAAAAAAGTATAATGAAGGAAAAATGCCACAGTTAAGTTTTATTTGTTTAAATTTCATTAAAAAAAAAAATAACTTCAATAATTATTTTGTAGGTTTTATTTTTCGCTTGAGAAATAATATGAATTTTTTGCTAAGAAAATAAAAGTAATTTGTTTTGCTTCATTTAATTTTTGTCAGTTAAAAAGTCACTGTATAAAGATCCTCTTTTGCCCTAAAACTGATGTTAACTAATTTAAGGTCTTCAGTGTTCATCAACTTTCTAAGCAAAAAATAAAAGTAGAAAAATAACATAAAAAAGGTAATTTTTGAATGAAATTTATAACCGTTACAGTCTCTAATTTATATGGAAAACAAATAAAATTAGGGCCTAAGCTGCTAGAGCATTTTCCAAAAATGGTGAGAGCCATACGATTGGTAAATTTCCATTAATGATTATTTTATTTGAATTTTGGACAAGTCGTTGCAATCGATCGAATAGTGTGGAAGGGGCTTTAATAAGTTTTAGTTCAAGGTGCATTCCACACGATTTATATGAATCAAAGAGGAGAGCTGATATTGTTTTTAGTGAAGTTTGACAGTGTCGGGCACAATTTTAATAGGATTCATATTTTATATACACAAAAAAAACATTAACTCCCACTCTCTTCTGTCGCATATACCATGTGTAATGATCCTTGTTTTAGATGAAATAAATCAAATACTTAAATACTCGTAGCCAACGTTATTATATATTAAAATATATTCTACACTTGGATACCAAAGTATGTGTTTAAGCTAGAAATAGATAAAAAAACTACTGAGAATAAGGCAACGTTCTCCTTAAAATTCAATACATACTAAATTTGTTCAATAAAAAACATTAACAATCGCATCCATGGTGTTCGGATGCATCAATACGATAAATGCGCTCTATTTCGTGCACGTCATGAAGAGTTTAAGAAATTACATTTGTTGCGTTTGATTCTTTCTTAGTTTCTTTGCTTTGGACAATATCGTTTTTAATACTGTTTTACTGAGACTGAGTAAGACAAATATTATTGCATTTTGTCTTTTTAACGCAAATATTCGTTTACACCGATTTGACTGGAAATAAACTAAATCAGAGCGCGTCTTTGAAAAGGAAGGAGATTTATGAAGGCTCTTCAACTCTGTGACTGATTTAATGTATCTTTTGAAAACTTATTCATGGTCATCTTTCGTTGCTTTGTTTATCGACATCGAATCAAGTGTTCGTGAATTAAGGTAAAATAAACTAGTGTGAGATGGTCATACTAACCGCGCCTATTAAAACAAATTTCAACGTGTTAAAAAACCGAAATCAGAGTTTTATTCAATGTTTCGAATATTTCAAACTCATCTTGCTTTTATTTAAAAAAAGATTTCATTGCAGACCAGTGTCATTAAAGAAATATCGTGTAAAGTGTTAATTGTTTGACAATTCAGAAACGAAAACGGACAGCTCTGCTTTTCAATTGGAAATTTGTTTATAATTTCAAGTAGAGTTTCGTGCTAAAAAAATAATTAACAAGTTTTCATAAGAAACAACTTATCGAGGTATCGCTTTAAATATATTTTGACCAACAAATTTCGATGGTTAATATTCCGAATTGGAACTCGATGCCAAAAAAAAACAACGCATAAAGAATACATCGATATATCGATAAATCAAAAGGGCAAAATTTCAGCCCAACGAAATGAGGGCTCCACGTCTTTGCAATATTTACAGGCTATTATTTTGTTGATCTCTGAAAAAACTACGGTTAATCTGTGAAGAAACTACGATGGACTCGATTGCCCCGCGAGGGGTGGACGGGTTAATCTATAAAGGTACTCCTAACAACATCAAACTGAAGTAGTAAAGATTATGTTTTGTTAACATTAATCGCTAAATGAATGTACTTAGGTCGCTTAACATTATTTAGTGTGAACTTCATCTCCATTTTTAGAATGCCGGAAATCGTTACATCCAATTGTGAAACATTCAAAAATCTCCTTGAAATGGGTGCGTCGATATGGGACCAATATAAACAATTGATTAGCCGACAAGCTGGCAAAGGGAAAGGAATTGTGAGGCAATTCCCTCTCGGCCTGTAAGAAAAAAAATAATAATAATGGAAGGAACCCACATGTAGAAACGCAGTTTAGGCTCGACCCAAATCGAGACCAATTACGATTTCAGAAGACGCAATTAAGGGAGAAGGATTAACGGACATTAGAGATTTGACAAGCAAGCCAAACTCATCTCGGGCGGAGCACCTTTCGTCTCATCATTCATTCTCATCAGGTCCGGGATTAGCGGATCCACGTGTGCTGCGTTACAGGCGCCCCGTTAACCTAACCTAATTTACAAATCTTCTCAGACAGAAAACAATATGATTAATTTGGCGCGTGGAAAGGTAAACCTTACAGTGACCCGAGACCATTTTTGCCTCGCAAAGGACCAAACGAAATTTGTTTGACGCCCTTTGCGTTATTCTTATTAATGTCGCATGACAAAAAAAAAATGGTTAAAAAATCAATATGAATAGCAAATAAATACTTTTATTCTTTCTGCAGCCAAAAGTAGCAACGTTTTGAACACTTCCTACCAATGGCAACTTATTAGGAATTGATCAAATCACTAATGATTAGTATTTACTTTTGCTTGCTGGATATAACTTTGATACTTCGACTTTGCACTCAGACAAGACGTGTTTTGCAAAATAAGATAATAATGCAGTGCGATTCACTATTGCTATTTTAACGATAATCGTAACGTTAAGAAATTTTAAAGATAAAATTAACGATATTGCTATTCTAACTGAAGTTTTTTTTTGAACGATATTCGCTACCGTTAAATCAGCTGTTGTTATCTAGTGATAATCGAAAAAACGAAAAGACAAATATTCATGGCATCTTTTAGGGGCAGAAGTTCTTACTTATATTTGGTAGTTTCGGTTAACCATCTTTCTTCTCTTAATATCAAATATAATTATGGGATATTTACAGTAAACGAGAAAGTAACAAATGTAAAATTATCAATAAACTGTTTGTTGTAATTCTTTTTGTTTTATTTCGTTTTTATTTTCTTTAGCAATCAATCATTTACGAATAATTTGTTTGTAGTTGTTTCCTGCTTTTTGATGGGTATTTTTTTTTAATAAATTAATTAAAATTTATGTAATAAAGAGTTAATGGTTGTTTTCGTTTTTATTTTCTTTTGCACTTGACTAAGTAGTTAAACTATTTATTCTTGTTGTTGTTACTTTTTCTGATAAAATAAAATTATTTAATTACGCAGCGTATCAAGTTTTGCTTGTGTGGTTTTAATTTTTATTCAAATTAACATCCTGGTTTTTGTTTATTTTCATAATTTGTTTTATTTATTTTATAATTTTCTATTCTTTTATTAATAACGATTATAAAACATTTTCTTTAAAGAATTTCTTTTTAATCTTAACAACAGTTTATGTTTGTTTTGAGGCATAATTATAAATTGTTTGAATTGTTTTTTTTTCTTTGCATAATTTTGGGGGGTTTCCGGTCTTTCAAATAATGAGTATAAACTATTTTATTAGCACAATAAAATTTGCAAGGATACTTCCATTTCTTCAAATGGAGAAATCGGATTTGAAATTGCTAAAGAATTTCTGGCATTTGATTAGTTTTCAAAATACATTTTTTTTATTACATTTAATGCGTTTTTCTAATGATGGCATCGAAATTAAAATCATCTACATATTTTATATATTTTGTTTAAAATAACAAAAGTATCTGCATGTATTAATATTTCTGACTAACTAATAATTAAGAATAATATTTGAAAAAAATATATTTATTTTTAATCATTAATTTTATACATATATTTTTTAAATTTATTTTCCAGTCTTTATATCTTTTTTTTTTCAAAAAATTTCAAGGACATTTTTTGTGTGTGTTAAAAGTTGATGTGAAAATCATTTTTTAGGGAGTTTTTCGTTTTTGGAAAACTTGAAACGATTGTATTTAGTTAAATTGTTTGTTGAATATTCAAGCAAAAGACTGTGTGTTGTTACTTATTCAGTATTGTTCTTCAAATGTTTCAACCACTGTGAACGGTATTGTCCAAAGGAATTAATATTGAAGTAATAATTGGACAATGATACGGTGGATTAGTGTAAAGGAAGTGTTTAAGCAGAAATGTTTTTTATTTTTTATTTTAAATGTTTTTTTTTAATTATTATGCTCAACGATATGTTTGCTTCTTTCTTTAATATTTTTTTCTTCTCTTGAATCGAATTCTAGTAAATGTTACAGGACATTTTTGTTATTGTTTAAAGAACGAAAAAAATCATTTGTATTGTTTTTAAGTTTGTTGTAACCGACAAAAATTTAATAAAAAAAAAAAAAATATTTGAAGATTATAAATTTGTTTTAAATTTACTACAGCATAAAACCAAATGAGAAATAAATCTAAATAATATCGAAATTAGTGAGATATACTATATGTATGTACATTTATACAATAATACTTTTAATAATAATAGTATTTTATTTATATTCAATTTATAATTTTTTTTTTTGTACAAACTACGCTATTTTTCTAGAATCTTTTTTTGCCTAAAAACTAGAAATAAAAAATCAAAAATAAATTAAAAACACGAACAAACCAAAATAAATCGAAAATAATAATTTTGATTAAACAATAACGAAAGTTTTTCTACTATAAAATTCTAATAAAGTTAAAACATAAATTAATGAAACAAAAAAAAATTACCGTCGAGCTCAAGTCATATTCCCCATGAGTTGGTGTAAAAATTTGAATATTTTGCAATTAAGATAAAAAATTCCAAAAGGTTTTGGAAAAATAAAAGAATTTGGTTTTAAATCCCTTGTGATTCCAAATTATTTCAACGGAGTTTTAGCGAAACAAGTCTTTTTTGGCACTTCTTGTACACAGGTTTTAGAGCATTATTTTTTCGAAATCCCTGGAACTGGTATTATAAACATGTTTATTGTTGAAGATTCAACAAGAAAAGATTTGGGACAGCGTTGTTCTGCTACTGTTTTAGTGTAAGACTTTCAAGGGCATTCAGAATCGAATAATAAACTTTTAAATTCGATAAAAAAAAACTCAAATTCGTTCATTCTGTCGAAGTGTTTGCCAGAAGCGTATTAAACACCGGCTGGGAAACTATTTGATTTCAATAAATATTTAATTTTTGAATCGGGCTTGCGTGACCCAATAGTGCCACTCTAGAGATTGCGAGTTTAAGTCCTACAAATCAAGCTACTCCCTTTGATTACAGCAGTAAATAAATGAGAATAAAATTTGGAATTGCATAATTATATAAATAAATGAAACACGTCAAGCTTGAATTTGTTTTTCAATTCTTTACTAAGCAAGAAAACCCATTTCGTTTTAATAAATCCGATAATTCTGTTAAGCCATTTTCTATAAGTGACAGGGTTGGGGGTGGGCTTTTTAATTTAAAATTTGAGTTAAATATTGCCCTGAAATTTACATAAGTTTGACGTGTTTACCTGCTACGCAGTAATGAGTTTACATATAACTTCACATTTTACGATTTTACACCAAATAATAATCCGCTCACTGGTAAAATGTCAACCAGTTGGGGAGAGAGGCAAAATAACTGTTTTCACACAGAGATAAAACATGTACAAAACTGTTGTCTCTGGAAAAATATAATATTTGTATTTATTTTGAACCAACTGAATATAGTGGCCTTTGTTATAGGCTGCATTTGACGTTTGACCTTCCCAGGCTACCGAATTATGAGCTGAAAACACTGTCGAAAATTTCGATGGGCACCATATTTCTTTCAGTATTTTTTGCTTCTGGTCGACTTTACACTATTTTGAAACTATTTGGTTAGTAAAGCATAGAGGTTTAAGGTCCAAAGTACTAGAAAAACCCTGAAAGTCTGTTTTTTTTTACTCAATATAAAAACAAATCGTACTTAGTTGTTTATATATTATTGTGAATAATCATAACGAGTGAAATTCACAATAGCACTGACCTTCGCCGAATGAGCATAATATCAAATAAACTTTCTTTCGATCAGTTCTTACGACTACAATCGAAGATCTAACATCGCTCATATTAGGGCTCAATATAAGATTTTCTTTTGAAATTAACATGATGATCCAGCCTATTTTATTTTTATTTCAAAGGAATAATGCACGCGAAAAATCCTGATTAGTTTTAAGGAGATAAAATAATAAAGTATTCGACAGTTGTACAAACATGTTTATATTTTTCCATTATTTTATCTTAATTGTTTAGTTGTAGTTTTCAGTGAATAAAACGTAAGAAATATAATGAGGCACTTCACAAATGCCTTGTATCGTGTATTATAATAAACCTTTTGATTTATTAATTGTAGCATGTCATTTTTGTTGTGGTATTACTGTATCAAAAAACTATAGACATCACAATACATCATCTAATATCATTGAAATTGAATCAGGCATGGGAACTTTTCATTACTAAAAATGGCATCAGTAAAAGAGGAGATGAAAAATGAATTTTTATATCTCAAAAGAAATTCCATAACTAATTTGTAGTCTTATAATTATACTAAAAATTTGAGAGTGTTCAACACAAATTAACCCAACAAATAGCCGAGTCCCAGGTTGGTGTCTGTAAAAGACTTCAAAGACATGTGAAAAGGAGTTGTATTATATTATCACACTTTTATATGAAAATAACCAACACACCGACACAAAGTGCTTATGACTTCAACAACCAACTTTTTTTTTTAAAAACCCACCTTTGTTTGTTTTTCAAACAATATACACAATAGAACCTGGTTGGGGATTTTTGTTGGGGCTAGCCAGTAGGCAGGCCTCCCAAAAAGTATCGTTCTTGTTAACTTGAAAATTATATGTTTAGTTTTTTTTTTTGTTAATACAAATGTATTTATCCATTTAAAACATAACCACTTCAGATCCTGCAAAACTAAAACTGTTTACTGTTTTAACGGCCACTATCTGCAAAAGAGATAGAACGGAAATTATCTAAAACTGTTGGAAAAGTGAACACAAAGCTTTACAAACATTTCGCTCTAATTGCAAACAAGACGATTTCGCGCAAAAAAAAAAAAAAAAATTCAAAGAAATTAAATATAAATTTACAAAAATAGAAAAATTTAACTAATTTTTAAAAATTCTTTTTATTTCTTTTCTTTTAGTTAATGAATCCTAAATAGTTTTAATTTGCTTTTGCTTTTGTTTTTTTTTGTTTGTTTTTTTTTTCTAATTTACAATTATTTCAATATTTACAATTTTGAGTTACACTGGGTTTTATTGTATTAAATACTCAAATACATGTTTAGTTTAATAAAATTTATTAACATTATATTTAAACATATAATAACATTGGATTTTTTGAACACATTTATTCCAAACTCTCAAAAAACACATTCAGATTTATTTATTTTATTTTTCTATTTTTTATTTTTAAACTTTGAAATCCTTCAATTTTCGTAGAGCTGTCTGTTTTACACTGAAAACCATTAACATTATTGCCTGTTTCTGCTTTAAGAAAATTCAAGTGTTGCCATGAAATGTTATGAGATTAACATCCCAGTAGGAAAAGGATGTCAATGGCATCTACTAAGTTTTGTGGTAGGCGTTGATTTTGGTTTATCTGAATCGGTACCATTACTGGATGCCATACAGGCGTTTATTGGAATAACATGCAGTGCAAAGCCGCTTTCACACACATTAATGCATAAGTGCAAAAAGATAATAATTTTGTTGTGAAAACCCGAAGCCGAAATTTCGAACATTTCCCAAAAAAAATATTTTCATTCTCGTTGCTCAACTTCGTGTTCGGGCTTTTGGGGACAAGCGGGAATGATTTTCCAGCGTAAAATATTTCTTAAAGCGGATTTGATCTCATTAGAAGACTTCAGAAAATGTTTTTAAAGCAACAAGAAAAAAAAGAGAGAAATATTTAGGAAAATTTTAAACTTAAATTTGCCTCTCAATTTACCATTGAAGGATTTCTGGTAGTTTCTGTTTTTGTGTAACTTTTTAATACTAAAATGTATTAATAAGAAATTAGGTTTTTATATTTTTATATTTTTTCTTTTTTACATAAAAGTCTTAATTATGAATTAATATTTAATTTAGAAATTATTTTAAATTAAATTTAAATAATAATACAATTTCAGTTTATGTAGTTTGGTGTTATCCTTGTTTAATTATAATAGGTTATTCTTTTTGTTCTTGTTGTTGTTGTAATTATGCTTAAATTTGATTTAATTTTAGAATTTTTCTTAAATTTAATTTCTTAAATATTTGTTTACCTATGAGAACTATATTTTGTACAAGAAAGGAAAAAAAAACCGCCAATGCCATTCATGAGAGCAAATGAGGACGAAACTATTTGTTTATGGGCTGATTTATGTAGGAATACGACTTCATTTTTTCCTACAAATTTTTATTAAGTGCAAAAATACAGGAACTGATTTGGGTGTTAATTCTCAAATTGTTTCATTACGCTACACAATCATGCAGAGTTATTTGCATTTTTCTTTGATTGACACACCAAAAATGTAAGACTTATTTAAGGGCAAATTTGATCAATTTTGTTTCTTTGTGTGATTTGAGAAATACATATATCTACTCGCACTGCAATTTAAAGAATCGAATTTTACACAAATAGTGTATTTCACTCTTAAAGTGTTCTACAAATAACTTGATCGTATTACTTATTAAGGGCAAGCAGGCTGCAGTGGTATTCAGAAGTATAATTCTAAAGGGGGTTTTTGGAATGTTTAATTATTTTTTGATGCATCTCACTGCAGTAGATTTACAAGTCAGCTAAATGCAATCAAGTTAGTCGTTCGAACTAAATTTATTAACAATTAAAGAGATTGAGTAGAGTCTGGGCACCTTCAACAAACAAGGTGAACACATAATCGGCGCAGCTTTATTTTTGACCAGCCTTGTCAAACTCCATATACAAACACTCTCAATCCGATGATTAGAAACACTTAAATTTCTATTTCTTGAAATCTTTGGCGACTGCTAAAATTTAACTAGCAACGGAAACTAGCAACAACAAAAACAAACTTCGTCTTGAAAGTATTTTAGGACCTTTTTGAGAAAAAAAAAATTACGAAAAATTTAAAGTTTCTTTACAGCCATTTCAATTAAAATTACATTATTTTATAATTTATTAATAAGAACAATAAATATTAAGGTTATTTGTATAGGAGCATTATCGTGTTGCAGAATCCATGGAATCAGTTTACAAATATCACTTACATTAGGAAAAGCTAGTTGTAACAAAGTCTTACGTTGTAGCACCCCAGACCATAACTCTACCTTCTCTCTTGCGTACATTATTCAGCGGTGGGGTTTTCTTCAGCTATTTTTTTTTTAATTTTTCAGATATTCACCAGACATCGGTTTCGATTGCGTAATTTTCGGGTCTACTTAAACAAGAACTTAGTTTTTATGACTTGAATCATTTTTGTTCAAAGGCAACAAACACTTGTTGAAACAACCGTTCGTTTAGAACATTCAGTTTATGTACACGCCATTTTGTGCGAACATAAATGTTCTGACAGTGTCGTTTAAGGTTTGAATCTATTTTTGCATCAAAGCCAACTTGTTGTTAGAGAAACGAGTGTTTTATTCAGTTGTAAAAAAATGTTCTACTCGATGTTTTCTTCACGTGTTGTTTTTACGCAAAAGTTAATTTTAGCTACGTAATCTAATTAACATTGATTGTGTAAGAGTTTTAAATGGAACAGTGTGCACAATTTCTTTCCGAAGAAATTGACAAAGGCAACTATTGTTTTTATATTTTTCTGAATGACGCTTTTTTACTTTTAAGTGGCTCGATTGTTTTTGGTAAAACTCCAATCAGATCATGTACAATAAAGCCGTTGTGCAAAAAATAACTTTTTGTTTCAATGCAAATCTGTTCAAGTCTAATGTTGAAAATGATTTATGCTGGGAACACAACTGGGACGAACGGCGAATTTTTCGCCGCGAATATTCGTCGCCAAAAATCGAACACATTTGTGTATACCAAAATGCACACTATTATGACGTCGGTCGAAATTCGTCATACGCGGCGAACTTTGAATTAGATTTATTTCTATTTCTTTCGCCGGCGTACGACGAACAAATCAGTACAATGTGGCCATGTTTGGTTTTAGTTTCCAAGTGTTTTTAACTATTATTTTTTATATGGTCACCCTATCTATATATAGATAACAGCTGTTATTTTTCGTCGTTATTGTGCTTGATACGACGAATTTACACAATGAATTTTTACCGACGTACACGTCGTGTTGGACGAAATTCGTCGTTCGTCCCAGTTGTGTTCCCAGCATTACACTTGTTACTGCATTTTGTGTTTGTGTATAAAAAGCAACAAGTATTAAATACATGTAATACTTGTTCCTGTTGTTCTTAAAATTCAACTACTGTGAACAAGTTGCAGGTCTCTGGTATTCACAGCTTGCAATGGCTGATTTTAACGTTGATTTACATCCCTGGATACCAGTTTGACACCTGACTTTTTATGCTGAAAAAGCAGAGTTTGACGCTTCTCTTTTCGGTTGGCACACTCTCTTTGTAATTCTTTCCATAGTTATTAGTACGTTTTACAGTATTCGAGAATAGTTTTGTAACTTCGCCCAAGTTCCCGTGCAATGGCTCTGGCTCGTTCCGCTATATTTAAAATACTTTTCTTGCCCACTTTTCACAAGTGTTCAATAGAAAGTAATATTTTTCTTCTACTAAAAGTTTAAGGTATAAATCAAATCCGACTATTTGTAAAAAATTTAAAAATGCCAAGTGGTTCTAATCACATGAGCTTTTTTTTGGAAAAGAACCCGATTGTAGTAAAATTTAATTTTGTGGCAAAAAATTCGAAAAGTTTAAGCGGTTCTAATCATTTGATCGAGAGTGTATGTATAAAATATTTCACCTTGTTGTACGTGCCTTGAGTAGAATTTTGTTAAAAATTTTATATTGTCTTGTTTTAAGCGAAATTATTCCTGCCACAAACAAGTAACGAATAAACAATTTTATTATAGCTGAGCAATGCAGAGACTAGCGAGGTTTGTACTGCGTAAAACTTTCGGTTAATGGGCTTTATAAAAAAAATTAAGTCCGATTTCGATAAACAAAATACCAAAGAATGCGGCATAAAATTACCTTCTTTCTACCTATTTAAACACTGTTTTTATGTGCTCAAAAATTTCGAAGTTATTCAGAAACTAGTGCGAAATAATTTTTTTCTTTATGCAAAATTAAAAAAAAAAAAATTCAGAAGAATATTTGGAATTTTATTCACTCCATTAAAAAAATTATTTTCAGCTAATTCTTTATCCCAACTCATTTTATTATAAATAATAGAATTTATTTGATGTAGTCTAAAAATGTCAGTTACTAATTGGCGAAACTTCCGCTGCTTTTTTAATTGGCGCCATACGTTTTAACATGCTTCTGACTAGCTTGCAACATGCTTCGATGAGCATATCGGCCTAAATGTCCTGCACTCTTCTCAAAAGGCTTTCAAAGTTATTTGGGGATATTTCATAGTTAGTCCCAGTCGTCGTTTCGCAATCGTCCATACATTTGTAATTGAGTTGAGTCTGAGCGATAGGCTGGCCAGGTTATTATAGTAAATGTTTCATTTTCCAGTTAGTTTTGTAAAAGTTTTGAGAAGTGCTTTCGATCGTTATCCTGTTCGAAGTTAATATTTTGTTCGTGCATCGAACGAACGGACCTACTCCAAATTCCGAGAAACACCGAATTTCACTGTCTCGATCTGATGCTGTTGTGTTGCTTTTACTGTATTAGACCAGAAATGATTGATATCATCTGAGTTAAAACGACTTAGTAAACCTTCACGTGACCACAGGACATATTTCCAACCATTGATGGTCTTGTGTTGACGTAATGCAAGCGCTTGATGAGATTTTCTGTTTTTTGGTGATAGTTTTGGCTTCTTCTTTTGTGTTGAAAGAAAGTAATTGACATCTTTAAAAGGGCGTCTTGCTGCCTCTTTGGGTATCTTTACTCTTCCATATATAGAGAACAAAACAGTGGTGATATCTCCATAAAGCTTTCACTTTGATTTCATATCAGTTTATTAAAAAAATAGAACAATTATTCCCATCTAAAATTACAATTGCCACACAGCTGATTAGGCTTCGTAATCTCCAAGAACTTGCTGTAAGCTGTGTTCTTACGGCCCCTAATCTACTCCTGTCCTTCTTCTTGCAAAAGAGCTTAATCGCTCTTAGCTGGTTGCTTAGGCCAGCTCATCAGCAAACCATTACCCAACTTTTTAGGAAAACTTAAACGTCTTTGTTTGAAGTTCTTTAGACCAAATGAGAAATCCGAAGAAAATCAAGACAAAAACATTATTAGTTTTCATCATTAATCATAAAGTTAGATATATTACGAATACAAATCATGAAAATCGATGGCCAAATCGTGATTCTATTTAAAGTTAACTGATAGTATCCATCCTACTTTGACAAAAGATGTGCAATGCACTTATCAGTCAGTATTATTAGGATTTTGGTTTTGGCCAAATCATCCCGAGTAAAAGAATAATTAAATAAAAAGTCTTGGTATTAGTATTTTGTAATAATAAATAACTGGATGTAAATTTAATCAGCATCCTTTGGTGGTTTGTTTATCTAAATTAAACCAACACTTCTCGAATTATGGTCAAATAAATTATTGTGGTCGCTCCATTAAAGGCGCCATATAACCACGCCCATTAAAAATATTTCGTGATATCAAGCAATTGAAGACAGTTTTTTATTCACCGCTTAAAACATTTTAAATTCATCCTATTTTTATTTGACGCAAGAAAGCATTGCAGGCCAGTGTAATTAAACGAGACTGATTCGAGTTTAAAATCACGATTTTATAAATTATTTTTAGAGATCACATTTATCAAATAATATTATTGATTCAAGTCAAAAACTCATGAGAAATTGTTTACGAATGCGAAAAGAAAATAGCTGACACGTTTTCTTTGACACTTGTGGCAAGAAAACTGCTTAAAATTTTTAATACTACAAAATTATTCAATATTATACTCGTACTCAGCTCAAAATAAAGGAATAAAAAGGAGATAAAGGAATAAAAAGTCTACTTTTCTATTACGAGATCGAGGTCAACAAGCGAGATCGGCGATTTAAAGAGTTTTTTACAAACAGTTTATCGTCAGCCAACACTGACATTAATGAAGCAAGAAGTTCGAAAATCAATTAAGTCCTACATCTTTTCAAACCTTTCCGGGTAAATAAATAGCACTTTTAACGAAACATAAATTTCTTTATTTGGTTCCTTCAAAATATTGTGAAGCGTGGACGGTTTCCAAAGCTTTTTTATATCATTTGATTTTATTACTTTTATTTATTTTTTATTTTGTTTCTTTATTTACAGGTGTGACATTTCAGATTATGCAAATAAAATTTAAATGTTGCATTTTTTACTCAGTCAGTATTAATAATAATTATAAATTGAAAATTTTGATTTTAAAGGAAAACAAAAAGCAAAAGTCGTCACAACATTTTCTTAACACCCAAATCTCTGTGAAAAATGATGCAAGTTTACAAACTAAACGCTCGCTTGCACTCATTTGAAACAATATAAAACTTAAATAAATACGACACGAGTGCATTTTTGCATTTGTTTTCTTCTTGTTTTTTTTTTATTTGCTGTCCAAAAATCATAAGAGCGTTTGTATTTTTTTTTTTAATTGTTTTAACTGTTTTCTGTCTCTCTATTATTGATTTGAAAGCTTATTTATTTTACATTGTCTTAATTGTTGTTTTTTACATTTAGGTTTTGTTTTTCTGAAGATTTGTACTTTATTTGATAAATTTTTCGGGGGGATAATTTTAAGCAGAAAAATATTAGATGGGGGAAATTCTTCAATTGTCTAAGTTGCGATTATTTTTCTCTTAAAGCAATACAAATGTATTTAATTTGAATCCTGCATTATCTATTTAGAAATAAGTCAAAACATCTCTTATAATTTAATTTAAAAAAAAAAAATAAAACATGGGTATGTATTTACTAAAGACGTTTCCAATAAGGGTGGGTCGATGTTGGCAGTCTGTTTATTATTAAATCACTGAAGACAAACTAGCACAAATATGAGTTTCGAAGATGAAAATCGTCTTTAGCGACGAGCTATATTTTGAGATGCCGTCAAAGGCGAGCGAAATAGATAAATAAGAATGAATTTTTTCTTATTGCCCAATATTGAGGCGAGATGTGATTCCACCGCAGCGAACGCCACAATAGATGTTCTGCATAAACGATTTGAAGATCACAGATCACCTTCGAATTGCACGATCTTGTGGAGTTTTTTTTACAGTTGCAGGCTTATACCTATAAGCCGCAATAGATCGATTACCAAAGTCTACATAACCGAGGGAAAATTCAGCCGGATCTATGTGATCGTCTGAATCAAATAATACACAATTATTTTGTTGACATCAACCCACTCTTGTTGGAAGACCCTTCATATATGTATATTTACAAGCCAGGTCGGGAAAATTGAAATTTATTTAACGCTCTTCAAAGGGAGAAAAATATTAAATTTCATCATTTACTTGTTCGATATGAATATTTAAATTTATTAATGGCAGTACTCATGTAAAATGTACTTGTACGAAAAATGACACTGAAGATGGCACATAGCCGAAACCGGCTTGTCTCTAAACCAAACTTGATACGGGATGACGGAAATTTGTTCTAAAAATCAACATCAAAACGCCCTGTCGGAATATCAAATCAAGAATCATATTTTTGTGCCATTGTAATCGTAAGCAAAGGCGAACATATTATACCACGGTCATGGGGGAGCTTTTAAAAACTTTAGAAATTTATGATAAGGTGTCAACACATACTGCTACAGTGTTCTACAACAGACTTGTTTTCCCCATCATCCTTCTTGAAAACGATGACAAAACGGTTGTGATTTTATTCACGAAAATTTAAGAATTTTTAAAATAATTTAATTTTAATAACTTGCTGTGATGTGATAAATATTGATTTGATTAAATTTAGCATAAGGATGCAAATTACTAGGCTTTTTTACGGAAAATTTAGATCCCAATTACTGCTGACCAAAACGTTTAAGTTTAAATATTTCGATAAGATAAGATTGTGGGAATATAAAGCTAGGCGTTGGGATAGGAAAAAAAGAATTCCTTATCATCGACAGGCCCGAAGTTATTTAATTATACAATGAAATCATGGGCTCCATGGATTTAATGGAACAAATTATACAACATTATCGTATAAATTTTCGCACCAAAAAGTTGACATTACAAGTTGTACTCTTCAGATTTGTCCTCAACTGAGGCATGGAGTATCGCAAAGACTGTATTTTAAAAGGAATTCCAAAAGTAACAAACCTGGTTTCAATGCATTTCGGATTCAAATTGCCCGAATTCTGTTAATTGCTCAGCTAGAAGATATGCTTCAGCCATACACAGCACGACAACGAAGTAGACCATCCAAATCAAGTTTAAGAGAAAATCCATCATCCATTTTGTCTGCACTATGGCGCAGGGATCACAATTAAAAATTTGTTTTAAACTCAACGAATACTGAAATGACGGGGAAGTGTTTAAAGAAATCACAAAATTACAAAGAAACAAAAAGTTCAGTTCTCTCGAACTTCTTGTGGTCAGACGGGGCAAATATTTGACGAAATAAGCGTAACCAATATCTTTTGCAATTAAATTAGATTAAATAATAGAATAATGTTGGTATTATGTATAAGGGAAAATACTCGTATACACTCTTGTTCAATTGATTAGAGCCACATAATTGTTGTTACTTAGCAGGCCGCATAATTTGTTACTTTAGGGATAGAACAAAAATGGATGGCATATTTAATTGAGCTCAAAAGGATATCATATTTTCTAAAAATTAAATCCAACGGCAATTTTACCAAAAATTTAAGACAAGAAAGTTATTTTTTTTGTTCCTTTGATTATAGCCACATTGCACTGTAAAGCTTAACTTGCACATAAAACGTTAAGCTGATGCATCGTTTAGCTTTTCATTCGCAATTGGTGAATATAGGTAAAAACAATATTTTGAGTGATGCGGAAAGGTCTAAAATTTTGTCTGTAGACAAAACTGCAAAGGAAGATTTGTAACAGCTTTAACGGCGCCAGAAACGAGAAAATTTTCTTGGTATAACAAATAAGGAGGAAACCTGACATTTTAGCCAGTATCTCAACAGTACGTAAAGCAATCATAGGCTATGTACAGTTGTAGTTGCGAAAACTAAAGAATAAATCGATTGCAATTTGTCCGGGAAGCAAATGACGTGATGTGTACAAGAATGATGGGAAGGAATTTAACCTGGCTAGACCAGACGGATATAACTACTACTTCCATGATTTGAGAAAAGAGGGTATGTTTCTTAACCGATACCACAGCAGACAGGGAAGTATCATGATGCGGCATGTTGTGACATACACTTATTCTCCTTATTCTCCTGCTCTTAAAATAATTGAAAATGTTTGGAGTTGGCTCACCCGGAAGGTATATGAAGGAGGAAGTCAATTCAATAACAACCAGTCAGTTATTCAAGCCATTAAGCAATGTGGGGAGAGATATATCATTGGACTATTTAAAGTCACTTATGACCCACCAAAAGATCGCGCATTTGAAGCAATTGTAAACTGTTGAGTTCACACACACTCTTAAAATGTTTAAAATATTACAATTAAATAAAATTATTAAAAACACTTTTGTTAATAATAATAAGGAATAAATAAATTTTTAGTTAATGGGTGGAATCAATTAAACACAAAAATAAAAATTTATTAAATTCTTCCTGACGACGCTACACAGTGCAGTAGCGAAATATTGAGAAGAACAAAAGAGTTTTTGCACAAAAAAAGACCTTCAGGCTTGAAGAATTTAATAAATTGAATTAATCAAGTTTAAGAAAAAGCCTTAATTTGATCAAAAAATAAAACTTAATCGTTCGAACAAATGATGCTAAAAGAATTGTTGCATTTTACTTAGAAAATATTTTTGATACGCTGGCTGGCCAAGTAACAAAACGTATGTGGATCTAATCAATTGAACAGGAGTGTATAACATAGTGGTTATGCTAACTTCGTCAAATACGTTAATTGCCTCGTCTGACCACACACACACACGCACATTTAATTCAAGAGCTTCACACGGGACTACAGTTTATATTTTGCAATGTGAATGATAAATAAGATGATTTTGGTGGAAGTTGTTAGTTATTTTTTTTACAAACTTTTTTAATTAAAGTGTAATTTATTTATGTCCTCACATTGTTGTTGTTGGTTTTTCTGATATATTCTTTACTAAAAGCACATGCATGCGCACGCACGCACGCGTATGTATTTAATTGGTTTAAGATTGATCTTGTTTCATTTGTTACAAGAGGCATCCGCTTAGTCGTGATTTGTTTCACGACCCTTTACAAGTCTTCTCTTCTAACTTTGTTTGTTGATTTCGCCTAGAAGTTATTATTATCGTTGCTATGGATTAATTTATTTTTTTATTTTTTTATTTGTGTACAATGTTTTGTTTTGCTTTATTTCTGCTCCTGTTCTCTACTTGATACAACTTTAACTTTATCGTCAGATTTTTAATTTAACAAAATAGCGTCTTTTCTAGAATTTTTACTAGCATTTTTCTTCTAAATATGTGGATGGCATCCCCATTACTAGTCATACATACATATGTCTGGTTGTGGGGGGTTTTTTTGTTTTAATTTGTTCATGAACGGCACGTTTTGTTTTCGCATCTTTAAATTAAATATTTTTCTTAAATAAATTTTTACCTATTTCAGGTTTCATGCTATGTGTAGTTTCTTAAGATTTTTTTCGATGTTTTTTTTAATATTTTATTTAATTTTTTTTTGCTTGTTTTTGTTGAATTTTTTAATTATTTAAATTACTACTTAAAATTAAATTTTAAACAGCTTTGGTAGTCGTTTCTGGCATCCAACGTATTGTACAAGGCCAAAATATCGCACGTAACGTCTTTTTTACTAAACAGTTGAATTGTTTGAATTCAGAGTTTTGTTATTTTTTCGGATTCGAATTTGTTTTCAATACGTTTATTTTTGTACAGAAACATTTGTTTGGAAATTGCAAAAGAAAATAAAATCTAAATTTGTATAAAGTTCAAATTTTAAACAAAGAGCGAAAGCTTTTTTCATTAATTCTTTTTTTTTTTAATTTTTAATTTTTAATTTTAAACAAAAGTATACAAAATCTCTTATACTGCTTTAATTTAATAAGAAAAGAAATCGCACTTTAGCGAATGGGTTACTATGAATATAATACACATATAACATACTTCAAAAGAAGTTCAAGAAATAGAACTCAATTATTTCTAAGCAACTGTCAAAAGAAATTAAACGCCAAGATTTATTTCAAAGTGTAAATGTTTCTTTATTGTGAAATATTTTATGTAAAACTAGTAAATATAGTACGAAGTATTCCATGTGCTACTTTATTTAATTTATTACTAAATAACTCAAATAGTGTTCACATAATTCCTACGTAATTTCTACGTGTTTTTGAACTTCAGCTACACGCCAAGAAAGAATATGGTTGAGGTAACCATAATCTTATAGCATATTATTATTGTTGATAATAATAAAATAAAAATGTGTGTAGCCCTAAGAGAAGCCTTGTCATTTAAAAAAGCCGCCTATTAGAAGAGAAGTATCAGAGATATCAGAAGTGATATCAAGAATTTGAAGAAATTAAAAAGGGGCCGCTTTTCGGGAATGAACAAAAATTTTATTTTAAAGGCCAAGATTACATAGTTTAAATGGTTTGCAAAAAATTGCTTATTAGGGGGGAAGGATCCAAGATATCAGAGGTCGTGTCTGGAATTTGACGACCGATTGAAGAGCCACCAAAGAAGTAATTGAAGTTGTTTCCAAGACATTAGCAAATATATGCCATACGTTGTGATCGGACTCATCTTGGCGACACAAACAAAAGATAACCAAAAGATTAAATAGGCTGACTTATTGGGTGTTTTCGAATCGTCATTGAAATTTCTTTGACTAGTGAATCTTTTTTATGACGGGTGTCGCTACAATCCAATGTACATATGTAATGTATACGATGTTGCAACCGCCATTTTCTTATTCGAACTCTATACACAAACAACCCGATTTAAAACGGTCAGTCATTTAGCAGTAACAATTTCTAACACATGGAATACGTTCTCATACATTTTATGAAGCAAAAAATAATTTTATTATTATTTTTCGTTCACCTTTTGCAAATGCAACTATTGTTTAAAGAGAAATACAACAATTAAATACACATTTCTTTCAAAGAGGTTACGACGTGTGGAACCGAAAAAAAAGAACAAGTTACAACAAGTACAAAGGGCACCACAACTTTATTTCTTGACAGGATAAGAGATTGTTTTAGTAGCAAAAGTACAGAAGATTAAATGAAAAATTCATAAAAGTCAAAGTAGAGTGATTTGGAATAAAAAAAAAAAGTGGGAAGGTGACTTACCCAGTAGTCAAACGTCGGTCTCGATGCTAACAGCCAAAGCATTGTTATGTCTGTGAGTCTGAATGTTACCACCGCTGGTAACACTGATGGCAGATTGTGTGTAGCCATTTTGCAACTGGATTTGTTGCTGTTGCTGCTGTTGAACTTGCTGCTGCTGCTGTTGCAGTTGCTTATCTGGCGGCGTTAGCTGCTGTTGCTGAGGCGATGCTGGCAGGGTTGTGGTAGCAGTAGTTGCTGCTGCTGCAGTCAAATGAGGATGATGTGTGTTGGCTCCTAAAAATGGAGCCAATGAACGACAATGATGCGCGTCAGTCATTCCCGGCGTTGATTCAACACCATCATCTAAATCCATCATATCCGATGAGGACTCAGACAACGATGATTTCTTTAAATGTTGACCTACTCGATTTTCGTTTTTAGTTTTTTTTTTTTTTTAATTTAATTAATTTTGTTGACATTGCCCCAACATAATTGTTAAATGGTCGATGTTGTGTAAACGAGGGAGGTAGAAAAGAAAAATTAATTATTCATAACTAATTTTAATTTCATAATTGATAACTTAGTTTTGTTAATTGTTGGGAACTTTGAAGGAGGAGTGAGTGGGTGGCAAAGAGAGATTACATATTAACTTATGCAAAACTACTTAACAAGTGTAATTAGCAGGTGGTGTGTTGGAAAGGCCTGCTTGTTTGTAACTGCGGGTATATTAAAAACTAAGAAATATTTTATTGTTTTATTTCTGAAACCAGATACATGTGTATGTATGTGTGTGTAGACAGTGTTTGCTTTTGTGTTTGTGAAAGTTTAAATTAAAAAATGAAATAGTGAATAAAGTTTACTTACCTAATGTACCAGGTAAATATGGGCAACTAGTAACATGATTGAAGTTTTGGCTCTGCATCTCCTCTTGATCCGTTTCACGGTGATAGAAATAATTGAAATTACTGACAATGACCGGCACCGGCAGGGCGATTGTCAAGACACCAGCAATGGCACACAGTGATCCCACAATTTTACCCCATACTCCCACCGGCCTGCGTAGCGCAATTCACATATGCGTTTTCATAATTTCAATTCACATTTTCAGTATAATTTTTTTTTTTTTTGTATTTTAGTTTTTTCATTCAATATGGAGATGGGGCGGGGCGGGGCGTTTAGATGTGGGGTAAGTTTTCAAATTCAATTTCATATTCGATCGTTTTATGTTTTGTTTTAATTTATCGTTTGGTTTGTAAAGTTATTTGTATATGGTTAATAATAGTTTAAGGAAGTTTTTACAAATTGTTTAATTGGCATATTTTTTTTTTTTGTTTTTGATTTTTTTTTTTTTGATATGAAGAAATAGAGAACGTACGTACGATGTTTATAAACGAACGAACGATAAAAAATAAACAAATAAAAATACAAATATAATAAATTATGGAGTAAATTTTCTTGATTTCGTTAATTGCACGTTAATTGTTTTATAAAATAATAAATAGGATACGTAAGACATATAAGAGAGAATGAGTGTGTAGAATGTGAAGTTAAGAAGGGAAATTTGTTACACATGCCGGTATTAAAAGTTAGCAGAAGCGAAACAGGTTTTAGGCAATGCAATTGTACAATAGATTTTGCGATAGAGAGCGAATGTTGCAGGTTAAGCGAGAGGTGAGTGAATCATAATAAAATAGCGATTTTGTAAAATGGATGCATTTGTTGAGAATTGAAAAATTGTAGCAATTAATTGTTCCATGTGCCTTCAAAGTTTGTGTGTATGTATGTTTGTTATTAATAGCAAGCTGCTTAAAAAATATTTATTATATTCAACTAACTTTGCAACAAAGCAATGGTGGCAACAATTCTACTCGTATATATAAACCTTTTTCTAAATGTCTTTCAAATTGTTTTTTTTTTTTTTTGATTTGATGTTTGTTGTTATCCATCTGTGGTGTTACATCTGTCTTGTAGCTTATGCCAGTTAATGTCCTTTCAAAACTAAAGAGTGAAACTAATTTGTCTTTATGTTATGGCTAAAAAATCTTGGCTTGCAAGCAAATATTATTGCATAAATTTATGTGTTTTGTACAGAAAAGGTCCTGTATGATGCGAGTATGATCAAAATGACTGAAAAATATAATGAAAGGCGTTGGGGAAAGAGAAGAAAAAAAAAATGAAATGACGAAAGAGTTATGATTGATACGAATGAATAGATATTTCAAAATAATAATTAATAATAATATTTACTTTTAATAAATATTTTTTAAATATAAAATCGCATGCCAAATAAAAATATTAATAGATTTTATAAATTACAGCCGTAGCTGTTAAGTAATGATAAGTAATTAGATTCCTTTTATTTAAAAGTTGAAGTAATTGATTAGATTACGATTGCTTCCAATTTCGTATGATGATTAATTAATTACGATTACAAGTTATCTAGAAATAATCGCGACTACGTGAGATTACTATGAAAAGGAATCAAAAAATATTTCGACTACTTTCAAAGATTACTTTGAATTATATTTGATTATTTTCAAAGTGAAGCTTATTAAAAAAGAAAATAGAAATATAAGGTTTAACATTTTTACTTGAAACAGTTGTCAGACTTATATTTTTATTATTTTTTTTATAGGAATACTTCACGTTTCAATAAAAACACAAACAAATACAATTTAAGTCATTTATAGCAACGGAAGGAAAATCGCTTAAAATAAATAACGAATGTTTAAATATTTGAGATTTAGGTAGATTTTTTTTTTTTGAAATTGAAACATTTTTATTAAGTATTTTAATTGTTATTTTCTCTTGAATTTTTGTCTTGATTTTTGGGTTAAATAGATGATGTTTACAGTGTACACAGAATTAGGAGATAGCAAAATTAGAAAATGCATTCCATTCTGCTAGGCGCCTCATGAAAATTGGAACTTTTAAAATAACTTTTTTTTTAATCAATTACAATGCGTCAGTGCATTACATTTCGAAAATAGTCAAAAAGAATCAAAAGTAATCTCTGCAAGTAGTTGAATTATTTTCTTGATTACTTTTGATTCTGGGATAATATGCTCAAGTAATGCTGTTTAGTTGTAGTCGTAATTAATTAATAATCAAAAATTTCTTACGACTGAATTATATACTGTAGCGATTCTTTATAAAATGTAATCTAATTGATTACCCATCGCAATCCCAATTCAACAGCTGTGATTAAAGCCAATCCTAAGCAAAGTGAATGACAAATAATTTGAATTCAAACAAAATGTTGCAGTATTTATGTGTGTATGTGTAACTGAAAGAGCGAAACATGCCGCAAGCAAACTGTATCAACTAAAAATTCACGAGTTTGTGAAAGAAAAATAAAGACGAAAATATTGTTCCGTTGTATTTGTTACAGTAAGTTGTAAAAGTTGGCTTCAACTAATTTTGTTAGGTCTCAGAAGAAAAGGAAAACATTAAGTGCTCTTTTCAAAAAAAAAAAAAACTCTTTTTAATCTTTGTGCAATAAAAATGTTTAAGTCTTTTATGCTTTCTTATGTTGCGGTAGAGAAAAAGCCGGGATGAATGAATGCGTGAAATAACTGATGTTCGAAAATGGAATTGTGTTAGGTGAAACGAATTGTTGCTTGACTGTTTTTTTTTTCATATATAAAAGTGATGAATTAATTAGATTCAGTTCGCTTTCAAGTGCAAAGTACAGAAAAGATAATAAATAGAATAACAAACAATAGAAAAAGCTGGTATTCTTGAAAAATGGCAAAATTAAATCAACCGGTTTTGCCAGAATTCAGGAGAACCATTAACAGTACTGCTGTGTTTTTTTCTTGCTTCACTAGACAATAGTATTTCAAGCGGTATTTGACAGTGAACTTAATTAGCAGGTTACGCGCGTTTAAAAAAAAAAAAAAATACAGCAACTGTTGTTAAAGTAAACAAATATTTGTTTAATTTCTTCAAAATAAGTATAAAAGGCTCAACTTTAATTAAATTTTCTAATATCTAATTCCATTGAGCATTTTCTTTTGTACGAGTAATAGAAAATAAAAAAAAAACAAACAAAATGAATTTGTTAAAACACAATAGAATGAAACATAAGAGGAGTAGTAAGTAATAGATAGTAAATAATGTAACGGCAGAAAGAGTTTTAATAAATTGAAAAATCTATTGAAAAAAATTAAAGATTTTGCATACGTCATGTCACCATATCCAACGGTTGTCATGGTAACGACAGCCCACCAAAATGCATCGGGTATGGACTTGAAGAAGGAATTTTCGCTTCCAGCTTCCGCAAAATAAACCGCCGATGAGAAGAGTACAACGCCTAGAAAATTTCAAATGTTTTGTATATAGAGAACTTTGACTTGGTCTATTTATTTAGTTTTGACATCTTTTTTTTTTATGAATATGGTTTTTGCCTGCGTTTAATTTTTTTTTTGAGTGGGTGGAATATTTTGAGGGGATTTCAAGGATGAGGTTAAGGTTTAGTGATTTGATAGCCGGCATATCCAAATAGTTTTCAAGTAGTAGTGTGTGTGTGTGTGTGTGTGTGTGTGTGTGTGTTAGTGTTGTTGTTAGTAATATTTTTACGTTCTGAAGTGTCAGGAATGTGTTGCAGTAAAATTGTAGAAATTTGTTTTGAATTTCCACATGTAAAATATATGAATGTAATTGTAAAAAAGATCATCCTACAAAATATTTCATACGTACAATTGCAATCCGAAGCAGAAAAAAAAATAATATTTATTTTAATGTTATTTTCTTTTCTCTAAAGGCCTCGTAATTCTATTAGTTTGAAGTGCAGGTGGCTGTGTTGTAAGCAAAATGGTATTTTTTAAATCACTACAGTTGCATCGTCTTTTCTAAAGCATATACATTTGTATATAAGTATGTAACTCCTAACGTAATACGATGATACTTAAGCTACGTTTTTTACTTTCTTTTTTTAAATTAACAAAAAAAAAAACACATAACATGCTAAAAAACAAAAAGAGGAAACAGACAATATTGATAACTTCTTTTCAGGCCCCATAAAGTTCTGTAAAAAACCAAAAAAAAAGAACTAAAAAATATGCAACTGAAGTGTTAAAAGGCCAGTTTAGCAAAAAACACCACCACAATGTACCATTTGACAGCAGGGATAATTAAGATTATTTTTGTTTTAAACTTAAGATTTTTATATTATAATTAATACATACATACTGTGTTGAGAAACAGTGGCTAGAGATATTCGTATGGTAAGTAAATAATGCAAAGATGCAGAAAGAGATTCAGAAGGCCGATTTTTGTTTTTACCCATGGATACGCAATAAGACTGTTGCATTATTTGAACTATTACCGCAGATGCTGTCGGACTTCTAAATCTCTTTCTGTGGTAGAATCGTCGTAGGTTTTTTAATCATTCACATTGAACGAACAGTATTTAATTACATTTCTTTCCCACACTTTTTCTTCAGAGATGTCATTTGTTAAAGTTTAACGTTAAAATTTCATATTCACATAACACAATCATTAAGTGTAAATATTTTAAATTTTACACCAACTTACAAGTTTTCCTACAAGAAAAAAATTACAATAAAGTAGAGAATTTAAAACGGCAGTCAGAGTAAACTTAGAGTTAGAGTTGCACCAAGTAATCAAAATAAATGCACTAAAAACGAAAATTAAAAATAATCATACGCAACGGCGTACTCGCATTTATCAAAACGATAATAAATTTCGTCTTCTTCAAAACGTTAAAGCTTAAAAAGGCAGCAGATCTAAAGGATACTTTTTTTGTTCTTGCCATTACGATAGCAGCGCATACTGATATATTGTGTAAAATAATAGAAAATACGAATATTATGACTAGTATGCCACTGCTTTGAGTTGGCTATTTATAATATTATCCCTATAGCTTTTATTTTGGTTTCACGGGGAAGCTTGTGGCATAAAAGATCAAGTTATACAAAATTTTACTTTGCTACAGTATGGGTGTACAATTTCGATTTTCACTGTCTAGTTTCATGTTCTTCCGTTCAACGCTAGTAATAGAAATTGCTGATATTGAGCAACTCTGAGCTTTTCTCCATTTAAGAAAATATCTCCAAAATGTAAGATTGTCACAATCATTCCCAATGGGAAAAAAAAGGAATTAGAAATGGATTCATTACGAAAATTTCCAACACCAAAAACGGTGGAAATATCCCGACCTTGCTGCCCCACCAACAGCCACATCAAGTACTTATGAGCTTAGCTTTGTGCATAAAAAGCCATTAAAACTGAGTAAAAGCATTTCAGGTAATCGCTACTCGATGAAAGAAAAAAAGGTTACAATACAACAAGAAATGTAATCCCAATCAGCATTTAGAAGATTGATATGAAGAAATTCACCAAACTGACGGCGTTTTCTGACATAAATGTTGCCATTTCTGAATGCTTGAGTTCCTTTCTAAAATATCTGCAACAACTACGAACAACAGCACGTTTCTTTCTCAGTATGTTGCACAAGAAACAGGCGAATAGCAAACACTTTATATGCTCTCAGTGTAAAAGTAGAAACTGAAAGAAGTTATGAGGCAACAATTTTTCAGAAAAGAAAACGCCATGAACCTTTTAAGACTACCTTAGACGACTGAAAACAATTGTGCGCTCAAAAAAAAAAAACTTTTCCAGCAAGTCAGTTTATATCAGCAAACTCTTGCTGTGAAGAAAAAATATTATAATAATGAAAATTAAAAAAAATTAATTCAGCAAAATATCTCGAAAATGAATTGTAATTAAAAGCGAGTCACAAGAATCATGATAACATTTTTTCCCGACAAAACAGTTATTTTCGAGTCAAAAACGAGCGCATAAATGTTTTTGTTTAATCGCGCAGAAGACTCAAAAAAGTTTCAAATATAATTCTAAACTGGTAATTGGGAGAAAGTAAGAAAACAGTAAAAGCAACAGTGCACACCAATACTAACAAACGCATACAATTTTGTATTTTTCTAAATGTTTATAAAAAAGTTGCTATATCTGTAATTTGCTAAAGTTCAAGTAGGCTTTCATTGCATGTCTTGTGAGATTTAAAACAATAGTTTTGTGGGTTGGATTATTGTTTTAAAAATTCATTATCGCCCTAAAGTACATGAAAACATACGTACATAAGAGTGTATACAAATGTTTATACGTATGACAAATTTTCATTTCGGTTTCTCTATATTTTACGCATAAATTTCACGTATTTTCGTTTTTTTTTTCACTTCATATCACCAAACATTTACCACAGCGGTTGCAGCGGCCCGACACTTCAGCGTCTGCCTCCACAAAATATACCGCCGATGAAAAAGTTTTTACTGACATTTAATTATTTCTATTTCATGACACACCCACCCGTAAATGCGGGGAAAATAATTAAGAAGCAGTATTTCTTTAAAAAAATATTTAAGAAATGAAATCTTAAGTTTTATTAGTTCTGCCTGGAATGCTTTTGGTTGTTGCTTTTCATGTCTTCTCTTGCGCGGTTAAAAACTTATTTGCCTTGATATTGTTAAGGGTCGCGTTGTTGTACCTACAATAGGCATAGGCACAACGTTTACACAATGAATTATATGACAAATACTAAGCTATAGTTAACCTAAGATTTAATGAACATTTATAAAATCTATGTAAATCGTAGTGACGGACGAGAGCAGATTTCTTTCATTCATTTTTCAATATGCAACAGGTATGTATAACATTGACAAAAAACGCCAATATTTTGAAATCAGAGAGGCGTAAATCGTTGCCTTGGCGGGGCGGGGCGGGGCGGGGAGCATAACTGTGCTAGAACACTCTTTCTTAAACTCTTCTTAAACTCTTTTTGTTTTAACACTGAACAGTATTGTAATTTGTTAAATAAAAAATATTAAGGATTAAGCTTTTTCAAGCCTACTCCCCAAAGATCTGTAAAAAGAAATTATTTTTGGAATGTTAATGCTTTTAATTTACATTTAATTAATTGTTTTAACTAACTACGAAATTGTTAAACAATTGTCTAATATGGTGCAGTTTAACTAAAAGTAAATTATTTTACTTGGAGGGGATTAAATATTAATTTAACTAATGAGTTAATATACATATTTAGAAACGTTAACTATTAGTAAACTAAAGTGCAAATTAGTAAAAAAAAGAGGATATAAATTTTACACAAACGAAAACAAAGAAAAAAAAATGTATAACAAAATAATAAATGAATATTTAAAATTTATACTGAACCTTGTACATATTTGTCATATTTTGCTCTTTAATTACACTAGTCAACGAAACATTTTGCGAAATCTGACATTAAGATTTGCGAGGATAATTTATATGATGAGCCCACCTGATTTGGATTTTTTCATGATACTGTCGGCAGAAAAATGGAGTTAAGTGTCTACTTCTACTCAGACTCCAGATAGACCCGTGCTCCACGAAAACGAAATAATATATAATATATAATGCTAGAAATCGGTGCAAAAAATGGGCTTACGAGCACGTTCGAGATGACAATTGTGTCAGCAGCAATTTTTGGTTTGTTAAAAATGAAATTTTTATATCGTCTGTTTGGTCCTTTGAGAATTGCCTGTACATTTATTTTTATGGTAATATGCGACCTCTTTCAAATTGTTTGCTCCCTGCAACTAACGCATAGAAAGCAAATAGTTAAATGAAGAAATTATTTGGAAAACCGTGTAGGGAGGTGCAAGAAACTAGACTGAGGCAGTGTTATAACATGAACGAGTTCAGCGTAGCCCAAATGTAATACTCGGTGCAAGAAGTGCTGACTGAATCCGAAATCCCCGGTACTTTCACATGTGAAAATCTATCTTGTTATGTTTTCTTCGTTCTTCTGATTCCAACTCTTATGTTTTGAAATTTTCCACTCGCTAAGAGCTTTAATTTTTAGACTGACATTTCTTACAGTTGTTAACACAATATATATTCTCTCGAAACAAAATAGAGTCGCACAACAAGGGAATATTGATATTTTCGTCAGGATCTATTTGTTTCTATTTAGCGAGGCATATGCCAATAAAGCCGTATGGATTTATTTTGCCTAAAATCAATTTCTCAGCGATCTTGCGCATTATCGCAATGCCAGTACTAATATAAATGCTAGTATCAACTGTGTTCGCTATTTTCTTTGAAAGGGTAAAAAATTAAGAGACAACATACGGGATAAATTTAAGAGGGATAGAAAAAATTACAGTTTTTGACCAGCTACTTATTATTAATTTTACGATTTGGTACTAATCCTATAGATCATTATCGCCGAAAGAAGGTGTGCTGGTATTTGTGTATCACCAAGAATTAATAGAAATTATTTTTTGACAGCTTTACAGCTACCATGGACTTATCCATGATCTCCTGGAAAGGCTCTTGGCAAACAACAACCAAACGTAGTAGGGGAAGTAAGTAAAATAAAATGTAGCGGCGTTTTCTCTTGAGGTTATTTAAGATTTCTCATTTGGTTTGAAGAAATTTGGGCATAAGACGTTTAAGTTTTTATCAAAAGTTGGGTGAAGGTTTCCCGATGAGCTGGCTTAAGCAACCAGTAAACTCGGCATAGAGACTAGTTTACACCACACAAAAAATAAATTGCATTTTTTTTTTATACAATAAATTGGGAAAGAATAAATAATAAGATCTCAAAAATTCTTTCTATTTCGTCGGCAAATGCTTGTTGACTAAGTGCTGAAATTTCTTAAAACAAATTGGATACGATAATTTGTGAAATTAAATATTTTATATTCATACATAAGTACGTAATTATTTATGTAAAATGTTTAATAGAGATTTAAAAAATCATATAGTACACATACATACACACATATGCACATTACATACTCGTATGAGTGTATGAATGTTAATGTATGCATGTATACATAGTATATAAGTTGTGTGTGAGTGTGTATAAGTATATTATGTGACTGGAAAACAGCTAAACTACTCTACTAAAGTATTAATAGTCAATACGGAAATAAAAAAACGAACTAAACTAAAATCATTAAACTAAACACAGCTGACAGTTGTTAGTTTTCTCGGAGAAAATAGCTTCAAGAACAAATTGGTTGGAAATATTTAAGTATGTATGTTAGTGTCTATTATATACATATACATAAAGGGGTTTCCAATAAGGGCCGGTCGAAGCTGCATTGGAATATGATATCGGTTAATTATTGGGCTCTGCTGAATAAATTCGACTATAACACGATGTGGACTGCGTTGGCTTTGAGGGTTTTAAACAAATATTAGCTCATTGGCATGGATATACTACTGCGATGTGGTTTGCCACCTACACGAGAGATAGCCATACCCTGAAATCGGTTGTATCGTATGCCCATTATGGCCAGGTACGTCTTCTTACCATGATGTCCTGTTACCGGGGCAGTTGGGGAAGCCTGTCCGTGAAGATTGTTAGGGGCCCAAAACTGGAAGAAGGTAGAACTTTCTAAGTCCGACGAGCAACGATACAATGTCTGGCACCACGGTAATCAGTAGCACCTGGGACGCCAGTACCAGACTAGTTGTTGGTGAGGCTTCTTCGGGAGCGTGTTGGCTGTGGTTATACCCAAACCGTGACAAGATCTTGGTTGCATCAATGTTGCGTTACTTTGCCCGGACGCTACCAGTAAAATAGCATAAACAACAAAAGAATAGGTAGCTCCAAAACCCTCAGCAAGAGGTGGAATCAGGGTCCAGGCATTAATTTCCGGCGCTCGCCGTAGATTCAAATCCAAACAGTGACTTTATATGAATGGAACACTTCATCTAACCCCGTACGCGATTTACCATCAGTCACTAAATTAAAGTCTCAGCACTGCGCCAAAACAACATACATGGCCACCACAAACTGTCAACATTGACTTGCCTTTGTTGTCAACCCCTTTACGCATCATTCTTTCAATATACTACCGCTAAGCTCTAATTGATAAAAAGTATGTGCATTTAAAAATTAATAATAGACAAATTATTTTTATTAATATTTATTTAATGTGTGTAGATTATTAAGACATTAAAAAATATTATAATTTTGTAAAAAAACTAGAAAATAAATAAATAAACTAAAACTAAAAATCTAATAGCCGAAAGCTTCAAATTAGTAAACATTGAACAAAAACACACTGACTGATAATTCACAACTGAAAATTCACGGGTTACACTAGACATTTTAAAGCAAAAAACAAACTTTTTTAACAATATCCTTTGGTTAATTACTTTAAAATAAACTTCAACAAGTATGTAAAGCACGCAACAGTAACAGTTAAAAATTATACAATTTCGGTTAATTTTTCGGTTGTAGTCAATTTTGGACAATTTCATTCAAACAGAAGGGATATAATTTTAATTAGTTCAATTTAACTGAAAATTGTTACATTTCTTTATTAATATTCGTAAGAATTACAAAGAAAAACAAAAACGAAAAGAAAAATTCAATTAGTTCGACATTTCCATTTAAATGTTGTCAATTAAAATTATAAACGACTGTTTTTGTTTAATTAATTTTGAACTTTGTCAAAGTATATCTCGAGTAATAGACTAAGATTCGAGTAAATTTTTCAACATTATCATTTTCTTTTCTTGAATTTTTGTTTGTTAGCTAATAGAAAATATCGACACCAATTTACAATTAACTATTTGTTGCAGCGTTTTTCTTTTAATTACATAAATTGTACAGTAAATTATTTTGGCTTTATTAGCTTCTTGGAAATACTTGTGTAGTTTGTTGCCAAATAATTTTATTTAATTTCAATAAAGACATTAAGAAACAATTGTTAATTCTGCTCTCTTGTTACTCTTGAAATATGTTTGCAAACACATAAGTTTTTTTCTTATATATTTCACCCAATGACGAAAGGCAGTGTCCATTAGATTTGTATAAACTCCGAAATAATAAGAAGTCGACCTTTTAACCAGGCAACATTTTATTCAAGGAACGTAAACGTCATTATATTTTGTTAAAATCTCACAAAACAGTAACAATTGGGAGTGTGTTTGCAATGAAAAAATGTTACACTATAACAACAATAACAATAACATCTGTTTTAAACACTGTTGTAAATTATTTAAAGTAAGCAAGTGTTCGCTTTTGAACTCTTTGAACTTCTTCAGTTTGAACAAAGCATCGTTATAATATTTGTTTGTGCACCGAGCTGGTGTTAATAGTTAAATTATGTCATTTCGGTTTGATTTGCAGTAGTGAGAGGTTAATTACAATATTTTTGTTAACTAAGAAGTCGCCTAATAACAAAATCATGAGGGATGTAAAAAAAACATATTTAAATGGCAAAATCTACGCCAGACGTTGCAAAATCAAAATAATTTAACGAGTAAACGATAACTTGTTTATCGCAACTAAAGTAATGTTTAAAATATTATCAAAAAACAATCCAATCCGATATATGGTTGCCGTGATAATGTCACACCTATGTGTCCTATTGCATGAAGAAAGTATTTTTGTAAAAAACTTTACGCACAATAAACATGAGTTATTTCCAAAAAGCCAACATTTGAACATTTTACTGTACGCGCACCTAAAACAAACTATAAAAAAATGTTTACAAATATACCTACGATTTGTGTTATACAATAAATAACATACATACACCCTACTCTATACTCTATATAAACGGATAAATATTAAATTTGTTAAAATACTTAAAAAAATTTCTAGTTTTTATATTGTGTGTTAAATAGTTTTCAAAAATTCTTCGATTTCAAGGTACAGTACAAATAAAGTTCGCATTATGATTTCGTTATTTGTTACAGTTTCAAAAGAAATGAAGTTAACAAAGCAAAGTAATTTTTCACTAATATTTCCTTATCACGTATTAGATGGTTTAATATATATTGCTATAAATAATTACGAAAAACCCAGGAAGGGAGGAAGTTAACGGAAATAAAAAATTATAAAATAAAAAAAAAAAAAAAAGAAAACAGAAAAAACAAAACTTTATACTCAAGTGCATTTCATTTTCTTGACGCTTAATTGTTAAACAAATAGAAGCCCTAACGAAAGTTATTTTTTGCTTTCGTAATTTCTCTTCAATTAAGCTAACACAAGTAGCATTTATAGTAGAACTTATTGTACGAGTTTGTGGAATAAAAAACAAAAGCAACAATAATAATTAAAGGGCTGTAGAAGGTGTTTAGTAAAGCCACGAACCCTGAACAAATCGGGTGGTTTGCTAACTGGCTAGGCTTAGTTAGCAGAGAGAGTTTGTTGCTGGTTGTTTTTTGTTTTGTTTGGAATCAGTGTCGGATTTTATTTTGTTTGCTTGTTTTGTTAAAAGTGTTTTTGTTGCAAATGGTGTAAGCACATAAATATTTTAGTAATAGTTTCTTTTATACATACATACATATATGCAGATATGTATATTTGTTGTAGACATTAGAGAGTGGGGAATAAGCATAATAATGATTCGTTCGTCTTGTGTTGTTGTAATAATAGTATTTTTTGTTTTGTTTTGTTTTTCTTTATTACGAAACTTACCTATAAATAAGAAAAATATAAGTAAACCTAATTCCCGCATAGAGGCTTTCAGAGTTCGTCCTAAAATTTGTAAACCCTTCGAATGCCTAGATAACTTAAATATTCGAAATACTCGAACTAATCGTATCACTCGTAATATTGCCAAGGACATAGCCTGATTTGATGCCTTGTCCTAGAAATTACAATTTAATAACGTGTTTTACAACAATTATAAATAATTATTTATGTTTTTTTTTTTTTTTTTTTATTATTATTTACATAAATAAAGTGTAAAGGAAATTTAGTACGAACAAAAAACCAAATATATTTATATATATATATGTATGTATATAATTCAAATCAACAAAAACTGATAATAACGAGCATTTCAAATACATAATTGAATTCAAAATCAACAATTATAAACAAAGTATCTTGGCAGAGTAGCTAACATTCGGAATAATTGCTTTTCGCTCTTGTGTTTTTGTCCTTTTAAGACATTGTTAAACATACAGTTAGTTAGCAATTCATTTGGCGCCATTTGATTGCGCAAACGCATAAGCACGCACACGAATAAACATACCTGTGGACTGACTGGCGCTTTTGGAAGATTTAATGCGTCTTCCTCTTCGGCTATAACAGTACCCAACGTTATGAAATAAGGAATGATGGCGATAATGTCAATAACATTCATGACATCCCTGCAGAAATGTAATTTGTTCGGACATGCGAGGAACCTATTCGAGCGCGCATATACACAATCGCAACAGATTATAAGGCAATATAATAATGTAAGGGCAGCAACAATTGTGGACCATATAACACTTACCTAACAGTCAGTTCAAATGTAAACCAAATAATACATATCGTTTCTATAAGGAAGAAAGGATCTGTGATGTCAGGCACCTCATCTTCCTCGATCTTTGTGCCATTTGTAGTTGTGTTGAACACCTGCAAAATGTAAAATTAATTTTAAAATCGATTTGAAAGCATGTGATGGATATGTATTGTATTTTTTTATTTTTTTATGTAGGCGTACAAGGGATAGGCATATACATCGATACAAATAGCTTACAAGGGCTTAATCATCTACGTATTAGCTTCCTATATGCTGGAGGCACTTAAAATGATAGAGCAAAAAAGTTTCTCTAGCTCCACGTTTATCCTTATATTATTATTCATTTAATCAAAAAGAACCAGTAAGACAATTTTAAATGGCACTAATAATACCAGGTGATTTTTCTCACAAGTAATTGCAGCACAGAGAGGAAATCCGTTAGGAGTCTTTCTCTTTTCTCTCATTTATGCTCCTCGGCAAGTATTTTCCTCTAACACCTGGAATTATTCTGCCACGGCTTAAAACTAAACCTTTAACTTTTCGAATCTAACAGCACAACAAGGACAACAAATATTAAAATTATAACAATTTAGCCAATTAAAATTAATCAATAATTAAATATCAAACAAAATTTTTACCAGTGTATTAACTGCCATTGGGGGCATATTCTATGAATATTCAAATTAAAATAAAATAGAAATTAATTTTAACCCAATAAGCAATCTTAGACAATGTACATATGTATGCATGTGAGACAGACAAAATCATAAAATTCTTTATCAATTGGAACAATTAATTAATTTACACTCCGAGAAACACCTGGCATTTAATAAACGCGTATAAATATTCTAGAAATATATGGCGGCATTGAAAAAAACTATTGACTGCTGTCAGTAGAATCAAATATGTGTTTTACCTAAGAGTGCCAGTATATTTCCGCGCAACTGTCAATTAAGGTTAGCAAATAATTTTTGCTAAATCACCAGTTGTGACACGAATTACATATGTAATTGAATTCGTCATTAATTACATTCTTTTAGTTCAGTTTCTTGTAGTTTTTAAATCCTTAAGTAAATTTAAGTTCCATTTTTTAACACTTTGTTGTCATTCTTTAATATTATTTTTCCAATATTGATTTTGCTTCAAAAAAAAAAAAAATCTTGCAATAAAACTCACTTCAACTACATTTGATTAATTTGACTGCAGCAATATTTCAACATTCAAAACGGTTCTCTCAGAATCGTAAAAATTTATAACATCTGTTGTTCGCATTATCACCAAAATACAAAAGCTTAAAAAAATGCTCAAGACCATATTGAATCTCATACTGTTTCATACTGGAACTTTAATTTTTTATATTAAAAAAAGAATTGCAATGTTAACACGCTGACGCTCACTTGAAGATAAGTGAGAGTTTCCCAAAAATTACTGTGTCTTTTTTCGTGATCGAGCAAGATTTATACTTAAAAATCAAAATTATTATAAACTTTAACACGCAAAACGCGGGTGTGGATGCACGAACTCATAGGCTCCAACAGATTTTTTTAATGAAAAAAAAACAAAATACCGAATTCAATGCGAAATAGCGAGACTGAAATAAAATATGTAGCAAATAAAAACCAACCACAACAAATTAAGTTAAATTCAAGGCAAGAATTTTTTACCAATCAACAACACTTTTTTGAGGTTAAAAGTAATTCTTAGAATCGGAATAGAACTTATTAGGAATTATTTGGGACTTGGCAATTACATATAAGCTGTGATTAATAAAAATTTAATTAAGAACCCCTTTTTGGAATTCAATGAAACGGAAATTTTAAATGTATTTTGTGATTGCAAAAATGTTCATTATTTCGTTTGGTAGTTGCACATGTTTCCATCTACTGCATTATAAACATCTCTGTTTTTTTTTACAATTTCGTTTGGATTAAAAAAAGGGTGAAATGAGCGAAAGAAGAAAAACGTCAATTGAAGAGCCAAAAGTCATAAAAAATTTACTAGTAAGTGCGTCGATCTCAAATGACAATTTTAAGTGTGTGAACCGTCTGAGAAGCCTGCGGCCTTCAAGGCTATCTGTTCGAGAAAATCACGAAAATCACGAAATAGTTCAAATTATAACGAAATAACCTAAAAACCCATCTTCTGAAATAGTAGTAGAATTAAAGGAGGCTATATAACCTTTATATATACAGCTGCACTGAAAATGCTAAACAACCTTGCACGTTCCCCAGAGAGCTAAATCTAAGCCTTCTGCATCCCGCAGAATTATGCCACATCTTTGATCTTTTCGGCCAATTTGACCCTATTGTTTAGAAGATTTAAAACTGAAGTCAAAAAGTAAAAATTGTTGAATGGGAGCATCGAAGGAATTGTGTTGGATGAAATGGGTAAAAAATAAATTTTTTCTATGTATATTTCAAAGAAAAAAAAAACCTTTTTTTTTTTTCTAAAACAGAGACGCTGTGTAGGAAGAAAGGAAATCTCAGCGTAATACAATATTGTCATGATGGAAAAGAACTATACTGAAAAGTAAAATTGAGGTTTATGATATAGTAACACTCTTTGATGAGAGCAAATTCTGCGTATATAGGTCAGATGGTCTTGCTTTGGTCTGGAGGCAGGAGGGCACTGCACTTCCAAATAAGTATATTGAAAGCATAATTAAGCATGGTGCTGCTGGAGTCATAGGGTTGGAAAACTTGTATTTACATAATTTCAAGAACAATTTGGCAAAAAGCACACATAAGCCGGACATTGCTTCCGATCACTATTTGCAGCTGAACAATTGCGGAAATTGTGCGCTTATAGATCACCGGACCTTAATCTGATGTCATTTGGATAAACGAATAAAGGAACACATCATATAAGATCGAAAAATAGACTAAAAGAATTACTAAAAACATAAAAAAAGTTAGTATACGAGTATTCAATGCCCAACCGATTCGAAAGGAAAATAAACGTGTAGAAAATTTCACAAAAAGTTATTGAATGACAATAATTTATATACGTGTATGTATTTTAACCACAAATATGCAAATTTATAACTATGTTTATTGATAAAAAAAAAAGAAAATTAAACAGGCAACAGCGCGCATCATTGAGCTGTGAAACAATTAAGGAAATATTTTGTCTATGTTTGTGTGTGCTGCTTTTTCATTTACAGGTTAGAAGAGAGACGGAACTAATGTGTATTAAATATTGGCGGCTATGACCAACATTAAATTCGTTTGGCAACTAATTGCTATTTTTCCGAAATAAATTTTTCAAAATTACAAATAGAATTCGACAGTTATATATATATTCGGCAGTTCTAATAATAAGAATACAGGCCAGCTACAGACGTCCACTCACTTTGGACGCCTATAGACGTCATTTACGCCAACGCGTTAATACAAGTTGTTAGAAACTATTTTTATTACCAAACGGTCTTTCGTAATTCTCATAATTAAAAAAAAAATCAATATAAAAACCCAAAAAATCTAACTAAATTATTTTGATTTCAGATCATAAAGAGCCAGAGGTCCTTCCATTCTTTTCGATTAAATGAATAAAATATATTTATGTACTGTATGTATGTAATCGTATAATAGAGAATTGATGCATTTATGAGAACTAATAACGCAAGCAAATCGGGCCCAAATATTAATAGTATTTTTCAAGTAATAACTTTTATTCATTTCTGTGCGAGTCTGATGTTGTTTTTAAGGATTAAAACTACAACTGGAATTAACAAAAATTATTTTAGAGAATTTCGAGCTTTCCAAAATAAATTCACTTGCATGCCGTGTGAATGAGAGCATCGCAACGAATCTTATTCAAAGAAAGTTCGAATTCAATTGCCACATTAAGACAGTAGATGAGAGCAATTTAATTGTACAGTTTGTTGAAATTGTCAATAATTGATACTAGATATAAAAATGAGAATGATGCAAACACACTTACCTTATAATGCTTAAATTCGGGTAATGTTTCTAGACAAAATATAACAATTGATAGCAATATAACAAATACACTAATTATGGCTACAACTCTGGCGGCTTGTGAACTTTCTGGATACTCAAAAAGTAACCAGACTTTTCTCTGATTTTCATTATCCGGCAAGGGTCTTTCTTCTTCCTTAATAAAGCCTTCGTCCTCTCTAAAGAAATTAAAGAAAGTAAAATTAAGAGAAAACATAAAACATGTGAAAACACATTTAAATGGATGGAACGAACGTTCAATACACAATAATAATAAAAATAAAAATAAAATGACATTTAAATATTAAAGTTGTAACAATATGACAGCGTTTTAAGTGTGTAAAATGCAAGAACAGTTTGCAACACTTTGTAGTGGTGTTTGTTATTACTGTAAGTGTAGTTGTATTTGGTTGTAAGTGTGGGATGCATCTTGAGTCAGCCTCAGTCGACCACCAACCTCCATTTTGCATTTTATTTATCTCTCTCCTTTTTATTTGCTAGTTGACGATTTGTTGTTGCTCATTTTCGGGAACAGTGTTGCCCACTGCTCGGGAACAGTGTTGCCACGGGTTTCCGTTATGGTTGGACCTGCTTTCGTTGCTAGTATTGAATCTAGTTCCAAACACACATACGCTCGATACACATGAGAGATGGCCTTACGTGTGTTTATGCGTGTTTGTGGATGTGTGTGTGTGTATAACCTGTGTATGGCATGTCTTGGTTGGTAGTTGGTGCTTGATGTTTGGTTGGTTTGAGGTAGTTCGCAATTTGCAACCACGGGCCGGCCACAATAGCCCCCCTTTTGCCGTATTAACAAAATTTTAAGCTGGTGGTCAAGTGAATTAATTTTTAATATTAAACACAATATCTATTTGCGTACCATATATGTTGCAAGTATCTATGTATGTAACGTAAGTATAATTTTAAGTTGTGCTGACAGTCACATTCAATAAATAACCGTTGTAAATTTTGCAAGAATCATAATAAAAATCAATTGCACTAAATTTGGAACATCTGAACTATTTAAGGTTTGCTTATGCTTTAAAAACAACAACAACAAATTGCAAAACATCTAATTACTACAAAACTGAAAAGAATATTTGTTTAAAAGGTATGCAAGACAATTAAAGATACATATCGCTCATTTACCCAACCAGCGTTATAACTCAAGCAATGCATTTCTGCAGTTAATGATGCAGAATTGTTCGTCATGTCACGCTTTATATCGCGCATAAATTTCATTTTTATATTTCTTCTATTTTTTTGTAGGTAGTGGGAGGGAGCAAATGGTACTTTTGGAGTTTTGACGTTGTTGGAGTAAATGACCGATACCGGTGTGGACGTACACTTTTTAAATATTTTTTGCTTTGAATTTTAGTGAATTGCACCCTACTGCATTTGCAGAAAACGTGAAATAAAAAAAATGCATATATTGTTTCTAATAAATTCGCTTGACACATGATGTTTGTTTAAATAATAAAGTTTTCTTTTGCAGCATCATCATCAATATCATCGTCAACATCGCCATAATCGTTATTACGAGTACAATCGCTTGTAAATACTGAGCAACCCAATGAGTGTTTTTTGAATTTTGAATAATTTTGTTTGTATGTTTGTTTCTGTTAGTACTTGGTGTCCTAGTGAACAGTAAGTGGTAACGGTATCAGTTGAGTGTGAGCTTACCTGAATTTATTAATTGCTTGATCACCTAATTCATAAAATTTTATTTCTTCACTAAATACGTCTAAAGGGACATTGACCGGTCTCCGTAGTCGGCCACCTAAAATTCAATTCATTTCGAAAAGGGTAGAAAAAAATTAAATAAAAATAGAGCAAAACGAAAAAGATTTAACAAATTTTCATTGAATAAGAAATATTTTTTACAAAATAATTAAAAAAAATATTCAGGTAAAAGAAAAACAACAAAAAAAAAGAAAATTAGTCATTAGTAGTAGAGTTGCCTAAATATGATTGTTAGATCTCTATAGGACTGTTGATGTTAGTAAAAATTAGTTGACTTTATTTGTACTGGATTTCATGTGTTACTTACCACTTTGGTAATAGTATAAAATGGCATCGAAACTCGGTCGACTACGGTCAAAAAAATACTCATTTCTTAGCGGGTCAAAGTACCGTAATCTCCGAGCTGGATCCCCTAGCAATGTGTCTGGGAATTGATTTAGCGTTCTCAATTGTGTTTCAAACCTCAACCCGCTCACCTGCAAAATAGTAAAAATGCAAATAGTGAAAAAAGAAAACACTTGTGCAATTCACAAACGCTTTGTATTATTGTATCGTGTATTAAAATAAACTAATTTGTTTATGAGCAGTCAGTTTTATTGTCTTGTGGTATTATTGTTTTGCTAATGTCAACAAATTATAGACGTCAGAACAGTATGATCAAATCATTTAATGTCATCAAATGCAATCAGGCATGTGAACTTTTAATTACTAACAATTGCATTTCAAGGTAAACAAAATATCATTAGCAGATGATAAACAATTATTTATATATCAAGAGAAATTTCATAAATAATTTCCAGTTTTATTATTAAACGTAACACTTGAGAATGTGCAACTTATTTAACTACAAACTATTCAGACAAATAGCATAGACCCAGCTATGGTGGCAAGACAAGATTTCAAAAACATATGAAATGAAGTTGTAGTAAAATAGGACATTTTCGTATGAAACAACAACTCAAATACAACATTGTGCAATCATACAATCGGCACAACATAACAAGGCTTTTGCGAAGTGATTTTAAAATATTCTAATTATTTTACGTTTGTCGAAAAGTTACTACGATAAGCAGCTAATTAATAGCTTTGAACTCGGATGCCTCGATTGGCGGTAAAAATTAGCGGGTTTTATTTATAGCTCACTTCGGTACCCAAGCAAGCTGCCGATATTCGAAGCCACGAACGAGTGCAACTTCCAATGATACAAAATCCATAAAAAAAATTTATTACAATGAGTTAAATTGTGTATAAAAAACTGGGCCTTCATGACCTACACATTGGTATTTTGACCTGGTCATGTCCTTGGAGCCAACTATTAAACAAGTGACGTGCACTGAGCTACCAGTCCTAGGTTAGTTACTGGTCAAAGAATGAAACAAGTCTTGCGAACCTTTCTTCCATAACTCGGATAGAGAAAAACCGAGCCAGCGTTGCTCACGGAGAAGAAATGCCCAAGGTGGAAGTTAAAGGCTAACCGTCGAATACGAATCCAATTTCGTTTGTCGCGCTAAACTATTCGACCCCGCTAGAATTTTTCTTAGGGGTTGCCCAAAGCCACGGGTCTATGCGATTCGTCCTTTTTTTAAACTCCTTCAATAATGAAATTGTTTATCTGTCTGTCAAAAGTCTCTTGTCCAATTTGGAGTACTTACGTTTATAACAACTCTTTCACAAAAATCATGATCGTGCGGAATCGGTTCAAAGTGTTGTGGCCCGCCACCATAGCCATGCCCAGCCCCCCCTTCTTCGTCTTGACTGCTTAATTTGGGTAAAGACCTGTAAAGAACGAAAAAACATAAAATTTTACTTCATAATAATAACGTGGAAATGCCAGCATTTGCTTCAATATCACAAAATATTATAAATTAAATTGAATGAAAGCATCGTGCTAAAAACATTTGCAAATTGCCAAAAATATTTTATTTTTATTGCTGCTTTTTTTTTTTGCTAAACACTTGTTTGCTTTAATTTACCATCCAAAAATGATTTTTTGTTTGTTTTTGGCTTCGTTATATGTTTTTTAGGCTTCACACTATAATCAAAATCATTTACCGTATAATTCTCTAATTCACTAAACAGAATATGTGAAATAGATATGCAATTGTTGGCAAGTGCAACTTGTAGTAATTGATTTGGCCACAAACAAGTGTCTTCGTACAGTATATTTCAAATGTTTGGTTCGTGTTTAAAGTTTCATAAAAATTACGACATTGGTTCTAGATACTTGTATGTAGATACAAATGTAGGAAATGATAAAGATGTGTGATTGGATGTGTAAAATTCGCCAGTTAAGGGTTTCATTCAAAACCAAAAACACCAAAAAACATATACAAACATTCGAAATGAACTTATCATATTCACAGTTTATATTCATACAAAGAAAACACATGGTTGAGGTAACCATAATTTAAGAGCAACATATTTTGCCTAATTTATATGGTTGTAAACAAACCATATTATTATTGTAGATAAAAATAATACGAACCAGGCGACTAAAGCCATCGAATGCTTAACAGTAAACGCGCTTACCACTTCGGCCACCGCTTTGATTACACACCAAAAGAATTTCACATATTATGTCTACTAAGAACATGTTATTGTTAGAGTTACTATATTACGCAGGTCCACAAAAGCGTTGTTTGATAAAAGCAGTAAATCTCTACTTAATTGTGTACGAGGGCTGCTATATATATTTCTGACCTGGCAACACTGAGTGCTGCCAAGTGCAATCTGACATTTCCATTGGAAAGTTTGTCATTTTTAAGCATAATCGTACTCAAAACGTTTTGACGTACGACCATTATTTGTGTTGTTTACAGTGACTTGAAAAAATTAATATAGAACAAAATGGAATTAACTCGTGAACATTTTCGTGCCATCATTTTTCACAACTTTCGACGTGGATTATCACGACAAGAGTGCATTGATGAACTTAAATCTCTGTATGGCGATGAAGCACCATCCTATAGCACTGTGAAAAATTGGTATAATGAATTTAAACGTGGCCGAAGCTCGCTCAAAGACGAATTCCGTGAAGGTCGTCCAAAAACGGCTGTTGTGCCAGAGAACATTGATGCCGTTCGTGAACTCATAATGCAAGATCGACATGCGACATACCGAGAGATAGAGACATCCCTGGACATTTCTTCCACCAGCATACATTCGATACTAATGACTTCTTCTTGTTTCCGCACATCAATAAAAAAATGCGTGGTCAACGGTTTTTGTCGCCAGAAGAAGCTGTTGAAGTGTTCAAAAACCATGTTTTAGAGGTGTCTCAATCGGAGTGGAAAAAGTGCTTCGACAACTGGTTTGAGCGCATGCAAAAATGTATAAATCATTCTGGAGAATACTTTGAAAAACAATAAAACCATTTTTGATTATAAATATTCGCATTTTCACTATTAGGCCAGAAATATATAGAGCAGCCCTCGTATAAAGGCAATATTTGTTAATTCAGTATGTGTATCCGAATTGATTAGGAGACTCCATGCCGCAGAATGAGTGTTGACTTGTGTTATGTTTTGTATAATTAAAATACTTTGCTTGTGGTTACAATTTTAGTAAAAATTTTATCATGTATATTTTTGCATAAACTACTTTCCATTCTCCTGGATCAGCGCGTGAAATACACATACATATATGTATTTGATTTTTACAATTATCAAATATTTTGTAACTGCTAAAGTGTACTTACTTATTTCATATTATCCTAACGTGTAGATAAAAGTTTATTTTAACTAAAAAATATAATTTTTATGATTACAATTATTTATAACTTTTATTATATTTCTTTGACGTTTTATTGAAGTTTTAGTTATAGAACTAAAATATAATTTGTTAATTTTTTTTAGCTTGAATTTCTTTTATTGTTTTATTTACCTTCTGAAGATGCTACAGAATCGAATATGAAAAAAAAAATTAAATAAAATTTTTTAAATAAGATCTTCAAGCTTGAAAAATTTAAAATTTTTAATTAAAGAAGGTAAAAAAAATCCATAATCGGTATGAACTAAAATATAATTATTTATATTTGTTCAATAACTTTTTTATGTAAAATGTTTCCAGAATTGTATTTATTAGTTATTTAAATCAATTACGGAAAAGCTTTCAAAAATCTTAACAAAAAAACGTCTCGATGTTCGGGACGGGTATCACCAGGATCGTGGGGACTTGAAACAAACAAAGAAAAATCTTTACGATTATTGATATTTTTTATAAAACGAATTCAGGTCAAAAATACAGAGAAAACAAAAAAACCTAACTCCTTTTAAATTTTTGTTCACAAGTTTATTTTTATTTACGAACGTCTTGGTTCTGATGCTGGATATATATTATCCACATCTATTTTCTTCTAATGATACTGCTAAGTTACTTAAATATCATTAAATGAACTTTATTTTATATATGGATTCCATTACGAAGACGCTAATTTATTATTTATGACTCTGTTGTCAGTTTCACTGGAAATCATAGACTACTAACTAGACGCGACAACTTACAACAACATTACCTCGATTATATGAAAGAGATAAAAAACCTTATCGTTTCTAATTTACCTATCTCTTTCATCTAATCGGGTTAACTTAAACTTTTGTACGTAAAAACGCATAACACCTGATAATACGCTTTTCAAACGTCATTGTTGGGTATTCTGTTTATATTCTGTGCTGGAAATGCTCTGATGTATTTTAATAAAAAAAAAAAATTCAATAAAATTGATTTCATTGCAATTTGATTGGGGAACGAAAGTGAAATGGGCGAAAGAAATCACAAAGAGTGAAGAAAAAAAAAATACAAAAAGTAAGCGGTGAACGTAATTAAAAAACCGGTAAAGAATTGAAACTAGTTCAACATACCTTGACAAAAAGGCGAAGATTGGATATGTATCTATACAAAGTAAAACATAAATGACGTCAGCAGATAAATATATACTCGCACATAAAAAATGTATAAAGAAATAATTTTTTCTTATTGTTACAACAAATATTGTTTGTGTATAAATGGAATGACACCACATACATGATCATTTGAAAAGTTCATTGAGTCCTTTCGGCCTGCAAAGAAATATTCACACATACTAACGCAAAAATACATTTATCATGAAAACAGCATTCGCAACAGCATTGCTGTTGTTGTTGTTGTTGTTGTGCTCATCCCCTTTGAATGTTTTACTTATATGACGAATATAAAAAAGCTTTTCACAAGGGTGAACTATTAATAGCAACCTGTATGTAAGTTGTTTTTACACTCGTTTTTTTACCGCCATGTACTCGGTAACCTTCTGGTATATAAACGCAAAAAGCAGATCACATTGCCACATAACACAGTTATGTACTCGTACATTGTATTTATGTATCCACATGAATAACGAACCTACTAATGACTTTTCGGGTGGTTTATTAATTATTAAAAAGAATATTTTTAGTAGCTTATGTAGCGCTTGACACGTAAAGCGTTAAAGGCATTAGTATGTATAAATACATGAGAGTTTGAGTGCAGCAGTGTACGTATGTGTATATGCGAGTATATGCAACTGAAAAGAAATTAGGTCAAATATTTATATGTGAAAGAGAAAGAGAAAAAAACAACAAACAAAACGTGCTCTTTTTTATGCTGTCATTCTCTTTTTGTGTTCATTTCTGTTTTGTTATTTCCTTGTGACGTCACTAAACTTTATGCCGCATATAAAATGCAGTTGCATATACCAATACAATCATACATACATACATGCCAGAAGTGTCATACTAATACATGCAAAAAGTCTCACGCAGAAATAACAATCAGGACATGATACATACATACAAACGCATGTACATATTTAAGTATGCAGGTATGTACTCGTATGTGGCAAACATAAATTTATGTTGTGAGTAAAAATGTTTAATATTTCTACTTTTTTAATATAAAATATAAAAAGTTTTATTTATACTCATGTAGTGTCCTACTATGTGCACTTATGTATGTATATCAGTGCATGTAATTGTAATTTTAATATATTTTTATTTATGCAATGAAGTTTTATTTTTCATACATATTTCAAACACTTTGGCGGATATTTAGTTCCAACTTTAGTTTGAACTATTTTTAGTAGCTGCTAAACTTTCATAACTTTCTTAAGTTTTTAATAAAAATAATACAAAAATTATACCAGAGTAAAAAATAATAATGAGAAAAAAATTCTAAAGGAAGTGAAACATATGAAATGGGTAACGGAGAATTTAATACACGATACAGATTTAATAAATATGCAGCACAATTCATCACCGATATGCTAAATATGGATGCACAGCCGAATGTAAATAACTCCCTTACTTGTTGTATCTTTCGTCAATTATGTTACCTCGTATGAAAAAGAAAAAAATCTATTAAATACTTTTAAATTCTCACTCAATGAAGTGTCATATCGCTGTCTCAGTCTGTAATACCATTTGCTAGATTTTGTGTAAACTAACGCAATCTAGTAAAGTTCGGTGAGTGAGAGTAAACTGATGCACCATTATATTCTCGTTACAGGAACATTATCATACTGAAAATTTTAATTACATCTTACTTTCCTTAAATTTAAAGATTTAACATTTTTTTACTTATTGGCAAAGTATCTATTTACGAACAAGCCAAACAATTTTAAACAAAGCACATAAATGAGTAAAATTCGCTTTGAGCAAAAATTGCCTAGTTGCAATAACAAAATGAAACTTCTTCAAAATGGCGACGGTGTTTAAGGTCCCGTTACTTATTGCTGAAAATCGGCGAAGTGGTCAACAGAAATTTTTCTACTGTCGCTTTCTCCCTGAAGTAAATTGGTTTAATCTAAATCTTATATTTAAAATGCACTTTAAGATTCTTATTGAAATTTACTTTTACAAAGCTCAACTTTTTATAAAATAATTATACAATGCAGCGCGACTTCAATAATGGAATCTATTCATCGTGAGCATACTTATGCCAACAGGATAAGAACACAACACCGCTTTTGAATGTAGCGTTTTGTTGTTTGCTAATGTTTATAAAAATTGCGGTTATCTTGGCGGTAAGGTAGATATCTTCTTCGCTTTACTGTCACTGCAAGGGGATGTCAATGTTTTTCTCTTACCTCTGCCATATCAGGCAGGAGCATTCCAGGTTACATATAAAGTAAAAAAAATTGCATACATGCCCACGCCCATGGCTTCGAATAGGTATTTTTGATCGATGAAGACGGAAACTTACCACTAGTGACTTTGGCAATAAATGCTTTTTTACAAATTGAATATCCTCTGAACAAGGACACATGCTTGCAAAGTCAATATTAATTTAAAATACTAATAATTAAATGTTATTTTGTTCGTTGGTCTCTGTACATAATCCTGCCTGTTTAACATTTTTTAATTAAGTAGTTTTATGTTTAGGCTTAAGTTTGTTTTTTAATCTTTCTGTTAAGAAAGAAAATTTTGTTTTAGATGATAATTCAGAAAACAGTATAAGTAAAAAATTTTAATTAGACAATGAGCCGCTAGGCGCATTATCGACATTCTTTGTGTTTTTCTACTAATTTTGTGTCCACTGTAACCGTCATCTATTCAAGCCAATAATCAAGGCAAATGAAATATAAGAAAATTTAAAATTTTTCTTTGTTCTTGGGTTAGAATCAAGTTTACACCACTTTAACTTTTAGTTATTCCATTACTTATTTAGATATCCATTTTGCTTCAGTCAATCATTAGTTAGTAATGAAAGCATTTCATGTATTTCTGATTCATATCGGTTGATTCTATTTTCGAATCGAATCGAACAAGTATCAACTAAGAAAGTTGTGACACTTACAAAATTTGCATTTTAATTGCCATTTTAATTTAATTTACTTTCAATTTATATTTAGGTTTGCTCAATTATTTACAGGAACAAATGACATTTATTGAAATGGTTAACTCAGCCAATCGACTTAAATGTGAGTGATTGATTTATCATAAACCACATTAATATCCATCGCAATCAAGTAAACAAGTTTCGCACAAACTTTTCAATGTAAAATGTATGAATGAATGTTGTTGTTTTTTTGGAGTAATGGAATAAAAAGTAGGCAATCACTATTTTCATCACAGATAAAAACCCGTGAAATATAAAACAAACAGTGAAAGAAAAAGAACGTATGTACAGATTTGTGTATGTATGGGTTGCGTTGCATATATGGTATATTTGGTAGTCGTATATATGTATGTAGTAGTGTATGTGTAACACAATCCATCAACTATACAGATGCTTTATACGCTCGTATAAAACACCACAGAGATACGTTGAGAAAAATATTGTTCATAACCCAGGGTTATGAGAGAGAGAGAGAGAGATGTATGCCAAGGTTTTTTTAAATTTTTCTTGCATTATCGTTATACCTCATTAAATAATTTATAGTTTGGCGCTATTTGTTTACAAATAGTTGTTTGTTTATTTTTTTACTCTACCCTTTCTCCGACAGCACTCTACTATCACGTTACCAATTTATGAATAAATGATATAAAATATCATCTCTTTCGAAGGAGCGAGTTGATGACCACCGAATTATTTAGCTTTCCTTTATTTGTGGCATATTTTATGGCAGTTTTAGCACAATTTGTGGCTTAACATCTGAACTCAATTGTTTCAAATTAATATGTTTTAAAACAAATTGCCCACTTGCACATCATGAAATACGTAAAAATAAAAAAGTTTTTATAACATCTGTTTATTAAATACATCAATATTTATTATCTGTTGTATGCAACAATGGGCTATTTGATTGAAATAAATGATTTGGCAATAAATTAACAATTAAATGATAAGTCTTATTTTAGGGATATTTTCTAAGTGGGAAAATAAAAAGTTTAAATGCCTCGATACAACGAGGGAATGTTTGTTAACACGACAAAATACGTTACAGTGATAATTTACAAATAAAATTGTAATTGTAAAATTGTATTGTTTAGTGTTATAATTCGGCCACTAAGTTGTACTCGTTATTAAAAAATGAGCAAACAATTCTTAAAAAAATATAAATTCTGCAGAAACCCACAAAGCCAACCTTAAAAAAGGGTTTAACATGAAAGCAGTAGAACTGAAAAAGTACGTAGATAAATATATACGTCACGCAACGTAAGTAAGTCCAATGAACTTGTTGCATAATCTAAAATAATTATGCATTCGTAAAATGAAAATGAACATTTCGCTTAATATTCAGCACGCATCCTTCATAAATCCCATCTACCACCGACCCATATTAGTAAACTCGAAAGCACTCGAAGGAAAACTAAAAATCTAAACTTACAGTTGTCCCCAGGATAATGTGATTTATTCAAAAATAAAGGACATGTTGTAGTTTTATGATTTTGATATATTGTTTATTTCATAAAAGCCCAAAGCTTTCGAGGGAGTGACATGAATTTTTTATGTAAAGTCAAAGTAGTTTACATACATGCACACCCATCGATACTCCTTTATATATTTTATCATAAGTTTTTCAGTATCTACACGCGTACACTTACACAAACACATGCATGCGTACATATATATATACATACATTGAATGTCGTTTGTGACGTCATTTAGGGTAAATGTTTTATTTTCAATCCATCATACTTAGTCATTCTCGTTCGAATCTACATCCGGTTCTTATACATTTGTCACAGAGGTAGCTCATGCAGGAGATGCTCAAAATTTTATTATTAAGAGTTTAGTTTTTGCCCACGGGGCAAATTTACAAATAAATATTTTATAGATTTGCTTATCTATGAAACTTTTTATTTTCTTTTTTGTTTGGAGAATTTTTTCATTATTTAACTTTTTGTCCTCGAAAGTTATGCATTCGAGTATCCTGTAGGCATATGAAGCCACTAATGCATGAAAGTTTTATGGGTTTTTGTATTATTTTTTAATCCAAAAACTTATTTGAGTAAAATATTTTCAACAATTTGTAGGAACAATTTTCTACATAATATTTATAAGGAGTTAAAATCACTTATAAATGAAGATGAAGGGGTTGTTTTTGCAATTTTTGTTAAAGAAAATTGAAGTTCGCATTTTTTTTTTTGCTATCATGACTCAACGAACTTTAAAGCATATTTATTCATTTTTACCAGGATGCATGAGACCGTGTTGGCGCATTCCCTGGAAACATTTTTGTGACTATTGTTTGCGTTCTTTTATTAAAAATATTTTTGCAATTCAGTGTTCTGTTTACCCAACTAACGGGTACATTTTCTCGATGGAAAAAATTAGGATGTAAGCATGACTGTATTTAAATGTCTATATCTATATCAAATCAAGAACAAATATTTATCACCGCCAAACGTTTTTTGCCTTGCCTAGTACCACCTATTGCAGATGTTATATCCAAACGGTTCGTTGGGGTTTGTACTATTTTTTTACTTTTCCCTAATTTTGAAATTGTTTCGATATTTTATTAGTTATTAGAGATGATTAAAATTAGTACGGCTGTTCTTAGGTTACAAATGGTGTAACAAAACTGACATTGTTTTATGAATATATTTATATGTCTATTAAATTAAATCGAAATCATTGTAATTTTTAGATATTTTATTTCAGTGGTAATAATAGAGGCATTGGGCTCAAACGAATTGTTGCTGATGCTGCGGTTGCCACAACGAATCGATATGGGTATCAATCAGTTTTTGAAGGTGAAGGACTGCACTTTGACCAGCTAATTTAATGGACATAATAGGGACAGGTTTTGTACAAAACGATTTTTTATATTCCTAACCTCTTTGAAGAAGGACTAATTAAACACCGCGATATTTAGCTACAGTTATATTTTAACAGACCACCGAAATGTTCTCTCATCACTCAGCTGTGTTCAGGAGTATCTGCCTTTTAGTGTTCGCTTCTTCTTGTTGTACATAGATACATGTTTGAGAAACTAGAAAATGTTTTGCATTTGCTCATTCATATGTATGTGTGATTTTTTTTGTTACTGTTGAAATGTTAAAAAGGAATTTTTATTTTCACTTGGTTGCTCATAAACACGTGTTAGAATTTTCGATTTTTGTCGCTTCTTATAATTGAAAAGGTTGTTCGTGTATATTTTGTGTTTCCTTTTTTTTTTGTTTGGCATCTTTAAACACAAGGAAGTTACTGAAGCTACCATCTTTTGGCTTATAAGGACAATAATATGATAAAATTATGCACTTACAATAATGTAAAAAGGCATTCATGAGAAGAAGCTAATCCCAGCAATAAATAATTTCGATTATTGTGAGCACAAATGCGATTCATAGTAAGCACTTTATTTTGTAAAATTTTGGAACGAATTTCCGTCATCCCTTGTCAAGTTTGGTTTGGAGACACAAAATAGAAAAAAATATTTACTTGAATAATGCCAATATGTTGCCAAATGCAGCAAGTTTTTTTTTTTTTTTTTTGCAAACTACAATTATTTGTTACATCAATATAAACAAAACTAATGGCTTCTTACGTATACATAGATTCAATTAAAATTATAAGTGAATTATAAATATTTACAAATAGGATGCGTTTAACAAAATGTCTAATTTGTTTACGAAATTCTTAAGTTTTTCACAATAAAGCTGTCAACTGCGTCGATTACTTGATGAAACGTTTTATCTATTTAAAAAAAAAAAATTCAGCAGTTTTAAGCAGCTGAAATAAGAGCACAGGCGACTAACGCCATCAAATGTTAAAGCTTCAGCTTATGTTTATTGTGACCATTTTATGGTTAGAGTTAGATACTGTTATTTTATTTTTGTGTAGTGAAAATACTTTGATTGTGGTTACAATTTTAGTAAGAATTATATTGTTCAACTCAACCGTGTTGGAAATTTTTATTGATGGTAATGATTTAATGGAAACAATAAAGAAAAGTCTAATTAGCAGTGTTCTAATTCTGTTTTTTTTCACTTAAACACGCGAAAGCCTACGTTGCTCCATAATTTATATTGTAAAATTTAATAAATAAATTAAAAATAAACTTGTTTATCGCAACTAAAGTTTGATAAAAATGTTTTCAAATGACCATTATATGCTCGCCACAACAATACATTTTTGTAGGGAACACAATATGGTTGTCGTGAGCATGTTTATTCTTTGCATGTAAATAATTAAATATGCCTTCAAAACCCACAAGCAATATATTGTAATGTAATAAATTTATCGAGCTTCAATGAAAAACTAGTTAGCATTATTAGCAAGAAAGTTTGTACGTTCACTAGTTCGAAGGATGTTAAGAGCAGGGTTTAAATATGCAGCACTAGCAACGTCTTTGTAACATCCCTAGCGGGACAGAACAACTGACACAGAACATGGCATGTGACTGGTTCTTTGGGGATAGTGTCTAGTGCAAGTTCCAGCTCATTGTTAATCACACAAATTTTTAACTGCAGCATAAGTTGCTAACAACTTTCGACAATAAGCGCTGTTGTCCGTATCCGACAGCCTTTTTGTAAGTAATAAGTGCTGTTTGACCGGCACGGGGCAAGTGCGTGTTGGCCACAGCTGTTAAATTGCGATTACGATTAGTAATCAGCTAGATTATATTTTAAACAGAATTGTAATGATTACATAATTCACTCGAAAGACATTTTTCATTATTAATTGATTGCGATTACAAATAATCTAAAAATATTTGCGATTACTTGAGATAAACAAAAAGAAGCAAAAGTAATAAAAAAATAAAAATTCGACCCTTTTCAAAGATTAATTTTGATTCTTTTTGATTATTCCAGAGCAAGAGCAAATATTATTGAATTTATTATCATTTATTTGTTTAATCGCATGAAATTATGTGTCAGTTGTGTTGCTAATTTGTATGATTTAAAATTAAAAATATAACAAGACAATAAACATCGAATAAAAAAATGTCCTTTTACAAACAATGGCCGAGAGCAATTATGCAAATCCAAAGCTTTCATAAAGGCGGCACTTAAATTGTTTATTAGGAAGGTAACATATCGAGCTAATTCTGTTTCAAGTGTTCCTAGACATTTTTTTACTACAAAATGGATTTTTTTAAATTGTTTATTTTTTATTTTTAAATTAAAAAAATAAACATATAAAAAATATTTTGAAAATCTCTAAAATTGTTAAAAAGTTATCACCTTAATATACATACACACAGACATAAATGCTTATGTTTAATAAAGCATAATACCAACAAACCGAGATAATAAATGCTGGGGAGCACAAAAAAAAAAAACAAAAGAAAGACAAAAGGCCTCTGATAACAATAATGACAAAATCATTTTAGTCAGGCAACAGCAACAACAACAACAACAGTGGGAAGACAATAAATGCTGACAATTATTATGCTGACGATGCCAACGTATGATGACAAAAGTCAAGTGAATGAGCCCAAGCAACAAACAAAAGGGCATTTTTTTTTTTTTTATTTATTGTTGGCATGGTTCTCGTTGCCATTGTTGTTGTTGCTGTTGTTGACATTATTGCTATTTCTGTTGCCACTTAGAGCAGCATTCATTGTTCGATTGTATCTGTTAACAACAATAATTTTTATCAGAAATTCGTTTCTTCATGTAGGTGTGTGAGTATTGGTTTGATTTGCTTAACACATACACATACATACACACACACACACACACACACACATACACTCATATGCAGATATTAATTCTAACAAATACTACTCGTAGTTAGTTATGATTGGACAGATTGTGGGGGTGTGTGAACGAACAATACCAACTTAAGTACCGGAATTGCCACTTGCAGTTGATGAAAAGGGTTGTAAGTAGCCCTTCTCAACCCCTGCTATTATTTCTTTTGTTACGTTGGAATTGTGATTAAAATTTGAAAGTAAAAACAAACTTGATTGACGTGACGAGTTTCCCCTTTATCGTGTTAAGATTTAATTTTTGTGTGATTTTTTTCACTTTTAATTCAATTTGTTATTTTCTTTATCACTTCAGAAGTGTTTGAATGACGCCTTTTTTGTAAAATAATCAAGTTTATGTTAATGCACACTTTGCTTGAGTTGTACTGCTATACAGTAGTTTAGTATTTGTTTGTTCCAAGTTTTTTGATTAAAAAAGATTAAAGCTCAAATCATTTCAGTTATTTTAATTAGCAGTGAAAACTACATCATCTTGAGAAGCAAATAAAAATATTTCCTTGTACAGATTTCTTTGAATTTTACGAGTTGCAAACTATACAGATATCATACTATGTGTATACACGGAGGTGAAACATGGTTGAGGTAACCAGAATCCAAGAGCAACATATTATGATTGAATTATATGGTTGTAAAAAAATCATATTATTATTGTATACAACAATAATATGGTTTTCTTAAAAGGTTAGAAAAGCAAAAAACTGATGTTGCTGATTGGCAGAGGCTGAGTTACGAGCACAGGTGGCTACAGCTATCGAACGCCTTATAGCCAACGCGCTAATCTCTTAAGCGAAAACTTTGATTAAACACCAGAAGAATTGTACATACTGTGTCTGTTAATCAAAAATTCAAGTAAAATGAGAAAGCAATATGTAATTAGGCTGTCAAAAAATACGCATGGTAATTGGACAGGCTCTCATTATTTTTAGAAACATTTTGAGGCACTGAAAATTTTCACTTTACCGGGAATGTAATTTTACAGAAGCAAACGAAGAATACTCGCATACCAAAAGCTGCTTTTGAACAAAGAAACAAGTCGACAAGTCGCTGATAGAATTTTTTTCTGCTGCAATCGGTTATCAATGTTAAAATTCTAACATTTTTTGTACTTAAAAAAAAAAAATTATCAAACCCTTTACCCCCCAAGAATTTTCAAGAGCCACCGCCGCAGCTACCCACCCGAAATCGATCAGCCATTAACACCGAAAATATCGTTACGTCTTTTTCAATTGTGATAATTTAGACATAGAATGTAATGAAAATATTTTACTATAGATTTTTAGACAATCAGTTCGATTATCATTAGATTTCTCTCTGCAAAAATCCATTAAAAATCCAAACACTTGTGGAATAGTGTGAAAGAAACTTTAAAAACATTTTATGGTTAGAGTTTTTATATTATCCACAAATAGTTAAAACACCTTCTTTTTGGTTTAAATTTTAGTAAAAAATCTTTTGTTCAATTAAACCATTTTGCATTTTTTATCGGTTGAAATAATTTAATAATTTGTTTATCGCAACTCAAGTTATGTTTATATTATATGTTTGCCACAATAATATATTGTGGTAGAGAACATAATATGGTTGCCGTGATCCTACCACAACCATGCTCTTTCTTTGCATGTAAATTTGCATAATTCAAATTCACTATTAAATAAGTAATAAACTGACAATTGTAATGATCATATTGTTGCAGGTCATAATGATCATGGAGCATTGTTTTGCAATTTAATATTTTGCAAAAGGTTGTTGTCATCACTTGTAGATTTTATTTTTATAAATCTTTTTCTATATCCTATTGTTGGCTGGTGTGTGTGTGTATGTGCATGTACTATTTCTTGTGCTTTAATGGTCTCTCGCATTTGACGTCATCACTTGTAAAATGTAGTTCATAGAAATAGAAAATTTATTTCAGAAAAGTAGACCAAGTACATTATTGTGAATTGTGTGGTGTGTACGATTAAGAGTATCCATGTGTGGTATTAATGGTTTTTATGGTTTGTTGTATTGAGAAACCTAAGTAAAAGTGTGTTTGTGTGTGTTAATTAAGACTTTAAGTTCCATTTGCTGCAATACTCATATCATTATTATAATAAGCCACTCTCTGCTGTTAAGATGGCTACTAACATAGCATTTGGTAAGCGATTGTGGTAAAGTGTTCAAAAGTGTTCATTTAAATTCTTTATTTTACAATTCTGTAGGTGGAAGGTAAACTACACTAAGTCACATTTTGCTTGCTTATTTGTATTAAAAATTTGCCTTACCGCAAATAACTTTTATAACTCTAACAGCATTTTTTTATGCCAATGATTTAATGAAATTACGTCATACCACTTCCGTTGAAACATAATGCACCCGGTCCGAGAAGAAAGGGTCTGCAATAGCCCAAAAATAATACAAGGCTCGCAAATTTTTTTTTTAAATCTTACTTTGCTCTCCAAAAAATTTTACATTAAAAACAAAACAAAGACTTCGTGCACTCGATGTTCTGTACGCGCTTTCCAATTCGGGTCTACAAAATTCAGGGGCAAACAACACTAACTACACTTTAAGCAGTTTCGACTTGTGGTCGTTTTTAACTTCTCTACTTCAAAAATTACATAACATAGAGGAATACATTCTGATACCAACAGTATAAAAACAGCATTTAATGAAAATTGGACTTGGTGTAGTTTACCTCCCACTTCCAGAATTGTGTAGGGCAATCACTGTGAGAGCTGAGAAACATGATACTATATGCACTTTTTGGACGGATTTAACTAGTTTTATTCCACAACTAGTTTGAATTTCCTACTCACATAAAATACGCATAAATAAATTGAAGTTTTGCAATACAATTGTAAAAGATGTATTGCGGACAGAAAGATTTCCAGAATTCGTAATCGCATTGATGTCACTTCAAACATGTATCCAAACTTGTGTGCATACATATGTATGTGTGTTTTGTTGGAAATCATTTAGACACGAGGAAATTAGTGTAGTTGCAAAGTAGGGGATGTCATTTGCATACGTTAAAGGAAACAAATCATTCCCGACAGCAGAGAAGAATGGAACATTTTTATTGATTGCTTAAAAAAGTATTAAATTTATGCAAAATATAATGATACTAAAGCCCGTTATGCTACATTTAGTTTAATAGAATTGTTTACAGGGTTACCTACATGTGTGAGGAAAGTGAAGTAAATAACTTTTGTTATTCAATTATTTTCAATTCGAAAGCAACTTTTCCCAATTTGTAGTTTGTAGTGCGGTTTCGAAAAATAACAATTTTTTTCAAACGTTCGCAAATAATTTACATGAAAAATGCCTTTCGAAAATGTAAATATGTAATACGACAGCAAATGACATAAAAGTTGTTAAGATTCTAAAACAATCTTGCTTGCGGCATCATGTAAAATTCATAAACAAGAAATACATACACAATTCGATTCCGATCGAAAAGTGGTTTCAATTCCGTAAATTACTTCTTCAGAAAATGAAAAATGTCTTCGGAATTAAACCACTTTTAATTTTCTAAGTGAAATTGATTTTTTCATGAACTACAGAAAAGTATTTATAACTACTTTATTCTAATAAAAATATCGACTTTTATTTTTTGATTTGATTCATGTGCGTAAGATTGCCATATGAAATTCTACAAAACCGATTTTTCGGATTTTCGGAAATTAAATAAAAATTTACGGGCAGGTGTGACAGACCAGTTGGAATATCGACTCCATTTAAATTTAAAGATTTTACAACCTCACAAAAATGGAGCACATTTTCCTATCGTAACGTGTGGACATTTTTCGTAGACGCTTCCCTAAGTCATTTATAGTTACACATTTTTTGTCGATTGCAAATTATTGATCCGTTTTTGGTAGACTTTTGAGCAACATGTGGTTTCTCCCTTTTTTAAAACTTCAATTATTCGAGATTTTTAAGTTTCGAAATAGTTACCTCTAGCCATTTTTCGAAGACCAACCAGTATGAATAAAGTTAACAAACTAACTTTTAAAATTCATGTAAAGAATGAGAAACCTTACTGAGATGGTTGAACTTCCCGGTATTTTATAGAATTTTTGAAATCGTTTCGTTTGTTTTGCACAATCTCTTTTTAGGAATTCGGAAATTTTTGGTGTTGAATTTAATATGAGTATGTCCATTTGTTTCCTTCTATACTCCCTTACCAAAGTGTATAAATGTGATCAGATTTACGTGAGCACCTGTCAGTAAAGAATGGCTCAGTCTCACGGTGGTCCAACCACGGGTGTGACATTAAGCGGCCAGACCAGCGCCCCTATGCGATTGCATAAGCAACACCGGAATAGTACTAATGCACATCCCATAGGTAGCAAATGAGGACAGAGGCTGTCAGTCCCCCGGCTCCACCCCTTGCTGAGGGGTTCGGAACTATCTAATCTCCTGCCGTCAACGAATGACATTGACAGCTTGCGTTGCAATGCAACGCCACATCGGACCTGCAGTGAACCTCCCCGCTTTGGGTATAACCACGTGCACCCCCGAAGGAGCCTCACCAACAACCAGTCTGGACCCGATGTTCCAGAGGCTACTGGTTCCCATGGTACCAGTTGACTTTTCTCGCTACTGGTCGTACTTAGAAGTCATAACTTCTTCCAGTTTCAGGCTCCTGACAAACCCCAGGAACTGGTGCCTCTGTTTTCACCCAGCGACAATCCGTCAAGGTGGCAGCGATCACCAAGATGATATACGCCCCCGGGGGGGACCAAAGTGTACAGAAAGAGTTTCTCAAAATAAGCAAATGTGTAAAATATCGCATTTTAATGATGAACAAGTATTTTGTTGCTTTTGTTTTGCACAACGCTGTATGTTTCGAAATGTTCTATTATTTCTTAAATCCCTGTCCTTCGTCGTATAAAAATTAATATAAGTCAGTAATTTTTATTATTTAAACGAATTTGTCAAACTGATATTTCTATAACTGAATGAATAATTCCATTCAGGCTTACGTTCGTTTTATTTCATCGGTTATGAAAGAAAAATCTTTTATTTTTCTTAATCCTATACATTTTAAGGGAGCTGAGATCTGGCTAAATCAAAAATTGAAAAAGAGTACGACAAAGATTATAATATGTAAAGTTACAGTGGGGCAAACTTTGTTCTAACCCAACAGAAAAATAATTGAAAATATGAGCAGATTCTCTAATTAGATTTTCATCAGTAGATGGGTTATAAAGACGATGATGACGCGCGCAGCGGCAAAGCAAATGGGAATTCCATCCTGCTAGTGTCTGATAATTAAACCTTCTAAGTATTCTAAAAATACTTTTTTCACTCTTAACCGAAAGAATAAAACAAACTTAAGCCTGACTTAAATTATTTATTCAGTTATATAAGTCAGTAATTTGTCTCAGCGGTTTAGTCATTTTACTGTAATGAAAAATGACAATTTTTCAATGACTATATGAAATTATTGATGGGAAGAAAAACAAATGCAAGTAAATCTTTTCGAAAGGTGGCAATAATATTTTTAAACATATGAAAACGCAAACCTTAAATAAGTCAACTTTAAAACAAAGTGACTTACACCACTTTAAAAATAAACGGCTCATTTAAGAGATTATTTTGCTCAGAATATAAATCGCACACTCATGCTTAAAAGAGCAGGCAAAAATAGAAATTTAATTGTAAATAATTATTTATAATTGTAGTGTTGAAAATTTATAATTACCTATCGCGTAGAAGAGGGGGCGATGATTGGGAGAGATTTTCACCGCTTAAGGGTTGTTCTTGTCGTGGCCGTAAGACCGGAGTTAGGCCCCATCTTTCGATGAAATCTATACGTGAAATGGTTGATGATGAACGTATAGGAGGTATTTGCAGCTTCGCCAATTCTTTCGCTTTTCTTTTTAAACGAAAATAATTGAAAGCAAAATAAAACTTATATTTAAATTCGGCTCCCTCGCAGTATTCAACAATACTGATGGTTTTGCTCAACGATGAAAACACTTTTCAAATGATTCTTAAAAACTCCCGCTCGATGTCGTCCTTTTAAAGTAGCCATTTGAACGTTTTTCTTTTTTAAGTTTAAAGTTTGACAAAAAATATTTTATAGCAAAATTATAGCAAAGCAAAAATTTTTGAAAAAGTTGTAACAAGTTTTTGTTTGTAGGCTTGAGATACATAAGATGAGTTCGAAAGTAATGAGAAAGATAATTTTTAATAATTTCTTTTTCTCTCTGTGTTATTTTGAATTAAATTGAATAAATTTATATTTTTTGTGTTATTCCTGTTAGTAGTTACATGGGGGCTTGATATTATCTTAAATGCATTTTTTAATAAATTTATTTTCGTTTAGTTTTCTTTCTTGATTTTATATTTAATATTGTTGTTTTTTCTTTACACTTTTTTAGTTAAAATTTATTTGGCGTTGATGTCATATTTTCCATTTGTTAATTATTTAGCACAATTAAATTTTGTTTAATTACTGGCAGTTTCTTTTGCATATTTTATTAAATACGTTGTATTGATTAAAATATTAATTATTTATACATACGTATTGAGAAGTAAATAAACTTGTTCTTTTTTCTCCTTGTAAGTTGTAGTAAATTGTGTGGCTTTTGTAAAGACTTTGATATGATTGATAATACTGTTGATATCAGATAAGTTTTCATTAGAGTACAACTGTAAATAATTTAAATAATTTCGGAAAAACAAATGCTGTCGTAAAGATTGTTAAAAGTTTGTTAAATAAATGTTGTGAGCCCAAATATAAATGAAGCTCTGGGTAATAAATTTTGACCAGAATTTTATTTGGAAGTCATTAGATTTAATTTGTGTTAGCCTATGGGAAACAAAATATCTTGAGGTCTTTGACAGATTAGTAAACTACACATATACAGAGTTAAAAAAAAAAACAAATCCAGTATACCTACATGTGCATTTTGTTTGATTTTCTTTACCTACTTGAATATTTCAAAAAAGAAAAATTGAATATTACAATAGATTTTCCGGTAATTAAAAATTAATAAATCAAAAAATTGTTTGAATTGACAATTCCCCATCAGTGTAAAAGCAGAGTTGCTGTCGTATTTGTGCTACTGCTGTTTTCGTTGTCGTCACATTTTCAACATAGATGCAGCATAGAAAAAGCTAATAAACAAATTAACGAGAAGGGAGTGCTGTTTTGTGATAGCAGATGTTTTTGGTTCTGCGCTATTTGCTATTGCTACCGTAAATCAATATTAGATTTAAAATTATTCTTGACGATACAATTACAGACGTATACAAGGTTTTGGATTACATCAACTCAAAGTTGTTTCTTCTATAGTTTTAAGTGCTGAAATCAAATCTCCGTTCCATTATTTACTTAGTTCTGGGTTTAGAGATATACCGTTGCCACTAAAATGAAGCAGGTAGCCCCACATATATTAGTATAATTTAAGAATGGTTTGTTTTGTTTTGTTGAGTAACAAATTCGAAAATCCTTTATCAGAGATATCGTGGAAAAAAAATTTTTTTAAAGAAAAATTTCAAAATTTTTTAAATCATAGAAAATAGACAAGGGCACACTTTGTTCCTGCTGGCATATAGCCCTATAAGTTTTAAACAAAACGAGCCATGTTCTATTAAATTCGAGGCATGACATTTGCCATATGCCTGCAACAGCATGATTGCTTATGTTGAAACGGGTTAACTGCACTTAACTGTGAATAAAATAAAAAGTTGTGCATCGTTTTTAATGAGATATGGCTCGTTTTGCTTAGAACGATTTTATTTTTTACTTTTTATGATTTTTTTAAATAAATATTTAAAAAATAAAAATATTATGTAACAAGTTTTACGATATCTCTGAAACTTAAAAATAATATTGTCGAATTTCGACTTTTTGTTCAACTGAATAGGGCCAACCGTTCGTGTTTGATATGACGGTATATCTTGAGAACTAGAATCAGCACCCTTAATAACACAGCCCAAAAGTTGGCCTAAATTTGTAAACTAGTGTTTTCAATGTACTATAGTTTAATGGCAGAGTATATTTGCAACTTGAACTTAAGATCCCTCTCACACCTTGAGATCGCCTAGCCCGTAAGGAACTACTGATAGAGCACGTAAGTTATTGCCTACAAAAAGCCTACAGCTGGTTTTAAAATATTGTTCATTTAATAGCAACAAAATATTTAACGTATCTACCCACAGGCATATATTTATTTTTGTAAATGGCATGTAATAGAAATAATAAAAGAGAAAACTTGTCATTGAATCCATAAATCGCAAAAATACGTCAAAATAAAACGGATGCAGTTATGAAAAAACAAAACAAAAAAAAAAAACAATTTCCGCGTTCTAAAAATCTAATAAACCACATTTTAGTAAAATTTTGAACTACTGAATGAATATGAAGGGGCGGAAGGAAACAAGTCAACTCAACTCAATTATAATTTGTTAGTCAACAATAAATTTTAGTTTTGAAGGCGACGAACAAGAAAAACAAAACTGATACAAATGAAGTCAAGTTGTTCAACGAAAAAATGAAAACGTAGCACGAAAATAACAGCCGAAGCAACTAAACCACTATAAAGGTTTAAGGCAACAAATTATCAAGAATTAACAAAGTGAAACACAACCAACCACGATTTATTATGATTTTTTTTCTTTTATTAAATTCAGAGTTTCCTTTTTTTTTCTTTTCACTATTGTCAACCTTGAACAAAAACTTTCTTTGTATGTGTGTTGTTATTGTTTGTGCTGTTATCGTTTTTGTTTGTTGCTGGCTTTTTCTGCTCAATTACAAATACTCAAAGCCAAAATCGTGCACAGAGACTCATACACATCCATGTGAACTTTGAAAGAATGTTTGAGCATTGGAGTTAACAGTGTTTCAAATTCACAATTTCAAATATGGCTGCATACACACACACACGTACATATTTAAATATCTGCATCATTGTGTTTCTGTGCGTGTAAATGCATGTTGGTGTTTTTCCAACAAATGGAAAACGAAACTAAAAAAAAATCTCACGGAAAACATGAAAATTTAAAAAGCAACACAGGAACTAAACGATTTTAACACAAGCGTTCATACTTCCACCAACTTTATTCACACATTATTTAAGTAAAAGGAAAGAAAAAAAGAGTAAAGCAACAAATAAATAATGTCTGTTGCAGTGTGCGCAAACAAATTTGAGTGTTTAAAGGAAAATATGGAATTATATTTATTTCCCAGTGTCATTAAGGCTCTAATTAGTACTTTTGCATCAAATGCTATTTATGTTTGAGTTTAAATTTTTCGAAAAACTTTTTCATCGTCATTTTACGGCAGCTTAAAGAACCACTAAATATTACACGGCAGGATTTCACACTTCAATATTAAAATAAAATTAAATAAAATTCAATAATCGTCTTTTGAAAGTTGTTTACGAAAGCTCAACAGGAAACGTTATAAACCATATTTAAAGCAAGAATTTTATGCTGAGAAACCTGCCTTCAAACTTCATATGCTAATTTTCAAGTCCTAGAAACTGCATGCTGTGACAGGCTGATTTCAGTGATTAAATCATAACAGCAAAAACACTCGCCTCAAAAGTGAGACAGTATTTTTCTTTATTATTTTTAGTTATAATAGCCCTGCGATCTGATCACTTTCTACCGCACCTATTTTATGCATGTGATCGTTAACTCTACAGTGTCCTATTAACATTACTGCTGAGATTAAGAATAGCCTCTAGCTTCCGGGGTCAATGAGCTTTTCCGACTGCCGCATGCCTGTTACGGCTCGAGTAGACCGTAAAAGAGCATGTCTTGGTACCGCGGGTGTCCCTATCTAGACAGTCTCTATCAACGACGCACATGGCCGAAACCGGTTTGTCTCCAAAGCAAACTTGACAAGGGATGACGGAAATTCGTTCTAAAAATCTACATCAAAACACCCTGTCGGAATATCAAATCAAGAACTAAAGGTGAAAGGTGTTTTCCCCATGGCAACCACTTTTAAGAAATGTGGCCCTAGCAATTCTGCCTCAGCACTGCCATTTTCCATCTTATATTAATCGGTTTCCCCTAACTGTGATCTCTATTATACTTTTTATCTCATGGTTTACCCAAACTGAGCGTTCGCTAATGATTTAAAGTGCTTGTAAAAGTTAAGTGATCTATTCGCCTTGTCGGAGAGAGCGAGACATGGAAAGGTCCAGACGGAATTTTAAATCTTTGCATGCTCAGTAAGCTTGCCTTCCTTAAGACGAGCTAGATTGGGTAGCATTAACTCCGCACAAGCTAATGACCGTTTACCTAAGAGATGCAGAGGAGCTTTATATGCCGATGGAATAATTTATTTTTTCAACAACGATGCCGATAATGGTGATCGATATCGGTCCAAGAATACTGACATTTTTGTAGCACAATTGAATGCCGTTGATGTAGACAAGCTGTGATTTCACAAACAAGATGCAACATCCAAGACAGCGCGTGCCACAATTGACTTATTGAAAGAAACGATCGGTGGATAAATAATTTCGAGTAAATGACCCGCAAATTGACCTTCAAGATCCTGCGATTTAACATCGCTGGACTATTTTTATGGAGGTTGTGAAGTCTCTGCTTTACGCCACAGACGATTGCCGCTTTGGAGGACAACATACGCTACATACCAATGCTACAAAAAGTTTTCGGAAAGCGGACTTCCCGATTGTTGTCCCTCCCAGCCAGCCGAGATGGCGATATGCCGATATGTCGGCAATAAGGCCAGTTTCATGGCAGTTTTAATGTTGGAAAAGTACTTTTTAAGTTAAAAGGTAGAAGCAGATTTTAGAAGTAAATTGGTAGAATTTCGCAAATGCCACTGCCATTCCACTAATTCATACTTTCACGTTGTTCACTATGTGAACAATTTAATTTATTCAAATAAAAAGATATTTTAAACAAATGTTATTTATAAATTAAGTAAATGTTAACATGAACGCGCCACAAGAAGAACACGAAACAACAAAGACCATTTATTTCTATCACAGTTTAGTTTCTATTTAAATTGAGAAATTAATTTATTAGGAGTGTAAAATTTGAACCTGCAGCAAAATACACTACGTGACGTCAAAAGAAGAATATTTTAGTTTGTAAACGTTTTTTTTTTTGCAAATTTAAGCTACAACAGCATTTGATTAAAGAATTACATTTACAATCGAAAAAAAAAATAATTAAATAAATTCCAAAAACAATTTCACCAGCTACAAGTATAAGAAGATTCATTTGGAGTTGGTAACAATTTGTGGCATATACATATGTATGCACCATTGAGGAGAGATTCACTTAGTAAAGTTTTCTTTCTGTTTCTATAACTTCCACCATATATTCAATTTGTTTTTAGGCAAATAAATTTTTCTTTAATAATTTACTCATTCTTTTGCTTCCTTCAATTGGTGCGTAACGAAAAGGAATTGTATTTTTAACATAATAGAAGAAAATGTTTTTGCGAGAATAAAAATAACATAGGAGAGTACATACACATACATAAGTATGTGTGGATGTATGTATAAGTGAGCATATAATTAAAAGACAAAAAAAAAACGAATAAAAACTTATTTTATAAAAGGAAACTTGTTAATACACATTTGGCGGCTGCAAAGGAAACAATATCTGTCCTTTTCCATCCTGCCAACTTTACACCAACGAAGCTGGTAATAAAGAAAACCAAAAAGAGTCAAGAGTGATACTCATTTATGGGCCTGTATTGTTATTAGTGTATTTGATGTTGTTGGAGAGTCAACAGCATAAATAACAAC